>OX392533.1:48040269-50440269 GCA_947623455.1 Mimachlamys varia
GGGGAAATGCCACGTTTATATGTAACGTGTAATGCATATTCATATAAATAATAGCTTCACCATCCAGTGTATATCACACGTATTGGTATTGTTTATAAGTGTGTAAGTCGTCAGTTTATGAAGTGTTCAGTATGATCACACATGTTAAAATGTTCAGTGCATGATATCATTTAAATATTTTATTAACATTTTCAGTGTATTACACGTATTCGAATGTGTTATAAAAACCTCACAAACATTTACACGCCTCAGGTCATGGACAGTTTGTTTTTCATTAAAGACTTTAACCCAGTCATGTCAATTTGAATCTTCCCCAAAAGTACATCGCCGTCAGGCTCATTGCTGACTCACACATTTAATGTCTTTTGTAAATCTCTACTCAACGCCAAACGAGAAGGGCTCTGCTGTCGTTGTCATTACCTGTCCGATACTTAGATCAAACAAATGTTTTAATTATTTTTATCTTAACGAAAGAAAAGAGAGGGTAAATGATGTTTAAAACTTTGTCTACATAGTTCTCATTCAAAGTATGGCTTCACAAAGACGTTTTCATTGTATGTCTATATCAAGCTTATACAAAGCTTAAGTTGCATAATGATCAACAAAACGTATTGACAGCGTTACACACTGGCCTATACATAGTAGTATTACATATTGGTTGTCGACTGCTGATAAACAAACTTACAACAAAGGGCTTCGAGAGATACAGGTTATTCATAACTATGGGCAAGTTTTATGGTCGCCATTTTCGTCTCATTGAGAAATATTTTGTATTTTTAGCGTGATATGAAGATGGACGATTTTGAATATGTTTATTTGTACTTTTGCAGTGGTTTCCATGTATAAATCTTTCCGTTTTATTCATAATTTGCCCCTACTTCAATCGATTTTGAGTTCGGATAAGTTTGATGCTTCGGTATTATAACAGACTCGTTTACTTACAAGTCCACGTCAATAGAACGTCACCTTACATCAACGATGATATTCATTTGCTGAATCTAAATTAACTTAACAGTTTTTTTTCAAAGCTACGCTCCCTGGAACGAACTGACATTAAATATTATCTAATCAACCCATATACGCTGTTACTGCTTATTAACCGTTTTGTTGCAAAACAACTAGAATACTGTAAACCAACTTATTTCATAGACTTAATAGACATTTCATATGAAAACGCGAAATTAAGTACCCGCGAAAGCAAGTTGGTTTACAGTCAGGCACCACAGACATGTTGAAGGATGGGACTTGTAGATCGCTATCTTATACCTTGGTATCATTTAGAATTATTCTGTATCCTTGTATGATATGAAGGATGAAATTTTTAATATGCTCATACGTATGCCTACTTGTAGTAATTGAGGATGATGCCACAGTTCTCACGTTGAGAACGCGACATTCACATGACGGGTGTTGTTGATGATACAGAAGATGCTTGTTTTTTCTGAACACCTGGTCTTATTCTATTGTACGTTTTCAGGGGTTTCTATTTAAATCATTTTTGCCCCTCGTTTTTTAAAACTGATTATGGTTTTGTTGACGGTTCGGTATTCTCTTATTATTTTTAATCTCGTCTTTTCTGGGGAGCGTCTTGCTCAGTGTCCTCACGGTATATACTTTAGCCTCATCCTCTGATTCAGCCAAGCTTCGCGACACTGACTTGGAACTACAAGGTAATTTCCTCTTCCTTAACTGCTATGTAAATAGGTACAGCGTAAGGTGCTGAACCCGCCAATCACAAGCTTCCTAACATATGGTAGCTGTGACAGAATGGATACGCCAAGCTTGGTTAGCTTGACGCATTAGTTCGTGTTGAGTTTGTCACTGCTAAAACCCACTTTAACAACATACATTGTGAACAAATAACTACTATACAATAGCCTTGATCGGTTATCAAGTAATGTGTGATTTTTTACAAATACTGACAACAAATGCATATATAGTGAAAGTCGTAGCAGGGGATGACAAGACATATAGACAGTTGGTCATTTGGTCCCTAGGATCGTGACATTTCGCATGACTGGAAAGTGTGAACGGACAGTTATTATACACCACAAACACACGTGTGACAGGGCCTCGACAACTTTTCAACACCCAGGAAATTCTACACCAAAAACACACGTGTGACAGGACTTCGACAACTTCCAAACACACAAGAAACCCTACACCACAAACACACGTGTGACAGGACCTCGACAACACCCCAATACCCTAGAAACCCTACACAACAAACGCACGTTTGACAGGACCTCGACAACTCCCCAACACCTAAGAAACCCTACACTACAAACACACGTGTGACAGGGCGTCGACAACACCCCAACACCCAGGAAATTCTACACCAAAAACACACGTGTGACAGGACTTCGACAACTTCCAAACACCCTAGAAACCTTACACCAAAAACACACGTGTGACAGGACCTCGACAACTCCCCAATACCCTAGAAAACCTACACCAAAAACACACGTGTGTCAGGGCCTCGACAACTTTTCAACACACTAGAAACCCTACACCACAAACGCACGTTTGACAGGGGGTCGACAACTCCCCAACACACTAGAAACCCTACACCACAAACGCACGCGTGATTCAAACATTGTTTTCAAGGATACGATTTTCAACTACAGTGGCTTTACATTAGTTGATTGATTTTGCAAGTATTAGTTATAGTGATACTAAGTTATAGTCATTACTAGTTATAGTCACAGTTAGTTATAGTTATAGTTAGTTATAGTTATTTAGTTAGTTATAGTTTTTACCTGTTATAGTTATAGTTCGTTTTGGTTATAGTTTTATATTTAGTTATATATTTAGTTATAGTTAGTTATAGTTATATAGTTGGTTATAGTAATAACTAGTTATAGTCATACAGTTAGTAATTGTTATAATAAGTCATAGTTATATAGTTGTTTATAGTTATAACTAGTTATAGTTATACAGTTAGTTATAGTTATAGTTATATAGTAATTTAAAGTTATAGTTAGTTATAGTTATATAGTTAGTTATAGTTTGTAATTGTTAGTTATAGTTAGTTATGGTTAGTTATAGTTATAACTAGCTATAGTTATACAGTTAGTAATTGTTATAGTTAGTCATAGTAATATAGTTGGTTATAGTTATAACTAGTTATAGTTATACAGTTAGTTATAGTTAAAGGTATATAGTTAGTTATAGTTAGTTATAGTTATATAGTTAGAGTTAGTTTGTTATAGTTAAATAGCTATAACTAGTTATAGTTATGTTGCAGCACAGGAACAGAATAAGTTCCTCTACACTGGACTCACTTAGTATTCTACAATTTATGTTGAAAGTTCATTTCTAGTTGTGGTTGCCTTATTATTATATAAAATGTCCACTTTTTTCCATATTTCATCTACCGGTAATCTAATGTAAAAGTGTTTATATTTTGAGCAGTTACAGTTAATATTCTAGCGAATGAATGTTTTAGCAAATGTTGTTATGGTTCTATAAAACGCATTGCTATTGCTGCTAACGGCTAAATGTAAGTTTGACTGCAATAGCAACTTAGTTTAAACATTATTTTATTATAGTTATAGCAATAGTATACATACATAATATAAACGTAAGGATACAGAAACAAGTACACAGTACTTATGTTAATCCGTCTCCTAATATTGATATGAGCTATGGACTGGTATTGACAAAATTATGATACATGTGTCATAAATATAATATATATATCTATATATCATGTGCAGGGGAAAGAAAGAGAAAGGGTGCAGGGGTCGGAATGGGGATCACTGGGTGGCATCGGGGTGGGCATCAAAGCTACAGGAATGCAATTTGTCGAACAAACACTAATTGTTTCCAATTCTAGTTCAAAATATATACAGTACTTGATTTAAGTATTGGGACTGTACATATGTTCCTTGTAATTTTTACTATAAGCAAGCATACAGTAAACAAATAACAAAACGATAAAACAATAAAAGGATTTCTGGCATGAAGGTAATGATATTTTCAGAAACGTTTAGACTGACTGATGAAGTTTTGAACACAATCAAAAATAACTTCGTTGAACTGAACAGGGAATTCTGAACTACCATGGAGTAAAAGGTTAACGTTATAATTGGGAGGAAGGCGACTAAAACATTGAAGTCTAAGCAGCTGGTAATTAGCAACTAATAGCAACTTGTATTATAGAATCATAGCAGTAACTCTCATGATTTATATTCAAAGTTTGCTTTATTTAGTTATTTTGGACAGTTTTGGAACCCCAAATAAAGTGTTGAAAATAATTAAATTAATGACATAATAATAGGAAATGTTGTTATAGTGTCATAACAACGTTTGCCCACTCAACGTATTACAATGGAAATAGTGTTGAGCAAAGGTAAATATGTTTATATTGACAGCCTGTTACGGAGCCCTTCCGGGTACGGTGGGACAGACTAACAAACGGAATATAATACCGGATTAAGATCAATAGTTACCACATCTGTCATGTTTTTTCTATCAAACCATCTCTATGTTCACAAGTAATGTGCTAATTTGGTGTCTTAATGGCTATTTAGGTCTTACGTCATACAGTTTGTTGTCACTTCCCATGGGTGACGTCATGACGTGCACAGGTAATGCGTTCAAGCTCTGGTGAATACCGCCTGGGGGTATGACGTACAGTGCATAGTGCAATAAAACATACACGACAGTCGTTAGCAAAGGTTTTAGACATGTAAAGGTAAGGCGTGACAACGTCACGTTTAGGTGTGAATAGTATATACTATCTACAGCATTTATCATAGGTCTACAATGTAGCCCTTATGTATATATATCCACATCATTTATAACATGAATTATTGATATATACAAAAAAAATGATGTAAAGAAGGTGTTTTTTCTGTATTTATAATTACAGGTACTATATATTTATTACACGTTGTTAAAAAGCTCCGATTATATCATGATTTATTAACGAATACATACAAAACGTTCAATATAACTATGGTAATTATCTGCATTTATAGATTTAGTTACCAATATGTATTATACGTTAACAAAAACACCTATCATATCATGAATTATTAACTTATATACATATATATATAAACAAGACTTTATAATACCATCACTGGTAAAAATAACGTTTGGTATACCAATATGGTGATTCCCTGTATTACAAAATTGTAACTACGAATTTCATATATATTAATAACGTTATGGCCTATGACAAAGTTTGATATTGATGACAAACTTAATTTAGCCTGGCAGGGCTTTATGTAATTTTAGTAATTAAAATTAGTATGATAGCACCATAACAACATTTGCTAAAATTTGTATTACTAATTCATATTATAGCAAATATTGTTATGGCCTTAATACTAATTTTAATTACTAAAAGCATATAGCCCTTTTATTCCTTATATTCAATTTTATTTAGTAATTATGAATTATGCAACTATTATTAACAGTTTTTAACCGCAAATAACAATAGAGACTGATGACATTGCAATAGGGCAAATGTTGTTCTTTAAGCAATTAATGCGTTAGCAAATGCTGTTACAGTCCTATAACACGCATTGCTATTGATGACAAACTTAAAAAGCCCAGTTGTGCTTTATTTTGTTATTTTGAATCGATTTTGAACAGCAAATCAAGTGTAGATATCAATGAAATTGATGACATCACGATAGAGATTGGTGACGTCACAATAGCAAATGGTGTTATAGTCTGAGGCACTGGGTGTTATAGGTGTAGGGTAGCAACTGTCTCTAAGCATTGTGTCAATGGGAAATGTAAATATAGTCCCTTAGCAACATTTTCTTTTACAATGCATTAAAATGGAAAGATACAAAGCAAACGTCTTATAACTACACACCCCACTCACCCTCACTCATCCATTACACGTGCCAGATAATTAGCTTATAACATCTAGTATACATATACGTCCCGGTATGCCACAAGTTCACACTTGTTTATGTTTTCCTCCTAAAAACTTTGTGTAATGTCAACAGGATGACGGCAGTAGAGGCTTACACATTGTATAAAGGGAGTTAACTCGATTGTGTTTTTAGATTTACAAGAGCCCGTTTTGATACTTTTTAAACTTTATTTACAATAGCTTCATGATGTAAATACAAATCTTAAAGCATAACAGGTGTTAGTAAGTAATAAGGTAAATTAACAAAGAAAGGGGGATAACTCACATGAGGGGTTTGTTGGTGTACATGTATAGAAGCAAAACGTGGTACAAAACTAATAAACTCCAAACCATAACATGTAAATCAAATTTAAATTGTATATATATTTTTTGATCCATTTACAAAAACAAATGTATTCATTTATGACTACTAGCCCTTCGGTCTCGCACACTTTAACTTAATTTACTCAGTAAAAAGCTGAGCTCCCCATTACATACACATTAATAAGAGGATTAAGCACGATTTATGAATATGCGGTTTAAACAGTAAGTTGATATTATCTTTGTCAAGTGACAGAACGTGTATGCATAACTAACGAATTTCTTAATTATATCAGAATGTTCATAATAAATTACCAACCTTTCTATACAAGTTTTTATGGATGAAATTTGTTGTGGATTTGGACCATGTCATTCAGTGGCGTAGCTTCCTATACGCGGGTTGGCAGATTTGTACATATAATTTTTCTTTCAAAAACAACATTTAAAATACATTTGTAATAAAAAATGAGACTATTCTATTGTACAAGAAAATGAGAGTATTGATTCTTTAATTCATTTTACCTGAAAATTGACACCAGAACACGTTAAAGGCCCAATATACGTAACTTCTGAAAAAAAATCCAGTTGATAACCATGAAAAAATAAGCCTAAAACGAAGTAAACCTGAGCGGTAACTAACAAGAAACTCTTTACAAAAAAATCCAAAGAATTGAAAATAATTCAGGTGGGGCCCACTTCAACAACAAACCGAAGGTAGAAGACGGTTCGAAATGGACGCGTGTTTACAAATAGCGTGTTTCAACTGCTGCTGTACCGGTAACCGCGAAAGAATTCATCTTGAATATTGCAGATATCAGTTATCTTATATAAATCTATAAATATTATAAGTTATTAGGCTTGATTTTCGCTTCAAGTTTTGCAGAAAGTTACGTATATTGGGCCTTTAAAGGCCTAATATACGTAACTTCAGGAAATTTTTCGGGATTCTGAAAAATTTTGAAAAAAAATCCAGTTGATCACCATGGAAAAAAAGCCTAAAACGAAGTAAACCTGAGCAGTAACTTACAAGAAACTCTTGACAAAAAATCCAAAGAATTGAAAATAATTCAGGTGTGGCCCACTTCAACAACAAGCCGAAGGTACATTGTAGAAGACAGTTCGAAATGGACGCGTGTTTACAAATACTGTGTTAATCTTAACTAAATCTATAAATATAATTAGTTATTAGGCTTGAGTTTTGCTTCAAGTTTTGCCGAAAGTTACGTATTTTGGGCCTTTAAAATGCTCCAAAAACCTTTTCTTCGGAGACGCCTTTCCGAGAGGTGGACGTATCCCCCTCCCGTACCCACCCCATCCTAGCGCTTCAGGTGATGTCTTCGGTACCACATCTGCGTACACTTCAAAACAGTCATGGCTAGGTCTTATAATCGAAAGTCCATGTCACTGTTTCAAACATCTTCAAAAAATTATTTATTATATCAGAATATTAATAATTAACTATAAAGCAGTTTTATACAGTAACTTGTTGCGGATTACCTTTTTGTACTGTAATAATTAACTAGAGATTTGTTTTGGATTTGGGCCATGTCATGGGTAAGTCTAATAACCGGAAGTCTATGTCACTGTTTCAAACATTTTAAATGTGATCGGAAGTCGACACCATTCTGAATAAAACATTAAGTGATGAATAATGACGGAGGAAATTAGGCGACAAAGCGATGTATGACACATTTTGTTATGATGTTCCGAAGGCGACAAGGTTCTGTCATATATTTTTAGCACAGAATATTTAGATTTTAATGTGAAAATGGCCGCTATGTCGAAAAGTACCAGTATATGTTCACATACTTTTCCTAAACCTTCATAATCAGCTTTAGTCAGTCTCGATCGGAAAGAAATCAAAGTCTGAAATTATAAACGACAATAGTTTAAATTAATTTGCAAAAAGAAATAAAACTACAGTATGTTAAATACAGTACAGTCTGTGTTTGCTATGTATGACGTCATGATTTCGTTGGTTGTTAACCAAGGGTTATTGAATATACGCTGATCATTTCTTCAATATGACAATTCAAATGTGAAACGATACTGTAGCAGTAAGTTAAAGAAATGTATTACACATGTATAGTATACTGTAAATCATTTATATTTCGCGGGGGATTTATTTTCGCGTTAAACTATTACTAGTACGCGAGGAGAGCCTATCGCGATTTCAAATCTTTCACATTTTTTTTTGTACGAAATAACGATGGCATTCATTTTGGTTCCGGTTATCACAGCCTAATGTTTTAGACATTGCTGTTGATTCAGTATATAATAATATACCCACAAACAAAGATGTTGACGGATAATAGTTTACCTTTAAATTAAGATATTTGCAGAACTCTGTACTTTTTAACGATATTCCCGTAATACTGACAGTAGAACATCACAAAATAATTATAATAATTATTCATAATTTGTCCTAGATAATTGTATGCTCTAGTTAATATATAAGATACGTACAGTTAATATATAATGAATGTTTAAGATTATGCATAACTCACGCACATGTAAAGCGAATGTAAAGGCACGGACAAGTACATGTATATAAATGAATGAAGAAGACACGAACAGTTACAAGAAAATATATTCACCTCCTCACTTACTACAGCCCAACACTCAAATTCTTTTTGACGTTAATATCTCGTCAAGACATTCTTAATGATATACATGATCTTGACTGCAAGAAAGCTGTTGATCCTGACGTCATTAAACCCCGTTTTATCAAGGAAGCTACTGATATTCTTAGTTATCCTCCTCTAACTTTATAATAATAATAATTTGAGGTTCTTATATATATTTACGGCTTTATCACTACCTAAAAGTCACCTCAAAGCGGTTCACAAATTATCATCCGTGGTTTAAATGGCCTTAGCAACCAGCCAATATCGCTCTCAACTCCCTAGGAACTTATTACCGGTGCTGCCATTTCAGCTAGCATTCTTCAATTTGTAGCAATAACCAACCACGTGCAGCTGAGTAGACTGGAACAAGCGGAGAAAAGCTTCTTGCTCAAGGATACAACACAAGTGCCGTGGCCGTGGCCGGGACTCGTACTCGTAACCCTTCGATCACGAGCCAAGTGTCCTAGTTTATCTAAACACGCTAGTGCTGACCGCATGTTCCTGTCTATATGGCAGACGCTAAAGATGGCCCATCCGTCCCAAGTAACTATAGTCCTATCCACCTTCGTTATCTGTTATTGGCAAATTGATGGAAAGGTGTGTATGTAAATATACAATTGATTATTTGACCAGCCCCTATCAGTCTGACTTTATATTGGGCGGTTCTTCTACAAACTAATATATATGTATTTCTAACGACACCTATTCTGCTCAAAAAAAGGAAAAAGGTACATAGAAAATCAAAAGATTTTTTGTATTCAAATAAAGGTCATGAATAAATAAATAAATAAAACAAGGGTTAAAAACGAGCATCCTATGGGACACAAGCAGTTATTTTTTAGTAAAACCGGATCGTGAACGGCAAACAATAGATTATTTTTTTCAGTGGCATTATCAAACCGCTCGACAAAGTGTAGCATCGAGATCTTATATCAAAACTCGAAGAACTCGGCATATTACAGGAAATCTATTTGATTTAATGCTAATCTTAAGGTCACAAGAGTTGTCTTTCCTGATGAGCTACACAATCCAAAATACATATAGTTTTTAGTTAATTATACAGGGAAGTGTTTGATTAGTGATTGTGTTTTACATTACCTGGCAGCTCCATCTGAATTCTGTAGTGTTTTATTTCGCTGTTGGACTTAAGGTAAAGTTGTTTTTTTTAAACTGCAACTTTGTTGATAAATCGTCAATAACCTCCCGATACGTCGGCAAGCTATGCTTACTCAGAAAAAAATGAAATAACAAGAAATCTCGTCAGGGAAACAATTCCACACCACTGCATTTAAAGTATTCAAGTCTCAGCACCACCCTGTTGAACATCTCGTCTACGTTAACCAGCGAGACTTGCGCTAGGTCTCAATCAAACGTAATGAGAACATTCCGAAGCATCAACAAAACCATAATCCGAACTCAAAATCGATTAAATCAGGAACAAAATACGAACAAACAAACGGAGCCCTTTGAAACAGTACAATATGATGAGACCAGGGCCCGTATTCATGAAACTGTTCTCATGCTCAAGCATGGATTCTGTGCTCAAGCAAGTTTTCTTGAAACTCGCCTGAATCATGTCAAATAGTCAAAAAGTCATTGTAAATTTTGAAAACAGCTTTCGACCCCATGCCTCTTCAACGTTTTACCAAAACTTTGACAAAATTAGATTTTTTGAATAATTTATAGCCATATCGAGAAATAATGCTTGAGCACAGAATCCTTGCTTGAGCATGAGAACGGTTTCATGAATACGGGCCCAGGTGTTCCGGTAGAGTAAGGTATTCTCTATCATTTAAATCTATGTCACCTTCAAGTAAATGTCACGTCCTCAAAGCGAAAATTCCAAATTACAACAAGTAGGAATACTGATGAGCATATTTAAAAACGTCCAACTTTATATCAAACAAAAATACAAAAATGTACAGAAATCCCCCAATGAGGCCAAGATGGCGACCATAAAAAATGCTCATATTCTTCATTAAACTGCATCTTTCGAATCCCTGTGTAGTAAGTTCGTTTGTCAGCAATCTACCTATAACTAAAATCTCGGTTTCTAGAGCGAACTCTAGAATAACGAATCAACTGCGACATGTTAACTCCATATGGTGGAGAAACATGTGTAATAGGACGAGGAAAAGTGATAAAGATAGTGCCGTCGCTTGGGCTCGAACCCACGACACTTGGCTTTCCCGCCCGATTCTATACCGACTGAGCTAAAATAAAAAATTCCCTACAGCTAAAACTTGTAAGGCAACCTAATCAATCCACATTTTTTACACAGGTTGTGTTACTTTCAAGAACGGAAAGGGGAAATTAAAATAGTCACGTTTATCGTATAGCTTAGTAGTAAGCTGTCCATGTTGGTCTTACTGTAGTTTAAGTAAAGATCAATGTATGTAGTTGATGTAGAAGAGCCAGTTAGTCCTTGATTTTGATATACATGTATCTGACAGTGAAATTTACCTTAAAGTTGGCAAGGTTTTTGTTACCTGCCCTGATAAGGTGACAAAGTCAGCCGCGAATGAAACAAAATTCAGTCAACCAAGAGTTTGTTCCCATAGAATGCTAACAGTCTGCTGGAAATCTTTCCTCCAAAATCAACAAATATATTGTCGGTCAGTAATTAAATCATTCGCACTATATCTTCCTCGGTATATTTCACCTTAGTCTCATTGGTATTGTTTCACAAACGATGTTCCAAAATAGTTCACAACCATGGGCAGGTTGTTCAAAGGTTGATTAACGTTCACTAACTTTAAAGGAGGATTAAAACTTGATTAACTCCCCGATTTTTAATGAAGGTTAAGGGCTCCATTAATTAAACCAACATTAAATAGTCAAAACTTCAAAGTTCTACTTCATGATGGCGATGAACCTGTTGTTTGATATTCTTGGAGTAAAAGGGAACCGGGTTCTTCGAATGCAAGGTTACAACGACGGCAGGGATACGAACTACAAAGTAAGTTTATGAATGTCTAAATATTGTTCTATTCTTGGTCGTGTTGAATTCTCCTTTCTATTATGTTCGTATGATAATTAGCATATAAAAAATATCGATTTACCGAGCGTATTGTGACGTGCCATTTACTTCTCATGAAATCGTTTCAGCAGGGGTTATGTCCCTTCCACTGCTATGATGGTTTATTCAGCTCGTTAATTAGGACGGCGGCCCACTAATATTGTTCCGGGTGTAAAAACCAATTTTGAATGTATTCGGCAGTTATATTCCATACCCTACATAACTTCTATACTACTGTCGTCCGTTTACTCTTTCCTAAGGAATTCGTTTCTGTAGCTATCATATTCCAGACTCTCTTCATGTCCTCATTTGCCGCATTTGAAGTAATTATCTTTGAATAATAATGTCCGTGTGCTGCTTACAAATGTGAGCAGCTCAAGTTCATCGCTGCCAAAGTTTTTGCCCTCGGACGTTTTGACGCCATGTAGATTGGGAATTCCTGGGAATACCCTTAAATAAGGTTTAATTGAAGATTCCCAATTAAACCTTAATTAAAGCTCCATTAACTTTTAATGAACCTTTTGAACAACTTATTTTCAATCCACGATTAACAAATAATTGTGGATTAAGATTTAATCTACATTTACAGCTCAATTACAAGATTTATGGAAGTTTGTTTTAATAGACCTTTGAACATATATTGTATCGAATTCCACCATTCGCAGAAAAAAAAAATTATAATGAGAGAACGAATGCGTTTTCATTTTTCAAACCACCAAGCATCGCGAAACGCCGCCAGGGTTTGATCTGTAAACACTTTGTGCATATCCGATGCTTCTCCATGCTTGAAAGCCTTCTTAGAAATTAAGGCCGCTTTTATGTTGATGTTTTCAAAATATTTTAATTTAAATAATCTAGTACATCTAATCATAAAAAACATAAGTTATCACAGTTAATTATTACAAACTCAAGCCAAATATATCTTGGGGACAACAAACCATGTCTTAAAGTTTGTTATTATATAACAGCGTAATCAATATCTCATTTTATGTAACCAATATGACAAAAAAAACTAGAAATATCTGTGGGACATAAATGCCCCCTTCCCCCATATGAAATTAGATGTTCATGCTGATAACGTATGCGAAGTTTAATGACAATCGAATCATCAGTAGTTTTTCAAATAAGCTCGTTACATTACCATGGGACGGGACGCGATGGGACGGGACGGACATGGGTAACACTATTTGCCTCCCCATTTCATGGCGGGGGGGGGGGGCATAACAAAATATTCAAATATCTCGTCAAGACATTCTTAATTGTATACATGATCTTGACTGTTGGTCCTGATGTCATTAAACCCCGTTTTTTCTTTTTAGGTTTGCCAACGGAACTTCAATCATGTCATCGAGGGAAGAATGACGTCAAAAAGCATGCCATCACACCAATGCACACGTTTAATATGAAAGTAGAGAACTCTTCCAAACCTGTATCCTCATTCTTCACAAAACAGACCGATGATCAGACAGTTATCTACGCTGAGTGTCTCTGCGAGCTTCATATGTGAGCATAACTTTGTAAACAGATGTTCCCTGAAAGTAAAGCAGCACAGAAGTTTCATTGTGGGAGGACTAAGACAACTCACATCATCAAAGATTCACTCGCCCCTGTCCTTAAGGAAGACGCTGTAGAGCACTGCCGAAGCCAACCATTTTCATTGAGCTGCGACGAGAGCACGACAGCAACGGTGAGAAAAGTTAAGCTGTCTTTGTCCGTTATTTTGACAAACTTGCTACGACAAAGTTTCTTTCCCTGCCTGTGTTCAACAAAGGAACAGGACAGAACACAAGTTTTTATTGAATACCAGGGTGTGCCATTTCATGTCCAACAACTGCAGTGTGATGCCAGACCACCACGGTTATTAGTAAAATTAGAGAGGTACCGCCAGATAGGTTGTGTTTGCCATTTTGCAAATTTGTACACCGTGGCAGCTGTGAAGAGCCTCCCATTACCAGTTGAAGATCTACTTATAAATGTGTTCTACCACTTTCATCATAGTGCAAAACGGAAGGAGGATTACAAAGATATTATGGACTGCCTTGACATTGAGCCTTCCAATATCCTGAAGCATTGTGAAACTAGATGGCTTAGCCTTCAGAGAACAGTAGAACGTACACTTCACCACTGACCGGCTCTCAAGTCCTACTTCTTGCCACATGAGGATGTGGAATAGCCAGGACGAGTCAAGCAAGTCACTGACATACTCGTCAAACCCAGAGACGTTCATGTACTTTCACTTCCCGAGGTACATCTTGCCGTTCTTTGTGGAGTTCAACACCATATCCCCGGCCGATGACACCCGCCTTCCTTATCCAGGACAGGAGATGAGGCATGTGGTGAGGAAAAATTCTTGGAAAGTTTGTTGTTGCAAAGTCCATCAGGGAGGCAAACGATGTGACTGATGTTCCCTTTAGATACCCTTCTCTTCATCTGCAAGATTCTTTCCGGCCGTTGGTCTGTTTATGCGTGCCTACATGAGTGGGTATCAAGATGAAGTAGCCCTTGCAGTAGCAAAGAGGTTCTTCAGCCGTGTGAGAGAGTTTTCCGTGACAGCTGTGGAAAAGATGGTTAAAAAGTTCCCATTCTGTGACCCTGTGGTGAACAACCTGGAGTTTCTGGTGTCCTACAAAAAACATGTTGTGAACCCAGCTTCTGTGACTGAACTTGGTAAGAAATTCCTCTCCGTTATCGAAGACAACCATATGCCCTCGTGGAAGAGTACCGGAATTCCATCTGTGTGCTGATAGAGACTTGCCCAAGTGGGAAAATGGGAAGACACGTATAGACAGCTTCTGGGCAGAAATGTCCAACAGTAAGACGACTGTCACTCACACACTGAGATTTCCTGTCCTCCACAAGCTATCTACAGCCATGTACAGTCTCCCCAACAGCAATGCCGCCTGTGAATAGGTATTTCCTTTGTACGCAAGGTCCAGACAGCCCACAGATCACTTCTCGACCAGTCTACACTTTCTGCAGTACTTACTTGCAAATTGAACAGAGAGGATGACTGCTTCCTGTACAAACCATCTTCCAGAACTCTGATGACAGCAAAGTGTACCTGAGTGTCGTACAATAAAGAACTGTCATGTTTCCCATCAATTGCTAGGGACTGTACATGTTTTTTGTTTTATTTAAGATTTTTCCGAGTTTACATATCCAACTGAAGTTTGATATTTTAAGTTTTAATTTGATATATTTCTACGTAATATTTTCATGGTTTGAATGTTTGTGTGCTTTTTGCCAAAGAGTTTTCAGTGAAAGAATTGTTTTTGTTTGATAAAGGTTGTTTACTATAATAAGGATTCAGTATTATGTGATTGCCAGTTTCAGTTGATAATATATTTCTACGTTTCAATGCAAGATTTTTATGTGATTTGAAAATATTCAAATTCAGTTGATAATACATTTCTTCAAATCATTGAGTGGACAGTATTTTAATTTCAAAGTATTTTATTTATTATAATGGTGTACATGTTAAATGACCTTCTTATTAGTGCTCGATTTGTATTTTAAAGTGATCTTGTAATGCAAATAATGTAAAGTGATATGTTGAAAGATTATAGCACCCTTGTGCTTGTTAAGCTATCATTAATTATGTTTTATTAAAATTCAAAAATCAAAACTGCATTTGTCTGTAGTATTCAATCAACTTACAGAAGGAAAGCACATTTGATGCAATTTAGTAATTTCTTTTATTATGCCCCCGCCATAGTAATATAACCAGCTTGGGCGGGCATGTATGTCCAACAGACATTTCTAGTTTTTATGTCGCCTGAAAAGGCGACATATAGGGATCACTATGTCGGCGTCGGTGTCGGCGGCGTCGGCGGCGGCGTCTGGCACCAACAGTTTCCGTGCGATAACTTGAGTTTCCTTGGGCCAATCAAACTCAAACTTCATACAGTGCTTCCTTACCAAAAGTGCTCGCTTGGGATTGCTTTTCAGGGTCAAAGGTCAAGGTCACTGTTATTATAAATAGAAATTATGTTTCCGTGCGATAACTTGAGTTTCCTTGGGCCAATCTAATTCAAACTTCATAGAGTACTTCTCTACCAAAATTGCTCGCTTCGGATTGCTTTTCAGGGTTGAAGGTTAAAGGTCAAGTTCACTGTTGCTATAAATAGAAATTGTTTCTGTGCGATAACTTCAGTTTCCTTGGGCCAATCAAACTAAAACTTCATAGTGCTTCCTTACCAAAAGTGCTTGCTTGCGATTGGTTTTCACCGGCAAATGTCAAAGGTCAAGGTCACTGTTTCTATAAATGGAAAATATGTTTCCGTTCTATAAATTAGTTTTCTTGTGCCAATTAAACTCAAACTTCTTACAATGCTTCATTGCCAAAAGTGCTTGCTTGGGATTGCTTTTCAGGGTCATAGCTATAGCTCCTAAAAACTTATCTCCCAACTTACTGCGCAGGCGACACATCCACTTCCGTGGAATTCTTGTTAATCAAATACTGAGGCAAATTGTTTAATAATTCATGAAGCATCAAATGTGGTATTCTCTGTAGGCCTGTAGATGAGTCTCCTTCTTCCTCTTCAACAGAACAGATAATACATGATATCACCACAAAATGGATTATTTGAAGCATGTGTTTATCAAAAAAGGAAGATAGTGGTCTTACTTTGTTATCTACCACAAAACCCCGTGTTATTCCACTCTCAGACCATTGTATAAACGTGCTGACTATTGGGGAAATATATGTTATATACCACTAGTGGAATATGACCTTCCGGACTTTTGATTGGTTAAGAAGTTGAACTTTGACCTGAAATCACGTGATCAATGCAACGTGCTTATTGTTGATGTCGTCATCAATTGTTGACGTCATCACAGTTTGGCGAGAATATATACGAGATGATATGTTTTCGCGCAAATACTCCGCGGTTCACAGAAAACAGCACTACCGCTGCGACATAATATTATTGTGGTAGAAACAGGTCACACGACTCTCGTAAATTATTTTTTTAAAGTTCCAAAAGACACTCGATAAAGCTCGTGTCTTTTGAAACTTTAAAAAGATTATTAACTCGAGTGAAATAAATTTCATATCCAACAACCACTCGTTGTGCAACCTCTATTTATAACATTTTTACCAGTGAAATATCAGAAAATATCAACTTGATAAAACTTATATCACCACTGCTTATATCATCACTAGTGATGATATAAGTTTCGGTCCAATATCATTGTGCACTACTTGTGTAGTGTTTTTTCGTTATTCTAGAATCAAATCATATAAAGTAGGGAAATTGAAAACATTTATTAAAACATAATCTTACATCATAATAATAATTAGCTCGCGTTTGGACCAATTTCTAAATGAAATACATTTTCTGAAGGCAAATGTTCTTCTAAGAAAGAAAATCAAGGTCTCAGTTGTGTCAATTAACCGGAAAGTAACTTAAAACGCCATTTTTCGCTAAATTTGGTGCTCGTCTGCTCAATTTCGCCGCCGCCATCCGACTAATTATAGGAATCTCAACATTGTACGATATGAAACATTTCCTATATTTTTTTTAACCTGAACAGTTTAGATTATCAAACAATAACATATTTATTTAATATCAAGATTTATTACTTAGGGTTTCGGTACCATAGTTATATTTTAATTATCGTTTTCTATGTTAAAAAATATTTCTTATGTTTTCTTGCGAATCGGCACGGAACCGGGAGCAGAATAGTGGTAACATGATTCGAATAAAAAATCACGTGATTGCTCGTATAAAATAGAACCGGAAGTGCAAATGTCAGGTAGCCGCGGTAAATAAATATTGGCTGACGAAAACAGAGTCACAAGATTAGACAAGAAAGAAGATGAAAGAGATCGGAACAGATGCATCCGATCAACAAAAAGAATTACGACACAACCAAAGAGGACGAAGAGCATGGTTTGACGGACGAAGTGTGGTTGAGTTGACAGTACTTTCGGAAAACAAGAACGTATAGCTGATACGTATACTTTCTTCATTCACATACACTGTAAGATTATGTTCGGTTAAGCTTGTAGTAATATTATAGTAATATGGAAATTAATTACTATGTTTTTGTATTTTTATTATATTTTAAACAAAATTTATAAGTCATCCTGTGGCATATTAATATTCTTTAAGCCTAAGGAACTCCGTCCTGATCAGTTATGACCAAGAATTTTAGAAATGAAATCAGACTTTTGGGAATTTCGAAAATGCAATAAAAAGAAATGCAATGGTTTCCCAATAAATATTAAATATATTTCAAGGTAATTTCTGCACTTGCTTTAGGAATATCGTCAGCGACGTAGAGAGCGGTGTCGTCGGCAAATAACTTTATCGTGGCTTGAATGTCTTTAATGATAGTGTGTATGTATATCAGGAATAGAAAGTTTCGGGATCGAGCCCTGTGGAACTCCAACCATAACATTTAACCAATTAGAAGTTTTACCATTGATGACAACTCTCTGTTTACGATTCGATTGATAGTTTTCAAACCAAGATAATTACGAATCCCAAAGCTGGACAGTTTAGAAAGAAGATCTTTATGCCAAACCCGGTCAAACGCTGTACTAATATCACAGAAGACCAAACTAATTTCCTTACCATTATCTAATGCTAAATAGATGTCATGAATAATCTCAAGAAGGTTATAAGTTGGTGGGTCACCGGCTAAATCCAGATTGGTTTGGTGAAAGAATAGAATGGGTGTGCAAGAAATTGCAGACATATTTGAAGACGCATTTTTCCATTAAAAGATGCGTTAAAAGATTGACTAGATCAGGACCAATAGCCTTTGAACAATCCATGGTGAGAATAGCATCTCTAGCACCATTAACAGTGAGAAACACATTTAAAATGGTGCCCTCTACGGTTGTCAAGTAAGACTTTTCTAAAACCTGGCGTCACAAATTACGCTACAGATTCCCGTGCTTTTCTGATGCAAACGTTATAATGCTTTTCTGCTTGGCATGACATTCGATCCTGAGTGGAATCACACTATTCAGTTCAATAATGCAACATTTAAACGAACGAAATACTTCTGAACAAAGGCAAAATTATTTGATGACTTTACAAAAATAATTGCAATTAAATTATTTCCAAGGATGCCTGGTAGGTTCTCCCATTTTACTGTCAGTAAGTCATTTCATTAACCAAGATTTTGTGTCCTGCAGATTTGCTGAATTTTCTTGTTTAGTTTGGAATTAGCTATGATAGTGTGTGCAAATTAAATGATTTGACAGAGGAAACATTTTTGCGAAAATATTTCACGTAGGGATCCGGAAGATATGACATACACTTACGATATTTGCACGTGCTGACAACCAAAGAGAAGTATTTTGATGGTTTTATTTCTATTTCCACTGGTGTTAGACAAGGCTCTCCAATGTCGGTCATGCAATTTTACTTAAATTTTCAAGGTTAAAAGCAATTAACTCTGGAAAACATTGAGGAAACTTGAAAAATCAAAATTTGGTTTGATTTCATCATCATACAACTACATGTAACGAATTAAATGTCTATTTCATTTAACCATATTTTATTGAGTAAACCATGGGATCGAACAGCAAGCTAGCTAGGCATTATATAAGTCCTCTCATTAGTCTGTCATGACAAATGTAATGTCCAGCTAGGTATACGTATATGAGGGGGAAATACTGCCTAACTGGAAAGCTAGTTTTTTCAGTCATGTGGTATAACCCGAGACCCGTTCACGCTAGTTAAGCAACGGTGAGCGTGGTCAGTAGCTGGATGGATGACCGCCTGCACGTTACACAAAGACATAGATTTAACAACCAATATGAAAACATCGATGCAAGTATATCACAAGTATTAAGACTATGTCTGTTTAACATATGGTAAAGGGAGATAAGTTCCCGTATGTTTCAACATTTTCATCGTGTCTAAATATAAGGGCAAACTGTAAGGAAGAAGGGACAGAATAGAGTAGGGGTTAGGCTTTTTGTGGGTTACACTTACATACATGTATGTTCGCAGTTTGTTGATAGACTTGTAAATGATATCCACTGGTGTAAGTTTTTAGGTACTAAAGTGTGGTTGGTAGGATTTCGCAAGTTTACCTGTATATTCTGCAATTATTTTAAAACATGCTCTCCTTTGATTCTATGTGCACTAGATCTTCCACAATTGTCCGAACTGAAAATTCCTGATTCATAATGTATGTCCATGGTATCTACGTTCATACATCGTCAGAAACCCACGGTACACTTCTCTAACGCATACATGCAAGTGTTAGAGAAGTGTACCGAGGGTTTTTGACGATGCGTCATAAGATAAATGATAAAAAAATGGTTTAATTTATCTTCCTCTTTGCATGTTTCTGTTAGTATACTTCCCATATTACCAACATCGCACAAGATACAAAAAAAAATATTTTAAGCAGCATCTTTCAAACAATAAACATTAGTACTGAAGTTACGAATGATTAATGAAATTGATAACAACATGCAGTAAAGCAAAATTAGAAATGGTAAGCAATATCAGATGACTATTTAACTGAATTCAAAAGCTAAAAAAAAAAGAAGAAAAAGAAAAATCAGTACAGATACAAAACCAAAGTAGCACATATAAAACACAGACTATAGTATTGAAATCTTAATGTATGAAAAGGAGGTAATAAGTGAATATATGTACTAGTATATGTTAACACAAGTATTACTTATGATGGTTAAAGCATTTAGAAGTTACACAAACTTTGACAAGGATTCATTTAATGATGCTATGAATATGATTCCTTTTCACACAGCATATATTTTTGATGAAGTCGATGACATTTATTTGGCTCATGAGACCCTGCTCAAAGATATTGTAGACGAACATGCCCCCCTTAAAGAGAAAGAGCCTAGAGCTAAGAAGCTACCATATTTCAAAAGTAAGCTTAGGCGGGCTTGTCTATATAAAAACAGCTTTTTAACAAGTTCAAGAAATGTAGTACACCCATGAACTGGTCACATTATAAAAACCAGAGAAACCTCGTTGTCAAGATCAAACGAGAATCTATGAGAGTCTACTTTCTTGAACGATGTCATGGCGGCCCAAACTCTAGAGATTTCTGGCCAACTATTAAACCCTTCCTGTCTAAAACGTGTCCTAATAGTAGTCCAACTACTATCCTGCAGGAAGACAACAGCACGCTATCAGATCAGGCTGCTGTTAGTAAGGTTGTCAATAGTGATTTTACTCAGGGCTAGCTTTGGGTGCCAGTCTACTCTGTTGCGTCTCCTGGAGGACTGGCGAATGGCCTTGGATGAGAACAAGATGGTTGGGGCCATACTCATGGTATGATAGTGTGCACAGGGTGTACACATTAAATGATTCGACAAACGAAACATTTTTGCGAAAAATGTTTCACGTAGGGACCGGAAGATATGACATACACCTACGATATTTGCACGTGCTTACAATCAAGAGAAGTATTTTGGTGGTTTTATTTCTATTTCCACTGGTGTTAGACAAGGCTCTCCAATGTCGGTCATGCAATTTTACTTCAATTTTCAAAGTTAAAAGCAATTAACTCTGGAAAACATTGAGGAAACTTGAAAAATCAAAACTTGGTCTGATTTCATCATCATACAACTAAATGTACCGAATTAAATGTCTATTTCATTTAATCATATTTTACTGAGTAAACCATGGGACCGAACAGCAAGCTAGCTAGGCATTATATAAGTCCTCTCATTAGTCTATCATGACAAATGTAATTTCCAGCTAGGTATACGTATATGAGGGGGAAATACTGCCTAACTGGAAAGCTAGCTTTTTCAGTCATGGACCTCTCCAAGGCGTTCGATTGCCTTCCCCACAATCTGCTGGTGGAGAAGCTGCGGGCGTATGGTCTCGACAACGGGGCTGTGGGCCTCATCAGCAGCTATCTCAGTAGCAGAGCGCAGCGGGTCAGACTGGGGCCTTCGGTCAGTGACTGGAGACAGCTTGTGAAGGGGATACCCCAAGGGTCAATGGTAGGACCCCTTTTATTCAACATTTTTATAAATGATATTTTTCTAACAACTAAAGATGGAGTTTTATACAACTATGCAGACGACAATACCCTCTCTTATACTCATAAAAATGAGCAAGTGCTAAGGTCTGTTTCGGAAAAAAGGAATCCACTTAACTAATCTCCTGGTTCGAACAAAATGGTATGAAAGCTAACCCTGACAAATTTCAGGTCATATGTGTTGGCACCAGGGCAAACAACAACATTAAGTCTTTTAATATTTCTGACTCTTCTAAATTCTATTTCTAAATTGTGGTGACTCTGTAAATCTACTTGGTGTCACTATTGATTTTAACTTAAAGTTTGACACTCATATCTCCAACATATGTCGGAAAGCTGCCAAATAACTAGCTGTTCTTAAAAGAATCGGCAATTTTTTATCCAAACAGAGCAGAATGGCCATCTTCCAATCTTTTATTATGTTTAATTTAATTACTGCCCTCTGGCCTGGCACTTTTGTAGTAAAAACAGCACCAAGAAAATGGAAAAGATCCAAGAACAAGCCTTCATTTTGTTGTTGAAGACTACACATCCCCTTTTACCAGCATTTTAACAAACTGTAATATGGATTTTTTTTTACATGTAAGGCGTATGAAATTAATGGCCAAAGAGGTTTTTTAAGATTGTTAATTTTTTATCACCTTCCTATATACAAGATCTTATTAAAATTAAAAATGTAAACTATAATCTTAGGATGGAAAACACAGCTGATATCCCAAGATTGAACAGCACCAGGTATGGACTGAAGTCTTTACGTACTGAGGCAGCCAGGGTGTGGAACAGTCTGCCTAACGAGCTCAGAACAGCCCATTTTTCTCCGGTTTTCTCCAGACTGCTCCGCACCCTGGGTGACTCTCTCTGCAACTGTTCCATATGTTCACGATAGCCTTCTCTTTTATTCATCTTGTGATGCTTAACTTGCTAGTTATATTTCTTAGTTTCCTGTCTTATTTTGCTAGATTTGCATGTTTGCCGTGTTGATAATGTAGCAATTATTTCATGTTAATTTTACTCTGCTGATGTCCTTGCTTTTAATGTATAACCTGCTCGTTTGTTGTATATTGTTGTTTGTTATAAGCTTTTGCAGCAGTGTAATTAGTTATGTGATGCATGCTCATTAGGTATCCATTCAATACATCTACAGAACCTCTTAACATATCCCTTTTAATTTCTTTTTTCTTATCTCATTTATCATGCTCCATGCATTCGGTATGCATTTGAGATTGTACTATATAAGTGCTTATTCTATCAATTTGTACACTTTGCTATGTTAGCATATATGTATATACAGCTGTGTGCTTTTAATAACACATCAAACTACATGAAAACGTGTGCTTGCTCTTAAACGTACCTATCTTAACATGTATTTTCTTATTGGCATGATTCTTAGTAAACACTACCAAGTTATTTTTCTTGTTTATATCAATGTTATTATTACCGTGCTGTGATAGTTTCCTATGTTTGTCGTAATAATAGATCTTCAGACCTAATGTTCCTGTTACCATGTATACGACATTAAATAACATTTCTTTTAGCACTATGATAGTGTAATATACAAACAAGCTAATATAGCAAAGTGTAAAAATTTTACCGGATATACACTAACATAATGTAATTTAAAAAGGGACGATGGTGTCAGTTATAAGTTAATATTTGGGAGATAGAAACGCTTAATGTACAATGTGCTCCTTGGTATTACATTAACGTTATTTATTTTACAAAAAAAGGAAATAACAAAGATAACAGCAAAGGGGAGAGAACTCTAAAATAAATAGTACATGTACTACAAACTTTTGAATGCAAAAACAAAGTCTGTCAGCTGTTTCTCGTATTGTGTTTTGTATGCCTCCCCACTCCCTCCCTTCAAAGAAGATGGATATACATTGAATTGGTTTGTCGGTCGGTCGCGATCGGTCAGTCGGTCGGTAGACCGCCTCTTGTCCAATCAATATCTTAAAAAACCTTTGAGTTGAAGGTTATGATATTTCATTTGTGAGTTGTGAAGAATACCTCTATTGACTTCCATGTCAAAAGGTCAAGTTTTGGAAAATTCACCAAAAAAACTGACAAAGGGGTGCAATGCATTAATTTACACAATTAGGTTATGCCCAACAAAGGTGTACGCCAAGGTGATGCCAATGGACCGCTGTTGTTACTAGTTCCAAGTAACAATAACTAACCAAACCTCAAGGTCATCAGAGGTTTTTGGAGTCCATCGAAACTTCCTAATAAAATGTTTAATGTTATATACTTACCCTATCTTATCCCTGGCCTCATGATCAGTGCCGGCGTTAACGCGCCTATATCTACTCTTACGACAATACACAGAGGGATCTTTAGCGTGCAGGTTGGACATTCCTACACGGGACACCGTTTAAAGTCCTATCCGATGGATTATGTGCAGGTGCGTAAGCGACATGCAGGTGCTAGCTAACTTTATTTTTGGTGTCCGTTCTTGAAACCTGTTCTGTTCATTCACATCCTTTCATTTCTGAATAAACTTGTCTTCCCTACAAAGTCATCTTTCTTAAGAATCTTTCTTATGCTTTCTCCTTGTGTCTTCTCATCTGTTCAGACGTTTTTAATTTTCTGAAAAGATGGTGCTGTGGTTAGATTTGGTTAGGGGTTTAGGGTCGAAAAGGTTTGGTGGGTAATGGTGTAGGGAGGGGGGTAGTTATAGCATGCTTAGTGTTTTTATAAAAGTGGGGGTAATGTGAGGATAGGGGCGTTTTTAGGATATTAATATGTGCTTAGGTTTTAGGGGGCGGTGGGGGTGAAGGAGGGGGTTTAAAGGGGTGGAGATGTTGATGGGGGTAGGGGATGGGGGGTGGGGTGGTTCGTAGGAGGTGGTGGTTAACGTAATATGGGTTAGAGTGTATGTTCGTAAGGAGTAGACTATTTTAGGGTGGTCCTGGATAGGATGAGCAGTACGTACATGGGTTTTGGGTTTTAAGTTTATTGACTGCCCTTTTAATTACCTGTAGTGTTATTTGACCTACAATGTGCAAAAATGTATACATGGTTCAGGGTGTATATAATGCACTACCAGTTTACCTGTAATTTAAATGTAATGCACTATTAGTTTAAACGTAGTGCACTACAAATGCACTGGGTGTAAAGGTTATATGTATAATCAGCTTACACTCATGACTGTAGGTTTATATTTTTTCTATAAATATGTCACGCGTAACGTGTTACATATCTATATTTTTTTCAAGGTAATGTAACGAATGTGCATGGCAGGCCTATGGCGAGTGTGAGTGTTGAGCGATCAGCTGTTGTTTGTTTACATCTACCCCTGGTATGTTTGAGTTGTTATAAATGCAGAACGCGTATAATTAATTCATCGGGAATTGTCAAACTTGACAGAGGATATATTTCCCGTATACACCATGCCATCAGATCTATCATTAGCTAAACGGCTGATTTTATAGGAATTTTCATAGTTAGTAAGTAGCCTATCACAGGCTACGGCGGCCGCCATCTTTGTTTGTACTTGGCTGAGCGGGCAGACTCGAAATACAATTAATTGTCACTGTAGATTTCACAGCAAGTTATAAGACTTTATTCAGTGTTGGAATGCACAATGATTCTCTTATATAAATGTAAATCACACATTTGGTACGTACTTGGTTTTTAAAACTGTTGTTTTTAAGACATTTCAAATCTCCTCAGTCGTGCTGCTCCCACGGAAAACTGTTGAGGATGACGTTTCGGCCGGTTTCTGTGTACTTTTTAAATACGGCTCCGAAACGGATATTATTAATTATTGCAGATTACTGTGTATCTATGAAACATTTTCGCATTAATAATCGATTGTGAAACGCAAAGAATAGTATTTTTTATACATTTCCATTTTCGGCACTATATTGTGCTCCTGGTGACATGACACTATTTTCGGGAGTAATTCGGTTGCTTCACTTAGTGACGCCGCCATATTGCTTCCAAATCTCCTTATATGGTAATTTGGAGGCGCCTAGAGTATAAATAGCGGAGCAACATCAGCAGTTTTAGCTCTCTCGTCCCGACATCGGATATATGTATTAATGCGCCGTTAAACTTACCTCTGTGTTCGTAGGAGTTATTTCCCTTTGTATGATTGCAAGATATTTGATAATAATCTTGCAATAGAGAAATTGATGCATTGATCAATTTCCATAAATAATTGAAAGCTTAGAATTTTATACAAGACTTTAATACTGTCTTGTATATTTATTACAAGATATTTGGTAATAATCTTGTAATAGAGAAATTGATGCATTGTTCAATTTCCATAAATAATTTATTTACTATATAATATTACTACAAGAGTCTAGTATTCCCTTGAATAGTTATTGCAAGATATTTGGTAATAATCTTGTAATAGAGAAATTGATGCATTGATCAATTTCCATAAATAATCTATTTGCTATATAATATTTCTACAAGAGTCTAGTATCCTCTTGTATATTCATTACAAGACATTTGGTAATAATCTTGTAATAGAGAAATTGATGCATTGATCAATTTCCATAAATAATCTATTTGCTATATAATATTTCTACAAGAGTCTAGTATCCTCTTGTATATTTATTACAAGATATTTGGTGATAATCTTGTAATAGAGAGATTGACATTTTCAGCAATCTCCATAAATCTTTAACTCACTTGTAAATAAGTTTGTAAGGATCATTATTGTATTCTCTGCTCCAGATTCTGTTTAAGGAAACATCACAAATTATTCCATTAACAAGTTGTTGTGTTAGAATCTTTATTTTGCTTTTGCAAAGTGTTATTGTTACAGTAATATAATTATATTGTCAAATATCTCTGTGATATTACAAGCTATTTCATAATAACAAAACAGTAGTTTTGACTCGGCTACCAGTCTTTTGTATAATAGTTCTTATACGCTACCATTGAGATCTGTATTTTTAAATTAACCTGAGTCTACTAAACTGGAATATCCTCTTATAGTTAAATAATTATAGAGAGAGTGTGTGAAAACATTGTACCTCTGTATGTGACAATATTGACAAGAATATATGTATGGCACTTGAACTGTGGCGTTGAGTTTTCTTTCAAATTGGCTAATCAGATGATCTGTGATCAACTCTAACTCAGGACATACTTGAGTGGTAACCCTCAAGTAGAGACGACAGGCGAGATTCGTTTCATTGGTGGCAGCGGTGGGATCCATTAATATTAGCTAATGATAGAGAGTAAACTTGACCAATCACCATGGTAACCAGTAACATTCACTTGAATGAAGATGAGCCTAGGGAACAAAGTTTAGAGGGAATTTACGAACACATGGCCATATCCGATGCCGGGATGACACTGTTCCCACGGTCTCAGTACAAATTAAACTATTTCACTCCGTGGAGAGATACAATTTAGGATTTTCTCAATGGATTCAGGGTTGAACACCACTCCTGGGCAATTTGATGCACATGAATCCAGTGTAAAGAGGGAGTATAATATTCTTCGAGGACGCATGGTAGCATTGAAGAGAATGCTAGATGCTGCGACGGTCTCTGCGAAGGGTCGGTCATCAGGTACGATGGAGGGCGTACCGGAGGGTGATTGACATTAGTGGATATTCCAGAGGGAATACAGAGGAGACGTCAGTTGCCTGTAGATCGGACATCTGACCCCTCTGTCCGGTTATTCGCCTCGGGTCAAGATCTAGGACAAATTCCTAGTGAGATCAATGGTGCCGCTGGATGGACACACAGGAATTCCACGGATAGTTGGGCTGGCTGGGGGTTCGCGCACGACAGTACTGTTATTACGGATTCATCGGTAGGATGAATACGGGTTTACCCAGCGGAAATTGCAACAACATAATCTCAGAGATTTGGTCGCATTGACTTGGACAACGTATAGGAAACGGCCTCTTATGATGGAAAAGACAACTGGGAGGATTATTTAGTTCAATTTGAATTTCTGTCAGAGATGAATCTATGGGACGACAGAATCAAAGCCATGGAATTAGCCACGGCTTTTAGATGTATATGGAGTGACCTGAGCGCTATCCAATGTACAAACTATGACAGTTTGGTTGCAGCTTTGACCTCAGGATTTCAGCCTTCCCATCTGTCGACAAATAAACAGAAGATTGTACCGCAATCTTAGAAGTTCAGAATTGATGATATATATAAAGAAGTATACGTGTCAGAACCGGGACGCAAGAAGAGGAGCTGGTGGGCACTCAAATGTTTGTGATTTGGGTGACTTCCTAGTCTAAGTCATGTCACGAAGATTGGGACAAAATGGTGGAAGTTTATGTAATTCCAGTACTCTTGCTGCCAGGGGCGGTTGCCTTATGCATGAGGTAGGGGCTGGTTGAAACTTCTGGCGAACTTGCATCCTTTTTGTATTATCCTGGATCCTTGTTTTGGTGACGCTGGTCTGGCCAGACAGAAGAATCAAGACTTTCATTCCGAGTCTCTGGCGAGCCACCTTGGATGTATGTCGGAGGAGGATCTCACACCTGTGTGGAGGAAATACAGGAACAGTGCAGTTAGTCTGAAAGAATAATTTTTTTTTAAAGATGAAAACAATGTACATTTGTATAGCAGATGTAGGTATAAAGATAAGGATGAATTAATTGGGGAATTCTATGCTGTACATCAATGAGTAACATTTGTGTAATTAAAATACAATAATCAGGCCGTGGTAAAATAAAACCATATAAAAGGGTGTTAGAAACAATTGCATTTTGTATATATCTACATATACACCAGTACTGCAAAATGTAAGTATTTATAAAATAGTCCAGTACAATATGCGAGTAATGTAGGGCTGGTATTGCCCGCTGTAATTAGTATACTGTGTCAGAACAAACAAATGTATGTTTGATATATTATGATGGTGTTCTTGGAAATAGTCAAAATTTGAGAAATACTCATATTGGAATAGATATATTTCATTCATAAAGTGAAGGCGTACAGAGAGATTTAATGACACCATGGGTTTCAATTTCATTTCAATGGACAGATATTAGCTGATTTACACAGTTGTATAGATATCAGTAATTAATTTGATAAAAGTAGATGAGCATAATATAATGAATATTGTATTCAAAATGTGAATATTGTGCACATATCCATATTCTGTGATGATAAATTATAAGACTTATATACTGTATAATCACCACAGAAATTCTGTGATAACCATTAACAGTGAACTGTGTTATGTAGGCTATAATTCAGTTAAATGTGTACAATATGGAATTGTGAATCTCATACTTTTTTTTAATGGAACATGTACAAATATTATATAAGCCTACAGTATAGTGAATACTAGGTGGATTTGAAGTAGAATGAATGGAGTCATTGTTCAATTTTTAGAAGCAGCTGTGTAACAGAATCTTGGTCACTAGCTATATAGTTTTAACTATGTGTAAAATGTTAATATTACAGTTTTCAAACACATTCGTTATGAAGTTTTATTGTTAACAAATCTAGTTGACGCGGACGTCAACGTTTTGAAGTTGGGGGTAATGTAACGAATGTGCATGGCAGGCCTATGGCGAGTCTGAGTGTTGAGCGATCAGCTGTTGTTTGTTTACATCTACCCCTGGTATGTTTGAGTTGTTATAAATGCAGAACGCGTATAATTAATTCATCGGGAATTGTCAAACTTGACAGAGGATATATTTCCCGTATACACCATGCCATCAGATCTATCATTAGCTAAACGGCTGATTTTATAGGAATTTTCATAGTTAGTAAGTAGCCTATCACAGGCTACGGCGGCCGCCATCTTTGTTTGTACTTGGCTGAGCGGGCAGACTCGAAATACAATTAATTGTCACTGTAGATTTCACAGCAAGTTATAAGACTTTATTCAGTGTTGGAATGCACAATGATTCTCTTATATAAATGTAAATCACACATTTGGTACGTACTTGGTTTTTAAAACTGTTGTTTTTAAGACATTTCAAATCTCCTCAGTCGTGCTGCTCCCACGGAAAACTGTTGAGGATGACGTTTCGGCCGGTTTCTGTGTACTTTTTAAATACGGCTCCGAAACGGATATTATTAATTATTGCAGATTACTGTGTATCTATGAAACATTTTCGCATTAATAATCGATTGTGAAACGCAAAGAATAGTATTTTTTATACATTTCCATTTTCGGCACTATATTGTGCTCCTGGTGACATGACACTATTTTCGGGAGTAATTCGGTTGCTTCACTTAGTGACGCCGCCATATTGCTTCCAAATCTCCTTATATGGTAATTTGGAGGCGCCTAGAGTATAAATAGCGGAGCAACATCAGCAGTTTTAGCTCTCTCGTCCCGACATCGGATATATGTATTAATGCGCCGTTAAACTTACCTCTGTGTTCGTAGGAGTTATTTCCCTTTGTATGATTGCAAGATATTTGATAATAATCTTGCAATAGAGAAATTGATGCATTGATCAATTTCCATAAATAATTGAAAGCTTAGAATTTTATACAAGACTTTAATACTGTCTTGTATATTTATTACAAGATATTTGGTAATAATCTTGTAATAGAGAAATTGATGCATTGTTCAATTTCCATAAATAATTTATTTACTATATAATATTACTACAAGAGTCTAGTATTCCCTTGAATAGTTATTGCAAGATATTTGGTAATAATCTTGTAATAGAGAAATTGATGCATTGATCAATTTCCATAAATAATCTATTTGCTATATAATATTTCTACAAGAGTCTAGTATCCTCTTGTATATTCATTACAAGACATTTGGTAATAATCTTGTAATAGAGAAATTGATGCATTGATCAATTTCCATAAATAATCTATTTGCTATATAATATTTCTACAAGAGTCTAGTATCCTCTTGTATATTTATTACAAGATATTTGGTGATAATCTTGTAATAGAGAGATTGACATTTTCAGCAATCTCCATAAATCTTTAACTCACTTGTAAATAAGTTTGTAAGGATCATTATTGTATTCTCTGCTCCAGATTCTGTTTAAGGAAACATCACAAATTATTCCATTAACAAGTTGTTGTGTTAGAATCTTTATTTTGCTTTTGCAAAGTGTTATTGTTACAGTAATATAATTATATTGTCAAATATCTCTGTGATATTACAAGCTATTTCATAATAACAAAACAGTAGTTTTGACTCGGCTACCAGTCTTTTGTATAATAGTTCATATACGCTACCATTGAGATCTGTATTTTTAAATTAACCTGAGTCTACTAAACTGGAATATCCTCTTATAGTTAAATAATTATAGAGAGAGTGTGTGAAAACATTGTACCTCTGTATGTGACAATATTGACAAGAATATATGTATGGCACTTGAACTGTGGCGTTGAGTTTTCTTTCAAATTGGCTAATCAGATGATCTGTGATCAACTCTAACTCAGGACATACTTGAGTGGTAACCCTCAAGTAGAGACGACAGGCGAGATTCGTTTCAGTATTTTATTTGTTAATCAATAGAATTAAACAACAATCAAGATCGACTTACATGTCGAAATTACAAAGGTTATTCTACTAAACTTTCTTCGTCAATGTACCATTGATCAGTTTACCCGAGTCGATCAGTTGTGCTTCAATGACGTCACAGGTACCACGTGACCGGTCAGCTCATTAAAATTCTCGCCAGTCGGGAGCGGTCAACTTTGACTGTCAATATCTGGATCCCTGGACACAATCGAATGCTCGTTGATGGGCTAATCAGTATTTATTGAAATGTACTACAAGTTTCATAACTTTTTACAAGATTTTCAAAATCGTGGCCAAAACCCTTTAATATTTTATCATTGAAAGGGGGGGCCCCGGGGGGAGGGGGGGGGTCGAAATTAATCTGATCCCTAAAAGCAGGGACGTATATGTGTCTCACATATACGTCCCTGCTAAAAGTTTTAACATTTGCGGTAAACTATCATACTACTAAACTTTTTCAAAAATTGCAACTGGCAAGGAAATCCCAAAATACTCTAGCTTAGTGTTGTAACTAGGGTCAACGGGTATTCACATAAAATGTGTTTCGTAATGATGAGCTCCTAATCCGGAATATTTGACGTGCCGGCTTCGGACATTGTACATACAACGTTGGCTTCCGGTACTTCGTTATGTCGGTGTTTGTATTGATGAGAGCAGGTCTAGAAGATATTTAACTTCTACTTTGAATTGAAAGTTCAACGAAGCGTTATGGAAAAAGTTTGCATGTCTCGACATTTGCTAGAGGCACTACGAACATGTAGGAGACGCAACCTTAGTGTGTCATATGGCGGACTAACAGTACACGGCTTACGCAACTACTGTCGGTCACAACATCATGGAGAAGAATACAAACAATTCCAAAGTGTAAGTTGACGCAGGGATCACTTTGGGGCAAGATTTGAGCATGTTTACCGAAATTTTCATTGAAAATGCAAAATTTTTTTTTTTTATATCTTTAGAAAAATATCATAAATTTGCTGATCCCATAAAATCCTTCAAATTCCCCCATAGGTTTTTAGAGTCAGAAGTATATATATATATCCCTGTGATCTTATTAAAATATATATTCAGCCGTCAAGTACCATATATAGCTACCTTGTTAGCAAATGAACTGTTCTATTGCAGTTGGTATTTCAAAATTGAAGTTGTTCAATTATGTAATTCGTATCTTATGATACTAACTAAATGAAATGTGAAAACTCAAAATCAGGAAGAATGTTATAATGTAAATTTTGTTTTTATGTATTGATATGATATATATAACTCCTAGCCTGCGTCCATAATGTATCATATTAAATAATATTAAAATGCAATCTGGATTCCAAAACTCATTTTCTTGCTAGCTATATATAGTTTGAGGTGGTGATTTAAACCTGGACCACTAAACTAAACTACACTATGTATTTCTGTTTCAGTACTTCTAAGAGCTGTTTCGGTATTTTGGTTTGTTTTTACTGTTATTTGAATGATATTAATTAAAAAGTAATTGCTAATTAATTGTTTACCTTTTGTTTTCCAACAATTTCTTAAGTACAAAAGTGACTTCTGCAAGTACCGACACAATCAGGTACCGAAACTACTGGGTGCTGAAACGACTAGAATTCCTGGTGTTGGGCCAGAGCACACTCCAATATGAAAACGTGGAATTTCCCAAGAACGTTTGGTGTCTTGAGACTTGTGGGGTGCTTCGGAAATTCAGGATTACAAAAAATTGATTAATTAAGACATGCAATGATGCATATGCGTACCTATAACAAATATATGTCATATATAAATCAATGTATAGATAGATGATCCAGATAGTGAAATGATATTTGGTTTTCCAGATGGGTAATCCAAGACAGAAAATGGGAGCTCATTCAGCATTGTTTGAAAAGCATCAGTGGAAGACTGGTACAATTTTTGGAGGTAAAGCAATTTATTATATAATATTACTTAATAATTAAGTGTTCTAATTGATCATAGCTTATACATTATATATAATTTATACATTGTATGTCACAAAAATTGAAAGAGCAGGTTCATGTGTATACATATTGCTTTTATAGTTCATTAGCTAGGGCTCCCCTGCACGAAGAATATATGGAGCCTGACAAAGTTTGTGTAATGAATGACCTTAAAATGCTTTGAAGGTTTAATGAGTCAAAAATGTCAAAAGCTATATGTATAAATTACTTCTTATTAATATTAATAGACTAAAAAACATGAAATTACCAGATAAAATAATAAAATAAAAACATATCATATGAACAGGTTGTACATAATTATAAATATATGTTGTCATCTGATATATCTGCTTTTACATCTTAGGTAATGTCCACCAGTTTCGCACTATAAGTACTTCGGCAAAGAGAAATGATAAAGAAAAAGGAAGTGAAGAACCCAGAATAACAAATGTTGGACAGCTATTAGGTAAAAAAGAGGAAGATTTATTCTTAGCTGTCAGTGATCAATCTACATGCAAGTCCCGCATCCTACACTTATAAACTTGTGATAGGACTCAAAGATTCTGGAAATACTCTAATTTACATCTTGGGACTCATTGTTTTTAGCAATAATGTGTACTAAAATGACCAATGAAAATAAATTGATCACTGGCAGCGACTGTGTTTTTATCAGTGATTAAGTTTTCAAATCCCCAAGAAAGGTGATTCCCAACAGTTAATTGTTCTGTTTAGTTCTCAATTCCCCGCAAAGAATTTTTTTAGACAGTTGATCATTGACCTTGTTTTTAGCTCAATTGGTCTGTTGGTCGTCCGTCAGCTATTGCCCTATAAATCACTATTAATGTCATAATCGAATCATTGACTAAAGGTCTAAAGCAACTGTAATTTGGGTAAAGAAAACCCAATTTTTATAATTGAGTGGCGTGGTCAAATATCTTTTTTCATAATAATAATTTTTGTTGATACCACACAATTCAATTGTTAATATCGCACAATTCAACAGTTAATCACTCAATTCAATTGTCAATTCTACACCGTTCAGTTAATACCGCACAATTCAATTGTAAATACCACACAATTCAATTGTGAATACCACACAATTCAATTGTTATATACCACATAATTCAATTGTTAATACCACACAATTCAATTGTTAATACCACATAATTCAATTGTTAATACCACATAATTCAATTGTTAATACCACATAGTTTTGTGTTTCAGCTATGTTTGTTGCAGCAATATGCGGTGGTTTAGTGATGTTTGATTTAGCCGTTAATTTTTTCTCTCCGATGCTGGGCACATCTGAAGAGTTGAAATCCATTCTGATGATTAATGAGGTAAGCACATCACACTGGTCGGTCCTGGACAATGTTTTGAGACTTGAGGTTTAAGTTTTTGGGCAAGTTTTCCTTGACAGTGTATGCTCATCACACTCAATATGGTTTTGTATATTATAAGGTTTCAGCATTGATACGGAAAGTAAACAATGTGCTGAACCATATTTTTTAGCTCACCATCATCAGATGGTGGGCTTATCAAATCGTCCTGCGTCCATGGTCCATCATCCTTCCTTAAACAATTCTTGTCATCGCTATTTTTTTAGAGGTACTTGATGGATCTTTCTCAAATTTCATATGTAAGTTTCCCTTTGTCAAGTTTGTGCCTTGTTGTGCCCTTTTGGTTTTGGGTCGGATCAGAAAAACAAAATGGCTAAAGGCGGTCATCTTGGATTTTGACATTGAAAGCTTGTTACTGCCATTTTTTATCAAGTACTGAATGGATCTTTCTCTAATTTCATATTTAGGTTCCCATTGGTGCCTTTATTTGCTGTTTTGACTTTGAGACTGGTCGGAAAAAGGAAATGGCTGAAAGGTGGCCATCTTGGATTTTGTCATTGAAAGCTTGTTATCACTATAATTTGAGAAGAACTGAATGGATCTTACGTATTCAAATTTCATATGTAGGTTCCACTTGGTGCCTAGTTGTACCCTTTTGATTTTGGGTTTGACCAGAAAAACACAATGGCACAAAGGCAGCCATATTGGATTTTGACATGAAAGCTTGTTATTGCTATTGCTTGAAAAGAATTGAATGGATCTTATTCAAATTTCATATGTACGTAGGTTCCTCTTGGTGCCCAGTTGTGCCCTTTTGGTTTTGGGACTGATCGGAAAAATAAAATGGCTGAAAGGTGGCCATCTTGGATTTTGACATTAAAAGTTTGTTATTGCTATTTCTTGAGAAGTACTTGATGGATCTTTCTCAAAGTTCATATGTAGGCCCCTCTTGTTCGACAGATTTGATATATATTTCTGGAGTAGTACTGGAAGGGTCATTTTCAGATTTTATATGCAGCCCTTGGTGACTTATAGTTATGCATAGTCAATTTTCGGACAGATCCGATAAACAATATGGCTGACAGGGGGGTCATCTTTGATTTTGACAGTGATAGTTTTTGATCACTATTTCCTGGAAAGTACTGGATGGATCCTTTTCAAATTTCATAAGCAGATTCGGTTCTGTCCCTAGTAGTGCATTGTGTGAGTTTTGGACTGCTTCGATCCAGGGAAAAATATGGCCGCCCTGAGACTGCCATCTTATATGTTGACTATGAAAGAATATGGTTATTGTTTAAGAGATACAAGATAGATTTGGAATTTATCAAAAAAACAAAACTCCTAACAAGAGACCTTCTTTCAACGATCAAGAAAAATTCATATAACTGAGATTAAATACATTTATAAAATGAAAGTTAAAATAAGAAGGGAAAAGATCCATCTTTATAAGAATGAAAGAAAAACCATCAATGGTGGGTACCATGATCCCTCTGTGATCTCTTGTTAAAAATACCAATTGAACATATTATTGAATTTTCTTGCCCATAACTACAGTGATCATGATAATATTTTTATTTTTCAGATTGAAGAAATAGTAGTTGTCAGCAATCCTTTATTCGGCAGTTATGTATGGCTTCTTTTGAAAGATAAACGTCGCCCCGAACAGGTATGTGACAATATGTTTCCACAGTTCATCATCATCAGATGGTTGGTCAATGAAATCTTTCTTCTACAGTAACAATTCATATTATTCACAGATTTATATATTGAGTGATACATCAAATGTAGATACTCTTAGATCAATAATTGTGATAGCTTCATTCTTAGACTGATAAACCTGCAATTGGTCATATACAATTCAACATGTTCATCTAGATCTAGGTAACCGAGGAGACTAGAGTTGATGAGTAATTGTGATCAAGTAAATGGCCAAGCTTAAATTCAAGTTCACAGGGGTACATACAATGCGTTTAAGTTTTTAAACTTCTTGGTTGCCATGCCATGAAAACAAAAACTGTTTCAGTAGCTGAATGATCTGAAACATATAAAGCTATCTCGTTTTATCCCACCAATAAAATAAGGGTAAAGAAAGGTGTGGGGGGGGGGGGGGGGGGGTCAGGTTGTCTACCTGTCCATCCATATCTTGTCTAGACCAGATACTCCTAAACTTGTTCACAAACTTCGATAAAACTTCCAAGGAATATTAAGGACTGTGAGTAGATGTTCATGCAAAACTGGTCACTTTAAGAAGATGCTTTTCTGTAAACTTAGATATTTAGATACTGTCCGATTTTGTCTGAATTTGGTAAATAGGAGTATAATAGGAGGACAAACATCACTGTTTATGTTTTGTTGCCATGACTACCATGCTGAGTCAAATTGTGGCCTCTGAATGGTCGCAATTTAGATAATTATATTGTCAGATTTTGACTGAGTTTGGTATGTTTAGGTGAATAAGGGGATGCCAAACATCACTGTATAGATTTTGTTGACATGCCAACCAAGCTGGTGGTCTCTGATTGGTCAAAATTTACATATCAGCTTTTTCATTCAAATTTGATAGACTGTCAGTCAGGTCACAGAGGGACTGAAACTGTACTTAAGCAACAGATGGTATTTATTATATAACCCGTTTTGTCCCCTGCAACAAAAAAGATGTGATTATAAATATTGTCAATGGACCACAGGTATGCATTCCATGCTACATAGGGAATTTGGGACCTTTCAGGTGTCACCATGGTCATTCTAATTGATTCGATTGATTTCATTGTTTCAGGGCGGCATATACCGGATAAAGAGTAGGATGGACTTTCGACAGATGCTGAAAACAGCCTACGAAGACTTGGGGATCGATCCTTCTGATCATATACACACAACAGTTTTCAACGGACTTAGGTACAGCCATCTTGACCTTAATTTGTTGATTTTGATAACCTGAATGAAATATTGAAGGAACCTTTGGTTTGGTTTAGTTTATTTTGTTTTACGTCCTATTAACAGCCAGGGTCATTTAAGGACGTGCCAGGTTTAGGAGGTGAAGGAAAGCCAGTGTACCTGGTGAAAAACCACTGACCTACGGTCAGTACCTGGTAACTGCCCCAAGTGGGATTCCAACTCGCAACCCAGAGGTGGAGGGCTAGTGGTATAATGTCGGAACAGTCCTTAACCACTCGGCCACCGCAGCCCTTTGAAGGAACCTTCCCTTGCAAAAGATGCACCAAAATTGAGAATTACAGTAATTTTTCGCGTATTGTGCGCACTCGCATATAATGCGCAGGTACCGGTACTTTTTTTGGATCTTAAAATTGAAAAAAAAATATTTTGGAAAAAAAAATGAAAAATAAATCAGCAAAAAACGTCAAGCTGGAATGATAGCATCAGCCAGGTAAGTCGTCAATTAAGGTTAATTAATCAAATACCTTTGAATGGGAAACTTCGAAAACATGGCACAATACCTCGTTAATTAGTCTTGACGTTGATTGACACCTCGCGCGGGTTACGGTAAAGATCTGTTGACACCTGCGAGGGCACAGGCCTGATTTCAGCATTTGTTTGTTGAAAAGAAAATGTCGATATGTATTGGACTGTTTTGAATCCCTAAACGATTGTTTTCCAAACTCTTAACTTTTATTGTTACCAGTTCAACTCGCATGTTTGCGAGTCCGTTTGTTACTGCCGGGTATTAATATATTACGCGACCTTCACTCTTTGCAGTACACAAATTGACGAACTTCCCATGTTGTTCTTGACAACATTTCTACCGTCAGGATTTAATCTTTCTGTATAATTTTACACAAGAAAGGCATTTTAGCACCAGAGTGCTAACACTGATCTTATTCTTCGGTATATTTCACAGTATGCTTATGATAAACTGTTATTTACTGCAATGATATTTCAAATCATCCTGAATATCTGTGAAAAATTAGCGATACATGATCGCGACCAAGTCAAGGTTTTTTATTAGCTCACCTGGACCGAAGGTCCGGTGAGCTTATGCCATGGCGCAGCGTCTGTCGTCCGTCGTCCGTCGTCCGTCCGTCGTCTGTCAACATTTTCTTCAAATCGCTACTAGTCAAAAAGTCCTAATTGGATTTTAACCAAATTTGGTCAGAAACATCTTTGGGCGAAGGGGAACAGATTTTGCATAAATGGTGACTCTGACCCCCAAAGGGCCAGAGGGGCGGGGCCCAATAGGGAAAATAGAGGTAATTCTTTAAATCTCTTCTTGTCAAAAAGTCCTGATTGGATTTTGATCAAATTTAGTCAGAAACATCCTTTGGGGAAGGGGAACAGATTTTGCATAAATGGTGACTCGGACCCCAAAGGGGCCAGAGGGGCGGGGCCCAATAGGGAAAATAGAGGTAATTCCTTTAAATCTCTTCTTGTCAAAAAGTCCTGATTGGATTTTGACCAAATTTAGTCAGAAACATCGTTGAGGGAAGGGGAACAGATTTTGCATAAATGGTGACTCTGACCCTAAAGGGGCCAGAGGGGCGGGGCCCAATAGGGGAAATAGAGGTAATTCCTTTAAATCTCTTCTTGTCATAAAGTTATGAATAGATATTGTCCAAATTTGGTCAGAAACATCGTTGGGGGAAGGGGAACAGATTTTGCATAAATGGTGACTCTGAACCCTAAGGGGCCAGAGGGACATGGCCCAATAAGGGAAATAGAGGTAATTCCTTTAAATCTCTTCTTGTCATAAAGTTATGAATAGATATTGTCCAAATTTGGTCAGAAACATCGTTGGGGGAAGGGGAACAGATTTTGCATAAATGGTGACACTGACACCCAAGGGGCCAGAGGGGCGGGGCCCAATAGGGAAAATAGAGGTAATTCCTTTAAATCTCTTCTTGTCAAAAAGTCCTGATTGGATTTTGACCAAATCAGGTCAGAAACATCTTTTGGGGAAGAGGAACAGATTTTGCATAAATGGTGACTCGGACCCCAAAGCTGCCAGAGGGGCGGGGCCCAATATGGGAAATAGAGGTAATTCCTTTAAGTCTCTCTTGTCATAAAGTTATGAATAGATTTTGTCCAAATTTGGTCAGAAACATCGTTGGGGGAAGGGGAACAGATTTTGCATAAATGGTGACTCTGAACCCTAAGAGCCCAGATGCACGGGGCCAATTAGGGGAAATACAGGTAATTCTTTTTTTTAAATCTCTTCTTGTCATAAAGTTATGAATGGATTTGGCCCAAATTTGCTGAGAAACATTCTTGGGGGAAGGGGAACAAATTTTGCATAAATGGTGACTGACCCCTAAGGGGCTAGAGGGGCGTGGCCCATTAAGGGAAATAGAGGTAATTCCTTTAAATCTCTTCTTGTCATAAAGTTATGAATAGATTTTGTCCAAATTTGGTCCGAAACATCGTTGGGGGAAGAGGAACATATTTTGCATAAATGGTGACTCTGACCCCTAAGGGGCTATTTTGGCACTTAAGGGTTACAAGTCAGAGATTAATTCCAGGTGAGCGATGCAGGCCCATTGGGCCTCTTGTTGTTCTTGTTTATAGTGCGCACCCCCTTCTTGACACTTTATATTTTCCTTAAAAAAAGTGCGCACTATACACGAGAAATTATGGTATTAAAAGAATCTTTCACCCCCTTGGGGTGAGAAAGGGGAATCTCAACCTGAGGGGTAATATTCTTAAGTTGCCAAACACAAAGCTTGCTGAGTGTTTGGCAGCTTAAGAATCTTACTCCAATGGGGAGGGGGTGAAGTTTACTATAGTTTATATAGGCAAATGACACTTTTGGATATATATATATTTTGTTCATTTTCAGTTGGAAATAATTCAAACTTGGTTGGGATTATAACCAGGAGATTATAATTACAGATTGACTTTGGAATAATTTAGACTCTGGCTCAACCACAGGGCTATGGGGAGGGGCTCAAAAGGGTCAGATTGACTAAATGAAATAATCTTCACACATAGAGAGGTCTTTAGATATATAGGTGCTTTATCAAAATTGTAAATTTAATGCCCCTCCAGGACTTCAGGTTCCCCCCTGGGGAAGGGTTAAAATTTGCTATAGTTTACATAGTAACTTTCAGGTAAAATTGGGGACCTTCATATCAGAGTAACACAAAATTTGTCAAAAGGTTTAGTTCACATAAATACCTAGTGAGGTCAAAAACCAAGGTCACTGTGTCAAAGGTCAAGGTCAAATTTTATATCTTTTTAATGAACATTTTGTTATGACATTATGAAGCAAAATTGAATGAAATTAAACTATGATTCAACTGACCAAAAGTCAAGGTCACCGGCTCAAATTCTAAGGTCAAATGTTATAGCTCTTTACTGATTTACATTTTGTTATGACATTATGAAATTAGTTCGAATTAAACAAGGAGTCTAATGACCAAAAGTCAAGTTGACTGTGTAAAAGGTCAAGATCAAATTTTGCAGCTTTTCACTGATGAACATTTTGTTTTATCATTGTGAACAAAGTTGATCAGAATTAAAACCAAGAGTCAACTGACCAAAAGTCAATGTTAAAAAGGTCAAGGTCACTGATTCAAAGTCAAGGAAACCTTTCCTTTTTAAAAAGTCAGTTGAACAAAGATCAAAGTCACTTAGTTTGATTGTCGGGTTCAAAGTTCAAGGATTAATGATTTTGGGATATATATAGATTTATAAACAGGACCCTTGCTAATTACCTCTCAGTGTTCTAGCTCAAACTTGGTTTAGGTCAATAATAATTTCATTGTAAAGATACAACAATAAAAGTCATTCAATTTGGTACTAGTACATCAAAACTTAGGTGACCTTTAAGGCCAATGGGTCTCTTGTATTATATGTTATATATTTTTTTCTTTCCAGTTTCCAGCTGTTTCTTGCAATGGGCCTGCTAACGTTACTAAACGTAATGTTACTAAAAACGAAAAGGACAGTAATTCCCTTTAAAGGCATTGCTTCTACACAGCGTAAAAACATTCCTAAAAAACAGAAGAAACCTACTGCTAAACCAAAACCTGAAAAAACAATAATGGACATGTTGCTAGGAGACCGGGTAAGATAGTCACAGAAATGTACTGTTAATATAAAAACAATGGTGGACATGTTGCTAGGAGACCGGGTAAGATAGTTACAGAAATGTACTGTTAATATAAAAACAATGGTGGACATGTTGCTAGGAGACCAGGTAAGATAGAAACAGAAATGTGCTGTTAATATAAAAACAATGGTGGACATGTTGCTAGGAGACCAGGTAAGATAGTAACAGAAATGTGCTGTTAATATAAAAACAATGGTGGACATGTTGCTAGGAGACCGGGTAAGATAGTAACAGAAATGTGCTGTTAATATAAAAACAATGGTGGACATGTTGCTAGGAGACCGGGTAAGATAGTAACAGAAATGGGCTGTTAATATATAAACAATGATGGACATGTTGCTAGGAGACCAAGTAAGATAGTAACAGAAATGTGCTGTTAATATATAAACAATGGAGGACATGTTGCTAGGAGACCAGGTAAGATAGTAATAGAAATGTGCTGTTAATAAAAAAACAATGATGGACATGTTGCTAGGAGACCGGGTAAGATAGTAATAGAAATGTGCTGTTAATAAAAAAACAATGATGGACATGTTGCTAGGAGACCGTGTCAGATAGTAACAGAAATGTGCTGTAAATATATAAACAATGATGGACATGTTGCTAGGAGACCGGGTAAGATAGTAACAGAAATGTGCTGTAAATATATAAACAATGGAGGACATGTTGCTAGGAGACCTAGTAAGATAGTAACAGGAATGTGCTGTTAATATATAAACAATGGAGGACACGTTGCTAGGAGACCGGGTAAGATAGTAACAGAAATGTGCTGTAAATATATAAACAATGGAGGACATGTTGCTAGGAGACCGAGTAAGATAGTAACAGAAATGTGCTGTAATATATAAACAATGGAGGACACGTTGCTAGGAGACCGGGTAAGATAGTAACAGAAATGTGCTGTTAATATATAAACAATGATGGACATGTTGCTAGGAGACCGAGGGAGATAGTAACAGAAATGGGCTGTTAATATATAAACAATGATGGACATGTTGCTAGGAGACCGAGGGAGATAGTAACAGAAATGGGCTGCTCATATATAAACAATGATTATTTAGTTACTTAATTATCTGTTATTATGCTAATCATACATGTTATTTTTCATAAGGCTAATCATATTATTATGTTATTATTCATTAGCTAATCATACATGTTATTTTTCATTACGCTTATCATTTGTTATCATTCATTAGGCTAACTTTAAGTTATATGTTATTAGGCTAATGCAGGTTATGTACGGGGAGACATTCTTTCAAAACAAGGAAATGGAATCACGTTTAAGGAAGTAGCGGGACTGAAGGAGGCAAAGTACGAAGTAATGGAGTTTGTTGACTACCTGAAGAGCTCAGAAAATGTCATAGTAAGTGACATTGTGTATCCATACAATGACACCAAAACATATACACATTATATAGCCAAAATACAGTGACTCTACCTATCTTCCTGGCTACCAAAGCTCACAGTTTTATGAATTGAAATAAGTTCACAGCTATTCAATTTGGCATTTTTACCCAAGTCAATTAAGTTTCTTATTTTTATTTTGAAATTTAATCATATTATTCCGGAAATAAATTAATAAGTGAGATCTAAGGATCCTGCGAACACCCTTAAAGTTAATAGATCTTAAACTTTAGTAGGTTTACATTTAAAGACTGTCTTATCATTGATCAGATAAAATTATAGATAACAATAAATAATTTAATTTTGCCTATTCCCCCAATGTTAAATCTCTTCAGGTTATATTGTATGACCTTAAAAATCAGACAACGCAAAAAGTGATGACGTCATATAGCGCCATGTTTGGAGCGGTATTTTGTAATCAAACTTCAGATTAGTTGAAAGTTATTTAGAGGTGAAATATGCACATGGTTGTGTTTTTTTGCAAAACCATTCGATTTTTGTCATAACTTATACCAAATCATTCTATAAGACCTTTATATTATCTACCGGTATGTATCTTTACAAATGAAATTATAAGGAAATACCACAATTTTGTTTTAGGGTTTTACGGTATATACCGAAAAGACTGTGTACCCTTTTTGCTTTAACCGCTTCTTGGATTTATGCAAAGTGCACACATTTTTTTCTGTTTATACTGTATAACCCTAAAATTAAAAAAAAAAAGACATAAAAATATATATTTTATTGATTTTCTGAACTGATCAGTCAACAACATTATACAAAAGCGGATCATTTCTGTTCAAGTTGGTAAGTGTGATATATGTAAGTTTAGACGGATACCTTCCTCTTCCACAGAAACTTGGAGGGAAGCATCCCCGCGGGGTACTGCTCCTGGGGCCCCCGGGCTGTGGGAAAACACTCCTGGCCAAGGCAGTAGCCACAGAGGCAGGTGTCCCCTTCTTTGCATTGGCAGGCTCACAGTTTGTGGAAATGATAGGAGGTAAGTTCTAGTCAGTGACTACAGAGGCAGGCTCAAAGTTTGTAGAAATGATAGGAGGTAAGTTCTAGTCAGTGACTACAGAGACAGGCTCACAGTTTGTAGAAATGATAGGAGGTAAGTTCTAGCCAGTGACTATAGAAGCAGGCTCACAGTTTGTAGAAATGATAGGAGGTAAGTTCTAGTCAGTGACTACAGAGGCAGGCTCACAGTTTGTGGAAATGATAGGAGGTAAGTTCTAGTCCGTGACTACAGAGACAGGCTCACAGTTTGTAGAAATTATTGGAGGTAAGTTCTAGTCAGTGACTACAGAGACAGGCTCACAGTTTGTAGAAATGATAGGAGGTAAGGTCTAGTTAGTGACTACAGAGACAGGCTCACAGTTTGTGGAAATGATAGAAGGTAAGTTCTAGTCAGTGACTACAGAGGCAGGCTCACAGTTTGTATAAATGATAGGAGGTAAGGTCTAGTCCGTGACTACAGAGACAGGCTCACAGTTTGTAGAAATGATAGGAGGTAAGTTCTAGTCAGTGACTACAGAGGCAGGCTTACAGTTTGTAGAAATGATAGGAGGTAAGTTCTAGTCAGTGACTACAGAGACAGGCTCACAGTGTGTGGAAATGATAGGAGGTAAGGTCTAGTTAGTGACTACAGAGACAGGCTCACAGTTTGTGGAAATGATAGGAGGTAAGGTCTAGTTAGTGACTACAGAGACAGGCTCACAGTTTGTGGAAATGATAGAAGGTAAGGTCTAGTCAGTGACTACAGAGGCAGGCTCACAGTTTGTAGAAATGATAGGAGGTAAGTTCTAAGTCAGTGACTACAGAGACAGGCTTACAGATTGTAGAAATGATAGGAGGTAAGTTATAGTCAGTGACTACAGAGGCAGGCTCACAGTTTGTAGAAATGATAGAAGGTAAGTTCTAAGTCAGTGACTACAGAGGCAGGCTCAAAGTTTGTAGAAATGATAGGAGGTAAGGTCTAGTTAGTGACTACAGAGGCAGGCTCACAGTTTGTAGAAATGATAGGAGGTAAGTTCTAGTCAGTGACTACAGAGGCAGGCTCACAGTTTGTAGAAATGATAGAAGTAAGTTCTAAGTCAGTGACTACAGAGGCAGGCTCACAGTTTGTAGAAATGATAGAAGGTATTATAAGTTCTAGTCAGTGACTACAGAGGCAGGCTCACAGTTTGTGGAAATGATAGGAGGTAAGTTGTAGTTAGTGACTACAGTGGCAGGCTCACAGTTTGTAGAAATGATAGGAGTTTAGTTCTAGTCATTAAGTTGATATTGACAAAATGAAAAATAAAATCTGTTCCAGTAACAACAATATCTGTTGTACATGTGGCATCCATATCGACTTTCATACAATCTTTGTCACACAACCAGATCATGTGTTAACTGGCCAGGGATTATGTACCCTGTCTACACACCTGGAATACTGTAAAAGTTTATACCACAGCGTTCGAAGTACTTTGTTTAGTCAGTCTCCAATGTATTGTTTTAGTTCATATTTACATGTAGGCACAAAACAAGGTAAATCTTTGAAATAATAAGCACATTTCAAAACTGGGTCACTGTGACCTAATTTTTGGCGATGGAATTTATTTGATAATTACTTTGACGTTCTACTGTTTTGCATAATGCATCAAAAATTATGAAGAAAGAATACAAAAATATTATGCAGTTTTATCAAAATTGGGCATATTTTGAATTGTTAATCCCCATTTTGACCCAATGTATGCATGTACAGCATTAAACAAATTGTGTTTTTATTGTCTTTAAGGGCTTGGTGCGTCCAGAATGAGAAATCTTTTCAAAGACGCGCGGGAACAAGCTCCCTGCATTATCTATGTCGACGAAATAGATGCCATAGGCAAAAAACGATCAGGGTAAGTTTCCTTTACATATACCATAGGTGAAAAGCAATCAGGGTAAGTTACCTTTATATATACCATAGGTAAAAATCCAATCAGGGTAAGTTACCTTTATATATAACATAGGTGAAAATCCAATCAAGGTAAGTTACCTTTATATATAACATAGGTAAAAATCCAATCAGGGTAAGTTACCTTTTTTCAATTCAATTTATTTCCAAATGCCGAACAGCACATAGAAATACATGATACATTTATATATAATACAAGCATGTGCACAAGTTGGCGGAGAACGCAACCGAAACAGTGGGTGTGTAAACAAAAGAAAAAAAAATCAAACATTCAGTGGTGACTTTCTTTTCGACGAAGCATGAGTAAGGTATTTGCTTAAATTTTTCAAATTTTTTACATTTTTACTAGTAAATAATTCAATTAACTTGTATACAGAGGGGCGCCGGTAAAAATACAGTTTAATATATAATGTTCTTACTTCTGAATAAGATGGACATAATAATATAAAATGAGTTTCGACCATTAAGTTGTGTGCTTGGATCCTGAATTTAGAAAGGATATTTTTGAATTTAAATGTCAGAGACGTTATAAGATATAATTGCAGTTCAAACCTATCCACAATATATTTATATAGCAAACACTTAGAAGATTTTTCAAAACTGTTTCTTATCTCTTGGATGAAAATATCATGTAACCGTTGGGTGTATAATGTTAAAAAATGGTTTTCATTCGGAATACGCTTAGTCAACCAAACATCATAAAATCCTAGACTACTAAGCTCATGCTTAACCTGATACATAAAATTAATTTTACAACTAGGTCTTCTTATGTTAAGCTCCACAAGTTCGTGATAACATGATTTTGAAATACAATTATCAGTATTCAATAGTTTAAGCCAATATTTGATGACAGCAATCTTACGATTATTTAGTAAAGGAAAGCGACCCAGTTCAGAGTAGACCATAGAAGTATTCACAGTCTTTTTAACACCAAGGACATTTTTCAAGAACAGTAAATGCACCTTCTCTAACTGAGGGGCTGGACTAAATCCCCAAACTTCGCATGCATAATTTAACAAACATGAAATGTATGTGTCAAATAAAGACAATTTAGTTTCACAATTTAACATGTATCTTTTCATTTTGCTGTTCAACAAGAAATATGCTTTTCTACCTTGAACAGCAAATTTGTTCAAAGCAGTAGTAAATTTACCGTTGTAGTTAAAAACCAAACCAAGGTAACAAAACTGATCTACCAACTCAACAGGCATACCATTATATGTCCAATGTTCATTAGAATTAATACATTTACTTTTCCTAAACATAACAATTTTTGTTTTTTCCAAGTTAACATCTAAATTCCATCGTACAGAATACGAATGCAAAAAATCTAGCATATTTTGAAGGTCATTTATGTCTTCTGAGAACAGGACAGTATCATCTGCATACATTAGTATGAAAAGATTAACTAACTGCAGTTGATAACTTTGACAATTCAAATTAATTAACTCAGACTCTAAGTCATTAATGAACAAAGAAAACAACATTGGGGATAAAGATTCCCCTTGTAATAATCCGACCTGAAGGTCGTACATTGCCGACAACTTACCATCTAACTTAACACATGATTTAAAATTGTCATATATAGATCTGATGATATTTAACAATCGACCTCTGACTCCAGCTTTCCATGATTTACACCATAACTTTTTATGAGATATACTGTCAAAAGCTTTACGGTAATCTATGAATACACATTATACCACCTTTTGTTTTTTTGTAATGTTTTAGAGATCAAAGTGTTTAAAACAAAAATAGCGTCTCTAGTACCATTCCTGGGCTGAAATCCAAACTGGGCGTCCGAAATAACATTTTCGCTTTCACTCCATGACAACAATCGCTTATTGAAAAGGGAAGTAAAAAGTTTTGCTACATGACTAATAAAAGTAATACCCCTATAGTTGTTTACATTGTTTTTATCACCCTTTTTATGCAAAGGTACTATAACACCCTGTGCCCAATCTTTGGGGAAATAGCCTACATGAAGAATAGTGTTAAATAGTTTTAATAACACAGGTGCAAATAATTCACTATATTCAATGAAATACTCATTAAGCACTAAGTCAATACCAGCAGATTTCCCTTTAGGGAGACTTTTGATAGCCACCAGTAACTCATTAATACTGAAACCATCATCAAGCTCTGGATATAAACATTCGTTATTATCGATATATACATCATCAACATGTACCGTTGTGTCGGCTGAATTATTAGCTAAGGCTTTAAAATATTCGAAAAAGTCGTCAAGTTAAACGTTGCCAGTACCACCGGACTTACGTTTTGAAAAGTTATGATAAAATGACTTAGGGTCGTTACGCCGTAGGACATCCATCATATCACCCTCCATTTGGAGGTACTGACGTTTCTTTTTTGCCTCATAACATTTTTTGGATCTGGTCAAATTAACTCTATGGTCATCAGACTTACATCTATTAAATTGAAAAAGTGCAGTTTTATAATTTTTGTATAGTCGTTTACATTCAGCATCGAACCAGGGTTTATCTGGCTGTTTAGGTTTATGAAAAGAAGACTCATGACAAGAACAGTTACAACTCATAACTGACAACAGAAACGATCAAACAAAAAATGAACATTGTCAACAAAAATAGCAAGTCACCGGTCTATGCTCTCACTAGTATTGACGAGGTCGCTAAAAGAGTTGCTGAGCAAACAACTATTGTCATTAAGAAATGTATCCATTCTTTCTTTATCATCCTTAGACCAAGCAATAGAATTCGTTACAGTGAACTTGTGTCCCTTGTCACAACAAGCACATTCGTTAGACTTTACTTTCAATGTAAGCAGTAATGGGACATGGTCAGAAAATGCATTAAAAGGACAAACTTCACAAGTATCGACCAAATCCATAGATGAAGTATTACAAAGTACATAGTCTATCACACTGGTGCCTAAAGCATTATAAAATGTTATCTTACCATATATATCGCCCTCAGTGCGACCATTTAACATACGGAGACCTGTTGTTTTACATAATTCCAAAAGTCGACGACCGAATGTATTGACATGAGAGTCTTGTGACTTACGATTCGTATTACTTAGTTCACTCTCAAAGGGAACATCCTGATCGATAACACGGTGTATACTTTCATGAAGAACATCCTGGGTAATATAGTCAGGGATTATACCAGTTCTTCTGTTTAAGTCACCCATTATGAAGACATGACCCAATGTACTGAATTTCCCAATATCATTTTCGAGCAGATCATAAATATCCTCGTCATATACTTTATAAAAGGTAGACCTTTCAGGAGGTAGGTAAGTTAATGCAAAAAACACATCTTTGCCATCCGTAAAAAAGCTTACCCTGAATCCTAATCCAGACAATACTATCAGCTTCTACAGCTTCTAAGCTAGTATAAGCCTTAAGCCATGACTTAAATAAACAGACTACACCTCCGCCTTTACATTTAGATCTCTGAAATGGCGGGAAACATTCAAATCCATTCACAGCAAAACTATCGACACTGTCTAACCAACATTCAGTTAGACACACTATATCATACATGTTGAAGATATCGCGAAACTCATCATTACCAAGCTTACTACTTAAACTTATCTGAACGTTCCAAGTACAAATCCTTAGATTGGAAATGTCCTCCGCTAACCCCTATCCATTAACTGACTTCATAGATGTCTGGTCAACATCGGAAGCTAAAACAGACTGGTTGCAGCGAGTGTCAAGGAACGGTGGGGAAGAAGCAGCTTTACGATCGGGAGGAGGTGCACAAGCCTCAGGTGTTGAAGACTGACGAGGCCTCTTTGCTGGGTTACCACGGGAACGAGGTGTAACAGCATCAGCAAATGATGTTGTTTCGCCGTTGTATAGTACACCGTCAATGTACATTTTGTCCCACACTAATTTGACTTATATCCTAGCTTTCGTTTTTCCTTCTTAACGGGATATAACTTCTTACGGGCGTCCTCAATCACTGCCGGGAATTGCTCATTGATTCCAAAAGGTGTGCCCTTGAGTCTAAAGGCCAAGCCTTTAACCATGTCATGTTGATGTTGGTATAAGAAACGCGCAACGATTGGGCGGGGTTTGTTGCCTCTGTGTTTCCCGAAACGATGAACGTTCCCAAACTCCAAAGTGTCGGTGACACCCAACTCTACGGTTAAGAACCTCCTCAGCAGGTCCTCTGTTACCTCAACCCTATTCTCATGCAGGCTGGAGAAAACTAAATTGCACTTCATCGACCTACATTGGAGATCGGTTATTGCGGCTCTCAGATCATCATTGTCCTTGCAGACCTTGACCATATCAGCCGTATGCTTGGCACTGCATGGTGGCCGCACATTCAGACTGCACTCGCTGAATATCAGATTCGTTACGAATGGAAAGGGACTTCACATTGTCAAACATGTCACTAATGGCCTGTGTGCTAATTTCTAACTCACTTGCAGTTTTAGCAACCACGTTGGTTTTGTCCTCCACTTCTCTCACTCTCGCAGAAAGAGATAGTAAGGATGCCTGGATGTCATCAATTTTATGAACATGAGTCTCAATAGATTTTAGACGGGCCTCGATTCTGTTCATAAATTCCACAATCAGCTGATCCGCTGGCACCGCTGGGCTATTGGAAGGATTTTCAGACATAGTGTTACAACCTGCCTCTTCGAATATAACGTTTCTTGTTTGGGTTAGAACAGTGGAGAGAGGACACGTATCAGATTCAACAGTACCAGGCACTTGCGATGCCGCCATACAAAACAGCATATATGGCACTGTTCATGTTCCATAGAAAGCGTATATACCGCATACATGAATGCATGAATGGAAATTGTGCTATAAATAGCCAAAGGAATCCTGCAGGTGAGTGTACAGGTAAATATAGCGAGAACACAGGTAGTGTCGTCAAAAGGCGAGTCGAAAAACTACCAGCGCGTGACGAAATTTTCTGGATAAGGTCAGTTCATACAAAGGATATAGAGTTCACAAAGTTCAAAGCACTCGATAAAATTATATAACAGACGATATATGGGGTAAAAGTATTGTAGTTTTACAGACAGCCATTCAAAGAATCGGAATTTCGCAGGATACCTGTTAGTGAGATGAACCATCTGACGGAAACTGCGTGATCTGAGTACATGATATGTCCTAGAAATATGATGATTTTACAAATCTACCAGAGCATGTTGTCAAAGCAGTTACCGTCCGTCTCTATCTTGTGAATGTTTATATATACCATAGGTAAAAATCCAATCAGGGTAAGTTATCTTTATATATACCATAGGTAAAAATCCAATCAAGGTAAGTTATCTTTATATATACCATAGGTAAAAATCCAATCAGGGTAAGTTATCTTTATATATACCATAGGTAAAAATCCAATCAGGGTAAGTTATCTTTATATATACCATAGGTAAAAATCCAATCAAGGTAAGTTACCTTTATATATAACATAGGTAAAAATCCAATCAGGGTAAGTTACCTTTATATATAACATAGGTAAAAATCCAATCAGGGTAAGTTACCTTTATATATAACATAGGTAAAAATCCAATCAGGGTAAGTTACCTTTATATATAACATAGGTGAAAATCCAATCAGGGTAAGTTACCTTTATATATACCATAGGTAAAAATCCAATCAGGGTAAGTTACCTTTATATATAACATAGGTGAAAAGCAATCAGGGTAAGTTACCTTTATATATAATATAGGTTGCTTACATAAATGTGTAGGTTAGCAGGAAAAATATCTGTTCTTTCCATTGATACCTAATTTGCATGCGTAAGAAAGCAATGCATAATATATAACACTGCTTAATCAGCTTAATCAGATGGGTGGCTAAAATCTAGCATATTTACTATAATCAGAATTCTGACTTTATGAGCCGCGAGCTGTCCCAATATTCAGAAGATCAGAGAGTCAGAACCCTTCAGACTAAGTGACCTTATAAATCTGTTGATTACAGAGGTGAACAGGACTCGGAAGAGGAACACACACTGAACCAGCTGCTAGTGGAGCTGGACGGGATGGAAACCACCGAAGGAGTCATTATGATCGCCTCAACGAACCGCTCAGACGTCTTAGACAAGGTAAGTTTTTACTGAGTGACAGGCTACCAGGATTGTACTGCGGTCTGGCCTCACCCTTGATGTATTAGTTCCTGACACATTTAGAGATCCTGACCACATCACCATATGTGCTATTTCTTTACATTTATAATGATAGGAGGTAAGTTCTAGTCAGTGATTACAGAGCCAGACTTTTTTTTTTTTAAATATGTGTTCTGTATATATATGTATCAATATCTGTTTCTTTGAGTCTGGTATAGAGGACTAAAATGTCCTGCACCAGAAATAAACTTATCTTTACATAAAAACAAAAACAATCCTGGTATCAGAATTTTGTATCTTGGATCTGGTCACATTCAAATGGACACAATGTTGCTAAGCCTTAATTTCTTTGAAACAGTTGAAATCCTCATCCTATGACAATATGATTACAATTTCTTTACATACAGACAAACACAATTGTGGTGTTGGAATCAACTATGAGGTATGATCCGGTGAATGACTTAATGCCTGATTTGAGCCATTGTTCAAATACCTACTGAACGAAACAAGATGGACTTGTTAATTCACCTGTTGGAACCTACACACTATTCTTTGGACTTATATACAGTGTACCCTCCACCTATCGGCACCTGAATCTACCACCATCCTCGCAAACTGCCACCTAAACCTCTAGAACAGATTTCCCTTCTATATAATTCCCTCGTTAAATTCGCCATCCTTGCATATCACCATCCGCCACACCCTTTAAAATACAAAAGTCCCAAATCGCTATACATTTCCCTCGATGAAAACACCGTATTTTTCTGTTTTTGGAGATCGAGGAAATCTTTAGTTTTCCTTTTGAAATGGCATGCGGCAAAAGTAGATCAATGACTATTTTCAGATATAAATTTGTGCCAATGTAGATCTATATGACGATATAATACTAAGCTTGTTTTTATTAAAATGTTTTTTATAGACTATAATGAGATGGAGAGAAAGATTTGACAGGGATGCAGTATTTTTAGGTCATCTGACCCAAATCAGGATGACCTATAGCCATCATGCTCCGTCCGTCGCCGTCCGCCGTGCACCGTCCGTAAACATTTGACATTTTAAACTTCGTCTCAAGTTCCACCAGTGGGATTGCATTGAAATTTGACAGAAATGATCCTGACATCATCTTAACCAAGTGTTCTTATTTTTCGGGCCGGTCAGAAATCCAAGATGGCCGCCGTGCACCACCATTTTGAAAACACATTTTAAACTTCTTCTCAAGTTCAACCAGTGGGATTGCACTGAAACTTGACAGAAATGATCCTGAGATGGTCCCGATCAAGTGTTCTAATTATTGGGGATGGTCAGAAATCCATTTTGAAAACACATTTTAAACTTTTGAAGTTGGTTATAGCTATTTCTCTAAAATGTACTGAAGAAATCCTTCTCAGATTCAACATGAAGCATCAAGTGGATTCAAATAACAAAAGCAGAGACCAGATAAATCTTTTCATTCGACAAATATAAATCATAAAATGCTGACCTAACATCCCTCAGGTTCTCTTGTCCACTACTTAAATAAGGGTACATGTAAACATTGGCTGAAGTGTTAATTAAATGCAACAACAATTTCACATAACCCTTTGTAGACATACTGTAACATAATTGCATATATTCCTTTTCCAGTGATAAATTTATAGTCAGATGACCGTTAAGGCCCCTGGGCCTCTTGTTTTTGTTGGCTGTAATGAGATAGGGAGAAAGATTTGACGAGGATGCAGTATTTTTTGATAAACTGTAAAGAGATAGAGAGAAAGATTTGACGGGGATGCAGTATTTTTTTATAAACTGTAAAGAGATAGAGAGAAAGATTTGACGGGGATACAGTATTTTTTTATAAACTGTAAAGAGATAGAGAGAAAGATTTGACGGGGATGCAGTATTTTTTTTATAAACTGTAAAGAGATAGAGAGAAAGATTTGACGGGGATGCAGTATTTTTTTATAAACTGTAAAGAGATAGAGAGAAAGATTTGACGGGGATGCAGTATTTTTTTTATAAACTGTAAAGAGATAGAGAGAAAGATTTGACAGGGATGCAGTATTGTCTTTTCAGGCTTTGATGAGACCTGGCAGGTTTGACAGACAGATACAAATTGACCTACCAACTGTGGACGAGAGAGAGGAAATCTTCCACGTATACATGAAGAAGTTAAAGATGGCGTCTGATTACACGAAGCTTGCCCCGCGCCTCGCCCAGCTAACGACGGGCATGAGCGGTAAGTGTAGGCTAGTTGGTGTCGGTACTTCACCAACATTCACGCGATAAACCATTGTCTTGTGGTTACAAAACATGCCATATTTCTATAACATCCATAACAATACATGAGGGCGGAGCTATGCAAATTATCTAGTTTGAGACACAATTGTATGACATCATCAACAATGGACATGGGCGGAGTTAACCATGGCTTAACTCTTCTCACGTTTGTAAAGTTTTGAAATGAAATCTATTTCTGCAGATAGGACTATAATGAACACAATAGTTACGAATCATTCACTGCAAAATATTTAAATATAAGGGTTAACATTTTATTTGGTTTCGTTCAGTTTAGAAGATCATAAATCCGATGGAGTAGGCAGTAAATGGTTAGATTTATGATCTCATAAACAAAATAAAGGTTAATCGTGAAATATCGGGTTTTCCGTACAGGAGCTGACATCGCCAACATTTGTAACGAAGCTGCTCTACATGCCGCCCGCCACGCAAACGACAGTGTCACCATGGGAGACTTCTACTTCGCCATTGAGAGAATCGTGGCAGGTATGTTTACACTTGTAAACATTAAAAGTTATTCATATGACTATGAACCTATACTGCAGACAACAAATGAAAGACATAGGCTGACAACATGTAATTCAAGGGTCCTATAAAACGTTTTATCACAACCCCAAGATCGTAGGTCGTTTCACAATTCAAGGGTCCTATAAAACGTTTTTATCACAGCCCCAAGATCGTAGGTCATTTCACAATTCAAAGGTCCTATAAAATGTTTTATCACAACCCAAAGATCGTAGGTCATCTCACAAGACACTATTACTGGTATCCAGAGTTATGACCCTTTGCAACCAGCAAGTATTTGTCTCAACCCCCTGGGGGGAGGGGGGGGCATATAACTTTTGCTGCCATTTCAGCGCTCTAAGCAAACATTCTACAATTTCTAGCACTGCCCAACCTCTTACTCATTTACAGCTGAGTAGACTGGAACAAGCAGATCAAGTGAAGTATTTTGCTCTAAGATACAACAGTGTGCAGTGGCCTAAATAAAATTGACTTGCATTCAATGTCCAGGGTAAAATTAGGGAAGAAATCAACTTTTTGCAACTTTTTCTTAATTATATAACCAAAAAGCGTAGAGAAATGATATTTATAATTATTGAGTAGGTACCTGGGATGTAACGCTGTAAAGTTTCCCCCTATAAATGACCTTGACCTATTTCATGGTCACTTTGATCAAATATGAAAAAAAAAAATGCTGTTAACATCATTTGAATAACCAAGAGGTCAAGAGTATTGATGTGAGAACAACATGTACCTTGGACAGTTCTATAGATGATACCCAGACCATCATAAATACTTCTTTGGCAATACCTGGAGGTTTATGGTGAAAATATTCAACCAGTGGTATGCTAGGATAATAGGATCTATCACTCCTGTGTGATGTAGACTGAGAAATCTCAACTCTGGGGTAAGATTTATGAATTTTATTAGGAAGATTTGCCGAGTTCTAATATTCATAAATCTTATCCCGTGAGTTGAGCTAGGTTCCTCGGTCTAAATCATACAGAGTTGATTGATTATTTTTTATCCCACACTTTCCTAAAGCAAAATATTAGCAAAACAGTGAAATTAGTGCATCGTGCCATCATCAATCATTTCAATGCATGACGAAATTGGTTGATGTTACTCTGGTTACACTGCATAAAGTGATGAGGTGACAATGATCATGACGTCACAATTAACACGTGTGAGAATATGTTGTTTCCTTACCCCTGTAAAAGACAGGTTTATCTTTTCCCTAGCAAAAATATGAATGTACCTGTGATGTGTGGGAGAAAGAATAATCTAAAGTTTTCATAAGCCTAGAACATTCATCAGCAAAGGATACTCAATATGTTGAAATCTTTGCAAAAAGTATCTTGTTTGAAAACATTTTTTCATGAATGCAGGAATATTCAGCTGAGTGGTACAGGCTCTCTGGGCCTCTTGCTTTAAATTTTGTAGGTGCTGAGAAAAAAAGAAGTGTTATCACCAAGGAAGACCGGAAGGTGGTGGCTTACCACGAAGCAGGACACGCACTGGTGGGATGGCTACTCAAACACACCGACGCCTTACTCCAGGTTATAATCTGTACTGACACCTCTCTGTAAACTGTGGGTTAATATAACACTGGTGGGCTGGCTACTCAAACACACCGACGCCTTACTCCAGGTTATAATCTGTACTGACACCTCTCTGTAAACTGTGGGTTAATATAACACTGGTGGGCTGGCTACTCAAACACACCGACGCCTTACTCCAGGTTATAATCTGTACTGATACCTCTCTGTAAACTGTGGGTTAATAATATAACACTGGTGGTCTGGCTACTCAAACACACCGACGCCTTACTCCAGGTTATAATCTGTACTGATACCTCTCTGTAAACTGTGGGTTAATAATATAACACTGGTGGGCTGGCTACTCAAACACACCGACGCCTTACTCCAGGTTATAATCTGTACTGACATCTCTCTGTAAACTGTGGGTTAATAATATAACACTGGTGGTCTGGCTACTCAAACACACCGACGCCTTACTCCAGGTTATAATCTGTACTGACACCTCTCTGTACTGTAAACTGTGGTATGGTTTCCTGGAAACAATTAGATTGATATTATAAAAATGTTTTTAGGAACAATGAGAGTAAAACCCCACTTACTTGAACTCGTGCGGACCTGATCAATGGTTCCTTTAGTACAGGGTACAGTAATCTGAGGGTGGTTAAATATGTACGAACTCTGTCGGGACCAAACAAACTGTTTATAAACAACTGTTGTCCGTGCTGCGTTTGTCAAATTTCTTTTTTAAACGACTTCTTCTGAAATACCGAAAGTCCTAGTGACATGAAATTTGGCTTGTAGCTTTCTTGGAAGAGGCTGAACAAAGTTTGTGAAAAAAAATCACTTTGACCTACCATACTGTCAAGGTCACAGGGGTCAAATATGTCGAAACCTTCAAACAAATTCTTCTGAAATACTGTCAGGCATAGATCTTATATTTGACTGGTATCTTCCTTTGAGGAAGCCAAAAAAGTTTGCGAAAAGTAATTACCTTGACCTATATTCAAAGTCACTGGGATCAAATCTGTTAAAACCTGTAAACGACTGCTTCTGATCAACCAAACGACTTAGAAGCATGATATTTAGCTGAAAAGTTCCTTCGATGAATCCTGACAAATTTTGAGAAAAGATATTATCTTGACCCATATTCAAGGCCACAGGAGTCAAAACAACTTCTTCTGAAATGCCAAAAGGCCTAGAGATATTTGACTGGTAGCTTCTTTGGAAGAAGTCGAACAAAGTTTGTGAATGAAATGACCTTGTCTTATTTTCAAGGTGACAGGGGTGATATATGTTTAAATCTTCTGAATGTCTTACATGACCTTGTAATATATTTTAGGCAACTTCAGGGCTACAAGTAAGAGACTAATGCCGGGTGAGCGATTGGGGCCCATAGCACCTCTTGTACACTGTATATAAAATGTGCAATTATTTTATTATCATATAAATGTTACTGTATATATTTTTTTGTAGGTTTCCATTGTTCCTAGAACCAATAATACACTTGGTTTTGCACAACTGGCTCCTGAAGAAAACTTTCTCCACTCCAACCAACAGGTAAGTGACGACTTTCTCCACTCCAACCAACAGGTAAGTGACCACTTTCTCCTCTCCAACCAACAAGTAAGTAACGACACTCTCCACTCCAACCAACAGGTAAGTGACGACACTCTCCACTCCAACAAACAGGTAAGTGACGACTTTCTCCACTCCAACCAACAGGTAAGTGACAACTTTCTCCAATCCAACCAACAGGTAAGTGACAACTTTCTCCTCTCCAACCAACAGGTAAGTAACGACACTCTCCACTCCAACCAACAGGTAAGTGACGACTTTCTCCACTCCAACCAACAGGTAAGTGACAACTTTCTCCAATCCAACCAACAGGTAAGTGACAACTTTCTCCACTCCAACCAACAGGTAAGTGACGACTTTCTCCTCTCCAACCAACAGGTAAGTGACAACTTTCTCCAATCCAACCAACAGGTAAGTGACAACTTTCTCCAATCCAACCAACAGGTAAGTGACGACTTTCTCCACTCCAACCAACAGGTAAGTGACCACTTTCTCCACTCCAACCAACAGGTAAGTGACAACTTTCTCCAATCCAACCAACAGGTAAGTGACGACTTTCTCCACTCCAACCAACAGGTAAGTGACGACTTTCTCCACTCCAACCAACAGGTAAGTGACCACTTTCTCCACTCCAACCAACAGGTAAGTGACGACTTTCTCCACTCCAACCAACAGGTAAGTGACGACACTCTCCACTCCAACCAACAGGTAAGTGAACACTTTCTCCTCTCCAACCAACAAGTAAGTGACAACTTTCTCCTCTCCAACCAACAGGTAAGTGACGACACTCTCCAATCCAACCAACAGGTAAGTGACGACACTCTCCACTCCAACCAACAGGTAAGTGACAACTTTCTCCAATCCAACCAACAGGTAAGTGACAACTTTCTCCACTCCAACCAACAGGTAAGTGACGACTTTCTCCTCTCCAACCAACAGGTAAGTGACGACTTTCTCCTTTCCAACCAACAGGTAAGTGACGACTTTCTCCTCTCCAACCAACAGGTAAGTGATGACACTCTCCACTCCAACCAACAGGTAAGTGACGACACTCTCCACTCCAACCAACAGGTAAGTGACGACACTCTCCACTCCAACCAATAGGTAAGTGACGACACTCTCCACTCCAACCAACAGGTAAGTGACGACACTCTCCACTCCAACCAACAGGTAAGTGGCAACTTTCTCCACTCCAACCAACAGGTAAGTGACGACTTTCTCCTTTCCAACCAACAGGTAAGTGACGATTTTCTCCTCTCCAACCAACAGGTAAGTGACGACTTTCTCCTTTCCAACCAACAGGTAAGTGACCACTTTCTCCACTCCAACCAACAGGTAAGTGACGACTTTCTCTTCTCCAACCAACAGGTAAGTGACGACTTTCTCCTTTCCAACCAACAGGTAAGTGACGACACTCTCCACTCCAACCAACAGGTAAGTGACGACTTTCTCCTCTCCAACCAACAGGTAAGTGACGACTTTCTCCTTTCCAACCAACAGGTAAGTGACGACACTCTCCACTCCAACCAACAGGTAAGTGACGACTTTCTCCATTCCAACCAACAGGTAAGTGACAACTTTCTCCACTCCAACCAACAGGTAAGTGACAACTTTCTCCTCTCCAACCAACAGGTAAGTGACAACTTTCTCCACTCCAACCAACAGGTAAGTGACCACTTTCTCCACTCCAACCAACAGGTAAGTGACGACTTTCTCCTCTCCAACCAACAGGTAAGTGACGACACTCTCCAATCCAACCAACAGGTAAGTGACGACACTCTCCACTCCAACCAACAGGTAAGTGACGACACTCTCCACTCCAACCAATAGGTAAGTGACGACACTCTCCACTCCAACCAACAGGTAAGTGACGACTCTCTCCACTCCAACCAACAGGTAAGTGACAACTTTCTCCACTCCAACCAACAGGTAAGTGACAACTTTCTCCACTCCAACCAACAGGTAAGTGACCACTTTCTCCACTCCAACCAACAGGTAAGTGACGACACTCTCCACTCCAACCAACAGGTAAGTGACGACTTTCTCCTTTCCAACCAACAGGTAAGTGACGACTTTCTCCTCTCCAACCAACAGGTAAGTGACGACTTTCTCCTTTTCAACCAACAGGTAAGTGACCACTTTCTCCACTCCAACCAACAGGTAAGTGACGACTTTCTCCTCTCCAACCAACAGGGAAGTGACGACACTCTCCACTCCAACCAACAGGTAAGTGACGACTTTCTCCTCTCCAACCAACAGGTAAGTGACGACTTTCTCCTTTCCAACCAACAGGTAAGTGACGACACTCTCCACTCCAACCAACAGGTAAGTGACGACTTTCTCCACTCCAACCAACAGGTAAGTGACGACACTCTCCACTCCAACCAACAGGTAAGTGATGACTTTCTCCACTCCAACCAACAGGTAAATGACGACACTCTCCACTCCAACCAACAGGTAAGTGACGACACTCACCACTCCAACCAACAGGTAAGTGACGACTTTCTCCATTCCAACCAACAGGTAAGTGACAAATTTCTCCTCTCCAACCAACAGGTAAGTGACGACTTTCTCCACTCCAACCAACAGGTAAGTGACGACTTTCTCCACTCCAACCAACAGGTAAGTGACGACACTCTCCACTCCAGCCAACAGGTAAGTGACGACACTCTCCACTCCAACCAACAGGTAAGTGACGACTTTCTCCACTCCAACCAACAGGTAAGTGACGACTTTCTCCACTCCAACCAACAGGTAAGTGACGACACTCTCCACTCCAACCAACAGGTAAGTGACGACACTCACCACTCCAACCAACAGGTAAGTGACGACACTCACCACTCCAACCAACAGGTAAGTGACGACGCTCACCACTCCAACCAACAGGTAAGTGACAACACTCTTCACTCCAACCAACAGGTAAGTGACAACTTTCTCCACTCCAACCAACAGGTAAGTGAAGACTTTCTCCTCTCCAACCAACAGGTAAGTGACGACTTTCTCCACTCCAACCAACAGGTAAGTGACGACACTCTCCACTCCAACCAACAGGTAAGTGACGACTTTCTCCACTCCAACCAACAGGTAAGTGACGACACTCTCCACTCCAACCAACAGGTAAGTGACCACTTTCTCCACTCCAACCAACAGGTAAGTGACGACACTCTCCACTCCAACCAACAGGTAAGTGACGACTTTCTCCACTCCAACCAACAGGTAAATGACGACACTCTCCACTCCAACCAACAGGTAAGTGACGACTTTCTCCACTCCAAACAACAGGTAAGTGACGACTTTCTCAACTCCAACCAACAGGTAAGTGACGACTTTCTCCACTCCAACCAACAGGTAAGTGACGACACTCTCCACTCCAACCAACAGGTAAGTGACGACTTTCTCCACTCCAACCAACAGGTAAGTGACGACACTCTCCACTCCAACCAACAGGTAAGTGACGACTTTCTCCAATCCAACCAACAGGTAAGTGACGACTTTCTCCACTCCAACCAACAGGTAAGTGACAAATTTCTCCTCTCCAACCAACAGGTAAGTGACGACTATCTCCACTCCAACCAACAGGTAAGTGACGACTTTCTCCACTCCAACCAACAGGTAAGTGACGACTTTCTCCACTCCAACCAACAGGTAAGTGACGACTTTCTCCACTCCAACCAACAGGTAAGTGACCACATTCTCCTCTCCAACCAACAGGTAAGTGACGACTTTCTCCTTTCCAACCAACAGGTAAGTGACGACTTTCTCCATTCCAACCAACAGGTAAGTGACGACTTTCTCCACTCCAACCAACAGGTAAGTGACGACTTTCTCCACTCCAACCAACAGGTAAGTGACGACTTTCTCCACTCCAACCAACAGGTAAGTGACGACTTTCTCCACTCCAACCAACAGGTAAGTGACGACTTTCTCCATTCCAACCAACAGGTAAGTGACGACACTCTCCACTCCAACCAACAGGTAAGTGACGACTTTCTCCACTCCAACCAACAGGTAAGTGACGACTTTCTCCACTCCAACCAACAGGTAAGTGACGACTTTCTCCTCTCCAACCAACAGGTAAGTGACGACTTTCTCCACTCCAACCAACAGGTAAGTGACCACTTTCTCCACTCCAACCAACAGGTAAGTGACGACACTCTCCACTCCAACCAACAGGTAAGTGACGACTTTCTCCACTCCAACCAACAGGTAAGTGACGACTTTCTCCTCTCCAACCAACAGGTAAGTGACGACTTTCTCCACTCCAACCAACAGGTAAGTGACGACTTTCTCCACTCCAACCAACAGGTAAGTGACGACTTTCTCCACTCCGACCAACAGGTAAGTGACGACTTTCTCCACTCCGACCAACAGGTAAGTGACGACTTTCTCCTCTCCAACCAACAGGTAAGTGACAACTTTCTCCACTCCAACCAACAGGTAAGTGACGACTTTCTCCACTCCAACCAACAGGTAAGTGACGACACTCTCCACTCCAACCAACAGGTAAGTGACGACTTTCTCCACTCCAACCAACAGGTAAGTGACGACTTTCTCCTCTCCAACCAACAGGTAAGTGACCACTTTCTCCTCTCCAACCAACAGGTAAGTGACGACTTTCTCCACTCCAACCAACAGGTAAGTGACGACACTCTCCACTCCAGCCAACAGGTAAGTGACGACTTTCTCCTCTCCAACCAACAGGTAAGTGACAACTTTCTCCACTCCAACCAACAGGTAAGTGACGACACTCTCCACTCCAACCAACAGGTAAGTGACGACACTCTCCACTCCAACCAACAGGTAAGTGACGACTTTCTCCTCTCCAACCAACAGGTAAGTGACAACTTTCTCCACTCCAACCAACAGGTAAGTGACGACACTCTCCACTCCAGCCAACAGGTAAGTGACGACACTCTCCACTCCAACCAACAGGTAAGTGACGACACTCTCCACTCCAACCAACAGGTAAGTGACGACTTTCTCCACTCCAACCAACAGGTAAGTGACGACACTCTCCACTCCAACCAACAGGTAAGTGACGACTTTCTCCACTCCAACCAACAGGTAAGTGACGACACTCTCCACTCCAACCAACAGGTAAGTGACCACTTTCTCCACTCCAACCAACAGGTAAGTGACGACACTCTCCACTCCAACCAACAGGTAAGTGACGACTTTCTCCACTCCAACCAACAGGTAAGTGACGACACTCTCCACTCCAGCCAACAGGTAAGTGACGACACTCTCCACTCCAACCAACAGGTAAGTGACGACTTTCTCCTCTCCAACCAACAGGTAGGTGACGACACTCTCCACTCCAACCAACAGGTAAGTGACCACTTTCTCCACTCCAACCAACAGGTAAGTGACGACACTCTCCACTCCAACCAACAGGTAAGTGACGACTTTCTCCACTCCAACCAACAGGTAAGTGACAACACTCTCCACTCCAACCAACAGGTAAGTGACGACACTCTCCACTCCAACCAACAGGTAAGTGACGACACTCTCCACTCCAACCAACAGGTAAGTGACGACACTCTCCACTCCAACCAACAGGTAAGTGACGACTTTCTCCACTCCAACCAACAGGTAAGTGACCTAAGGTACAGTCAGAAATTAGAGATTTGTTTGCAACAGATGACAGATGAATAACTTTGTTTTCTTAGAATATTTGTTGTTTACGAAAATAATTAATTCAATAAATACTTAACCTTCTGAACTCAAAATTCAGTGTTTCCTGGATTGTAAATTAGAACGTTTTTCTCTGATTTCAGCTGTTTGACAAAATGTGTATGATGCTTGGAGGAAGGGCAGCAGAAAACATCACCTTCAACCATGTTACCTCAGGTATTACACACTGTACCACAATACAGTTGATTGATTCATTCATTTAAAATAAAACTTTATTTTTGTAAGTACTTTTACAATTGTACGAGGTAACAAGTAATCAGAGTTGCATTATCTGTTAAAAGGTGCCCAGGATGACCTTGATAAAGTGACAAAGCAAGCCTACGCCCAGATTCGGAGCTGGGGAATGAATGACCGGGTGGGATGTGTGTCTTTCGACTACTCAAAACAGTCTCCATTGATGCCATACAGCACATATCTAGCGAACATCATGGATGAGGTAAGTTATTGAATAAGTGGAGAGTCTTACCTGTGATATCTTTGGTAACAAATATCTTACCTGTGATGTTAAGGATAATGAGTTTCGAACCTGTGATGTCATTGGTAACAAGTATCGTACCTGTGATGTTGTCGGTAACAAGTATCGTACCTGTGATGTAAGGGATAACAAGTATCGAGCCTGTGATGTCGTTGGTAACAAGTATCGTACCTGTGATGTTGTCGGTAACAAGTATCGTACCTGTGATGTTAGGGATAATGAGTATCGTACCTGTGATGTTAGGGATAACGAGTATCGTACCTGTGATGTTAGGGATTACGAGTATCGTACCTGTGATGTTAGGGATAACGAGTATCGTACCTGTGATATTAGGGATAACGAGTATCTTACCTGTGATGTTAGGGATAACGAATATCGTACCTGTGATGTTAGGGATAACGAGTATCGTACCTGTGATGTTAGGGATAACAAGTATCGTACCTGTGATATTAGGGATAACGAGTATCTTACCTGTGATGTTAAGAATAACGAGTATCGTACCTGTGATGTTAGGGATAACAAGTATCAAACCTGTGATGTCGTTGGTAACAAATATCGTACCTGTGATGTTAGGAATTACGAGTATCGTACCTGTGATGTTAGGGATAACGAGTATCGTACCTGTGATGTTAGGGATAACGAGTATCGTACCTGTGATGTTAGGGATAACGAGTATCATACCTATGATGTTAGGGATAACAAGTATCGAGCCTGTGATGTCATTGGTAACAAGTATCGTACCTGTGATGTCGTTGGTAACAAGTATCGTACCTGTGATGTTTGGGGTAACGAGTATCGCACCTGTGATGTTGTTGGTAACAAGTATTGTATCTGTGATGTTTGGGGTAACGAGTATCGTACCTGTGATGTCGTTGGCAACAAGTATCTTACTTGTGATGTCAGGGGTAACAAATATCTTACCTGTGATGTCAGAGGTAACAAGTATCTTACCTGTGGTGTCGGGGGTAACAAATATCTTACCTGTGATGTCAGAAGTAACAAATATCTTACCTGTGGTGTCGGGGGTAACAAATATCTTACCTGTGATGTCGTTGGTAACAAGTATCTTACCTGTGATGTCGGGGGTAACAAATATCTTACCTGTGATGTCAGAGGTAACAAGTATCTTACCTGTGGTGTCGGGGGTAACAAATATCTTACCTGTGATGTCAGAGGTAACAAATATCTTCCCTGTGGTGTCAGAGATAACAAGTATCTTACCTGTGGTGTCGGGGGTAACAAATATCTTACCTATGATGTCAGGGGTAACAAATATCTTACCTGTGGTGTCAGAGGTAACAAATATCTTACCTTTGATGTCAGGGGTAACAAGTATCTTACCTGTGGTGTCGGGGGTAACAAATATCTTACCTGTGATGTAGGGGGTAACAAATATCTTACCTGTGATGTCAGGGGTAACAAGTTTCTTATCTGTGGTGTCAGAGGTAACAAATATCTTACCTGTGGTGTCGGGGGTAACAAATATCTTACCTGTGGTGTCAGAGGTAACAAATATCTTACCTGTGGTGTCAGAGGTAACAAATATCTTACCTTTGATGTCAGGGGTAACAAGTATCTTACCTGTGGTGTCGGGGGTAACAAATATCTTACCTGTGATGTCAGAGATAACAAATATCTTACCTGTGGGGTCAGAGATAACAAGTATCTTACCTGTGGTGTCAGGGGTAACAAATATCTTACCTGTGGTGTCGGGGGTAACAAATATTTTACCTGTGGTGTCGGGGGTAACAAATATCTTACCTGTGATGTCGGGGGTAACAAAAATCTTACCTGTGATGTCAGGGGTAACAAGTTTCTTACCTGTGGTGTCAGAGGTAACCAATATCTTTCCTGTGATGTCAGAGGTAACAAATATCTTACCTGTTGTGTCAGAGGTAACAAATATCTTACCTTTGATGTCAGGGGTAACAAGTATCTTACCTGTGGTGTCGGGGGTAACAAATATCTTACCTGTGATGTCAGAGATAACAAATATCTTACCTGTGGGGTCAGAGATAACAAGTATCTTACCTGTGGTGTCGGGGGTAACAAATATCTTACCTGTGATGTCGGGGGTAACAAAAATCTTACCTGTGATGTCAGGGGTAACAAGTTTCTTACCTGTGGTGTCAGAGGTAACCAATATCTTTCCTGTGATGTCAGGGGTAACAAGTATCTTACCTGTGGTGTCAGAGGTAACAAATATCTTTCCTGTGATGTCAAGGGTAACAAGTTTCTTACCTGTGATGTGAGAGGTACCAAATATCTTTCCTGTGATGTCAGGGGTAACAAGTATCTTACCTGTGGTGTCAGAGGTAACAAATATCTTTCCTGTGATGTCAAGGGTAACAAGTTTCTTACCTGTGATGTGAGAGGTACCAAATATCTTTCCTGTGATGTCAGGGGTAACAAGTATCTTACCTGTGATGTGAGAGGTAACAAATATCTTTCCTGTGATGACGGGGGTAACAAATATCTTACCTGTGATGTCAGAGGCAAAACATTTCTGACATGGAGTCTCCCATTGGATTATATTGATAATGAATATAGTTTTTAGCTAACCGGGTCCGAAGGACCGGGGTGAGCTTATGCCATACCGTGGCGTCCGTCATCCGTCAACAATTGTTTAAACACCTTCTTCTCCATAACCACTGATAGGAAATCAACCTTATTTGGCAGGAATCATCCTTAGGTGCCCAGGAATCAAAACTGTACTAATTGTGGGACTGACCCCCTAGGGGGCTGAGGGGCGGGGCTAAAAAGGGTTATTTAGCTATATTGGTTTAAGCGACTTCTTCTCCATAACCACTGATTGGAAATCAGCCTTATTTGGCAGGAAGCATCCCTAGGTGCCCAGGATTCGAAATTGTACTAATGGTTGGACTGACCCCCTAGGGGGCTGAGGGCGGGGCCAAAATGGGTTATTTAGCTATATCATGGTTTAAGCAAATTATTCTACATAACCACTTATGTGAAATCAACCTTATTTGGCAAGAAGCATCCCTAGATCCTCAGGATTCAAAATTGTACTCATGGTGGAACTGACCCCCCAGGGGGCTGAGGGGCGGGGCCATAAAGAATTATTTAGCTATATTGATATTAGTGACTTTTCTCCATTACCACTGATTGGAAATCAACCTTATTTGGTAGGAAGCATCCCTAGGTGCTCAGGATTCAAAATTGTACTCATGGTGGGACTGACCCCCCAGGGGGCTGAGGGGTGGGGCCATAAAGAATTATTTAGCTATATTGATATTAGCAACTTCTTCTCCATTACCAGTAATTGGAAATCAACCTTATTTGGCAAGAAGTATCCTTAGGTGCCCAGGATTCAAAACTGTACTAATTGTGGGACTGACCCCCTAGGGGGCTGAGGGCGGGGCCAAAATGGGTTATTTAGCTATATCATGGTTTAAGCAAATTATTCTCCATAACCACTATTTGGAAATCAGCATTATTTGGCAAGAAGCATCCCTAGATCCTCAGGATTCAAAATTGTACTCATGGTGGGACTGAACCCCCAGGGGGCTGATCATGAGGGGTGGGGCCATAAAGAATTATTTAGCTATATTAATATTAGTGACTTTTCTCCATTACCACTGATTAGAAATCAACCTTATTTGGCAGGAAGCATCCTTAGGTGCCCAAGTTTCAAAATTGTACTAATGGTGGGACTGACTCCCCAGGGGGCTGAGGGGCAGGGCTAAAAAGGGTTATTTAGCTATATTGGTTTAAGCGACTTCTTCTCCATAACCACTGATTGGAAATCAGCCTTATTTGGCAGGAAGCATCCCTAGGTGCTCAGGATTCAAAATTGTACTCATGGTGGGACTGAACCCCCAGGGGGCTGAGGGATGGGGCCAAAATGGGTTATTTAGCTTTATTGGTTTAAGCGACTTCTTCTCCATAACCACTGATTGGAAATCAGCCTTATTTGGTAGGAAGCATCCCTAGGTGCTCAGGATTCAAAATTGTATTTATGGTTGGACTGACCCCCTAGGGGGCTGAGGGCAGGGCCAAAAAGGGTTATTTAGCTATATTGGTTTAAAACGACTTCTTCTCCATAACCACTGATTGGAAATCAGCCTTATTTGGCAGGAAGCATCCCTAGGTGCTCAGGATTCAAAATTGTACTAATGGTGGGACTGACCCCCCAGGGGGCTGAAGGGCGGGGCCAAAGAAAAGATTTATTTAGCTATATTGATATTAGCGACTTTTTCTCCATAACCACTAATTGGAAATTAATCTTATTTGTATTTAGCAGGAAGCTTCCCTAGGTGCTCAGGATTCAAAATTGTACTCATGGTGGGACTGACCTCCTAGGGCGCTGAGGGGCGGGGCCAAAAAGGGTTATTTATCTATATCATGGTTTAAGCGACTTCATCTCCATAACCAATGATCGGAAATCAGACTTATTTGGTAGAAAGCATCCCTAGGTGCTCAGGATTCAAAATTGTACTTTTGGTGGGACTGAACCCCCCCCCCATCTCAGGATTCAAAATTGTACTAAGGTGATATTGGCCAGTAGTATGCAGACATTGACGGCTTTCAAACTTCTAAAGTCACCAGAACTTAGATTTTGTTAAAACAATTTAACATGTTTTAATTTTACCACGAGTCTAAGGATGATTATTTTTACCAGTAGCATTCTTGGTAAATAGGACTAGGGCAGACAAGGGAAAAATTTGGTTTTGGCATTCCATGTGAGGGATCGTATTAAAGTCCCAATATACATAACTTAAGGGAAATTCCTGTGATTTTGAAAAATTCTGAAAAAAAATCCAGATGATAACCATGAAAAAATAAGCCTAAAACGAAGTAAGCCTGAGCGGTAACTAACAAGAAACTCAGGACAAAAAAATCCAAAGAATTGAAAATAATGCAGGTGGGGCCCACTTCAACAACAAACCGAAGGTAGAAGACGGTTCAAAATGGACGCATGTTTACAAATAGCGTGTTTGAAATGCTGCTGTAACGGTAACCGCAAAAGAATTCATCTTGAATATTGCTGATATCAGTTAATCTTAACTAAATCTATAAATATAATAAGTTATTAGGCTAGATTTTTGCTGAAAGTTACGTATATTGGGCCTTTAAAGTTAATAAACTTATCATAACCATTAGCTGGCTCTACAAAATTAATATCTCCTATTAAAAGTAATAGGAAGGTACCTCCAGGAACACCATGTCTTAATGTTTTAGGTAAGGTTTGAATTTGTTTTTACAGGAGGTGAGAAAACTGGTGAGTAAAGCATACATGTCAACACAAAACCTGCTGATGGAAAACAAGGCCACTCTCGACTTGGTAAGTTTGTGTGTAGCTGCATATGATAGTTACAGGAATGTTGAAGCTGGCCCGGTGATTGCAGATAAGTGGTAAAGAGTGTGTATAATAGTATATTGGTGAAAGTTTTAATGAAATTTTCTCCGACACTTAACATTCCTGTTATTGCCTGTTACTTGTCTGTTTGCTCTGATGTTATACCTTATAAATGGAAGTTTGTTTTAATAGAGTTAATCATACTTATTACCATACATGTATTTATGTCATGTAGTGTAACTTCAATAATTATAATGATAATTAACAATTCACCGTACATTTATTAATCCACAACTAGGAACCGGGGGAACTCTATTTTTGCATTTTGTTCGTCTGTCCTTCCCTCATTCTAATTGTTTTTATTCATTGTATCCATCTGTCCTTCCCTCATTCTTATTGTCCTTCCGCTATCTTGTCCATTGAAGCTTGTCTGAAGCTTCCTATTTGGGGTATCAGTTCCTCTTGGTGAGGCAGTCTGCATAAATGATTATATCACACTGACCTACATTTTGACTTTTGACCTACATAAAAAACAAAGATTGTCCGGAATCTATCTTATACATTACGAGTCACTGCAGCTTCAGATTTGAGTATGGGTTCACCTTGGTGGGACTGGGTGACATGCATCAAAAGTAGGTCACTCTGACCTACATTTTGGCCTTTGACCTTCATTGAAGAAGACATTTGTCTAGATTCTATCTTGTACACTATGCGCTACTAACAATCATGCTTGGGGTATGGGTTCACATTGGTAAGGCAATCACATCCAGTGCGGGTTGTATTTCATCGAATTGTCTTGTTTATGTAATGTAGTGTATTTTATTGATGAAGTGTAATCTATTGATGAAGGTTTATTTATTGGGTAATTTATTGATGTAGGGTAATTCATTGATGTAGTGTAATTCATTGATGTAGTGTAATTTATTGATTTAGTGTAATTTATTGATTTAGTGTAATTCATTGATGTAGTGTAATTTATTGATTTAGTGTAATTTATTGATTTAGTGTAATTCATTGATGTAGGGTAATTTATTGATGTAGGGTAATTTATTGAGTTAGTGTAATTCATTGATGTAGCGTAATTTATACAGATGTAGTGTAACAGGGGTGTTACTTTTGATTTCAGTTGGCCAGCACTCTGCTGGAGAAGGAATCTCTGACGTACGATGAGGTTCGTGATCTGATTGGGCCTCCACCTCACGGGGACAAGATCAAATTGGAAACGAGGCAGATTATGTCAGACGCAGCCAAAGAGGCCAAGTCTGGAACGAAACCTAAACCAACAGAGCCTTCGGCAGACTCCACCACAGCACAATCTACTAAAACCGAGGGTTCATAAGAAATATATGTCTTTCAAAATCAAAAACTGTGGGAGTGTTCAAGTCAATCAGACAATGGCTGAATAGAGCTCTCTGTTGAATGTTATCCAGGAACCGAAGGATGTCAATCTGGACCAAGAACTCAGTACATCATGTGTCGAATGGTCTTTAGTGGACTGTTACTGGATTGCTGGAAATGATCAGTGACGTTTAGGTAGACACTGAAACAGTGTCTAAAGTAGACAGACTCAAGCTACAATGGACCTTTGTCAGAAAACATCCAGTGTAAAAATATCAGAATTGTCTGAGATTACTATCTCTAAATGAAATTAAGAACAAGAGAAGAACTCTAGACCGAAGTTTGAATTCCATCAAGTGTTTCTCCTTCAGCCTGGTCTCTTACACGGTTCCTTCATTGTCTGAGGTATCATGACCCTGTGTATGTACTGTACCACACACTAAATGGTTTGTCTGAGGTATCATGACCCTGTGTATGTACTGTACCACACACTAAATGGTTTGTCTGAGGTATCATGACCCTGTGTATATATGTACTGTACCATACACTAAATGTGTTTTTTCTACCACAATACGCTGTGTTATTCCACTCTCGTAGTTATGCTGACTGTGGGAAAAATATTGCCAATATATATACAACTAGTGGTTTATGATCTTCAGGACTTTGATTGGTTGAGAGGTTGAACTTCGACTAGAAATATTGGTTAAATGCCATGTAAGGATTGTTGATGTTGTCATCGATTGTTGAGGTCATCATCACTTGGCGGGATTATACCAGATATTTCAGACTGAGATTGTGGTAGAATCAGTTCACATGACGTGTGGCTGTTGGAAATCGTATTAATATCCAACCACTCGGTGTGTAACCTCTCTCTATATTCCGTAGTCATTTCTTGTGTGTTCCAAATTGTAGTTTGGAGATTGCTGGGTTGTCATGGAAATTCATTTTAACTTTTCACGTGTGTATTGAGTTTAGTGACAAACTTTGGTGCAAAAAGTTGAAAATATATACTCATCAGCAGTATTTAAAATCTGGGTCAATTGTTTATCGTCAATTATTCATTTGAAAAAGCTGTCCAACAAAGCAAGAATGATGTATAATCTATGTACAGTCAAAGGTCGTTATCATAAACTCATTAAAGTCACAAACCCTATATAATTGGAAATTTTTTGTCAGTCCCGGCCAAACATACTGTTTTGAACTCTGATATTCAGATATATTGATGTTTTCCAATTGTCCCACCAAATTCAATGTAACAATGTTCGCCTGTATACGGGCTAAATTTCTAAGGGACTTGATCAGCGTTCAAAACATTTTGGAAAGAGTATTTTGTGAGGTTAGATACAGTGTATATTGCATGCGTAACAGACTTGATTAGAAAGGAGATTGTGTAATAACTTAGTTGTATGTCTTCAGAAAAAAAATTCTGTTTAAAAATTTGATGCACCGTTGCTGGGTATTATTTTACTCAATCACCCCCTTATGACACATTTAAACTCTTCCAATTCAGTGGTTGGAATGGTTCATTATAAAATTTCAGGGGTAAATGAGTTTTATGACAAATTACGCCTAAATTAAATTATACACCTATTGAAACATGAACCTGTGTATTAAGATTATGGAATATGAAATTAAATGTGAATATTTAGTGTTTCAATTGAAATAAAAAATGTTTTAATTTATTATTGTTTTCATTAAATCGAGTGCTTGAATTTGAAATATTCTTTTTATTTTGTACAAATACAAGGGCACCTTCATACTAAATACCATACCTCAATTTAAAAAAAATCGTGTTACAGGTTTTGGTGTTTTGGGGCAAAAACATGGGAATTTTGAGAATTTGCGTTAAAGTCCACTTCTTAGCATGATATCATATTCAATTGAAACTTTAAAGTTTTTACTGATATCATCATACTGAACAATTTTAACTGAAATTTGGAGTTAATCAATTTGCAGGTTCTGCTGTTTTGGGGCAAAAGCATGGGAATTTTGAGAATTTGCGTTAAAGTCCACTTTTTATAGTGTCACTGATATCGGATTCAATTGAAGCTTAGGGTAGTTACTAATATTATCATACTGAAGACTTTACTGAAATTTGGAGGAAATTTCTGTGCAGGTTTTGCTGTTTTGAGGCAAAAACATGAGAATTTTGAGAATTTATGTTAGCATCCACTATAGTGTTATTGATATGTAATTAAATTGAAACTTGGCCAAGTTACTGATATCATCTTGCTTTATGTATTTTCTCACAAAAATTTTTCCGATGGGAATTAAACATTATCTGCAAAGCGGGAAAGGCGAGACATATAATTATGCTTAGTTCTTGTTTGTGAAACTTGTACTTTTCTGCTTCATAAGTTTGTGACCTGTCATAGTAGAGCAATAAACTGTAAATGATCACCAGCTACTATTAGATCATATGCAGAGTACTCTCATTGGGTAATGGTGACCTTGACCAAAGTGCAAAGGTCAAAAATGTCTGATTTTTTCAAACATTCAAAGGTGTAAGCCAAGACTCCATGGGTCCCTCTTCCTGTTTTCTAATTACATTTAACTGTAACTCAAGGTCATCACATCAAACTTCAAGGTCAAATTTTATATCTTTAACAGCATCACAAATTGTTATAACATTATGAAGCAAAGATTGTCAGAATCAAGTAAACATCAAGGTCATTAGATCAAAGTTCATGATCAAATTTTACATATTTTAAGGATGTACACATCTAAGAAGTCAAACTTTTCCTGGAAGTTCATGGCATAGCAGAAAATGCAAAAAGAATTATATGTCTGTGTGCTTTTTATGTGTTATGATTGGTCAAAGATACCAATTTCTCATAACATTTGATTAACAAGAGACCTAATGGGCCTGTATTGCTCACCTGGTATCAATCTCTTAACCCTTAAAGTTGCCTAAAATCTATTACTGTAAGACATTCAGAAGAACATATTAAGATTTAAACATATTTTATCCCTGTGACCTTGAATCTGTTAAACCTTCTGACAACTTCTTTTGATAAACCAAAAGACCTAGAACCTTGATATTTGGCTAAAACTAAAGGTTTCTTTTTCCAAAAAGAAACTACCTTGACCCATATTCAAGGTCACAGGGGTCAGATCTGATAAAATCTTCGAACAACATCTTCCAATTAACCAAAAGGCCTATAACCTTGATATTTGGCTGGTAGCTTCCTTTGAAGGAGCTGAAAAAGTTTGCAAAAACAGAAATCAATTTGACTTACTTTCAAGGTCACAGGCATATCCAAATGTTTAACAACTTTATTTTGAAATACCAAAAGGCCTGAACATGATATCTGGTTGGTAGCTTTCTTGGAAGGAGCCAAACAAGGTTTGCAAAATTAAATCACATTGACTTACTGTCAAGGTCACAGGGGTCAAATTTATCAAAACCTTCAACTGACTTCTTCTGAAATACTGTTAAGGCCTAGAGTCAAGTTATTTGAGGCAGAAAGCCTTTTTGGAAGAAACTGGGCAATGTCTTTCAGCAAAAACTACCTTGACATATACTTTAACAGGGGTCAAATATGTTTTGGACAATTTTAAGGTTACAAAATTAATGTAAGATTTATACTACATGAGCGATCTAGGCCCATTGGGCCTCTTTTATACATGCAATATTATTTGCTATAAGAATCAAATATACTTTTTCTGATACATATGTACCAGTAACATTAAACCCTTACATTAGATCAAAACAATAGTTGAATGTGACTGAAACCTTTAAGAGGTGAACATCCTTAATTGCTAAACATTTTGTTATGCATGATCGTTGATTGAATCTTTGTTTGTATCAGACAAGAGGTCAACTGACCAAACAACAAGGTAATCAAATCAAAGACCAAGTCAAGTTTTTTACGTATGAAAAAAAAGCATGTAAAAATCAACTAAAATTTAATTTCACTCAAATTTTACATGAAATTCGTGTTTAAAAATGTCATGAAATAGGCATATGAAAACAAAATAAGTTAAAAATTCACATAATATTCATGTGAAATTCATGTAAAAGCCAAATTGGCTGTGTATTGGAGTCAGATTAACATGATATGATCCTTCCTGACGAGTCATTGTTTCAGTTTTCCTTAAACTTTGTATGCAACCAACCAAATCTGGTTACTATAGGTGAAATAGTATCCAAAATAAGGTCAAATGTAGAAAAATAATCAGAAAATACCGATTAAAGCATCAACAAAACTAAAATCTGAACTCAAAATCAATTAAACTTTGGGCAAACTATGAACAAAGTAAGTAAATGCCATGTCTGAGAACTGAGGAACTTTTTACAGACATCAGAACATCAGGCATACTAAAATAGCACATTCAAAACCACCAACCCGTTATCATACAAGGGTACAGAACATCCCTCCATGATGACGAAACCCATAAAAACCATCCACAGTCACAATATAGGTCATTGAAACCAGTACCATCCCAGTCACCACGATATCCAGGGGTTACAATCACCTACGCTCTCTCCACCCCTGGAATATGTCATCCTCGATATCCAGGGGTTACGATCACCTACGCTCTCTCCACCCCTGGAATATGTCATCCTCGATATCCAGGGGTTACGATCACCTACGCTCTCTCCACCCCTGGAATATGTCATCCTCGATATCCAGGGGTTACGATCACCTACGCTCTCTCCACCCCTGGAATATGTCATTCTCGATATCCAGGGGTTACAATCACCTACGCTCTCTCCACCCCTGGAATATGTCATTCTCGATATCCAGGAGTTAAAATCACCTACGCTCTCTCCACCCCTGGAATATGTCATTCTCGATATCCAGGGGTTACAATCACCTACGTTCTCTCCACCCCTGGAATATGTCATTCTCGATATCCAGGGGTTATAATCACCTACCCTCTTCTCACCCCTGGAATATGTCATTCTCGATATCCAGGGGTTACAATCACCTACGCTCTCTACACCCCTGGAATATGTCATTCTCGATATCCAGGGGTTACGATCACCTACTCTCTCTACACCCCTGGAATATGTCATTCTCGATATCCAGGGGTTACAATCACCTACGCTCTCTCCACCCCTGGAATATGTCATTCTCGATATCCAGGGGTTACAATCACCTACTCTCTCTACACCCCTGGAATATGTCATTCTCGATATCCAGGGGTTACAATCACCTACGCTCTCTCCACCCCTGGAATATGTCATCCTCGATATCCAGGGGTTACGATCACCTACTCTCTCTACACCCCTGGAATATGTCATCCTCGATATCCAGGGGTTACAATCACCTACGCTCTCTCCACCCCTGGAATATGTCATTCTCGATATCCAGGGGTTACAATCACCTTCACTCTCTCCACCCCTGGAATATGTCATCCATGATATCCAGGGGTTACAATCACCTACACTCTCTCCACCCCTGGAATATGTCATTCTCGATATCCAGGGGTTACGATCACCTACTCTCTCTACACCCCTGGAATATGTCATTCTCGATATCCAGGGGTTACAATCACCTACGCTCTCTCCACCCCTGGAATATGTCATTCTCGATATCCAGGGGTTACAATCACCTACTCTCTCTACACCCCTGGAATATGTCATTCTCGATATCCAGGGGTTACAATCACCTACGCTCTCTCCACCCCTGAAATATGTCATCCTCGATATCCAGGGGTTACAATCACCTACTCTCTCTACACCCCTGGAATATGTCATCCTCGATATCCAGGGGTTACAATCACCTACGCTCTCTCCACCCCTGGAATATGTCATTCTCGATATCCAGGGGTTACGATCACCTACTCTCTCTACACCCCTGGAATATGTCATCCTCGATATCCAGGGGTTACTGAAGGCACGCTCAGTTAAAAAAACCTGACCATTCACTAGGCTGCCTGTCTGTCCTTTGAAGATTACAAAGAACGACGGCCTATTACGATATCTTTACCAAGCAGGAGAAACATAATGGTATGCAAAATATGTCATATTCACATACATCTCTAGGCCTAATTATCAATTATCAAGTTCATATACGAAGCAGGAAAAATTACATGTATGTTGGCCTTGACCTATATAGAGCCACACATAATTAAGGGAATGTACACCATAAAGGTTTTTGCTCACCAGAGAAATAACAAAAGTGTTATTTCTGCAAAATAACTTATATTGTGTCAATTGCTATGTACACTTTACAGGTAATGGTAAAGTTTCGTTAAAACAAAAATGTGAACATACAGTCAGGGATGTGTATGTCCCTGCTACAGTGTATAGTGATGCGTAAAGTATTAGTGTTATTTTCAATAAATCGAGTGTTTTGCCAATTCATATGAACATTTTGCAGGTTCTGATAATGTCTCATTGAAAATTGTACACTCAGTACAATATTAAGCAAGAAAATCAATCAAGTTTGTGCATTCAGTATATATATCACAACTTTAGTGACAATCAGGGAAAGTAACTCGTAAATAACATTATCATATCCAGATGGCGGAATTTTACTGTTATTACGAATGAATACTTCTGACCGACAAATTGGTCAAGTATTTTGGTTTACGTACATGTATGAGGTAATATAACATGAAATCAAAATCAGGGTATTGGGCTTTGCGCGATTAAATAATCAAAGTTTTACAGCAAAATACATCATGCCAGTACATTCCGCGATCTGTATACAAGTGTAAAACAAAGATAGGTATAGCACGAATATATACACCGAGAGGTCAGCCAGCAACAGAGACGTAGTATTTAAATGAGTCGTGGGAGTGAAAAACTGATTTCTTTGTTACAAATCGCAGAAAGATAATTAAAGTCATCATAATTATTCACAATACCATGAAAACATCAGTTCCTGTTAGATTTAGGCTTTCAAATAGTTCAAATATCATGCGATTGGTAGCAATTCAAGCTTTTCCGGAGCAGGAGGGGGAAAATGACATGGGTCAAAGGTCACAAAATAGTGGCAGTAATAGACGCAAAAATTAAACTACTCGTAGTTTTAGCGCTAAAAATCAAACGCACTCACCTAAAGACTTTGAATCACAATACTGCAATGTTTGTTGTTTATAATAGTACATTCTTGAAATTGTGTATCCGAAATATTAGGTGTATCACTGAAAATACTTCAGTAAATTCCATATATATCACAGGCCTTTCACGTGCATATAATCGCACCCACATACAAACTCTTAGTCTTGGTCATGTAGACGCTTGACAAGCAAACACGTGTAAAACACGACACACCCGGGTGTGTAGTCAACAATGTGAAATTATATATATATTTGAACCATTCTCGTGGAAATAACTGGAATTATTACACGTAGGATGTCTTAAGGTAGGCATATGCGTTAATTAGCCATTTGTTGGTTTCACTTGCAGCATATATACGTATATATACATTGTAGTTGTGTTGTGTTATTTTGTTGTAAGTTTCATAGAGATATGGATCTTTTTATTACAATTTCTTTTACATTCATTAGATATCTTTTCAATATCCATATTTCGTAAAAAAAAAAGCACGAAAACGAGCCGTACGTAACGTAACGTGTACAGACTATCTGTATCTGTAAAAGAAGTGCTACAGCGAGAGGGCAGTGTCGGAATGAAACCGGTTTTTTAACTACTGGTGCTTTTATACCCAAGGGTGCCTTTACAAGTTTCCAAGCAAGGGTAAATAAAAAATGTCTGCCACTTTCTTGGTTAAGAAAGCCGGAATACACATGGTCAACGTAGGGAACATCTCGAAAGTATTCCGAGTAATCACATTTTGAATGTTTGTTTTCAAATCTTAATTGAAAGCTTTTAACTTGCACAGGGACCTAAGAATGTGTTACAATTGTATTGCTACTAACTGGTACAACTTGGGACCACAGGGACCTGCGAATTTATTACAACTGTATTAACTGTTACATAATAAGATCACAGGGACCTGATAATTTGTTACAACTGTATTGCCACTAACTTACATATTTAATTCACAGGGACCTGCAATTTGTTACAGCTGTATTAACTGTTACATATTAAGATCACAGGGGCCTGATACTTTGTTACAACTGTATTGGCACCGACTGTTACATATTGGGATCACAGGGACCTGAGAATGTGTTACAACTGTAGTGTCACTAAGTTATATATTAAGATCACAGGGACCTGAGAATTCGTTATAACTGCATTGCCACTAATTTACATATTAAGATCACAGGGACCTGCAAATTTGTTACAACTGTATAAACTGTCATATAAAAAGATCACAGGAACCCAAGACTTTGTTATAACTGTATTGCCACTAACTTACATATTGCGATCACAGGGACCTGCGAATTTGTTACAACTGTACAACTGTATTGGCACTAACTGTTACATGGATGGATTTCAAGTATACAGTTATAAATGATTTTAAACAGCTTAATTTTACACTTTGGGGTGGGGGATTTAGATCAATTTTCGATTATTCGCTTTACCTCAAAAATTTCTATTTTACACCAAAAACCTTAGTTTAGGTAAAAGATATATCTAACATATTCTCTTGCAGGCCCCTGTGGTAGACACAACTTTAATTAGGTCTTTCAGTGTTCTCCTTTTTTTCTTTAATCTTTTATTTTATTTTGTTTAATTAATTAAACAATATGTTGGATAATTCTAAGATGGAAATAAATCTCATTGCAAACAAGAAATGGTAATTTTATGCATATCAGAACTTCAATCTGTTTGACCGGCCATTCTTGATTGTCAATAAGCGTAGTGAGCAGAGTTATTTCCCTTAGCTAAGGATGTATTCCCATAATAATTGGTAGAATTGAAAAAAGGAACATATCAATTTTGTCAACAAACAGAAAAACTGATAGACTCATTGTTATATAAATCCAAAAGTTGCTGAAAATTAAAGTTAAAGGGTGAAAATGAAGATTATCTCCCATTCCTACATGTATAAGATTTTTTTTTCAGTTCTACCAATTATAATGATTAAACTATACATTCTGCCGATCGTCTTTCATTTCATATAGAAACTGTTAACATACCAGTACTTTATGTACATAATACATACTGAAGTACATACATTCCAGAACCAAACGGTAGAACCAGAATATACAGTTTTAGATCAGACAGAGTCCGGTTCCGAAAAGTTATGCTGTAACAAAATTCATAAAATTCATTATCATGTCTTTTATATGTAAGTATATGTTTACAGTTCCTTCCTCTTTAGTTAATTCTTCACATCACAACCACAAGGCAAATAAATAAAGCTTCTCAAATTCATTTTGGAGCAAAGGAGAACAACAAAGGCTAGGGATAATGCATATGCTGGACATACATTATTACATTTTAATGACTGAGGTATACAAATATGAACAGCGAAAGTAAAAATCATTTTGAAATATAAACAATTACAAATACTAGACATAAATTAAGTTACTTAACAGCTACTATCAGGGGTGGAAACCAGGGCACCTGGAGAAAAACCACCAACTACTATCGGATGTTCCTTATTTAAGTCACTGCATAAATTCAGTGGTCATTTATGAACGATATGATTACAATAATGACCTATTTTGAATTAAAACTGGAGAATAAAATAACAAAAAACTGCATAAAAAAGGAGTTTTCACAATCATTTCCATATAAACCAAAAATGCACTTTACATATTTTAAAGGTTTGGACAACTATGTCCCTTTTTTTTTTTATTAAAGCTGGGGAAAATCCATAAATCGACAGTTTTCACAATAACAATTTCCATATTATGAATTACAATATACATGTCTTTATTTGCATTAGGCAATAGTGCCTTTGAGCATATACAAAACAATTACAATTTACAATGTATGTATTTACATGTATAGGCCTAAAGGGCTGGAGAAAAATAACAAAAAACTCCATAAAAAAGAAGTTTTCACAATAATTTCCATAATTCTATAACACCCACTACGTACATAACGTATTTTTGAGTGTTCAGATAATTGTGACCATTTGGAATTACAGATGGAGAAAAAAATCAAAAAAAAAAATCTATAAAGTGGCATTTTCATAATTATTTCCATATTTTGATTATAACTGGAGAAAATAACAAAAAAAAATCCATAAAGAAGCAGTTTTCATGGCAATTATCATATTTGGAATTATAGCTGCAGAAAAATGGCAAAAAAAATCCATAAATTAGCAGTTTTCACAATAATTTCCATATTTTGAATTATAGCTGGAGAAAAGTTACAAAAATTCCCTAAAGCAGCAGTTTTCAATGATTTCCATATTTTGAATTATAGCGGGACAAAAGTAACAAAAAACTCCATAAAGTAGCAGTTTTCACAACAATTTCCATATTTTAAATTAAAGCAGGAGAAAAAATACAAAATAAAACATCTTGATGAAAAAGATGCATATTTCACAATGGTTTCCATATTTGGAATTACAGTTGGAGAAAAGTTACAAAAAACTCCCAAAAGCAGCAGTTTTCAATGATTTTCATATTCTGAATAATAGTTGGAGAAAAGTAACAAAAAACTCCATAAAGTAGCAATTTCACAATAATTTCAATATTTTGTTTTAAAACAATATAGCTGGAGAAAATTAATAAAGACACTCATAAAGAAGCAGTTTTCATTAAAACAATTTCTATATTTTGAATTATAGCTGGAGAAAGGTAGTCTATAATTTTTTTAAGAAGTCTGGATAAGTTATTTGTGAAAAAAAGGTTTTATTTAAATGAAATTCTACATCTGGAATGTGTGTGTGTCACTGTTTAGCCCAACAATGGAAATGTTTTAGGGGATACAACCTGAGTATTCCAAAGCGACAATCAAAGTCAGGCCAAAGTTTTGTGAAACTTCTGACATATGAAAATATGTGAAAATAAGAATGCCAAGAAAAATCTTTAAAGGAGCATATTAGACATATCATTATTTCTGTAAAACTTACTATAAGAACTACACTAAATGTTTTCTGTAATGAATGACAAAACCAAAAAAAAGGAGAAAGAAACATGTTGATGATTTGATTTTATAAACATTTTTATAAAAAAAAAAACAGAAAACAAAGTCTCTCACAAAAAAGTGTCTCAATTTATTTTTTGCAGAATATTGTTTCTGAAAGTGTTGATTTAAAAGCTGGAAAGATTAAGGCAGAGAGTTCCACTAAACTTTGTGTATCTCCATGAAGAAGAGTTTCATTTTTTAGACATTTTCTGATAAGAATGTTCTTGCCTTGAAAGATACTGATTGTAAATCATGAAGCTTTTCCACTACATAGCTATCACTGAGACTTTATTCTATATTCTGTAGCATTACTGAGACTTGATATAATCTTTTTGATATCAATGAGCAAATAAATTACACAGGAAAATTATTCAATAATAAATATCTAGAAAAGTTACTGAACAAGCGCAAATGAAATGAATTTTACGAATACAAAGTGGTCTGCGGATTGGTTCAAGAATTAGAACTTTTCATAATTTCATTTTAAAAGAAAAATGACGCAGTTTAAACATCCGAACAAAAAAAATAAAGGAGCTTAAATTATAATGAAAATTAATTACTAAAGCTAATAAGCTGATGAATTCCTAGGGGGATTGTTCTAATGAAATCCTACAGGTATTGATTTAATCAACTTTTACATGTATGGTTTTATTCAACTCTTACGTGTATTGTTCTAATAAACTCTTACATATATTGTTTTAATCAATTTCTTCAGGTATTGTTCTAATCGATTTCTACAGGTATTGTTCTAATCAATTTCTACAGGTACTGTTCTGATCAACGTTTACAGGTATTGTTCTGATCAACTTCTACAGATATTGTTTTAATCAATTTCTTCAGGTATTGATCTAATCGATTTCTACAGGTATTGTTCTAATCAATTTCTACAGGTATTGTTCTGATCAACGTTTACAGGTATTGTTCTGATCAACTTCTACAGGTATTGTTCTAATCAATTTCTACAGGTATTGTTCTGATTTACTTCTACAGGCATTGTTTCTAGCAACTCTTACAGGTATCTCTGTTTCATCCTCCATGCTCCATGGATACAGTCGTTTTCACTCGCCGTCACATCCTAAGTGATTCAGGGCTACATTCACTTTCACTCTCTGTCACATCCTCAATGATCTAGGTCATTTAGGATGTGACATTTTACATCTTCCATGCTCCAGGGCTACATTTTTTCACTCTGTCATATCCTCAATACTCCGGGGGCCACATTCAATTTAACTCTCTGTCACATTCACTTTTAATTTCTGTAATATCCTCAATTATCCAGGTATTGTGGATGTGACATTTCACTACTTTCGTTTCACTCTGTCAAATCCCCCATACTCCAGGGCTACAGTCGTTTCACTCTCTGTCACACCCTCAATGATCCAGGTCATTCAAGATGTGCCGTTTCACATCCTCCATACTCCTGGGCTGTACATCATTTTCACTCTTTATTCATTCTCAATGATCAGGGGTTACATTCACTTTCACTCTCTGTCACATCCTCTATGATCTAGGTAATTGAAGATTGGAAATTTCACATCCCCAATGATCAGGGGCTATATTCACTTTCACTCTCTGTCACATCCTCAATGATCCGGGTCATTAAAGATGTTCCATTTCACATCCCCCATTATAGGGACTATATTCACTTTCACTCTCTGTCACATCCTCATTAATACAGGTCATTGAAGATGTGCCATTTCACATTCTTCAGCTACAGTCGTTTTCAATCTTTTAACATCCCCAATGATCAGGGGTTATATTCACTTTCACTCTCTGTCACATCCTCAATGATCCGGGTCATTGAAGATGTTCCATTTCACATCCCCCATTATAGGGGCTATATTCACTTTCACTCTGTCACATCCTCAATGATCCGGGTCATTGAAGATGTGCCATTTCACACCCCCCATTATAGGGGCTATATTCACTTTCGCTCTCTGTCACATCCTCATTAATACAGGTCATTGAAGATGTGCCATTTCACATTCTTCAGCTACAGTCGTTTTCAATCTTTTTACATTCTCAATGATCAGGGGCTTTATTCAATTTCACCCTCTGTAATATCTTCAATGATCTAGTTCATTTAGGATGTGACATTTTACATCCTCCATGCTCCAGGGCTACATTTTATTCACTCTCTGTCATATCCTCAATACTTCAGGGGCCACATTCAATTTCACTCTGTCACATTCACTTTCAATTTCTGTAATATCCTCAATTATCCAGGTATTGAGGATGTGACATTTCACTACTTTCGTTTCACTCTGTCAAATCCTCCATACTCCAGGGCTACAGTCGTTTCACTCTCTGTCACACCCTCAATGATCCAGGTCATTCAAGATGTGCCGTTTCACATCCTCCATACTCCTGGGCTGTACGTCATTTTCACTCTTTATTCATTCTCAATGATCAGGGGTTACATTCACTTTCACTCTCTGTCACATCCTCTATGATCTAGGTAATTGAAGATTGGAAATTTCACATCCCCAATGATCAGGGGCTATATTCACTTTCACTCTCTGTCACATTCTCAATGATCCGGGTCATTGAAGATGTGCCATGTCACATCCCCCATTATAGGGACTATATTCACTTTCACTCTCTGTCACATCCTCATTAATACAGGTCATTGAAGATGTGCCATTTCACATTCTTCAGCTACAGTCGTTTTCAATCTTTTTACATCCCCAATGATCAGGGGTTATATTCACTTTCACTCTCTGTCACATCCTCAATGATCCGGGTCATTGAAGATGTTCCATTTCACACCCCCCATTATAGGGGCTATATTCACTTTCACTCTGTCACATCCTCAATAATCCGGGTCATTGAAGATGTGCCATTTCACACCCCCCATTATAGGGGCTATATTCACTTTCGCTCTCTGTCACATCCTCATTAATACAGGTCATTGAAGATGTGCCATTTCACATTCTTCAGCTACAGTCGTTTTCAATCTTTTTACATTCTCAATGATCAGGGGCTTTATTCAATTTCACCCTCTGTAATATCTTCAATGATCTAGTTCATTTAGGATGTGACATTTTACATCCTCCATGCTCCAGGGCTACATTTTATTCACTCTCTGTCATATCCTCAATACTTCAGGGGCCACATTCAATTTCACTCTGTCACATTCACTTTCAATTTCTGTAATATCCTCAATTATCCAGGTATTGAGGATGTGACATTTCACTACTTTCGTTTCACTCTGTCAAATCCTCCATACTCCAGGGCTACAGTCGTTTCACTCTCTGTCACACCCTCAATGATCCAGGTCATTCAAGATGTGCCGTTTCACATCCTCCATACTCCTGGGCTGTACATCATTTTCACTCTTTATTCATTCTCAATGATCAGGGGTTACATTCACTTTCACTCTCTGTCACATCCTCTATGATCTAGGTAATTGAAGATTGGAAATTTCACATCCCCAATGATCAGGGGCTATATTCACTTTCACTCTCTGTCACATCCTCAATGATCCGGGTCATTGAAGATGTGCCATGTCACATCCCCCATTATAGGGACTATATTCACTCTCACTCTCTGTCACATCCTCATTAATACAGGTCATTGAAGATGTGCCATTTCACATTCTTCAGCTACAGTCGTTTTCAATCTTTTTACATCCCCAATGATCAGGGGTTATATTCACTTTCACTCTCTGTCACATCCTCAATGATCCGGGTCATTGAAGATGTTCCATTTCACATCCCCCATTATAGGGGCTATATTCACTTTCACTCTGTCACATCCTCAATGATCCGGGTCATTGAAGATGTGCCATTTCACACCCCCCATTATAGGGGCTATATTCACTTTCGCTCTCTGTCACATCCTCATTAATACAGGTCATTGAAGATGTGCCATTTCACATTCTTCAGCTACAGTCGTTTTCAATCTTTTTACATTCTCAATGATCAGGGGCTTTATTCAATTTCACCCTCTGTAATATCTTCAATGATCTAGTTCATTTAGGATGTGACATTTTACATCCTCCATGCTCCAGGGCTACATTTTATTCACTCTCTGTCATATCCTCAATACTTCAGGGGCCACATTCAATTTCACTCTGTCACATTCACTTTCAATTTCTGTAATATCCTCAATTATCCAGGTATTGAGGATGTGACATTTCACTACTTTCGTTTCACTCTGTCAAATCCTCCATACTCCAGGGCTACAGTCGTTTCACTCTCTGTCACACCCTCAATGATCCAGGTCATTCAAGATGTGCCGTTTCACATCCTCCATACTCCTGGGCTGTACGTCATTTTCACTCTTTATTCATTCTCAATGATCAGGGGTTACATTCACTTTCACTCTCTGTCACATCCTCTATGATCTAGGTAATTGAAGATTGGAAATTTCACATCCCCAATGATCAGGGGCTATATTCACTTTCACTCTCTGTCACATTCTCAATGATCCGGGTCATTGAAGATGTGCCATGTCACATCCCCCATTATAGGGACTATATTCACTTTCACTCTCTGTCACATCCTCATTAATACAGGTCATTGAAGATGTGCCATTTCACATTCTTCAGCTACAGTCGTTTTCAATCTTTTTACATCCCCAATGATCAGGGGTTATATTCACTTTCACTCTCTGTCACATCCTCAATGATCCGGGTCATTGAAGATGTTCCATTTCACACCCCCCATTATAGGGGCTATATTCACTTTCGCTCTCTGTCACATCCTCATTAATACAGGTCATTGAAGATGTGCCATTTCACATTCTTCAGCTACAGTCGTTTTCAATCTTTTTACATTCTCAATGATCAGGGGCTTTATTCAATTTCACCCTCTGTAATATCTTCAATGATCTAGTTCATTTAGGATGTGACATTTTACATCCTCCATGCTCCAGGGCTACATTTTATTCACTCTCTGTCATATCCTCAATACTTCAGGGGCCACATTCAATTTCAATTTCTGTAATATCCTCAATTATCCAGGTATTGAGGATGTGACATTTCACTACTTTCGTTTCACTCTGTCAAATCCTCCATACTCCAGGGCTACAGTCGTTTCACTCTCTGTCACACCCTCAATGATCCAGGTCATTCAAGATGTGCCGTTTCACATCCTCCATACTCCTGGGCTGTACATCATTTTCACTCTTTATTCATTCTCAATGATCAGGGGTTACATTCACTTTCACTCTCTGTCACATCCTCTATGATCTAGGTAATTGAAGATTGGAAATTTCACATCCCCAATGATCAGGGGCTATATTCACTTTCACTCTCTGTCACATCCTCAATGATCCGGGTCATTGAAGATGTGCCATGTCACATCCCCCATTATAGGGACTATATTCACTCTCACTCTCTGTCACATCCTCATTAATACAGGTCATTGAAGATGTGCCATTTCACATTCTTCAGCTACAGTCGTTTTCAATCTTTTTACATCCCCAATGATCAGGGGTTATATTCACTTTCACTCTCTGTCACATCCTCAATGATCCGGGTCATTGAAGATGTTCCATTTCACATCCCCCATTATAGGGGCTATATTCACTTTCACTCTGTCACATCCTCAATGATCCGGGTCATTGAAGATGTGCCATTTCACACCCCCCATTATAGGGGCTATATTCACTTTCGCTCTCTGTCACATCCTCATTAATACAGGTCATTGAAGATGTGCCATTTCACATTCTTCAGCTACAGTCGTTTTCAATCTTTTTACATTCTCAATGATCAGGGGCTTTATTCAATTTCACCCTCTGTAATATCTTCAATGATCTAGTTCATTTAGGATGTGACATTTTACATCCTCCATGCTCCAGGGCTACATTTTATTCACTCTCTGTCATATCCTCAATACTTCAGGGGCCACATTCAATTTCACTCTGTCACATTCACTTTCAATTTCTGTAATATCCTCAATTATCCAGGTATTGAGGATGTGACATTTCACTACTTTCGTTTCACTCTGTCAAATCCTCCATACTCCAGGGCTACAGTCGTTTCACTCTCTGTCACACCCTCAATGATCCAGGTCATTCAAGATGTGCCGTTTCACATCCTCCATACTCCTGGGCTGTACATCATTTTCACTCTTTATTCATTCTCAATGATCAGGGGTTACATTCACTTTCACTCTCTGTCACATCCTCTATGATCTAGGTAATTGAAGATTGGAAATTTCACATCCCAATGATCAGGGGCTATATTCACTTTCACTCTCTGTCACATCCTCAATGATCCGGGTCATTGAAGATGTGCCATGTCACATCCCCCATTATAGGGACTATATTCACTTTCACTCTCTGTCACATCCTCATTAATACAGGTCATTGAAGATGTGCCATTTCACATTCTTCAGCTACAGTCGTTTTCAATCTTTTTACATCCCCAATGATCAGGGGTTATATTCACTTTCACTCTCTGTCACATCCTCAATGATCCGGGTCATTGAAGATGTTCCATTTCACATCCCCCATTATAGGGGCTATATTCACTTTCACTCTGTCACATCCTCAATGATCCGGGTCATTGAAGATGTGCCATTTCACACCCCCCATTATAGGGGCTATATTCACTTTCGCTCTCTGTCACATCCTCATTAATACAGGTCATTGAAGATGTGCCATTTCACATTCTTCAGCTACAGTCGTTTTCAATCTTTTTACATTCTCAATGATCAGGGGCTTTATTCAATTTCACCCTCTGTAATATCTTCAATGATCTAGTTCATTTAGGATGTGACATTTTACATCCTCCATGCTCCAGGGCTACATTTTATTCACTCTCTGTCATATCCTCAATACTTCAGGGGCCACATTCAATTTCAATTTCTGTAATATCCTCAATTATCCAGGTATTGAGGATGTGACATTTCACTACTTTCGTTTCACTCTGTCAAATCCTCCATACTCCAGGGCTACAGTCGTTTCACTCTCTGTCACACCCTCAATGATCCAGGTCATTCAAGATGTGCCGTTTCACATCCTCCATACTCCTGGGCTGTACATCATTTTCACTCTTTATTCATTCTCAATGATCAGGGGTTACATTCACTTTCACTCTCTGTCACATCCTCTATGATCTAGGTAATTGAAGATTGGAAATTTCACATCCCCAATGATCAGGGGCTATATTCACTTTCACTCTCTGTCACATCCTCAATGATCCGGGTCATTGAAGATGTGCCATGTCACATCCCCCATTATAGGGACTATATTCACTCTCACTCTCTGTCACATCCTCATTAATACAGGTCATTGAAGATGTGCCATTTCACATTCTTCAGCTACAGTCGTTTTCAATCTTTTTACATCCCCAATGATCAGGGGTTATATTCACTTTCACTCTCTGTCACATCCTCAATGATCCGGGTCATTGAAGATGTTCCATTTCACATCCCCCATTATAGGGGCTATATTCACTTTCACTCTGTCACATCCTCAATGATCCGGGTCATTGAAGATGTGCCATTTCACACCCCCCATTATAGGGGCTATATTCACTTTCGCTCTCTGTCACATCCTCATTAATACAGGTCATTGAAGATGTGCCATTTCACATTCTTCAGCTACAGTCGTTTTCAATCTTTTTACATTCTCAATGATCAGGGGCTTTATTCAATTTCACCCTCTGTAATATCTTCAATGATCTAGTTCATTTAGGATGTGACATTTTACATCCTCCATGCTCCAGGGCTACATTTTATTCACTCTCTGTCATATCCTCAATACTTCAGGGGCCACATTCAATTTCACTCTGTCACATTCACTTTCAATTTCTGTAATATCCTCAATTATCCAGGTATTGAGGATGTGACATTTCACTACTTTCGTTTCACTCTGTCAAATCCTCCATACTCCAGGGCTACAGTCGTTTCACTCTCTGTCACACCCTCAATGATCCAGGTCATTCAAGATGTGCCGTTTCACATCCTCCATACTCCTGGGCTGTACATCATTTTCACTCTTTATTCATTCTCAATGATCAGGGGTTACATTCACTTTCACTCTCTGTCACATCCTCTATGATCTAGGTAATTGAAGATTGGAAATTTCACATCCCAATGATCAGGGGCTATATTCACTTTCACTCTCTGTCACATCCTCAATGATCCGGGTCATTGAAGATGTGCCATGTCACATCCCCCATTATAGGGACTATATTCACTTTCACTCTCTGTCACATCCTCATTAATACAGGTCATTGAAGATGTGCCATTTCACATTCTTCAGCTACAGTCGTTTTCAATCTTTTTACATCCCCAATGATCAGGGGTTATATTCACTTTCACTCTCTGTCACATCCTCAATGATCCGGGTCATTGAAGATGTTCCATTTCACATCCCCCATTATAGGGGCTATATTCACTTTCACTCTGTCACATCCTCAATGATCCGGGTCATTGAAGATGTGCCATTTCACACCCCCCATTATAGGGGCTATATTCACTTTCGCTCTCTGTCACATCCTCATTAATACAGGTCATTGAAGATGTGCCATTTCACATTCTTCAGCTACAGTCGTTTTCAATCTTTCTACATTCTCAATGATCAGGGGCTTTATTCAATTTCACCCTCTGTAATATCTTCAATGATCTAGTTCATTTAGGATGTGACATTTTACATCCTCCATGCTCCAGGGCTACATTTTATTCACTCTCTGTCATATCCTCAATACTTCAGGGGCCACATTCAATTTCACTCTGTCACATTCACTTTCAATTTCTGTAATATCCTCAATTATCCAGGTATTGAGGATGTGACATTTCACTACTTTCGTTTCACTCTGTCAAATCCTCCATACTCCAGGGCTACAGTCGTTTCACTCTCTGTCACACCCTCAATGATCCAGGTCATTCAAGATGTGCCGTTTCACATCCTCCATACTCCTGGGCTGTACATCATTTTCACTCTTTATTCATTCTCAATGATCAGGGGTTACATTCACTTTCACTCTCTGTCACATCCTCTATGATCTAGGTAATTGAAGATTGGAAATTTCACATCCCAATGATCAGGGGCTATATTCACTTTCACTCTCTGTCACATCCTCAATGATCCGGGTCATTGAAGATGTGCCATGTCACATCCCCCATTATAGGGACTATATTCACTTTCACTCTCTGTCACATCCTCATTAATACAGGTCATTGAAGATGTGCCATTTCACATTCTTCAGCTACAGTCGTTTTCAATCTTTTTACATCCCCAATGATCAGGGGATATATTCACTTTCACTCTCTGTCACATCCTCAATGATCCGGGTCATTGAAGATGTTCCATTTCACATCCCCCATTATAGGGGCTATATTCACTTTCACTCTGTCACATCCTCAATGATCCGGGTCATTGAAGATGTGCCATTTCACACCCCCCATTATAGGGGCTATATTCACTTTCGCTCTCTGTCACATCCTCATTAATACAGGTCATTGAAGATGTGCCATTTCACATTCTTCAGCTACAGTCGTTTTCAATCTTTTTACATTCTCAATGATCAGGGGCTTTATTCAATTTCACCCTCTGTAATATCTTCAATGATCTAGTTCATTTAGGATGTGACATTTTACATCCTCCATACTCCGATGCTGCATTCGTTTCGCTCTCTGTCACATCCTCAATGATCCAGGTCATTGAAGATGTGCCATTTCACATCCTCCATTATAGGGGCTATATTCACTTTCACTCTCTGTCACATCCTCATTGATACAGGTCATTGAAGATGTGCCATTTCACCTTCTTCGGCTAGAGTAGTTTTACTCTTTTTACATTCTTAATGATCAGGGGATATATTCATTTTCACTCTCTGTCACAATCTCAATTATCCAGGTAATTGAGGATTGGTCATTTCACATCCTCAATGATCAGGGGCTATATTCATTTTCACTCTCGGTCACATCCTCATTGATACAGGTCATTGAAGATGTGCCATTTCACATTCCCAATTATAGGAACTATATTCACTTTCACTCTCTGTCACATCCTCATTAATACAGGTCATTGAAGATGGACCATTTCACATTCTCCATACTCCAGTGCTACAGTCGCTTTCACTTCTTTTTTTTTTTGCATTTTAATAATCAGGGGCTATATTCACTTTCACTCTGTCACATGGTCAATACTCCAGGGCTTCATTCACTTTCACTCTCTGTCACATCCACAATGATCCAGGTCATTGAAGATGTGCCATTTCACATCCTCCATGATTAGGGGCAATATTCACTTTCACTCTCTGTCACATCCTCATTGATCCAGGTCATTTTCCCTTACAATTTTATTATTAGGATTTAATAGCACTATATTCACCATATGTCTGTATTATATTACAATGTGATAGTCAATATTTATATATAATGAATATATGAAAAGAAAAAATATGGACGTACTGTACATCTAAAATATTTTACTTTTGTTACTTAAACAAATCTGTATATTTTTCAACTAATATTATAATATTGTTGTCTTTTTCAATATAACAACAGCTTCAAACCCAGGTATTGCTCTCCTTTTTTTGAAGAACAGTAACTTGTTCTAATTATCTCTTACAGAAATTTGTATACAAAAGATATCCTAACGTTTACTTATCTCTGAAGATAGGTTGTTTCTATAATGTCGTTCATTAACTGGCAATATTTCCAGCATATTATTAAAAACAACCCACACAATTAAATTGTGATATTAAGATAAAATGTCTTCGGATGGCTAACAAACTATTTCTGACATCTTGTGTATAGTTTTACAGAAAATGCTACCATATTCCAATCGAAACATCCCTCCACAGCAGGTTCACTTTCCATATATGCCTAACCTTTTCAGCATTTTGTCGTTGTACAAGTGGAGAGATCTTGTACATACCAGGAATACAGGATTAGCTATGTTCTGTAAAACAAAATAAAAAGGATTATAGAAACGAGTGGTTAATATTAGCTGATGACAAGTCATTTTGTGTGCAGTACAAGGTTCACATCTGTCTAAATATTTTGTTTTCATCCCATTACATTAAACAAGTTCACTATTCATAACCTGATCGTAACCAAACTTTCTAATTTAAAAGTGTTTACAATACTGAGAGGTAAACATTTTTATTATGTCGTTCTAAGCTTAATCTATTCATAATGGTACAATAAAAAAAAATAATATATCAAAATGCATATTTGTATTGTTGCAATGCATTATTGAAACAATATTCTACAAACATTTACCAAAAAAGTAGTCTGGCAATATCCTTACATATCTAGAGGAAATTCAGCTTGTGTCTCAGTTTTGTGGCGGACAGGTCTTAAGATCGATCAGGTCTCTTGCATGTTTGGATTTCCAGACCGTCTATGATGTAATGCCGCATGCAGTGTTACAATGGCATCCATACTATCAGGTATTCTACATCCAATTAAGTCACGTCTGAAAAATACCAAATACTATATATATATATATATAATTTGTATCTATAATGTTGAGTTAGAAACAGATTTCTTTTGTACCAGTATATTGCTTGTCTTTTCGGAAAATTTGTCTATTCCGGCTTTACCGTTTGGCTCTTAACGTATAGCGTTCATCTTCAAACCCGACTTCTGCGTTAACTGACCATACATTTTTGTCCCAGTCATTGTGGTTTCATTACTGTTTACTTTAGATGTGACCAGGAGGAATATCAGATTATATCCAGATACTAAACTAGACCTACTAAAAGTTTGCACTGACTGACATAAGTTTGAGCATTATCAGCAAAGTTTAGGACTTTGTATTACATAAATCAATATACCTGTTCTTTCCTTTGTTACTGGATATGCATCGTGGATCCGTCACCTGTTGACCATGGCCTTGTTTTGTGCACTGCTGAATTTTGTTTTCATCCTCGGAAGTCGGTTTTGGTTGATTGCGTGAGTGGTGGTAGTTCTATACTCTTTGGGTGGTCCTTGGTGGTTGCTTTATACTCTTTAGATGGTCATTTTGGGTTGTTTTCTACTCTATGTGGTCATTGATGGTGGTTCTTTTATCGACCAGTGGGTCGTTGGTAGTTTTTCTATACTCTTTGATCGATCTTTGGTGGTTGTTCTAGGGAGGTTGTTTTATACTTTTTTGATGATCAATGGTGGTTATAAAATTATCTACTCTTTGGGTGGTCATTTGTGGTTGTTCTATACTCTTTGGTCGGTCATTGTTTTTTACTCTTTAGCCAGTGATTGGTGGTTGTTCTATACTCTTTGGATGGTCATTGGGGGTTGTTCTATACTTTTTAGCCGGTCATTGGCGGTTGTTTAATACTCTTTGGGTAGTCATTGGTGGTTGTTCTATACTTTTTAGCCGCTTCATTCTTTACTCTTTTGTTGGCGTTCTCGCTTATTCTATACTCTTCGGGTGGTCATTGGTGGCTGTTCTATACTATCTGGGTGGCCATTTGTGGTTGTTATATACTCTTTTGGTGGTCATTGGTGGTTGTTCTATACTTTTTAGCCCGTCATTGGTGGTTATTCAATACTTTTTGGGTGGTCATTGGTGGTTGTTCTATACTTTTCAGCCGGTCATTGGTGGTCTATATGTGGTCTTTGGTGGTGGTTCTATACTTTTTAGCCGGTCATTGGTGGTCTATAGGTGGTCTTTGGTGGTGGTTCTTTTATCGACCAGTGGGTCGTTGGTAGTTTTTCTATACTATTTGATCGATCCTTGGTGGTTGTTCTAGGGAGGTTGTTTTATACTTTTTTGGTGATCAATGGTGGTAGTTCTATACTCTTTGGGTGGTCATTTGTGGTTGTTAAACACTATTTGGTGGTCATTGGTGGTTGTTCAATTTTTTTTAGCCGGTCATTGTTGGTTGTTCTATACTCTTTGGGTGGTCATATGGGGAAGTTCTATACTCTTCGGGTAATCATTGGTTGTCGTTCTATACTCTTTGGGTGGTTGTTCTACTCTTTTTAGACAAACATTTGTGGTTGTTCTATACTCTTTGGTCGGTCATTGTTTTATACTCTTTAGCCAGTTATTGGTAGTTGTTCTATACTCTTCCGGTGGTCATTGGTGGTTGTTTTCTACTTTTTGGCCGCTTCATTCTTTACTCTTTTTTTGGGGGGGGGGGGGGGGGGGGTCGTTGTTGGTTATTCTATACTCTTAATGAGTGGTCATTGGTGGTTGTTCTTTACTTTTAAGCCCGTCATTGGTGGTTATTCTATACTTTTTGGGTGGTAATTTGTGGTTGTTTTATACTTTTTAGCCGGTAGTTGGTGGTTGTTCTATACTCTTTGGGTGCTCATTGGTGTTTGTTCTATACTCTTTGGGTGGTAATTTGTGGTTGTTTTAATACTTTTTAGCCGGTCGTTGGTGGTTGTTCTATACTCTTTGGGTGGTCATTTGGGGTTGTTTTATGCTTTTTAGCCGGTAGTTGGCGGTTGTTCTATACTCTTTTGGTGGTCATTGGTGGTTGTTCTTTATTTTTTAGCCGGTCATTGGTGGTTATTCCATTCCTTTTTGGCGGTCATTTGTGGTTGTTTTATACTTTTTAGCCGGTAGTTGGTGGTTGTTCTATAATCTTTGAACGGTTGTCTGTGGTTGTTTTATACCCTTTTGGTCGGTTCTTGATTGTTCTTTAATCTTTAATAGGTCATTGGTGGTTGTTTATACTCTTTGGGTAGTCATTGGTGGTTGTTCTATACTCATTGGGTGGTCATCAACTGGGGTCAGTTGATACTGTTTGAATGATCATTGGTGGTCGTTTTATTCTCTTTAGACAAACATTTGTGGTTGTTCTATACTCGTTGGTCGGTTAATTGTTTTATACTCTTTAGCCAGTGATTGGTGGTTGCCCTATACTCTTTGGGTGGTCATAGTGGAGAGATCTTGTACATACCAGGAATACAGGATTAGTTATGTTCTGTAAAACAAAATAAAAAGGATTATAGAAACGAGTGGTTAATATTAGCTGATGACAAGTCATTTTGTGTGTAGTACAAGGTTCACATCTGTCTGAATATTTTGTTTTCATCTCATTACATCAAACAAGTTCACTATTCATAACCTGATCGTAACCAAACTTTCTAATTTAAAAGTGTTTACAATACTGAGAGGTAAACATTTTTATTATGTCGTTCTAAGCTTAATCTATTCATAATGGTACAATAAAAAAAAATAATATATCAAAATGCATATTTGTATTGTTGCAATGCATTATTGAAACAATATTCTACAAACATTTACCAAAAAAGTAGTCTGGCAATATCCTTACATATCTAGAGGAAATTCAGCTTGTGTCTCAGTTTTGTGGCGGACAGGTCTTAAGATCGATCAGGTCTCTTGCATGTTTGGATTTCCAGACCGTCTATGATGTAATGCCGCATGCAGTGTTACAATGGCATCCATACTATCAGGTATTCTACATCCAATTAAGTCACGTCTGAAAAATACCAAATACTATATATATATATACAATTTGTATCTATAATGTTGAGTTAGAAACATATTTCTTTTGTACCAGTATATTGCTACACATGTAAAGTATAAGTTGTAAAAAACCGACCCTTGTTTTATCGGAGACCTCGTCTATTCCGGCTTTACCGTTTGGCTCTTAACGTTTAGCCTACATCTTCAAACCCGACTTCTGCGTTAACTGACCATACATTTTTGTCCCAGTCACTGTGGTTTCATTACTGTTTACTTTAGATGTGACCAGGAGGAATATCAGATTATATCCAGATACTAAACTACACCTACTAAAAGTTTGCACTGACTGACATAAGTTTGAGCATTATCAGCAAAGTTTAGGACTTTGTATTACATAAATCAATATACCTGTTCTTTCTTTTGTTACTGGATATGCATCGTGGATCCGTCACCTGTTGACCATGGCCTTGTTTTGTGCACTGCTGAATTTTGTTTTCATCCTCGGAAGTCGGTTTTGGTTGATTGCGTGAGTGGTGGTAGTTCTATACTCTTTGGGTGGTCCTTGGTGGTTGCTTTATACTCTTTGGATGGTCATTTTGGGTTGTTTTCTACTCTATATGTGGTCATTAGTGGTGGTTCTAATATCGACCAGTCGGTTGTTCGTAGTTGTTCTTTACTCTTTGATCGATCTTTGGTGGTTGTTCTAGGGAGGTTGTTTTATACCTTTTTGGTAATCAATGGTGGTAATTATCTACTCTTTTGATGGTCATTAAAGGTTGTTCTATACTCTTTGGGTGGTCATTTGTGGTTCTATACTATTTGGGTGGTCATAAGTGGTTGTTCTATACTCTTTGGTGGTCATTAGTGGTTGTTCTATACTCTTTTGTCGGTCATTGTTTTGTACTCTTTAGCCAGCGATTGGTGGTTGTTCAATACTCTTTGGTGGTCTTTGGTGGTTGTTCTATACTTTTTGGATGGTCATTTGCGGTTGTTTAATACTTTTTGGTGGTCATTGGTGGTTGTTCTCTACTTTTTCGCCGGTCGTTGTTGGTTGTTCTATACTCTTTGGTCGGTTCTTGGTAGTTGTTCTTTACTCTTTGATCGATCTTTTGTGGTTGTTCTAGGGAGGTTATTTTATACTATTTTGGTGATCGATCATGGTTATTCTCGACTGTTTGGATGGTCATTGAATGTTGTTCTATACTTTTTAGCCGGTCATTGGTGATTGTTACATACTCTTAGGGTGGTCATTGGTGGTTGTTCTACTCTTTGGGTGGTCATTTACTGGGGTCAGTTGATACTGTTTGGTTGATCGTTGGTGGTCGTTCTATTCTCTTTAGACAAATATTTGTGGTTGTTCTATACTCTTTGGTCGGTCATTGTTTTATACTCTTTGGGTGGTCATTGGTAGTTGTTCTATACTTTTAAGCCCGTCATTGGTGGTAGTTTTATACTCTTTGGGTGGTCCTTGGTGGTTGCTTTATACTCTTTGGATGGTCATTTTGGGTTGTTCTCTACTCTATAGTTGGTCTTTGATGGTTTTATTATCGACTAGTCGGTCGTTTGTAGTTTTTCTATACTCTTTGATCGGTCTTTGGTGTTGTTCTAGGGAGGTTGTTTTATACTATTTTCGTGATCAATGGTGGTCATACTCTACTGTTTGGATGGTCATTGAAGGTTGTTCTATACTTTTTAACCGGTCATTGGTGGTTGTTTATACTCTTTGGGTGGTCACTGGTGGTTGTTTATACTCTTTGGGTGGTCACTGTTGGTTGTTTATACTCTTTGGGTGGTTATTAGTGGTTGTTCGATACTCTTTGGTGGTCATTGGTGGTTGTTCTATACTCTTTGGGTGGTCATTGGTGGTTGTTCTACCATTTGGGTGGTCATTGGTGGTTGTTCTATACTCTTTAGGTGGTCATTTGTGGTTGATTAAATACTTTTTATCCGGTCATCGGTGGTTGTTCTATACCATTTTGGTCGGTTCTTTGTAGTTGTTCTTTTATCTTTGATAGGTCATTGATGGTTGTTTTATACTCTTTGGGTAGTCATTGGTGGTTGTTCTATACTCTTTGTTCGGTCATTGATTTATACTCATTAGCCAGTGATTGGTAGTTGTTCTATACTCATTGGGTGGTCATTGGTGGTTGTTCTATACTTTTAGCCGGTCATTGGTGGTTATTCTATACTCTTTGGGTGGTCATTTGTGGTTGTTTGATACTCTTTGGTTGGTCATTGATGGCTATTTTATACTCTTTGGGTGGTCATTGGTGGTTGTTCTAAACCCTTTTGTTCTGTTCTTGGTAGTTGTTCTTTCCTATTTGATCGTTCTTTGGTGGTTGTTCTAGGGAGGTTGTTTAATACTCTTTGGTGGTCATTGGTGTTTATTCTATACTTTTTAGCTGGTCGTTGTTGGTTGTTTTTTACTCTTTGGATGATCATTGGAGGTTGTCCTATACTTTTTAGCAGGTCATTTGTGGTTGTTCTATACTCTTTGGTTGGTCATTTACTGGGGTCAGTTGATACTGTTTGGTTGATCGTTGGTGGTCGTTCTATTCTCTTCAGACAAACATTTGTGGTTTTCTTTACTCTTTGGTCGGTCATTGTTTTATAATCTTTAGCCAGTGATTGGTAGTTGTTCTATACTCTTTGGGTGGTCATTGGTGGTTGTTCTATACTCTTTGGGTGGTCATTGGTGGTTGTTCTATACTCTTTGGGTGGTCATTGGTAGTTGTTCTATACTCTTTGGGTGGTCATTGGTGGTTGTTCTATACTCTTTGGGTGGTCATTGGTGGTTGTTCTATACTCTTTGGGTGGTGATTGGTGGTTGTCCTATACTCTTTGGGTGGTGATTGGTTGTTCTATACTCTTTGGGTGGTCATTGGTAGTTGTTATATACTCTTTGGGTGGTCATTGCTAGTTGTTCTATAGTCTTTGGTTGGTCATTGGTGGTTGTTCTATACTCTTTGGGTAATCATTGCTAGTTGTTCTATACTCTTTGGGTGGTCATTGGTGGTTGTTCTATACTCTTTGGGTGGTCATTGGTGGTTGTTCTATACTCTTTGGGTGGTCATTGGTGGTTGTTCTATACTCTTTGGGTGGTCATTGGTGGGTGTTCTATACTCTTTGGGTGGTCATTGGTGGTTGTTCTATACTCTTTGGGTGGTCATTGGTTGTTGTTCTTTACTCTTTGGGTGTTCATTGGTTGTTGTTCTATACTCTTTGGGTGGTCATTGGTGGTTGTTTATACTCTTTGGGTGGTCATTGGTGGTTGTTTATACTCTTTGGGTGGTCATTTGTGGTTGTTCTATGCTCTTGCGCTGGTCATTTACTGGGGTCAGTTGATACTGTTTGGTTGATCGTTGGTGGTCGTGATATTCTCTTTAAACAAACATCTGTGGTTGTTCTATACTCTTTGGCCGGTCATTATGTTATACTCTTTAGCCAGTGATTGGTGGTTGTTGTATACTCTTTGGGTGGTCTTTGATGGTTGTTGTTTACTCTTTGGGTGATCATTGGTGGTTGTTTTATACTCTTTGGGTGGTCACTGGTAGTTGTTCTATACTCTTTGGTTGTCATTGGTGTTTATTCTATACTTTTTAGCCGGTCGTTGTTGGTTGTTCTTTACTCTTTGGATGATCATTGGAGGTTGTCCTATATTTTTTAGCAGGTCATTTGTGGTTGTTCTATACTCTTTGGTTGGTCATTTACTGGGGTCAGTTGATACTGTTTGGTTGATTGTTGGTGGTCGTTCTATTCTCTTTAGACAAACATTTGTGGTTTTCTTTACTCTTTGGTCGGTCATTGTTTTATAATCTTTAGTCAGTGATTGGTAGTTGTTCTATATTCTTTGGGTGGTCATTGGTGGTTGTTCTATACTCATTGGGTGGTCATTAGTGGTTGTTCTATACTCTTTGGGTGGTCATTGGTGGTTGTTCTATACTCTTTGGGTGGTCATTGGTGGTTGTTCTATACTCTTTGGGTGGTCATTGGTGGTTGTTCTATACTCTTTGGGTGGTCATTGGTGGTTGTTCTATACTCTTTGGGTGGTCATTGGTGGTTGTTCTATACTCTTTGGGTGGTCATTGGTGGTTGTTCTATACTCTTGGGGTGGTCATTGGTTGTTGTTCTATACTCTTTGGGTGGTCATTGGTGGTTGTTCTATACTCTTTGGGTGGTCATTGGTTGTTGTTCTATACTTTTTAGCCGTTCCATTCTTTAGTATTTTTTTGGGCATTGTTGGTTGATCTATACCTTTTTGTTCTTTACTATTTGAACAGTCATCGGTGGTTGGAAGTTGTTATTCACTCTTTGATCGATCTTTGGTGGTTGTTCTAGGGAGGTTGTTTTATACTATTTTGGTGATCAATAGTGGTTATTCATTACTGTTGTGATGGTCATTGAAGGTCGTTCTATACTCTTTGGGTGGTCATTTACTGGGGTCAGCTGATACTGTTTGGTTGATCGTTGGTGGTCGTGATATTCTCTTTAGACAAACATCTGTGGTTGTTCTATACTCTTTGGTCGGTCGTTGTGTTATACTCTTTAGCCAGCTGTTGGTGGTTGTTGTATACTCTTTGGATGGTCATTGGTGGTTGTTTTATACTCTTTTGGTGGTCCTTAGTGGTTGTGTTATGCTCTTTGAATAGCCATTGGTGGTTGTTCTATTATCAACAAATCTGTCGTTGGTAGTTTTTCTATACTCTTTTATCAATCTTTGGTGGTTGTTATATACTCTTTGGTCGGTCATTGTTTTAAACTCTTTAGTCAGTGATTGGTCGTTGCTCTATACTCATTGTGTGGTCATTTGTAGTTGTTCTATACTTTTAAGCCGGTCATTGGCGGTTGTTTTATTCTGTTTGGGTGGTCTTTGGTGGTTGCTTTATACTCTTTGGATGGGCATTTTGGGTTGTTCTCTACTCAATAGATGATCTTTGGTGGTTCTAGTATCGACTAGTCGGTCGTTTGTAGTTTTTCTATACTCTTTGATCGATCTTTGGTGGTTGTTCTAGGGAGGTTGTTTTATACTATTTTCGTGATCAATGGTGGTTATTCTCTACTGTTTGGATGGTCATTGAAGGTTGTTCTACACTTTTAAGCCGGTCATTGTTTTATACTCTTTAGCCAGTGATTGATGATTGTGTTATTTTCTTTGGATGGTCATTTGTGGTTGTTTTATACTTTTAAGCCGGTCATTGGTGGTTGTTCTATACTCTTTGGATGGTCATTGCTGGTTGTTTTATACTGTTTGGGTGGTCATTGGTGGTTGTTCTATACTGTTTGGGTGGTCATTGGTGGTTGTTCTATACTCTTTGGGAGGTCATTGGTGGTTGTTCTATACTCTTTGGATGGTCATTGCTGGTTGTTTTATATTGTTTGGGTGGTCATTGGTTGTTGTTCTATACTCTTTAGCCGGTCATTTGTGGTTTTTCTATACTCTTTAGATGGGCATTGATGATGGTTCTGTGCAAGATCATTTGTCTGTCGTTGGCGGTTGTTCAACATTCTTTAGTCCGTCATTGGTCGTTGTTCTTCTGCACAGCATTTCTGCATTCTGTTTGATCCTGAGATAACAAATACACTGATTATTTCCGGTTATACCAAAATGCCATTAAATGTGTATATAGTCGAGCATCGTTATGTTATCTCCAAGTCAACGTGGCCATCGAGTTATCCGAGTATTCGAGTTACAAGAGTTTGAATGCTAGTGTTAAGCTTGGGATTGACCGACAAAATACGTGGAATAATACGAGTTCGAGATAACGAGGTTCTACAGCACTATACATTAACAATCAAAACTCATATATTGCTTAAACAAAGGATTTTCTTCAGCCTTAACTAGGAAGAATATCTGATATATTAACATAGCTAAACTTTAGCAGATGTGTACCCAGTGAAACCAGATGTTCTTAAAATGATCTTATTTTAGGACTGTGATATTTAATGTAATATAAATTATACCTGTGTTGTAAGGAGTTGTTTTTGTCAACGCTGGAGTGGTACGGAATTCTGTCCGTAGTTACCGAAGTGTTCTGTAAATGGTTGTCATAGCAATGGTTGCCTTTCTTGTATTGATGTCCTCAAACAAATTGTTATCTCTATCTATAAACTTTTGGTCCGGCATTGATGATTGACCCCTCACCCACCACAAGAGTCGTACGTGGTCATATCTTGTACATCTCTGCATCCTTTTTTATCCTGCCGAAGATATTAAACAAATTTTGATATTTAAATGCCACTAAATACCTATTTATATCAACACATATCACATGTTGTTCTGGTTTATTACTTCTATACCAGAACGAATACAAGGTACATCTGTTAATCAGAGTTACTAAAAAATACCAGATAGTGACATACAAATTTAGGTTAAACTGCTTTTAACCAACCAACAAACATAAAACTTTTAATACTCATTATCAGAAAAACCTAGGACTATGATAGTAATGAAATATCAATAATACCTGTTTAATAATAAATCGGCGCTGCCAGCGTTGGAACTAAACTTGTGTGTTCTATTCCATCGTCGCCATTGCTTGGATGGCGTTTCCTAGATAAGCGTCTTTATGTTCATTAGCATGTGAAGTCCCTTTTTCTGTAATGGGCTATGGTATATCATATCAATTGCTTAGTGTGCTCAAGGTTGTTTATCCTCTAAATTTTCGTGGCGGTTAATTTCACCTTTTTAGTCCTCTGTCGGTAGTTTTCTTGCGTCTGTTATTTATCTGCAGTTTGTCACAAGCTGTGGTTCTGTCTGCCACTGTCTGTAGCTGATGGTTTTACAATACTCATTGTTCGGTCACTTTGTTCTATTTTCTGGTCTGTATTTGCTGTTTGATCCATTCTATTTCGTCTATTCTACATCATAATATGAGCTGGTCAGTCTTAGGTTGCGCGTCTTTCTTATGATTGCTTTCCTTATACTCAGATGTAGCTATTGCTTCCATCTTTTGTTGGCCTTTTTGCATTGCTGTTTCCTCTCCTGGTCTTTTCGTTTGTTGTCCTCTGCTTGGGTCTGTTTTGTTTCAATATTTGCATCGTGATTTGTCAGATATTGCTTCAATCTTGTGGTCAACCAATGTTTCATACACTTCAGTTGGTCAAAGGTAGTTGACCCATATTTTTAGCCAGTCATCAGTTGTATACTCTTCTGGCGACCATAGGTGCTTGCTTTTATACTCTTGGGTTGGACTTGGTTGACGTTTCATTCACTTTGGTTGTTTGCAATTCCATACTCTTTGGTTAGTCGAAGTTATTCTATACATGTGTCCGTCATAGATGGCTGTCCCATACTCTTTTGGTGATGCATTGGTGATTGTTCGATGCTCTTTCGTCTATCACTGGTGGTCGTTTTATACTCATAGGAGGTCACTGATAAAACGTTGTTAATTATTCCTCAATTTTTGGGCAAACATTTGTCTTTCAATCTGTTTATTCACTTATTTGTACTTGTTCATATGTAACCAGTACAGCCAATTGAGGCATCTACTCCTTCATTCCTGTTCCAGTACAGCCAAACTAGGAATCGGCTACGGATAGCTCCAGTACTGCCATACGAGGCCCGGTATTCCCAGGATCTGTAATGTTATTCTGACAGAGGGTAATTATTTTGAAAAAATTGCAATGGTATCGATTTACCAAACCAATTTTTGGTAAAATCGGCGATACCTTACCGCCGCCACGTATAAAAACGGTACCTTCAGACTAATGTCATCAGTCCGCGTACTGTTCATTACAAAGCACTTTTGCTTGTAATAACAGTAAATATACTGTGGAAGAAGGACAGGAAATGGTGAGAAACCAAATCCAAGTCGGCCTATCCAAACACTATCATACCCCTCATGCCAATTAAATTATGAACGCTGCTGACTTATCTCAAGTCAACCGCCCCGCATTCAACCTTTTTTTACATGTTTGCAAACATTTAAATCCCAAAACAATCAGACACCAATGATCGTAAGAGATTTTCGTGAAGAAAACAATGCAAAGCCAGAGAGGAACACAGTTTGAAAGACCCGATCAAAGATCAACATTGTCCATTTCTTCGATAACAAGAGTGAGTTAGGTTTGGAAGCAGCCTAGTTGGAATTTAGATCCGACGCATTATCCTTCCTTCATTCTTACAACAGATTGAGAAAAAGAAAAAGAAAGAATATTACCGTTCTGCCGATGAAAATACCTGACCGCGCAGCGGTCAAGTGCTCCACATCCAGTACAGCGTTTGAGGTATGTCGGCAGCAACTCCTCTGCACCAGTACAGCCTATCGAGGTATCTCTCCTCCATCCCTGTTCCAGTACAGCCAAACTAGGAATCGGCTACGGACAGCTCCAGTACTGCCATACGAGACCCAGTATTCCCAGGATCTGTAATGTTATTCTGACAGAGTGTAATTATTTTGAAAGATTTGCAATGGTATCGATTTACCAAACCAATTTTGGGTAAAATCGGCGATACCTTACCGCCGCCACGTATAAAAACGATACCTTCAGACTATTGTCATCAGGCCGCGAACTGTTCATTACAAAGCACTTTTGCTAGTAATAACAGTAAATATGTTGTAAAAGAAGGACAGGAAATGGCGAGAAACCAAATCCAAGTCGGCCTATCCAAACACTATCATACCCCTCATGCCAATCAAATTATGAACGCTGCTGACTTCTCTCAAGTCAACCGCCCCGCATTCAACCTTTTTTTACATGTTTGCAAACATTTAAATCCCAAAACAATCAGACACCAATGATCGTAAGAGATTTTCGTGAAGAAAACAATGCAAAGCCAGAGAGGAACACAGTTTGAAAGACCCGATCAAAGATCAACATTGTCCATTTCTTCGATAACAAGAGTGAGTTAGGTTTGGAAGCAGCCTAGTTGGAATTTAGATCCGACGCATTATCCTTCCTTCATTCTTACAACATATTGAGAAAAAGAAAGAATATTACCGTTCTGTCGATGAAAATACCTGACCGCGCAGCGGTCAAGTGCTCCACATCCAGTACAGCGTTTGAGGTATGTCGGCAGCAACTCCTCTGCACCAGTACAGCCTATCGAGGTATCTCTCCTCCATCCCTGTTCCAGTACAGCCAAACTAGGAATCTGCTACGAACAGCTCCAGTACTGCCATACGAGACCCAGTATTCCCAGGATCTGCAATGTTATTCTGACAGAGTGTAATTATTTTGAAAGATTTGCAATGGTATCGATTTACCAAACCAATTTTGGGTAAAATCGGCGATACCTTACCGCCGCCACGTATAAAAACGATACCTTCAGACTATTGTCATCAGGCCGCGAACTGTTCATTACAAAGCACTTTTGCTTGTAATAACAGTAAATATGTTGTAAAAGAAGGACAGGAAATGGCAAGAAACCAAATCCAAGTCGGCCTATCCAAACACTATCATACCCCTCATGCCAATCAAATTATGAACGCTGCTGACTTATCTCAAGTCAACCGCCCCGCATTCAACCTTGTTTTACATGTTTGCAAACATTTAAATCCCAAAACAATCATACACCAATGATCATAAGAGATTTTCGTGACGAAAACAATGCAAAGTCAGAGAGGAACACAGTTTGAAAGACCCGATCAAAGATCAACATTGTCCATTTCTTCGATAACAAGAGTGAGTTAGGTTTGGAAGCAGCCTAGTTGGAATTTAGATCCGACGCATTATCCTTCCTTCATTCTTACAACAGATTGAGAAAAAGAAAGAATATTACCGTTCTGCCGATGAAAATACCTGACCGCGCAGCGGTCAAGTGCTCCACATCCAGTACAGCGTTTGAGGTATGTCGGCAGCAACTCCTCTGCACCAGTACAGCCTATCGAGGTATCTCTCCTCCATCCCTGTTCCAGTACAGCCAAACTAGGAATCTGCTACCCACAGCTCCAGTACTGCCATACGAGGTCCGGTATTCCCAGGATCTGCAATGTTATTCTGACAGAGTGTAATTATTTTGAAAGATTTGCAATGGTATCGATTTACCAAACCAATTTTGGGTAAAATCGGCGATACCTTACCGCCGCCACGTATAAAAACGATACCTTCAGACTATTGTCATCAGGCCGCGAACTGTTCATTACAAAGCACTTTTGCTAGTAATAACAGTAAATATGTTGTAAAAGAAGGACAGGAAATGGCGAGAAACCAAATCCAAGTCGGCCTATCCAAACACTATCATACCCCTCCTGTCAGTCAAATTATGAACGCTGCTGACTTCTCTCAAGTCAACCGCCCCGCATTCAATTCAAGTTTTACAGATCTTCAGAGGTAGAAAACCCAGCACCATCAAATACAACATCATTCTCACTACATGCATCGATCTAGCATATCAAATGCACATCTGATGCAACTTGATATGCCCACATGATTGGGGAATGCATTGTTGTATTAGAATAGCAGATATTTCTTCATAAAGGTGTCTGTAATTATAGAAAGGAACACAGTTTGAAAGACCCGATAAAAGATCAACATTGTCCATTTCTTCGAGTGCACGAGTAAGCAAGGTTTGGAAGCAGCCTAGTTGGAATTTAGATCCGACGCATTATCCTTCCTTCATTCTTACAACAGATTGAGAAAAAGAAAGAATATTACCGTTCTGCCGATGAAAATACCTGACCGCGCAGCGGTCAAGTGCTCCACATCCAGTACAGCGTTTGAGGTATGTCGGCAGCAACTCCTCTGCACCAGTACAGCCTATCGAGGTATCTCTCCTCCATCCCTGTTCCAGTACAGCCAAACTAGGAATCTGCTACCCACAGCTCCAGTACTGCCATACGAGGTCCGGTATTCCCAGGATCTGCAATGTTATTCTGACAGAGTGTAATTATTTTGAAAGATTTGCAATGGTATCGATTTACCAAACCAATTTTGGGTAAAATCGGCGATACCTTACCGCCGCCACGTATAAAAACGGTACCTTCAGACTATTGTCATCAGGCCGCGAACTGTTCATTACAAAGCACTTTTGCTAGTAATAACAGTAAATATGTTGTAAAAGAAGGACAGGAAATGGCGAGAAACCAAATCCAAGTCGGCCTATCCAAACACTATCATACCCCTCCTGTCAGTCAAATTATGAACGCTGCTGACTTCTCTCAAGTCAACCGCCCCGCATTCAATTCAAGTTTTACAGATCTTCAGAGGTAGAAAACCCAGCACCATCAAATACAACATCATTCTCACTACATGCATCGATCTAGCATATCAAATGCACATCTGATGCAACTTGATATGCCCACATGATTGGGGAATGCATTGTTGTATTAGAATAGCAGATATTTCTTCATAAAGGTGTCTGTAATTATAGAAAGGAACACAGTTTGAAAGACCCGATAAAAGATCAACATTGTCCATTTCTTCGAGTGCACGAGTAAGCAAGGTTTGGAAGCAGCCTAGTTGGAATTTAGATCCGACGCATTATCCTTCCTTCATTCTTACAACAGATTGAGAAAAAGAAAGAATATTACCGTTCTGCCGATGAAAATACCTGACCGCGCAGCGGTCAAGTGCTCCACATCCAGTACAGCGTTTGAGGTATGTCGGCAGCAACTCCTCTGCACCAGTACAGCCTATCGAGGTATCTCTCCTCCATCCCTGTTCCAGTACAGCCAAACTAGGAATCGGCTACGAACAGTTCCAGTACTGCCATACGAGACCCAGTATTCCCAGGATCTGCAATGTTATTCTGACAGAGTGTAATTATTTTGAAAGATTTGCAATGGTATCGATTTACCAAACCAATTTTGGGTAAAATCGGCGATACCTTACCGCCGCCACGTATAAAAACGATACCTTCAGACTATTGTCATCAGGCCGCGAACTGTTCATTACAAAGCACTTTTGCTAGTAATAACAGTAAATATGTTGTAAAAGAAGGACAGGAAATGGCGAGAAACCAAATCCAAGTCGGCCTATCCAAACACTATCATACCCCTCCTGTCAGTCAAATTATGAACGCTGCTGACTTCTCTCAAGTCAACCGCCCCGCATTCAATTCAAGTTTTACAGATCTTCAGAGGTAGAAAACCCAGCACCATCAAATACAACATCATTCTCACTACATGCATCGATCTAGCATATCAAATGCACATCTGATGCAACTTGATATGCCCACATGATTGGGGAATGCATTGTTGTATTAGAATAGCAGATATTTCTTCATAAAGGTGTCTGTAATTATAGAAAGGAACACAGTTTGAAAGACCCGATAAAAGATCAACATTGTCCATTTCTTCGAGTGCAAGAGTAAGCAAGGTTTGGAAGCAGCCTAGTTGGAATTTGGATCCGACGCATTATCTTTCCTTCATTCTTACAACAGATTGAGAAAAAGAAAGAATATTACCGTTCTGCCGATGAAAATACCTGACCGCGCAGCGGTCAAGTGCTCCACATCCAGTACAGCGTTTTGAGGTATGTCGGCAGCAACTCCTCTGCACCAGTACAGCCTATCGAGGTATCTCTCCTCCATCCCTGTTCCAGTACAGCCAAACTAGGAATCGGCTACGAACAGCTCCGGTACTGCCATAGGAGGCCCGATATTCCCAGGATCTGCAATGTTATTCTGACAGAGTGTAATTATTTTGAAAGATTTGCAATGGTATCGATTTACCAAACCAATTTTGGGTAAAATCGGCGATACCTTACCGCCGCCACGTATAAAAACGATACCTTCAGACTAATGTCATCAGGCCGCGAACTGTTCATTACAAAGCACTTCTGCTTGTAATAACAGTTAAAATGTTGTAGAGGAAGGACAAGAAATGGCGAGAAACCAATTCCAAGTCGGCCTATCCAAACACTATCATACCCCTCCTGTCAGTCAAGTTATGAACGCTGCTGACTTTTTGTCCATTTCTTCGACTGCAAGAGTAAGCAAGGTTTGGAAGCAGCCTAGTTGGAATTTGGATCCGACGCATTATCTTTCCTTCATTCTAACAACAGATTGAGAAAAAGAAAGAATATTACCGTTCTGCTATTGAAAATACCTGACCGCGCAGCGGTTAAGTGCTCCACATCCAGTACAGCGTTTGAGGTTTGTCGGCAGCAACTCCTCTGCACCAGTACAGCCTATCGAGGTATCTCTCCTCCATCCCTGTTCCAGTACAGCCAAACTAGGAATCGGCTACGGACAGCTCCAGTTCTGCCATACGAGGCCCGATATTCCCAGGATCTGTAATGTTATTCTGACAGAGTGTAATTATTTTTGAAAGATTTGCAATGGTATCGATTTACCAAACCAATTTTGGGTAAAATCGGCGATACCTTACCGCCGCCACGTATAAAAACGATACCTTCAGACTAATGTCATCAGGCCGCGAACTGTTCATTATAAAGCACTTCTGCTTGTAATAACAGTTAAAATATGTTGTAGAAGAAGGACAGTAAATGGCGAGAAACCAAATCCAAGTCGGCCTATCCAAACACTATAATACCCCTCCTGTCAGTCAAATTATGAACGCTGCTGACTTCTCTCAAGTCAACCGCCCCGCATTCAACTCAAGTTTTACATATCTTCAGAGGTAGAAAATCCAGCACCATCAAATACAACATCATTCTCGCCACATGCGGGTGTATGGCATACCAAATGTACATTTGATGCAACTTGATATGCCCACATGATTTGAGAAGGCATTGTTGTATTTGAATAGCCGACATTTTCTTCATAAAGGTATATGTAATAATAGAGAGGAACACAGTTTGAAAGACCCGATCAAAGATCAACATTGTCCATTTCTTCGACTGCAAGAGTGAGCAAGGTTTGGAAGCAGCCTAGTTGGAATTTGGATCCGACGCATTATCTTTCCTTCATTCTTACAACATATTGAGAAAAAGAAAGAATATTACCGTTCTGCCGATAAAAATACCTGACCGCGCAGCGGTCAAGTGCTCCACATCCAGTACAGCGTTTGAGGTATGTCGGCAGCAACTCCTCTGCACCAGTACAGCCTATCGAGGTATCTCTCCTCCATCCCTGTTCCAGTACAGCCAAACTAGGAATCTGCTACCCACAGCTCCAGTACTGCCATACGAGGCCCGATATTCCCAGGATCTGTAATGTTATTCTGACAGAGTGTAATTATTTTGAAAGATTTGCAATGGTATCGATTTACCAAACCAATTTTGGGTAAAATCGGCGATACCTTACCGCCGCCACGTATAAAAACGATACCTTCAGACTAATGTCATCAGGCCGCGAACTGTTCATTACAAAGCACTTCTGCTTGTAATAACTGTTAAATTGTTGTAGAAGGACAGTAAATGGCGAGAAACCAAATCCAAATCGGCCTATCCAAACACTATCATACCCCTCCTGTCAGTCAAATTATGAACGCTGCTGACTTCTCTCAAGTCAACCGCCCCGCATTCAATTCAAGTTTTACAGATCTTCAGAGGAAGAAAACCCGGCACCATCAAATACAACATCATTCTCGCAACATGTGCCGGTCGGTCTGGCATACCAAATGTACATTTGATGCAACTTGATATGCCCACATGATTTGAGAATGCATTGTTGTATTTGAATAGCCGACATTTTCTTCATAAAGGTATCTGTAATAATAAAGAGGAACACAGTTTGAAAGACCCGATCAAAGATTAACATTGTCCATTTCTTCGACTGCAAGAGTAAGCAAGGTTTGGAGGCAGCCTAGTTGGAATTTGGATCCGACGCATTATCTTTCCTTCATTCTTACAACATATTGAGAAAAAGAAAGAATATTACCGTTCTGCCGATAAAAATACCTGACCGCGCAGCGGTCAAGTGCTCCACATCCAGTACAGCGTTTGAGGTATGTCGGCAGCAACTCCTCTGCACCAGTACAGCCTATCGAGGTATCTCTCCTCCATCCCTGTTCCAGTACAGCCAAACTAAGAATCTGCTACGGACAGCTCCAGTTCTGCCATACGAGGCCCGATATTCCCAGGATCTGTAATGTTATTCTGACAGAGTGTAATTATTTTGAAAGATTTGCAATGGTATCGATTTACCAAACCAATTTTGGGTAAAATCGGCGATACCTTACCGCCGCCACGTATAAAAACGACACCTTCAGACTAATGTCATCAGGCCGCGAAAATATGTTGTAGAAGAAGGACAGGAAATGGCGAGAAACCAAATCCAAGTCGGCCTATCCAAACACTATCATACCCCTCCTGTCAGTCAAATTATGAATGCTGCTGACTTCTCTCAAGTCAACCGCCCCGCATTCAACTCAAGTTTTACATATCTTCAGAGGTAGAAAATCCAGCACCATCAAATACAACATCATTCTCGCCACATGCGGGTGTATGGCATACCAAATGTACATTTGATGCAACTTGATATGCCCACATGATTTGAGAAGGCATTGTTGTATTTGAATAGACGACATTTTCTTCATAAAGGTATCTGTAATAATAGAGAGGAACACAGTTTGAAAGACCCAATCAAAGATCAACATTGTCCATTTCTTCGACTGCAAGAGTGAGCAAGGTTTGGAAGCAGCCTAGTTGGAATTTGGATCCGACGCATTATCTTTCCTTCATTCTTACAACATATTGAGAAAAAGAAAGAATATTACCGTTCTGCCGATGAAAATACCTGACCGCGCAGCGGTCAAGTGCTCCACATCCAGTACAGCGTTTGAGGTATGTCGGCAGCAACTCCTCTGCACCAGTACAGCCTATCGAGGTATCTCTCCTCCATCCCTGTTCCAGTACAGCCAAACTAGGAATCGGCTACGGACAGCTCCAGTACTGCCATACGAGGCCCGATACTCCCAGGATCTGTAATGTTATTCTGACAGAGTGTAATTATTTTGAAAGATTTGCAATGGTATCGATTTACCAAACCAATTTTGGGTAAAATCGGCGATACCTTACCGCCGCCACGTATAAAAACGATACCTTCAGACTAATGTCACCAGGCCGCGAACTGTTCATTACAAAGCACTTCTGCTTGTAATAACAGTTAAAATATGTTGTAGAAGAAGGACAGGAAATGGCGAGAAACCAAATCCAAGTCGGCCTATCCAAACACTATCATACCCCTCCTGTCAGTCAAATTATGAATGCTGCTGACTTCTCTCAAGTCAACCGCCCCGCATTCAACTCAAGTTTTACATATCTTCAGAGGTAGAAAATCCAGCACCATCAAATACAACATCATTCTCGCCACATGCGGGTGTATGGCATACCAAATGTACATTTGATGCAACTTGATATGCCCACATGATTTGAGAAGGCATTGTTGTATTTGAATAGACGACATTTTCTTCATAAAGGTATCTGTAATAATAGAGAGGAACACAGTTTGAAAGACCCCATCAAAGATCAACATTGTCCATTTCTTCGACTGCAAGAGTGAGCAAGGTTTGGAAGCAGCCTAGTTGGAATTTGGATCCGACGCATTATCTTTCCTTCATTCTTACAACATATTGAGAAAAAGAAAGAATATTACCGTTCTGCCGATAAAAATACCTGACCGCGCAGCGGTCAAGTGCTCCACATCCAGTACAGCGTTTGAGGTATGTCGGCAGCAACTCCTCTGCACCAGTACAGCCTATCGAGGTATCTCTCCTCCATCCCTGTTCCAGTACAGCCAAACTAGGAATCGGCTACGGACAGCTCCAGTACTGCCATACGAGGCCCGATATTCCCAGGATCTGTAATGTTATTCTGACAGAGTGTAATTATTTTGAAAGATTTGCAATGGTATCGATTTACCAAACCAATTTTGGGTAAAATCGGCGATACCTTACCGCCGCCACGTATAAAAACGATACCTTCAGACTAATGTCACCAGGCCGCGAACTGTTCATTACAAAGCACTTCTGCTTGTAATAACAGTTAAAATATGTTCTAGAAGAAGGACAGGAAATGGCGAGAAACCAAATCCAAGTCGGCCTATCCAAACACTATCATACCCCTCCTGTCAGTCAAATTATGAATGCTGCTGACTTCTCTCAAGTCAACCGCCCCGCATTCAACTCAAGTTTTACATATCTTCAGAGGTAGAAAATCCAGCACCATCAAATACAACATCATTCTCGCCACATGCGGGTGTATGGCATACCAAATGTACATTTGATGCAACTTGATATGCCCACATGATTTGAGAAGGCATTGTTGTATTTGAATAGACGACATTTTCTTCATAAAGGTATCTGTAATAATAGAGAGGAACACAGTTTGAAAGACCCAATCAAAGATCAACATTGTCCATTTCTTCGACTGCAAGAGTGAGCAAGGTTTGGAAGCAGCCTAGTTGGAATTTGGATCCGACGCATTATCTTTCCTTCATTCTTACAACATATTGAGAAAAAGAAAGAATATTACCGTTCTGCCGATGAAAATACCTGACCGCGCAGCGGTCAAGTGCTCCACATCCAGTACAGCGTTTGAGGTATGTCGGCAGCAACTCCTCTGCACCAGTACAGCCTATCGAGGTATCTCTCCTCCATCCCTGTTCCAGTACAGCCAAACTAGGAATCGGCTACGGACAGCTCCAGTACTGCCATACGAGGCCCGATACTCCCAGGATCTGTAATGTTATTCTGACAGAGTGTAATTATTTTGAAAGATTTGCAATGGTATCGATTTACCAAACCAATTTTGGGTAAAATCGGCGATACCTTACCGCCGCCACGTATAAAAACGATACCTTCAGACTAATGTCACCAGGCCGCGAACTGTTCATTACAAAGCACTTCTGCTTGTAATAACAGTTAAAATATGTTGTAGAAGAAGGACAGGAAATGGCGAGAAACCAAATCCAAGTCGGCCTATCCAAACACTATCATACCCCTCCTGTCAGTCAAATTATGAATGCTGCTGACTTCTCTCAAGTCAACCGCCCCGCATTCAACTCAAGTTTTACATATCTTCAGAGGTAGAAAATCCAGCACCATCAAATACAACATCATTCTCGCCACATGCGGGTGTATGGCATACCAAATGTACATTTGATGCAACTTGATATGCCCACATGATTTGAGAAGGCATTGTTGTATTTGAATAGCCGACATTTTCTTCATAAAGGTATATGTAATAATAGAGAGGAACACAGTTTGAAAGACCCGATCAAAGATCAACATTGTCCATTTCTTCGACTGCAAGAGTGAGTAAGGTTTGGAAGCAGCCTAGTTGGAATTTGGATCCGACGCATTATCTTTCCTTCATTCTTACAACATATTGAGAAAAAGAAAGAATATTACCGTTCTGCCGATGAAAATACCTGACCGCGCAGCGATCAAGTGCTCCACATCCAGTACAGCGTTTGGGATATGTCGGCAGCAACTCCTCTGCACCAGTACAGCCTATCGAGGTATCTCTCCTCCATCCCTGTTCCAGTACAGCCAAACTAGGAATCTGCTACGGACAGCACCAGTTCTGTCATACGAGGTCCGGTATTCCAAAGATCTGCAACATGTTTTCGACAGTGTAAACATGACTTGCAATAGTATTATTTACCAAAGACAGTGCACAATAAGGGAGCTAGGGGAACCTACATATCAAATTTGAGAATGATCAATCCAGCACAATAATTGTTTAAGGACGGACGGTCAGCGAACCGAAGACCACGGACACAGAGTGATTTGAACAGATGGTGGGTTAAAAATCTAAATACTAGACAAATTAAACGCCTTTAATACATAAACAGAAGATATGAATTTGGAGTTGAAATTATATTTAAAAAGTTACCGCAACACATTCATTTTAATGTCTATCAATTAATTACAAAATATGGGAAATTAAGAGCACCAGTAATGTAAATGCTTTCAAAACTCAGTATTGTCAATTTGTTATACACAAGACTTACATGTAATGATATGTCTCGCATGTCCCGGCATGGAATGTGGAGTTGTATTCATTATATTCATTATTCTTATAGCCACAAACCAGTTTTTGAAGATTTTATAGCTATACCTCTTAAGATTTTGGAAAACAATAAAAACACCAACTTTGTTAACGAGATAATTTCTCATTTAGTTCCGACACACTATGCTTCATAATGTCATAAAAAAATGTTCATCTGTGAAAAGTTACAAAATTTGGCCTTGACCTTGGAACTGGTGACCTTCTTGACTTTAAGTAACAAGGGTAAGTTGGATCAACATTTGATTTTGACCAACTTTGCTTAATAATGAAATAAATTGTTCATCAAAGAAAATTTAGTTACAAAATTTGATCTAGTGACCTTGACATTCGGCAAGTTAAATCATTGTTTAATTCTGACCATATTGTCATAACAAAATGTATTAATTAACAAAGTCCAATTTAACGTAGTAAACTGTAAGTAGAAATCAAAATCGTAAATGTGCCGGATTGTTATATATCAAAGTCCAGGTCTGTTAAATACCTTAAATAATTAAGTCCAATTAACAGTAAGTTTTAGGTGAACATTTATTTATGACAGCTTAACGTGTACTTTATGAAAGCTAATATTTCTATTAGTAAACATGATATTGTACTTTGTTAATTGATTGGGCCATGTGGCTATATATATTTCCTATAATCAGCACCTAGGGATGCTTCCTGCCAAATAAGGCTGATTTCCAATCAATGGTTATGGAGAAAAAGTCGATTAAACCATACAGCTAAATAACCCTTTTTGGTCCCGCCCCTCAGCCCCCTGGGGGTCCGTCCCACCATTAGTGCAATTTTGAATCCTGAGCACCTAGGGATGATTCCTGCCAAATAAAGCCGATTTCCAATCAATGGTTATGGAGAAAAAGTTGATTAAACCAATATAGCTAAATAACCCTTTGTGGCCCCGCCCCTCAGCCCCCTGGGGGGTCAGTCCCACCATGAGTACAATTTTGAATTCTGAGCTCCTAGGGATACTTTCTGCCAAATAAGGCTGATTTCCAATCAGTGGTTATGGAGAAGAAATCGCTAATATCAATATAGCTAAATAATTCTTTATGGCCCCACCCCTCATCGCCCTTGGGGGGTCAATTCCACCATGAGTACAATTTTGAATCCTGAGTACCTAGGGATACTTTCTGCCAAATACATGTAAGGCTGATTCCCAATCGGTGGTTATGGAGAAGAAGTCGCTTAAACCAATATAGCTAAATAACCCTTTTTGGCCCCGCCCCTAAGTCCCCTAGGGCGCCAGTCCCACATTAGTACAATTTTGAATCCTGGGCACCTAGGATGCTTCCTGCCAAATAAGGTTGATTCCTATCAGTGGTTATGGAGAAGAAGTCATTTAAAAAATTGTTGACGGATGACGGACGGACTGACGCCACGGTATGGCATAACTCACCTTTGACGCCACGGTATGGCATAACTCACCTTGGTCCTTCGGACCAGGTGAGCTAATAATTTACTAGCAAAATAAATAATTTTACTATTGAGGATTATTGTCATCAAGTAGGGATGGTTTCCTCAAACAAGAGATCCCAATGGGATCTTGGCGCCCACCATTGTTGATTTTTCATTCTATCATTCTAAGAAAGAGTATCTTTTCTCTTAATTCGCAGTTTAACTTTTTTATCAGTACCAAAGATCTTCATTTGTAGATTCTTCTCGTTTTAGAAATAAAAGATGGATATGAAATTTCATCAAGTACTTCAAGAAATAGTGATAACAAACTTTAAATGATTAAATCCAAGATAGCTGCTATTCAGCCATTTTGTTTTTCCAATCAGACCCAAAATCAAAAGGGCACAACTAGGCATCAACATACGAAATATGAGTAATTATATATAAAGAGCCATCAAGCACTTCAAGAAATACTGAAAACAAACTTTTATTTCAAAATCCAAGATGTCTGCCTTTCAGCCATTTTGTTTTTCCGATCAGTCCTAAAATCAAAAGGGTACAACTAGGGACCAAGGGGAACATACATATGAAGTTTGAGCAAGATCCATCCGGTACTTCAAGAAATAGCAATAACTTTTAAGAATTGTTTAAGGACAGACAGACCATGGATGCAGAGCGATATGAATAGCCCAGCATCTGATGATGGCGAGCTAAAAATGGACAAAATAGAAGCGTTATTTTCATATATAACAAGAGGCCCAGAGGGCCTGTATCGCTCACCTGGATACATTGGTATCTAGGTAAACATGATAATATATTTTCTTTTTGGCTCCGCCCCTCAGCCCCCTAGGGAGTCAGTCCCACCATTAGTACAATTTTGAATCTTGAGCACCTAGGGATGCTTCCTGCCAAATAAGGCTCATTTCCAATCAATGGTTATGGAGAAGTCGTTTAAACCAATATAGCTAAATAACCCTTTTTGACCCCGCCCCTCAGCCCAGTAGGGGTCAGACCCACCATGAGTACAATTTGGAATCCTGAGCACCTAGGGATGGTTCCTACCAAATAAGGTTGATTTCCAATCAGTGGTTATGGAGAAGTCGCTTAAACAAATATAGCTAAATATCGGTTTTTGGCCCCGCCCCTCAGCCCCCTAGGGGGTCAGTCCCACCATGAGAACAATTTTGAATCCTGAGCACCTAGGGATGCTTTCTGTCAAATAAGGCTCATTTCCCATCAGTGGTTATTGAGAAGAAGTCGACTAAACCAATATAGCTAAATAACACTTTTTGGCCCCACCCCTCAGCCCCCTAGGGGATCAGTCCCACCATTAGTACAATTTTGAATCCTGAGCACCCAGTGATACTTTCTGCCAAATAAGGTTGATTTCCAATCAGTGGTTATGAAGAAGAAGTCGCTTAAACCAATATAGCTAAATATCGGTTTTGGCCCTGCCCCTCAGCCCCCTAGGGGGTCAGTCCCACCATGAGTACAATTTTAAATCCTGAGCACCTAGGGTTGGTTCCTACCAAATAAGGTTGATTTCCATTCAGTGGTTATGGAGAAGAAGTCGCTTAAACCAATATAGCCAAATAACAGTTTTTGGCCCTGCCCCTCAGCCCCCTAGGGGGTCAGTCCCACCATGAGTACAATTTTGAATCCTGACCACCTAGGGATGCTTTCTGCCAAATAAGGCTCATTTCCCATCAGTGGTTATTGAGAAGAAGTCGACTAAACCAATATAGCTAAATAACACTTTTTGGCCCCACCCCTCAGCCCCCTAGGGGGTCAGTCCCACCATTAGTACAATTTTGAATCCTGGGCACCTAAGGATGCTTCCTGCCAAATAAGGTTGATTTCCAGCCAAATAAGGTTGATTTCCAATCAGTGGTTATGAAGAAGTTGCTAATATCAATATAGCTAAATACTTTTTTATGGGCCCCACCCCTCAGCCCCCTAGGGGATCAGTCCCACCATGAGTACAATTTTGAATCCTGAGCACCCAGTGATACTTTCTGCAAAATAAGGCTGATTTCCAATCAGTGGTTATGGAGAAGAAGTCGCTTAAACCAATATAGCTAAATAACACTTTTTGGCCCCACCCCTCAGCCCCCTAGGGGGTCAGTCCCACCATTAGTACAATTTTGAATCCTGAGCACCCTGTGATACTTTCTGCCAAATAAGGTTGATTTCCAATCAGTGGTTATGAAGAAGAAGTCGCTTAAACCAATATAGCTAAATATCGGTTTTGGCCCTGCCCCTCAGCCCCCTAGGGGGTCAGTCCCACCATGAGTACAATTTTAAATCCTGAGCACCTAGGGTTGGTTCCTACCAAATAAGGTTGATTTCCATTCAGTGGTTATGGAGAAGAAGTCGCTTAAACCAATATAGCCAAATAACAGTTTTTGGCCCTGCCCCTCAGCCCCCTAGGGGGTCAGTCCCACCATGAGTACAATTTTGAATCCTGACCACCTAGGGATGCTTTCTGCAAAATAAGGCTCATTTCCCATCAGTGGTTATTGAGAAGAAGTCGACTAAACCAATATAGCTAAATAACAATTTTTGGCCCTGCCCCTCAGCCCCCTAGGGGGTCAGTCCCACCATAAGTACAATTTTGAATTCTGGGCACCTAAGGATACTTCCTGCCAAATAAGGTTGATTTCCAGCCAAATAAGGTTGATTTCCAATCAGTGGTTATGAAGAAGAAGTCGCTAATATCAATATAGCTAAATACTTTTTTATGGGCCCTCAGCCCCCTAGGGGATCAGTCCCACCATGAGTACAATTTTGAATCCTGAGCACCCAGTGATACTTTCTGCAAAATAAGGCTGATTTCCAATCAGTGGTTATGGAGAAGAAGTCGCTTAAACCAATATAGCTAAATAACAATTTTTGGCCCTGTCCCTCAGCCCCCTAGGGGGTCAGTCCCACCATAAGTACAATTTTGAATTCTGGGCACCTAAGGATGCTTCCTGCCAAATAAGGTTGATTTCCAGCCAAATAAGGTTAATTTCCAATCAGTGGTTATGAAGAAGAAGTCGCTTAAACCAATATAGCTAAATATCGGTTTTGGCCCTGCCCCTCAGCCCCCTAGGGGGTCAGTCCCACCATGAGTACAATTTTAAATCCTGAGCACCTAGGGTTGGTTCCTACCAAATAAGGTTGATTTCCATTCAGTGGTTATGGAGAAGAAGTCGCTTAAACCAATATAGCCAAATAACAGTTTTTGGCCCTGCCCCTCAGCCCCCTAGGGGGTCAGTCCCACCATGAGTACAATTTTGAATCCTGACCACCTAGGGATGCTTTCTGCAAAATAAGGCTCATTTCCCATCAGTGGTTATTGAGAAGAAGTCGACTAAACCAATATAGCTAAATAACAATTTTTGGCCCTGCCCCTCAGCCCCCTAGGGGGTCAGTCCCACCATAAGTACAATTTTGAATTCTGGGCACCTAAGGATACTTCCTGCCAAATAAGGTTGATTTCCAGCCAAATAAGGTTGATTTCCAATCAGTGGTTATGAAGAAGAAGTCGCTAATATCAATATAGCTAAATACTTTTTTATGGGCCCTCAGCCCCCTAGGGGATCAGTCCCACCATGAGTACAATTTTGAATCCTGAGCACCCAGTGATACTTTCTGCAAAATAAGGCTGATTTCCAATCAGTGGTTATGGAGAAGAAGTCGCTTAAACCAATATAGCTAAATAACAATTTTTGGCCCTGTCCCTCAGCCCCCTAGGGGGTCAGTCCCACCATAAGTACAATTTTGAATTCTGGGCACCTAAGGATGCTTCCTGCCAAATAAGGTTGATTTCCAGCCAAATAAGGTTAATTTCCAATCAGTGGTTATGAAGAAGAAGTCGCTAATATCAATATAGCTAAATACGTTTTATGGGCCCCACCCCTCAGCCCCCTAGGGGATCAGTCCCACCATGAGTACAATTTTGAATCCTGAGCACCCAGTGATACTTTCTGCAAAATAAGGCTGATTTCTAATCAGCGGTTATGGAGAAGAAGTCGCTTAAACCAATATAGCTAAATAACACTTTTTGGCCCCGCCCCTCAGCCCCCTAGGGGGTCAGTCCCACCATAAGTACAATTTTGATTCCTGAGAACCTAGGGATGCTTTCTATCGAATAAGGCTCATTTCCCATCAGTGGTTATTGAGAAGAAGTCGACTAAACCAATATAGCTAAATAACAATTTTTGGCCCTGCCCCTCAGCCCCCTAGGGGGTCAGTCCCACCATAAGTACAATTTTGAATTCTGGGCACCTAAGGATACTTCCTGCCAAATAAGGTTGATTTCCAGCCAAATAAGGTTGATTTCCAATCAGTGGTTATGAAGAAGAAGTCGCTAATATCAATATAGCTAAATACTTTTTTATGGGCCCTCAGCCCCCTAGGGGATCAGTCCCACCATGAGTACAATTTTGAATCCTGAGCACCCAGTGATACTTTCTGCAAAATAAGGCTGATTTCCAATCAGTGGTTATGGAGAAGAAGTCGCTTAAACCAATATAGCTAAATAACAATTTTTGGCCCTGTCCCTCAGCCCCCTAGGGGGTCAGTCCCACCATAAGTACAATTTTGAATTCTGGGCACCTAAGGATGCTTCCTGCCAAATAAGGTTGATTTCCAGCCAAATAAGGTTAATTTCCAATCAGTGGTTATGAAGAAGAAGTCGCTAATATCAATATAGCTAAATACGTTTTATGGGCCCCACCCCTCAGCCCCCTAGGGGATCAGTCCCACCATGAGTACAATTTTGAATCCTGAGCACCCAGTGATACTTTCTGCAAAATAAGGCTGATTTCTAATCAGCGGTTATGGAGAAGAAGTCGCTTAAACCAATATAGCTAAATAACACTTTTTGGCCCCGCCCCTCAGCCCCCTAGGGGGTCAGTCCCACCATAAGTACAATTTTGATTCCTGAGAACCTAGGGATGCTTTCTATCGAATAAGGCTCATTTCCCATCAGTGGTTATTGAGAAGAAGTCGACTAAACCAATATAGCTAAATAACACTTTTTGGCCCCACCCCTCAGCCCCCTAGGGGATCAGTCCCACCATTAGTACAATTATGAATCCTGGGCACCTAAGGATGCTTCCTGCCAAATAAGGTTGATTTCCAATCAGTGGTTATGAAGAAGAAGTCGCTTAAACCAATATAGCTAAATATCGGTTTGGCCCTGCCCCTCAGCCCCCTAGGGGGTCAGTCCCACCATGAGTACCATTTTGAATCCTGAGCACCTAAGGTTGGTTCCTACCAAATAAGGTTGATTTCCATTCAGTGGTTATGGAGAAGAGGTCGCTTAAACCAATATAGCCAAATAACAGTTATTGGCCCTGCCCCTCAGCCCCCTAGGGGGTCAGTCCCACCATAAGTACAATTTTGAATCCTGACCACCTAGGGATGCTTTCTGCAAAATAAGGCTCATTTCCCATCAGTGGTTATTGAGAAGAAGTTGGCTAAACCAATATAGCTAAATAACACGTTTTGGCCCCACCCCTCAGCCCCCTAGGGGGTCAGTCCCACCATTTGTACAATTTTGAATTCTGGGCACCTAAGGATGCTTCCTGCCAAATAAGGTTGATTTCCAGCCAAATAAGGTTGATTTCCAATCAGTTGTTATGAAGAAGAAGTCGCTAATATCAATATAGCTAAATACTTTTTTATGGGCCCCACCCCTCAGCCCCCTAGGGGATCAGTCCCACCATGAGTACAGTTTTGAATCCTGAGCACCCAGTGATACTTTCTGCAAAATAAGGCTGATTTCCAATCATTGGTTATGGAGAAGAAGTCGCATAAACCAATATAGCTAAATAACGGTTTTTGGCCCTGCCCCTCAGCCCCCTAGGGGGTCAGTCCCACCATAAGTACAATTTTGAATCCTGAGCACCTAGGGATGCTTTCTGCCAAATAAGGCTCATTTCCCATCAGTGGTTATTGAGAAGAAGTCGACTACACCAATATAGCTAAATAACACTTTTTGGCCCCACCCCTCAGCCCCCTAGGGGGTCAGCCCCACCATTAGTACAATTTTGAATCCTGGGCACCTAAGGATGCTTCCTGCCAAATAAGGTTGATTTCCAATCAGTGGTTATGAAGAAGAAGTCGCTTATATCAATATAGCTAAATACTTTTTTATGGCCCCCATCCCTCAGCCCCCTAGGGGGTCAGTCCCAACATGAGTACAATTTTGAATCCTGAGCACCCAGTGATACTTTCTGCAAAATAAGGCTGATTTCCAATCAGTGGTTATGGAGAAAAAGTCGCTTAAACCAATATAGCTAAATAACACTTTTTGGCCCCGCCCCTCAGCCCCCTAGGGGGTCAGTCCACCATTAGTACAATTTTGAATCCTGGGCACCCAAGGATGCTTCCTGCCAAATAAGGTTGATTTCCTATCAGTGGTTATGGAGAAGTCGTTTAAAGAAACGAAGGACGGACGGACGGACGGACGCCACGGTATGGCATAAGCTCACCTCGGTCCTTCGGACCAGGTGAGCTAACAATAAAAAAGTTACCCCCTCCCCGAGGAGGAACAGCCCTGCGGTTCTGAAATTTACACGGACGACGGACGCCACGGTATGGCATAAGCTCACCTCGGTCCTTCGGACCAGGTGAGCTAACAATAAAAAAGTTACCCCGTCCCCGAGGGGGAACAGCCCTGCGGTTCTGAAATTTACACATTAAAACAAAGCTCCTAATGATCTTTCCATCCATGCAGAGAAATAGAAGAGTTTTGCAATTTTCTATAATTTCCCATTTAGGGCCCTTCCAGACCCCTGAAAAATATGGACTTCAACGTTACCATATTTCAGCCAATATATGCATGAATTGCCAATTTTTCAGGCCCCTGGGGGGGGGGGGGGGGTTCAGCCCTATCATTTGTATAAATTTGAATCCAAGCACACCTAGGGATGCTACCACTGAAATATAAATGTCATACATAGCTTAGATTCAGAAGTCATTAATATGAATATAGCCAAATTGATCCCTTTTGGCCCCACCCCTCAGGCCCCAGGGGATCAGACCCATTATTTGTATAAATTTGAATCTCAGCTACCTAAGCAATGCTACCACTGGAATGTCATACATTACTTTGATCCAGAGAAGTTGTTGTTTAATGGCAATTATTGCCAAATCGATCCCTTTCCACCCCACCCCTTAGGCCCCTGTGGGGTCAGCAACATCATTTGTATAAATTTTAATCCCAGTCACATATTGATGCTTCCTACAAAATTCAATTAAATGCCATTGGACCAGGTAAGCTAAAAATCAAACCTAAAAACACCATTTTTCTTAATTTCACTGCATATAATTTTTCTGATGTATCCATACATGTATGCTTGTTCTTAATTATGAACAAAATAACAGGTACATGTAATCAGTTCTGTATGATTATTCCCTGTCTTCGTTATGGAGCTATTTCTGCATTAATCTAGTTGCCTCACACCCTTACTTAATGTCAAAAAATGAAGTTCATAATTCAAGGCCCCATGGACCTTTTGGGAGCAGCTGGAATACTATACATGGCACATAGTTTGAATTAAATTAGGTTGTGGGCAGAATCCCATTGTCAAGTGATTCATCCTGAAAGATGTCCTTTATTGAATTATTTCCAATGAAAATTAATTATTTTTCTATAGGAAGTTTATATAACAGTGCCCCCCCCCCCATGCTCGTATTTCTGCATAAGTTTGAACCAGACTTCTACCCCTTCCTTCCCCTGTGAGATAAAATAGATGAAAAATAAATAAACCTGCATAACTGTTTCCAACGAGGTCAAAATGTGAAATTCCTTCAAGGGGAATAACTCCATTTTGCACTAACCCTTTCAACAACAGAAATATGTTGAAAACTGAGAGATACAGTATGTATATAGCCAGACAAAACTGTGTTCATTTAAAGAAGTACAACTCTATAGAAAGGATCGAAAATGCAAACTAAATACCTCAGGGGGCACATCCCTATTTTTAACTGGCTATTCCCTCAAAATTTTAAAAATATCTTCTTTTTTTTTTATTTTAACAAAAAAACGAAATTTGGATTTCAACCAATCAGTCGCCATGAAATGTCTCCCATTTTAGTTTTCACAAAATGAATACTGCCATTGCTTTTGTATTGCCAGATAACATATATGTACCTACCAAATGTCATTGAAATAGGACAATATTTAAATATCGACAAATCAGAAGCTTGTATTTGGCAGCCATCTTGGAATTGTTATGCCATATTTTTGGTTAATAATGATCGAGTGCTGTCACGTTATCATCCCACCAAGTTTAATCATAATTCCTAAAGTAGAAGACAAGTCATTACAGGATACATTTTCAGCCAATCAGAGGCTGTGGTGGCCATCTTGGGTGCTTCGTTTTTTCACAAAATGAATACTGCCAATGCCTTTGTATTGTTAGATTGTATGTACCAAATTTCATTTAAATCTGACAATATTCAAATTTCAACCAATCAGAGCCTTTTTTGGTGGCCATTTTGAATCGTAATGCAACAATTCTTTATTTGTATTGAGTGCCGTCATGTCATCTCTCCCACCAAGTTTTATCATAAGTAGAATTTATTACAGGATAAGTTTTTAGCCAATCAGAGGTTGTGGTGTCCATCATGGAAGCTTAATTGATTTGTTAAAAAAGAGCAATTAAGGTGAACAAGACAGCATGCTTATTCATATCATGTATGCTAAATTTGATGACAATTGCATCAGTAGTTATTTAAATGAGCTGGTTATTATTACCATGGGATGGGACAAGACTGGTCTACTCCACTAAATGCCCCCTCATTTCATGGTATAAAAAGGGGAGGGGGGCAGCTCTATGCAAAGTATCGAAAATGTAATTCAGGGGCAATTAACATCTCCGTCTTGACCTGGCTATTTCAACAATAATTTTTAAAGATTCGTTGTAAACTGGGTAAATATGCATAGCCGGATAACATTTTGTTCATTTTATCATATAAAAGGGGGACAACTCTCTACAAAGGGTCGAAAATGCAAAGTCATTTCAGGGGGCACATCTCCATATTGTAGTGTCTATTCTCAAAATTATTACAAAAAAAAAAACCTGTTGTAAAATGGGCAAATGCATAACTGAAAAAAAAATAAATAAAAAAGCAAACTCCTAAAATATTAAATATCTGTCGAAAACTGAGCCAATGCATAGCTGGATAAAATTGTGTTCATTTTTTTTACACAAAAGGTGATAACTCCCTGTAAAAGGTAGCAAACACAAAAATATTTCAGAGAGCACATCTCAATCCATTTTGAACTGACAATTCCAACAATAATTTTTTAAAGATCCATTGTAAACTGAGCAAATGAATAGCTTTACAAAACTGTGTTCATTTTTTATATAAAGGGGGATAACTCCCTGTAAAGGATGGAAAATATAAAGTTACTTCAGGAGGCACATCTCCATATTGTATTGGCTATTCCCATAAAATTTCAAAAAGCTCTATTAAAAATTGAGCGATTATGCATAGCCAGACAAAGTCTGTCTATGGACAGAGTCGAGTCGAAACAGACAGACATGCAAGCCACGAAAGTTGAAAATGCAGATCCGTTTTTGTTTTCATAATGGTCACACGTAGCTAGCCACTGCAATTATCAGCGGTGGCTACCGGCGTCACCACAGGGCAAGCAAAACTCTGGTATGTTATTTACCTGTTCTGTAACCTGGGAGTTAAACCCGCTCTTGACTGCCTTATGGTCACTGTAATACGTACAGTTTACTGTATATTGTAAAATTAACATAATCCCAATTAATATGATGCAAATTTACTTAGTGTTTCGATAAGAGGGTTCCGTATTTTTTCGACATTCCGTAATATGTATTGACCAATTCTACCAAATTGTGTGTGCATGTGTTCTCATCGCACACATGAATGCACAATTTTTAAATTGCCGAGTTGTGTGCACCATACGCCAATGATGTGTGAAAGGTACGTGCACGATTTATGTATCATGTACGCATGCAGGTTTTGGTGCATTGTGCGTTACCACAACTCTATGCTAATTTATTCGCAGTCAGAGTTGACTCAATAACTCACGAAGGGAGACGTACAAAAGGCCCAGAGCGCCTGTGTAATTGCTCACCTGGATACACTGGTATCTAGGTAATCATGGTAAAATATTTTCCAAAAAGATCCCATAGACAGCAACACCTCAAAGACCATTGATGAAGCATATCAGCATAAATTAAAAGTTTGGTTAATTGGTTGGTATCTCATGTTTTCGAGTTCAACTGAGAAACTATGGGTGTACAGACCCCAACATCAATGCTAATATCAAAATTGTGTTCGTCTCTTAATGGCATAATGGTATTATATTGTCAGGGCACGACGCTAATTTTTTAAGGCACTTTCCCTGTCCTGGCAAGTGAGTGAAAATTTAACTTGTCCGAATGGTCTTTTCACCTGCCCGAACCCCCCCCCCCCCCCCCCCCCCACCAAAAAAAAATATTACACTGTTTAATGGCTAGTAGACTGTTGGAGTACAATCAACTGTGAACTGTATTGTAACAGTATTATGCGTAATTATATGTCTCGCCTTTCCCACTTTGCGGATACTGTTAAGTCCAACCGTAAAGTTTAGTATGAGAATTCATACATACAGCAAGATGATATCAGTAACTTGGCCAAGTTTCTATTTAATTACATATCAATAACACTGTAAATAGTGGATGCTATTGTAAATTCTCAAAATTCCCATGTTTTTGCCCAAAAAATACAGCAAAACCTGCAAATAAATTTCCTCCTAATTTCAGTAAGCTTGATCTTCAGTTTGATAATATTAGTAACTACCCTAAGTTTAATTGAATTTGATATCAGTAACACTATAAAAAGTGAACTTTAACACAAATTCTCAAAATTCCCATTTTTTTGCCCAAAAACACCAAAACCTGTAACACGATTACTTTTAAATCGAGGTTAGGTATTAAGTATGACGGTTTGAGTAATGTGACCTACTTTCAATGCAATTGGATAATTATAACACTGTAAAAAGTTCAAAATAAAAATAATTTACCTTTAAAATGCTTATTATGTGCCTTGTTTTATTAATAAATGAAAAAAGACAATAAGACATAAGCTTGGATGTACCACGATTCGATGTACCAGGATTTGTCAGTCCACAATACGATTCACGATACAGAAGGGCTCGAAGTACTGCTGTAGTTCCATCAAAATCAAATGCGGAAAAATAAGAAACTGACCGTTTCTACCAGCTTTATACTTAAAGTGAAGTAACATGTGTTCTGCATCTAGCCAAGAAAGTGGGGGCTATTTTTCAAAATCATGGGCCAGCATTTTTATAACTGCATGTATTTATTTTAACATTCCTTCACTCTTTGAATCTCTACCAGAGTAATTACTATCCTGTTTTGCTAACCCACAAATGACACTTTCCCAGCTCTGATGCACACCAACATCATATTCAATCAATTTTAAATTTGTAATAGGTCTCTTGCCCTTTTATAATTAGCTGTGGACATAAATGTATATATATATTATTCTGAACACTAATGAATCTTTTCTATTTTTAGTTACAAGTGTAAGGTCTGTTTGTGAGTAAATATTGCTCGATGGGAATAACACAATTGATTTTGTGATTGAATGACTTAATTATATATATATCAAATAAGTTTGGAGTAGTGAAGATGCGCATGTTTTTCAGCGGTCTCATAAAATGAAAAGTAGTAATGGCTCCCTGAAAAATTATTCATTAATTCATTAAAAATCGAAAACACATTTTCTACCATGAAAGCACTATTTTTTTTTATATGTCCAACAGATTTATTCATAATGATTGTGCTGTTGTGTTAATGTGGGTTAAAGTTTTAAAATTTCAGCAATGTAATGCTGAAAAAGTAGTTCCCCGTCACTTATTAATTGGGAATTATTCAATCCCAATAGAGTCGAACAAGCCAACTCAAAAAACCTGTCCATTTGGATAATCTATAGTACAAGGGAGATAATCATGCAAGTTTTATCTGTTTATAGTACAAGGGAGGTAACATGCAAGTTTTTGTTATACCAAAAACATTCCTTTTCAGACAAGAGGCCCACAGGTCTTGCACAATTCCCCTGGATACAGTTGTATCTCGGTAATCATGGCAAAATGATTCCCAAAAAGATCCCCGGCACAGAGACGGACACAAAGCCCAATCCTTAATGTAGCATTATCTGTACAAAAGGTCGGTTGTTAGGGTAGGATCTCAACCATTTCCAAGGAGCAACTCAAACTAGGTCCCAAGGGGCGTTGCTACAGTAACATCCCAGAGTCAATGCTAAAATTATGATCGTAGCCAGCATATATAGGATGAGCTAGGGATCTCGACCATGGCCATTTCAAGATACTCAGGATTCAGGGATCAAGTCTGCAAGGGTGTACCTGCCCCGAGGATCAATTTTAATATTGTCTCATAAGCCTACATGTAGGGGGGGGGGGGGGCTACCCATGGGGATCAACCTTTCAATTTTTTAAGTTAAATCAAGCAAAATAAGCCAAATTACTATTTTTGGGGTGTGAGGTCAGCTTACCATTTGTACAATTATATTCCCTACTACCATTAGGTATGTTCACAATCCGATATTGCTGATATCTATCTCTGGTATAGCTTTACTAAACAGATTTGCCTAACCTCTCTGCCTCCTGGGGGGGTTGGGGGTTGGGGGGGGGGGGGGGGGGGGGGAGTCAGCCCCACCATTAAATTAATTTTTTTTTTAATTTGTACAATTATAATCCCACCACCTACTGTAGCATCCTGGGGTCAGCCCCACCATTTGTACAATTACATGTATAATCCCCACCACCTAGGTATGCATGCTTCCAGTCAAATATGGTTGGTATCAATTGCTTAATTCAAGAGAACAATCAAGTTTATTAAACCAAAGTAGCTAAGGTAGCAGATTACAGAATACAGTGGACTCCACTTAATATCACATTCCTCTTTATATCATGTTTTTCCAAAGCACCGTTTTCCCTCTTTAATATCATGCATTTTAAGGTGTATCATGTTTGTTTTAACCAATCACATAAAATATCAGAAAATGATGTCATTTCCACTGATTTCAGATACAACTTATGAACAAAATATTGCATAGAAAATTAAAAAAATAACCTCGAAAATGATTTTGAATTGAAATAATATTTTTTTGTATATTGAAACATCTTCATAATTATGTACATTGAATAGCTTACTTTTAGTTCTGGAGATTGGAAATGCACTAGATTTAGTATGAAAACATGTTTCCCTTAATGTCACATTCCTGTTAATATCATTTTTTTTGTCTGACAAACACAACATTATATAAAGAGGAGTGTACTGTACATATTACATATTTCTGCAAAACAAAGGCCCATGTCCGAGATGCAACAACACAGCGGGTGCAATATACAGTGCAATATCTACATAATGTAGTGTATTAATCTATATCATTTTGCAAACAGCATAATTGTATTTACAAACCATAGAAAGGAATGAGAAGTGTACAAACTTTTTTTCTATTTTCTATGCATGTCACTTGTGTGAAAACCATTGTTATATTACCACATCAAAAAATATTTTCATTTTTACTCCCAGCAAAAGGGATTTTTTTCTTATGTGCTTTCTTAAACTGAAGATTACATACTTTGTTGCAGAATTATCTGTGTCCCAATTAACATAGGTCATTTTAGATTTTTCGCTATTTTCCCTCATGTGCTGTTGTCAAATGTGATATCCACAAAGTTCAATTAATCATGTTTATGCCAATTTCACTTTTTTTTTAGATTTTGATAGGCATAATATTATAGGGGTTATTCATTGTACAAAAATATCTCAGAATCCTTTTGTACACTGCTACCTATACCTACATACTTTTGTAAATAACTTTTTGGCATGCCCCTAAGCCCCTCCATTTGATGTTTGAGTCCCCACCTCCCTTGAATGCTTCAAATTCCAACTTATATCACTGATATCTAGTGCATAGTTCTAGCAAATATATTTTAATATAGTCAAATTGCCCCCTTTTGGTCCCCAAACTCTCGTGGTGAGCCTTTCCATTTGTAAAATTTCAAATCCTAAACTCCCTTGAATGCTTCCAACTTAATATGACCAATATCCATTAAATAGTTCTAGAGAAGATGTTTTAGGAATATAATCAAATTGCCCCTTTGAGCCTGCTGCACCATTCAGCCCCTGGAGGGTCGGCCCTAATATTTGTTCAATTTTGATTGGTTTACATCTAATGTTTAGCTCCAGATAAGATTTTAACAAGAGAAAACTAGCCAAATAACTGTTGTTGGCCACCCTTCAGCTCCCTGGGGGTCACATGGACTACAGTAGCTACCAGTGTACAAAAGATTGTTATCCATTGCTTGCCCCCCCCCCCCCCCAGCCCTCTGGGGGTCAGACCCCTCCATTTTTACAATTTTGAGTCATCACCTCCAATGAATATACTGTATATATATATGCTTCTAACCCAACCTGATTGGTCAAGAGTCAATAATTGCCCTCATCAGCCCCCTGTGGGCTTGGCCCCACCATTTTTACAGTTTTGAATACCAAGCACTTAAGGATGATTCCTGCCAAATATGATCCCCAAGTTTAAATCAATATGCAATTATTGAGAGCAATTCGCGATCGTTGATGAAATAGTTGACGGACGGAGAAATTGTTGACGGACGGACGGAGATTTGTTGACGGACGGACGCTGCGGTATAGCATTAGCCCACATTGGCCTGTCAGACCATGTGAGCTTAAATTCAAGCATTTACAAAAAAAAACAAAGTTAATATTCACCAGAGGTATACGTACAAACGCACCCCCATTCCATATATACACTTATACAAATCGTACATACACTTGAAAATACCACCTAGTACTGTGCGTGCGTATGAATGGAACATATATGTTACATAAACGTACAGAGTCGATTTCATTATAACAGCACATGTTACAAGTTTATGTAAAGGTTAACAAATAATCACAAAAGCTTATCATAGCACATAGAATATGGAAGATAAAGAAAGAGACGGAAAATAGCTACAATGTTTTACCTTGTCCGGCGGTCAGACAGCTTTCTCGTAATGGTGGGTGATCCAGACTCGCGCCAAAATGTGAAACATGACAATTAGGAATCAATTTCATTGGCGGACGTGATCATGTGCCTAGGATATATTCGTGCGCGTGATTTGTACTCATTACATATCTGAGACAAACAATTTATAATCAGAATTCATATCAAATTACTATATTTTATCATGCATGCACAAAACTTTCTGAAAAAATTGTATTCCGTTGCAATTCTCATTTCAAGAGGCGTGAGTTGTAACGAACATTATTACATCTTGACATGGGAACTCTTTGGTGTCGTACAGGTGTATAGACATTGCGCTTCCACCAAATCGCACGTGATCGCGTCGTGTACTGGCCATGAACGAGTAAAGGAATAAGCTGAATATCAGAAGAGAACAATGTATCCACCAATATATTATAATATTATGATAAACATTAATTTCATAATAAATTAGCACAACTTGTCATTGAATACGAATGTATAGATGCTGTGAACGGTAACACATTAAATAAATTATATAAAAAATAATGTTTCAGTGTGACACAAATGCCCCCATTGAAAAAAGTATATTTTCTGTGATTTATTTTAAAATTGACAAGGCTCTCCAATGTCAGTATTATTTGTTTATATTCTTTTTAGTGTGTGTGTGTATGTGTGTGTGTGTAAGGGTGTGTATGTACGTGTGTGTGAAAATCATGCAACCCTTACTTAATCAGAACTCGACCTGCATCGTATCATCATACACCTGCATACCAAATCACAGTTCTTTAATTTCATGACGGGGACATAGAAAAGTCCCTGATAAAAAGTTTGTCTTTATAATATTACATACATTCTCGTTTTATATTTCATTTCTAAAACTCGCGTATCGCTATAACTCCTTGCTATTTCGAATTTGCAGTCTATCGACGTATCACTGTTGATTTTATTATTAAATATCCGCTATAAATTTCTCTTAGCGACGTATACTGGCTTCATTTTCCTCATACCCCTCTTGAGACTTCTAGGCGGAGGTACAAAATATATCGCATAACCAATGTCTGCCCCCCCCCCTCCCTTTTTGTTTAAGTGAAAACTCCATGTTAACTAAATGTTTTTATTTCCCTTTATCTAATACCAACGCACTGAAAAACGTACAAAAAAAAACATCATATTATCTTTTAATCAACGCGCGATCTATACCATCCTCGATATCCAGGGGTTACATGTATGTACGTTGTCTACACCACTGGAATATGTCATGGCAAATCTGAAGACACACTCTGGTGAAAAAAAAACTGACCAATTGCTAGGCTGCATGCCTGTCCTTTGGGGATTACAAAGAAGCCTTGATTGACTTAAAAGCCTGTCAATTTTTACCGTTATGTAACCACGAGATTTTTTTGAGATGTACGTCAAAGGGCCGAACCAGTCATCTTGTCTGTATGTCTTGTTAAATGTCTGTACGTTTGTTATGTTTGTTACATGACTGTACGTCTGTTCCATGTCTGTAAGTCTGTTCCATGTCTGTAAGTCTGTTAAATGACTGTACGACTGTTCCATGTCTGTATGTCTGTTACTTGACTGTACGTCTGTTATATGACTGATCGACTGTTCAATATCTGTATGTCTGTTTCATGACTGTACGTCTGTTCCATGTCTGTATGTCTGTTACATGTCTGTATGTCTGTTATATGTTTGTTACATGACTGTACGTCTGTTACATGTCTGTACGTCTGTTACATGTTTGTACGTCAGTTACATGACTGTACGACTGTTCCATGTCTGTACGACTGTTCCATGTCTGTATGTCTGTTACATGTCTGTATGTCTGTTAAATGACTGTACGACAGTTCCATGTCTGTATGTCTGTTACATGTCTGTTACATGTTTGTACGTCAGTTACATGACTGTACGACTGTTACATGTCTGTATGTCTGTTACATGTCTGTATGTCTGTTACATGTCTGTTACATGTCTGTATGTCTGTATGTCTGTACGTCTGTTACATGTCTGTATGTATGTTACATGTCTGTATGTATGTTACATGTCTGTATGTCTGTATGTCTGTACGTCTGTTACATGTCTGTATGTCTGTTACATGTCTGTATGTCTGTTACATGTCTGTATGTATGTTACATGACTGTACGACTGTTACATGTCTGTACGTCTGTTACATGTCTGTATGTCTGTTACATGTCTGTATGTCTGTTACATGTCTGTATGTCTGTTACATGTCTGTATGTCTGTTACATGTCTGTACGTCTGTTACATGTCTGTATGTATGTTACATGTCTGTATGTCTGTATGTCTGTACGTCTGTTACATGTCTGTATGTCTGTTACATGTCTGTATGTCTGTTACATGTCTGTATGTATGTTACATGACTGTACGACTGTTACATGTCTGTACGTCTGTTACATGTCTGTATGTCTGTTACATGTCTGTATGTCTGTTACATGTCTGTATGTCTGTTACATGTCTGTACGTCTGTTACATGTCTGTATGTCTGTTACATGTCTGTATGTCTGTTACATGTCTGTATGTCTGTTACATGTCTGTATGTCTGTTACATGTCTGTATGTATGTTACATGTCTGTACGTCTGTTACATGTCTGTATGTCTGTTACATGTCTGTATGTCTGTTACATGTCTGTATGTATGTTACATGTCTGTTACATGTCTGTTACATGTCTGTATGTCTGTTACATGTCTGTATGTATGTTACATGTCTGTATGTCTGTTACATGTCTGTATGTCTGTTACATGTCTGTATGTCTGTTACATGTCTGTATGTCTGTTACATGTCTGTATGTCTGTACGTCTGTTACATGTCTGTATGTATGTTACATGTCTGTATGTCTGTTACATGTCTGTATGTCTGTACGTCTGTTACATGTCTGTATGTATGTTACATGTCTGTATGTCTGTTACATGTCTGTATGTATGTTACATGTCTGTATGTCTGTTACATGTCTGTATGTCTGTACGTCTGTTACATGTCTGTATGTCTGTACGTCTGTTACATGTCTGTATGTATGTTACATGTCTGTATGTCTGTTACATGTCTGTATGTCTGTTACATGTCTGTACGTCTGTTACATGTCTGTATGTATGTTACATGTCTGTATGTCTGTTACATGTCTGTATGTATGTTACATGTCTGTATGTCTGTTACATGTCTGTATGTATGTTACATGTCTGTATGTATGTTACATGTCTGTATGTCTGTTACATGTCTGTATGTCTGTTACATGTCTGTATGTCTGTTACATGTCTGTATGTCTGTTACATGTCTGTATGTCTGTTACATGTCTGTATGTATGTTACATGTCTGTATGTCTGTTACATGTCTGTATGTCTGTTACATGTCTGTATGTCTGTTACATGTCTGTATGTCTGTTACATGTCTGTATGTCTGTTACATGTCTGTATGTCTGTTACATGTCTGTATGTCTGTACGTCTGTTACATGTCTGTATGTATGTTACATGTCTGTATGTATGTTACATGTCTGTATGTCTGTTACATGTCTGTATGTATGTTACATGTCTGTATGTCTGTTACATGTCTGTATGTCTGTTACATGTCTGTATGTCTGTTACATGTCTGTATGTCTGTTACATGTCTGTATGTCTGTTACATGTCTGTACGTCTGTTACATGTCTGTATGTCTGTTACATGTCTGTATGTCTGTTACATGTCTGTATGTCTGTTACATGTCTGTATGTCTGTTACATGTCTGTACGTCTGTTACATGTCTGTATGTCTGTTACATGTCTGTATGTCTGTTACATGTCTGTACGTCTGTTACATGTCTGTACGTCTGTTACATGTCTGTATGTCTGTTACATGTCTGTACGTCTGTTACATGTCTGTATGTCTGTTACATGTCTGTATGTCTGTTACATGTCTGTATGTCTGTTACATGTCTGTACGTCTGTTACATGTCTGTATGTCTGTTACATGTCTGTATGTCTGTTACATGTCTGTACGTCTGTTACATGTCTGTATGTCTGTTACATGTCTGTATGTATGTTACATGTCTGTACGTCTGTTACATGTCTGTATGTCTGTTACATGTCTGTATGTCTGTTACATGTCTGTATGTATGTTACATGTCTGTATGTATGTTACATGTCTGTATGTCTGTTACATGTCTGTATGTCTGTATGTCTGTATGTTGTTATAAGGTTCAAACAAAAATTTCACAGAAGCGTAATGCCGACTGTGTGACCAACAGAAGCAAGAATATGAGACAGACATGTGCCCTTTTTAATTAAGAAATGTTATCCATGTGAACAATTACATGTCCTAAACATTTCTACTGGATTAAGACAAGTCTCTCCAAACACCAAGAAATGTATAAGTGATATCATGTTTCAATAAATGAAAATATAATAGTCCCATCTTAAGTTCGAAAAAGAGTATTTTGAATAAAAATGGTCTGATTCTGTATGTATATTATCAAGTTTTCAGAGCTTATCAATTCGAACAGTTTCAAAACTTCAAGGAACCTATAGCTATATGTAAGTTGATCAAGGTTTGTTTAAATAATTATTTTATCTTGAGTCCTCCATATACACCTTGTATATTTGTTGTACATGTGTTCTCTCTAAACATCTATTTTTTTTAAATGAGATAAAATAAATAAGTTAACGTTCAAAATAATTCCACAGGTAGGTTGTTGCCTGAGAATTAGACACTTTCTAAAAATAGACTATAGCCTTACCTGTAATTAGTACCTATTGTTCTCACCCTGTAACAACACTACCTGTGCCCTAAATATGTACTAAAATATGATATGTTGGCTGAGTGGGAAGACCCCCGCGGCTCTCCAGCCCCACAGGGGTTATTTGTGTGTCCCAGTATATAACAAGATAATTCAACGAATTACAGTCCCCCACCGGGTTGTTATCTCGAGATCCAATAGCAATGAGTGTGAATCTCGAGATGCAATAAGGTCATGTATTTTCTTCAATGTATTGAAAGGTGAAGATGTAGTTTACAGAGACCCGCTTCTATACAGGAACCATCCCATTCTCACTAAATACATGTACACTGTAGGTATACTCTATAAATGATCTCTATATAAAGGACACAAGTCTATGAAGGACACCTTTAGTTTTTCTATTGGGTATCCTTTATAGACAGGTTTTACTGCAATAGACATGAAATTGTAATAATAATAACAAGATGTTGTTTGTTATGCTTACATTGAATTCAACAGTACTGTATATTGATTAAATGGTGATCTGAGAAGAACACAGGTTTGTTTGTCACTGGGAATAATTTGGATGAGAAGACCAAGTCAAGAATTCCTCCAAGGCAATGGGTAGGCGTGGTCAGTTGTTGGTGAAGTTTACAAGATTTTTGAAGGCTGTCCATCTTTGCGAAGTCCATGTTGAAATCTCCAACAACAAGAATGTTTGGACTTATGTAACTTTGCTTGTGTTGTGCATAGCTTGAATAACTGTCGAAATAAATGTCACAGTGACCCAGTTTTGGTACACGACACACCATCTTCCAACGGGGAACCATACTACCAAGTATTAAGTTCTAGTGCTTTATAGTGTAGGAGATAGAGCCCGGACAAGGTATTTGTGTAACGTAGGTCAGAGGTCAAAATATAGGTCACTGTGACCCGGTTTTGTTACACGACACACCGCCTTCCCATAGGGAACTATACTACCAAGTACAAAGTTATAATCCTTAATAGTGTAGGAGATAGAGCCCGGACAAACTTTTACTTTAATGTAGGTCAGAGGTCAAAATATAGCAAAATAAAGGTCACAGTGACCCAGTTTTGGTTAGCGACACACCGCCTTCCCACAGAGAACTATACTACCAAGTATAAAGTTCTAATCCTTAATAGTGTAGGAGATAGAACCTGGACAAATTTTTCTTTCTTAAATGTAGGTCAGAGGTCAAAATATAGGTCACAGTGACCCGGTTTTGGTACGCGACACACCACCTTCCCACGGGGAACCATACTACCAAGTATTAAGTTCTAGTGCTTTATAGTGTAGGAGATAGAGCCCGGACAAGCTTTTTCTTTAATGTAGGTCAGAGGTCAAAATATAGGTCACTGTGACCCGGTTTTTGTACGCGACACACCGCCTTCCCACAAGGAACAATACTACTAAGTATTAAGTTCTAGTGCTTTATAGTGTAGGAGATAGAGCCCGGACAAGCTTTTTCTTTAATGTAGGTCAGAGGTCAAAATATAGGTCACAGTGACCCGGTTTTTGTATGCGACACACCGCCTTCCCACAGGGAACCCACACACTTAGTATGAAGTTCCAGTGTCTTATAGTATGGGAGATAGAGCCCGGACAAATAGTGTGCGGAAGGACGGACGGACGGACGGACGGACACAACGCAAACCTATAGTCCCCCCCGGATTCCGGTGGGGGACTAATTAGCGGGTAGCGTTGAAATGACAACTAGCAAATAGGCGAGGTGAATAAAGTTATCATTTGGATGCTCATATAAAAAGTTAAACATTGTGGAATCACTTGTTTTTTTTCAAAATATGTTTTTAATGTTATAGTTCACCCTATATTCAGTAAGATTTTATTTCAATTCGATATATGAGAAGGGATATTATGAAAAAAATAGAATTTAAATCATGAATAGATATAAAATTGAACGTCTAGAAAAAGGAGTTTAACGACAGTTTTGCCTGTTTTTGTATTATGACTTCCTCATTTTGAAATACTGGTACATTATCAGATGAATAAAGCAATTTTGCAGTTTTTTCCCGCTGAACCAAAGAAGACTGATATAAAACATATTATGGAATACAAATCACCAAACAGATTTAAAATTGACCGTCTAGAAAAAAAAAGAGTTTTAAGAAAATTCTTGCCTATTTTCTGTATAAAGTAAATCACGGTAAATTTTCATATTTTATAACTGCATAGTCATTATTTTATGGAGTTGTAGTGAAAAAAAACAGCAAATAATAACCATAATAGAACTCAAAATATGTTGAAATAGATCTTCTAGGAAAAATCAAAGCATAGACTCTATAGATCTATAGATCTAGGCCTAATATATTTTTTTTATTTTGATATTTGTAATGCCGTAAATTTTGCATTTCGGAACTCCCCTAACGATATCGTAGACCGTAGTAATGAAATTGGTGGATTCCGCATAGTCCGCCCGACACGGGTGAGCTCCGGTAATTGTAAGGGAAAGAGAGAGTTGCCTATCTCTGACTCTATACGTCTTCTCTGGTATAATGAAACATCTTTTCAATCATTAGCTTATATGAACGCTGCTTGACTATACGACAAGACTTGCTTGTTTGATTGACAGGTGGCCTGTAGTGGATGAGATATATACACATAGTGCCTGTGGTGGATGAGATATAGACCTTACTGGTAAACATTGTAAGGTTGACTGGCCATGGCTTCAACTTTATACAATGAGCATCAGCCATCCGTCTACTACGCATCCAGGAGCGTGAAGGTAGGGTTGTATTTGTTTATAATAGTACCCGTCTTATTTCAGTTGGCTCTGTCGAGATATGAGTGTACTTGGTAGGCCCGAACGGTGATAGGTCTAACTAGATCGACTTGTTTCCAGACCGACGTGCGATTATAAGCCAACTTCGAATTCGTACACCTCTTTCTGTTATCATGTAAACAATGAACTCGGGTAGCCACGATTTCACATCAAGAAATTGTTGTGCCACATACCAGTGATTCTAGATAAATCTTTTTGTTACTGATCATACTTCCTGTACAAATATCAAATATGGAAGATAGATAATATAGACGCGTACGTTATATATCTTCTTTTCCAAATTTTTTAAGGGGGGGGGGGGGGGGGGGGGGTAGGTCTACAAAGTACCCCATACTTTACGTTATCATTATACACAATACATGTGGATGTAGAAATTACAAAGGACTTTTAAATTAAGTATTAGAGAATAAGGCTTAGAGCTGTTATTTTTATAATCAACACATATTTTTTTGTGTTCATTGTTAACAAAAAAGTTGATTAAGCTTAGTGAATTGTCAGTAATTTCCGCTTTAAAATATATGGCAAGCGATATATTTACAGCGATCAATTTACAATTTGTTTTCATGGGTCCTTTTTGTAAATATTGCCAAAAACTATATATCCGATAATGTTAAATTGGAGTATTTCCAAAATTTCTATGAGTCCTTTCATAATTTTATGAGTACTGGACTCAGGACTCGCATGTAGATTGATCACTGTATTTATATTGTCTTGGGCCTAACATCAAGGTCAGTAATGTCCTCGATCTGGTAAACTGATGTACCTGTGCACGTGGCTATGTATAGCCAATGTTACCACTTTAGGCTTATGGTACACAGGGTACTGTAACAGTGTAAAACAAATTTTTTGTCTTCAAAAAAATATAACATTTCAAGCTGATTTTATATTAATTATTGTCACCAAATCTTAAATTTGTCACAGGTGTCATTTGACAACCTGGCATTCATTGATCTGAGCCCTAGCTTTAGCCTGTCAGAATGCTTGTATTTATACATAAACTGGGATATGACTGTCTATTTATTGTCTATTTAAAATGATCAAATCAGTCCAATACTGCCACATATTCCTCCCACCATTTTCTCTAAGTCAAGAAGAAAAATGCATGGCTAGACTGGGGTTCAAACCAGTGACCTCCAAACTCAAAAGACAGATTTGCATTCATGACCAAATGAGCTGATATCTATATAGCTAGTTGTCAACTATCGGCCAGCTCCACTAGCTATAATGCTTTATGTAGCAAAAAACTGGGGAACGTTATAATTATTTTACAGTGCAGTGCATGCATGGTCCTCGGTAAGTGCCCTCCGAGGTAGCGTCAGGCACTCACCACATATTGTCAATACCCGAATTTAAAAGAAAAGTAGTGTGCACGTGGGTCGTTGAGAAACACAATTCATCACTGTAGTTAAGTTCCAAGGTCTATAATATCATGATCAGCAGCAACAACATTCAAATTACATCAGGTCACAAAACATTTAGTGTTACGCTCTCTCGCTATGACAAACTCTCTATTTGAACTCTATCTTCTCTCCATTTCAACTCACTGAACTTCAATCTAATTATGCCCCTTTATAAACCGAACCCTGCTGGAGCGGCCTGCACCTGCCGGAGCAGCCTCCTGCTGCAGCAGCCAGAGCGGTTGGAGCGGCCTCCTGCTGCAGCAGCCGGAGCGGTTGGAGCAGTCAGCTCCGTTGACTTAAATGTATCAATAACAATATACATAACACTTCAAAACAAATCAGCGACAAGTAAATGTTGACCTTGTATAATTAAGATAGGGATACCTCAGCAGCCCCCAGTAGCTATTTATAGTAGATAATGGGGATGAGAGGTGCTAAATACCTCTCGGACCAGGGGGTAATAAACTCTAGTGGAGCCACAAGGACGATTAGTGCCATGGGTATGGAAAATCAATTTCTTCACGGGTTGATGGTCCAGTGCACGCTCCGTCTAATTACCAACGGTCAACAGATAGATGCGCTATTTTATAAAAATACACAGCGATAATTGCATAACGAAATATAGAAAAATACTACATTTATAATTATATATATACCTTGACACTAGGGTCTGTCACCAAGGTACATTTGTCTGGGGTTCCATTAGTTGAATGAATGTGTAGAGGAATTGGACTGGATTGATCATCAGCGACCAGGTACATGTAGCTCAGTGGTAGAGTGTTCGTCAAGAGTTCGGAAGGTCCCGGGTTCAAACCCCGGCCTGTCTGGTCCCTTCATTTTCACTTTCTCCTGGCACAGAATTGTGTGATTTACAATACCCCATCAACGTTGTTCATTAATGAGATAATTTAAGGCTGTGCTTAAGTGTCAGGTATCGTACTGTATGAGTGCATGAGGTGGTATGTTGGTGTATGTGTGTCCTTGTGATAGTGGGATCTTGTGCCGATCAAACTCATTGCCTTCAATGCCACCTTTTATGAGCGAATGCATGTTCATCAAAAGGGTATATAGTGACAAGTAGAACAATTAATCAAAGTTCCCAATATATTGCAATGGATGTAAAAAATTATTTTATTCGCTATATATGTGTCCTGAAAAAGGAGCTAGCTAGGGGAAAAAAAGGCAAATCTCAATTTCTGCTAGGGATCGTATTATCCTTACATTTGTTGCTTCATTTCTCCACCTACGGGGGAACACCCCCCACCCCCACCCCCAGTAGCAACATCAACACATGAAGAGGTTTTAATGTCTGTTAATATTGATTAGAATATTGCAGCAACATTATATAGGTACGGTGCTTGTGACAGTTTGTTCACAAAAATTTGCCTTCATTTTTTAGCTATCATTTTATTATGAAACTTTACATGCATCTTCAATTCTTCATCTAGGTAAAATTTTGTGTACCAATTTTTCGGATTAAGAAAAAATCATAGTTGCTATATAAAGAAAAGTTTGGTGATGCTATTCCATACAGTAGCATATCATATCTTCTGTGTTTGTACTGTAACGTGCAGGCAGTCACCCATCCAACTTCTGACCACGCTCACCATTGCTTAACTAGCATGAACGGGTCCCCGAGTTATACCGCATGACTGGATAAGCTACAATGTAGCTCACCAGTTACGCAGTATTTCCCCCTCCTATACCTTACTGGACATTATGGTACCTTTTGAGAGTCTGGTCCCGAGACTTTGCCTGGGAATCCATAGATTCTTCTCTGTGTATCAATGCAGCTTCTCAAACCACTGGGAACTGGCCTTACATGATCGCACAGAGCTGCTACGCTGTCACCAAATGGAACATGCAGGTGTTCACCCATCCAACTACTGACCACGCTCACCATTGCTTAACTATCATAAACGGTCCCCGGGTTATACCACATGCCTAAAAAAGCTAGCTTGCCAGTTAGGCAGTATTTCCCCCTCATATACCTAGCTGGACATTAGAATACTTATTATTATTGAAAAATTAACCTTACTTTATACTGAAAAGATTCTGGTTTTTAGATCAGCTAAATATTGGTGTTGCTTGGGATCAATAGCAACTCCAATAATAACTTCACACAATCTGATAGCCAGAATTCTTCAGACGCATATACCACCCTTATTACTAGAAATAGTATTTTGCTTTTTAATTATCATTAGAAAGTTCATTTCTTCTTTGTAATGATACTTAAATATTTTTTAAGTAGCAATAAATGAAATAATATTGTGAAATTATTAAGGGATTATTCTCAATTATAGACAAATAATGATATAATATGACATAAAATATATACACCAGGGCAATGACTCATGGATAGGTAAACTGTATATCACAATATCTTCAACTTCCTACAGCCTCTGGCTCATTCAAGCCTGACAAAGGACGTACAATATTGACAGCTGAAATCTATATACCTGTCAATATACTGTACAGTTGCTACGATTGTGTTTCTGAAAGCTTAAGGGCCTGAAGATAATCAGCTGACATCAGCCTTTATATATGGCCCACCTGTTTGGTCTCCAACAGATCTCTAATCTGATATCAGAAATATAATGCGGATGTATATTTCTACACCCACGTGTCAAAAGGTTTTTTACCCATTTTTAGCTCACCTGGTCCGAAGGACCGAGGTGAGCTTATGCCATACCGTGGCGTCCGTCGTCCGTCCGTCGTCCGTCCGTCGTCCGTCCGTCGTCCGTCAACAATTCCTTTAAACGACTTCTCCTCCCAGTGATTCAGATTGGGCTCGGCCATCGGCAAATGGCCGATTGAAAATGCAAATCGCCGAGAAAAATATCTCTCATGGGACATAAGGGCCGGTAGTTTTTTATTTTATCAGACTAAATGGCCGATGAATTATCAGTTGCAAAAGACAACTGAAAGTATTTTTTATCTAAAGTCAAAATATCTGTCGAAATACGATCATTTGTCTATTTCCTGAACTTCACAGCGATCAAACATAACAAAACTGTTATCACTCGGGCGCTTGTTACCATTCTATGTATATAAGCTTTTACAAACGTTTGGACGATGTAAAAAAATAACTGCTATCACTTAGGCGCTTGTACTTCGCTGCAATAGTAACGATCTTTTGTAAGCATTCAGAAGATACAGAAAAAAACATGGGACCTAAAAAATGAAAATTGCTGCAAGAGGGTCAGAAAACGGTCACACTAAAATACACCATACAAATGTAGGTACGCCATAGGATATTTTCGGCGCCATAGATAAATGTACATAATATATATCTTCAAAATACATCCTTTTATTCCTTGATTGGTGCATATTACACCATCTGGTGAAGTTTCATTGAAAAAAAAATGTGTACTTTGTACCAAAAAACGATCTTATATCGGAGGCTCTCAGACACTAAATACGCCATAGGAATCTAGTCAAGCAAGCGTTAAATATCAATATTTTATGCAACAAATAACTAATTTATTACAGTTATATATGTCATTTGAAAGTTATGGTTAAGTTTTAGTGTTAAAAATGTGTATTTTGTATGAAAATCGGTAAAATTACCGTGACGTGAAAGTCCGAATCAAGGGGCGTAACTCTAATTATACGCCATACAGATGTAACCTCAATCTCTCTTGATATACTATTGGCAATCCTATGGCGTATTAAAGACTATATATTTTTATATTGATATTTATTTTGTTCATTTATTCACTCAAGCATTATATTAAATACTAAAAATATATATATACCTAAAAAGCACAACAAAAATTTTCTATTTGATACCCTTTTCTATGTTATATTAAGACTATGTATTTTTGATATTAAAATATTTTTTTTATTCATTTATTTACACATATACGTCCCTGATTAACACAAACATTATTTTTGTTACTTAATATATGTATCCTATGTCGACGGCACCAATAAAATTTCAGCACAATGGCCTAAACTTTTTTGTAGTTCCGGACAAAATGGCCTAAGAAAATTTCAGCATTTAGGACATCTGTCCTTTAGTAAGACAGGCCAATCTGAATCACTGCCTCCATAACCACTGATAGGAAATCAACCCAATTTGGCAGGAAGCATCCTTGGGTGCCCAGGATTTAAAATTGTACTAATGGTGGGACTGACCCCCTAGGGGGCTGAGGGGCGGGGCCAAAAGGGGTTATTTAGCTATATCGGTTTAAGCGACTTCTTCTCCATAACCACTGATGGGAAATCAGCCTTATTTAGCAGAAAGTATCCCTAGGTGCTCAGGATTCAAAATTGTACTCATAGTGGGACTGACCCCCTAGGGAGCTGAGGGGTTGGGCTATAAAAAATTATTTACCTATATTGATATTAGCAACTTCTTCTTCATAACCACTGATTGGTAATCAACCTTATTTGGCAGGAAGCATCCTTGGGTGCCCAGGATTCAAAATTGTACTAATGGTGGGACTGACCCCCTAGGGGGCTGAGGGGCGGGGCCAAAAAGGGTTATTTAGCTATATTGGTTTAGTCGACTTCTTCTCCATAACCACTGATTGGTAATCAACCTTATTTGGCAGGAAGCATTCTTAGGTGCCCAGGATTCAAAATTGTACTAATGGTTGGACTGACCCCCTAGGGGGCTGAGGGGCGGGGCCAAAAAGATATCAGCGACTTCTTCTCCATAACCACTGATTGGAAATCAACCTTATTTGGCAGAAAGTATCCCTAGGTGCTCAGGATTCAAAATTGTACTCATGGTGGGACTGACAACCTAGGGGGCTGAGGGATGGGGGCCATAAAAATTTATTTAGCTATATTGATATTAGCGACTTCTTCTTCAAAAGCACTAATTGGTAATCAACCTTATTTGGCAGGAAGCATGCTTCGGTGCCCAAGATTCAAAATTGTACTAATGGTGGGACTGATCCCCTAGGGGGCTGAGGGGCGGGGCCAAAAAGGGTTATTTAGCTATATTGGTTTAGTCGACTTCTTCTCCATAACCATTGATTGGAAATGAGCCTTATTTGGCAGGAAGCATCCCTAGGTGCTCAGGATTCAAAATGGTAATCATGGTGGGACTGACCCCCTAGGGGGCTGAGGGGCGAGCCAAGAAGAAAATATTTTATCATGATATCCTAGATACCAATGTATCCAGGTGAGCGATACAGGCCCTTTGGGCCTCTTGTTTGATATTGCTATATATTCTTTGTATTTCCATCTTTTTCAATTAATTTTCCTGACTTTATTTATGGAGCATTTTTAATGAAATTTTGTACAGACATATATATGCATTAAGAGAATTGTTTCCTGTTTCATCTCATAAGATTTTCACTGTTTTCTGATGAGTACGTCCAGAGAAATATTTAATTTACAGCATCCATTTTTTTGGTCACCATTTTGATGTTATGTTGGTAGCATCATATAGAAAAATGCTGTCAAACAGAAATTAGCAGTGTTGATAATTCTGTGTTGCTCCAAAAATATACAACAGAAAATTGAATTAATAATATGAAAAGAAACTTCGGATATTTCTGTACACAATGACAAAACATTGTCAAAAATCCCTCCATATATAAACAAACACAGGACAATTAACTGCAAAAAGTTGTAAATACAAAGAATACATTTATAGGAAAATAAACAAATGCGGAAAGTGTTTGACCCATGAGTATAAATAATTTTAAATTAAATCTCAGATTCTTACTGAAACAGACGTTGACTTTAGATCTTTTCATCCCTACACTGAAGCTTATCAATTCCTGCCTCTGTTCTATTCAGTAAAAATAATTGTAAGATGATTTAATTATAATCAGTGTTATATATATATATATGTATGTAGGTGGTGTACATTCCCTATACAAAGTACTTGGCCTGCTAGATTACAGAACTTGTTGTTGGTGTAAAATCTACTTTTTTCTCATAATTATATATATACCCTACTTTGTTTTTCAGTAAATTTCCCCTTGTCAAAAGTTTTGTGTATTACTATACTTCAAACCGTTGACTGTTTATCATGATTTATATGACATCATAGACTTGGGCACTTCCTCGATATCCAGGGGTTACGATCACCTATAGTGTAGATAACATATAGGTGATAAAACCCCATGGATATTGATTGTTTGGTTTGGTTTATTTTGTTTTACGTCCTATTAACAGCCAGGGTCATTTAAGGACGTGCCAGGTTTTGGAGGGGGAGAAAATAAACCACCAATTATACCTACGGTCAGTACCTGGTAACTGCCCCACATGGGATTCGAACTCGCAACCCAGAGGTGGAGAGTTGGATATCGAGGATGACTTGGGCGCTGCATGGAGTCAAAATAGCAGCTTTATACATTTTGTAACTGGAGAGGAAAACTGCATGGCCAGACCAGGGTTCGAACCTGGGACCTTCCAAACTCAAACAATTGAGCTATCTGGTTGCCGACGATCAACCCGGTCTTGTTCCGCTACATTCCTCTCTGTTAAGAATTTCTTCGACCTCAAAGACACACATATAAGACTCAATACCATGGCCACCTTCTGTTGGTATATTTCGTTGGGCGCCAAATTTAAGGAGAGGAAAAATGCACTGCCAAAAGATGGTTCGAACTGGGACCTTCCGAATTCTAGACAGATGCTCAACCAATTGAGCTAGATCTAGCTGGTTGCAGACCTTTGACCTGGTCTAGATCTGCTACAATTTCAAGGTTTCATGAAAATTGTCATATCACACTTATACATGCCAAAAATCATAATTATGTGATAAAAAGGGTCTTTATCATTCATTTTCATTTCATGTCCAATTTCATTAAATTTGTCAGCTGGCTTGCTGAATTGGAAAAAAAAATCTTAAAATTGCTTCATAAATATCCTGATGTGGTGGAAACATATATACGTTCGATTCACTTCCATTAAACGAGTGCATGTGTTAGGCGATAAGCCACTCATGATCATAATAAACTTAAAAGTGACATCATGTGCCCAAGGGTGCTTCTGAAATGTTCAATGAAGCATATAAATTATACCACTACATGTACACCTGATCTATTTATAGAAGTGTTGTGTCATGCTGTGATTATGGGTCCTGTAGACATGGTTCGTTGAACACTATATATGAAACTATACATAAATATATAGGGTAATATTAAACCGTGCTTGGTGTATTACTGAAATCACATATTCTCGTGATCGTGGTGATGAACTTTATATTCTGAATATTTCGAAAGAGATGTTGTTTTATTTCCTTGTTACACAATCATAAAAAGAAAACTTCTAGGATGACAAACATATATTCACCAGTTTCTAATCAAGGTACAATATATATAAATGGAACCCATTTTGACAGCTAAAATTCTTGGATGGCCCTGTAGAATATATTTTTGATATTAAATGAAATTCTTTTTTTTTTCTTTATTTAGGGAGCCCATTGTGCCTGATGAAGCGTGTATGAAATGGTACTACAGGACATCCCAGGGTCCATTATGCCAGACCAGGTGAAGTTTGAGGCCGCTGATCATGGCGATAGCGTCCTGGCTGGTCTCAAACATCTCCGCGACAAACAACAGTTGTTTGATGTCATTCTGACTGCACAAAATCAGAAATTCCCAGCTCATAGAGTGGTCCTGGCATCATGCTGTCAGTATTTTAGGTAAGTCAGCTAGATTTAAACTGAGATAAAATTTTATTTTAAATCTGCTATGGCTCTGTCGAAAAATGTAATTAAGTCAGCCATGGTATATTGTCTTATAATTAAAGGCCCAATATACGTAACTTCAGAGAAATTTTCGTGATTCTGAAAAATTCTAAAAAAAAATCCAGTTGATAACCATGCAAAAATAAGCCTAAAACGAAGTAAACCTGAGCGGTAACTAACACGAAACTCTGGACAAAAAAAATCTAAAGAATTGAAAATAATTCTTGTGGGGCCCACCTCAACAACAAACTGAAGGTAGAAGACGGTTTGAAATGGACGCGTGTTTACAAATAGCGTGTTTCAAATGCTGCTGTACCGGTAACCGCGAAAGAATTCATCTTGAGGATTGCTGATATCAGTTAATCTTAACTAAATCTATAAATATAATAAGTTATTAGGCTTGATTTTTGCTTCAAGTTTTGCCGAAAGTTACGTATATTGGGCCTTTAAATCTGCTATGGCTCTGTCAAAATATGTAATTACAGTGTAGGTCAGCCATGGTATATATATTGTCTTAACAATTGCTCCAACATCTGACAATAAAGCTTAAAATTTACCGGGCATAACAAAATTAGTGATAAATATATACATGCCCAATGCATGCATCCTGAGTCATGTACTCATAGAATTTTGAAAGGACCCATTGAATTTCTTGAAATGGTTAAATTTAACATTGTGGGACCTATTTTCCGGCAATACAAATGGAACGACCAATGAAAAATAATTGTAGATTGAACACTGCAAAATGCATTCACTTGTATGCTTCTAAGTTATGCCCCCATTATGCCTTAAGACTGATTGATCGGATCATATCAATAATAATATTTATAGATTTTATTATGTCCCCCAAACGAAGTGGGGGGACATATTGTTTTTGCTCGGTTTCTTATTATTATTATTATTATTATTATTATTATTAAGTCACCCCCAACGAAGTGGGGTGACTTATTGTTATTGTTCCGTTTCTTTGTTATTAAGTCACCCCCAACGAAGTGGGGTGACTTATTGTTATTGTTCCGTTTCTTTGTTTTTCTTATTATTAAGTCACCCCCAACGAAGTGGGGTGACTTATTGTTATTGTTCCGTTTCTTTGTTATTCTTATTATTATTATTCTTACACTCATTCTTGTCCGCGGCGTTTCTCTAAAACGACAAATCACACTCCAATGAAACTTGGAAGGATTATTGGGGGGTACGTGAAGGTGTGCAACTAATTAATGTTTGGTCGATTGCGCATCCAAGATGGCCGCCACAGCCTCGTTTAAAAAAAAAACAACGAATATTTGTGACGCTATAACTTTTTCCCTGTTTGGCGGATGACGACTAAACTTGTGTTACATGATGATTGTATGATGGCCGTTAATTTAGCGAAGTCAAAACTGAATTATTTTTTCAAAATGGCCGCCAATGCCCGGTCTCTGATTGGTTGGATTTCAGATATCGTCCGATTTTGCTCAAAATTAGTATGAACGGGTAACAGGACACACCGAACACAACGGTAACTTCGAATTTGAAATCGACAAAATGGCCGCCATTTTATTGCCTCGGTTTGGTCAACTTTTACATATCATTACATTCCGCATTAATTTCTCATTTTACACTACCATAACAATTTACAAAATTGAAGATTTCATTGAGCCAAATATTTCTGCGAAGTCAAAGTCAATTTATTTCTTACAAAATGGCCGCCACCGCCTACTTTCTGATTGGTTGAAATTTAGATATCGTACGATTTCGCTCAAATTCTGTGTGAACGTGTAACAGGACACACCGAACACATTCGTAATTTCGGTTTCCAAATTAGACAAAATGGCCGCCAGTTTATGGCCTCTGATTGGTTGAAATTTATATATTTACCAATTTCCTTCAAATTTGGTTTCAATGTGTAACAGGACATGGCGAACACAATCGTACCTTTGTTTTGGACTTTGGAGAAAATGGCCGCCATTTTGTGGCTTCTGATTGGTCCAAATTTAGATATTGTCCGATTTCGCTCAAATTTGGTATGTATGTTCATTATCACATTACGGAATCAACTATCATGCTTCACACGGGTTTGTGGGGGATCGGCTTGCGGGGAGGGGTGACTTCCGCTATTGCTCGCAATTGCAATTCTAGTTATTCTTATTATTATTCCTACACTCATTTTTGTCCGGGATATATCTCGTAAACGACTTATCGCGCTCCAATGAAACTTTGAAGGATTATTGGTGGGTACGTGAAGTTGTGCAAGGTACTTTTTTTTTGTCGATTGCGCATCCAAGATGGCCACCACAGCCTCTTTTTAAAAAAAAACAACGAATATTTGTGACGCTATAACTTTTTTCATCTTGGGCCGATTACAATTAAACTTGTGTTATATGATGATTGTATGATGGCCGTTAATTTAGCGAAGTCAAACCTCCAGTATTTTTTCAAAATGGCCGCCAATGCCCGGTTTCTGATTGGTTGGATTTCAGATATCGTCCGATTCTGCTCAAAATTGTTATGAACGGGAAACAGGACACACCGAACACAACGGTAACTTCGAATTTGAAATCGACAAAATGGCCGCCATTTTATGGCCTCGGTTTGGTCGACATTTACATATCGTGAAATCACGCATTAACTTGTCACTTTACACTACCATAACAATTTACATAAATGAAGATTTTATTGTGCCAAACATTTCTGTAAAGTCAAAGTCAAATTATTTCTTACAAAATGGCCGCCACCGCCTGCTTTCTGATTGGTTGAAATTTAGATATCGTCCAATTTTGCTCAAATTTAGTATGAACCTATAACACGACATACCGAACACATCCGTAACACTGGTTTTGAAATAAGACAAAATGGCAGCCATTGTATGGCCTCTGATTGGTTGAAATTTAGATATTGACTGATTGTGTTCAAATTCGGTATGAACATGTAACAGGACACACCGAACACCACTGTAACTTCGGTTTTGAAATCAAACAAAATGGCCGCCATTTCATGGCTTCTGATTGGTCAAAATTTAGATATTGTCCGATTCTGTTCAAATTTGCTATGAATGCTCATTATGGCTTTACAGAATCAACTATAATGTTTCACAAGGGTTTGTGGGAGATCGGCTTGCGGGGAGGGGTGACTTCCGCTATTGCTCGCAATTGCAATTCTAGTTCTTATTATTATTATTAAGTCACCCCCAACGAAGTGGGGTGACTTATTGTTATTGTTCCGTTTCTTTGTTATTCTTATTAAGTCACCCCCAACGAAGTGGGGTGACTTATTGTTATTGTTCCGTTTCTTTGTTTTTCTTATTATTATTCTTATTATTATTCCTACACTCATTTTTGTCCGGGATATATCTCGTAAACGACTTATCGCGCTCCAATGAAACTTTAAAGGATTATTGGTGGGTACGTGAATTTTTTCTTATTATTAAGTCACCCCCAACGAAGTGGGGTGACTTATTGTTATTGTTCCGTTTCTTTGTTATTCTTATTATTATTATTATTATTATTATTATTATTCTTATTATTCCTACACTCATTCTTGTCCAGGGCATATCTTGTAAACGACTATTCACGCTCCAATGAAACTTTGACGGATTATTGGTGGGGACGTGTAGATGTGCATAACACTTTTTTTTCGTCGATTGCGCATCCAAGATGGCCGCCACAGCCTCTTTTCCAAAAAAAAAACCAAATATTTGTGACGCTATAACTTTTTTTCTGTTTGGCTGATTGCGATTAAACTTGTGTTATATGATGACTGTATGATGGCCGTTAATTCAGCCAAGACAAAACTGAATTATTTTTTCAAAATGGCCGCCAATGCCCGGTCTCTGATTGGTTGGATTTCAGGTATCGTCCGATTTTGCTCAAAATTGGTATGAACGGGTATCAGGACACACCGAACACAACAGTAACTTCGAATTTGAAATCAGACAAAATGGCCGTCATTTTGTGGCCTCTGATTGCTCAAAATTTAGCTATTGTCCGATTTCGCTCAAATTTTGTATGTATTATCATTATGACATTACGGAATCAACTATCATGTTTCACAAGGGTTTGCGGGGGATCGGCTTGCGGGGAGGGGTGACTTCCGCTATTGCTCGCAATTGCAATTCTAGTTAAGTCACCCCCAACGAAGTGGGGTGACTTATTGTTATTGTTCCGTTTCTTTGTTATTCTTATTATTATTATTATTATTAAGTCACCCCCAACGAAGTGGGGTGACTTATTGTTATTGTTCCGTTTCTTTGTTATTCTTATTATTATTATTATTATTCTTATTATTATTCCTACACTCATTTTTGTCCGCGGCGTTTCTCTAAAACGACTTATCACACTCCAATGAAACTTCGAAGGATTATTGGTGGGTACGCGTAGCTGTGCAACGAACTTGTTTTCGGTCGATTGCGCATCCAAGATGGCCACCACAGCCTCTTTTTAAAAAAAAATAACGAATATTTGTGACGCTATAACTTTTTCCCTGTTTGACTGATTACGATTAAACTTGTGTTATATGATGATTGTATGATAGCCGTTAATTTAGCGAAGTCAATCCTCCATTATTTTTTCAAAATGGCCGCCAAGGCCCGGTCTCTGATTGGTTGGATTTCAGATATCGTCCGATTTTGCTCAAAATCGGTATGAACGGGTAACAGGACACACCGAACACAACGGTAATTTCGAATTTGAAATCGACAAAATGGCCGCCATTTTATGGCTTCTGATTGGTCGAAATTTAGATATTGTCCGATTCCGCTCAAATTTGCTATGTATGGTCATTATGGCATTACGGAATCAACTATCATGTTTCACAAGGGATTGTGGGGGATTGGCTTGCGGGGAGGGGTGACTTCCGCTATTGCTCGCAATTGCAATTCTAGTTATTATTATTATTCTTATTATTATTCCTACACTCATTCTTGTCCGGGACATATCTCTAAAACGACTAATCACACTCGAATGAAACTTTGACGGATTATTGGTGGGTACGTGTAGATGTGCAATTCACTTTTTTTGGGTCGATTGCGCATACAAGATGGCCGCCACAGCCTCTTTATGAAAAAAAACAACAAATGTTTATGACGCTATAACTTTTTTTCTCTTTGGCCGGTTACGATTAAACTTGTATTATATGATGATTGTATGATGGCCGTTAATTTAACGAAGTCAAAACTAAATAATTTTTTCAAAATGGCCGCCAATGCCTGGTCTCTGATTGGTTGGATTTCAGATATCGTCCGATTTTGCTCAAAATTTGTATGAACGGGTAACAGTACACACCGAACACAACGGTAACTTTGGTTTTGAAATCAAACAAAATGGCCGCCATTTTATGGCTTCTGATTGGTCAAAATTAAGATATTGTCCGATTCCGTTCAAATTTGCTATGAATGCTCATTATGGCTTTACGGAATCAACTATAATGTTTCACAAGGGTTTGTGGGGGATCGGCTTGCGGGGAGGGGTGACTTCCGCTATTGCTCGCAATTGCAATTCTAGTTATTATTAAGTCACCCCCAACGAAGTGGGGTGACTTATTGTTATTGTTCCGTTTCTTTGTTATTCTTATTATTATTATTATTATTCTTATTATTATTCCTACACTCATTTTTGTCCGCAGCGTTTCTCTAAAACGACTAATCACACTCCAATGAAACTTTGACGGATTATTGGTGGGTACGTGAAGTTGTGCAACGAACTTGTTTTTGGTCGATTGCGCATCCAAGATGGCCGCCACAGCCTCTTTTTAAAAAAAAATAACGAATATTTGTGACGCTATAACTTTTTTTCTGTTAGGCCGATTACGATGAAACTTGTGTTATATGATAATTGTATGATGGCCGTTAATTAAGCGAAGTCAAAACTGAATTATTTTTTCAAAATGGCTGCCAATGCCCGGTCTCTGATTGGTTGGATTTCAGATATCGTCCGATTATGCTCAAAATAGGTTTGAACGGGTAACAGGACACACCGAACACAATGGTACCTTCGGTTTTGGAATCGGACAAAATGGCTGCCATTTTATGGCTTCTGATTGGTCAAAATTTAGATATTGTCCGATTCCGCTCAAATTTGCTATGTATGGTCATTATGGCATTACGGAATCAACTATTATGTTTCACAAGGGTTTGTGGGGGATCGGCTTGCGGGGAGGGGTGACTTCCGCTATTGCTCGCAATTGCAATTCTAGTTATTATTATTATTCTTATTATTCCTACACTCATTCTTGTCCGGGGCATATCTCGTAAACGACAAATCACGCTCCAATGAAACTTTGACGGATTATTGGTGGGTACGTGTAGATGTGCATAACACTTTTTTTGGGTCGATTGCGCATCCAAGATGGCCGCCACAGCCTCTTTTCCAAAAAAAATTACGAATATTTGTGACGCTATAACTTTTTTTCTGTTCGCCTGATTGCGATTAAACTTGTGTTATATGCTGATTGTATGATGGCCGTTAATTCAGCGAAGTCAAAACTGAATTATTTTTTCAAAATGGCCGCCAATGCCTGGTCTCTGATTGGTTGGATTTCAGATATCGTCCGATTTTGCTCAAAATTGGTATGAACGGGTAACAGGACACACCGATCGCAACAGTACCTTCGAATTTGAAATCAGACAAAATGGCCGTCATTTCGTGGCCTCTGATTGGTCAAAATTTAGCTATTGTCCGATTTAGCTCAAATTTCGTATGTATTATCATTATGACATTACGGAATCAACTATCATGTTTCACAAGGGTTTGCGGGGGATCGGCTTGCGGGGAGGGGTGACTTCCGCTATTGCTCGCAATTGCAATTCTAGTTATTATTCTTATTATTCCTACACTCATTCTTGTCCGGGGCATATCTCGTAAACGACTAATCACGCTCCAATGAAACTTTGACGGATTATTGGGGGGTACGTGTAGATGTGCATAACACTTTTTTTTGGTCGATTGCGCATCCAAGATGGCCGCCACAGCCTCTTTTCCAAAAAAATTAAGGAATATTTGTGACGCTATAACTTTTTTTCTGTTTAGCTGATTGCGACTAAACTTGTGTTATATGATGATTGTATGATGGCCGTTAATTTAGCGAAGTCAAAACTGAATTATTTTTTCAAAATGGCCGCCAATGCCCGGTCACTGATTGGTTGGATTTCAGATATCGTCCGATTTCGCTCAAAATCGGTATGAACGGGTAACAGGACACACCGAACACAACGGTAATTTCGAATTTGAAATCAGACAAAATGGCCGTCATTTTGTGGCCTCTGATTGGTCAAAATTTAGCAATTGTCCGATTTTGCTCAAATTTGCTATGTATTATCATTATGACATTACGGAATCAACTATCATGTTTCACAAGGGTTTGCGGGGGATCGGCTTGCGGGGAGGGGTGACTTCCGCTATTGCTCGCAATTGCAATTCTAGTTATTCTTATTATTATTCCTACACTCATTTTTGTCCGGGATATATCTCGTAAACGACTTATCGCGCTCCAATGAAACTTTAAAGGATTATTGGTGGGTACGTGAAGTTGTGCAAGGTACTTTTTTTTGGTCGATTGCGCATCCAAGATGGCCACCACAGCCTCTTTTTAAAAAAAAACAACGAATATTTGTGACGCTATAACTTTTTTCCTGTTTGGCTGATTGCGATCAAACTTGTGTTATATGATGATTGTATGATGGCCGTTAATTTAGTGAAGTCAAAACTGAATTATTTTTTCAAAATGGCCGCCAAGGCCCGGTCTCTCATTGGTTGGATTTCAGATATCATCCGATTTTGCTCAAAATTGGTATGAACGGGTAACAGGACACACCGAACACAACGGTAACTTCGAATTTGAAATCGACAAAATGGCCGCCATTTTATTGCCTCGGTTTGGTCAACTTTTATATATCATTACATTCCTCATTACTTTGTCATTTTACACTACCATAACAATTTACATAATTGAAGATTTCATTTTGCCAAATATTTCTGCGAGGTCAAAGTCAATTTATTTCTTACAAAATGGCCGCCACCGCCTACTTTCTGATTGCTTGAAATTCAGATATCGTCCGATTCCGCTCAAATTCTGTGTGAACGTGTAGCAGGACACACCGAACACAACCGTAAGTTCGGTTTTGACATCAGACAAAATGGCTGCCATTTTTTGGCTTCTGATTGGTCAAAATTTAGATATTGTCCGATTTTACTCAAATTTAGCATGAATGGGTAACAGGACATACCGAACACAACCGTAACTTCGGTTTTGAAATTAGACAAAATGGCCGCCAGTTTATGGCCTCTGATTGGATGAAATTTAGATATTTACCAATTTCCTTCAAATTTGGTTTCAATGTGTAACAGGACATGGCAAACACAATCGTACCTTCGTTTTGGACTTTGGAGAAAATGGCCGCCATTTTGTGGCTTCTGATTGGTCCAAATTTAGATATTGTCCGATTTCGCTCAAATTTGGTATGTATGTTCATTATGACATTACGGAATCAACTATCATGCTTCACAAGGATTTGTGGGGGATCGGCTTGCGGGGAGGGGTGACTTCCGCTATTGCTCGCAATTGCAATTCTAGTTATTCTTATTATTCTTATTATTATTATTCCTACACTCATTCTTGTCCGCGGCATATCTCTAAAACGACTAATCACACTCCAATGAAACTTGAAAGGATTATTGGTGGGTACGTGTAGATGTGCAAATTACATTTTTTGGGTCGATTGCGCATTCAAGATGGCCGCCACAGCCTCTTTTTAAAAAAAAACTACGAATATTTGTGACGCTATAACTTTTTTCCTGTTCGGCTGATTGCGATTAAACTTGTGTTGTATGATGATTGTATGATGGCCGTTAATTTAGCGAAGTCAAAACTGAATTATTTTTTCAAAATAGCCGCCAAGGCCCGGTCTCTGATTGGTTGGATTTCAGATATCGTCCGATTTCGCTCAAAATTGGTATTAACGGGTAACAGTACACACCAAACACAAAGGTTACTTCGAATTTGAAATCGACAAAATGGCCGCCATTTTATGGCTTCTGATTGGTCGAAATTTAGATATTGTCCGATTCCGCTCAAATTTGCTATGTATGGTCATTATGGCATTACGGAATCAACTATCATGTTTCACAAGGGATTGTGGGGGATCGGCTTGCGGGGAGGGGTGACTTCCGCTATTGCTTGCAATTGCAATTCTAGTTATTCTTATTATTATTCCTACACTCATTTTTGTCCGGGAAATATCTCGTAAACGACTTATCGCGCTCCGATGAAACTTTGAAGGATTATTGGTGGGTACATGAAGTTGTGCAAGGTACTTTTTTTTGGTCGATTGCGCATCCAAGATGGCCACCACAGCCTCTTTTTAAAAAAAAACAACAAATATTTGTGACGCTATAACTTTTTCCCTGTTTGGCGGATGACGATTAAACTTGTGTCATATGATGATTGTATGATGGCCGTTAATTTAGCGAAGTCAAACCTGCATTATTTCTTCAAAATGGCCGCCAAGGCCCGGTCTCTGATTGGTTGGATTTCAGATATCGTCTGATTTCGCTCAAAATTGGTATGAACGGGTAATAGGACACACCGAATACAACGGTAACTTCGAATTTGAAATCAGACAAAATGGCCGTCATTTTGTGGCCTCTGATTGGTCAAAATTTAGCTATTGTCCAATTTCGCTCAAATTTGGTATGTATTATCATTATGACATTACGGAATCAACTATCATGTTTCACAAGGGTTTGCGGGGGATCGGCTTGCGGGGAGGGGTGACTTCCGCTATTGCTCGCAATTGCAATTCTAGTTATTATTATTATTCTTGTTTCTTCCACTTTCTTCCGCCGCGGAGGTTTCCGACCATTTTCTCAAAAACTACTGGACGGATCTTCACGAAACTTCACACACATACTCATTAGGGGCGGGGTGTGTGAAAACGGGTTGTTTTTTCGCGACCGGAAGTCCAAGATGGCCGCCAGAGCTAATTTCCGGTTTTCAAAATTCAGTCTCCGATTTCAGTAAAAATTGGTACATGGGTGTTTTAAGGGATGCTAAATAACATGGTAACATTTTCGTAAAGTTTGGTTGCCACCGAAACGAAAATGGAGGCCTCTGATTGGTCGAAATTTATATATTGTCCGATTTCAATGAAATTTAATATATATGTGTAGTATTACACCAACAACATTGTCGTCACATCCGTTTCATGATTCGTCAACATGGCCGCTATTTCCTGGCTTCTGATTGGTCGAAATTTATATATTGTCCGATTGCAATGAAATTTAATATATATGTGTAGTATTACACCAACAACATTGTCGTAACCTCCGTTTCGTGATTCGTCAACATGGATGCTATTTCCTGGCTTCTGATTGGTCGAAATTTATATATTGTCCGATTTCAATGAAATTTAATATATATGTGTAGTATTACACCAACAACATTGTCGTCACATCCGTTTCATGATTCGTCAACATGGCCGCTATTTCCTGGCTTCTGATTGGTCGAAATTTATATATTGTCCGATTTCAATGAAATTTAATATATATGTGTAGTATTACACCAACAACATTGTCGTAACCTCCGTTTCGTGATTCGTCAACATGGCCGCTATTTCCTGGCTTCTGATTGGTCGAAATTTATATATTGTCCGATTTCAATGAAATTTGATATATATGTGTAGTATTACACCAACAACATTGTCGTCACATCCGTTTCATGATTCGTCAACATGGCCGCTATTTCCTGGCTTCTGATTGGTCGAAATTTATATATTGTCCGATTTCAATGAAATTTAATATATATGTGTAGTATTACACCAACAACATTGTCGTAACCTCCGTTTCGTGATTCGTGAACATGGCCGCTATTTCTTGGCTTCTGATTGGTCGAAATTTATATATTGTCCGATTTCAATGAAATTTTATATATACATTTGTAACTGTAGTAGGACACCACGGACATTGTCGTAACCTCCGTTTCGTGATTCGTCAACATGGCCGCTATTTCCTATATGGGGTGTCAGCTATATTTCCATTGTGAGTTCATTGGGCTCATCAGTTCCGACCAAAGGGGTAGTTTGGGGGACATCTGTAATGGTACCCCATTACAATTAGCACTTGTTATATTTATCACACTGCAATTTCAGGGTTTGTAGTGAGAACAATTTTCTCATCTTGAGCACGAAAAATGGAAGAACTGGCAATCTGCCAGTGCGGGTTATCTGGAATATATTTTACAAAAGCCTCAAAACTGTCTTTATTTACTTCCCGGTACGGGTAATACGCAGCAAATTACGGCACTAATCCTACACCTTTTGGCATGAAATTAAAGAGTAAATTCCTTGATCTCATGGTCATATTCTAAATACAAGAATATAATCAGAAACCATAAAATGTTTTCATATTGCAATTGACTACCATTGTCGATATATTGATCACTTCTTTTCTGATGCTATAATTAATAAAAAGAATTCTTTCTTACAAAAGTTATTTTGTTGTATAGAGATTATGACATGCTGTTTATATACAAATGATTCATTTCGATATGTTGCTGATTTGTAGGGCGATGTTTACAGACGGTTTGATGGAGTGCCAACAAACTGAAATACAGCTGAACGGTGTGACAGCTACCGGCATACACAACCTTATTGACTTCGCCTACACTTCCAAAATCCTCCTCAACTTTGGTAGGTATCAATCCTTTTGTTCAAAACAAGCTAATTCCATACTTACAGAGTAATTTATGTTAATTTTGTTGTCTGAAACACAGGCAACATATTGGCTACACAAAGTATCTTATCCTCATTGGCTAAGAGTATTTAATCCTGATTGGCTACAGACTATTTAATCCTGATTTAATAGCTACAGAGTATTTAATCCTGATTGGCTACAGAGTATTTAATCCTGATTGGCTACAGACTATTTAATCCTTATTTAATATCTGTAGAGTGTTTAATCCAGATAAGCTACAGAGTAAGTAATCCTGATTGGCTTCAGAGAATTTTATCCTGATTGGCTTCAGAGAATTTTAATCCTGATTTGATAACTACAAAACATTTAATTCCGATTGGCTGCAGAGTATTTAATTCTGATTGGCTACAGAGTATTTAATCCTGATTGGCTACAGAACATTTTACCCTGACCAGCTACAGAGCACATGATATTCAAAGTATCTTTTTGGTTATTTTTCCAGATAATATTGAGGACATTCTGCTGTCTGCCAACCATATCCAGATGTTACCTGTGCTCAAGGCATGCTCTGATTTCCTTAAGGATCACCTCAGTATCGAAAACTGTGCTAACATGGCCAACTGGGCTGATCTGTTCTCCCTGACAGAGCTGAAAATACATATACTTAAGTTCATGTGTAAAAATTTTGTATCTCTCTCGTATTCGTCCGAGTTTTTACAAATTCCGGTGTCACTGTTACATAATCTGTTAGCCTGTAACTGCCCTATAGACTGTGCTGAGGGGGACCTGCTGTCTGCAGTTGTGATGTGGATTTGTCATCAACCTGATGTGAGACTACCTCAAGCCGGTCCAATTCTAGACAGTATTCATTGGGAGAACGTCTCCAGTGAAGATATTGACAAACTCTCTCAAAATGACACTTTTGAAAAACTGTTGGAAATCAGTACATCTATGAGAGATGCGGTCTCGAGGGGATTTCCTGCTGAAGTTTGCTGCTTGCAAACGTCCGGTCTGGTGAACACGCGTGGCTACATGAAAGCGCTAGTGTGTGTGGGCGGGTTTAGTGCTCGCAGTGGTATGACCAATGATTTAAGGTATTGTATGATAGGATCGCGGGTTTGGAAAACACTCACGCAGATCCCCCATGTCCAACAGTGTAACTTCGGGCATGTCGTTATGAACAATGTCCTTTATGTTGTCGGGGGCTGTTTTAACGACAACATGCAGGAAATCATCCACAACTACGGATTTAAGTTTGACCCTGCCACTGACGCCTGGAGTTCTATTTCTCAGATGAGATCCGAACGTTGTCGGTTCTTTCTGGCAGAGGCCAAAGGGAAACTTTATGCCATTGGTGGAGACCCCTCAGCTAGCAACCCTATTGCTGAAGATGCTGCCCCGTGTGAATGTTACGATCCAAAGGAGGATAGTTGGAGTCCGATTCAGCCGATGCCAGTGAACAGGTCACAACATGCAGGGGTGGCTGTAGGGGATTTCATTTACGTTTCTGGTGGGTTACAAGACATTGACGAAGATACATTCTCCGACTTCTACAAGTATGACACCAATTCCGACACCTGGATAAGTCTACCACCAATGTTGATGCCACGCGCTGATCATACGCTGTTCATACACAATGGTCGTCTTTACGTGATTGGTGGATGGTACGAAGATCAAGCCAATCAGCAGCGTCGAATGGCAGCAAACATTGACTGCTTTATTGAAGATGAAAATCGGTGGGAGACCGTAGGCATTGTGCCCCAGCCCCGCCTATATGCTACTTATTCCGTCGTTGATGACAGTGTGTCCGTGATCGGTGGTTGGATCAACGGAGACTATATGAGGAAGGCTCACACAATCCAGATATACAATCTGACAACGGAAGAATGGACAGAGGAAGACAGTAAACAGATAGAGCTATGGGAACACAGTGTGTGTACAATGTACCTGCCACAATGTGATAACACCTGAAAAAAAAAACAAGTGCAAATGCTCTACCTGTCACGATGCGCTTTTTGATCAAAGATTGTTTTCGCAAAATAATTTATTGAAACATTATTACAATACGCTGTTTCCGAGATACACCTTTCCGAAATAAATGTCACGTGATTTGGCAGTCATGTGGTACATTCAGGGGGGCATGTTTACTTCCGGTGTAATGGTAAATTGGTAGTTAACCAACTTTTATGGCATAAAACGCTGGTAAAATAGGACAGACATTACCAAAATTTTGGATGATCTACCAAAGTGATTTCTACTGACCAGTACCATGTAGATAAATATGACTCATAGCAGCTCTTTTCGAATATTGTTTTGTGGTACTGATGCTTTGGCGTTGCACTGGAAGTATACATGCACCCTTATCACGTGACAAACGTATCTAAAATCTGGTTGAATCCGGAGAGAAAAGTATTTTGGAAACGATGTATTGTTTGAAACATTGTAGATATATTACTATTACAGTGTGACTTGTCTCAACTGACCCATCTAATCCAACTTCCTGTCTATTCTGGCCTGACGATCTTGTCCAGACAGGTCCTTCTGAAGTTCTATTATAGTACCTTTACAAACCGTACACCTGTGTAAACTGACCAAAACTTTTAATTTGACCCCCAGTGACTGTCGGTTTAGACAAGTTACACTGCAATCTTAATTTTGGTTATTCATTATCAGCCATATTGGCAAAGATGGAGTTGACAATGATTTCAATTTTTATTTTTATTTTTTAAAATTATTGCAGATGAAAGAAGTACCTGTATGAGATTTACCTTAAGTAAAGGGTACCATCTACTTATACTGTATCATTAATAATGGTACTGTTTGTGTTAGTTTTTGTTCCAGTCCCCGTCAAATGCAATATTCTATAAAAATCCTGTGTTGCAATGCTTTTTACATTATTGTTTATACAGTAATTGACTAGAATGTTTTTGTTTCTCCATTGTGTATATGGATGAGAGACAACGAGACCAATTGGTGCAGTGAGATGTGTTATTTTACACGTATGACTTGTTTTAATTTATTCCAATGTAAAATGTGTTTTCTCCTTTCACCATATTCCAGTAGTAATTCAACTTGATTTATTTAAACTGTGCAAAATCGCAATATGATTAAAATCATATCTTGATCTCCGCGCTGTTCCATAAACTTCACTCTGCTGCGTTAAGATCTGAGAAAATCCCATAGGCTGTCATGTCCCGATGACCTTTTGCATTAGCCAATCAAACTACCACTTTCAGAATCTTGACAGTGAAATTTTGAGGCGACAAAGCTTGCATAATCGCATTTGTCCGCTTAGTCATTTTGTCACAAAGAAGTTCATGTGGAATGATGTGACAAAATGCCTTGCTGCAAGATGACTGGTCATTGGAAAATTATTTTAGTGTTAAGTAAGAGGCGACAAAGGTCATCTGAACGTGACCTTTTATGGGATGCTGTCAGATCCTTGAAAAATGGAGTGAGCTAGAACAAGGATGTGTATTTTAATCAGATTGGAAAAATTGTAGCTATATTCTTCTTGCCCATAGTAAATACTTTTCAATTATTTTTTCATATATTTTTGTAAATGAAGCAAACTCGCTTACTCTTACGGAACGCCTTGTTTTTTTCTCTTGTACTTTTTCAAGTGTCTCCATTTTAAAAAACTGAGTTTGGATTGTTGTTTTGTTGACCATTCAGTATGCTCTAATTTTCTAAAAATAATTTTTTGATTCAATACTCTTGAACTAAAAGTTTTGACAACATTGAAATAAGTCCTATCACCTACATTCCACCGATTCTATGTCTCTGAAAATGGGGCATTTGGTAATTACGGTATGATGATACAGATTTAATCAAACACTGCATCATGGAAATCTAATTGAATCAAAATGTGTCGGGGGGGGGGGGGGAGTTTAAGGAATTGCCCTGACCTGCTGACTTTCCTTTGTCCTTGTAAACATAACTCTCCTCAAATCATTTTTTGCATTCTTGTACGTTTAATAGCTAAGAAATGGGGAACATGGCCAGTAGTATTTGGTGGCAGCGGTGGTGTATGATCATGTAAGGAAAGTTCCTGGTGGTTTGGGAAGATGCAAAGATGTACACAGAGAAGGACTTATGGATTCTTAAGCCAAGTATGCGTAGTCACAGGAGGACGAGACTTCTCGGAGGGGGGATAACAGAATGTCCAGCTAGGTAAATGAGGTCCTGCTATATAACCCAAGGACCCTCTTACAATAGTTAAGCAATGGTAAGCGTGGTCAGAAGTTGGGTGTAAGACTGCTTGCATGTTACAGTACATAGAATATATAAATTTGCATGATGAAGAGAATTCATAATTTTACTATTTTTCTGGGAGTTATGTCCCTTGAAACATTCTACCCTTGAAACTTTGTAGACATAACCTCTCTATCATATTTTATCATATTCTTTTGTGACTTGGCACTTGAAAACTTCCAATGTACATGTACACATACATAAAATAAATCATTTGTGATTGGGGAATTTTTCTTGAGTTATGGCCCTTTTAATTTGAACTTCTGTTCCAGAACCCTTGTAAACTCAATTCCTTCGACTTGATTTAATGGCCGTGGATTGAATCATAGCTTGATACTATCAAATTAAATTATATTTGCATTATATCCAATACGATAAATAACACGTATACGAAATCTGTATTTCCCAGCGACATAGACACTGACTGATGTTTATTAAAAAAATCATCATAGTTTAACAAAGCTCATTATAGAATGATATTTTCTGCCACAATACCCTGTGTTATTCCACTCTCAGACCATTGTATAAACGTGCTGACTGTTGGATAAATATATGTTATATACCACTAGTGGTATATGATTTTCCAGACTTTTGATTGGTTGTGAAGATGAACTTTGACTGAAAATCATGGTGTTCAATGCAAGGTGTTGATTGTTGACTTTGTCATCGATTGTTTGGCAGGAATATATACACATATACGAGATGATGTGTTTTCGCACAAATATTCCGCAGTTCACAGAACTGCCTTTAAATATTATTGTGGTAGAAACAGGTCACACGACTCTTGGCTATTGGATATGGAATTTATTTCACTTTGACGAGTTAATTATCTTTAAAAGTTACCAAAATTACTAGCTAAAGCTCCTTTTTTTTGTAACTTTGGAAAAAAAAAATTAACTCGAGTGAAATAAATTCCATATCCAACAACCACTCGTTGTGTAACCTCTATGTATCTCACACACAATAATACAATTTTCAAGCCTGTTTATTTGAAAAAAAAAATGTACATGCTTACTGTTACCCGTGTCACCTGAATGACACATACTATAGGTACATTGTAACATACGGACCAATTTGCAGGTTCAAATACTCGTATCGTCATCTATTGGCATATCTCATACCTAAGAGAAAATAATTACATCCTAATTCCTACAGCCGACCGGTTGAAATTATATTACATATGTATGTACAACAAGTGTATATATAAAGAGTGTACTGAAGTATATTTTATTTTGGAGTTAAGGCCCTTTAAATTTTTATTTTTGCTCAAGAAAGCTAATAAGCTTGATTATAGTTTCTTTATTTTTATTTTAACACATATGGACTTAAATGAAAGGACAGTTAGCTGTATGTAGTCTCCAAATTCCACTTTTATATTTAGTTTAAACATGGGCATTAGTGTGGGTTGTAGGTTTGGTGGTTTCGTTTGCCGAGATTCAGAAATAGCAAATAACCTCTGTTGTTTTTATATGCTTTTAAGTTGTTTTCCTAATTTTTTTTTTTTTTTTTTTTAAACTTGTTTTATTTTAAATGAAACTATGTGGAGTAATAATGTACACAGATGTGACCGGTTTTACAAATGATCCACAGTTTTATTGTGTAATGATTTTATTGTGTAATGATTTTGTGTAATGCTTTTAATTGTGTAATGATTTTATTTTCACTGGTTTTTCAGTGTCAGCACTTTATCAAATAAATGGTTTCTACCATATCCTATGGAAAACTTATATTTTTGTGTGTGAGTTTTTTTAATTCAACCATATCAAGTATACTGTTTGACACATGCATCACATAAATAGTTGATGAAAATTCTTCAGGAAATATATTTCTTAAAGGCCCAATATATGTAACTTGAAGCAGAACTTGAAGCAAAAATCAAGCCTAATAACTTATTTCATTTATAAATTTAGTTAAGATTAGCTGATATCAGCAATATTCAGGATGAATTCTTACGCGGTTACCGGTACAGCAGCAGTTGAAACTTGGTATTTGTAAACATGCGTCCATTTGACCTGTCTTCTAACTTCGGCTTGTTGTTGAAGCGGGCCCCACCTGAATTATTTTCAATTCTTTGAATTTTTCTGTCAAGAGTTTCTTGTTAGTTACCGCTCAGTTTTACTTCATTTTAGGCTTATTTGCATGGTTATCAACTGGATTTTTTTTTTTCAGAATTTTTTAAATCACGAAAAAATTTCCTGAAGTTATGTATATTGGGCCTTTAAACTTCTGACAGGAACAAGAAATTTGGGAGGTTGTCCTACAGTACTTGCAGTCATTTTCTCCTCCTGAAAGCTTCTCTGATGATCATATACCAACATTCCTTACATGGAACAGAAGAATACTTCAGTAGATTAATTTTCACATATCTGGTTAAACAATATTTATCTTGAAATACAAATGAATGATATGTTTTCTGAATAACGAAATACCCAAAAAGGGACCTTGGCTCCCACCATCCATAATCTGCATTTGTTCTGAAAAGTTGGATCTTTTCTCTCCTCTTACATACAATACTTGGAATCATATGCCATTTTATTCTTTATAATCTATCAGCCATTTAGTTTTTTTAGATCACTCTAATAAATTAGATAGTACACTAGTATATTAGAGACCTAGGGTGCCCTATAAAGTAAATTTTGTAATTTTCAAGAAAAAGCCAAAACAAACTTTCAAAGTAAAAAAGCCAAGATGGCCTTTTAACTTATTTATTTTTAATCAGTTTAAAAGTAAACCTGGACAAGGCACAACTAGGGGTCAAGGGGATCCTGCACATGAAATTGAGAAGAATCCATCAAGTACTTTTCAAGAAATAGTGATCAGACTATTACTGTCAAAATCCAAGATAGGCAGCTGTTAGCAATGTTGCTTTTTGAATCGGTTAAAAACTGGACAATGCACAACTAGGAACCAAGGGTTACCTGTATATGGAATTTGAGAAGAATCTCAATAAATAGTGATCATAAAATCATTTATGTCAAAATCCAAAACGGCTGCCGGTCAGCCTTATTGTTTTTCCAAGCCACCAAAAAATTGGACAATGCACAAAAATAGACCAAGGGGAATATGAGTATGAAATTTGAGAATGGTCCATTCAGTACTTTTTAAACAAGATCTTGGCACCCACCATTGATGATTTTTCATTCATTATTATAAAGATGGATCTTTTCCCTTTTTATCTTAACTTTTTAAACAAGATCTTGGCACCCACCATTGATGATTTTTCATTCATTATTATAAAGATGGATCTTTTCCCTTTTTATCGTAACTTTCATTTGTGTATTTAAGCTTAGTGCTATGACTTTCCATTGAAAACTATAAAAAATAGTTTAACGGCCCAATATACGTAACTTTAGGCAAAACTTTATAACTTTTTATATTTTTAGATTAAGTTAAGATTAACTGATATCGGCAATATTCAAGATGAATTCCTTCGCGGTTACCAATACAGCGACAGTTGAAACACGCTATTTGTAAACACGCGTCCATTTCGAACCATCTTCTACCTTCGGTTTGTTGTTGAAGTGGGCCACACCTGAATTATTTTCAATTCTTTTTTTCTATTTATGCATGGTTATCAACTGGATTTTTTCAGAATTTTCCAGAATCACCCCAGCAGTCCAAAAACCATGCACAAGTAGGAACCGAACAAATCATACGCTTATGAAACTTGGAAAGGATCCCTCCAGTACTTCTCAAGAAATACAAATCACAAACTATCGCTGTCAAAATCCAAGATGGCAGCCTGTCAGCCATATTGTTCAAAGGATCTGTCGAAAAGTGGACCAGGCACAACTACATTGTAGGCACCAAGGGGACCCTACATATGAAATTCGATAATGATCCAACCAGTACTTCTCAAGAAATAGCAGTAACAATTAAACTGTTACTCACAAATCCAAGATGGCCACATGTCGGCCATATTAATCATCATCGAATCTGTCAAAAAATGTACTATAAACAACTAGGCACCAAAGGGAACGTACATGTGTTGAGAATAATCTATCCAGTATACTCAAGAAACTCAAGAAAGCGATAACAATCTATTACTCACAAATCCAAGTATTCGCCTGTCGGCCATATTGTAAATCATATCTCTCCGAAAATTGTACATGTGAAATTTGATAATGATCTATCCAGTACTTCTAAAGAAATATTGATATCAAACTGCATATCAAATTTTGGAAAGATCCAATCAGGACTTCTCAAGATATAACGGTAACAATTGTTCATTATCAAAATCCAAGATGGCGGCCTGTCAGCCATTTTGTTTTTCCCGATCAGTCTCAAAATCAATACAGCACAACTAGCGACCAAGAAAAAAACCTGCATGTGAAATTTGAGAAAGATCCATCCACGGACGAGGGACCACGGACGCAGGGTGATCTGATGATGGTTGGCTAAAAGTAGTGGTAGCCAAATTTTAAACTGGACAAAGGCATATTAAATTTGCTTTTGACCATGAATGCCAATTGAAAACAGTTCATTCCTTAAATAACATACATCGGGACATCATGACGTCATCATGTGACTTAAAGGGGCATCCCGCGAAAGTTAGATTTTTTTCATATTTTTTTTTTTTCAAAATATTACATACACATATCGAGTGGGTATTCTTATGGACTACGACGGTCAGATTTTGCTGATATGTATTCATAAAATAAATGATTTGAAAATAACTAGTGGAATTCCAAAAGGTCTAGCCAGACGCTCCGGCTTTGGATTTCCACCTACCAACGCATACGCAGCGAGCGCCGTTTCCATTGTAAACACTCGATCTGGTATTACCGTTACATCGCGATAAGGCCTATCTCCTAAGCGAAAAGTTGCCGAATGGTCAAAATACAATGTATGACGCAAGACTGCGTTACGGAATCATATTGAGAGATGGGGGAGTATTCAAAGGAGAAACTACCTGCTCTATTGTGTGTATGTTACATATTTCTTCTGGTAACGGTAATATGCTCAAATAAAGCTTTGATTTGGTTTTGGGGCTATTCAAATACAATATATACCGTAACAGAAAAAGTAATTTGATTCCGTTGTAAAACGGGACGTGCAACCGAGGTACATACGGCTTCATTTTGGACAAAAGGTATAAAAAAAAATATGTTTTTCGCGCGTAAAAAAAGGTGATTTTCATACTTAATCTATAAATTAGTGAAGGTACAAATATCATTGGATTGCGACCCCGGTATTGAATTCGATAGGAAAATAGATACATAAGGGGAAAAAATTACGAAAAAAAAAACAAAGTTATACATATGTACATTCCATTCCTGCAGGCTTTTTTTAAAAGGTCAACGTCCCTTTACAAGACGACAAAAAAAAGATGTAAAAAGAAAGCGGAATTATCAAACCATATTCATAACGGGTAGTTATAAGTGTTTCAACAGTTCCAAATCTGATATACACATAGCCATGATGCTAGGTTATAGCACGGGCGCTCGAATCTGGACCCCGCCCCCTTTACTCGCCAAATACTCTTAGATATATAAGAGTATTTGGCGAGTAAAGGAGGCGGGGTCCAGATTCGAGCGCCCGTGGTTATAGCTTAAACTCATAACATACTTTCAAAAGCTTACCGAGAGCTTTCACTAGTAGAGACCTACGGGGCAATAAAAAGAAAATTTGGAGAGATTCATTATGAATTTGTCATCATGTGTTGGGATCGCATTGCTCCACCGTTGACTGGTGGCTGTTTCCATTATTTTCTTTCTCTAGGAATTTACTCCGAAGTTGAAACATACTTTGTCTAAGGCTTCATGTATTATCTGCATCAACTGTAAGTTGGTAAACAAAAAATGTAAATATAAGGATTGGTTGGCATATTTTTTACATTCATTGCTGTTTAACATACATTGCCTTACTTACATATTCAAGATGGTACATATGTAGGTGCGCCAAAGTATTTTACACACCACTGAATGTCAAAAAAAATGACAGCAATCCTTAATATTTTTGCCGTTCTCAAAAAACAATCGTAAAGTCATGGTAACCTTGACCAAAGAGCAAAGCTAAAGAAGAGCACCGCAAGTGGAAGCCTGATACGCCCGTCGTACCCTATCAGAAGTATAATAGTATGGAAACACAAAGAAAGTTCTGACACTTTCAATATAATATTCGAAAAGTACATCAGATACAAAGTCCTAAAGGGCCATAACTCTAGTAAATATTGTCAAATTAAACTGTCATTCAGGAAAATACAACTTCATGTCATGATGATTAAGTCTAGCAATTTTGAAAGATACCGGTTAAAAAACTGTAGAAGATCTCTGGACAAACAACAATTTACAATAGAAATGCATTTTCTACATACTGTATAAATGCCTATATTTAACTATGAAATGCCGTTGCGCAAAAAGTTGAAATAACTCAACAAAACCTGTAATATGTATTAAAAATATAGCTTTTCTAAGTACCATACCAAATGTTAGAGGAATTGAAGAAAACACAAAAAAGTTCTGACGTTTTCTAACCAATGCCCGAAATTGCGTCCCAAAGGGCCATTACTAGAGTTTCTTTTTGTCGAGTTGCGAGTTGGAAAGTGCGAGTTACGAGTTGTAAAGTGCGAGTTGAAAAGTGCAAGTTGTAAAGTGAGAGTTACGAGTTGTAAAGTGCGAGTTGGAAAGTGCGATTTGGAAAGTGCGAGTTGCGAGTTGTAAAGTGCGAGTTGGAAAGTGCGATTTGGAAAGTGCGAGTTGCGAGTTGTAAAGTGCGAGTTGGAAAGTGCGAGTTGCGAGTTGGAAAGTGCGAGTTACGAGTTGTAAAGTGCGAGTTGGAAAGTGCGAGTTACGAGTTGTAAAGTGTGGGTTGGAAAGTGCGAGTTGCGAGTTGAAAAGTGCGAGTTGGAAAGTGCGAGCTACGAGTTGTAAAGTGTGAGTTGGAAAGTGCGAGTTACGAGTTGTAAAGTGCGAGTTGGAAAGTGCGAGTTACGAGTTGTAATGTGTGAGTTGGAAAGTGCGAGTTGCGAGTTGAAAAGTGCGAGTTGGAAAGTGCGAGCTACGAGTTGTAAAGTGCGAGTTGCGAGTTGCAAGATCATGTAATTTTTAACTCGCACTTTCCAACTCGCAACTCGCACTTTGTAACTCGCAACTCGAAACTGACAAAAAGTGAACCTCCATAACTCTAGTAAATATTCTCGAATCAAATTGTCGTTCAGGAAAACACAACTTCATCTTATGGTGGTTAAGCCTAGCAAGTTTGAAAGAAACCGGTTGAATACTGTAGGAGGAGATATCCGGACAAACAAAAGTTTACGACAGACGTATACGGACGGACGACGGACGCCGGACCCCACGGTACGGTACTTTGGACCAGGTGAGCTTAAAATGTATTGACAAATTTAAATCTAGATATGTTTTATTAAATGATTTCAGTTAGGTTAACATGTAAAAGCAATAGAGATATACACTGCAATGATGATTTCTAAATATTTCTTAATTATCTGACTGACTGTGACAGTGGCTGTGGTGTGTTTTGGAATCCATAGATCATGATTGAAAAATTAATCAAAGCTTGCAGAGATTTCTGCAAACTGTTCATGCATGTATGAGAACTGAAATTAGTATCGTTTTAAATATTAATATATTTTTTGCATGAGAACGTGTTAGATTTTCTAGTTCACTTGCAGGTCATTGGAGACAGCGTACATATATCCTGATAATTTAATCATTGTAAAATCACGTGACAACATCCAACATGAGATGGAGATTTGAATCATTGTCTGGGACTACCAAACCCACTCTACAAGAATGGACTTAAAATATCAATTTTTCGTGATGTTTTTTTTAACTGTGAATGAAGTTATGGCAGACAAAAGAGGACAACAAATTGCATTATTTTTTTCTAAAGGCCCAATATATGTAACTTCAGGAAATTTTTCGTGATTCTGGAAAACTCTGAAAAAAATCCAGTTGATAACCATGCAAAAATAAGCCTAAAACGAAGTAAACCTGAGCGGTTACTAACAAGAAATTCTTGAAAGAAAAATCCAAAGAATTCAAAATAATTCAGGTGGGGCCCACTTCAACGACAAACCGAAGTTAGAAGACGGTTTTAAATGGACGCGTTTACAAATACCGAGTTTCAACTGCTTCTGTACCGGTAACCGCGTAAGAATTTATCCTGAATATTGCTGATATCAGTTACTTTTAACTAAATATATAAATATAATAAGTTATTAGGCTTGATTTTCGCTTCACGATTTGCCGAAAGTTACGTATATTGGGCCTTTAATAACAAGCAATTCCTTAAAGTTCATAGAATAAAATAACATAAAATTACAAAAGAGAAAAGAAGGGAAAAGATCCAACAATTTAAGAATAAAAGAAGCTTGTCTATGGTTGGCGCCACGATTCCCTTTCGATCGGAGTTTTGTTAAATATTGATACATGTAATTATACACAGTGAGGGACCGAATATGCATCCCCTAAGGGGCTGCGGTGGCCGAGTGATTAAGGTGTTCCGACATTCTACCACTAGCCCTCCACCTCTGGGTTGCGAGTTCGAATCCCACGTGGGGCAGTTGCCAGGTACTGACCGTAGGTCGGTGGATTTCACCAAGTACTCCGGCTTTCCTCCACCTCCTGGCATGTCCTTAAATGTAGTTTATGTGTCTTGATAAAGGGGCGGATAGCCTTGAAAATTTGACAATTTTAAATTGATTTGTCCGTACTGTCGCTATTACTTCCACGATCATATATATATAAATTGTGTAATCGACACACTAGATAGCGCCGTGCTGTAATTGTCACATTGGACAATCCCTTTCCGTATACAGTGGTAACAATAGGAAGTTCCGTGTTGTCATTATCATATATTATACATTCACATATATACTACAATCGTCACAAACAAACAATCCCGATCATGCAGTATACAAAAGCAACAATAACAAGTCCCATTACAGTCCCGTGCTATAACCGTGGACCTTACAGTAGTCCGTTCTGATTTCGTCACAGTCTGCTAACCTATTATCGTCAAAATTAACAACGTCACAACTTATAGTCAAGTGGTGTAATCGTCAAACCTTAATTACTGTATTTTGTTCTGTGAATCAAAATTCTTCTCTTCTCTCATTTCATTTGTTTGCGAAACCCCTAAAGGTGTGGCCCTCTAGTATACTGCAAGTTCCATCATGGTTATATTCAACGGTTAAGAAGTTATGACCGGGACAAGAATAATAAAACCAGAACCATAAGAAAGGGGTGACGTTTTGTTAATTTACCAACTCTCAAGGTCATCATTTACCAACTATCAAGGTCATCAGAGTAAAGGTCAAACTCGTATTTAATACCCTTAAAAAGTGGGTCATTGCTTAATTGTATACAGTAGAACCTCTATTGTGAAATTGAAAACTCTATCCCAGCATTTTTTCTAACTATGCGATAAGTTTAAAATCTAGCAGGAGGCAGTTGCTCTAATAATTAATAAGGTAACATAAGAGTTAAGATATTTTGATGAAAATAAACTGTGTGAAATATTTTCAGGAACATTAAAACCAATTGGATGGGGAGAGATAATATTTCCTTCACAAAAAAACCCCAAAATCTCCACTAATTCATAAATAGTCCAACACTCAAAATGAATATTTCTGTGTGCATACATATATAACTGTGATAACATATGTTGTAATGAATACATTGAATGTTATAAATTTACGTTTACAGTAAGACTTCGTCACGTGATCACGATAAAGAGCTGGAGGCCTAAGTTGCCTGAACACTAATGGGAAATTGAAGGTAATTTTGTTCTGATTCTTTCACCACGTACCATTAACCATAATCTGATCGACGAAATGAAATGAAGAAGCAACTCATAAACAACTTCAGTATTTTTAGGCAAACTTGTGCCCCCTCCCACCCCCGGGGGTGTCTTATTCATATTTACGTCCCATAAATACAGAATTTCACCGTTAACTTATTCACCCCTGAAGACACATTTGCACTCTTCCAATTCAAAGGCTGGAATAGTCCTTTATGAACTTTCAAGGTTGAATGGGGAAATAAAATTCTAAACTTGACACTTGATACATATTGAACAATATTATATATATACATTACCTAGGTCTCGAATTTAACACTATATTACTTGCTATTTGCAAGTCGATATCTGAGAATAGCAAGTAGAAATAATATGCATTTGCTTTTTTCAGCAAATGGCTGCATAAGGTGTAAACTGTTACAATTAAAGAACTAATGTTGCTCGTAATATCATAGACGTTTACACATACATGTATGTTATATATACGTCTCTGGTAATATACAGTTTTCATAGTGAATGAAGCAAAGTAATGCATATGATAAATAAATCACTTTATTCATAACAAACCGCATTGCTTGAATATTGAGATTTAATAGCAAGTCAAAAGTTAGCAAGTACAAATTTAGGGCACTTGATGAATTGAGCAAGTGACATAAAATGTTAAATTCGAGGCCTGTTACCACGGACTTACATGTACATGTAGATCCGTGCTATTACCATTGGTGAGATCAGGGACGTATTATATGTTCTCATGTATACGTCTCTGGTGAGATTGTTTATTATTTAATTCACTAAAAAAGTGTATCATATAATTAGTCGTTTCTCCATATATACTGTATCGAAAGCCTTCTCGAAATCTATGAAAATTCAATTACAGTTTAATTTCTTCTTTACATCGTTAACGTCGTACGCGTGCACTTACAATGTGGTTATTCCATAAATCAAGTTTAGTTTACTCATAAATATAAATATATAAATATAATATATTAATCATATTAAATGTTCTTTATCTGTTTTCACGTCTTAAACGTTTATACGTACAATGTGTATTATGCCAGGGACATATACGTCCCTGATAATGCTAATATTTTTTGAAGGGTAATATAACTCGGTTTTATACATAAATTCAGCACATGGTTTCTTTTTAAGTTTATATTCATCAGAGACGTATATATATATTTATACGTTTTATACGTCTCTGTATTCATGAATATTATACGATATGATACAGAAATAGGTCGGGGCGTCACTCAACTACGTAATATTTAATGTTACTTTCGTTTTACTATGTCGCTTTAAAACTTTCGGAACACATCTGGTCTTTTCTTTAGTCAGTATGTATAGTTATATATATGTGTGTCCAATGACCGCCTCGGCTATAAATAGCTGACAGATCTAGATCTGTTGTTGTTTTCATAGCTTTTTCATTCCAGGCGGATTTTACGCCGGAACTGACTTGGGACATTTTTATCGTCTAATATTTAGGTATCCACTTCTGCAGGTAAGTGTTAAAGTTGTCTTGATAACGTTTCGTTTGAAACTGAATCAGGTAGTGAAATCTGCATCAGATGCAAATTACTCCGAAATCCCGCCAAGTACCTGGGTACCGGGACATGTACAGTGTACATGTGTATATATACGGTGTGACGTTATGTAGTGTATGCAGCACAGGTAGGCTATGTTTGTCAACAAATTTAGAGCTAGTACGTATATACCTGGAGGAAGTATACAGAGGCTGGACATGTACATTACAGAAACACACAAAGTAGCGACATATGCATGCTCTCTGTAGGCCTATACGCTCTCTATTGAATTCGGGTCGTTTCGCCCCAAGTGTGAATAGCCAAGGGAAAAGCTTCTGACTTTTTATCCTAATTGCATACTTGCCAACTTTTTGAAATTTCCATGGGGGAGATTATGCGTGCTCAGAATTGAAAACATAAATAATATGTACATTCCCAGTAGGAAAATAACACTTTTAAATGGCTTCTTTGGAGCTCTTCTTTCAGATGGAATCATCACACGGGTCACCTTTAAAAATAGGAACAGTTAAGCAAATTCCAAATTTGAAAATGCAATATTTTAGGGTCCAAAATTGTTAGTCTCCCTCCTTAATATGGAGGTTTGGCAAGTATGTAATTGATATATAAGTCGCATCATACGTTTGCTCAAAGATTTTTGTTAAGACAGTTTTGACGCAATAGAGTAAGTTTTACCACAGACATCATTTTATATGATTTATTATAAGTATATATATTACTTCAAAAATTAGGGAAATTTTAGAAGTCTTAATTAGTCTAATTGGAAAAAGAAAAAAATGTGTAATAAGAGCTGATCTGTGTTCAACTTGTAGAAACTGTTCAATAGAATTCTGTCACTCAGTTGACAGATTAAACCATATGCTTCTTTAATGGCTCAGTTGATAGAGCTACATGTACATATATATATGTGGATTGTCGTGCTGAGATCGGGATGCAATTCCTGGTCAGGGCACTTTAGTTGGCTGGAATGTGTTTTCCCCAGTTCTATTTACACAAATAAATGTATAGTAGAGAAATAAAAAAAAACCTAATTGTTGAAAAATAAACATCCAGGGCAAACTTGAATTTTTTTCATACCAATGAATTTGGGGCAAAAAATGACATTGATTCAATTAATACACATGAATTGTAATTATATATACCCTCAAAGGGGCAGAATATGGGTGTCAATAATATATACTACCTGCATGTCCATTTGGTTGACTGAATTACTACAGTGCTAGTAAAGTGTTTTTAGGGTGAAACGTCTCCAACATTCTGACAGCTAATTGTCAGACTTTATACATTGTGGGTTATAATTATAGTTTAATCGAATTGCATCAACAGCATACATGTATATATATATATATATAAAAATATTGACATCAATCATTCACACTTTTTCTTTGACAAAAAAAAAAACTCGGTTAATTTAAACTTTATTTTATTTCTTAGCACATAATATAATGTAGAGCAAATACACACATTTTATAAATTGATCATGATATGGAAACAAGTTTTGCAGGTTACGTTAAATCACTGCGGGCGTCTCCAGTTATGGCAGGCATTTGAACTGCTCTATGAATTAATATTGCCGAATGCCGATATATATGTTTATTTAAGCATTGAACTTCTTTCAGTTAATTAGCACCCTTCATTAAATTTGCCTTTGTCCAGTTGGCATTCATATTGCCTATGAATGCGAACTTAAAGCAGTTCTATACTTATTATATTTACTTTATTTAGAATCTGGTTGTCCCATTATCAAAAAATACAATTATTCTTTGTATTTCTCAGCATTTTGCTCAAATGATTTATCTATCGTGTATGGCATGTTAATCGAAAAGAACAGCCATAGCCCAGAAACGGTCAGTGGTATCCAATGTGCCAATATGATGTCATTGATGACACCAACAATCGTTCATTGGCATTCACGATAGAATTTTATAGTGGCAATGCCAGGCAATGGTAAATCTATTTATTTACTTTTAATGACATCATTTTTCAATGTTGCATATTATAAACCTATATAAACTAGCTGACTACACAGTGTGTAATTTTATGATCAAACATATTACACTAGATGAAATATGTAACAGGATATGTAAAATGTATTGTCAGACAGGTTTGAACCCCAGACCTTTGCGAACTGTAGACAGATGCTCGTTCGAACCTGATGGAGGTCTAGCGAATACTGTTTGGTATCCATCGAAGATTCCTATAATGTACCGTTACCGCCTTACCACAACCAGGACGTTGGTTCTCTGGCCCTAATTCAGGGAACTTTAGTATTAAAGAACTTTGTTGTAACTTGCAGGACTTAGTTGCAGACTCTTAAGTTCATACTTATATTTAATTACTTAACCCTATTATCTCTCAATGGGGGTCATGACTACATTGGAAAATTCTGTAGGGGTGAAAATGATCATATCCAATTTAGTTATTGGTGTTGTCGTGACAAAACACATTTTGTGTCTTCTAGTATGATTTAGGAGCCCCCCCCCCCCCCGTTTTTTTTCTTAATAAATGAAACAAATCATTTGAAATTGAAACATCATAGGTTTATTAAATTTTCTAAAGATCTTTAAAATAATGATACAGGGCCCCGGCTGTATCATCCCTCGTAAACGGAATCATTCCCAATGAAAAAAGGTATGATTTTTCCAAAATTTCGTCTTGAAAATGCCATTTTCAAACACTTGAAAAAAAAATGATGGTTTTACAAGCTTCTCGTGACAGTAATTTCCGATAAGAAACAAGAAAGTTGGCTGTAAATGTCATGAGTACAGTGCTTTAAATAGTAATTTAGAAAAGAAATAATGTTTTTAGTTGTTATAATAGTGTTTGTCAAAATTTCCCAAATAGCTGTTATACCGATAATTTTTTCCCAATTTGATCTCGGGGTCCAATTCCGAAAACCAGCTGATAAAGCCTTTAAATATCGTTGTACATGCATGTACGGGGAGTTTCTTTTATTACCGGTATTGATGCATGCTGATCGAAAGAATGAATGCAACTTCATGCTCCTCTATGCCTTTCTCTCATCATAATCTTTATGTACTGCAGGGCTTTATCAGGGGGGTTTTGAGATCAAATTGGGAAAAATTGATCCATATAACAGTTTTTTTGGAAATTATAACAATTAAGTACATTATTTCTTTTCTAAATTACTATTTAAAGCACTGTCAGTTCTCATGATATTTACAGCCCATCTTTCTTGTTAAATTTAATATCACAAGAAGCTCCTGAAGCATGTAAAACCACCAATTTCTTTTCCTGTATCTGAATTGGGAATTTTTAAGAGGAAATTTGGGAAAAATCACACCTTTTTTTCATTGGGAATGGGTCCGTTTACCTGCAGTGCAGACCTAAAAAGAGGGGTGATAACGAAAGCCTTGTATACTGCATTTGACTGCCATGTGGAAACTGGAAAACAAATGAAATAAATTTGATATGAATTTATGTCAACTAGATATTTATAATGCTATATACATCTGGGTAAACACAATTTGTATGACTGCATGCACATTTTAACTTTAAATGTCCAATATACGTAACTTTCGGCAAAACTTGAAGCGAAAATTAAGCCTAAAACTTATTACATTTATAGATTAAGTTAAGATTAACTGATATCAGCAATATTCAAGATGAATTCTTTCGCGGTTACCGGTACAGCAGCAGTTGAAACACGCAATTTGTAAACACGCATCCATTTCGAACCATCTTCTACCTTCGGTTTGTTGTTGAAGTGGGCCCCATCTGAATTATTTTAAATGCTTTGGAATTTTTTGTCAAGAGTTTCTTGTTAGTTACCGCTCATGTTTACTTCGTTTTAGGCTTATTTTTGCATGGTTATCAACTGGATTTTTTCCCAGAATTTTTCAGAATCATGATAATTTTCCTGAAGTTATGTATATTGGGCCTTTAAAGTTTTATCAATTAATCCAAGAAGTAAAAAAAAAATATTTATGTAACAGGAGAGTGGTTCTTATAAAACATAAAGTGACTTGTCAGTAATATAATAAGAGTGCATGCAGCTTTCGGCGCCAGGGCAAAGCTAGCGCTTTTGAATGGTAACACATGCATGCCTAAATAGAGTTGTTTCCCCTTGTTGCTACCCTTTACCTTTTTTTTTTCGTCCGAAAGTAGCCCTCTAGTGTGAGTGGGGAAACCAGAAACATATGTCATACAATTAAGTTACGTCACACTCGTCCTTCATCGGTTATTTCTGGAATGTTGAAAATAACCAGAATATCTTTCGGCTGATTTCTGTTGCATATAGTTCTGTGGTTGCTTGATCATGAATAGCTGGGGTTTTACCACTTGCCGACTTTAAATTATATATGGAAATGTTATAATTATCTTTTTTTGAACCTGTGCATGAATGATTCTCAGTAAATATCAGAGATTTACTAAAGCTTTAAACACTAATACAACTAGACCAATTAGGGGAATGGAGGGCAGATTCCATAAAGTTAAGTGAAGATAAATTTTTGTTTGACAAAAAAGTGAAATAATAACTGTTTTCATCCAGAGGGCCAGTTTATAATGTCGTGTTGTAGCAGTGTTTGATTTCACTAGATGACATTTCTGCTAGTTTTCGTTTTATAAACAGCCATATATTCTAAATATTAACAATTCATTGTAGTTTCAACACATTTGTACTTTACATAAATAATTAGATACAACTTTGAAGAGGGTAGGTCACAATTTAAATTTACGTTCCCTTTCAACTAATTAAGAAACTAAAGAGTTGTATTGGTCTCATTAAACTTAACTTTATATTTTTTACCAATTTCTGTTATAAATAATGTATTTGTAAACTTTATATTTTTACCAATTTCTGTTATAAATAATGTATTTGTAAACTTTTATATTTTTACCAATTTCTGTTATAAATAATGTATTTGTAAACTTTTATATTTTTACCAATTTCTGTTATAAATAATGTATTTGTAAACTTTATATTTTTACCAATTTCTGTTATAAATAATGTATTTGTAAACTTTTATATTTTTACCAATTTCTGTTATAAATAATGTATTTTTAAATTTTATATTTTTACCAATTCCTGTTATAAATAATGTATTTGTAAACTTTTATATTTTTACCAATTTCTGTTATAAATAATGCATTTGTAAACTTTTATATTTTTACCAATTTCTGTTACGTATAAACAATGTATTTGTAAACTTGGGCTAATATTTTGATACAGATTTTTGTGTCGCCTACTACAGGTATATCTATGTTGGTGTTGCATGGCTCATTCAGGTGTCGTCTTCACAACAGTTTACTGTGCGATAACTTGAGGTCCCAATCTGATTACAATCATATCTTGATATCCGTGCCGTTCCGTAAACTTCTCTCTGCTGCGTTAAAATCAGAGAAAATCCTATAGGGAGTCATGTCCCAATGACCTTTTTCATTAGCCAATTGAATTACTACTTTCAGAATCTTGACAGTGAAATTTTGAGGTGACAAATTAAAGCTTGCATAATCGAATTTGTTCGTTTAGTCATTTCGTCACCAAAAAGTTCTTGTGGAATAATGTGACGAAATATGGCTTGCTGAAAGATGACTGCATGGTCATTGGAAAATTATTTTAGTGTTAATTAAGTAAAGAGGTAACAAAGGTTATTTGAACGTGACCTCTTATGGGATGTTGTCAGATCCTTGTAAAACGGAGTGAGAACAAGGATCTGTATATTTTAAGCAGATTGTTGAGTTCCCAAACTCAAACTTCATACAGTGCAGCCTTACCAAAAGTGCTTGCTAAGTTGGTTTCGAAGGTCAAAGATCAAGGTCACGTTTACTATAAATAAGAAATCAGTTTCCGTTACAGCTTGCTTTTGCTGATCGATCTAACTCAAGCTTGTTGCAATGCTACCTTACAGAAAGCGCTTACTTGGGATTGTTTTTCATGTTCAAAGGTCAAGGTCACTATTAATATAGATATGTAATCTGTGTCCATGCAGTGCCTTTTGGGCAAATCAATCCCAAACTTTATACAGTGCTTCTGTATAAAAAAATTGAATAAATTAACATTTAACATTGATTATAACAGGTAAAAATTCAGGAAAATTTATTCATCATTTTGCTTTCATTATATATCCACTTCAAAATTGTGAGCAAGTTTCTAATTTGCTAAGTTAAAATTAAACCCACTTGCCACAAAATGTGAGTTTCTTAAAAAGTTAAATTCTACCCCCCTGACTGGTTTGAAAATGTTAAAGCATTTCAAATCTTTTTTATGTATGAGGAGGCTTTGAAGTTTCAAAATCGAAAAGTCAAAGTTTGGTTCCTGTAAATATTTTCGGTTATTACCCAGTTGTCGAATGAATTTGAAATTGTTTATTTGCATACTTCATTTATTTTATTTCAGTATAGGAATATCAAAACTTATACCGCACATTATTCAAAATCCACTATGAGGTCCCAAAATGACCCTTAAGGCCTCAAGTGCTTTAAAAAAATCTTACTGGGATTAAGGGTTGTAAACCTTGCCCTGACTCCTACTTTATAGGTTTACCTGTATCCGATTATATCTGACCAGCCGTATTATGTACCTGGTCAGCAGATGACTCACCTTGAACTAGAAGAAACAGATGACATCCCTCAGGAACATAATTTTATATACATCTATATGTTTGTAGTACATTACCATATAGCTGGCTGTCCTGTTCATGCAGATAGTGTTTTTGCCCCTGGCATTTATAGGGTCTGGTACGTATACAGAGACCCATTTAAAAACATTAGCAGTGCAGTACCAAAGATTGTATATATGGAATAGTCTCCCATTTAAAGCTGTAAATGCTATTTCAAAAACCATTTGAATATGAACTTGATGAACATTGGAAAAATCAGCCACAAATTTAGTACTGTTTCAAGGAGAAAATCAAGCTGTGAACTTCACAATTTTAATAATTTTAATTATTTTGATAAATTAATTAAGAGCTGACTATCAAAGGATGTAAATCCTGTACATATTTAATGTATGTTGTCAGAATAAATCTATATATGTATCTATGTATTCGGAAATACCCTTAAAAAAATTCAAATTGAAAAAAAACCCATCATCTTGTAATTAGATGACAATTAATGCAAAATGTACCACATTCAATACACAAATTCATGTTATTGTTTTATTAGGGTATTTTGGTCTTGATAGTGATATTTTGTGTTTAAAAAAACCGAAAGTTTAAATCCCCCAATTGAATGAAAACACTGGTGCAGTGCATGTGGTGCTACACTTTGTATTTTCCCGAATTCCAGTAAAATGTCAAAAAATTTTCCAAATTTTTGGACAGGGTTCCATTCCAAAAATATCTTGCAAAATCTTTGCCAGATCAGGCAGCTAGACTAACTGCCAACATTTGGAGTGTGATTCAAGAGGTTTAAAGCAAAAATCTTCTGCATGTTTTCAATTTGCTGTGTAAATTTGCTTTTCTTTATATTACATTTTAGCTCCTAACACCTTCTCAAAAGATGAGATAGCTAGTTGACCAGTTGGTACCCAGGACAGAGTGTCGTGGAATTTCCTTAAATTGATGACCTTGACCTGCTTTCAAGGTCACAGGGATTAAATATGTAAAAACAGTCCTTTTCTGTGTAACCAGATAGCCCAAAGTACCGATTCTTAGCCTGTAGGTACCTGACATGAAGTACTACAAAATTTCATCAAAGTAAAATTATGACCTTGACCTCCTTTCAAGGTCACTCAGTGAAAAGGTAGAGAATCCTTCAGATATTTTTTTTTGAATTGCCAGTGATTACGTGGACTGAGTGTTATGCATTTTCTTCAAATAAATGACCTTGACCTATAGCTTGAATGAAGGTCACGGTGATCAAAAAGGGAAAAACCAAGAGATGCAGAAAAGTATTCTTGGTTAGTAGGTACCTGGGACAGAGTGAATACTGATATAACATTTCATAAAACAATGGCCTTGACCTACATTTGTGGTCACAGGAGTGAGATTTGTAAACGATTTTAAAGCAAATTTTAGCTTCTGCCACATTTAACATTATCAGGATGGCCTGGCTGATGGTTTTTGACAAAATGTAGCATTATATATATAAAATATGTTAAAAAAAGGTTTGTATCGCTCCGTAAGTAAATATTAAAGTAAAAAAACAAAGCAAAAACAAAAACAATTTTGATGTGACATTGCAAAAACAATATTGAATTGACGTAGCAAAAACAATTTTGAATAATTATTCTGAAATCAAGAAACTCACCATGATGTGGCGAAAACACTATTTTTTTTTTGCTGTATCAAGTTTTTTTCTCTTTGAATATACATTGTATAATTATAAATATATGTGGGAATAGAAAAAATTCTAAAGCCAAGCCGGAGACTCCATATATGGAAATATTTGCAAAATACATTTATTGCATGAGAATAGTTTCCAATGATTGCAAAAATATTCCCAGGAGAGAGATGAGGCTATCTGGGCCTCTTGTTTGTTTTGCCTCGCTGTTTACAAACTAACAATTATTTAGACAGCAGCTGCAGGTTTTTCATTTCATCGATAGAATCTGGCCATGCGATTCTGGCCCCTAATTAGAAATTCAGAAAATGGTGTTGCCAGCATCACATTCAAGAATCTCATTGTTTCTATTTACATAAAATGTACTATATGTAATAAGGATTTTGATGTTTCAGCTACATTTCAAACACTAAAATACCTTGTTGAATAAGTATTCTTTTAAAAATTACAGCATGCATTATTCACAAAATTCCAAATTTTTGAAATTTAAAGTAAAATTTGGAAACCCAAATCCCCTTAACGTCATGTAAATTATATATCATTAATGGCATTGAATTTCCATCCCCAACCATAGGCAGAGCATATTGAGAGGCTCAGTGTTGTTTGGCTATAGGGGTACATAAGTATATGGTCTTTTTTTAAGTATATGGTCTACAGTATAAATTTGCATACAGAATGCAAAAAATGTCTGAAAACACTGTCGATTATATACAGCTGATGTGTTCACTGTTTGGTTTGTTTACATTGGTTCATGATTGTGCCTTGAGTCACATGGGAGTCAGATGGTATTGTGGGAAAACCAGACGGAAATACCAGACAAGTGACCACTGTACTTTGTCAGGTCTAGCTTCTCCTGTTTGATAAGTGTTGTGATCTTGGTGTCATTCATGGATGGGCAGTGATGACCTAGTTCGTGACTACCCTGAAGTTATTTTTAGCGCAGTTTTCAGTGCCAGGTGGTACCATTATACACACTGAACGTATACGAAGTAATTATTGAACCATCAGTTCATTAAAAATACAAGTGTGAAAACATAGGCAGTCTTCTGAAATATTGATGTAATACTGTAGTAGGCCAGCAAGCTTATCTTGTATATATATCCTCCCCTTAAGAGCCATTTGAACACTTCCAATTTCAAGGTTAGAATATTTCATTTTGAAATTTCAGGGGTAAATTATATTTAACAGCCTGTATTCTATCTTATAATCTGCTAGGTGGTTTAATAAACATGTATATATATACAATGCATGTATTTCAGGATCTTAGCTGTTCTAAATACTGAGTCAGAAAGAATCTATAAATGATATTTCAAAAAGATAAAAATGATAAGAATTTAAATTCTGTAAGAAAAATACTAAATTGTTTATTCCATAATTTCTGACTTTTATGAAATATTGTCACCATCAATTTTTGGATAATCCAACCATGACAAATCATCTCATTCACCGTTAAAATTTTATTATGAACTAAATTCCAATCTTTGATTTGGAAGAGAATTAAAAGGATTATAATGGTAAAAATCAATGTTTAAAAATATGTGAAAGTCTCCTTTTCAGAGAGCATATCACAAAACTGACCCTTTCTTGTAAAACCATTAGAAGTGGATGTATGTCTCAGCTCTCCAATAGAAACTTTTAATACATTAATTCTTACCCTTGTAAACCATCAAAACAGGTTAAGTCAGATTTTTCCACAAACTTTGCAAGTTTAAAAATAACCCAGGAAGCTAAGACCAGGTGTTCCTGAAGCTTAAAACCAGGTGTTCCTGAAGGATAAGACCAGGTGATCCTGAAGGATAAGACCAGGTGATCCTAAAGGATAAGACCAGGTGTTCCTGAAGGTTAAGACCAGGTGATCCTGAAAGTTGAAGACCAGGTGTTCCTGAAGGTAAAGACCAGGTGTTCCTGAAGCTTAAAACCAGGTGTTCCTGATGGATAAGACCAGGTGTTCCTGAAGTTACAGACCAGGTGTTCCTGAAGCTTAAAACCAGGTGTTCCTGAAGGATAAGACCAGGTGTTCCTGAAGATAAGACCAGGTGATCCTGAAGGATAAGACCAGGTGTTCCTGAAGGTAAAGACCAGGTGTTCCTGAAGGTTAAGACCAGGTGATCCTGAAAGTTGAAGACCAGGTGTTCCTGAAGGTAAAGACCAGGTGTTCCTGAAGGTTAAGACCAGGTGTTCCCGAAGGTTAAGACCCGGTGTTCCTGAATGTTAAGACCAAGTGTTCCTGAATGTTAAGACCAGGTGTTACTGTAGGTTAAGATCAGGTGATCCTGAAAGTTGAAGACCAGGTGATCCTGAAGCTTAAGACCAGGTGTCCCTGAAGGATAAGACCAGGTGATCCTGAAGGATAAGACCAGGTGTCCCTGAAGGTTAAGACCAGGTGTTCCTGAAGGTTAAGACCAGGTGATCCTGAAGGATTAAACCAGGTGTTCCTGAAGGTAAAGACCAGGTGATCCTGAAAGTTGAGACCAGGTGATCCTGAAGGATAAGACCAGGTGTTCCTGAAGCTTAAGACCAGGAGATCCTGAAGGTTAAGACCAGGTGATCCTGAAGGATAAGACCAGGTGATCCTGAAGGATAAGACCAGGTGTTCCTGAAGCTTAAGACCAGGTGATCCTGAAGTAAAGACCAGGTGTTCCTGAAGGTTAAGACCAGGTGTTCCTGAAGGTTAAGATCAGGTGTTTCTGAAGGTAAAGACCAGGTGTTCCTGAACGTAAAGACCAGGTGATCCTGAAGGTAAAGACCAGGTGTTCCTGAAGGTAAAGACCAGGTGTTCCTGAAGGTAAAGACCAGGTGTTCCTGAAGGTAAAGACCAGGTGTTCCTGAAGCTTAAGACCAGGTGATCCTGAAGAATAAGACCAGGTGTTTCTGAAGAATAAGACCAGGTGTTCCTGAAGGTAAAGACCAGGTGATCCTGAAAGTTGAAGACCAGGTGTTCCTGAAGGTAAAGACCAGGTGTTCCTGAAGGTTAAGACTAGGTGTTCCCGAAGGTTAAGACCCGGTGTTCCTGAATGTTAAGACCAAGTGTTCCTGAATGTTAAGACCAGGTGTTACTGTAGGTTAAGATCAGGTGATCCTGAAAGTTGAAGACCAGGTGATCCTGAAGCTTAAGACCAGGTGTCCCTGAAGGATAAGACCAGGTGATCCTGAAGGATAAGACCAGGTGTCCCTGAAGGTTAAGACCAGGTGTTCCTGAAGGTTAAGACCAGGTGATCCTGAAGGATTAAACCAGGTGTTCCTGAAGGTAAAGACCAGGTGATCCTGAAAGTTGAGACCAGGTGATCCTGAAGGATAAGACCAGGTGTTCCTGAAGCTTAAGACCAGGTGATCCTGAAGGTTAAGACCAGGTGATCCTGAAGGATAAGACCAGGTGATCCTGAAGGATAAGACCAGGTGTTCCTGAAGCTTAAGACCAGGTGATCCTGAAGTAAAGACCAGGTGTTCCTGAAGGTTAAGACCAGGTGTTCCTGAAGGTTAAGATCAGGTGTTTCTGAAGGTAAAGACCAGGTGTTCCTGAACGTAAAGATTAGGTGATCCTGAAGGTAAAGACCAGGTGTTCCTGAAGGTAAAGACCAGGTGTTCCTGAAGGTAAAGACCAGGTGTTCCTGAAGGTAAAGACCAGGTGTTCCTGAAGCTTAAGACCAGGTGATCCTGAAGAATAAGACCAGGTGTTTCTGAAGAATAAGACCAGGTGTTCCTGAAGGTAAAGACCAGGTGATCCTGAAGAATAAGACCAGGTGTTTCTGAAGAATAAGACCAGGTGTTCATGAAGGATTAGACCAGGTGATCCTGAAGGTTGAGACCAGGTGTTCCTTTAAATATAAGACTAGATGTTCATGAAGGATAAAACCAGATGTGAAGGGTAGGCTGTAAGCTCCTTTTGAATTAGAATTGTATCAAAATGTTTTTAAATGTCATCAAAAGTGTGGACAATCATCTCACATTGTTTTTGTAAAATGACCAGGTACTATTAAATTATTGCTTAGGACAGGTAGAATATTTTATAATCAGTCAATGATTCATGCTTCTGTAATGTAAACACACAAAACAAATAAGATGACTGAGATAACAAATCATTACAAATCATTGTTCGCAAATCATATTTAATGTGTTTGATACAGAATGTGGCATTTCATAGCTCCAGTGACGGGTTGGGTTGGGTGGGGTTGGGCTAGAGTGGGTATTTTCTAACATCTGACATTCTGCTACCACTAGCCCTCCACTTCTGGGTCACAGTGGCCATGTGGTTAAGGTGTCTGACATTCTGCTACCACTAACCCTCCACCTCTGGGTCGCAGTGGCCAAGTGGTTAATGTGCCTGACATTCTGCCACCACTAACCCTCATCCTTAAGGTCATGGTGGCCAAGTGGTTAAGGTGTCTGACATTCTGCTACCACTAGCCGTCAACCTTTGGGTCATGGGGTCAAGTGGTTAATGTGTCTGACATTCTGCCACCACTAGCCCTCAACCTTTGGGTCGCAGTGGCCAAGTGGTTAAGGTGTCTGACATTCTGCTACCACTAGCCTTCCACCTCTGGGTCACAGTGACCAAGTGTTTAAGGTATCTGACATTCTGCTACCACTAGCTCTCCACCTCTGGGTCACAGTGACCAAGTGGTTAAGGTGTCTGACATTCTTCTACCACTAGCCCTCAACCTTTGGGTCATGGGGTCAAGTGGTTAATGTGTCTGACATTCTGCCACCACTAGCCCTCAACCTTTGGGTCGCAGTGGCCAAGTGGTTAAGGTGTCTGACATTCTGCTATCACTAGCCCTCCACCTCTGGGTCACAGTGACCAAGTGTTTAAGGTATCTGACATTCTGCTACCACTAGCCATCCACCTCTGGGTCACAGTGACCAAGTGTTTAAGGTATCTGACGTTCTGCTACCACTAGCCCTCCACCTCTGGGTCACAGTGACCAAGTGTTTAAGGTATCTGACATTTGCTACCACTAGCCCTCCACCTCTGGGTCACAGTGACCAAGTGTTTAAGGTATCTGACATTCTGCTACCACTAGCTCTCCACCTCTGGGTCACAGTGACCAAGTGGTTAATGTGTCTGACATTCTGCCACCACTAGCCCTCAACCTTTGGGTTGATGGTTTGGGACCTACTTCGGGCAGTAGCCAGCTACTAGACTTTGAGCTTATTTGGTCGATACTTTTTTCTCTGGGAATTCTGGCTTTCCTCCAACACTAAAACCTGGCACGTCCTTAAATGTCCCTGGCTGTTAATAGGACGTAAAACACAAGCACACAAAACCAAGCTGCACTTAATTATAATATCCTTTTCTGGCTTGAGCTTCCGTCCTGTCCTCTTTGGTCTAGATCTGTTATTGATTCATTTGTTGTTCATCCTGAAAGAAGCTTAAATATTCTTAGCACCATTTCTCAGGAAATACAGGACAGATGTTCTCATGTTCCATTTAAAGTTTCTACATGATTTATATCTGTATTTGTTTTACCTTGAAACTGAATGGAAAATCAATGTGGTTAACTGGCAGCCATCTTGAAATTTGACTATTCAAATTTTTCTTGCTCATTACCCCAAAGCCATATACATGTATGTACTTGACTGATCATTCAAAAGGATGTGTTAGATAAATAAATTTAATTTATTTAACGAGAATTACGAATCAAGTTATACAACTTATATAAGTCACTCTTATTGGCCCGGATGTTAGCGCGTGAGGGTATTGTGGAATGAAATCAGAGTTCACGGAGGAAACCCACGTCTTCGGACAATTGATCCCAAACCTTTTCATGTCCGGTCAGGGAGCCGACCCATGGCTGCCTTGATGAAAGGCAAGTACCCTATCCACTGCGCCACCGGACCACCGGACTACCGGATCGCCGGACCACCAGACTGCCGGACCGCCGGACTACCGGACCACCAGACTACCACACCGCCGGACCACCAGACTACCGGACCGCCAGACTACCGGACCGCCGGACCACCAGACTACCGGACCGCCAGACTACCGGACCACCAGACTACCGGACCACCAGACCGCCAGACTACCGGACCGCCGGACCACCTAAAATATGTGTTGTTTATGCATGCATAGCATTAACAGTAGGAGGGATGTACTATTATGTCCATGGACAAAAGCTAGTTATCCTCCGTTTTCATCGAAATTTGGGTTTATCCGTCAATCTGTCTGTCCATGTGACACACTTCGTTTCTGTGCAATAACGACAACAAATATTATCCAATTTTAATCAAACTTGGTTATCAGGTTATTTGCCTAAAGGGCTCGGCCAAGTTTGAACACCACTTTTGACGGAATTATTTGGTGGAGGTATGGCCCTTTGATTGACAAAAAATGGCATTTTCTTTCCTTTCCATGCAATTACGGACACAAATATTGTCTGATTTTCTTGAAACTTGCTAATCAGGTTAATTGTCTATAAAAAAAGGCTTGGCCAAATTCGATCGACACTTTTTCTGACTTTATTTAACGGAGTTATGGTCCTTGATTAATGCTTCCTCGCAATCACGACAACAACTAATTATTAAGCAATAAATCTTGTTTCAACAGCATGAAATTTACAAAAGATTTTTACCTTCAATATGATTACCCCGTTACGAAAGGCGGAAAATATTAATTCTACAAATTAGCTTGTTTTTAACTCCTCCTAAACCATAATAAGCCAGGTTAAGGAGAACTAATTTGTTTTGATGATCGTTACATCATGTAGTTTTGCTGCTGATATTCGTTTATTAATATTTAATTTCTGTTTCAATTTTCGCCCAGAGTTATTTCCCCTTTTCCTTTTAAGTGCTTTCACTGTAGGCCCTATCCTGTCATCATCGATCTCCAACACCTACGTTTTAACTCTGGCATTTTCTTTTAGTGATACGTACATGTACATCAAATTCCAACTTCAAACGTGTTTTTGAGATGGCTGTGTTCTGGCTGCTGATTGGCTGATGCATTAACCAATACAAATTGAGTTCTATAGCGCCCCCTTTGTTGATTCTGAGTTAGATAATTTAATATATCACGATCGAGCCTTTAGGCGAGTGACATTATTTAATTATTTAATAAGTTTAATCAATTTCATATTACATTGACACAAGTGTAAGATTCTATTTATCATATAACTTATATTTATGAGAAAATACACAAAGACTCTCAAATTAATTCTCTATAATAAAGGCAAATTTATTCTGTGACACTATGATTTTCACTACTGAGACAATCATATGACGTCATAAAGATGTCATTTGTTTATGACGTCACATTAGTGTTATCATACGTGTGTAATACCATTTTTATGACATAGCCGTATGGCATGACTGAACGGGTCAGTTATGTGATAAACTATAATATTGCCTGTACGTAGCTGCAGCTATAATTTTTGGATGCTGTGGTGGCCAAGCGGTTTGGTTTAAAGGTGTCTGACATTCTGCTACCGCTAGCCCTCTACATCCAGGTCATTTTTAGCTCACCAGCTACCTCTTCTTGAGAAATGACAGGATATTGTCCAAATTTGATCGGTAGTATTTTTTGGTAAAGGGGATTCAATCTTGTATAAATGATGGTTCTTTCCTACCCGGGCCTGAGGGTCAAGACTCGATAAGGGAAAAGGATTAAACTCTTTAAGATTCATCTTCTTTATAAAATCTCAGGATATTGTTCATATTTGGTCTGAATCATAATCTTCGGTGAAGCAAATCCAATTTTATTTAAATGATGGGACTGACCAGGGGGGGGGCAGAGAGGGTCTATTAGAACCCCTTCTTCATCTTAAAGAATGACAGGAACATGTTAAAGTGTTAAAGTTCATGATGGTTTTGATACAATTGTATTCAGGTAAATGAAACAGGCCCTCTGGGTCTCTTGTTCAGGTCACTGGTTGTAGGTCAGTGGGTTTTTTTATGGGAACTCCGGCTTTTCTTTTTACGTTCCGGAATGTTGAAAATAACCGGAATGTCTTTCAGCTTATATGTCTGTTGCATTTATCTTTGTTGTTGCTTCGGAAGCTGTTCGACTTGGCTGACTGTAAATTTCTGAACCAGTACATGAATGATTCTTTAGTAAATATCAGATATTAACTAAAATACTGCTTTCTTTTAAGGCTAAATTTGCCTTTGTCATATTACAAACAACCAAAACCATTAAAAAGGAGAAAAAGAGACGCTAATTGTTGGGCTAATTCTCCGCTACAATCGCTCAAATTTACACCTGCAAACTCCAAAGCAAAATATTGTATTCACGTAGAGAATTCTCATCCTTCGATTGGAAATAATCTATACCATATGGGTGACTGATCAAATTTCTTAAAAATATTCTCTAAATTTCAATATACTTTGCAGGCAAAAAATCTTGACATTAATCCGATTTATGTTGACTTGGGAATATTTTGCATTTATTGAATATAGCAAAAATACACCAGTCATGAAATGTTTATCGCTATGGCAGGCTTACACTGAGTAATAAAAAGGTAATATACAAGGTATTCATGTTGATGATAAAATAAAAGTAAAATTTAGTAGATATTGACGAGGGCTTGTTGTTGTCTGTTACAAGTGATGATTACTATCCGCATGGAATAGACATGATCAGGTTTCCTAACCAGGTATAGATATATAAAACTGTTAGCACCGATACTTATTATCTCTGCATGATGATCCGGATTGGGGGAAACTGTCTAATGGTTTTAGAGACTCTATTGTGAGGTCGCAGCCTCTGTCGTAGGACTATATAATGGTGTATGTGTTATATGTAACCTTCGTTCTGTGACAACAAGGACAGGATCGCGGAATATTCAGACAGGTAAAAATTTTAGTACAGGTGTATTTACAAACTTATCAATACGGATGTCGACCTGAATTTTTTGTAAACAGAGATGAGATTGAGGTCAATGATAATTTCAGTGTAAGAACTTGACAACAAAAGTTAGGGGTACTAGTACACCAAAACTGAAGTGATTGTTACTGGTAGTTAAGGCCCATGGGCCTTTTGTTTTTGTTTTTTTTTTATAAAAAGAGATGAGCAAGAAGCATTCAAAATAATGAGACACTTCAAACTAATGCTATTTCAATTTGAATAAATACATGTATGATGGAATTCTATGAACCGTAATTTCCTGCATATTACCCGCACAGGGTTAAAGCACACAGGAAGTAAATTTTTGAGGCATTTTCGAGGCTTTTGTAAAATAAATTCCAGATAACCCGCACTAGCAGATTGCCTGCTGGCTAAGTACGTCAAATGTATACCTAGTGAGTACAAATGTACCTCATATGTGACTTTCTGATTTATTTTTTGAATGTTGGAAATCAGACACATATGATGGAAATATTGTGTTTATTTTGTAAATATATATGTTTATGTGTATAATTAAAGCTATATATAAACTTATCAATGATATATTTTGTTTTCAAATAGTGTAGATCTACATGTTGATAAAAATGGGAAAACTTAACAATGTATATAGCCCGCATTTTTTGTGATTTTGCAAAAAAATCTACAGATAGTCCGCAACGGCAGATATAGCCTGCTCTAGACATCTTCTGATGTAAAAAAAATTGTAGAGCCCACAGGCAATACACAGGAAATTACGCTTGCAGATAATCAGAAACCAGAATCACTTTGAAATTTTCCATTACGTATACATGTACATGACATTCTGCGGTAGTATGCAAATTTACTCGATTAAATTTTACTTTATCTATGTTAGCCTACAAATCTATACTTATACATTTCAACACAGGCTGACATATATGATTGGTTGAGCATATCAAGATTAAAATGATTTCCTTTTACAGAAAACTTTTATTTTAAAACCACACTTTAGATTGCTGAAATGTATATGCCGCGACTTTAATGAATATGACTTTTAAATCAAAAGTCAGTCATGATCAGCTGGTATGACCATTTTTAAAGCACTGTTTTCTTTTCCAGAAAAGTGAAGATTCTCCAACCTCAAAAGGTGGACCAAGAAGTCTATCCGTTGCTATGGCTACCTGTGGGGGTTCCTCCTGGGCCCTTTTCCTGATCGTATCGGTGGCCGTCCTGCCCCTAGTACTCTCCACGAACAGGTATGGCATGTGAACATATAGGTTTATATATATATGTCATAAACTTCCTTTTTATGCCTCCACCACAAAATGACCAGGGATTATAGTATTGTCCTTGGTTATCATTACAGTCGAACTTCGACGATTCAAATTCCTCAATGTGTCGAATCTTTGGCAAAGTCCGATTTTTTTCATTATATAACACCATTAATTTACTTTTCATGAATCAAACTTCTATGAATCCAATTTTTCACTGTTTCGAAGTTTTAATCTGACCCGTTTGTTATGAAAACATTGAAAAGTACAACTTTTTTGAAAATTTTACCTGATATGAAATTAAGTTGACAAACAAAAAAATCTTACAAGATTACCACGTTACATAAATTACAGTGTGTATTTTAGTATACTATTCTTTATAAATGTGAATCTACAATTTTTAGCCTGCGTTACGTTACACTAGCACCGCATCGGTTCTTCTTATGTACAGTACATATATACATATACATGTCGATGTTCGATGTTCAATATTCATGAGTCGAAGTCCCGATGTTTCGAAGTTTTCACGACGGTCCCGCAAAGTTCAAATCATCAAAGTTCGACTGTACTTATTTTTGTATTTAGGTCACCTGAGATGAAATCTCAAGTAACCTTTTATTAATCTCTTTTTTCCGTCATTGTGCATCGAGTGTCCGTAAATAATTTACATTTTCAACTTTGTCTCAAAAACCCCTGAACCAATTTGAATGAAATTTGACAGGAACCTGAGGAAGGGGCTCAAAAGGGGTCACAATAGTTAAAACTTCAAGCATCGTCTTCTCCAGACCCAGGAATGCTAGCTGGAATCATATTCTCTTCATAAATGGAAAGAACTTAAGATGCTTTATTAAAATTGTAAATTTTATGGCCCCCAGACTTCATATTTCCCCCTGGGGAGGGGGTGAAGTTTACTATAGTTTATATAAATGACACTTTTTGATATATTTTGTTCATTTTCAGTTGGAGATAATTAAAACTTGGTTTGATGTATAACCAGGGGATGACAGTTTTATGTTGATGATGAAAAAAAAATTCGACTCTGGCCCACTCCCGCGGCAGTGGGGAGGGACTCAAAATGGTCAAATTTTAACAATCTTCTTTTAGGACCCAGATATGCACTTATTGGTGCTAATACATCAAAACTCAGGTGACCGTTAAGGCCCGTTGGGCCTCTTGTTTCTTGTTTACACTTTAACAGATGGGGATGATACACAAATGTATATGCCGAACTGTTATTTGGTGTATAGTTGTAATGATAAAATAGTCAGGTCAAGTTCCAATTTCTTGCAGATCAAACTATTTTCCTCCAGGGCTAAAGCCAAATTTATTTTAGACTAACATTTGAGAGCCTTCATTGTCAATACAAGTAAAAGTGGAAATTAAAAAATAAATCACATAAAAAGTACTTCTCTTTGATTGTTAGCTGGGATGTTCCTGTCATAGCCAGTGACTAACACATCTAGTATTTGTGTAAACACAAATGATGTATCATGATGTGAGAGAAAAAGGATTTGTAAATGTGTAGCAAGGCTGGACTGGCCTTCAGGGTCGATCATCGGCCACCAGGTAGTAATCCTTGTAGACCTTCCGTCTAGAGTTCAGAAAGTCCCCTGTCTGGCTGTTACAGTTTAAGCTCACCTGGCAATGTTGTCCATCCTGCATCAGTCATCTTTTCCAAGCGGTGTGATATATTTGGCTGGTAGCTTCCTTTGAAAGATTAAAGCAAGCAAAGTTTGTCCTGCTTTCAATGTCACAGGGGTCAAATGTGTTCAAAACTGTCGAATGGCACCTTCTGAAATGCCCGAAACGCTTAGAGACATGAAATATTTTAGGATTATAGGAAAATACAGATGTGTTTATGTTTTTCTGTAGAATTTGAGCTACCAGGTACATGCATATTTATATTCACAATGTTTTTAAAAAAACAGGGTCCATTTCAGAGGAATATTTGCTAATAATTTAATTTTGCCTATTCCCGCAATGTTAAACTTTTTCAGGTTATATTGTATAACCTCAAAAATCAGACAACGCAAAAAGTGATGACGTCATATAACGCCATGTTTGGCGCGGTATTTTGTAATCAAACTTCTGATTGGTTGAAGTTGTTTTTGTGAAATTTATGCACATGGTTGTGTATTTTGCAAAACCATTCGATTTTTGTTACAGTTAATACGAAATCATTGTATAAGACTTATGTCTCATATACATATGTACGTATCTTCGGAAATGAAATTATAAGTAAAAACACAATATTTTTTAGGGTTATACGGTTTATACCGAAAAAACTGTGTGCACTTTTTTGCATAAACCGCTTTGCGGATTTATGCAAAGTGCACACAGTTTTTTCGGTATATACTGTATAACCCTAAAAAATATTGTGGTTATTCCTTAAATATTCAGGAATTTTTCTTCATTTCTAAACATCATTTTGTCATGACCAACAAATTTCACTTTAAATCATCTAGTGACAATTGTTAAAGCCCTTAGGAATATCTAGGTTATTGTTTGTTGATCGATAGCTGCATGTGTACTTAGTAAAACAGGATCAAGCCAAACACACTTAAATATATTCTATTGATGGCTGAATGTCATTAAATAGAAGACTGATTATACCCGGGTACATGTGATGTGGAGATAAATGTCATTTGTAGAAAGAGAAATGTTTGAATTCTGTGCCTTCTGTCTGTTAAGTTTGTTGATGCATTGTTTCAGTCAACCCCAATGACACATTTAAAGGCCCAATAAGCGTAACTTTCGGCAAAACTTGAAGCGAAAATCAAGCCTAATAACTTATTATATTTATAGATTTAGTTAAGATTAACTGATATCAGCAATATTCAAGATGAATTCTTTTGCGGTTACTGGTACAGCAGCAGTTGAAACACGCTATTTGTAAACACGCGTCCATTTCGAACTGTCTTCTACCTTTCGGTTTGTTGTTGAAGTGGACCCCACCTGAATAATTTTCAATTCCTTGTTTTTTTTTGTCAAGAGTTTCTTGTTAGTTACCGCTTAGGTTTACTTCGTTTTAGGCTTATTTTTTCATGGTTATCAACTGGATTTTTTTCCAGAATTTTTCAGAACACGAAAATTTCTCTGAAGTTACGTATATTGGGCCTTTAAGAACTTCCAAATCAAGGGTTGGAATAGTTCATAATAAAGTTCAGGGTGAATGAGTTACTATCTCTCTTTGTTATAAAATTTTGTTGTGGTTTAATGTGTACTGTGTATGTCGTATTAGTCCGTGTAAACACGGTAAAAACTTAGAGTATCAAGGTTTTTCTGTACGTCTACTTAGAGTAGCAAGGTTTTTCTGTACGTCTACTTAGAGTAGCAAGGTTTTTCTGTACGTCTACTTAGAGTAACAAGGTTTTTCTGTATATCTACTTAGCGTAGCAAGGTTTTCTGTATGTCTACTTAGAGTAACAAGGTTTTTCTGTATGTCTACATTCAAGTTCACACAAACTTGTATAAATTATCATAAATAGCTATGACTTCTGCTTTTAGCAGAATATCTTTCGAATCAAATGTCTATACACTCTTGCAACTAGATGGTGAGTGGTACATATTATGTACCGTATTTCAAAAAGGGGAAATGAGGTAACGTTTTGCTTTGAAATGCTACTTCTTCTAAACCCTTTAGTGGAGTACAACCAAATTTGGCGTGAAACATCTTTTGGAGGAGGGTTATAATCATAATTGATATAAATGAGGCTGGCGACTGCCCCACATATATGTAATGCCTTGAACTTGAATTGCAACCAAATGCACCAGGGCTTATGGTAAAAGAAAATCAGACACTAATTTATTCACTTAATGGCAACTATGACCCAGAGGTGGAGGGCTAGTGTAGCAGAAAGTCAGACACCTTAACCACTTGGTCACCGCGACCCAGAGGTTGAGGGCTAGTGTTAGCAGAATTTCAGACACCTTAACCACTTGGTCACCTTATTTTTACTTCTGCAACAACCTTGTAGGGTAGATCAGCTTCAGTATTATATCTAAGTTATTTCTGTTTCAGCAAGTACATCGTGACGGCCCCAGCTAAGGCACGGCGAGGCTACATGTTCACGGTGAACGTGGCCCTGTTGGTGCCGTCCGGCCCGTCCACGGTGGAGGTGACCATCACCGATCTCACTAACCAGGTCCTGGTGGGACCTGTGACAGGAAGTTTCGTCGGCAATGCCGCCAGTAAGTTTTGTTTTACCAGCTTTTATCAGGTTATACTGAAAAAATACTTATTTTGGTGTACGTAAATTTTAGCAGATATCAAATAAATTTAAACAGACTAGAGCAATGGTGAATTAACACACTCACAATCCTGAATGTTGAAAACAATCAACAGAAATTGTAATTACCGGCAGTGCAGTCATAATTCAGCGAAATACTAATTAGCACGAAAATTGTTAAAATAAGAGGTTTATCACGGAAATGTGGCCAGCCAATATTATATCTACAGACCGTTTCATAATAGATTTTCAAACATTACTGTAAACTAGATTTATTTCGTGTGCTATTTACTTTTGTGAATTTCATAATATCAAAACAAAAGACTATGTGTGGTAAGGCCAGAAATATGCCAAAAATTAAAAACAATAAAGTTTAAACAAATAACAAACTGATATTCTATTTCAATAAAGGCTTTGTCTGGAATCAGAAAATATTATCTTTTTATTATTTTCACCCATCTGATACACGCAGTGACCAATTCCAAGCTACCATTTTTGCACATGTCTTGATTTTAGCTGTTAGATATTTATCGTCGCAAATTATTTATGATTGGGCTGACTCACCTTATAAGACATATTGTACTGCTGCTACACAAGTAAAACAAAAGCTAATCGCAGAGAAAAAGTAATGATGTACGTATTATTTCTTTTTTGCGACACTTATAATTAATTATTTTTATCATGTTTCTCCATCAAGCTTGTGAGTAGTCGGATCCAGTCCTGATATGATGTCAAATTTTAATTTCCATCAGAAAAGAAAAGTCTGTTTTGATGTATTTTGATATACTTCTAAGCGGTGTGGAAATGTATTATGACGTCACTGTTGTCAAAACTAGAATAGTGATGACTGGATATGTGATCATGCAGTAAGACAACCTTTGTCTGTGTTAACACATGGCGCTGGTAATGAATATCGGCAATTCAGAATCGCCCCAGTAGATGGCGCTGGTAATGAATTTGTTGGCAATTGCATTGGCAGGATAGGATATTCAGCTTTAAGTATTTTTTTCTTTTCAGATGAACAGAAGCTGATCACTATGAAAGTAAGTGTTGTGTATAAAAACTTATGAACAAATAAATTTAATTTATTTTACAACAGTTTTGAAATAAGTTATCCAAATTATATTAATCACTCTTGTTGGCCCCCATGTAAGCGTGCATGTCAGTCTTATAGTGGATGAAACTAGAGTACCTGGAGAAAACCTTACGTGGTTTGGCATTTTTAACTGTTGGTATATTAGTTACCTCCCCTTAGTGATATTTTTGCTAAAATGTAGCAGTTTTGGTAGGACTTGTTGACCAGGTATCTCAATTACCTCCCCTTAGTATGTGGTAAGACTTGTTGACCAGGTATCTCAGTTACCTCCCCTTAGTAAATGGTAGGACTTGTTGACCAGGTATCTCAGTTACCTCCCCTTAGTAAATGATAGGACTTGTTGACCAGGTATCTCAGTTACCTCCCCTTAGGTTGTGGTAGGACTTGTTGACCAGGTATCTCAGTTACCTCCCCTTAGTAAATGGTAGGACTTGTTGACCATGTATCTCAGTTACCTCCCCTTAGGTTGTGGTAAGACTTGTTGACAAGATATCTCAGTTACCTCTCCTTAGTAATATTTATGCTATAATGTAATACAGTTAGTTGTGTGTGTCGATGTGTGCATGTGTGCGTCCATCAGGGCTTTTTCTCACTGGTTTAGGAGGGGTCCTTTTTGTCTCATTTTGGGAAGAAAATTGGTGAATTGGGAAAGACTTTTACAGGATTAAACTGCAAATTTTGAGAATCTGGCTTTAAAATGAAATAATTCTGATTGGGAATGGGCCCATTAACGGCCCCAGAAAGCCATCAGAAAAAGCCCTGTCCATGGTACCTTGTGTACATGATATCTCATGAACCCCTGGATAGATTTGAAGGGCTGCACCTAATTAGATCTTGGTGGTTATCGGTAAACGTTTAAGGCCCAATATACGTAACTTCAGAGAGATTTTCGTGATTCTGAAAAATTCTGAAAAAAAATCCAGTTGATAACCATGCAAAAATAAGCCTAAAACGAAGTAAACCTGAGCAGTAACTAACAAGAAACTCTGGACCAAAAAATCCAAAGAATTGAAAATAATTCAGGTGGGGCCCACTTCAACAACAAACCGAAGGTAGAAGACGCTTTGAAATGGACGCGTGTTTACAAATACCGTGTTTCAACTGCTGCTGTACCGGTAACCGCGAAAGAATTCACCTTGAAAATTGCTGATATCAGTTAATTCTGAACTAAATCTATAAATATACTAAGTTATTAGACTTGATTTTCACTTCAAGCTTTGTCAAAAGTTACGTATAATGGACCTTTAAAGGTCAAAAGTCACCATTGACCACCTTGTGGGGTTGGAGGGATATATCTATGTGAGCCTCTGCTCACTTTGCTTTTATTTCTTATAATTAAGAGCAAATACATGTAATAGGAAAGAGCTAAAAAGAAGGGAACAGATCCAACCTTTAAAGACGTCTGGGCCAACAAGTTTGATTGATATAAGTTGGCTAACTTGTTTCATAATTGTATGATGTAAGATAAAGTTTATTTTATAATTGACGAGTCTTAGTTGACCCTGCTACCTTTCTATAATGGAAAGTGACAGTATATTATACATTTGTCCCCCTTGTAACCACACAGGCGGGTACATCCTCGGATAGTTATTAAATCCAACAAGCTAAGCAAGCTGTCAGTGGAAAAACATGTTTCCTGGGCCCGTATTCATGAAACCGTTCTCATGCTCAAGCTTGGATTTTGTGCTCAAGCCCAATTTCTTGATCCGGTTATTCATTGATGATGAAATGATATTTTGCCAAAGATTCGGAAATATTTGGAAGACAGTTTAAGCCAGATACTGTTTCAATGTTTATATTTTACTTTTTGAGCGTTCGACACGATTTTAGTAAATTACAAGAAAACTGACTTGAGCACAAGATCCATACTTGAGCATGAGAACAGTTTCATGAATACAAGCCCTGATGTTTGGTTTTTGTAATTCAATGAAGAAAATAAAAACATTTGTTGCCATCCCCTATAAAATGGGTTTGTGGGGGATATTAAATTGAGCTCTGTCCATCTGAGGGGCTTTTTTGGGCTAATATAACTTGAAAACCGTTCAACAGTCTTATTCATCTCAACAAAACTTTTACGCACATCAGGCCAGTGCTGTAGTTTTGCCTTTTGCAGTTTGGGAGGTCTCATTTTTTATATCTTCTTTCCTACCATGGAAACAATTAAGTCAGAAAAACAAAATTACTGTTTAATATGTAACTTTTTCTGTGCTACAACTTGAAAACCATCAAGTGAACTTTAGAAAACTTTGTACATATATCAGGCTATAGTGCCTAAATTAGTTTTGCCTTAATTTTGCGATTTGCAAGTTTCATATTTTGCTATTTATCTGTTACCATGGAAACATTAATGTCATATCACGAGTTTATAATGCCTTTGCTCACCCTCTCAACCAATTCCCCGTGCCTTTCCTCCTACATACTTTATCCCTTCTACTCTCTTTCCTATCTTTTCTCGTCCACCGAAGGTCGTAAGGCCATGTGAGGGCATAAAACTCTCAAAATAAAAAATAAATAAACAAGAAAATAAAAATAGCCTTTGTTTTGTGGTTCCTTGTTTACATTATTGTTGGAAAATCCATCAGGTTTGCGTTGTTTATTTGTTGTTTTTGGTCCGTAAGAAATTTTAAATTCTGCCTTCAGATAGAAGACACGTTATCAGCAGGGAAGCATTACCTGATTGTGGAAAGTAAATCGGGAGTTGTGTTCAGGGTCCAACAAGATTTGCAGGTTCTCGCCAAAACAGGGTTGGTCCTGATCCAAACCGATAAAGCCATGTATAAGGAGAGTCAAAAAGGTAAGGCTGACCTCAAGTACAGATAATGGTATCATTAGATTATTTACTGCCCGTTTCGTACATTGCCATAATTTCTTGCGTGTTGCCCATTGGCTTTAAGATTTAAAACCTAGAAAAATTGCTCCTGCGGGCTACCTGATGAAGCGGGTTATATGATGAATTGTATTTCTCAAACTAAAAAAGTGTGGGTTTTATTATCATGATATCTGTCAAATCTAGAATTGTATACATCTCAGGAAAAGTAGAAATAATACTTGTTTTTAAGTATATGTATTTGTAACTGAATATATAAATATCTAAATTCCAAATGTATTTGTTCACGGTATGAAGAATAAACGTAAGGATACTTTTGAATAGTCTTAACGTGAAAATATTAAGTAAATACAACTCACAAGATATCCGAAAATGTCGTTTAAGCACTATTAGGTACAGATGAGAGATTTAGTGTCTGCCTGACATCGGCAGTAGAATCTCTGTGATACCATGGTAGTTGGTCTACCTAGATTACCTTTGTAATTAATTGTTGTTTAGCAGATAACCCCCAGGCAAATGTCGGAGCAAGCTATCTGAAGATTTTAAATCATTAAGGCGATATTTTGGGGTATGCAGGCTATACAAAGGAGTGGGCAATTAAATACACAATATGTTATGTTAATGATTTTACCTTACTATTGATTTCAGTTCTTATTAGAACTGCAGCGATTGGCTCTGATGCTAAGCCTCTCAACACTCACCTGGACATCATCATCAAGGTAAGCCCCTGTCTGATACAGTAAAACCCCACTTACCTGGCCCCCAGTTTACTCGATATCAAGCATTCGTCAAACAATTTGTTTGGTCCAAACCCAGTTCGAACGTATTCAAACAACCTCGGATTCCTCAAATACCATTCCTCAAACCACTGATAAGGTCCCCGTGAGTTCAAGGGGATTTGCTTTATATCTGTAACCTTAGTGTATCAAGTTATTTTACTAGTCAAGAACGCCAACCCAGGCTGCCTTCAAAGTATTAAGCTTTTTATATGGGGTCATAATCACAAAGAAGACTAGATAAAGGACAAAAAAGGTTTACTATCAGAATGAGGTTTTCCAGGACCACACAAACTAGAAGTTCTAACAAGCTCAACTGAGGAGGAAAGACAGTGGGGCCTTTTCATTGGACCGGTCGGCTTTACTATAATATCTTTTTCAAGTTCAGAAAAGTCTAAATAGATTTGTTTTCGTTTCAGGACCCAAATGACAACAAACTAGCTCACTACAAAGACCTCACCCCTGATCACGGTAAGAATGATTTACAGTGTTGAGCATGTCGCCTGAAAAGGGGACGTTATAGGGATCACTTTGTTGGTGGCATCTGTCGTCAACGGAAGTATCGCTCGGAAATAGGTTTCCGTGTGATAACTTGAGTTCCCTTGGTCCTATTAAACTCAAATTTCATACGTATACAGTACATGCTTTCTTACTGAAAGCCCTTGCAGGCATGCTGGTATTGGTTTTCAGGTCTGAAGTCAAAAGTTCACCATTACTATAAATAGAATTGACATTCTGAGTCAAGGAATTGTCAACTGAAGGTTGAAAGGCTGTGTGGGGACGTAAAATTCTCAAAATAAATAAATAAATAAATAACGCAAGGTTATCCATTCGAGAAAAATGGAGTAAAATCTCAACTATCTGTTACAAGTTCATTTACAGTAAAACTTCGTTATTGTAAAGTTGGCGGGACCTCGTGAAAAACACCAGAGTCATCAAAGAATTCAAATTAAGTGGGTTCGAATATTTGGGTTGAAGTTTGGTCTGGGCAGACGAAATATTTCAAGTGAAACAGGGTCTTTGAGTTTTATACGAGTGCAAAACAATGCGGGACAGCAGTAAATATTGAAAGGGAATGTCAAGGTCAGAGTTGAAATGAGAGTTCAAAAAAAGTTGATAAGGTCAGGATCAATGTCGGTGGAAATTTTGTACTGATGATGTCATACATTGTGTTTTTCTAGGTGTGGTCAACGTGGACTTTGAACTGGTTAACGACCCAGTCCTCGGGGAATGGACCATTACTGCTATGGGCACCACAATGCCGGTACATTTTACAGTTACATATCACACATAGTTACCAATACTGTTGTATATCACATATACTTACCAGTTTTGTTTCGTAAAATATTCATTAGGAGGTATACTCATTTACCATATATATAATTCACTTTAGAAATGTATTTTATATCTATATAATGAAAAAGACAGCCTGTTTTATAAAAAGTAAATCATTTCCATAATTCCAACTCTTTTCCAGGAAATAGTGACAGAAAGAACATTTACTGTGGATAAATACGGTAAGTCAAGTTTATCAGATGAAACAAAGACGGAACTGAACGACAAGGTGATATGTCTGTCTATCTCTCTGTGATATGTCTGTTCATCCCTCTGTGATATGTCTGTTCATCCCTCTGTGATGTCTGTCCTGCCCTCTGTGATAGGTTTGTCCATCCCTCTGTGATATGTCTGTTCATCCCTCTGTGATATGTCTGTCCTTCCCTCTGTGATATGTCTGTCCTTCTCTCTGTGATATGTCTGTCCTTCCCTCTGTTGGGTCTGTTCTTCCCTCTATAGTATCTGTCCATCCCTCTGATATGTCTCTCCTTCCCTCTGTGATGTCTGTTCTGCCCTCTGTAATATGTCGTCTGTCCATCCCTCTGTGCTATGTCTGTCCTTCCCTTTGTGATGTCTGTCCTTCCCTCTATAGTATCTGTCCATCCCTCTGATATGTCTGTCCTTCCCCCTGTGATATCTGTCCTTCCCTCTGTAATATTTTGTCTGTTCATCCCTCTGTGATATGTCTGTTTATCCCACTGTGATATGTCTTTCCTTCCCTCTGTGATGTCTGTCCTTTCCTCTTTAGTATCTGTCCATCCCTCTGATACGTCTGTCCTTCCCTCTGTAATATGTTGTCTGTACATCCCTATGTGATATATCTGTCCCTCTATCTGTGATATGTCTGTCCATCCCTCTGTGATATGTCTGCCATGCCCTCTGTGATATGTCTGTCCATCCCCCTTTGATATGTCTGTCCATCCCTCTGATATGTCTGTCCTTCCCTCTGTGATATGTCTGTCCTTTTCTCTGTGATATGTCTGTCCATCCCTCTGATATGTCTGTTCATCCCTCTGTGATATGTCTGTCCATCCCTCTGATATGTCTGTCCATCCCTCTGTGATATGTCTGTCCATCCCTCTGTGATATGTCTGTTCATCCCTCTGTGATATGTCAGTCCATCCATCTGATATGTCTGTCCATTCCTCTGTGATATGTCTGTTCATCCCTCTGTGATATCTGTTCAACCCTCTGTGATATGTCTGTCCATCCCTCTTTGATATGTCTGTCCATCCCTCTGATATGTCTGTCCATCCCTCTGTAATGTCTGTCCATCCCTCTGTGATATGTCTGTTCATCCCTCTGTGATATGTCTGTTCATCCCTTTGTGATAAGTCTGTCCATCCCTCTGATATGTCTGTCCATCCCTCTGTGATATGTCTGTCCATCCCTCTGTGATATGTCTGTCCATCCCTCTTTGATATGTCTGTCTATCCCTCTGATATATCTGTCCATCCCTCTGTGATATGTCTGTCCATCCCTCTGTGATATGTCTGTTCATCCCTCTGATATGTCTGTTCATCCCTCTGTGATTTGTCTGTCCATCCCCCTGTGATATGTCTGTTCATCCCTCTGTGACATGTCTGTCCATCCGTCTGTGATATGTCTGTCCTTCCCTCTGTGATGTCTGTCAATCTCTCTGTAATATATTAACTGTCTGTCCATCCCTCTGTGATATGTCTGTCCATCCATCTTTTCCTCCTTTTGCAGGGCTGTTAACAAAATTTTCAAAGTAGTTATTTATCAGAATTTCTATTCCATAAAATTGTTCATAATAAAAAATTCATATATAGCATGCTAATTTGCCACTGGACATGTGGCATTCAAAACATTTCTCAATGTTATTGTAATGTAAATCTTTTAAAATCCCTTTTCATTTTTTTTATAATTTTTGGACAATTTTGAATCTGAGTAAACTTTTTGATGAGATTTTGTATAAATTGTTGTCTAGCCTGGTACATGTATTTTTGTTTGATACAGTTCTACCCAAGTACTCTGTGGAGGCTAATCTACCGGGATTTGTGATGTTGTACCCTGGGAGCAACGATGGACAGTTGACTGTCGATGTAATAGCCAAGTAAGTGTCAGAACAAGGGCGACAACTCTAGATAGAAATCAAACAGAGTTGACAGATGTTTATCGTTCCTGTTGAGTAGAGCACTGTTGCTGAAGGTGATCTTCAGAAAATATCTAGATTTGTTGTTTTACATATTTTCTGGAGTGTACAGTGTATTTCTAAACTGTTACAGGTACACGTATGGAAAGCCAGTAAACGGAAGAGCCATAGTTGTGGTAACCAGTGGTAACCGGATCAATGAGATGGAGAAAACACTTGTGGTAAGACTCTGTGATATTATGTGTGGATGAACAAAGAATTTTAAGTTTATGTACCATCCAAATCATGTTAAAATGCTACAAACACAGTGTGGTTTGTTTGTAACTATGGTAACAATAGTAGACATTGTTACTAGGAAAACACATAATTCAAGTTTTTGATATTTATGAATTCAGTAATATGAGAAGCCCTTTTCTGGCTCACCTTTCTCGAAATCCAAGGTTAATTATGTCATAGTGCAGTGTCTGTCATCAATTACTAGTAGTTTTTTGGTAGGTATAGATGGGATTCAAAATTATACAAATGATGGGGCCGACCCCCAAGGAGGCTGTCAGGGGAGGGGCCAAAAGGGGGTAATTTTACTGAACTGATATAAACAAATTCTGTAGACATTTTCACTGATTGTCCATCATATTTGGCTGAAAGCATTCATGGGAGATGAGGATTCTAAATGGTATAAATGGTTTGGGCTTATCCCCAGAAGGGCAGAGGGATGCCAGGGGCCAAAAGGGGGCAATTTGGTTGTATATTGGTTTAATTGAATTCTCTAGCCTAGCAATGGATATCAACTATCCTTTGAATTCAGAATGGCACAAATGATGTGAACCCCTCCATCCAAGGGGGCTAAGGGTCAGGGCAAAAAACAGGCAATCTGGCTGATATATTAGAGGTAAAAAGATCTTGCTATATCCACCAATCCCCCACATGGGGATGAGGGAGAAGGGCCTGAAAAGACTAATTTAATAATAATATGCAAATATAGCCTTTTGATGAGGTCGATACATGGTTTTAAAACCATGAATCGACCGAAATCAAAAGGCTATAATAGTTTTATTATAAATTGATGTTTTTTATTTGAACTCAGACTACAAGAGAACGATTTTTTCAACGACATTTAATCAAATCCTCAAACACTATTATAACAATACAATATTAAATACTTCCTGAACACTTTAACAGCTGTCAATGTTTTCCGTTTGATATTGTTGGACTCCAAGCAATCGAGAATAGCACCTTTGGATTATTTGTAAGAACGGCGAATCTGCCGTCTGCCATTACTGTTGTTGTCAAGCAATGCCAAGGTCTTTGGAGCTCTTGACGTTAAGTCATATTTCTATTTTTAGAAACATCCAGTCCATCAGCTTTTTTTACCAGCTTTTTTTGTACGACTGGTCATTATCCCTTTTTATTGGGAATCAGGTATCCAATCAGAAAGTGTAAAAAATATAAAATTATAATAATGAATAATATACAACATTTGATATAGCGCCCTATCTAGCTAACATAAGCCAATCTAAAGCGCTTTGCAGTACATAGATATACAATTCTTATACAATCAATACAATTAACACATACAGTTCTATCATATACAATTCTGAGGAGTTCGCAGGGGCTGTCTTATCAGGCGCTAACTACTTGTCCTGTACCACTTGGCTAATATATCCCTAGGTGTGTGTATGTATGCATGTGTGCTGGAGAGGAATTGTGCTCTGTTTGTAGTGGGACCATGTTTCCAACAGCATCTTTAATAGTGCATTACATACTTATAAACCTCTGGGTCGGGTCATTAAACTAAAACAGTTGAGATCTCAACCCCCATAACCAAACGTTTATACACATATGCTAGACTGATTGGTCTTGCGGTCTGTCCTTGACCCTGGAATCTCTTTAGAGAAGGATGTGCCATGATTATGTAGATACAACTGTATCCTGGTGAGTGATACAGGTCCTATGGGCCATGGGTAAAAATAGACTGTTAGCCTCCTTGAATGAAGCCCTACAAAGGAAGTTGAAGAATACATTTTTTTTATGTTTCAACGTTTAAAAAGGTATTCTAAGAAAACGTCTAAAAAGGTATTCTAAGAACTGAAAAGCTTCTAGTGATGGTATTTGGCTTGGGACTTTTTGTCAAGGAGTGTAATAAATTTTGTGAAAATACATGACCTTGACTTTATATTCAAGGTCACAAGAGCCAAATAACTTCCCTATCACTTAACATACAAACAGGTTTAAAGTCAGTGAAACCTCTCTATTAAGACCACCTTAGGGACCGCACTTAAGTGGTCTTAATAGCAAAGTGGTCTTAATACCGAGGGTGACCATGCAGACAGATCTCTCTGAAATCCACTTCTTGACATGTTTTGATTGTCCATTAACTAAATATATAGGCTTTATAATGTTAAACACACAGTAATTGTAACTGATTAGCCAATTTGACACCAAAACACAGCTTACTGATCTGATACCTGACAGGTGTACACAGTGGAATACACACCAGGTGACTTTGTGTTTGGTCGGTGCTCTGAGTAGTGAGGTGAAACTAAGAGCAAAAGTAGGATTTGGGACTTTTCAAAACTGGTCTTAATAGCAAGGTGGTCTTAATAGTGAGGTGGTCTTAATACCGAGGTGATCTTAATACCGAGGTGGTCTTTAAGCAAGGTTTCACTGTACATGGTTTGTCTTATTCCCTTGTAGAATGGAATGGCTTCGTTCACCGCCTCAGTATATCGGAGCGAGGTGATAGCCTACCGCTATCGGGCGGGTAACCCTGAGGCAGTGGTGAAGGTCAGGGTCATCGAAGCTGTAACAAATAAGGAAGAGAAGTTCGAAGGAAGTGTGCCGATGTTCGTAGAACCATACAAGATGGCCTTCATCAACGAGGATGGATCGTTTATTTACGACATGCCCCTCAATATATTTGTGAGTATTTATTGTGCGGCCTTCAAATCTGTTGACTCCTTCACCCCTGAAATTTCATGATGAATTATTCCAACATATGATTTGGAGAGTTCAAATGTAGCTTCAGGTGTGAATTAATGAAAATGAAACAAAATGATGTAAATAAAAGAAAACAATGGGAATTTGAATTTGCAAATGAAAAGAATTTTTTTTTTGAGAAAATATCACTTGGAATTTTTTATTCAAAAACAATTCTGAAAATGCATTGTTACAAAAACAATAGTAGCCATGGTTACTGTGTACCCACTTGTAGTTAAGTTTTGTGTGTTTGGAGCATTAAATCTCGGGCAGTTTATGTTGGTCTTCAGGACAGGGTTTATATAACCCTCTCACCCCTATATAGCTTTTGTAAACTCTACCAGGCATTGATCTGGACCAGGCCATTATGCTCTGCAGGGATTAAAAAGGTTTATAAGGGTTGAGATATCTATCAGAAGGATATTGGTGATGATAATTTTAAGGTCTGTTTCATGTTTAGTGTTACAAGTTTGTTTGTGAAATAAGAATAACATGATGAAGTGTTTGTAGCGAAACAGATACTCTAGGAATGTCTGTACTCAACAAATTCTGTGATGTACATTTTACAGCTGAAGGTGACCGACAGTGCGGGTGGGTCGATTCCCGCGGCTGACCGCTCCGCTCTTCGTGTAAAAGTAAAGTTTACGTTGTCCAACACATGGACTGCCAACGAGGCGCTGCTTCCGACCCTTGACCTGACCATGCCTGCCACAGGTGACGTAATCGTGACCCGCGCCAACATTCCAACCAAGGTCCTGATGAACAACCAGACATTCCAAATGATGGTAAACTTCTCTTTAAGCCTCTCGTTTGTTGTTGAGATATTCATTAACTCATTCACCCGGTGACCCCTGAAATTTTATAGTGGACTATCCCAACCTTTGAATTGGGAAAGTTCAAATGTTTCTTTAGGGATGAAGAAGTTGAACATATCAAGCAATTTGAGATTCTGTGTTAATAAGTGTGCCATGTCCATCATCTGTTCGTCCAATTTTCTGGCCCAAGACACAAACTTGTATCAATCATGTCTGATTGTATCTGCTGTGGTGGACATTGTGGTCACTTTCGGACATTGCAGTGATCAATTTTGGACATTGCAGTGGTCACTTTCGGACATTGCAGTGGTCACTTTTGGATATTGCAGTGGTCACTTTTGGACATTGCAGTGGTCACTTTCGGACATTGCAGTGGTCACTTTCACACACAAACTAAAAACTAAGAACAAGCACGGGGATAAACGTGTTGGTATTCTAGTTTGGATTTCTTTCCTTTGAGGCGTAAGACAAATGTATAGCCAAATTATGGTTATAAGTACTTTTGAATTCAGCCTAACTTTTTTTAGGCCCACCTATAGAATCAGATTAAAAAAACCCTGCTTCAGTAGTCCGCCAGTCCTTCGTTCAGTATGTCCTAATGTTTTGTTAGCACTATTTCTCAGAAAGTTTTTAATAAAATCTTTCTCAAATTTCATATGAAAGTTCCCCTCGATTACTTGTTTTTCATATCGGTTTGTTTAGACTGCATGATCGCAAAAAACCAAAGATCACCTACAGGCAGTCATCTTGATTTGAGGGTTAAATATTGTTACCAGACTATTTCTTGGAATGTGCTGGAAATACACTCTTCATTTTCACATAAAAGTTATACAGTTATGCATTTTGAATTTTTTGACTGATTTCAAAATCAAGATGGCTGACAGACATGCAGCCATCTTTAGTTAAAGTTAAAGTTTATTGGTGCTATTTTCCTTTGAAAGAATTTGAAGAAATCTTTCTAAGTTGATATGTAGGTTCCCTTTGGTCCTCTGATTGGCAATCTGATAATAGATCAGAGAATAGAGAAGATTGAACCGATGTAGAACTAAAAAAGATGGTACAATTATGGGTGACTACATCCCCCTGAGATCTCATGTTTGCATGTTTGTACAGTGAAGTTAGTTGAAATCTTTTTATACCTTATGATTTTCAAACACAGCCAGAATACAATGTTTTTACCTTCAAATAGTTGTTACAAGACTCATGCTTAACCATTCTTAATACAGTGTACCCTCGACCTATCTCCACCCGAATCTATCGCCAGCCTCGCATACTGCCACCTAAACCTCTAGAACGGATTTCCCTTCTATATAATTCCCTCGTTAAGTTCGCCACCCTCGCATATCGTCATCCGCCACACCCTTTAAAATACAAACGTCCCGAAACGCTTTACATTTCCCTCGACGATATCGCCATATTGTTCGGTTTTTGGAGATCGAGGAAAGCTTTAGTTTTCCATTTGGAATGGCATGCGGCAAACGCAGATTAATAACTATTTTCAGATATAAATTTTTGCCAATGTAGATTGATATGACGATATTATACTAAGTTTGTTTTAAATAAAATGTTGGAAATGCAATCTATTATGCGATTTAATTCTTGGAAATGATTTTCATAATTCGATACTATCGCCACCCTCATTAAACCGCCATAATTGCTGTGGATGAAAGGTGGCGGTATAACGAGGGTACACTGTATTTAGGTAATATGGCAACCATCCTCAATATCTAGGGAAAATGAACATTTTTGTGTATTTGTTACACAAAAATGTGAGACTGATTTTTGTGTTGACAGGCCGAGTTGACATACCCAACTGTCAGTAGTACAGGTGTCCATGACGTCGCAATGATTTCCGCAGGACCGCAGTATAAAAATCCCGTCAGCACGTTGACTCAGCTCGGCATCACCGTGGGCGTAGTGGGAGCCACAGATCAGGTGAGTTGTTTGTTATTTCCCTCTGTAGTATTGTCATCAACCGATGACTTACGGACACATGTTTGTATACCTTGATTTGTACACCATTCAAAGTTTACTAAGCCTGGGCCCGTATTCATGAAACCGTTCTCATGCTCAAGCATGGATTTCATGCTCAAGCCTTATTTCTTGTTATGGCTATAGATTATTTAAAAAATCTAACTTTGTCAAAGTTTTGGGAAAAAGTTGAGGAGAGATGAAGCCAAAAACTGTTTTCAACATTTACATTGACTTTTTGACTCTTCGACATGATTAAGGAGAGTTTCAAGAAAGCTGACTTGAGCACCGATTCCATGCTTGAGCATGAGAACGGTTTCATGAATACGGGCCCTGGTCTCCATTTGTTCACATACAGGGAAATACTTCCGGTTCTTCAAGGTACACAGTTATTAAGAATGCTTGACCGGTACTTTATCTTATACAATATATATATGAACATCCCTCTGGTTATAAAAATGTAAGATTTCCCTCTGGGAGGAGAAAGTAAGATTTCCCTCTGGGAGGAGAAAGTAAGATTTCCCTCTGGGAGGAGGATGTGAGATTTCCCTCTGGGAGGAGAAAGTAAGATTTCTCTCTGGGAGGAGAATGTAAGTTTTCTCTCTGGGAGGAGAATGTAAGATTTCCCTCTGGGAGGAGAATGTAAGATTTCTCTCTGGGAGGAGAAAGTAAGATTTCCCTCTGGGAGGAGAAAGTAAGCTTTCCTCTGGGAGGACTAAGTAAGATTTCCCTCTGGGAGAAGAAAGTAAGATTTCTCTCTGGGAGGAGAAAGTAAGATTTCCCTCTGGGAGGAGAATGTAAGATTTCTCTCATGGAGGAGAATGTAAGATTTCCCTCTGGGAGGAGAATGTAAGATTTCTCTCTGGGAGGAGAATGTAAGATTTCTCTCTGGGAGGAGAAAGTAAGATTTCTCTCTGGGAGGAGAAAGTAAGCTTTCTCTCTGGGAGGAGAAAGTAAGCTTTCCTCTGGGAGGAGAAAGTAAGATTTCCCTCTGGGAGGAGAAAGTAAGTTTTCCTGTGGGAGGAGAATGTAAGATTTCCCTCATGGAGGAGAATGTAAGATTTCCCTCTGGGAGGAGAATGTAAGTTTTCTCTCTGGGAGGAGAATGTAAGATTTCCCTCTGGGAGGAGAAAGTAAGATTTCTCTCTGGGAGAAGAAAGTAAGATTTCTCTCTGGGAGAAGAAAGTAAGATTTCTCTCTGGGAGGAGAATGTAAGATTTCTCTCTGGGAGGAGAATGTAAGATTTCCCTCTGGGAGGAGAAAGTAAGATTTCTCTCTGGGAGGAGAATGTAAGATTTCCCTCTGGGAGGAGAATGTAAGATTTCTCTCTGGGAGGAGAATGTAAGATTTCCCTCTGGGAGGAGAATGTAAGATTTCTCTCTGGGAGGAGAAAGTAAGATTTCCCTCTTGGAGGAGAATGTAAGATTTCTCTCATGGAGGAGAATGTAAGATTCCCCTCTGGGAGGAGAATGTAAGATTTCTCTCTGGGAGGAGAATGTAAGATTTCCCTCATGGAGGAGAATGTAAGATTTCCCTCTGGGAGGAGAAAGTAAGATTTCCCTCTGGGAGGAGAATGTAAGATTCCTCTCATGGAGGAGAATGTAAGATTTCCCTCTGGGAGGAGAATGTAAGATTTCTCTCTGGGAGGAGAATGTAAGATTTCTCTCTGGGAGGTGAAAGTAAGATTTCTCTCTGGGAGGAGAAAGTAAGCTTTCTCTCTGGGAGGAGAAAGTAAGCTTTCCTCTGGGAGGAGAAAGTAAGATTTCCCTCTGGGAGGAGAAAGTAAGTTTTCCTGTGGGAGGAGAATGTAAGATTTCCCTCATGGAGGAGAATGTAAGATTTCCCTCTGGGAGGAGAATGTAAGATTTCTCTCTGGGAGGAGAATGTAAGATTTCCCTCTGGGAGGAGAAAGTAAGCTTTCCTCTGGGTAGGAGAATGTAAGATTTCCCTCTGGGAGGAGAAAGTAAGATTTCTCTCTGGGAGGAGAAAGTAAGATTTCCCTCTGGGAGGAGAAAGTAAGCTTTCCTCTGGGGAGGAGAATGTAAGATTTACCTCATGGAGGAGAAAGTAAGATTTCTCTCTGGGAGGAGAAAGTAAGATTTCCCTCTGGGAGGAGAAAGTAAGCTTTCCTCTGGGGAGGAGAATGTAAGATTTCCCTCTGGGAGGAGAAAGTAAGATTTCCCTCTGGAAGGAGAATGTAAGATTTCCCTCTGGGAGGAGAGAATGTAAGATTTCCCTCTGGGAGGAGAAAGTAAGATTTCTCTCTGGGAGGAGAAAGTAAGATTTCTCTCTTGGAGGAGAATGTAAGATTTCTCTCTGGGAGGAGAATGTAAGATTTCTCTCTGGGAGGAGAATGTAAGATTTCTCTCTGGGAGGAGAATGTAAGATTTCTCTCTGGGAGGAGAACGTAAGGTTTCTCTCTTGAGAGGAGAATGTAAGATTTCCCTCTGGGTATACAAGTATGGTATTTCAGTCTGTGATCATGGTATACATACACGTTGTTTCCCCCAAGATGTTATTTATGTCCGTTTTCTTGCCTGAGAGCGATATTCCCTTCTTGGGATGTGAAAGTGATTTATATTTCTTTACATTCCTCAAGATTAATTATTACGAACATTTCTTGCCATTATTGCTAAAATATCCAGGTAAGCAATACAGGCCCCCAAGGCCTCTTATTTCAATGTTCTGGGGAAGACGGAGATATTTATTTGAAGTATATGACACCTCGTTGGTGTTTAACCATTACGAGGGTTAAATGGTGAAGGGAGAAAACTCTAGACAGCTTACAGTTCAAACTACTGTGGAAGTCTTTAGAAGGGAGATAACCCTGCTTAGCTTAGTATATTTCCCAAGGAAATAGCAATAAAAACAACCAATAACCTGGACTCTAGAATCTAAATGGATTGATGTGTGATAAAATATGAATATGTACGCCCAGCTAGATAGGCAGTGAGAAAAACAGAATATTATTACAATCATTTACATTTAATGTAACATTAATAAAATTATTTGCAGCTGGGTTATTTCATAAGAAGAAATATGAAATTAGAAATTATATGTCACCACAATAAAAACCTATTCCAATCTTTCAAAAATGAATTAAGACACACAACAAGGATTTCAGCTCAACTGGTCTGATATCTGAACTATTTATACAAACTTGTGTCTTGTGCTCCTACAAATCTGCTGATTTAAATTTCAACCGAATTTGACTGGAAACATAGAGAAGGTGGTAGGGATACAATATTATACAAATTTAGGGTCTGACTACTGTTCTGTATGTATGTTGGGGGGAGGGGGGGGGGAGGGGGGGGATAGGGATTAAATGAATTCTTTGAAAGAAAAAGAATAAGATGAAATTTTTCAACTAGGGACTTCAAGAATGAGGTTCAAAACAAAGTCATACTTGCCAACCCTCCCTATTTAGGAGGGAGACTCCCGATTTTGGCCCCTTAAATGTTGCATGTTCTTATTTTTAAAGATCTGATGATTTCTTCTGAAAGAAGAGCTAAAAAGAAGCCATTTAAAAGTGTTATTTTTCCTCTGAATGTACATATGTACATATTATTTATGTTTTCAATTCTGAGGACGAGTAATCTCCCCCATGGAAATTTCAAAAAGTTGGCAAGTATGCAAAGTAATTTGACCATATTGATTTAAGTGTTTTCTCCTTTTGATCATCTTTAAAAACACAAAATAAAAAGGAAATAGAAAACGCCATCACTCCCCCTAACACAAAGAGAGTTCTTAAAAACAGTTCTTGGTTAATTGTTATTCCATATTTCAAAACTTAAAACAGGCGTGTAAACAATATTCTACCAAAAAAACTTAACGCACCGGCCGGCCCTACCTCGATGGTTTGAGTTGTTACCTCCACCCACTTCTCTCCTGTTGTGTTGGTACATAATAATAATGACAAAGTGTTTCTTTACAGAAAAACATGTTTATAACGAATCTCTGGAACCAGTTTGTTATATGTGTTTCTACCACAATACCCCGTGTTATTCCCCTCTCAGACCATTGTATAAACGTGCTGACTGTCGGATAAATATACATTAAAATAAAAAAAAAGTGAAATAAATTCCATATCCAACACCCACTTGTTGTGTAACCTCTATACAACATACAGATGATAGGGTGCATGGGAGGGGGGGGGGGGGGGTGAAAAACAATGTTATAACCATGAATTTGTTGTAAGCATGTTCGTTATAAACATGTTTTACTGAAGTAAGTTGTGTGAAGAAATTATTTTCCATATCAAAACTTAGTTGTGAACATTCAATATTTATGCTGTGATTGCAGATCAAATTATATTTAAGCCTCAATTATGCAAACTTGATCCCAGAGTGTGAAGGCCAGATCACAATTTCTTAAAAAAACAAGATATTCTATAATCTATATAGAACAGAAAGTTTAATTCGCAAGAAAGAATGAAAATCTTTAATATATCCTAACAATATCGAAAAGATTAATAGCCGCCCATAAAGGGTATGTATAAGTCTCTTCTATTAAGTTGTGGTGATAAAACTTGAATGGCTGACCATCAAATGGAGTCATTTGTTGGTAACCTAGCAACAGGATTTGTTAATGGCGGCGGTTGGATATGTTAATTAAGACCAATAGATGGCAATATTGATTGAGGTTGATATAGGTGTCTGTTAAAGCCAAATTATTATCAAACAAGGCTTATAAATTAGACACCAAAAATAGAACAAAATACACAGGTCCAAAAATGAATCATACAGATATTCAAAATGGATCAACTCATTCACCCCTGAAGATAGATTTTAACTCTTTCCAATTCAAAGGTTGAAAGAGTTCATTGAGAAATTACAGGGATGAATGATTTAAACCTGTATTTTACCACCTTTCTGCCCCCCTCCCCCCCCCCCCCCCCCCGCCCCCAACCTGCCTTAGACACCCGTTCAGTCATGTCATATGGCCATTTAATAAATATCTTATTACACATGTGTGTAATAACACTATTGTGAAGTCATAAACAAATGGGGTCTTTTTGACATCATATGATTATCTCTGCAGTGAAATTTTAAACACACTGTCAAAAGTAGAAATTTAATTGCATATCTTATAGAGAATGAATTTGAGAGTTTTTGGAGTATTTTATCATGAATATAAGTTATGTGATAAATAAAATCTTACACCTGTGTCATGTAATATGGAATTTTTTGAACTCGTTAAAGTAGAAATATGAAGTTTTACTCACCTAAAAACTCATGACATATTAAATTATTGAACTCGTTTAATAAATTCCATATTACATCGACACTCGTGTAAGATCCTCTATTTATGATGTGTTGATCATTATAAAGAATTTATTTGCCTGTAACATAACATAAGGTCACATTGCAGGTCAAAGGTCAGATTCTTTGTCCGTGCCGTAACTTCTGATTGATGGCGTCATGTACGTTAAGGCGTGTTTGTGTCTGGACATTAGAACTCCTTCCATTGGTCGCATACCCTCAATCATCATCTGCCGTGTTTATGTCGGAACTACGAGAGCATGTTCTGTTGATAGGTATATATACTGTGTGGGTATAAGCCTAATTTCGAGTTCTGATCTTGTGATGACTGTTGATTTGAGAGTGATGGCCCTTGACTGCTGATAAGCCTCGCTATCTGTAGGGGATTCCTACTGGTGTCGGGTTGTGTGTTGAATGGCTATAGTGTCATTACGGTTCCATATTCTGCACATTAGAGTTTATCAGCTACGATGCTACGCTATTATATATACATACACGGTATCCGTATCGCAGTTAATGTCGGCTCTCAGAGATGTCCTGTCTCTATCATAGCACATCCTGAAAACAACAATTATGTATAAACTAATTCCCCCCCTAAAGTTTCATAATGAACTATTCCAACCTTCAAATCGGATGAATCCAAAAGTACCTTCAGGGAGAACAGGTCAGTAACGCTGTTTTTGTGTGGCGGATGATCCGTACATTGGCGTTACATAACTGTCCAGGACAAAGGTGTATCGCATGATGAAGCTAACAATTAGCTGGCTGACACGACTGTCGATGACCAGAAATAATACTTCCCTTTTAGTGTAATCAAAAATGTTCGTATTGATTGGAGTTGCATTTCGTGTCATTTTCACACTTAAGTTAATTTTTATTGATCCAGTTTTTAATCTGCAGGCAAAGCTTTTTGAATTCTTTCAATTTATGGTTAAAAGATTTGCTGTGGGCTGTAATGATTTTCTTTCATGAAATCTGCTAATCCTCTTCATTTCACAGGAGGCTTAAAAGAATACCATGTTTTTAGTATAGGCCTACAGCAAATGAATTCAGGTTTTCAGCAGAAATAGCCCAGTAAAACAATTTTCCCAAAGTGTCTGTCCAACTGGTCTATAAAGATTCTTTCTATTTCACTGATATGTTTAATTTGAGTTTGCCAAAATAAGTATAGTTACAGTTATTAAAGGTTTTACCAAGATCTGTTTACTTAAGATAGATAATATATGTTCAAGTGTTTTGAATTTGATTTGCTGATATTTTCAGGGTTCTGTTCAGTTTTAAATTTTGAGGTGCTGATATTTTCAGAATTCTGTTCAGTTTTGAATTTTGAGGTGCTGATATTTTCAGAATTCTGTTCAGTTTTGAATTTTGAGGTGCTGACATTTTCAGAATTCTGTTCAGTTTTGAATTTTGAGGTGCTGACATTTTCAGGGTTCTGTTCAGTTTGAATTTTGAGGTGCTGATATTTTCAAGATTCGATCTGTTCAGTTTTGAATTTTGAGCTGCTGATATTTTCAGGGTTCTCTTCAGTTTTGAATTTTGAGGTGGTGCTGATATTTTTAGGATTCTGTTCAGTTTTGAATTTTGAGGTGCTGATATTTTCAGGGTTCTGTTTCGTTTTTTTGAAATTGAGGTGGCGACATTTTCAGGATTCTGTTCAGTTTTGAGATTGAGGTGCTGAAATTTTATTTTTTTCACATTAAAATACCTCTGAAATATGAAGTAAACATAAGTTGGCTGACCATGATATGACCAAGGCAAAGCCTTAAAAGGCGTGCTTCTGAAGCAACTACAGAGATAAATGCAATATACATCAGCTGAAAGATATTCCGGCTATTTTGTACCTTCTGGAAATATATCATGAAGGCCGAGTGTGATGTAATATGATTGTGTGATGTATTGTGTTTCCAGTTTCCCCAATAGAGGGCTACTTCTGGACGAAAAAAAAAAAAAGGCAAAGGGTAGCAAAAGGGGAAACAACTCTGTTTACGCAGGCATGTGTTACCATTCAAGAGCTTTGCTCGCTTACCTTTGGCACCCGAGAGCTGTGCTCTTATTATTGATAGAAAACAGAGTTGTTAGCTATTTTGTATAAAGAATCATACTTGCTGGTCAGTTTGCCTAATCAAACTTGCTAGTCACCTGGTTTCTCTAGAGTTAACCAGAGTCCCCCTCCCCGGTACGAGTTGCATTTGCATTACTGATACGGATTGGTTTCTGTGGAAATGGCAATTAGTAAAATTACCACTATAGCGCTAAATCTCTGATGTAACTGTTAAATTACCACTATAGCTAGATCTCTGATGTAACTGTTAAATTAGCACTATAGCTAAATCTCTGATGTAGCTCTTAAATTAGCACTATAGCTAAATCTCTGATTTAACTGTTAAATTAGCACTATAGCGAAATCTCTGATGTAACTGTAAAATTACCACTAAAGCTAAATCTCTGATTTAACTGTTAAATTAGCACTATAGCGAAATCTCTGATGTAACTGTTAAATTACCACTATAGCTAAATCTCTGATGTAACTGTAAAAATTAGCACTATAGCTAAATCTCTGATGTAACTGTAAAAATTAGCACTATAGCTAAATCTCTGATGTAACTTAAATTAGCACTATAGCTAAATCTCTGATGTAACTGAAAAATAACCACTATAGCTAAATCTCTGATGTAACTGTAAAATAACCACTATAGCTAAATCTCTGATGTAGCTATAAAATAACCACTATAGCTAAATCTCTGATGTAGCTGTAAAATTAGCACTATAGCTAAATCTCTGATGTAACTGTTAAATTAGCACTATAGCGCTAAATCTCTGATGTAACTGTAAAATAACCACTATAGCTAAATCTCTGATGTAGCTGTAAAATAACCACTATAGCTAAATCTCTGATGTAGCTGTAAAATAACCACTATAGCTAAATCTCTGATGTAGCTGTAAAATAACCACTATAGCTAAATCTCTGATGTAACTGTAAAATAACCACTATAGCTAAATCTCTGATGTAACTGTTAAATTAGCACTATAGCTAAATCTCTGATGTAGCTGTAAAATAACCACTATAGCGAAATCTCTGATGTAGCTGTAAAATAACCACTATAGCTAAATCTCTGATGTAACTGTTAAATTAGCACTATAGCGAAATCTCTGATGTAACTGTAAAATTACCACTATAGCTAAATCTCTGATGTAACTGTAAAATTACCATTATAGCTAGATCTCTGATGTAACTGTTAAATTAGCACTATAGCTAAATCTCTGATGTAGCTCTTAAATTAGCACTATAGCTAAATCTCTGATGTAGCTCTTAAATTAGCACTATAGCTAAATCTCTGATTTAACTGTTAAATTAGCACTATAGCGAAATCTCTGATGTAACTGTAAAATTACCACTAAAGCTAAATCTCTGATTTAACTGTTAAATTAGCACTATAGCGAAATCTCTGATGTAACTGTTAAATTAGCACTATAGCTAAATCTCTGATGTAACTGTAAAAATTAGCACTATAGCTAAATCTCTGATGTAACTGTAAAAATTAGCACTATAGCTAAATCTCTGATGTAACTTAAATTAGCACTATAGCTAAATCTCTGATGTAACTGAAAAATAACCACTATAGCTAAATCTCTGATGTAACTGTAAAATAACCACTATAGCTAAATCTCTGATGTAGCTGTAAAATAACCACTATAGCTAAATCTCTGATGTAGCTGTAAAATTAGCACTATAGCTAAATCTCTGATGTAACTGTTAAATTAGCACTATAGCGCTAAATCTCTGATGTAACTGTAAAATAACCACTATAGCTAAATCTCTGATGTAGCTGTAAAATAACCACTATAGCTAAATCTCTGATGTAGCTGTAAAATAACCACTATAGCTAAATCTCTGATGTAGCTGTAAAATAACCACTATAGCTAAATCTCTGATGTAACTGTAAAATAACCACTATAGCTAAATCTCTGATGTAACTGTTAAATTAGCACTATAGCTAAATCTCTGATGTAGCTTTAAAATAACCACTATAGCGAAATCTCTGATGTAGCTGTAAAATAACCACTATAGCTAAATCTCTGATGTAACTGTTAAATTAGCACTATAGCGAAATCTCTGATGTAACTGTAAAATTACCACTATAGCTAAATCTCTGATGTAACTGTAAAATTACCACTATAGCTAGATCTCTGATGTAACTGTTAAATTAGCACTATAGCTAAATCTCTGATGTAGCTCTTAAATTAGCACTATAGCTAAATCTCTGATGTAGCTCTTAAATTAGCACTATAGCTAAATCTCTGATGTAACTGTAAAATAACCACTATAGCGAAATCTCTGATGTAACTGTAAAATAACCACTATAGCTAAATCTCTGATGTAGCCCTTAAATTAGCACTATAGCTAAATCTCTGATGTAACTGTAAAAATTAGCACTATAGCTAAATCTCTGATGTAACTGTAAAATAACCACTATAGCTAAATCTCTGATGTAACTGTTAAATTAGCACTATAGCTAAATCTCTGATGTAACTGTTAAATTAGCAGTATAGCTAAATCTCTGATGTAACTGTTAAATTAGCACTATAGCTAAATCTCTGATGTAACTGTAAAATAACCACTACAGTAAACTCCACTTAATGTCACGTCGGTTAATATCACTTTTCGGTTATTATCACATTTCCTTCATGCACCGTTTTTCCTGCTATATAATCTATGTAATGCCATTCTTTTAATATCACTTGTTTCCAGGTGGATTTCGGTTAATATCACTTTTTTTGGCCACTGTCACACAAAAATTACAGGTAAATGTTAGAAATAATTTCATATAAATGCCCCGGGGACCCGAGTTTCACACCTGAAATCGCTATGTAAACAACGCCGTGGTCAGCTGCGTCTTTTTCACACCTACCTGATCACTGCCGTACTAGTCGAACAATAGATTGACTTGACATACCGGAGCAAAGATTACACCTTTGGGTGAGGGAACCCATACTTTTGTAATCTCATATAACGCCATGTGTGATTTAATGAGTTCCTAACACGAGTTCCATTTTTCATTTCAGCTCGTCTTAGATTGAATTCACGTTGTCGTGAAGAAGGCTTACAAGTGGATGGTCTTCCGTAAACATGACGAATTATTTATTGAAATTAAAATAAAAAGTGTCTTTTAAACAATAAGTGTCCAATTAATTAATTTAAGCTAGCCTAATGTTCACGTAAAATGCAGAGATATCGTCTTTGTTTTGATTTTTAAATAGCCAAAGTACGACGCCGACATGCCGTGATTCTAGGCCGGCTGGTGAATAAATATAAGTGCCGAGACTAAATCTTATCGCGTGGTTGTTTTATTTGCATAGAGGTCATCCAATGAAACGTCACGTTTCAAAGGTAAAAGTTCATTTCGCGGTAGCGCTATACAACCGACAAACTCAGTGAACACGATGTCGCACTTGCAGCGAATATCTAAAGAAATTAAACAAACAACAGATTTCACAAGCGAAAAACCAGTATACATATCAAGATAACGGTAAATATTTACGGAGTGCCATGATTTCAAAACACGAATTTGATGCAGAATACCAGCCACTTGTATGCCTAACGTTACATCACTACAGTAGGCCTACTGCAGTAAACAATCGTAGTACGTTTCGTCCCTGGTTTCGTGCACGTGTGAAGTAGCCTACTGATATATATTACGTACGAACAATATATATGAAAATAAGTGCATTCCGGAATAAAACCAAAGATTATACTGTCACTGGAGTGAAAAAAACATTGTTAGTGATAAAATATCTTTATTCAACAATCTTCTCTGTTGAGTCACAGCACTACGACATTTAACCAAGTCCACTTCCGGTTTTGAGGGCTGAAAAATGTCAGAAAATACGTTTTCTTTTAATATCATGTTCCGGTTAATATCATGTTTTCCCCGGACAAATGAGAAGTGATATTAAGCGGAGTCTACTGTATAGCTAAATCTCTGATGTAACTGTAAAATAACCACTATAGCTAAATCTCTAATATAGCAATTAGTAAAATTATCACTATAGCTAAATCCCTAAAAGCAAGTAATAAAATTACTTCTGTAGCTAAATCTCTGCTCTCGCAATATGTATAATAACCACTGTAGTTAATCTCTGATGTAGCAATTAAAAGCTGACTGCATGTATCCACATTAAAATGTCAGGCTTTATTTAGTTTTGTCCCTGATAATTAAAGTCCAGTATCATCAGCCCTGACATTACGGAAGGGTTAACGGAGACTGTTACACCCACATCACATCACAAGCTGTGCAGACATTCAGTTTGTATGATCCTCTGACACCCCTTATAGCTAGAAATAGCTTGAACTTCACATGCCCAGTTTGTTTACAGGTCCCCAGCTTGTTGTACTTTCCTAATTTGGGAATCGAGGAATGCCAATAAATTAAAGAAGATCCAGAGGGAGCTGCTATTTTAAGTTTCGTTGCGAGTTTTAAGTCGTGTAACTTGAGAACTACATAGGGGCTGACAGATTGTGTAGGTATGAGGTAGCAATTAATCACACCAGTCAGACCCCAGTTCTTCGATTGTCAGCTTGTACGCTCACCTACCTGAAAGGCAAGGCTGTTTATGTAATGGTGCGGTGTCTGTCGTCAATTGTTTTACTTCAAATGACTTCTCAGTAACCAAAAGGCCCAGGGTACAGATATTAGGCCTGTAGCATGCAGATAGGGATGAAAGGTTATCAAGTTTGTTCAAATGAATGACCTTCATTTACATCCATGACCTTCATTTACATTCATGACCTTCATTTACATTCATGACCTTCATTTACATTCATGACCTTCATTTACATTCATGACCTTCATCCACATTCATGACTTTCATTTACATTCATGACCTTCATCCACATTCATGACCCATCCACATTCAAAGTATCTATGGATGTGTGCTGGGCTCATGGTAGGACTTCAGGGCTCGTGATCGAAGGGTTGTGAGTTAGAGTCCTGGCCACGGCACTTGTGTTGCATCCTTGAGCAAGATACTTGACTCTGCTTGTTCCAGTCTACTCCGTTGTAAATGAGTACGTAGTTGGATTGTGCTAGAAATTATCGAATGCTAGCAGTGAGCGTCGAAATGGCAGCACTGGTTGTATGCTCCCCAGGGTGTTAATTGAGAACAATATTGGCTGGTTGCTATAAAACCCTATATCCACGGATAATAATTTGTGAACCGCTTTGAGACGGCTTTTAAGGTCGTGATAAAGTGGTATATAAGAACCTCAAATTATTTTCATTATTAATTTAGGTCATAGAGATCATATTCTATTTAATCTTCTCAATACCCAAAAGGCCCTAAGTACTGATATTGGGCCAGTTACATGTGAAGGGCTTCCAAGTCTCTTCAAATCAATGGCCGTCATCCGTCATCCATATTTAAGGTCACAAAAGTCAAATATGTTCAAACCTACGAACAACTTCTTCTCAATAAAAGGGCAAGGTTCTAATATTTGGCCAGTAATATAGTAATTGTGATGACTGCATGGCTACCAAGTTTGTCCCAATGAATGACCTTGATCAATTTTCAAGGTCACAGAGGTCAATGATGTTGTAATCTTCAACTACTTCTCAATAACCAAAAGGCCCATGTTACGGCTATTGCTGGGCCAGTAGCATGAAGGACTACCAGATTTGTTCAAATTGTAACAGGAGGAAGAGAAAATATAGTGTCCAGACCGGGATTTGAACCCGGGACCTTCTGAACTCTAGACGAACACTCTACCAACTGAGCTACCTAGTCGCTGATGATCAACCAAGTCAAGTTCCGCTAAATTCCTCACTCCTTTTCTCCATTAGTCTTTGCCCCCGAAGATACTCTCAATGCTTTAAACAAGGGCTGGCAAGCTTGCCAATTTTGTAACAGGAGAAAGAGAAAATGTAGCGTCCAGACCGGGGTTTTGAACCTGGGACCTTCTGAACTCTAGACGAACACTCTACCAACTGAGCTACCTAGTCGCTGATGATCAACCAAGTCAAGTTCCGCTACAAAATGATCGAATGACCTTGACAGGGTTCAATATGTCAACATCTTTTATTCAGTAACTAAAATATGGTACAGGGCTCTGATAATGCACATGTAGTATGCCTGGATGAAGGTTTACCAAATTGTTTAAATGAATGACATAATCCTACTTCCAAGGTCACACGAGGGGTCACATGTGAAAATCATTTGATAGATTCTTTTTTAAAGTACTGAAAATTTTCCTTTAAAGCTGTTATACTTCTAAGTTTGAAAGTATCAGACAAATATCATATGACCGATTCAGGTCCATTGGGCCTCTTGTTTTAGTTAGGTTGTTATGGTGACCAGGGTGTACTGTATATATGTACTGGCTGACACGGCAGTGTCACAGACACTCATCAATTAATCAAGAACAAGCTAGATTTTTCTTCCTCCCTGGCAGGAGAGCTCCATCTAATATGTGTGCAATTTCATTTATAGATCTGGCACCTTAAAGCTAAATTTAGCCAATATTGAACACAGTATTATTTAAAGGCCCAATATATGTAACTTTCTGCAAAACTTGAAAAAAAAATCAAGCCTAATAGCTTGTTATATTTATAGATTTAGTTAAGATTAAATGATATCAGCAATATTCAAGATGAATTCTTACGCGGTTATCGGTACAGAAGCAGTTGAAACTCAGTATTTGTAAACATGCGTCCATTTATAACCGTCTTCTAACTTCGGTTTGTTGTTGAAGTGGGCCCCACCGGAATTATTTTGAATTCTTTAGATTTTTCTGTCAAGAGTTTCTTGTTAGTTACCGCTCAGGTTTACTTCGTTTTAGGCTTATTTTTGCATGGTTATCAACTGGATGTTTTTTCAGAATTTTCTAGAATCACGAAAAATTTCCTGAAGTTACGTATATTGGGATTTAAAGGTATGGTGACCGATTCCTCTCCCGTCATCACAGTATTTTCTGTTGATGTGCACCAGTATAGAGAAATACAGTGGACTCCACTTAATATCACCCCTGTTAATATCACATTCCTCTTTATATCATGTTTTTCCCAAGCACCATTTTTCTCTCTATATAACCTATGTAATTTTATTTGGTTAATATCATGTATTTTGAGGTGAATTCCTCCTAATATCATGTTTTTTTTAACCAATCACATAAAACATCCAGATTCCATTGATTTCAGATACAACTTGTACAAAATGTTGCATAGAAAATAAAAAATAACCCCCAAAATGCTTTTTAATTGAAATAATGTTATCTTTATATTGAAACATTTACATTATACATTGAATTGCTTACTTTTAGTTATTGATAATGGAAATACACTAGATTTAGTGGAAAAAACATGTTTCTCTTAATATAACATTTCTGTTAATATCATGTTTTTGTCTGACAAATGCAACATGATATAAAGAGGAGTGCACTGTATTACCTGTGAAATGATAAACGGTTGCATAAACAAAGAAAAGCTACGTACTCCTGGGTACATTTATCTCGGGGGCGACTCCATTTTATGGATGTACGGGACCCTTACAGCTAGGTTACCGTTATTTAATAAAGGCAATAATATATAACCAAGTTAAATGGCTCAAAGAGCTTCTTAAGTTGTCAACAAAATTAGAAAGTTTATGTTTCACAAATTGAATTACAGACCTCCATACCTTCTGGGATATAATCATGTCTTAATTAAAATGTCCTATATTTATATTCTTGTTTGAGAAATTTCTGAGTGTTATAATAAATTTACACTATAAAACAGAAATTTATAAATAAATTAAAGGTAACAACATGCTTGTAATTGAACCTATGCTGCATGCATGTAAAATTTCAATTCAATTAAACAAAATTGAAAAAACCCTGTGGAGTTTAAATCAATTTAAAACATTAGCTGTGTAGAAAATTCCTGGAATAAAAGTGTAATTAGGAAAGTTGTTTCGGCTACATTAGTTTAAAAGTCAACTTGTCGATTAATATGTGGTACAGAAGCCAGGCTGTTTACCATTGTCGTCTATGCAAAAGGGTAAAGTGTTATTTGGAAAACACTAACTGTTATTGTTTCTTCACCCGAATTTCACGTGAAAAAAACTTCACTTGAAATTCACATGAATTTCTTGTGAATTCTTACATGAATTCACATGAATTTATACTTGTGGATTTTTGCATGTGAAATTCGCACGAAAAAATATGCATGTCAAAATCAGCTAGATTATAAATTCAAATGAAATTCATGTGAAAAACCATGTAATGAATTAAGAATTAAAAAAAAAATCAAAAGTATTCATTTCACCTGAAATTCACATGAAATGTTTCAAGTGAAATTCACTTTTTTACCACATTTCACGTGAAATTCTGTGAATTTTACCTGAAGATATAATTTGCCTGTGTACAGGATGATAACTGTTATTTCTGTCATTTCCATGAGTATAATTTTAAGATACAGCTCTCAACTCCCATGCCGCAACGACAGAGGGTGATATGATGGAAATAAATCATTTACGATATCATATATTCACCGCCCTTGTTCGAAGAAAAAGATTCACTTTTCTGATCAGACATTGTTTATGATTATTAGGTATGCTTAATCTTGCTGAATGATTGGTTTTATTATAAAATTTCAAAGAAATTAAAAGTTGAAATTTTCAAAATGGTAGCTTAGTTAAGTCCAAACATAGTTTCATGATTTGTGATTTTGGTAGTTGATATGAGAGAAAAATACTCTTTCATGATCAAATATATAATTTATAGAAATTTTACCCTTGGGATTTTCAAATTTGGCGAGACCCTTGGCAAAGCCTCGGGTTTTACCAAATTTGAAAACCCTTCGGGAAAAATTTCTCTATCTTACACTTCTTGTTAAGAAAGAGTGTTTAAATAATCAGAGTTATTGCTAATAAAAAACTAATTGATTTAATGAAATCTATTACCTTTGTGCAGAGATCTTCCATTCAACCATTATTTTCTCACATTAAATCTTAAAAAAAATGATAGATTTTGTCAACTAGCTCATATTGAGTGTCATAAGCATTCTTGGCTAAGGTCAAAGATCACAGTGATTTGTTCTGTTTTATGATGAGAACTGTTGAGAATTATTGTTTGTATGTGGTATATAAGCATTACCAGACCATCTTGGTTCTAGTTTGGTATGATCATGACGAAAAATTTAACATTGATGTTATATAAGCTAATGACTGGAGGACCGTTGAAGCCAGTATGGTACCATATCCAGAGGCAACTCAAACTCCCTCGGGGTACCCTGGGTTGGTTTCGATTTTATTTGGTCGAGTCATCTTCATTTCCATCAGATTTTATAAAAAAAAAGTGTGTTGAGCTCGACTATATCAAGAATTTTATTATTGCATATCAATATTGGCACGCCAGCTAAACAATAACTCCTGGATCACGATAGATACTGTAATATATTTTGTACGTATCAGATGTCTTATGAAATATATATGATAGCTGATCTGTTATAAAATGTATATATACATATATATATACTGTAACTGTTACAAATTTTAAAAACAATTAACCTAATAGATATGCTCAGTAGCTGTCATCCACGATTATTAACAACATTTTTGGCTGAAGTTTATACATTCTTAACATCACCTTAGAATGTTTTTTTGCTGATTTGGTGGGACCTTCGGCGCACGATCAGCCGAAGGGATTATATGCCTTTAAAATTTTTTTTCATTTTTTATGTATACGTATATTCTGTTTATGTCTGATGTAACATGTATTTTATGTGTCTTGATAAAGGGGCGGATAGCCTTGAAAATTTGACAATTTATTTGTCCGTACTGTCGCTATTACTTCCACGATCATATGCTGTTACTGTTAGATGTCTTACATATTTTGTAAGAAATCATGTTGACATCTAGCAATTTTTCAGTTGCTCCAGAAAGACTCCAATAGATTCCCTACATGTTGGTAAAGATATTCGGTGTATGTCCTCTGTCAGAGAGAAGGATCCTGACAGTATATTTATGTAAGTGTGTTGTGAAGAATGGGTTTTGTTACCGTTCACTGAGGAATCCAAAGCAACATAACTCTTTCGGATTGAAGCACTAAAGTTCTTTCTTGGTTTTAGTATTACGACTTCTCTTCCAGACATCGGAAAGCCCGTATCAAGTTGCTGGTACCAGATGTAAAACATGTACTGTAGTTTCCTGCGTATTGCCCGCAGGCTCTGCGATTTTTTACATCAGAAGATGACTAGCGCTCAGGCTATATCTGCCGGTGCGGACTATCTGTGGATTTTTTTTCAAAATTATTTTAAAATGCAGGCTATACGTTGTTAAATGTTTCCACTTTTATCAACATGTATACATCTACGCTATTTGTAAACAAAATATATCATTGATAAGTTGATATTTAGCTTTAATTTTACACATAAACATATATATTTACAAAACAGATACGATATTACCATGATATGTCTCTGATTTCCAACATTCAAAACAATAAATTAAAAAGTCACATACAAAGTAAACTTGTACTCATTAGGTATACATTTGGCATGTAACCTGCGGGCAATCTGCCAGTGCCGTTTATCTGGAATTTATTTAACGAAATCCTCAAAAATGCCTTAATTTACCTCACGCGGGCTATACCACGGTGTGGGTATTATACGCAGGAAATAACGGTACTAGCTAGGTCAAGTGTACCCTGTCTCGCCTGGAAGGAAAGCTTTTTACAAGTTTTCTACAGGAGGTCTGTGTTAGCCCTGCGAGTTGACAGGAAATATTGGTCCCAACTCTTCATTCTAATCCAGGAGGTGACATTTCTGAGCTTTAATAATAAACATATTACTGGATTATCTGACACTAAACCAGATATCCGGTGTGGAGCCGTGATTTTAATTTATGATGATGCATCTTTCAAGACATTTGAAAATTTTAAAAATCATCGCTAATTCAGTTTGTTGAACAATACTGGGGTTGCTATCAGTGGACCTAAAAACTGTCTGTGTTGTTCAGAATATACTGTCTGTTCATAAACAGGCATCATAATATAATCCTTGATTTATTCCATAGTGACATTATTGACAGGTACACAAGATGTAAGCATCATCATTAACTGGTGAGTCTTGCTTAAAATTGTGTCATGTATGATGATGGCTGCTTTCAATTAGAGGTGTACAGTGGGACTAACACTGGTTCTTTTGAATAAATCTTTCATCTTGCTCCAGGAATTGCCCAAAATAGAAGTCGTAATCTGGTTGAATTGGGGAAAAGTTAGAAATATAATCTGATTGAAGATCTAACTAAATTTTGGTTCAGCGAAAGTATACATACAGAGAGAAAACCCAGTAGAACCTGATCAGGCGTGATTGGGTTTGGTACCCTTTAGTACATGGAGGGATGTTAAACGCGGTGTAAATCAAGCACGAGAGACGGCGGAAGCTCCAGGAAAGACGGCGGAAAGTCTCAGGAGTGTCTCGCTATTGTACTGTTGGTGGTTTTATAGTTATATGTGAATACACGGACTAATCAGGGGGTAGATATTTTAGGAGCCAATCTGTAAAAATTATAAGGGATGAGTGTCGGGTTATGAGGCTTGTAAAGTGGCTTACGATATTGAGCATAGAAGTAATAAAGAGATGATGAAGCTGATTTATAAAACATTTTATCGTGATCAAGTTGAACGATCATTTAATATGTTCTACACAAAAATAGTTACAATACAAAGCCCCCTTTCAATATGGAACTATCATTGATAGTTACTCTCGTAATCACGAAGTCAGGGACCATGGGAATTCTTCCAAGTATTTCAGAATTGTCAATAGTACAGGGAAAATTTATTACCGAACCGGGAGATATATACCAAATCGGGGATAATGACGAAATTAGGTTAGCGATTTTTTGGGAGCACCACAGAGAATTTTGAAAATTCACACCTATGGTATGAAAATATGAATGAAATAAACTCACTTTTTCAAACAAAGGCATAGAAGGTTAGGAGTCATATTTGCCAAAACCTTATTTGTTGCGTAATATTCAATAACTGATGATAAGAATTTAATGGTTAAAAACATACTTAATTTTAGAATTATCTAGATCACACTTGAAACATTTTATGTCAAATTTTATTTTCAAAGAATCTTTTCTCTGAATTTAAAACCTTAAGAAGAAATTTTACACAGAAAGAATATTTGTTTTTAAACCCTTCAAAATGGCTCCTGTTGAAAGTCAGCTGTAAATCATTGTTTGATTTCTGGAGAATCTGAGATACGATAGAAGATGAATTCTCAAAGATTATTGTCCTTATTCGTGATGTTCTATCAGAAAAAACCCATAAATGGTATACAGAAAGAAGCACTCTGTCGAGATGTCATAAACCAGATTTTCATTTACGAACTTTTATTAAATTTGTGCCTCTGTAGTTCCATTACTGTATTCTTGGTGATGAATTTATGGAGAGTTATCTTTCATAAAATGTTTGGAAACCATGGTAACCTAGTTACCCAGGTAATTACAACTGGTAAGTGTCAGCAGGAGGATTTAGAGGGCGTGAAACTAATGACAGTATGATGTTACAGCCCATCCTTCATAGACAGGCATCGAACTCAGGAAATGGTATCGCAGGCAACATCTGAAAGACACGGAAACATGAATATCAAAATATCTAGGAAATGATTTCACTGTTTCTTAAAATTTACAATTTTCTTTCTCTCCATCTCTCAGACATGTGATACCAATCATTACACCAGACTTCACTGATGCCTGACTTTACTGTCACCTGACTTTACCGACACTTGCATATACTGACACCTGACTTTACTGACACCTGACTTCACTGACACCTGGCTTTACTGACACCTGACTTAACTGATACCTGTATTAACAGGTACTTGAATTAAATGGCATGATTTTTGCAGACAAATTTTGTGAAAGATTTCTTATATCATTTTATACTTTATTCCCTATTGATGTCAATAAAGTCATGTTTCACTGTTTTATCTGACCAAATGATTCGGCCATCTTTGATGTCAGTTAAGACAGGTTCTGGACATTAGAGAGTTCTGTTGTTTGCTGTATAGTCCTCAAGCAGCTGAAAATGTTACTCTGACATATTAAAATTATTTATTTTGAACTTTAAAAAAATAATAAAGTGGATAGATACATTTCAATTTTATTATCTAAAAGAATTATTTTTTCTGGACAATAGAATCCAATATATCTTACATAAATATTTCAAAACAAAACATTTTAAAACCAGCAGACAACAAGGTCATGTACATATGATTTGTGTTAGAGTTAAGGGTACATGTTACCTTATACTCCGGATCATGATTACTATATGATCCATATACTTGCCAACTTTTAAAAAATTCTATGGGGGAGATAATGTGTGCTCAGAATTGAAAACATAAATAATATGTATACATGTACATTTAGAGGGAAAATAACACTTGTAAATGGCTTCTTTTGAGCTCTTCTTTCAGGTGAAATCATCAGATCTTTAAAAATAGGAACAGTTAAGCAGATTCCAAAGTTGAAAATGCAACATTTTAGGGTCCAAAATCGGGAGTCTCCCTCCTAAATATGGAGGGTTGGCAAGTATGATGATATTCTAACATCGACAATACCACAATACTTTATAGTGACAATACTTAATGAGGTATGAGTTTTTCTGATGAAAGCAAATGATAAAAGATAATCACACCGTATAATTTTCAGGGTTTGTCGTGAAAGCAATTTTCTCATTGCGAACACGTGGATAAAATGAAGAGGCCACTGCAGGTCCATATGTGAGCGATGAGAAAAAATATTCTTACGACAAACCCTGAAAATGATAATTGTGTGATAAATTGTTTATCATCTATATTCTACTACCTTAAATATTTCTTCATTTAAATAAAGTAAAATTACCACGATACTTTTCAAATAAATTCCAGTATCATTGATCAAAATCTGTCAGTGGTAAACAAAGAGAGACAGGAGATTTGTGCCAAGGAATACTATGGACATGAAAGGCCCAATATACGTAACTTCATGAATTTGTTCGTGATTCTGAAAAATTCTGACAAAAAATCCAGTTAATAACCATGCAAAAATAAGCCTAAAATGAAGTAAACCTGAGCGGTAACTAACAAGGAACTATTGACAGAAAAATTCAAAGAACTAAAAATAATTCAGGTGTGGCCCACAACAAACCGAAGGTAGAAGACGGTTCGAAATGGACGCATGTTTACAAATAGCGTGTTTCAATTGCTGCTGTACCAGTAACCGCGAAAGAATTCATCTTGAATATTGCTGATATCAGTTAATCTTAACTAAATCTATAAATATAATAAGTTATTAGGCTTGATTTTCGCTTCAAGTTTTGCCGAAAGTTACGTATATTGGGCCTTTGAAGTTATGAAAAAAAAAATTGAAACTATTATATTGTTTTTCAGGCTTTCTCATATCGACGCTTAAAATGGTGCTTTTATTCTCAAAATGCTTTGTTCATAAGTTTGTTTTTTTATATGTTTATGACAAATTTTTTCTCAAGTTCCTCGCAAGTCGTTCGGTTTAATCATGCTGTCCGGACCAGTAGGTGGTATAAAGTTATATAACTGATAAATAGAACACCCCATATTACACATTTAATGACATATTTTCTGTCTAAAGCTTTATATAAATGCAGATGCGAAATGTACTAATGAGGAGACATTTTGTATGGTAAATTATAATTAAGTTAGCACAATTATTTATTTACTGATATATAGTAAACAATTTTATATGTACATGTTTTTATATACATGGTATTGAAACATACCTTACTGAATATAAATGTACATATATGTAACATAAATATTGAATTGTACGTCTCAATTAAACGTCAATGATGTGTCAATGACAGCTAGTATATGATATCTGTTATGTTTGTTTCATAGAAGAGGTATTTGTTCAAGTTGCTGTTTTTTTTTTCCGTCTACATGTTCCTATTTCAAAATTCAGGTCACTTATATATAAGCCTGAAATATTAAAGTTGAACCAAGATTTGCAGGAAAGACAAAGCAATTTATGAGAATCACAGAACTGATGATAATGTCAAGACACCCCTGAAGTTTCATAATGAACTATTCCTACCTTTGAACTGGAAGAGTTCAAAAGTGTTAAAGAGGGTTGTAAATGTAGATGTCATTTTATGAAGAAATGTCTTCGACCCTGCTGTAGAAATCACCTTAATTTTGAAGTAACCATGCAGACTACGTACATGTAGATCGTTAGAGGCGGTTGTAGGATCGTGTTATATACAGTTCTGTTGTTGCTCCTTCACAGACAAAAGCATTATGGTCTGTTTTCCACTGTTAGAGGTGTGTTCACGAGTTTCTGTACTCCGGCGTGGACGGGAAAGTGCACATACAAATTCATGGAGAGTTTTGCGGAATGGTGCTATAATAACATAATAGAGGATGAAATTGACCGAAAAGTTAATGGTCTGTAAGGTGTTGGTAACCATGGATACCATTTTGTAGGTATTTCTGTCTCTCTGGTACTCTTTGATGATATAAAAGAAGAATTTCGTGATCTCGCTCGGGGCAACAAGAATGAAGAAGAATATAATAATAGTGATAAGGGTGATGTTGATTCGCCGGTGAGCTGACAAACAAGTCGTATCGTCACGGCTGTGAAGTAGCCGCAGCTGTTTGCTCTGGTGCAAGGCCCTGATTAGGCATATGTTACAATACAACAAAATAGCCAATGGTAGGAAATTTCCCAGAATGGCCCACAGCAGTTTGTGTGCGTAAACAAAATTGATGTTGTTAAATAAGTCTCCTCGCGTTGTTGTGACATATTCCTCCGAAATGAAGCACGGCAAATTTTCCTGCTTAAACCTCCAAAGAGAAGGAATATTAAATCCAACCGAAGTCACGGCTATCACAATAATGGCCATACCCGTTATTTTCACAGAAATAAATTGACGGGAACGGAATGGATGACAGATCGCTAGGTAGCGCATGAACGCAGTAAGCACTGTCAGGAGAGTGCTACTGAGGATGAATGTACTGATTACTGCGATACTGTACATCTTATAGAATAGCATAAACTCTGATCGGTGGAAGCTGACCCGCTCCGGTAGGAATGCGTTCGGAAAGGTACACAGACAAAACATCATGTCTGAAACAGCCAAAGCCACGAGACATATCGTCGTACAATATTCTACCTCGTCCAGAATTTTGTTATTCTTCTTCTTTGTGAATATGACGACATTTAGAATGTTGCCGACGAACCCGAAGGCACAGACAAGGGGGATAACTATGTCATACAGGTAGTACTTCATCAACTGCAGCGTGACCATCTGAGGTGACACTGTTGCATTCTGGGTCCTGGGTGTGAAGTTCAGATGGATAAACAATTCTGTACAGTTCATTTTTTAAGTCGCTAAATACCAGCTTCGTCCAAGAATTTCTATAAATATATAATATGGCTTTTTATCTTGACTTTAATTGTACATCCAATCAACTAGTTCATTTTGATTTGTGATGTTTTTTAAATGGCAGAAATCCTGAATGATTAGTCAATCACACGAAGATTATCACATGTACTGCCCTTGTCAAACTTTAGAAAAAATAACATTTAACATTTCCTGATATTCAAGCACTTGAAAGAGTTTGTAAGATGTGAAAAACATCTTAGTGACCTTGTCCTACAGTTGAGTTGCCCGCTAGATAAACAGATACAAATTGACAAGCTACGGTGTTTGGAAATTGCCAAATGAATCGACAATCGACCAGTAGCTTATTTTCCTCTTCACTTCAATAACAATGCGTAAATTATTCCATGTGAAGTCCGAGGGATGCTGAAGGCTGGTCCAGGTTTATAAAGACCTAATGTATCGGAGTATATCCTTCGTCCAGTCCACAATGGCTGACGTCAGACTCCTTCTGAAAAACACAGAAAATATTATCATAATTGAAGGACTTGTTGATAAATGTGACCAATCTCAGCTTAACAAAATGCTATTTATAGTTATTATGTAACTCAAGGAAGACTCCCCAAAAGAACCTAATTGATAAAAAGCAGTAGTAAGAAAAAACTAGACAAAAATTAACATTTGTGGTTTGTAAATAATAAGAAATGTTTAAGTGGATTCTTTTTTCCTATTTGCACTGTATGTCTGTACTTTGTGCTATGAAATCTCATTGTGATCTTAATCTCTCAAGTTTGGCATGCAGTCACCATGTTTCCTTTTGCTGTTTATCCCTTGCACTCTATACATAAATCTCTCCATCCCTCTCACCTTTTTTTTGTTATATTCTCAAACTTTTTCATACCTTTTACCAATGAATCTCTCAATTCCTGTAATCCTTTTTGTCAATCTCTGTCCCTTTCATACTAATTTTTTCATTCAATCTTTCCATTCCTTGTCTTACTTTTGTCAATCTCTCCATCTCTTTTAAAAGTCTCTTTGTCAATCTTTCCATCCCAATCTCTTTTCAACTATCTCTCCATCCCTTTTATACTTTCATTCAATCCCTCCATTTCTTGTATACTTTCTGTCATTCTCTCTATCCCTGTTATACTTTTTGTCAATCTCTCTATTCCTCTTACTCTTTCTGTCTATACCAATCTCTCCATCCATCTTATACTTTCTTTCAATCTCTCTATCTTCATACTTTCTTTCAACCTCTCTATCTTTATACTTTCTTTCAGCCTCTCTATCTTTATACTTTCTTTCAGCCTCTCTATCTTTATACTTTCTTTCAACCTCTCTATCTTTATACTTTCTTTCAACCTCTCTATCTTTATACTTTCTTTCAACCTCTCTATCTTTATACTTTCTTTCAATCTCTCCCTCCCTCTCATACTCTGTGTCAATCTCTCCGTCCCTATTATACTTTCCATCAATCTGTTCATCCAACTCAAATGTTCTGTACATCTCAACATATCTATCAAACCTTGTCAATCTTTCCATCCTTCTCATACATCCGCACATTCTGTCTATCTTTTCATTAATTAGTACCAAGGAAAAACATTGGAAGGATCAGTGATTTCGATTATAATGTCATCTGTTTTGTTTTGGGTGATTCTATATAGCCAACGTTCATCCCTTGCTGGCTATTCGCACAGTGGATTGAGAGCTAATCTCCAACATTTCATTCAACACATCGGAAGATAAAGTGTGAAATCGGATGGACGTCTATGGTGTGGCTCATTGTTCTCCGATCCATCTATCGAGATTAAGTATGGGTCGTTAAACCAACTGACTGGGCGTGTCCTGGACTGGTTCTACGGAGATCGAAGGGCGCACAATCTTACTCTGCCCTTTAGGCGGTACGTGAGTTTCAGCCGAGGCCAGTGTGTTGTCTGAACGTCCAATTTCCTTAGGTTGGGAGTACGTGTGATTACAAATCCTTGCAGATTAATTTAACTTATTTTTCGCAAAATAACCTCCGAAGTAAATGTTTGTTTTCCTCCCCTTGACTGGCTGTCGTGTTGTTAAGGGCGCGTAAAAGGACAGATTTGATGAATGGTCGTGATGGTGTTGTCATGACGGAGATTACAGACTTAAGTCTAAAGTCATTGACGTTACAAAATTAATTTCCGACACTTAGTACACATATTACCGATATTTGTGGGTGTTTTTTCTTGTAAACATATGTACAGTGAGGTTAACAGTACCTTTGGTTTAAACAGTATTTTATTCACAATTATTTACAATACAAGATTCAATATATACAACATTTGATTTAATCGGATTTGGCAACAAGAGTTCACTCTTATATTAAGCCATCAACACATCGTACCGTTAACTAATATAATTTGGTTGTGCCATGATTTGTAAGGGAACTTATATAATTTTAATACGGATGAGATGTGGGGAGGGGCACTTATTTAGGGGGAAGGGTAGTCTAATGATGGTGAAAACAGTACCAATATTTGGTGATCATTCTTCAGGAAGAAAGTGTTGTGAACCTTAGAAATCAATTTATTATTTATTAAAAAAAATAATCATGTCTCCATGTACCGATAATATTATTTCAGGATAATTATTATACAACTACAATATATGGTAGACATTATAATTATAAAAATTGTATATTTCTATATGCAATTTGTATCACAAAAACACCTAATACAGTGCTGTTAATATCACTCCTGTTAATATCACATTCCTCTTTATATCATGTTTTTCCCAAGCACTATTTTCCCTCTATATAATCTATGTAATTTTATTCTGTTAATACCATGTCTTTTTCAACCAATCACATAAAATATCCTGAAAATGATGTCATTTCCATTAAATTCAGATAAAACATGTACAAAATATTGCTTAAAAATAAAAAATTACCCAAAAATGATTTTTAATAAAAATAATGTTATCTATGTATTGAAACAGCTTCATAATATTTAAATTGAATAGCTTACTTTTAGTTATTGAGATTGGAATTGCACTAGATTAAGTGGGCCGGAAAACATGTTTCTCTTAATGTCACATTCCTGTTAATATCATGTTTTTTTGTCCGACAAATGCAACATGATATAAAAAAGAATGCACTGTACAAGGTTTCGTACTTTTTACCTGTGTATAATGCAGATACTTAAATTTAAGACATATGTGAATGTCTGCGTGGTTACAACTTTTGGGAATTCAGAGAAAAAAGAACGTTCGGTTTCTTTGATAAAAAGTTCTGTATATAGTTGATGACTTGGTGAAGCATTGTCAGTTTGACAAACTTGATATATATATACATAGTACATGATGTCTGTTAAATAGTTTAAGTAAATGATCCCTTAGTAGCATCCATGAACTGCGTTCAGGAATTTGTTTGTGATGGGAAGGAAAGTTGAACGAAAATTGATCTCAAATAAGTTGTATTGGAATGTTGTACCTTATTTATCCTAGAGTCTGCAACGGAATATTATGTTGTACTGTATTTATCGTGTCAGACCTGCAGTTTTATCCGGAGTCTGCAACAGAATGTTGTACCTTATTTATCCCAGAGTCTACAACGGAATGTTGTACTATATTTATCCCAGAGTCTATATTTATTGTGTCAGACTCGCTGTTTTATCCCAGAGTCTGCAACGAAATGCTGTACTGTATTTATCGTTTCAGACTCGCTGTTTTATCCCAGAGTCTGCAACGGAATGTTGTACCTTATTTATCCCAGAGTCTACAACGGAATGTTGTACTATATTTATCCCAGAGTCTATATTTATTGTGTCAGACTCGCTGTTTTATCCCAGAGTCTGCAACGAAATGTTGTACTGTATTTATCGTTTCAGACTTGCTGTTTTATCCCAGAGTCTACAACGTAATGTTGTACTGTTTTTATCGTGTCAGACTCGTTGTTTTATCCGGAGTCTGCAACAGAATGTTGTACTGTATTTATCATGTCAGACTCGCCGTTTGACATCAGAGAGTCTGTTATTTAACCATTGATAATTGTATATTATACTTCCAATTCTAGATATCAAAATTTTGCAAGTTCATACTCAGAATAATTTTTGCTGTGGTTGAATTTGCTGTACACCTGCCACTGAATGCCATGTATCATGCAAAGTATTTGGATTGAGCGTCATCAATTGAGGGTTAAACTTCGAAATACAGGTTATTTAATAGAAAACACAGATCATATGCATCGTCATCTGCCATTTATGATACAGGAAAGAAAATCAAAAGTGTATGTACATTTGTAGGGGAAAACAGTATAATTAATTAATTACTACCCTATTTCGTACCCAAAAATATGTTGTTTTTACCAGCTCGATAATAGCGTTGGATTATTAGTATATAGGGGAAATATAAATCGATTTAGGATGTTTGTATTTAAAGGGTGTGGCGGATGGCGTTATGCGAGGGTGGCGACCTTAACAAGGGAATTGTATAGGAGGGAAATCCATTCTAGAAGTTTAGGTGGCAGTATGCGGGGGTGGCGGTAGATTCAGTTGGCGATAGGTCGAGGGTACCGACTTTATGTATTTTATGTAGATCAATATGTGACAATTTAATAAGATAATTTTATTATTATTATTTATTATAGTATTTTCAACATGTCCATTACAAAAAGGTTTGTAAAAGTAAAAACTTTTTTAATAATTTTGCTAGTGATTAGATTTTGTGGATATTAGTCAAACCCTGAATATATATAAAGAAATTAAAATCCTCACAAAATGTAACTAATAAATATAAGCTTAATATTCCTTAATTAATGTTTTATTTTATTTTTATATTGAGAAGTAGAGATACAATTTCGAACGTAGATTTCAGACATATTTTGAAGTGTGAACAGGAAGATAATAGGAATTATCTGTTCGCAGATCTATACAACAAGGTTTGGAGATTATAAGTAGTAATATAATACATATGTTGGTGTTTATGAAGTGAAAACTGTTGTCTGAACTGAAGAAGTATCTAATGGCCTGGAAGTGTATTTAGCAAGCCTATTTTTATATTGAGAAGTAGAGATAAAATTTCCAACATGAGATTTCAGACATATTTTGAAGTGTGAACAGTAAGATAATAGGAATTATCTGTTCGCAGATCTATGCAACAAGGTTTGGAGATTATAAGTAGTAATATAATACATATGTTGGTGTTTATGAAGTGAAAACTGTTGTCTGAACTGAGGAAATATCTAATGGCCTGGAAGTGTATTTAGCAAGCCTATACAGATTTTCTGAGGTGGTCCAAGTGTTGATTACTGAGGGGAGGGGAACAGTTGAAATAACAATCTAGATTAGATAGTGCCTGTTAAATAGTTTATCTTACAGTATTGTAGAGCTCCTGGTGCCAGCTAGTGCATTCTTGCCAACCCTCCCTATTTAGGAGGGAGACTCCCGATTTTAGACCCTAAAATGTTTCATTTTCAACTTGGGAATTTGCTTAACTGTTGCTGTTTTTAAAGATATGATGATTTCATCTGAAAGAGGAGCTCAAAAGAAGCCATTTAAAGTGTTAATTTATTTTGTGTATACATATTGTGTATACATATTATTTATGTTTTCAATTCTGAGCAGGTGTAATCTCCCCCATGGAAATTTCAAAAAGTTGGCAAGTATGCTAGTGGGTTCAGAATACTGGTGTTGGGGGAGGGGGGGGGGGGGGGGGGGGGGGGGGGGGCTGCGATTATTTTTGTTATGATAAGGGTGGTTGATAAATTGTTCCAAACACAAATTGTTTTTACAAGATAGTTAAACAGATATCACCAGTGTTTTGTAAATAGACTTGGTCTGGTGTACTTATCTGTTTGGTGTAAATTACAACTTGAAGCACAGATGAACAGCAGAAATTGATACAGTTATTTCAGTAAACACAATAATCATAACACTCTTTTCTCTTCCCACAAAAAAAAAGAAAATAGTGTTATTTTGAGACAATGTGGTAAAGATTGCCGCTTTTTAGCTGGCAAGTATTAACGTGCGAGGTGATATGTCCGCTGGGGATCGAACCCTCTATCTACATGTTACTTAGTCCGACGCTCTACCACGGACCGAAATGGAATACTCCATGTAGCTTGAGGCTAGAAGATGACCTAAATCGTAAATTTACAATTAAAGTCTGCCACTAATGTACCTGATCAAACTTTGGTCCTAAACAATTTGTCCAGTATTCAAGAGGGAGGTAGATATTGAGACGACCCTGACCGGAATCTTTGGGTATATAGGACTTTGTACCATTATCAGACTGTGTACCATTATCGGGGGTGATCGGAGACGCGAGGGACCGATGATCGGGGTTGATGAAGAGTCGAGGGACTGTTGATCGGTAGTAACGATGAAGGATGATTGTCGAGGATGACAGGAGCGTGATGACGGTACAAACACCTGTGAGTGATGGAGTATGGCGATGCTTTCAAGATGGTTGTCTTGAGACAAAGTTTTCTGTGAGGTGTAGTGGGCTGATGTGTTCGTGTCAATCCCGATGGCACCATCCTTTTACCACTAGCTGGGACAGACTATTCATATCTACTCTGTAATATTTAAGCATTAAACATCATTCTGTTCCGTGTTATATAGGACGATAACACGGAACAGAATGATGTTTAATGCTTATATTTACATGTTTCCTTTGGTTCTGATAATACATTTATATTTATATTCTACATTTGTTCTGAAAATTTAAGGTAGATTTCTAACAAATGGAACAGCAAACAGCCAGTATTGGCCGGCTATTTCCAACGTTATGATTATGATGTCACAATCGTAATGACGTCATAATGACCACTCCAGTGTTATGCTATCAAAACACGGAACTGGCCTTGGTAGTGTTATATAGTGGCAATGCAGAGCAAATGTAAATATATTGACTGGAAACGGGAAGATTGCAAACGGAGGGGGGGGGGGGGAATCTTCACACTTTAATTTGACTGAAAAATGTACTTCATCATGCAGGCAAAAAGCTATTAAGAAACTGGATGAACTATAACCATATATGTATGTAAACAATGAGAGAATAATATTTCTTTTGGAACGAATTAATATCAGAGGTATGTGGAAATTGAAATGAAAACTTTATGAATCTGCTAAGGTGTTAAAAAAGAAAAACTATTTAATCGGATTTCGTTTCATGTAATATTTCCGATTTCCTTTGAGTATATAATCCATCTAATAGATACAGATTACAAGCATAAAGTTTCCTGAAGACACAGATGCATGGTAAAAATATAGAGAATCAACGATAAGAAGGTTTAAATTCGGTATCTCTTGATTACAGTTTCAAAGATTGTTTCAACGTCATATTTAACTCAACATAACCACTAATTAAAGATTCCTTTCGAAAAGTTTATGTTGTCAATTTGTCAAACTGGGGCTATAACCTTTGTTGACCTTCCAAGGTCAGGATAACAATAATGAAATAATATTTGTTAAGGTCACCAAGGATCAGTGCATGGTGACGTGAACTATTGCATTCTGGGATTCATATGAAGATGAGTACATAATCTAGACATTTCATTGCGATTATACCGTTACAAATTATTTTGATCTGCCAATGAAATGTGGTTTTGCATCTCAGATGAATTAGTCTAGACCTTTAGAAGGAGTAGATGAGAACCTTAAAGACAATGACTTTCCTTGACGACGTACAGGATGTGATAATGATTTAAGTATGAGCGGAATGTAGACAGAGAAATATCTAGGGATCCGCGGTGAACAATAGGAAATTGTTCATTATGTCTTTATGCCCTCTCAAAAGATGGATTATTGATGTATGATAAATCGGAGAAAGCTGATTTAAGCTTACCTGCCGAGTGTCACGGTTCTGCAGCCCGAGATTCTGCTTCGCATTAATGTTATTGATTATTTCTTACAAGTCCGTAGTTTTTTCCTTTTAAGGAATAATTACTGTATTAAGATTCCTTGAATTTGAAATTCTAAAGAAATGGAGATATACTTTGAAATGAAATATGCGTGTTAGCAAATTTGAAAATAAAAAATATTTTATATATATTGGAATATTGTAGATCTGAGCTAAGATTTCTTCAAAATAATCACTTTATCTACTGCTATGAGTTGTCAGAGATAATCGGAAGCTGGTTCAAAATACTTTATGCTAATACAGTGCACTCCTCTTTATATCATGTTGTATTTGTCAGACAAAAACATGATATTAACAGTTACGTGACATTACGAGAAACATGCTTTTCCAGTAAGTCTAGTGCATTTCAAATCTCCATAACTAAAAGTAATCTATTCAATGTACATATATGAAGATGTTTCAATCTATGTAAGATGACATTATTTCATTAAAAATTCATCTGTTTGTTATTTTTTATTTTCTTTGCAATATTTTGTATAAATTGTATCTGAAATCCATGGAAATGGCATAATTTTCCGGATATTTTATGCGATTGGTTAAAAAAACATTATATTAAGAGGAATTCATCTCTATATAAATACATAATATTAATTAAAATGAAATTACATAAATTATAAAGAGGGAAAAATGGTGTTTGGGAAACACATGATTTAAAGAGGAATGTGATATTAACAGGAGTGATATTAAGTGGAATCCATATAAATATAAACAGCTGAACATAGATGAAGCTACAGTAACAGTGTTATCAAAAGGAAAAGTTGGTGCTTGGTTTGGTTTGGTTTATTTTGCTTACGTCCTATTAACTCTTTCCGTACTCATGACGCCTTGATACGTCTTAAAAAAGTGCTCCGTATCCTTCATGACGCCTTGAGACGTCAAGAAAAACGTGTGTGTAACTCGCTCGTTTTGCGTGTTTGTATGAAGGAGTTTACAGACGAAATTCGTATTTAACAAATAATAAATATCAAGAAGAAATTCAAAACATTCAATATTACTTATAACAAGCGTAACTATTTGTTATAATAGTCGTTTTTACAGAAAAAGGCAGGTTTTTATCGAGTTCAGTCCGAGTTGTTTACACTGACAACAAAATGGCGGACCCGGATTTTACTTTCGATTTCAAGGCATTAATGACGGTAAAACGGCAAAAAAGTAGTACAAACGTTCACAAATATACCAAGGAGTACAAATTATCGTCAAAATAAAACAAGAATATGTTTAACGTGTTTTCGCAACGAAATAAAAGGGTTACGATGAAGTGATATTCCACACATGTGTGACACGGTGAACAGATAAACAGTTCAACTTCCTGTCATTCTACCGGACGATTTCGTCATGTATTCTCGTAGATACTTGATAAACATGTTTCTGCCAATTTCATTCAATACATTTCAACAAATAAATGACAACGTACTGGACATATGAACACCAGACAGCCTTTAAAAACATGATATTAACAGTAATGTGACATTACGAGAAACATGCTGTTCCAATAAGTGTAGTGCATTTCAAATCTCCATAACTAAAAGTAAGCTATTCTATGTACATATATTGAGATGTTTCAATCTATGTAAGATGACATTATTTCATTAAAAATTCATCTGTTTGTTATTTTTTATTTTCTTTGCAATATTTTGTATAAATTGTATCTGAAATCCATGGAAATGGCATAATTTTCCGAATATTTTATGTGATTGGTTAAAAAAACCTGATATTAAGAGGACTTCATCTCTATATAAATATATAATATTAATTAAAATAAAATTATATACATTATATAGAGGGGAAAATGGTGTTTGGGAAACACATGATTTAAAGAGGACTGTAATATTAACAGGAGTGATATTAAGTGGAATCCACTGTACCATATAAATATAAACAGCTGAACATAGATGAAGCTACAGTATCAGTTTTATCAAAAGGAAAAGATGGTGCTTGGTTTGGTTTGGTTTATTTTATTTACATCCTATTAACAGCCATGGTCATTAAAGGATATATCAGTTTTTAGAGGTGGAGGAAAGCCGGAGTACCCGGAGAAATACCACCGACCTACGGTCAGTACATGGCAAGTCTGCCCCGGTGAACTAGAATCCCAGAAGTGGGGGCTAGTGGAAGAACGTCGGGACACCTTAACCACTTGACCACCGCGACCCATATAGGTGGAGGGCTAGCGGTAGAATGCCGGGACTCCTTTACCATTCAGTGACCACTGTCCAGAGATGGAGGGCTAGTTGTAGAATGTAGTAACACCTTAACCACTTGGCCACCGTGGCTCCTTGATGGTGCCTACATATATTTCAGTCTTTTCCAAAAATCTGAAGCTTATTCCTCAGTATACGGACCCCATGCTACTTCTTGCATGCATGTTTGTTGTGTAAAGGTAATCATCCCCAATCCAAGTGCCCTTTAGAGGTGGCTCAGTCGCCCACAAGGAGGAAATGATACATCAGGCAGTCAACACTCCTATCAACATTTCTCGTATAAAATCAGAACTCCAGTACCACCCGGATAAAGAATTGGTTGATTATTTGTTAAATGGACTTGAGAACGGTTTTGATACAGGCTTGTTGCACTTACCTGACAGCTCGTACGAATGCAAAAATCTCCGATCAGCTACTGCAGACCCAGACAGCATGTCAGAATTGGTAAAGAAAGAACTGGACAAAGGTTATCTGTTAGGTCCGTTCGACTGCATTCCTTATGACAGTTACAGGATAAATCCTATCGGGCTAGCCGAACATAGGTATACTAAGAAAAAGCGTCTCATAGTCGACATGTCAGCCCCGCATCAGAACGCTGATAACCCTAGCCTCAACAGTCTTATCGATAAGGCCAGGTGTTCATTGAAATATGTTACGATTGACGATGCGATTCGAATTGTGAAAAGTTTGGGCGAAGATGTTTGGCTCATGAAAACTGACATAACGGATGCATTCAAGTTGTTACCAATAAAACCTGAATTGTGGCCTTACCATGGTATTCGTTGGAACCAAAAGTATTATTTCTTTACTAGGCTAGTATTTGGAAGTCGTTCTAGCCCAAAGATTTTTGATTGCTTGTCACAAGCCGTGTGTTGGATTGCCGAGAATAATTACAATATCAATCACATTTTGCACTTGTTAGACGATTTTCTCGTGGTGGAACCCGCACATGTTAATGCACATGATACAATGTCTCGCTTTTTGTCCGTCTTTAGTGATTTATGCATTCCAATCGGGGCTTATAAAACGGTAGGGCCATGCACAAAACTAGAGTACCTAGGGGTGTTTTTGGACTCCCATAGAATGGAGGTCAGTTTGCCTGGAGAAAAGATTATGCGCATCGTAGACCTCATTGACACTTTTGTGAATAGGAAATCGTGCACCAAGAGGGAACTACTTTGTCTGTTGGGACATATGAACTATGCGTGTAGGTGTGTTAAGCCAGGGCGATCGTTTGTTTCCCATCTCATTTCGCTTGCTTCGTCTGTGCCGGAATTGCATTATCATGTGAAATTAACAGAAGAATGTCGTTCAGACCTCGCCATGTGGTCTCTTTTCTTAAAGAATTGGAATGGTGTTTCTTTTTTCGTAGATGATCATATTACCTCAGCAGCAGACTTACACTTGTATACTGACGCTACTCCAAAAGCCTTTGGAGGGTTTTACAAGACTAAATGGTTCCAGGGAATGTTCCCACCTGAACTCGGTGACGCTGACCCCTCTATGGCCCTATTTGAACTATACCCAATTGTTATGGCCTGTGTGTTGTGGGGGCATCAGTGGCATCAGAAAAGAATCTTATTCCATTGTGACAATTTAGCAGTCGTTGAGATAATTTCCAAAGGGCGCTCTAAGGTCAAAAGTATAATGAGACTTATGAGAACACTTACTTACCATTCTGCTCTTTTCAACTTTGTGATTCATGCTAAGCACATTCCAGGAGTAGACAATAAAATCGCTGATTCTCTTTCTCGTTATCAGATGGCGCGTTTCAGGATGTTGGCTCCTCAAGCAGAAGTCTTGCCAGTACCATGTCTGCCGATGTCTTCCCTGCTCATGAGTTGAATCGCGAAGTGGATTGTTTATGGAACGCAGCCCTTAGTGCAAGAACGTTAGCTACTTATAAGTCAGCATGGAACTGTTTCTTAACATTCGTGCTCATGATGGGCTTAACCTTTCCAGTGAACTCGCTTCCCCCTGTGGATGAAGACCTGCTCATCTTGTTTGTTGCACACTGCCAAAAAGAGCTTGGCCTACGTTACGATACCATCAAATTGTACTTATCAGGCGTCCGCTTTTATTGCATACGTCACAAAGCAGGTGATCCTATGGTCAATTCGCTCAGACTGAATTACATTTTACGTGGGATCAAAAAATCTCAAGTTAATTACACACGTAAACGTCTTCCTATTACATTTGATGTACTGTGCAAATTATGTGCTGTCATAGAATGTAGGATTGGATTATTTGATGCCTTCACTAGCCTTATGCTAACATGTATATACAAGACAGCGTTTTATGGTTTTCTGCGTTGTGCAGAGTTTACTTGCCAAGCTCTATCTGACACATATTTTATTCGTATTTGTGATGTTTTTGTGTATCCAGACATGTCATGTTTCAACCTGTATTTGAGAGCTTCCAAAACCGACCCTTTCAGAAAAGGAGTTACTGTCAAAGTATTTGAAAACAGTGCTTTATCTCCAGTCAGTACCATGCAAGCTTACTTAAAGTGTAGGGCCACTCGAGGTGCAACATCTGATTCCCCTTTATTTGTTGACAATGTTAAGTACACTAAACCTTTAATGCGTCAGACTTTCTTAAAATTTTTGAATGAAACCTTGTTAGCTTGTGGTCTCGACTCGCAACCTTTTAGTGGCCACTCCTTTCGCATAGGTGCTGCTACTTCAGCCGCCGCAGCCGGTGTCGAGGACCATGTCATTAAGACTTTAGGTAGATGGTCATCTGTCTGCTTCATTCGATACATTCGCACTGACCCATCAACGATTCGCTCTGCCCAGAGAAACATGTCCTCATAGTCATACCACATGTCGGGTCAGCACTGCCTGCTAATTTTATATGACAACCAAGTTGCAGCACATGCTGTATTTTACTTTTTACTATCTTTTTATTGGGGGCTCTCACTCATGTGTTTATTAGTATCACACATTCATTCAATTTGGCCTTAAATTCTAGGGGAATTTTACCCCCAATCTCAACATAGTTTATATTAAGAAATATGAGGCTTCTCTTATATCACAGGAGTCGAGCTGCTCTCTTTGTTGCTTCTCCAGGGGTGTTCACAATCAGAGCCCAGTCGCTTCTCTGGAGACATTTTCAGAGTCTAGCTGCACTTCTTCTCTGGGCCGTATTGTAAGGGCTTCTCTGGAGACATTTTCAGTCTAGCTGCTTACCTTCTCTGAGCTGTGTAGATAAGAGCTTCTCTGGAGACATTTCCAGAGTCTAGCTGCTTCTCTTAAAAACCCCGGAGTCTAGCATGGTAAAAATATTATAATTACAAAAAATTAATGCAGATATATAAGGTAGTTAAACCATGAAGTGAGTAGCCCCTGATACGCCAAATGTAAATATGTTGCTTTAAGTGTAATAAACAGGTTAACTGTTTCTTCTGTGTTGTTGTTGTATATAAACCTTTGTGAACGCTATACCAATCAATAGATTAATATTCTGTCTTTAGCTCAAACCTGATGTCCTGAAGCTGGCTTGAAAATATGACACATGTTGTCAAAAGTTTGATGGAATCTGGAAAGGTGAGACTTACCTCTCCCTTTTTGGGGCGGCCTATGAATGGCTACAATTAGCCTCAGCATCTTCCCTAGACAATGAGATTGAGATTGAAAGGGTTTTTTTTTTGTTGAATATGAAAATAACCCTCCCCTCTCAGAAATGTTTAAGCAATGAAATTTCAAAACAGACCGTTAACATTTCAAACATCACTGAAATTCCAAATAAAGAGCAAATTCAAGGATTAGTTTGAGAAAGATTTTTATTTTTATAGAATTCTAATCTCATTACTAGATAATATTTCACTTGGGAGGCACTAAAGTGACAGAGGGAATTGTTGGGGAGAATATCAGCGGTATAATCGTAGTGCCATAACATGATGGATTGTTAACATTGCAAAAATAAGTGGATTTTGAGCGTTGCCACTTTAGCAATTCCCGCCCCAATTTCAGTTCTAATTATACAAGATGAAGAATTTCATGGCCGCAATAAATGTGTACAAGGTTATAGATGTTGGCAAGGGAGAATATCTTTTTCACATTTCATCTTTTTGTGTTAAAAATGTCAGTCCATATTTAAAGAGTATTTTAATAATTACTGAGAAGAAGTTGTAATTTCTTTCATGCAAGATAAATATCTCATTGTGGAACAGTGAGATGAAATATACCATGTCTTAGTTTGAACTAATGGAACTGTTCTGCTGTTCCCATTTCGGGGTGATTGGGTTTGGTGAGTGTGGTAGTCTATTTGTAAACCAGTCTATCATATTGACAAGATAAATGAGTTGAAGAATTGCCCATTCTGGGGACTCAAGTCATTTCTATATATCACTCTACTCTATATTTGAACCTTTAAACATCACTGGAAAATCTTGGCCATCTTTAAAAATTGACAATGACAATGAGAATTGATTCAGTTTTAAAAAGAAAGCATTATTTATGAGCTAGAATTTGAAATTCAAATTGTGTTGATGCACATGGTTAAAAACAGCAAGTCCAAAAGCCTCAGAAACATAAGCTCAAAATATCTGTGTTTATGTATAAACCATGGAGGAATAGAGGAAAATAAACAGAAAATAGACATGCATTATGAACATAGGAAGTTGTGAAAGTCTGTGTGAATTATCCATTATTTTAGTTATTTGTTTACTTAATGGTTCAGAAATCTGCTTTGATTTAACAAATACCATTTATGTTGCAAATGTTTTTGATGAGAGAATCAAAGTTCACTCAGATAAAGAGTCTGATATCACCTTCAGAGGTCAGAGACAGGCTCAGGTGGTCAAGGTCAGTGTCAAGGTCAAAGTCAGGGTCTGCTAGTCAGCTTGTCAAATGGTCAGCCAATCAAATTCAAGGTGAAAGTTGGGATCTGTAGGGTCAGAATCCGCTTCAGGGTCAATTAGGTCAGCTAGTGAGCCCAGGTTTCTTGCCCTACAATTTGTTTCCAGGTTTCTTGCCCTAAGATTTGTTTCCAGGTTTCTCGCCCTAAGATTTGTTTCCAGGTTTCTTGCCCTAAGATTTGTTTCCAGGTTTCTTGCCCTAAGATTTGTTTCTAGGTTTCTTGCCCTAAGATTTGTTTCCAGGTTTCTCGCCCTAAGATTTGTTTCCTGGTTACTTGCCCTAAGATTTGTTTCCAGGTTACTTGCCCTACAATTTATTTCCTGGTTTCTTGCCCTAAGATTTATTTCCTGGTTTCTTGCCCTAAGATTTGTTTCCAGGTTTCTTGCCCTAAGATTTGTTTCCAGGTTTCTTGCCCAAAGATTTGTTTCCAGGTTTCTTGCCCTAAGATTTGTTTCCAGGTTTCTTGCTCTAGGATGTGTTTCCAGGTTTCTGGTCCTAAGATTTGTTTCCAGTTTTCTTGCCCTAAGATTTGTTTCCAGTTTTCTTGCCCTAAGATTTGTTTCCTGGTTTCTTGCCCTAAGATTTGTTTCCAGGTTTCTTGCCCTAAGATTTGTCTCCAGGTTTCTTGCCCTGAGATTTGTTTCTAGGTTTCTTGCCCTAAGATTTGTTTCCAGGTTTCTGGTCCTAAGATTTGTTTCCAGTTTTCTTGCCCTAAGATTTGTTTCCTGGTTTCTTGCCCTACAATTTGTTTCCTGGTTTCTTGCCCTAAGATTTGTTTCCAGGTTTCTTGGCCTACGATTTGTCTCCAGGTTTCTTGCCATGAGATTTGTTTCTAGGTTTCTTGCCCTAAGATTTGTTTCCTGGTTTCTTACCCTAAGATTAGTTTCCAGGTGTCTTGCCCTAAGATTTGTCTCCAGGTTTCTGGTCCTAAGATTTGTCTTCAGGTTTCTTGCCCTGAGATTTGTTTCCAGGTTTCTTGCCCTAAGATTTGTTTCCTGGTTTCTTGCCCTAAGATTTGTTTCCAGGTTTCTTGCCCTAAGATTTGTTTCCAGGTTTCTTGCCCTAAGATTTGTTTCCAGGTTTCTTGCCCTAAGATTGGTCTCCAGGTTTCTTGTCCTAAGATTTGTCTTCAGGTTTCTTACCCTAAGATTTGTTTCCAGATTTCTTGCCCCAAGATTTGTTTCCAGATTTCTTGCCCCAAGATTTGTTTCCAGATTTCTTGCCCCAAGATTTGTTTCCAGGTTTCTTGCCCTAAGATTTGTTTCCAGGTTACTTGCCCTAAGATTTGTTTCCAGGTTTCTTGCCCCAAGATTTGTTTCCAGGTTTCTTGCCCTAAGATTTGTTTCCAGGTTTCTTGTCCTAAGATTTGTCTTCAGGTTTCTTACCCTAAGATTTGTTTCCAGATTTCTTGCCCCAAGATTTGTTTCCAGATTTCTTGCCCCAAGATTTGTTTCAAGGTTTCTTGCCCTGAGATTTGTTTCCAGGTTTCTTGCCCCAAGATTCGTTTCCAGGTTTCTTGCCCTAAGATTTGTTTCCTAGTTTCTTGCCCTGAGATTTGTTTCTAGGTTTCTTGCCCTAAGATTTGTTTCCAGGTTTCTCGCCCTAAGATTTGTTTCCTGGTTACTTGCCCTGAGATTTGTTTCTAGGTTTCTTGCCCTAAGATTTGTTTCCTGGTTTCTTGCCCTGAGATTTGTTTCAAGGTTTCTTGCCCTAAGATTTGTTTCCAGGTTTCTTGCCCTGAGATTCGTTTCCAGGTTTCTTGCCCTAAGATTTGTTTCCAGGTTTCTTGCCCCAAGATTTGTTTCCAGGTTTCTTGCCCCAAGATTTGATTAAAGGATTTCATTCTCTGGGAATGATCAATAGTTTTCTTTTGTTTTTGAGGCTTTGATAATACAGCTGTAGAAAAATAAAGGTAACCATGCAGAAGTGAAGAAAACCAATTATTTGTTGGAAAACAAGCTCATTAAAACTATGCTTGTTGCAATATTTCTTTTGGCATTAACAAAGTCAAGGTCAGTCAGAATGTCTAATCCTAGTTATCAGAAAGAAAACAACTCTGAAATATTCATGAACCTTGAATGAATACTGTAAACCAAATTATTTTTGCGTTTTCATGTGAAACAACTATATCGAGGTGATTTAATTTCGTGAAAAATATCGTCGTAAATCCTATGTACAGTACTCATACAATTGGCATACATCTGATTGAAACTTTTTCATGTTGATTTATTTTTTTGAATTTAAATCAACGGCGAAATACTTGAATATTAATTGCACTCAAAAATAAGTTTGTTTACAGCATTTTAATTATAAAGTGAAAAGAAACAAATCTGTTTTTTTCTTGAATTTGATAATATTTAAGATGTATGTTTATAAATGTTTCTTGTTCTAGCTGTAATCAGATAAAACTACTTTTAGTACTCAACTGTCGTAACATAGAGGAAAATCCGCCCGACATCAAGGGGGGGGGGGGGGGGGGGGGGGGTTTACAATTTCATCAATTAGGTTTTATTGCAATCTTCTAACATTTGTTTTCATGCTTGGACAACATTTCAGCATGTGTTTGTGGAGTGTTGTGAACAGTTGCTAGAGTCTGTCCAACATCGGTTAAAGTATTTCCAATCCTCAGCTGTGTGTATGTTAGGAAACTCCTTTAATTATTATCGTCTTTTAGGCTTGGCCTATTGGAGGAAGTCTGTTAGGCTTGACCTATTGGAGGGAGTCTATTAGGCTTGGCCTATTGGAGGGAGTCTGTTAGGCTTGGCCTATTAGAGGAAGTCTGTTAGGCTTGTCTTATTTTAGGAAGTCTGTTAGGCTTGGCCTATTGGAGGGAGTCTGTTAGGCTTGACCTATTGGAGGGAGTCTATTAGGCTTGACCTATTGGAGGGAGTCTATTAGGTTTGACCTATTGGAGGGAGTCTATTAGGCTTGGCCTATTGGAGGGAGTCTATTAGGCTTGACCTATTGGAGGGAGTCTGTTAGGCTTGACCTATTGGAGGGAGTCTGTTAGGCTTGGCCTATTGGAGGAAGTCTGTTAGGCTTGGCCTATTGGAGGGAGTCTATTAGGCTTGACCTATTGGAGGGAGTCTGTTAGGCTTGGCCTATTGGAGGGAGTCTATAAGGCTTGACCTATTGGAGGGAGTCTGTTAGGCTTGACCTATTGGAGGGAGTCTGTTAGGCTTGGCCTATTGGAGGGAGTCTGTTAGGCTCGGCCTATTGGAGGGAGTCTATTAGGCTTGACCTATTGGAGTGAGTCTGTAAGGCTTGGCCTATTGGAGGGAGTCTGTTAGGCTCAGCCTATTGGAGGGAGTCTATTAGGCTTGGCCTATTGGAGGGAGTCTGTTAGGCTCGGCCTATTGGAGGGAGTCTATTAGGCTTGACCTATTGGAGGGAGTCTGTTAGGCTTGGCCTATTGGAGGGAGTCTGTTAGGTTCGGCCTATTGGAGGGAGTCTATTAGGCTTGACCTATTGGAGGGAGTCTGTTAGGCTCGGCCTATTGGAGGGAGTCTGTTAGGCTTGGCCTATTGGAAGGAGTCTGTTAGGCTTGACCTATTGGAGGGAGTCTGTTAGGCTTGGCCTATTGGAGGGAGTCTGTTAGGCTCGGCCTATTGGAGGGAGTCTGTTAGGCTTGGCCTATTGGAGGGAGTCTATTAGGCTCGACCTATTGGAGGAAGTCTGTTAGGCTTGACCTATTGGAGAAAGTCTATTAGGCTTGACCTATTGGGGGGAGTCTATTAGGCTTGATCTATTGGAGGGAGTCTAATAGGCTTGACCTATTGGAGAAAGTCTATTAGGCTTGACCTATTGGGGGGAGTCTATTAGGCTTGACCTATTGGAGGGAGTCTATTAGGCTTGACCTATTGGAGGGAGTCTATTAGGCTTGACCTATTGGAGGAAGTCTATTAGGCTTGACCTATTGGAGGGAGTCTGTCAGGCTTGACCTATTGGAGGAAGTCTATTAGGCTTGACCTATTGGAGGGAGTCTGTCAGGCTTGACCTATTGGAGGGAGTCTATTAGGCTTGACCTATTGGAGTGAGTCTATTAGGCTTGACCTATTGGAGTGAGTCTATTAGGCTTGACCTATTGGGGGGAGTCTATTAGGCTTGACCTATTGGAGGGAGTCTATTAGGCTTGACCTATTGGAGTGAGTCTATTAGGCTTGACCTATTGGAGGGAGTCTATTAGGCTTGACCTATTGGGGGGAGTCTATTAGGCTTGACCTATTGGAGTGAGTCTATTAGGCTTGACCTATTGGAGGGAGTCTATTAGGCTTGACCTATTGGGGGGAGGCTATTAGGCTTGACCTATTGGAGTGAGTCTATTAGGCTTGACTTATTGGGGGGAGTCTATTAGGCTTGACCTATTGGAGTGAGTCTATTAGGGTTGACCTATTGGAGGGAGTCTATTAGGCTTGACCTATTGGGTTGAGTCTATTAGGCTTGACCTATTGGGGGGAGTCTATTAGGCTTGACCTATTGGAGTGAGTCTATTAGGCTTGACCTATTGGAGGGAGTCTATTAGGCTTGACCTATTGGAGTGAGTCTATTAGGCTTGACCTATTGGAGGGAGTCTATTAGGCTTGACCTATTGGGGGGAGTCTATTAGGCTTGACCTATTGGAGGAAGTCTATTAGGCTTGACCTATTGGGGGGAGTCTATTAGGCTTGACCTATTGGAGGGAGTCTATTAGGCTTGACCTATTGGAGGGAGTCTATTAGGCTTGACCTATTGGGGTGAGTCTATTAGGCTTGACCTATTGGAAGAAGTCTATTAGGCTTGACCTATTGGAGGGAGTCTATTAGGCTTGACCAATAGGAGGGAGTCTATTAGGCTTGACCTGTTGGGGGAGTCTATTAGGCTTGACCTATTGGAGGAAGTCTGTTAGGCTTGACCTATTGGGGGAGTCTATTAGGCTTGACCTATTGGGCGGAGGAAGTTACTGCTTTGATAAGATTCACGGGTTTTAGACCAACAGGGGTGCGACACAGCCGTTATTTTCTCACAGTAGCTATGTGAGGTATCAGCCAGCGTAGAATACTTGTGTTCCATTCAGCAGTATTAGCCCTGTGCAGCACAAAGCCTGATCTCAGAGCCGCGACAGACCTGTAAACACATTCAGCCCCGAATGTTCATAATGAACTGTTCCAACTCTTGAATGGAAGAGTACAAATGTGTCTTTAGGGGTGAATGAGATAATTAACCGGAGTGTTTTTCCAGGCTACCTGAAGTAGTGCGGCACTCCCATTGGTTTTTCTCCAACCATTACTTGGGGAACTCTAATTATCCTGTTTGTTGCGGAATTAGAAATTTTAAGTCTATTTTTAGCAGTTATAGGGTTTTATTAGAGGATATTGATCTTGTTGTTTAATGCCTGAAGAATTGAAATCATTTTTAAATGCTTTTAATTTGTAAGGATTTAAATGGATGTTAAAATACTGAACATGAATCCTGATCAAAACACTGTTATTAATAAACTATATAGCAGGATGTCGTGTCTTTAAATATGATGAAAATAAAGAACTGTTGAATGCTTGTTATTGACTTCAATTAAGTTTTGTCTGTAAGGGGAAATATTGCAGTGTCAATCCTTTCTGAATTAAACTATTTTTACAGGGAAACGTGATTTACAAATTTATTTTCTTAAGCAAGAAAGCTAATGATGTACAGTGTAACCTGTCTAGACCAGAAGATATTAAGACCAAAGTTTTGTCAGTTTACGCAGATGTCCGGTTTGTAGGGAATAAGGATAGATGTTAATTAAGAAATGTCGGGACCAAACAACCAGACCAGAATAGACAGGGATTTGGATTAAACAGGGGCAGGTTTAGATAAATTATTAGCTCACCTGGCCCTCGGGCCAAGTAAAGCTTATACGATGGTGTGGCGTCTGTCAACTTTTTCTTTAAACGACTTCTTCTGAAATAACGAAAGGTCTTTAGTGACTTGAAATTTGGCTGGTAGCTTTCCATTGATGAAGCCTGTCAAAATTTGCTAAGACAACATTTAAAACATTTAAACGACTTCTTCTGATTAACTAAAATGCCTAGAAGCATGATATATGGCTGAAAGCTTACTTGGATGAAGACCGCCAAATTTTGTGAAAAGAAATGACATTGATCCATATTTAAGGTCACCAGGTTATTAAAATTATGTTAAAATTTTAACATTATCTTCTGAATATCTTACAGTAATAGATTTTAGGCAACTTTAGGGTTACAAGTAAGAGATTGATACCAGGTGAGCGATGCAGGCCCATTGGGCCTCTTGTACTGTATGAATGAATTGAAAGTTGGGATATGATTAATCCTAGGGTGCGTTTTTCTCCCATAAAGTATATTATATAGCATGATTTTTCACCATGCTTTTCTCAAGAGTACAGATGCATTAGTGAATTTGGCGATCACATCTTTTCAGCACTTTGATGAAAAATAAAAGAAGACTGCATGGGCATTTCTCTCAGCGTTAAAAAAATCAAGGAAGATTTCTCAATGAGACCAGACAAATCTGTTGCTTTCTATCGTGAAGCAGTAAAATGAATACAACTGGCAGAAGGGAAATCTGTGTTCCTGGCCTTTCAAAGTGACTTGGTGTTATCCTTTGTAATCTCAAACCAATAATTGGATAATAAAGTTTCAAACGATCCGTCAAAACTTGTAAATAAATTGGATGATTCAGTGAACTTTTAGGGATTATGAATGGCACTTGTCAGGTTTTTCTGGCAGACGATATTGGGTAATGAAATCTACAATGGCTGTGGGTTGACTCATTTGTCAGGTTTTGTAGGGTGTAAATCATGGTTAGGGTTACGTTTGCATCCAGTGTAGCCATTACACAAATCACTTGAGAGCGTTTGAAGTGCTCTGGGTCTCCTGCATGCTTTTGTCTTTGAAATATGGCTGGCAATGTCATATATCACATACAAGTTCATAGAAACTCTGCATGCTCCCAAAGTACACCTGAGTCTACCTACTCATCAGTTAATACATGTTAACATAGACTCTATGCTCACAAAGTACACTTGAGTCTAGTATACTCGCTCAATTAATACAAGTTCACAGACTCTACTCATTAAGTACATTTGAGTCTAATATACTCGCTTGATTAATACAAATTCACAGACTCTATTCACAAAGTACATTTTAGTCTAGTACACTCACTCAATTAATACAAGTTCACAGACTCTATTCACAAAGTACATTTGAGTCTAGTACACTCACTCAATTAATACAAATTCACAGACTCTATTCACAAAGTACATTTGAGTCTAGTATACTCGCTCCATTAATACAAGTTCACAGACTCTCCTCATTAAGTATATTTGAGTCTAATATACTCGCTTGATTAATACAAATTCACAGACTCTATTCACAAAGTACATTTGAGTCTAGTATACTCGCTCAATTAATACAAGTTCACAGACTCTACTCATTAAGTACATTTGAGTCTAATATACTCGCTTGATTAATACAAATTCACAGACTATTCACAAAGTACATTTGAGTCTAGTATACTTGCTCCGTTACTACAAGTTCACAAAGACTAGCTCAATTAACTCATAATTAATGTACAATTGAGTCTCCCTACTCATCAGACCAGTTTATACAAGTTCACAGACTCTAGCTTAACTCACTAAATTGGTTGGTTGATTGTTTTTACATCCTATTAACAGCCAGGATAATTTAAGGACAGCCTCCCGGTGTATGCGATGTGGGTGCTTGTGTTGAGAGCATGTGTATTTGGGAGGCTGCGATATGTTCGTGTAAGCCTTCTTGCGATAGTCCGGATCTTTTGCCAATTAAAAGTGCTACCACACTGAAGTACGCAGGCCCCCAGCAGAATTTATACCCCACCTGGTCACATTATACTGACAAAGTAACTAGATTCTAGTACACTCGCTCCATTAATACAAGTTCACAGTCTCTACTCACAAAGTACAATTGAGTCTAGTACACTCGCTCTATTAATACAAGTTCACAGACTCTACTCACAGTCAATTAATGAGTCTCCATTCTCATCAGATCAGTTGATACAAGTTCATAAAGTAGACTCTACTGGCAGAGTTAAACACTCGAGTCTGACTCAGTAAATTCAAGTTTATACAGTATAAGAACCTACAGAGTACACTTGAGTCTGACTCAGTAAATTCAAGTTTATACAGTATAAGAACCTACAGAGTACACTTGAGTCTGACTCAGTAAATTCAAGTTTATACAGTATAAGAACCTACAGGCTACACTTGAGTCTGACTCAGTAAATTCAAGTTTATACAGTATAAGAACCTACAGGCTACACTTGAGTTTGACTCAGTAAATTCAAGTGTATACAGTATACGAACCTACAGGCTACACTTGAGTCTGACTCAGTAAATTCAAGTTTATACAGTATAAGAACCTACAGGCTACACTTGAGTCTGACTCAGTAAATTCAAGTGTATACAGTATACGAACCTACAGGCTACACTTGAGTCTGACTCAGTAAATTCAAGTGTATACAGTATACGAACCTACAGGCTACACTTGAGTCTGACTCAGTAAATTCAAGTTTATACAGTATAAGAACCTACAGGCTACACTTGAGTCTGACTCAGTAAATTCAAGTTTATACAGTATACGAACCTACAGGCTACACTTGAGTCTGACTCAGTAAATTCAAGTTTATACAGTATACGAACCTACAGGCTACACTTGAGTCTGACTCAGTAAATTCAAGTTTATACAGTATAAGAACCTACAGGCTACACTTGAGTCTGACTCAGTAAATTCAAGTTTATACAGTATAAGAACCTACAGGCTACACTTGAGTTTGACTCAGTAAATTCAAGTTTATACAGTATAAGAACCTACAGGCTACACTTGAGTCTGACTCAGTAAATTCAAGTGTATACAGTATACGAACCTACAGGCTACACTTGAGTCTGACTCAGTAAATTCAAGTTTATACAGTATAAGAACCTACAGGCTACACTTGAGTCTGACTCAGTAAATTCAAGTTTATACAGTATACGAACCTACAGGCTACACTTGAGTCTGACTCAGTAAATTCAAGTTTATACAGTATACGAACCTACAGGCTACACTTGAGTCTGACTCAGTAAATTCAAGTTTATACAGTATAAGAACCTACAGGCTACACTTGAGTCTGACTCAGTAAATTCAAGTTTATACAGTATAAGAACCTACAGGCTACACTTGAGTCTGACTCAGTAAATTCAAGTTTATACAGTATAAGAACCTACAGGCTACACTTGAGTCTGACTCAGTAAATTCAAGTTTATACAGTATAAGAACCTACAGGCTACACTTGAGTCTGACTCAGTAAATTCAAGTTTATACAGTATAAGAACCTACAGGCTACACTTGAGTCTGACTCAGTAAATTCAAGTTTATACAGTATAAGAACCTATAGGCTACACTTGAGTCTGACTCTCTGACTCAGTAAATTCAAGTTTATACAGTATAAGAACCTACAGAGTACACTTGAGTCCATTTACTCATATAAGTTGCCAGACTCTTCTTTAAAGTACATTGAAATTTAAGTACTTGTGTACTCCTCAAACTGATATAAGGGTATTAATTCCTGGAATATTATTGTCATACAAAAGGTGCATGTGAACTGTATGAGTAATGTTTAAATGTTAGCTTTGTAAGACAACAATTAATTTCCCCCAAATAGATATGACATTTAAAATTTAACCACCATAGCAAGAATTATGTGTGATGTTATTTGCTTATAATTTGACTATTAACTTTAAATTTAAGTGTGTAATATTAACGCTATAATCTGACCCACCTTTAACAGGTAATTATAAGGCTGTGAGCATGTACGGGACTCAAGTTCAATGGATGAAGTACATGTTAACAGGTTAATGTGTAGCACAGTCGAAACGATAAGTTTTTCTATCAAAATTATTTTTCACATTTTAACCGTTAATCTTCTCTAGCTAATCGCCTTCAATTTGGTGTTAAGGCCACTGAGCTTAGCTGCTAATAGGATGTTAAACCAAACCAAAGCAAGCCGGTGAGCTTATCCTTTACAGTATACTGTACAATGTTGGTAATCAAAGTAACCTCTACATTTGTTTGGGCCCTGAATAGACTAAGATCTGTATACTATCGGTAATGTAAAGGAAAAGGAGCATACATGTAAGTTGAAAAGGCTCCACATAAAACTCGAAAAGAAAAAGACACAAAAATTAGAAAAGAAATAAATTGAACAATTTTTTGAACTTCAAGAAAATTTCTTTTTTTTTGAGTGAACTTGAATTTGAACTTGGAAATAAAAACAGGAAATAGATTGAAACATGGACAGGAAATAAATTGAGGAAACCTGAACAGGAACTAGATTGAGGAAACTTGAACAGGAACTAGATTGGGGAAACATAAAAAGGAACTAGATTGAGGAAACTTGAACAGGATACAGATGAAGGAAACATGAACAGGAAATACATTGAGGAAACCTGATCAGGAATTAGATTAAGGATACTTGAACAGGAAATAGATTGAGGAAACTTGAACAGGAAATAGATTGAGGAAACTTGAACAGGAAATAGATTGAGAAAACTTGAACAGGAAATAGATTGAGGAAACTTGAACAGGATATAGATTGAGGAAACTTGAACAGGAAATAGATTGAGGAAACTTGAACAGGAAATAGATTGAGGAAACTGGAACAGGAAATAGATTGAGGAAACTTGAACAGGAAATAGATTAAGGATACTTGAACAGGAAATAGATTGAGGAAACTTGAACAGGAAAAAGATTGAGGAAACTTGAACAGGAAATAGTTTGAGGAAACTTGAAAAGAAAATAGATTTACGAACCTAAACAGGAAATAGATTGAGGAAACTTGAACAGGAAATAGATTGAGAAAACTTGAACAGGAATTGAGGATACTTGAACAGGAAATAGATTGAGAAAACTTGAACAGGAAATAGATTGAGGAAACTTGAACAGGAAATAGATTGAGAAAACTTGAACAGGAAATAGATTAAGGATACTTGAACAGGAAATAGATTGAGGATACTTGAACAGTAAATAGATTGAGGAAACTTGAACAGGAAATAGATTGAGGAAACTTGAACAGGAAATAGATTGAGAAAACTTGAACAGGAAATATGAGGAAACTTGAACAGGAAATAGATTGAGGAAACTTGAACAGGAAATAGATTGAGAAATCTTGAACAGGAAATAGATTAAGGATACTTGAACAGGAAATAGATTGAGGAAACTTGAACAGGAAATAGATTGAGAAATCTTGAACAGGAAATAGATTAAGGATACTTGAACAGTAAATAGATTGAGGAAACTTGAACAGGAAATAGATTAAGGATACTTGAACAGGAAATAGATTGAGGAAACTTGAACAGGAAATAGATTGAGAAATCTTGAACAGGAAATAGATTAAGGATACTTGAACAGTAAATAGATTGAGGGAACTTGAACAGGAAATAGATTGATGGAACATGGACAGGAAAAATATTGAGGAATCTTGAACAGGTAATAGATTGAAGGAACATGGCCAGTAAAAATATTGAGGAAACTTGAACAGGAAATAGATTGATGGAACATGGACAGGAAAAATATTGAGGAATCTTGAACAGGTAATAGATTGAAGGAACATGGCCAGTAAAAATATTGAGGAAACTTGAACAGAAAATAGATTGATGGAACATGGACAGGAAAAATATTGAGGAAACTTGAACAGGAAATAGATTGAAGGAACATGGCCAGTAAAAATATTGAGGAAACTTGAACAGGAAATAGATTGATGGAACATGGACAGGAAAAATATTGAGGAAACTTGAACAGGTAATAGATTGAAGGAACATGGCCAGTAAAAATATTGAGGAAACTTGAACAGGAAATAGATTGATGGAACATGGACAGGAAAAATATTGAGGAAACTTGAACAGGAAATAGATTGAAGGATCTTGGACAGGAAAAAATATTGAGGAAACTTGAACAGATTGAGGGAACATGGAAGGGAAATAGATTGAGGGAACATGGACAGGAAATAGATTGAGGGAACATGGACAGGAAATAGATTGAGGGATCATGGACAGGAAATAGATTGAGGAAACTTAAACAGGAACTAGATTGAGTAAACTTGAACAGGAAATAGATTGAGGAAACTTGAACAGGAAATAGATTGAAGAGACATGGACAGGAAAAATATTTAGGAAATTTGAACAGATTGAGGGAACATGGACTGTCAATACAGGGACACACAGACAGACAGGATCCTTGCCAGTCTTTATAGTCTTTACTGTTAATTCCGGAACACACAGACAGACAGGATCCTTGTCACGGTCACAATTGGTTTACGAGACAGCATTCCGTAGAAGTTGAAGCATCCCAGAGGTGTTCCATTGATGAGGGTAGACTTTTATACGACAACCAAGTGATCAACTGTAATCTGTTAGTGTGTGTTTGTTGGGCATTCAGTTTTTAGTTTTCGGTTGCTGCTTTTGATCAGCTCGATGTGAAGTTGTGATTAGGAATAATTGAATCAGGTTCACTCTGATTTAGTACCAATGTAATGCTGAATGCGACATATATGGATTCTCGGGGGAAATCTATCTGCAGGTGATTTTGTAAGCCCAGCTCAATAATACCAGCTTGCGCTAATGCAAGATGTATATTTTTCATGGATCTTGATATTGTAGATCAGGGTTGATGGTTTGAAATGTATAATTTCAGAAAATCGAAAGCCTGATTTTAATTTGGGCCATCTCATATGATACTTGATTGCGATGTGATCTTGTTTTAAATAGAGGTTTTGTTGGTCTTATTAGTCCATGTGGGATAAACTGGAGATTTATTGCGCGATTCTGATGTTTTTTAATTCCAATCATGCGTACGAATAAAAGCAGCCGTTGTGTAGGTGAAGGTGTCGGTAGCAAACACAAAATTTGTTATGATGCCAAAAGATTTTGTAATAAATAACAAAATGCACACGGCAGGCATTGATTTTTGTATAAGATCTGACTTTACCATGATGCCGTAAAAAATGTGCAATGTTTCATTACTAAAATTTAATAGAGAGCAACGGAAGCTCTAGCAAGTCTAGCAAGTTATTTTTAACTCATTCACCTCTGAAATTTCATAATGAACTATTCCAACCAAATGAATTTGGAGAGTTTAAATATGTCTTTGGAGGGGTGAATGGGTATATATATACTCTAACGGGGAAAAGATCATGGTAATCGTGCATGTTACGTGAAGCTGAGGCACGTACGTAAGGTTTACAAAAAGTTACCGTTTTGTTATGTGCTTTTCAGACCTTGAAACTCAGAAATGAATGGGGAAAAAAATGTTCCTTCAACTATCTCGAAGATGAAATGGAAAATGTGACTCGTTGTTGTCAGAATGAATCATGAAAAATTAGTTGTGTTAAACTTGTTGGGTGACTTTAGCCCTACCTCATTCATTCAAGGTTTAAATCAAAAATTTTTAAAACAAAGGCATACATTTAACCGACAACATTATGTAATTCTGCGATATTTGTTCCTCTGTGCTCAGACATTGCGATACATTTTACAGCTGAAATGCCAACAAAAAGAATTACATTTTAAAGGATCTATTTGCTTTAGACATTTCTTATTTCTTGCCAGACAATAAAGAATGATAATTTATCATAGCTAGTCTCGGGATTATGACACAAACTGCCTAAAGGATAGAACTTGTAGTAAGCTAATACATCATTATATAACCAAATCTGACATTGTCTCACATCAATATTTTGAAGAGAATTATTTTTTGCCCACCTCGGGGTTTGTCCTACGTATAAACCCAATGTCTAGTCCTGTTTGGTGTTATTGTAAGCAGTCAAGCACACTGTGTAGTTATCCATCATCAAAAATATCCTCTAATCAAAAGTGTAGACAAACATCTAAAAATATAAATTCTCTAAACAAAAGTGTAGACAAACATCTAAAAATATAAATCCTCTAAAAAAAGGGTAGACAAACATCTAAAAACATATCCTCTAAACAAAAGTGTAGACAAACATCCAGAAATATATCCTCTAAACAAAAGTGTAGACAACACCTAAAAACACATCCTCTAAACAAAAGTATGAAAGATCACTAAATAAATCCTCTAAACAAAAGTGTAGACATACATCTAAAAACTTATCCTCTAAACAAAAGTGTAGACAAACATCTAAAAATATAAATCCTCTAAACAAAAGTGTAGACAAATATCAAGAAACATATCCTCTGAACAAAAGTGTAGACATACATCTAAAAACTTATCCTCTAAACAAAAGTGTAGACAAACATCCAGAAATATATATCCTCTAAACAAAAGTGTGGACAAACATCCAGAAATATATATCCTCTAAACAAAAGTGTGGACAAACATCCAGAAATATATATCCTCTAAACAAAAGTGTAGACAACACCTAAAAACATATCCTCTAAACAAAAGTGTAGACAACACCTAAAAACATATCCTCTGAACAAAAGTGTAGAAAACACATAAAAACATATCCTCTAAGCAAAAGTGTAGACAACACCTAAAAACATATCCTCTAAACAAAAGTGTAGACAACACCTAAAAACATATCCTCTAAACAAAAGTGAAGACAACACCTAAAAACATATCCTCTAAACAAAAGTGTAGACAACACCTAAAAACATATCCTCTGAACAAAAGTATGAAAGATCACTAAATAAATCCTCTAAACAAAAGTGTGGACAAACATCCAGAAATATATATCATCTAAACAAAAGTGTGGACAAACATCCAGAAATATATATCCTCTAAACAAAAGTGTAGACAAACATCCAGAAATATATATCCTCTAAACAAAAGTGTAGACAAAAAATTAAGAACATATCTTCTAAACAAAAGTGTAGACAAACGCCTTGAAACATAACCTCTAAACAAAAGTGTAGACAAACATCGAGAAATATATCCTCTAAACAAAAGTATAGTGAAACACCTAAAAGCATATCCTCTAAACAAAAGTATAGACAAACATCTAAAACCAATCCTCTAAACAAAAGTGTAGACAAACACCTAGAAGCATATTCTCTAAACAAAAGTATAGACAAACACGGAGAAACATATTCTCTTAACAAAAGTGAATAGAAACACCCAGAAACCTATCCTCTAAACAAATGGTAGAGAAACCCCTTAATACATATCCTCTAAACAAAAATGTAGACAAACACAGAGAAACATATCCTCTAAACAAAGGTGTAGACAAACATCTAAAAACATATCCTCTAACTAAAGTGAAGAGAAACACCTAAAAACATATTCTCTAAACAAAAGTGTAGACATACATCTAGAAACATTTCCTCCAAACAAAAGTGTAAACATACATCTAAAAACATATCCTCTAAACAAAAGTGTAGACATACATCTAGAAACATATCCTCTAACCTAAAGTGAAGAGAAACATCTAGGAACATAACCTCTAAATAAAAGTGTAGACAAACATATTTTCTAAACAAAGTTGTAGACAAACATCTAGAAACATATCCTGTATTCAAAATCAGCATAAAAACAATAGAATTTTAATTGATGATATTGAAACCTGATTTTGGGAGACTGTATGCCATGAAAAGAGTTTTGATGTACACGTGTAAGCATACATTTAAAATATAACTATATCCAGAACAAAACAAATTATGTATTTGAGATAGGATATGCCCTTATAAAGGAGATTAAAAACTGATTGTTTGTCAAAGGTCAAGGTCATAATAGTAGGTAAACTGAATGTTTTGGAAAGTCTTGCCTTTCATGTGCTTTGCAAATCTCATCAGCAATTCATCAGAATGTCTTGCTTAAAATACAGATATTTGAGGATACTAAGTGAAAGGTGAAGGTCACAGTACTGTAGCTATAAATAGATTGCAATTTGGTTAATATAGGATCATAAATCATATCAATTAAAACTAGTCAAGACTGGTTTGGTGGCAATTTGTGTATCTTTGACCAAGATAATTGAGGTTTTATTGCCATAGCTAGGAGTCAACCTTCCCAGATTTTTCATGGTACTCCCGGAAATCGCTAAATTTCGTCATTATCCCTGATTCAATGGTATGTCTCCCGAATGGCAGTCAAATTCACTCCATTTGCTCAATCAGCCTTAAAAAAGTGTTAGGTCACTGTCTGATCATGTGGGTTTGCTTTGGGTACTCTGGTTTCCTCCCACAACAAGACCTCCAATCACTTACATCAGGGCCAAAGAGTGATCCATATAAGTTCATGTCGCTTGTTTCATAATTTAAAAAAAAATAAACAATATTTATATTTACAAAACCAGTTGTTGTCTCTTTGAAAGAGTTTGATTTGATTAGTAATCACTAAGGTGACAGCTAAAGGTCAATACATATTGACCAATGTCTGCAACACGATAATGATTTTAGAATCTGATTTGTTATTTTCCAGCACTCTTTATATATGAGCATATTCTTCAGACCTGGGAACTAACAGGTCATAGGTGTCAACCTCTGAAACCTCCAATGAAGGAGATCTCCCTCATTCCACATTTCCAATGAGGGAGAAAGTTTGTGAAATGCGACTGAAACTGCATTGCTCAATTTGTCTTTCCCTTATTTTGTATCAAAATAACTTCACAAAGAATTTATTTCATCCAGATACACCTATTATGGTCATTAGACATATCTTGCAGTAACTAGGAGATTATTTGACCGCAAGATGTAGATTTTGAGTTATTGCAGGTTGGGAATTAAATGAGGGAGATTTCAAAGGGGATTGGTAAATTTTGGTCAAAATGAGGGAGTCTCCCTCCTTATGATGGAGGGTTAACAGGTGTGACAGGAGGGGGGGGGGGGTATAACTCTACTGCAATGACTTTTTCCTGGAGATAATTACATAATTTGCCAAATCAACAGATTTTTGGACACTTATTAATGTTTCATATTTGAATTCCATCAATTAATTGGGACAACTTGGCATTTCAATTTCTTGTTCAAGGAGAAGCCAATCTAATTACTTTTAAACTTTTTTAAAGTTTTTTTTTTAATGGCAGATTTAATTTGAATTAAGTTTGTCAAAATTGGATCAATATTTCATGAAATGAGCAAATTAACGGCGGGAATGAGATGAAACGATGCTTTTATCATTGTCATTAGTTATATATCACCAAACATGCTAACATTCGCGTGAAGACTAGTGTTTCGTGTTCGTTTGAAATAATGAAAAATTGTTTGATAATTTTTGTGACATAAATACATTCTAGGTATCAGAACTGTGTTTATTCCCACTGAACTTTCATTGATTATGTAGAAATTAAAAAAAAAAAATGGAAAAAAGAAAAGGTGTTTTTGTTTTTGTGATAAAATTGATAATCATATATAAATTGTGTTGTTTTGTTTTTGTGTCCTATGATAAAGCCCTATAGTTACAAAACTTCTTAGCAGGAAGTTCGAAGGTAACATTTTAAAAATGTTCACCCCCCACAATAATTATGGGAAAATGACAAAATATACATAGTTTTATATTTCATTACATTCATATCAGTGTAAGATTTTAAAACAGTTTGTTGATTGGTTCAATTAACTTAAATTGGAATCATACCTGTAATATTCTGGAAAAAAAATCAGTGTCTTCTCTCATTTAAACGTAACATGTTATTACAATTACCAAAAATCATATTTAATATGATAAAATAAAACATCAGTAAAAAGTAATATTTTCTCATATTATTTTTTAATTCTTAAAAACTTTGATGATAATGATGCAACTTTATTTTGAAGTTTTCTTTAAATCAATCTTTTTTTGCAAATCTTAATATTTGAACCCCCCCCCCCAAAAAAAAAAACCCAAATGAAGATGTCCATAAAATTATTTATGATTGATCTATTTTGTGAGTAATATTGAGCTATAACTTTTAATATTTATAAGCAAATAATAAATAAAATCATTTCACCATAAAAAGTTAGATGAAGTAAGTAATGAATTGGGCATGATAATAAACAATTTCTGTAAAGTAGCAGACTTACTTACCTGTAACAGTGCGGTATGTACAGGGTGAGAAGATTGTATCCGTGGCTTCCTCTAGCACTCTCAGATAGAGTAATGATAAAGGGGCAGACTTATAGATGCGTGTGATTGAGAGCCTCACAGCTGTGTGTGTTTCAGCATCAGTACCACAGCCTCTGTACCAGCCTCCGTAACCAGTCCTACCTACATACAAGTTATAGCCGTGTGATTGACACTAGGTCCGATTACTGCTCTCACTACAAGGTCTACTGGTTGGTTGCTGTCTGCACATTCAATAATGAAAAGTGCTGCTAAGATAATGTTCTCTCCAATCCCTTCGGGGTGATGTTCTGTTAAACCCTCCGGAGATCTCCAATCGGAGATCTCCAGTCCTATCAATATGTCCCTGCGGGACTTTGTGATGAAATCCATCAGAGAAACATATAGTTTTTGAAGTGCTCAAGATCTGAGATAAACTTTAGGGATATAAGTCATTTTTATTGACATGATGAAAGGTTCTTTTGTTTTTCATGCAAGTAATTAACAAGGTTTTGATTTGGAGACTCATTTCATTTAGAATTTTATTGGGAAGTTAATTTACAAGTTCAATTGTTTTTGTAAAAGGTCAATTCTAGTCAAAAGAACTCATTAGTGAATAAGTTTACTTTTATGTAATTTTCACTGATGCCACAAGCTAGTTTTGTAGTGAAAGGTTACATTTGTTTGTCTGCAGTTGTCATCGGAACTCTTTTGTTATTGAAATTACATTTGTTTGTATGAAGTTGTCATCGGAACTCTTTTGTTATGGAAATTACATTTGTTTGTCTGAAGTTGTCATCGGAACTCTTTTGTTATGGAAATTACATTTGTTTGTCTGAAGTTGTCATTGGAACTCTTTTGTTATGGAAATTACATTTGTTTGTCTGAAGTTGTCATCGGAACTCTTTTGTTATGGAAATTACATTTGTGTTTCTGAAGTTGTCATCAGAACTCTTTTGTTATGGAAATTACATTTGTTTGTCTGAAGTTGTCATCGGAACTCTTTTGTTATGGAAATTACATTTGTTTGTCTGAAGTTGTCATTGGAACTCTTTTGTTATGGAAATTACATTTGTTTGTCTGAAGTTGTCATCGGAACTCTTTTGTTATGCATATTTGAAGTTGTCATTGCTTTGGTCTGAATTAAGGTGTCACTTTTGAATTCACTGTTTTGATGAAAAATTTACTGTCAATTGTGGTTTTGTTGTGGTAACAAAAAACAGACCTATTCTTAGGAAATCTGATTCTCAAAATAAGGTTGTCCAGAATGATGTTGACCCCTGAAATTTTATAATGAACTGTTCCAGCCTTTGAATTGGAAGAGTTCAAATGTGTCTTCAGGGGTGAATGTGTTTTTTGAGTGACAGAAAAATGGTCAATTAAGTCAATAATATAGAATCATATTGTATCTTGTGTATCAAATGCCATCGTCTTATGGTATTCAGCTGAACTCCATTATCTTAAACTCATATAATGCAGAAAGATCCTGTTTAATTAGAAATATTTCAAAGACAGCTGGTCAAACTTTCTGCTAAACATCCAAAACCTCTTAGCTCGAATACCCAAATAGCTCGTTTTTTGCAAGGTCCTGCTTTATTTTGGATTTAGTGGTTCAATTGTACTTTAGAAAGTTTTATACAGCTTGTTTCTACTGGTATATATACCAGTCCTGGGTAGCAACTGACCATTTATTGTCAATATTTCAGACATTTTCGGATGGGATTCATAAAATGATGTGTAATGATTCAAGAATCCCTGACGTATTTTAACATAATAACTTCAAACAGCATGGAATACAAACACTTTTGATTTGTTTTATATCAACATTTGTTTTAAATTTAGGAAAGCTCTGGGAACAGGTTGAAAATGATGTAATAAGTATCAAATTGGGACCCATGTATCGTGATACATCACAATATCACAGCCTGACAGTGCCATACAGAGCTGTAGCCATGCTATCTGATATACCTCTAGATTTTGTGTACCAGTTCTTCCCTTCTGACTGATCTTTAGACTGACAGGTCAGGGTTCTGACACTAAATGACACTCGTGGAGCACGAATATGGTAGATTGGTTTCTAGATAAAAAAATTGGAGGAATATATTGATGTATATCACCAGACTCTAGTTATAGATATTGTCTATGAGGGCAGGTCACTGTATCTATAAGAGGAGTCTATTTTACCAATGGGAATCAAATTGATCGAGCTCATATGAATACTTTTGGAAACATTCTCTGTGACGTTTTGATCTCTCTACAATTTGTGTATACACTGACTGTCAGTCGAGTCATAAAAATTGTTCATTTGTGTGAATTAATGGTCAAATAGATTGTTGGAGATCAATTCTGAAGGAAATTCTTTTATTTATAGAACAGAATTGGGCCATTGCCACTAATATATGTACTGGACAGCAAGGGAAACTCGGACAACTAATAGCAAAGGGTAAACTGAAAACTGGACAGCAAGGGGTAAACTGAAAACTGGACAGCAAGGGTAAACTGAAACTGGACAGCAAGGGGTAAACTGAAACTGGCCGGCAAGGGGTAAACTGAAAACTGGCCAGCAAGGGGTGAACTAAAACTGGCCAGCAAGGGGTGAACTAAAACTGGCCAGCAAGGGGTGAACTAAAACTGGCCAGCAAGGGGTAAACTAAAACTGGCCAGCAAGGGGTAAACTGAAACTGGACAACAAGGGGTAAACTGAAATTGGCCAGCAAGGGGTAAACTGAAAACAGGCCAGCAAGGGGTAAACTGAAACTGGCCAGCAAGGGGTAAACTGAAACTGGCCAGCAAGGGGTAAACTGAAAACTGGCCAGCAAGGGGTAAACTGAAACTGGCCAGCAAGGGGTAAACTGAAACTGGCCAGCAAGGAGTTGAAACTGAGAACTGGACAGGAAGGGATAGCTGACAACTAGACATCAAGGGATAGCTGACAACTAGACATCAAGGGATAGCTGATAACTAGACAGTAAGGGATAGCTGATAACTAGATATCAAGGGATAGCTGACAACTAGACATCAAGGGATAGCTGACAACTAGACATCAAGGGATAGCAGACAACTAGACAGCAAGGGATAGCTGATAACTAGACAGGAAGGGGTTACTAAGCTGATAACTAGACATTAAGGAGGGATAGATGACAACTAGACGGCAAGGGATAGCTGACAACTAGACAGTAAGGTATAGCTGATAACTAGACATCAAGGGGATAGCTGACAACTAGACATCAAGGGGATAGCTGACAGCTAGACATCACGGGATAGCTGACAGCTACACATCACGGGATAGCTGACAGCTAGACATCACGGGATAGCTGACAGCTAGGCTGCCAGGGATAATTGACAACTAGACAGCCAGGGATAGCTGATAACTAGACAGCCAGGGATAGCTGACAACTAGACATCAAAGGATGGCTGACAGCTAGACAGCAAGGGCTAGCTGACAACTAAACATCAAGGGATAGCTGACAACTAGACGGCAAGGGATAGCTGATAACTAGACAATAGCTGAAATATTGACAGCAAAGGTTGATGGTCTGATGGTGATGGTCTGATGATATGTGAACGATAACTGGTCACAAAAAATTTCCACTTTGATATGGGAGGCATAGATATACATAACCCAACAATTGTTCTTGCTGTAGTTCCTTTAATTCTTGACCGATTTTCATGAAACTTTATAGACATGTTAACAACCATCTTTCTTGTAGTCCAGTCCAACTCCCTGACGTTGACCACTGAACGGTATAGGGTCAACAATAAGGTTATTGTAACTATAAATAGAATTTCAAATTGTTCTTATTCTTAAATAAGCAACTCCACATTTTATCTGATATTCACAGAATTTCATGTTCTATATTGTTCACAATAAACCTGTCTGGTCAAAAGGTCACTCTTACTATAAATAGATTTTTATCACCCTAAATGCTCTACATCATTTATTGATGAATAGCCAAAAAAACTTTATACACACGTTCACAATCTTTAATGTGATTGTCCCTCTGATCCCGTGCGGTTAAAAATAAGGTCGCTATTACTATAAATAAAGTTTTCAATGTCCTAGCCTGCTTGATTGTGGCATTTATTATGGAACAATGTGTTTTTGGCGTGCTGGGGGATATTAGTCAGCCCTTAGGCGACAGTTTTGTCTTACTTTCAAGGTTAGTAAAAATCTATTGTTCTCCCCCATTTACGATTATAACTATATATATAAACAGTGAGGGAAGGAAAATGGCGGGAAAGTTTTAGAATGAAGAACGGAATCAGAGATAATAATCCTAAAGGGAGAGATCTGTTTTGATATCTCGGAGATAATTTTTGTTTATATTCATCATTATCAAGTGAAGCTTGATGTAGATTAGTTTACATGGCTGTGTTGACCGCAATGGACCGCGTGTGAAAAGGACAAAAATACAGTAACGAATAATCAATAGATATTACAGCCCTAACACGGAGGTGTCTTTTAGTAATGAGTGTATGGACAGCCAGCTGGGGATTACTCTTATTTGTCCCTAAATGTATTTTGATCAGAATCCAGAAGCAAAAAAAATCTATAATTTTGTTCATTTCGGTGTCACATTTCATCTTTCGTACATGTGATAATCTAGTTGTGTTGGGATATATTTCCACTGTCTTGCATTCAGGCACGTGTACGTAAATAACATAGAGTGTCAGATATATTTCTGCTCTTTGGTTGTTGATTAATCAATGGTTGGCCACGTGACCCGTTTCTAAGTACTATAAAAGTGTTATTTTTCGCTGTGTGGAAATTTTCGCTTATTTCGCAGGCATTAAATCCATGAATATCTCATCACACAAACATGTTTAATACCACTCAAACTCTACAATGAATAATAGTATTATACAACTGTAAGTACACAGTTCGAAACAGCATGAGTGACAGCGCGGAAATTTGCACACCGTGAACAGTTTGGCGGCCGGCTTAGCGAAAAAAATTCCACGCACGAAAATATTGGCTTTTACAGAACAAATGTTCTTATTGCCAGCAAGAAAGGTTGTATTACTCTACCATTTAGATAATATGTTATACTTGCTCAAAAGTACCGTGACTCCAGAAATTGAATAGCATCATTCGATCCGCTCTCTGGGGCTTAACTTGTAGATATACAATATGGACTGAAAGCCGAGATAGACCCAATTTCTCAATACAAATGTACTCGTGAATCACACCGAAGTCAAAAGCCATCGACTTTTCGGCTTTGTAGGGGAAAGGCACTACATTCTGTGAAAAACACTCAAATGATACACTGCAAGCACTACGCGTATAGCTACGATTTATTACGTTTCAAAATCATAGACTTCCGTTGATATGTTGGTTGTGCATGCAATGGCCATGGGTTATAGTGTTTTGTTTTGAAATGTATATAAAAAAATTTGTTTTGAGATTTTAAATAGTCTCTTAATTTCAGATCAGATTCTGGATGCAAAACTTAACACAATTTGATTGTGTTGATGGTAGTTGTGTAGTTGTATTGTAAACACAAGAGTAGAAATTGATAGAAAATTTATTATTGGGAACTAGTCCAACAGCTTCAACACATGGACCAATAGTTGTTACAGACTTGGCAGAAACAATTTATTTTGAAATGGGAAAATCGAGAGCTCACTGGACTTGCGTAAGATAGATTACCAGTTAGCATGACAGATATATATTGTACATTTGTCTACTTAAATATTCATTACAAGAAATTTAATGGACCAGACTTATTTTTGTACTTCAATAAAAAGAAATAAAGCGCTGATGTTAAATGAAGACAGATTAACCGTGTTAGGGCTAGAATTACGGAGTCCTGAATTCTTAATAGACTGTTTGTAATTATCACATTTGTTTGGTGAATATAAGTGATTTGGAGCTTCATAGTTAAAGTACATCATTTACATCCTATGTATAATGTATGGCAGATTTATCTTTGTTCACTGTTGTCATAGTCATTATCTAACAACATGGAATCACCTTATAGCATGATGTTGGGATAATTATAACCAGTTTGGTTACCATGCATGGTGATGAAATAAGAAGTAATGGTGATAAGATAAGAATTTTAGTTTTGTTGCCATGGTGATGATAAAAAGAGTTTTGTTAACATGGTGTCAGATTTAGCAGTTTGGTAATGTCTTCATGATGTTCAGAAGAAAGCTTGGTTATCAAGGTGATGAGAAAAGAGTTTTGTTGTCATGGTGATGAGAAAAGAGTTTTTTTGTCATAATGATGATGACAAGAACAGTTTGGTTGTCATGGTGATAAGAAATGAGTTTTGTTGTCATTGTGATGAGATAATACTTTTGTTGTCATAGTGATGAGAAAAGAGTTATGTTAAAATGGTGATAAGATAAAAAATTTATTAGTTTTGTTGTCATGGTGATGAGAAAAGAGTTTTGTGGTCATGAGGATGAGAAATGTTTTGTTGTAATTGTGATAAGAAAAGAGTTTTGTTGTAATGGTGATGAGATATGTTTTGTTGTCATGGTGATGAGAAATGTTTTGTTGTCATGATTTCAGCTTTAGCAGATTGATTGTTTTCATGATAATGAGAAAAACATTTTTGTCTCGCCTGGACGATAGTCGAGAAAGCGAGACTTAGGTGTTACTTTTCCGGCGGCGGCGTCAACATTTGCGTTAAAGTCCACTTTTCACAGTGTTATAATTATCCAATTGAATTGAAAGTTGGTCACATTGTTCAAACTATCATACTTAATAACTTACCTCAATTTAAATGAAATCGTGTTACAGGTTTTGGTGTTTTTGGGCAAAATATGGGAATTTTGAGAATTTGCGTTAAAGTCCACTTTTTATATTGTTACAGATATATGATTGAATTCAAAACTTTATGTAGTTACTAACATCATCATACTGAACATCTTAGTGAACTTTGGAGGAAATTTATATACAGGTTTTGCTGTTTTGGGTAAAAAACATGGGAATTTTGAGAATTTGCGTTAAAGTCCACTTTTTATAGTGTCACTGATATCAGATTCAATTGAAACTTACAGTAGTTACTGATATCATCATACTGAACACTGTAATGAGATTTGGAGAAAATTTATTTGCAGGTTCCGCTGTTTTGGGGCATAAACATGGGAATTTTGAGAATTTGCTTTAAAGTCCACTTTTTATAGTGTGACTGATATCGTATTCAATTGAAACTTAGGGTACTTACTAATATTATCATACTGAAGACCTTACTGAAAATTGGAGGAATTTTTGGGGTAAAAACATGGGAATTTTGAGAATTTATGTTTGCATCCACTATTTATAGTGTTATTGATATGTAATTAAATTGAAACTTGGCTATGTTACAGATATAATCTTGCTGTATGTATTTTGTCATACTAATTTTTACGTTGGGACTTAAATACTATCGGCAAAGCGGGAAAGGCGAGACATATAATTACGCGTAATTCTTGTTTGTATGATGACAGGATATTGTCCAAATTTTTCCGTGATTGTTTTGATGAAATTGTATTGAGTTTAGTGACACAGGCCCTCTGGGCCTCTTGCTGAAATAATTGATATGAATTGCTATTAACTATTGTCACATTGTTTTCATGGGACATATACAAATACTAGTGTTACATATGATGGGAATAGTTTGTCAGTACTTACAAATGTAGACAGAATATTGTTATGCCCCCACCATGAAATGGGGGCCGGGGGGGGGGGCATATAGTGTTAACCATGTCCGTCTGGTCCCGTTGTTTCCTGTCCCATTCCATGGTAATGTAACCAGCTTATTTAAATAACAATAACTACTGATCCTATTGTCATGAAACTTCGCAATAAGCACGAAGAACTAATCTCATAGGGGGGAAGGGGGCATTTATGTCTCACAGACATTTCTAGTTTTAATTAATATTTAGCTCAATGTGATTATATTCTGTCAGGTCTGTTTACATGTTAACTAATATAACTTTTCTTTTTTCTTTTTCATGGCTGCTGTGTTCATGTCCATGTAGGTAAGAAAATTTTCTTTATTTGGCTTTGAATGAGTTGTACCTGGTTGCTTTTTCCTTTTGAAGAAAAGATGTATCAATCATTTTTTACATGCGACTTTTGATCGTAAGTTATATTTTGTTTTAATCTGTACCGATAGTATATGAACAAGGACCATTATTAGCTAACCTGCCCAAAAAGGCCTAGTAAGCTTGTGGTCCAACATTGGCGTCTTCCTTCCAAAATTCTTCCAACCTGTGCCCATCAACTTTTCCTTTTTACACAGCTTCTTCTAAAATACCGAAAGGCAAGAAAACATGATATTTGGCTGGTTATAAGTTTTCTTGAAAGTAGCCAAACAAGGTTTTGAAAAAAACACTTGCTTTCAAGGTCACAGTGTCAAATACTGTAATTTTGCACGTAAAGTTTGCACTTTTGATGAAAAATTGAAAATGTCAAGTAAAGGGTATGCTTTTCAGTCAAAAACAATCAAAAACCAGTCCTTGCATGGTCAGTGGCAATAATTTATCATTCAAATGAGATTTTCAGAATGTTTCAAATATGGCCGCAGCAGAATAAACAGTTAACATTTTGTTTAATAATTAGCTCCTGATTCCCATTATCTTTCTACCATTACAAAAAGTTACAAGTGAATGTCAAATTATTTGATAGAAACTGATAGAGAAACTTATAGTCAAGAAACACAAACCTTTTAGGTCAAGATTGTAATTGATGCTATATGTTATGAATTTATTGAAGAATTTCATCATTAATGTTTCGAGCATTCTGAGGTTCAAAATGCCTTTCTTGTATTATCAAATCATTCTTTTTAATATTCATCCTGGCGATTGAAATGTGTCATAATAAGATAGGGAAAGGATAGGAAAAGTGGCGAGGTTTGTCGGTTTGTGTTTGTAAAGTGTAAAGGTCACGGAATACTAATCATCGGCAGTAACCCACAGTGTCGCAAAATAATATGCGAGTTGAATTGAAAGCTGTATAAGTTGAAGTTTGGAAAACAAACGTTTGTGGACTCAAAACAGCATGGGTGAAAGTTTTCCGGCATGTGCCGGAAATTCCGGTTTTTGAATTTTGCTGGGGACCATTTTTCCAATTCGTGCAAATCCGATGAGATTTTTAGAGGGGGGGTGAGGTCTGGTTCAAGACGGAATTCATTAAAATAATTCATCACCAGATTTTCTAAATACAGACATATTTCCGTTACTAAAAACGGCTTTTGAATCCAGAAACATACTAAAACAAATCGCTGGGAATCGTATTTCCATTGTCGAAAAAAACGTCTTACAAGATCTTAGGAGATCGGTAGCATTCGGAATACTATCGAATGTTATCAGAGAGACTTTGTTATCGAAACTCGGAACTCTTTCTACTTTGTAAACGGCATGCTGATTGGGTCGCCGGTCTCAAACGGACCAATCAGAATCGCGGTCTTAACAGTACTTGTAAAAGAAGCAAAAAAAACACATGTTTACAACCGTAGCCACTGTTGCGTGAAAATATAAAAAAATGAAGTTTCTGCCGGCTGGTTTCAACGTAAAAGACTTGGAGAAAGCTACCAAGAACAAATGGCGGTGGGAATGGCTTTCAGAGACAGACCAAAATGGCGATAATTGGAGTGTTTGGTTACGGAAGCCAGATATCGCTGGAGTTGCATTTTGTGAATGTTGCCGTAAGACGATAAAATACGGATCTAGTGGGAAGAAAGGACTAAAACATCACGCCAACGATCTTAGTGCTATTATCAATTTGACAACAATTTTTTTTAACAACAATGTACCTATTATGGATATTTGTGAAGGATTCAGTGTTTGAAAACATCAAGATCATCATTTGAAGGTAATGTAAATACTGACAAAAAACAGAATCTGTGTGATCAAAATCATACATTTTTGTTGTTTAAATGTGTCTAAATCCATGAGCTTCCGGGGGCCTTCCGCCCCCTGGACCCCTGACCAGTGCTTTGCGCTGGACCCACCGAGGGCCCTAGCGGCCCCCAGGCCCCCAACTTTGGTTTCAGGTTTTTAAAAAATTTCAACTTTCACCCATGAAACAGTCCATTTCATAGCAATATTTTCTTTTTAAATAAGAAATGCTTAATTAAATCACAACTGTTATATGTCTCGCAAATTCGCCTCGTGGCGGTTCTCGTTACACCCGTTTGAGTGACTGGTTTTAAGTACACTGACATTACAGTTCACCTATCCCTATCGACCCTAATCATGTCTAGACGCTCAGAAACTCCTAAATTGTGTTTTATAGAAAATTTGGAGTATTCAGTTTATATTTAGGTATTATAACTGTATGTTTATGAAGTGCTTTATATTTAAATCGAAGTTTCATCAAGGTTTTGGTTGTTAACTTGCAGTACAACATCGTAAGTTAGACAAAATCATCGAGATAAAAATATCATATTTGTACATATGAAAAGAAAAGCGACGATTCTAGAAAAAAATCCAATTTCCTGGTTTTTATATCCACAGCATATTATTATGAGGGTCTATGTATAGTATGATGGGATTGGTTTTTAGCCAGAAAAACGAATGTACAATAGGCAATATGAGATTTTCATCAACATTTACTTCTTCAATATAACAGTGATTTTAACAACAATGCACCCTATAATTCTGGTGCTAAAATGACCCGAAAAAATTCTATAAATGTGTGACCATATCTGTCACTATTGATACATCCAGCCTCATTTTCATTTTTCCGGAGGAGATAAGTCTGTGTGTCATAGAAGCTTGTGACGTTATGTCTCCGATGTTGTTGATTAAGTTTTGTCGGCCAGTATTGCGTGTGGTCATTTTTGGAGTCTGTGTTACTCATTATCTGTCCGTGATTAAATCGCGGCGTGACTGTTGTCAAGTCCCAATGTTGTTAAGTGGGCGAGAGGTTGCTGATGATATTGTCTCCCAGTCGGGAACGAGATGGGGCACCAAGTGGTGTTTACACGGAAACAGACAGCCACTTGACTTAAATGCCATATAAACCAGTAATAAACACCTAACCAGGTGTCCCAGTAAAATAGAAATCTAATATACAATAATTTAGCACAACAAATATTTTGTACCCGTACTTAGAGTAAGACCGTGATGATTCAGCTGTTTCTGGATTGTCCTGACTGTTCATTCTTCATTTTTAGCTTTTGACTGAATCAAAAATTAATAAACATTTTACAAAATTTGGTACATATAGCATATCCATTGGCATAAATGGGATTGAAAAATCACTTGCGATGATATATATATGAAGCTGGCCAGGAACAGGAACAAATTAGGGCAAATTGAGTAGGGGAACGGATATGGCCATGAGTAGGATAAATTAAATATCTCAATGCAACTTAAGTGTACAGGTAAAACAAATTTGAATTCATTCATTTACGCTTGAAATTGTGAATTATGAACTATTCCAACCTTTGAATTGGAAGAGTTCAAATTTGTCCTTTTCTTTGTGGGGAGGGGGGGGATGAAAAAGATGAAAGTATTCAAAAATGTTTATTGTATCATAAAAATTGCCAATGTAACATATCGGATGCCCCTGGAGCAAATTATGTCATACCCAACATAAAAATGGCCAATGTAAGATTTGCAACCAAATATTGGAATGATAATTAATGATCAATCCTGGATTGCTATCTTCCCTCTGGTTATTTTCCTGTCTTAACATGTCTGGTGTTCAGCATCAGTTTATCCTTATTTGATATGAATGTGAACATTTTCAAATATGCTCACTAGTATGGCCTACTTGTTGTGATTGGGAATGATGCCTCGGCTGTTACTTTGAGGACATGGAATTTTCTTGGATGTTACCTAAAGTTACTTGGCAGGTGTCGTCAATGAAGCAGACGACACTTAATCATCTTTCCCGGAATACTTCAGTATCTACACATACTGTAGCTGTGTTTATCTAATTCAAGTCCTCTGCCTGTGAAACCGTAGTGGACCAGTAGTATTTGTCTCTGTATGCCCTAATCCGTCCGTCTGTCTGTCTTTTAACCTCAAACTCAATCCCAATCTGAAGTTATTGTCTGGAAACTAACATCCGGACAGACAGACAAATGGATGGAAGGACAGAAACAAACATTATAGTCTCCTCTGGTTTCACAGACAGGGGACTTATCAGAAAGGATTGATGGATTTGGTTGAAACTTCATACAATGTTAGCTTATGAGGTAATACAGAGTGGGATTGAGTTTGGGGTCAAAAGGTCAACCACAAAGGTCACTGTTGCTAAAATAGGTATATTTTTGTCAAATCTTGGTTTCCGGATGATAACTTCAGAAAGGATTGATGGATTTTATTGAAAGTTCATATAATGTTAGCTTATGAGGTTATACAGAGTGTGATTGAGTTTAAGGTCAAAAGGTCAACCACAAAGGTCACTGTTGTATAAAAAAAAGATATTTTTGGCAAATCTTGGTGGTTTCCTGAGATGATAACTTAACAGAAATACAGTGTTAGCTTATGAGGTAATGCGTACAGAGTGGGATTGAGTTTGGGGTCAAAAGGTCAACTAGGAAGGTCACTAAACAGTTAAGAAATGATTGCTAAAATGATTGAGACATTTCTATCAAGGCCTATGTTGCCTAGAAAATGAATTGGCGGCAGGGGACGGGTGTTGCGTGCCACACTAACTGTAAGCTTGTTAGGTTGTACCTTTTCAAGGATCTTTGTGTTAGTCGTTCCTACGTTCATATTCTAACCAAAGTTTAATTGATTTTGAGTTCAGATATGGTTTGGTTGCCTCTTCGTTATTCTCTGACTTTTTTGTTAGACCGGCCAGCAATGCAGGCTTCGACTTTCTTCTAATTTTATTCAGGCAGTACACAGCTGCTTTCGGAAGAAGCGCAACTATTGTTTTATTTTCCCCGAGGGAGATTGTTACATCCACATTCACAAACTTAACCACACTTCTGCGGGCCTGTTTCCTAGACTTATCCTTACAGATCCAATTTACAGTCACACTCTACAGCTGAGATCCTCGAATATTTGCCAAATTTCCAACTTCTGAATCAGTGTCTTTTCTTTACCGTAGGGTCCATGGTTCAGGTAGATTTAATTGTGGACAATAATTGGTGTCATGCTTTACATGTAGGCCAAATGGGTTCAATCAACGATATGTACTAGTTTCCACTCCAACATCGGAGTGCAGATGTTTCGAAGACGCTGCTTTTTGACCGTGAAGGTTTGGAATGAACAAAACTACAGTGAAAGAATTGTAACTCATATTCACTTTGGTTTATTTTGGTTTATGTCCTATTAACAGCCAGGGTCTTTTAAAGACGTGGTTTTGAAGATGGAGGAAAGCCAGAGTACCCGGAGAAAAACCACCAATCTACAGTCAGTACCTGGCCACTGCGCCACATGGATTTCGAACTAGCAATCCAGAGGTGGAGGGCTAGTGGTAGAATGTCAGCACACCTTAACCACTCTGCCACCGTGGCCCCGAGGTGGAGGGCTAGTGGTAGAATGTCAGAATACCTTAACCACTCGGCCACCGTGTCCCAGAGGTGGAGTGCTAGTCGTAGAATGTCAGAACACCTTAACCACTCGGCCACCGTGGCCCAGAGGTGGAGAGCTAGTGGTAGAATGTCAGAATACCTTAACCACTCCGCCACCGCAGCCCAGAAGTAGAGGGCTAGTGGTAGAATGTCAGAACACCTTAACCACTCGGCCACCGTGGCCTAGAGGTGGAGGGCTAGTGGTAGAATGTCAGAACACCTTAACCACTTGGCCACCGTGGCCCAGAGGTGGAGGGCTAGTGGTAGAATGTCAGAATACCTTAACCACTTGGCCACCGCAGCCCAGAAGTAGAGGGCTAGTGGTAGAATGTCAGAACACCTTAACCACTCGGCCACCGTGGCCTAGAGATGGAGGGCTAGTGGTAGAATGTCAGAACACCTTAACCACTTGGCCACCGTGGCCCAGAGGTGGAGGGCTAGTGGTAGAATGTCAGAATACCTTAACCACTTGGCCACCGCAGCCCAGAAGTAGAGGGCTAGTGGTAGAATGTCGGGACACCTATAACCACTCGGCCACCGTGGCCTAGAGGTGGAGGGCTAGTGGTAGAATGTCAGAACACCTTAACCACTTGGCCACCGTGGCCCAGAGGTGGAGGGCTAGTGGTAGAATGTCAGATTACCTTAACCACTCGGCCACCGTGGCCCAGAGGTGGAGGGCTAGTGGTAGAATGTCGGGACACCTATAACCACTCGGCCACCATGGCCCAGATGTGGAGGGTTAGTGGTAGAATGTCGGGACACCTATAACCACTCGGCCACCGTGGCCTAGAGGTGGAGGGCTAGTGGTAGAATGTCGGGACACCTTAACCACTCGGCCACAACAGCCCAGAGGTGGAGGGCTAGTGGTAGAATGTCAGAACACCTTAACCATTCGGCCACAACAGCCCAGAGGTGGAGGGCTAGTGGTAGAATGTCAGAACACCTTAACCATTTGGCCACTATGGCCCAGAGGTGGATGCCGGCTAGAGGTTGAATGTCATGACACCTATAACCACTCGGCCACCGTGGCCCAGAGGTGGAGGGCTAGTGGTAGAATGTCAGAATACCTTAACCATTCGGCCACTGTGGCCCAGAGGTGGAGGGCTAGTGGTAGAATGTCAGAACACCTTAACCATTCGGCCACTGTGGCCCAGAGGTGGAAGGCTAGTGGTAGAATGTCAGAATACCTTAACCACTCAGCAACCACAGCCCAGAGGTGGAGGGCTAGTGGTAGAATGTATGGACACCTTAACCACTCCACCACTATGGCCCAGAGGTGGAGGGCTAGTGGTAGAATGTCGGGACACCTATAACCACTCGGCCACCGTGGCCCAGAGGTAGAGGGCTAGTGGTAGAATGTCGGGACACCTATAACCACTCGGCCACCGTGGCCCAGAGGTAGAGGGCTAGTGGTAGAATGTCGGGACACCTTAACCACTCGGACACCGTGGCCAAGAGGTGGAGGGCTAGTGGTAGAATGTCGGGACACCTATAACCACTCGGCCACCGTGGCCCACACTCGTATTCACCCCTGGAGACACATTTGAACTCTTCAAATTCAAAGTTGGAATAGTTCATTATGAGATTTCAGGGGTGAATTAGTGAAAGAAAAGGCTTGAAAGTTGCACGTTAGAACTGATCTATGATGTTAAGTTTTTGGATTGTTGAGATGTTTGATTGGTTGTCTGTAAATTTTAGTGTGCAAAGATATTATAAAAATCATTTTCCAGTAAATTTGTCAGTGATCTGTGAAAAACTTAAAATTAATGTGATTAAGTCTTATATTTCCAGGTTAGGTCCTATAAAATTACCCTTCATTGTGAAGTGAATTCTCCAATAGAATTGTCCTTCACGTGTATGCTGTGGGTGGCATCTGAAACAAGCTTCTGTTTGACCATGACAAACGTGTACTAGACATGTTGTTGATGGTGAAATGTCGGAGACATTTAAGTTGTCGTTTCGTCTGGTCGAATTCACACAGTTAAATATACGACCATTCTCTGATGTCTACCGTGTCCCGCCAATCAGTCTGGTGCAGACGGCGAAAACACCACGGTCCTTGATTGTCACTCAAACTTAACAACAGCCTCACATCACATGACTACTTTCCTAAACAATACAGATCACAGTACAGGTTGCGGTACGATCACAGAAAACATGCTGAAGACGGACACATCCAATGTCTGATGTAAGAACCGTGATTTCTAAATAAGATCTTATGATCAGTCTTGCCTGCTTTTGGAGATGTACACCCAAGGGAGAGGCTGTGTTTTGTCTAAAGGAAACAATGCCAGCAAAGTGTATTTCTACCGCTCTGTTTGTCCATTTGAAGATACACTGAGTCTTAGTAATTTGTATAATTACAAATAGATCAATTCTCAGTGAATCCATTCTCTTTGATCTTTGTGTGACTCCTGGGGACCCCATTTATAGAAAGACAAAACAAGTCTACGAAAATCCTTGTCTGGGAACTCGACAATCTGGTTCAAAGTAGTCGGTGTCCTTGATCAATCACCATTTAGTGTCCTTCAGTTATCTCCCTTTGGGAGTCCTGGATTGGCCGGCAGGTGATCACGGCCATTAAATGTGTATTGGCGTATTTGTTGGAGACTTTTATTATTTACGACAGAAGTCACCTTACTAGACTGATTGCTGTACCGTTTTGGACCCAATAATCTTGCAGCTTATAACCCGGTGCTTAAAAATAAAGACAATAAAGAAGTGGGCACTTATTAGGACTAATTAAGAGTCGGGTTGACCTAAAACCATCAGCATGCCATGCACCACAATTACTTCTGATACTCAGAATATGGTACATATAGTTATTTAACTCTTTGCCTGCTGTGTAATGGAGTTATCTCCCTAGACCCAGGAAATCAGTAATTTAAAAAAAAAAAAAAAAAAAAATGTCTGTGAGACTCAAAGGCCCAATATACGTAACTTTCGGCAAAACTTGAAGCAAATATCAAGCCTAATAACTCATTATATTTTTAAAAATAATTAAGATTAACTGATATTAGCAATATTCAAGATGAATTCTTTCGCGGTTACCGGTACAGCAGCAATTGAAACACGCTATTTGTAAACACACGTCCATTTCGAACCGTCTTCTACCTTCGGTTTGTTGTTGAAGTGGGCCCCACCTGAGTTATTCTCAATTCTTTGGATTTTTTTGTATAGAGTGTCTTGTTAGTTACCACTCAGGTTTACTTCGTTTTAGGCTTATTTTTGCATGGTTATCAACTACATTTTTTTTCAGAATTTTTTTCAGAATTTTTCAGAATCACGAAAAAAAAATTCCTGTTGTTACGTATATTGGGCCTTTAAATGCCCCCACCCCCATATGAAATGAGTTCTTCATGCTTATTATGTATACAAAGTTTCATAACAATCGGATCAGTAGTTATTTAAACAAGCTGGTTACATCACCACTGGACGGGATGGACATCATGGTAACAATATATGCCCTCTCATGGCGGGGGCATACAAATCAACTTCTATTTCAAATTCACGATGTATTAAATTTTTTTTAGCCCGCCATCTGATGATGGTCCTTTGTCTGTCCTCTGCCCTCCGTCGTCTGTCCTTAAACATTTCTTGTTAGGGTTATCGACAATGTGGGAAAGGCAAGACATATATAATTACGCGTAATTCTTGTATGTATGTTTATGATTGTGCCATTCCATGGACGAGTGTTGGTTGGAATATGGTTACTCCAGGAATCTTTGTCTAGTTATTTATCATTAAGCTGTGTTTAAAAAAATTTAACAGGTGGTTAAGTAATAGACAGGTAGGAATTACAAAAATATGAATAAGCCCTGGTCAGGTTTAACACAATGATAAATAATAAATTAAGAAATTAACTGACAGAAATTTAAATCCTTTACCAGAATTTCAAACACTTGCAGATTGCACTGTAAACAAATACATACATGTAGGCTCCCATTTAGTCTAATATAAAATGTACACAAATAGATAGAAGCTGGAGGCGGCTGATATCACAGTGAGGCTAAGGATGGTTCAGTCTATCTTTAGGATGGGTATACCACGTAGCGGAGGAGTTTCACTGCATGTTCAGACAGATAGTGTTATTCCAATTAATACGTATTGTTTCTATATTCCCATGGTGGTTTTTACAGAGCTCCTAAAAACGATTCGAAGGCTACCATTCATGATTCGAAATTAAATATAGCATATAAAACAAAATCATTGTTGCATTGAAATAAATTGGGTTTCCCAAAGGAAATTTCATTTTCAATATCATTTACAAAAATTGAATTTTATTTCATTCATTTGTTTCCCCAAAAAATCATTAAAACAAAAAGAAAAAATTGTTCATTTTAAAATGTCAGGCGTAACATGTCTAATTTTAGAAAAAAATATTAACTTTTTAATCCATCTTCATTTAAGAAAGTCCTTCTGTAAACCAAAGATTTTTTTTGTGTTCTATTTACTTTCGTGGATTTCACGATCAAAACAAATTTCTGAAAGCTATTTGGGGCAAATTATAACTGGACGACACACTTTATAATATGATATCGAGTATGGGCTAAACATGTACATAACATATATATGTTTCTCGAAAGTTACCTAAATCGCAAACTACATTGTACCAGGTAAGTTGTAATGCAAAAGCAGAGAGTTTTGCTGAGTGAAAAAATTATATTTTTAAATTAATTTTTTTTTAAATAAAGATGGAATTCTTCCTATCTTGCACTTTTGGTCATGAAAATGTCTTTTTTTTTTCTCATTTCAACTACTGTAAAAGAAGATATTTTCACACATGGGATAATTTTGCTAAGTCACTCTACATACTAAATGTGGTATGGAAATGTTCACGCTTACTCTTCTGGAACACCTGATCTTATTCTCTTGTACTTTTACAAGGGTCTCTATGAAGATATTTCCTTTGTTCCTATTTTGCCTCTAGTTTAATCGATTTTGAGTTCGTATTATGGTTTTGTTGGCACTTTGGTATTCTCTGATTTTTTTTCAACAGAAAAATTTATTAAATTTTTTTGATGTTCATGACTACAGTGAATTATATATGAAATAGAGAGTCATGTTAAATCCTATATATCCATAAAGAAGTGATGTAATATATAATTATCGCACACTTTGTCCTTTAAAGGCCCAATATACGTAACTTCAGGGGAATTTTCGTGATCCTGAAACATTCTGAAAATAAATTCAGTTGATAACCATACAAAAATAAGCCTAAAACGAAGTAAACCTGAGCGGTAACTCACAAGAAACTCTTTACAAACAAATCCAAAGAATTGAAAATAATTCAGGTGGGGCCCACTTCAACAACAAACCGACGGTAGAAGACGGTTCGAAATGGACGCATGTTTACAAATAGCGTATTTCAACTGCTGATGTACCGGTGACCGCGAAGGAATTCATCTTGAATATTGCTGATATCAGTTAATCTTAGCTAAATCTATAAATATAAAAAGTTCTTATGCTAGATTTTCACTTCATGTTTTGTCGAGAGTTACGTATATTGGGCCTTTAAAGTAATTATCAAAACTTTCATGAAGACAATATATATATATCCAGGTGACGTAAAAATAAACAACAGTCCGCCTGAAGAAGCGTGAGAAGGCAGAAGGGCCTTGCGGCCAAGTCTTTGTTTTTGTTCTTTTTTATATTCAACTTCATAAGGAAAACGTATTACGTTTATATATATAAATATATAATCATAAAATTGAAATGTCCTTGCGGAAGAAAATATATGTAAAAATAAAAAACGCCACGGACACATTACTTAGCGCTTTCACTCCATCGGTGGGAGCTCTTCAGAAGAACTCCCACCGATGGAGTGAAAGCGCGTGAAGTAATGTGTCCGTGGCGGTTTTTATTTTTACATATATATATATATATATATATACTTCTAGTGAACATGTGATGTAAAGTGACATAAACGATAGAGAAGCTGAGAACATTATTTGGGAATACCGACAAACTTTTTTAACGCAAGTTTCTTGATATCCTTTTCATTTGATATAAGATATTTTACGAAGGGCATCTGTGAGTTTTGATAAAGTTACGAAGAGCCTGTTTTAAACTTCCAGACGGTTGATGTAAAATTGAAAAGAAATTCTCCAATCTTAGGGGAGTCTGATCGCCATGAAGTTGAGACCTCGCAGATTGTAATGGGATGTTATGGGCCTGTCTTTCTCACAGTAAAACAATAACGACATTCACGATGTGTTCTGCTTCAGACTCCCTGCATTGAAATAGGAATGCTGACCATTAAAAAAAAAGAGTCGGAACAAATCGATGGATTCAGATTACTTGAGATGTCAGAACTTCCTTTTAGATGGAGGTAAAGCGACATTTTCAATAAAAACTTTTACATTTTAGAACAAATCTGCTTGTAATTGTGTGCAATTAAATGCATTAGACCAAGGTTAAGATTTCAAGGGAAATAATTGAAACATATCAACATGTATAAGAGGGTTACGATTTTTCTGACAAATCAGGGCAAGGTGGAAAGGCCTTTAGCTGTCATTTAGCCTGTAACAGAAACAGGCCTGATATAACAGTCACAGGCCATAGGCCTATAACAGACACAGGCCTATAACCGACACAGGCCTATAACAGATGTAGGCCTATAAAAGTCACAGAGGCCTATAACAGTCACAGGCCTATGACCAACACAGGCCTATAACAGTCACAGGCCTATAACCAACACAGGCCTATAACCGTCACAGGCCTATAACCGTCACAGGCCTATAACAGATGCAGGCCTATAAAAGTCACAGAGGCCTATAACAGTCACAGGCCTATGACCAACACAGGCCTATAACAGTCACAGGCCTATCACCAACACAGGCCTATAACCGTCACAGGCCTATAACAGATGCAGGCCTATAAAAGTCACAGAGGCCTATAACAGTCACAGGCCTATAACCAACACAGGCCTATAACAGTCACAGGCCTATAACCAACACAGGCCTATAACAGTCACAGGCCTATAACAGATGCAGGCCTATAAAAGTCACAGAGGCCTATAACAGTCACAGGCCTATAACCAACACAGGCCTATAACAGTCACAGGCCTATAACCAACACAGGCCTATAACAGTCACAGGCCTATAACAGACACATGCAGGCCTATAACAGTCACAGGCCTAAAATAACAGACGCAGCTAGGCCTTCACATGTAGATGACAGGACAGAACAGGATTATATGACAGATGACGGCTAGAACACGTAGGTGACAGCTAAGATAGGTGATACATAAAGACTTTGGATGACCAATACTATAGCTGTTATTGCCAATCCTACATGGCGTGATTACCAACCATTAACTAGGAGTACTTAGGGTCGATTTGAAGAATAAAATTGCAGTGAAACAGATATTGGAACCAATATTGATTATTGACTGTACAATATTGATTTGGAAAGGTATTTTTTTGTAATTGAATGGAGATAAATATAAAGAACACTTCTAAAGGTCAGATTTCTTTTTCATTAAAGAATTTATTTGTTTGACAATTCTTTGAAGTATAGATTGAGTTCATCAAAATATTCTTTGAAGTTTAGGATGTGTTTGTTTTTTACAACATTATCCACGAATGTGTTGGCCATGAAAAAGATTGTTGAAGTATATAATTCTCAGACAACATGTAGTCTTTTTTATCCCTAAGACATACAAATGTATCCCACAATGCACTAGGTGGCTGCCGCAGGAAAACTATTTCGTTAATTAAGTAACACTCGTCTAAAAATGATAATTTCTAATAGAGTTAAAATCCATTGAAATGATACTTGAAGCCAGCTTCTTTAAACAAATTTAGGACGTTGTACACATGACAAATCAGTCTTATCCTTTGTCCATTTATCCCTAAAATTTCATAATGAACTATTCCAACCATTGGATTGGAAGAGTTCATTTGTGTCTTCAGGGGGGAATGAGTTAAATACTCATTGTCTAGAATAGTTGAAGAGATTTTGACCTAACTCGTTCCCCCCAGAAAATTTATAACATAAAAAACCTTTGTATTGGAAGCATTCAAGTGTGACTTCAGGGGCCAATGAGTTATCGGAGAGTCTTCGGAACTCTTCTGAAAAGGAGATACATATTTGTGTATAGTTGATGACCGGCCTTAAGTCCTGCGGAATGGTGTAGGATTCTATGATGGTAATTTGGACCTCAATCGGTGCTGCTGGAACCGACTAGGATGATATTATTTGACCATAGCTTATATCTCGCACTGTTCTGGTTTGGTTTACGAGTCTACAATTATTGAACCATATATATAAAATAATGAACGCTGTAAATAACCGGTTTTATTGATGAGTCGTAAAGTGATGTTCTATACAAGGTTGATTGTCTTTTGTGAATTAATGTTCCCCAATCTTTCTGGCTGATACAGCGCGGAAATGTAACGAGATGAATGAACTTGGAGGAGACGTACTTGATCCTGGAAATATCGTGTCCTTTGTGAACTTGATAAGGCTTCATTAATCAAGAAATATTTTTGTCTACAGGGTGAATCGGGGAGCAAAAGTTTATTCCTTACACCTGATGGTCTAAGACGTAATTATCACACCTGAGGCCCTGATTCCTTCCGTATCATTAGTGGATTGTTTTACCTGTGTCCAGCGGTAATATCTATGAAAAATGATATTTTCTTACGCACCGTCAGTCGGTGATCAGACGTAGATGCCTGGAAAACGTCACTCTAGCTCCTTTCCAATTACGTTTTCATTCACAGAACATGTAAGCCTGTACCTTGGGGTTTATGCGATACCTGGTCCGACGTTCTCCTCGGTCCTTAACCCCATTTCCAAGTAACGTCAGTTCTGATTGTCAGGTTGTTTTGTAACACTTGGACCTTTAATATAGCTCACCTGGTCCCGGTTTCATCAACGTTCCTTAACTTACGGAAATTCCTTAACTTAAAAATCCCCATAGGAAAGCATAATAGAATTTAAGGAAAGCTCCTTAACTAAGGCTTTTCTCCTTAAATTCTCTAATGCTTTCCTATGGAGATTTTTAAGTTAAGAAGTTTCCTTAAGTTAAGGAACGTTGATGAAACCGGGGCCTGGTCTAAAGGTTCAATACATGTGCTTATAATATAAATTGCTATTACTATTCTGTTCGAGCGTTTTGATTGACGTATTTTGAAGAACTTTGAAGACCTGCAGTCTTTTACCCGATATGCAGCTAAGAAATGTTTTCAAAGCAAAGATGACAATATTTCATTTGCAGCATTCTGGGATGAATTTTGTTTAGATTAATTGTTCCGATTAAATGACTGGGAAAAAATAAAAACACCATAAGTGTCACATTTTCAAAGTCACATTTGTTAAATGTTTGAGGATGGGATTGAAATTGACAACTTGAGACTATATAAAACAAATATATCTTGGGTGTCTGTGCAATAGTCCAGAATATTTGACACGAGGTACTGGTAGTTGACCGATGTTCTATTGCACAAAGCCGAAGGCGGAGTGCAATAGAACATCGGTCGATTACCAGTACCGAGGTCAAATATTCTGGACTATTGCACAAACAACCATGATATATTTGTTTTATTACATAATCACTAAAACACATTTTGAATCACCGAATTTGTTTATTTTATTTAAATGTTTTTGAATAATAATAGATCAATTTTATAATGTATTGCATGAACTCTGGTATGTAAAAAAAAAAAACGATAAACATTCCATTGTCGGAGTTATAACCACAACAATATCAATCCGTAACTCCAAATCTCAACTTTCCTGTAGCAGTCGCCATGCCTGTTGTCTGGCAGCATTGGCATCTGACTAACTTTGACGCTTGAAATGGAAGGGAACGTCATGCGGTTTTCAATAGTTTGCACATGACCGTGCAATAGTCATTTTAGTAAATGGTTCAAAATAAAGCTTATGCGTATAGTTAAGGAAAATCAAACGCATTATGTAATAAATATATATACTGATGTCAAAACAATATATTTACACCTCTATGAAGAAAAATAGTGCTGTTCACAGTGTATTTTCTAAATCTACCAACATATTGATGAAATCCAATGGGACTATATTATCTTAGCAACTGTGGCTATCGTAGTTACCATCTTAGCAACCCGCTTTGAATGTTTTTTTTCTTCATATAGCACTTGAAAATAAATAATGGTGTAAATATAAGGATTGTACCTCATTTTGACTGCGTATACGGTAGTATGCCCGCAGTTGGCAACGAACATATTCACTATGGAGCGCTAACGCGCACCATAGAATATGTTCGTTGCCAACTGCGGGCATACTACCGTATACTCAGTCAAAATGAGGTACAATCCTTATATGTATGCAATTTAACTATGAACTACCATGAGTCATCACAAATGTTCCATGATCGAGCATGGTTTTTTATGTCCCGCCTTGAAATGGGGGGCATATCTCTGTTACCCATGGTAATCTGTCCCATGGCGTCATGTTGCATCCAGATTCAACATAAGCACATTACTGCATTCTTTGACCGATATTTTTTACCAAACTTCATACAAAGGTTAAGTATGAGAATATCTTGAGTTTCAGAGTTCTTTCAAGGTCAAGGTCACATTTGTGATGAATGTGATCATAACTTTTTTATAGAACCCTAAAAGTAATTTCACATGATTGCAGGGGTTATTATGTCTTGCAGACATTTTCTAATTCATGAATGTTGTAGACTACGGTTGCGAGTTGTGTGTACAATCATTGCCATATCTACTCTTGGTTGGTGTAATTTCATGGTCAACCCTCAAATACTTTGGTGACTGGCTGACCTTGGCCTATATTTAGCCTGGGTGCTCATACAGTGCTATGGATTATTCTAAGGTGCATGGACCAGAGGCAATAAGGTTTTCTCAAACAGTGACCTTCACCTTGTTTTCAAGGTTGAATATACATCAAATATGTTAACATCTATTAAACATCTACGTATTTGAAGGTCAGAAGTGTGAAAGATATTGAGCCAGTTACCATTAATTAAACAGTGTGAAAGCTAACGAAATAGTTATTATGTATTTGGTTTAATGTTTTATAGCAGCCGTCCATAGATGGCAACCTCGGAAACCTCCATTGAGGGAGATTTCACTCTTTCCATGTTTCCAACGAGGGAGAAAGTGCATGAAATGCTACTAAAACTGCATTGCTCAATTTGTCTTCAAAGAATTTATTTGATCCAGATACACCTATTATAGTCATTACACACCATACCCTGCAGTAACTAGGCGATCATTTGACCACAGGATGTAGATTTTGAGTTTGTGTGACTTGGAATAGGGAGATTTAGTGAGATTTCAAGGGAGATTGGTAAATTTTGGTTAAAATAAGTTTGGACTTAGATGAGGGAGATTTCGAGGGAGATTGTTAAATTTTGGTCAAAATGAGGGAGTCTCCCTCGTAATGAGGGAGGGTTAACGGGTATGGGTGTCAAAAGTGATACAGATTTTCTTTCTGCAAACCATCCTACATTATGTAATTGAAGAAACAGAATTTTAAACATGACAGAAAGAAATACAACCGACCTATATAGTATCACTCTGTATCTAGTAAGGGACAATTGATGCCTGGGCATTTCCCTGCTGATCTCTCTACATCACTGTCCATCTCTCAGGTCAGCCAGGGCTTTGTTTGTCTGCACTCCATGTATCTGCAGACACGGGAGCCATGGTAATGGGGCCTGGTAATTTGATTACAGCAAGACTCCATCTTATAGTCATTGAGATTCGGCCCTCTCCCAGATTAGGTAGAATATTTGTGTTTTGAAGTGTTTTCGATGGAGTCCATGACAAGGTTGATAGAAATGGGACAGAAGCTGATGAAGACACTTGTATGTGTGTCCATTAGGTAGTGACAACCTCAGAATACTCCAGGGACAAGATCTCCAAAGTGTGGGAACACTATTGTGTATTGCTCTTGTGCAGAATGTTCACTAGTAATTCTCACACTGTAACAGGAGAAAGAGAAAATGTAGCGGCCAGACTGGGATTCTAACCCCGGACCTTCCAAATTCTAGACGAACACTCCATATACCAACTGAGCTATCTGCATGGCCGCTGTTGATCAACCCTGGAGTCCAGTATATACCAACTGAGCTATCTGCATGGCCGCTGTTGATCAACCCTGGAGTCCAGTATATACCAACTGAGCTATCTGCATGGCCGCTGTTGATCAACCCAGTCCAGTTTTGTTACATAACTTCTTCCCTCTTTTTACCAAGTCTTCGTCCTTCAAAGACTTTAATTTAAAACCTAAATTCAGGTATCTCCTTTCTAAGTATAAGCTTCTTTTGAAATAACAGAAGGCCCAGTGACATGAAATTTGGCTGGTAGCTTTCTTGGAAGGAGCTGAACAAAGCTTACTTTCAAGATCACAGGGGTCAAATATGTCGGAATCTTCAAACGACTTCTAATTCTAAAATACTGTCAGGGATAGACACCGCATATTTAAATGGTAGCTTCATTGGATTAATCTGAACAAATGTTGCGAAAAGAAATGACATTGTGCCTTATTTAAGGTCACAGGGGTCAAATCCGTTAAAACTTTGAACACCTTCTTCTGATTAACCAAAAGGCCTAGAAGCATGATATTTGGCTTAAAGGTTTCTTGGATGAAACCCAACAAAGTTGGCAAAAAGAAATGACCCTGATTCTTATTCAAGGTCATAAGGGTCAAATCTGTTGAAACCCTTCAAACAAGTTCTTCTGATTAACCAAAAGGAACAGAAGCATAATATTTGGCTGGTAAACTTCCTTGGATGAAGCTGAACAAAGTTTGTTAATGAAAATGACCTTGTCTTCCTTTCAAGGTAGCAGGGGTAAAATATGTTTAAATCTTAACATGTTGTTCTGCATGTCTCACAGTAATAGATTTTAGTTGACCTTAAGGGTACACGAAAGAGATTGATAATGTGAGTGATGCAGGCCCATTGGGCCTCTTGTTGTTGTAAGTGTGAGATTAATACTATATGTGAGCGGTGTCGTGCAGGCCCATTGGGCCTCTTGTTGTTGTAAGTGTGAGATTAATACTATATGTGAGTGGTGTGCATGCAGGCCAATTGGGCCTCTTGTTGTAAGTGTGAAATTAATACTATATGTGAGTGGTGTGCATGCAGGCCCATTGGGACTCTTGTTGTTGTAAGTGTGAAATTAATACTATATGTGAGTGATGTGCATGCAGGCCCATTGGGCCTCTTGTTGTAAGTGTGAAATTAATACTATATGTGAGTAGTGTGCATGCAGGCCCATTGGGCCTCTTGTTGTTGTAGGTGTGAAATTAATACTACTGTATATGTGAGTGGTGTGCATGCAGGCCCATTGGGACTCTTTGTATATCTGTATAGTGTATACTACGCCCACCCTCACATAACGCCAACTAAACCCATAAAACATATTTGCTTCTATATCAGATTCCCTCTATCAGTTTGCCACCCTCGCATAATTATATCGCCATTTGATATGTACTTCAAATACAAATGTCCGAATTCTCCATAGAATTCCCTTGATTTTATCACCTGAGTTGGGTTGTCATGGAGTGCTTGAGCGTTCTGTTTATAGACACAGTGGAATCTTTTCATTTATTATTACATAAAAATATGTTATATGTAATTAGGAATAATTGAAACGATGAACATGTAATGAAATTGAGTATTGTTTTCCTTCCTATTTCATAATTGTAATTTTCAGATCTTGATACGATCGCCACCCTCATTATACAGCCAAAATCGCTGTTGACAAAAGGTGGCATTGTAAGAAGGGTACACTGTGTAGAGTCCTGTCAAGTTTCATTTTGAAGTTTATCAGGAAGGAATTTAAGACTTTTTGTTTTATAATAATTGATTGTGTAAAATTATAAATTTTATGAAATTTAGAATTATGATCCCAAAAACATAATTGTTTTTTTTTGCTAAATTTGCAGAGGAAAATTAAAATGTCTTTAGACAAGAATGCTAAGTTTGAGTTTATGAAGTTTGAGGGGTGAATGTGTTGAGAAGAACTCGGACTTGCAGATCAATACAGATTCCAAAAGTACATCAGCTGAGCACAATCAAAACACAATATTGACCACCGGTTTGGTTATTTATTATTTCTTATTCATAATTTGTCTGAGAGCAGTAAACATGCAAGGAGATTTATCACGAACGGGAAATGGCCGATGGCTCTAGACCATTTAGTTTGGACGGAAAAATGTAGCGATGTTTATTTCATTCCATAGAAATGTCCCTTTGTAACATGTAGGAAAAACCGTAATCAACGGTAATACACGATTGTCTGTGTTTATACAGACAACTGTTCGTAACATTTTCTTTTATCAGGACACTCAAACAGAGGTCCTATTTACTTCTTTGATAAAAATGGTAAAAACAAACCTGCTATGGCTGACCTCAATTGAAGTGTTATTTAAACATGCAAGCAGGAAGATATATGGAATTAGTTTACTAAATCGCAAAAAACAATGAAGTCTTTGAAAATTATAAAGAGAGTTGCCCTACAAAACAAAATCTGTAACAACAAGAGTCAAGTAAAAATGACAGATAATTTGGTTTTCGGAGTATACAAACATAATATTAAAATGACTGGATTGTTGTCTAAGTAAAAATGATGTTGAAATGATAAACCATTTAGTTGTCTGGATAATATTGCCGTTTCAATGATTAATTGTTTTGTTATCTGGGGAGTAAAAACAACATCAAAATTATACCGATAATCCATTTTGTTGCCTGTACGTACTGCTATGTTATTTAGAACATGTCGCTTTAATTGAGGTGGATGCTGTTTAAGGTGATGTAGAGGAGGTGTTTATGGAAGTTATAAAATAATATTTTGGAGGTTAATTGTTTTTACATTGTATTTTTTGTCTTGCCTCGACAATAGTCGAGAAAGCGAGACTTAGGTGTTACTTTTCCGGCGGCAGCGACGGCGGCGTCAACATTTGCGTTAAAGTCCACTTTTGACAGTGTTATAATTATCCAATTGAATTGAAAGGTGGTCAGATTGTTCAAACCATCATACTTAATACCTTACCTCAATTTAAAGGAAATCGTGTTTCAGGTTTTGGTGTTTTGGGGCAAAAACATGGGAATTTTGAGAATTTGCGTTGAAGTCCACTTTTTATATATGTTACAGATATCTAATTGAATTGAAACTTTATGTAGTTACTAACATCATCATACTGAACATCTTAGTGAAATTTGGAGGAAATTTATAAGCAGGTTTTGCTGTTTTGGGTCAAAAACTTGGGAATTTGGAGAATTTGCGTTAAAGTCCACTTTTTATAGTGTCACTGATATCAGATTCAATTGAAACTTAGGGTAGTTACTAATATTATCATACTGAAGACCTTACTGAAAATTGGAGGAAATTTTGGGGTAAAAACATGGGAATTTTGAGAATTTACATTAGCATCCACTATTAATAGTGTTATTGATATGTTATTAAATTGAAACTTGGCTATGTTACAGATAAAATCTTGCTGTATGTATTTTGTCATACTAATTTTTATGTTGGGGTTAAATGTTATCGGCAAAGCGGGAAAGGTGAGACATATAATTACTCGTAATTCTTGTTATAACAAAGGGGGTGGGAGTGAGTTGCTGTGTTATATATACTGTATTAGATTGTTGTGGGAGTGAAATTAAAATAATCGATTCATCAAGTGTATATTGTGGTATTTATCTATTAATTGTTATAAGTTGAACGGCCATTGAGTTGATAATCCGATTTTTAAGCGTATTTAACAGTGTGAGGTCTATGTACCTTTTTTGACCTCCTGTCGGGTCGGTGATTTAGAATGGACTTACTGGTCAGTTCAAGTTTCCCTTCCTCCCTTCAATGACCATTGCTGGACACTCACACGACACTCGATCATGAGATCACTTTAAGCTGTTTATAAAAATCTCTGACCATGATCTAGTTTTTGGCCGTAACCTTATATACTTAGGACTGGTTCGGCCATGTACAGTTCATCAGGTGTTCGAGGCTGTGGCGCTGTGGGGCGTAAACAAACACTTCAGTAGTCATTTTCTACTTCACATCTTCTTCACTTAGAAGCTTGGTCAAGTTACATTAACATATTATATATATAATCATCAGATGTATTCGACGTAGCAATTCCAGTCTGACTTTTTGTCGTCTGTCTGTCATCCGTCTGTTGTCACGGTAGCTATGTTATATATTTGCCGTTCATTCTTAAAACATAAAAAAATTACTCTTATTTTTATTTTTATACCCCCCCGCAACGAAGTTAGGGGGGGTATACTGGAATCAGCTTGTCTGTCCGTCTGTCTGTCCGTCTGTCCGTCCGTCTGTCTGTCTGTCCGTCTGTCCGTAGAAAAATGTTGTCCGGACAACTCCTCCTAAACTACTGGATCGATTTCAATAAAACTTGGCAATATTGTTGGGGACCATGTGTAGATGTGTATGCAGGGTTTCGTTTGTCAAAATTTTGGTTGCCATGGTAACCAGGTCACTATACACAGGTTTCCATAATAAAATGTTGTCCGGACAACTCCTCCTTAACTACTGGATCGATTTCAATAAAACTTGGCAGTATTGTTGGGGACCATGTGTAGATGTGCATGCAGAGTTTCGTTTGTCAAAATTTTGGTTGCCATGGTAACCAGGTCACTATACACAGGTTTCCGTAATAACGTGTTGTCCGGACAACTTCCTATAAACCACTGGATCGAGTTTAATGAAACTTGGCAGTATTGTTGGGGACCATGTGTAGATGTGCATGCAGAGTTTTGTTTGTCAAAATTTTGGTTGCCATGGTAACCAGGTCACTATACACAGGTTTCCATTATAATGTGTTGTCCGGACAACTCCTCCTAAACTACTGGATCAATTTCAGTGAAACTTGGCAGTATTGTTGGGGACCATGTATAGATTTGCATACAGGGTTTCGTTTGTCAAAATTTTGGTTGCCATGGTAATGAGGTGACTATACACAGGTTTCCGTAATAACATGATGTCTGGACAACTTCTTCTAAACTACTGGGTCATTTTCAATGAAACTTCGCAGTAAGTAATGTTGAGGATTACTATACACAGGTTAAAATTTGTCTGTTCGGCTTTAAAAATTCTGCTGACTGTTGACATTATATAATGCATGTTATATACAACTTGTACTACATCATGTTTTTTTCAAAAACATGTCAGACACCTCTAATAAGAGGTAGCGGGGGGGTATTAGTCAGCCATCGGCTTACAGTTCTAGTTTTAGAAGCACAAGAGAGATTGTTTACCAAAACTTTATATGAAGACTCACTTTGACCTTGTTTTGACAGTTTCATTGTGAGAGGTACAATGGTTTGAGAGTCCGGCCATCTTGGAATTTGACAGGTTAAAGCTGACAATGCAAGTTAAAAAGCTTTCTTGTTGATATTTAAAAAAAAAAAAAAACGGCAAAGTAAAAATTTTAGAAATCTTCTGAGATGCCCCCTTACAGGTTACTAAGGAATGGCAGACATTTTAGTTTTTGCCTTGCTTGGTAACGATAGTCAGCTTCCTTGGGTATAAAAGGCACCCAGGCCGTCAAACCGGTTCTCATTGTTGTGATGAAATCGCACGGCGACATTTCTATAGACCTATATAGCTAGCCAACACATTCTTTCTGATTTTTTTTACGATATTTCTATCAGTATCTGAAGAACATTGACATGGATATTGAAGGTGTTATTATAACGATATTATACAATATGAGCAAAATAAAAAAATAACATTAGATTACACCAAAATTCGTGCGAATAAAAAACAAGTACACGAATGACAACTGATAAACCTACCTTAGTATTCAATTGGAACATCATGTCGCTATGAGTAATCAGTTCCTGTGTGATAAACATTGCTATAACATCCATTTATCTCCATCAAAATAAGTTCCCCTCACTCGCATGTGTTCGTGCACATGTTTTACATAATGAAGACTATGCTCGCGTGTTACACTACATTTTCATTACAAGCGCTTTAGTGGCAAGGCGTAATATTATAGGTAGTATTAGGAGAGAGTACATATTCTGTTCGGAACATTTCGCTCTGCTTCCAAATGTAAATCAACATGTCCATTACGTATACATAGGTGAAGGGACAGTTAGGGTGTTTTCAGTTTTATTTTTTTTTTCATTTTGCTTTGGCACACGATTTATGATGGTGGCTGAGAGAGTGGTTATCTTCATGTAACTTCAACTTCAAGGTAAGTGTGTGTTTGTCATTCCAGTTTTGTAACTACAGTGTCACCTGTTGTGTCCGCAGGTGTGTTGCACTTTGCACGGCCAGTGTTCATGTAAAAACCGGTTTGACAGGTTGGGTGCCTTTTATACCCAGGGAGGCCGACTCGTTTCCAAGCAAGGCAAAAACTAAAATGTCTGCCTCTCCTTAGTAACCTGTTAGGGGGCATCTCAGAAGCTTTCTGAAATATAACTTTGCCATATATTTTTTTTAATCTCAACAAAAAAGCTTTTTAACTTGCATTGTCAGCTTTAAGTTTATCTTTGTTTTCAAGAAGCACCAGACATGTTATCTTTCAGTACATATAAATGTTTCCTGTCAGATGTATTTGAGACTCATTTGAAAGTAAGGGGGCCATCTGGACAACTCCTCTTTAACTGATTGGCCAATTTCAATGAAAGTTCACACAGATATAAAGGACCATGTGTAGATGTGCATGCAACATTTCCGTTCTCATAATTATGGTTGCTATAGTTACTGGTCACTATAAACAGGTTTTCCGTAGAAAAACATTGTCAGGACAACTCTCTTAAACCGCTTGGCCAATTTCAATGAAACTTCACACGGATATGAAGGACCATGACTTGTGTAGATGTGCATGCAACTTGTCTTTTCTTAATATTATGGTTGCTGTGGTAACCAGTCACTATAAACAGGGTTTCTGATTAAGCATTTCTCCAGACATAAGACGACTACTCCTCCTAAACTGTTGATAAAATTTCAATGGAGCTTCACACAAATATAAAGGAAGATATGTAGATGTGCATGCACCTTTCCTTAATTTACAATTATGGTTGCTATGGTAACTGGTCACTTAGTCACTATTTATAAATTGGTTTTCCAATTAAGAGCTGCTATAACTCCTCAGTCGTATTTTTCAAACAACATAATGGGGGGGGGGTGTTATTAGTCGGAATACTCTTGATCATCTTTTACGCCTACATGTTAGCTCTTCTTTGTTCTGCTGGGGACATTTGAGAACTTTCTATTTCCTGACTAGTTGGATTGTCATCCTTGAGGAGATGAAACTGGATGTGACATTTCAGAGACTTAAATTTGGAATGGCAAAAAAAACAAACAAAAAAACTGAAGACAATTGGCAATCTGGAAATGAAGGGAACTTAAAAAACGCAAAAGTTGTCTTGATTCATGATGCACTCTTTCGTGGGGGCTTAAGTCTACAGAACTAAACATTAGCCACAAGGTGCGGCTAACTTAGTGATGATAATGTTAGAAACTTGACTGATGTCTGAAAGGCTGTACTCCTAGTATCACTGCCAGGGTAAATTCATATTTCCATCGGGTGGTAATAGGATTAGGTTAGAGTGGTCTGCCCTTTGTACGGAGGCAAACAGCATTGAAATGAGTATTGCTGGAGCCAATGGCATTTGAAGGAGATTTGAACCTAATAGAAATAGCTGGTAGGAAAAGTGCCGCAAATCAGAATATGTCCGAGTGAATATGGACTGACGTGTATGTACTACCAACAACCATGTAACGGACAGATAATACGAGTTGTGTGTTGATTTGACAGGTTCGGGATCAATATTTCAGCCAATTTACCGCAAGTTTTTAGGTCGTAGACGATATGTCGTTGTGTCCAGAGTGGGGACTCTGGTTATAGTCACAATGTCCTTTCTTTGCTGTATCGAACTTGCATTTATGTTTTAGGTAATAGAAGTGTGTATTTACGACAGTGTATAGTAACTGTACTCGTCAAACCGGACAAAATAATGTACAGCTCAGATTGTGCTTAGTTTTATAGGTTTTCTTTACATCATAATGTAGGGATCTTTCTTCAAAGTTTTGCTAGTTGACTTTTTCCGTTTTGGATCTAATTGGAACAACACGACAGCTAATATGTTGCTGTATGTATCATTTCCAGGTTGATCAAAAATCCATGGCCGCTCCCATGTATAATTGACATGTTGAGGTTTATATTTTAATTTGACATTTTTGAAGCTCACATTGTCATTCCATTCACTTTCCATAATTCTTACAAAAAATTGCCTCAAAATACCATTTCATGAAACAAGGTGCTATATAATTCTTGTTCTAGTTTGTAAATGCCCTAGGGATTAAGAAAGCTAATTTGACATTGCAGAAGTTGCGATAAATGAATCAGTATTGTCCGATCATTAAACGAAGGTTTTCCTTAAGCAATACGTGTCAATATAAAACGAACCAGTTTTTCCCTCGTGTACTCTTTCAGCGATGAAGATTGGGAAGTTTCTATAATTGATTTTTGCTTTACGTTTTAAATTTGGTTTCTTTAAACTTTGATAATGTACTTTTTAAAAACCAAATTTGGCAATATATGACAAGAGTCAATCTACAAGATAAGCGAAAAGCAAAGATCCAATTAACTTGTAGTCGACTAATTAAGGTCTTAGATGATAATGCCTAAGTGTGAGATCTCCTGTTTTTACTTCTTCGACCCCTTAATACACATTGAACTCCCCCAATTCAAAGGTTGGGATAGTACATTATGAAATTTCAGGGGTGAAAGAATTAAGCAAGTCATCAATTTAGATGCCTTGAATTTTAAGGATACCAATATTTTAGTACATAAATAGTTTTAGAGATTTACATGTCTAGCGTGACCTTGACATTGTATATTTTAGTACAGAGATTTACATGTCTAGTGTGACATTGTATATTTTAGTACAGAGATTTACATGTCTAGTGTGACCTTGACATTGTATGTTTTAGTACAGAGATTTCCATGTCTAGTGTGACCTTGACATTGTATATTTTAGTACAGAGATTTACATGTCTAGTGTGACCTTGACATTGTATATTTTAGTACAGAGATTTACATGTCTAATATTACCTTGACATTGTATATTTTAGTACAGAGATTTACATGTCTAGTGTGACCTTGACATTGTATATTTTAGTACAGAGATTTACATGCCTATTGTGACCTTGACATTGTATATTTTAGTACAGAGATTTACATGTCTAGTATGGCCTTGACATTGTATATTTTAGTACAGAGATTTACATGCCTAGTGTGACCTTGACATTATATATTTTATTACAGAGATTCACATGTCTTGTATGGCCTTGACATTGTATATTTCAGTACAGAGATTTACATGCCTAGTGTGACCTTGACATTGTATATTTTATTACAGAGATTCACATGTCTTGTATGGCCTTGACATTGTATATTTCAGTACAGAGATTTACATGTCTAGTGTGACCTTGACATTGTATATTTTAGTACAGAGATTTACATGTCTATTGTGACCTTGACATTGTATATTTTAGTACAGAGATTTACATGTCTAGTGTGACCTTGACATTGTATATTTTAGTACAGAGATTTCCATGTCTAGTGTGACCTTGACATTGTATATTTGAGTACAGAGATTTACATGTCTAGTGTGACCTCGACATTGTATATTTTAGTACAGAGATTTACATGTCTAGTGTGACCTTGACATTGTATATTTTAGTACAGAGATTTCCATATCTAGTGTGACCTTGACATTGTATATTTTAGTACAGAGATTTCCATATCTAGTGTGACCTTGACATTGTATATTTTAGTACAGAGATTTACATGTCTAGTGTGACCTTGACATTGTATATTTTTGTATAGAGATTTACATGTCTAGTGTGACCTTGACATTGTATATTTTAGTACAGAGATTTACATGTCTTGTATGACCTTGACATTGTAACATTGACATGTTTCCCTTGGTAGATCTCTTCCTGATTTCACCAAATTTGGAAAAATCCCTAATGGGTGCTTAGAATTAGTGTTTTAGCTTAAGCACATACATTATACAACAGTTGCAAGGTAACTCTTAATTGTTATTTGATAGTAACCATGGTAATTCTACACGAGGAAAAATTGGGTTGAATGATGATGTACGATCTAGATTTTACGCAAGCTGTTCTTAATTGGCTTCTCTGTAATCTAAAGTAACAATAGCTATCGGAGTCCTGCATGGCGCCAATGGATCCAAATCCTCAGAAACCATCTTTGTCAAGTACATTGATGGCGGGAAGCCTTTCAGTTCGTTGGTGTTATTTGTACAGAGCAGTAAGATTATTCTGAAGGGTACTTGAGGTTTCTAATTAGCCGCGATGCCATTTGAGCACAGCTTAAACTATATGTTTCTTTTAGTACTTCCCTGGTGCTCCAATTACCTATCATTAAACATACGGATAATTTGTCATGTAAATATTTAATTTGGTATTGAATTTTTTTAATTTTTTTTTTTTCATTTGAACATATTTTATTGATCATGGCCATCAAAGGGATGATGCACAAGTTAATACTTTTTTTTTAATCTCTTTTGATATATAATAATGGAATTTAAGATGTGCTTGGGTTTATAGGAAGTCTGGGGTCGAACCTGGTAATAATTAATACTAGATTAATCAACTTGTAATGATCTTTTTCTTTATTTGCGGTTGGGTAAGTGGAAATATCCCAGAGTTTAAAAATAGTGTTGGTGTGTCTTTAAATACTGAATTTGTTGTCATATGCACACACATTGCGACTTGTTTTGACATTTGGTTTTAGAAAACGATGTTCAAAAAATAAGCCATGATTTGAAAGAACATTTGTCCTTTAAATCTCTAAAAACAAAATATTACAGAATATTTAATCCATACTCTTTATGAGGTTGTTTATCTGTATAAGAATTGAAGGAAATGGTTGTGTCAGACCTGTCTTGAATTTCCTCCCAATTTTTATTAGACCGGTAAATATGGAAAGTTCTAAAATACAAAAGGTAGCAATTGCTGTTTCAGAGCAACATATATCTTTTGTTAAATAAATTTTGAGCATAAATAAGAAGAAATGTGATAATAATATGAAATATTTTTTCCAAAGAAATATAAAACTGATCTTTACTTTATCTCGTTACATTTTGGTAATTACGCATTCCTTAAAAGATTGCATTTCACGAAAGGAGTTCATTAATTTCTAGACATTTTCTCTTCTTCTCATTCGCTTTTGCCCTTGTCTGTTTTTCTCCAACAAACAAGCAAATATCTGATATCATAATCAGCACAATTAGAACCCTAACTAGATTATTAAACTGGTATTTTGAACTCCCCAATATCACATTTTAACAATTGCGGCATGCTGGTGCTCATTAGGAATGACATTGTGAAAAGTCTGTGACAGGGGAGGTGAGATATAATTACAACCTGCTAGGGCTGCTGTATGGCGACAGGATAGAAACGCGAAGTTTGAACAGAACATTTAGCGATCTCTGGAGAAAGGCTTTGACCAGTTTCTTTGATTTTATTGGGTAAGGGAATTTGAATATGACTACGGTGGTGTGTCCGAACCGTTACCCGACCTGTGTCCATAATTACGTACACATGAGAATATGTAATTACAACGGACTCCTACATATTTCGTACTTTTATGCTCTTTTTTAGTGTCCATTAGGTTATACCTTAGACAAAGTCTCATGTGACCTATTCTTATTGTCTTTATCTCATCGTGGTGTGTTGTCCGCTGGTAAACAATTTACATTTACAACTTCTTCTAATAAACTCCTGAACTGATTTGAATAAAATTTGGCAGGAGCCTTTCATGACCAAAAGTGCACCACATTTGTGAACTATATCATTTTAACCCCCTAGGGACAAGTATGAGGGAAAGGCCAAAAGATTCAATTGGTTAAAATTTAAAAACTTCTTGTTCAGACACATAACTGATATGCTGGAATCAAAAACTCTTCAATGTCGGAAAGGTATAAAGGTGCTTTATCAGATGTATAAATCCCTCCCCCCTCCCCTTCCCGACTTCATGTTCCCCCCTGGGGGTTGGAATTATAACCTGGAGATTACAGTTTGATAATATTAAAGTTTTGAACTCCAGCCCACCCACGGTTCTTTCTCAGACCATTATGGAAATATGGTGGAATGAAATGAAAGGTGCTTTACCAAAAGTGTGAATTTCATTTCCCCTGGATTTCACCATCCCCGTTTGGGAGGGGGTGATTTACTTTTGTTTATTGGGAAAGATAACACTTAAAATAACCTGTATCAAAGTTACATGAAATTTGGTCAAGATGTTCAGTTCACTGAGACCATAAACCAAAGTATAAGGTCAAGGGCACTGTTTCAAATGTCAAGGTCAAATTTTGTAGGTTTTCACTGATGGGCATTATGAAGCAGAGTTGGTCTAAATAAAACAAGGAATCAACTGATCAAAAGTCAAGGTTACCAGGGCAAAGGTCAACGTCAAATTTTGTAGCTTTGCACTGAATATTTGTTATGACATTATGAAGCAAAAGTGGTAACAGAGTCAAATCACCAAAAGTCAAGGTCACAGGGTCAAAGAGGTCAAAGCCTTTGGTATGAAGGTCAAGGGAAACTTTTGTAACTTTTCAATAATCAATTGACAAAAGATCAAAGGTTTAATGATTTTTTTTGAGATATCTAGCCCTAAACAGGACCCTTGTTGACCTTTCAGTGTTCTAGTTCAAATTTGGTTAGAGTTGTTGATAAATTTGTTTAAAGGACACAAAACTAAAGAAATTGGTACTTTAAAGTACTTCAAAATTCAGTAGACTGTTAAGGCCCATGGGCCTCTTGTTTTATCAACCAATCAAAAGTAAAGCTAAAAATAATAACAGTATGGGACGAAGTATGTTCATAATTATATAAAATCATCATAATAAAATCCTGTTGGCACATTATTCTGAGTCACCATGGTCTGCTGAAATTTTATTTTTGCCCGTTTAGGCACCGGTTTAATTTCAAATATTTCATTTTCAATGCCACAGAGATACAGTTATATACAGTTACAATATAAACAGTTACAATATATACAGTTACACTATATACAGTTACACTATATACATGTACAGTTACAATATATACAGTTACAATATATACAGTTACAATATATACAGTTACACTATATACAGTTACAATATATACAGTTACAATATACACAGTTACAATATATACAGTTACAATTACAGCTTTAACAAATAGATAGGACAACAGAACAAGCCTATATCAATCTTTTCCAAAAAAGGCCAAAAGACATCTCTCTTAATTAACTCTTTCACACCTGAAATTTCATGTTGAAATAAAGTAGAAGAATTCAAAGTGTCTTCAGGTGTGAATGAGTTTAGGAAAGAGTTTCCAATACAAAGTATATATAATACAATGACTGTTGAAATATGACAGGAAGAAGAAAGATAACCGTGTATAGCTAGGTTAAAACTGTAATGAAAGGGAGCTTACTCCAACTTGACATTTGGTTATACAAACATCAGAAACTAAGAATCTTAAAAAGTTAATAATATTCGGAACGATTTTATGCTTGTTATTTTTGAAAAAGATGAGGCCAAGCTGTAAAAGGGATGAAGATTTGTAGAAGATCTAATTAGGGCCCCGTACTACAGTTATCACTCTGTCTGCCCGTCCATCCACAATTCACCTCATGGCTGATAATTCTATATATATAACTTAGGTATTTATTGACCAATTTCTATGAAACTTGATCAAGGTTTGCATTTTTTCACAGATGAACATTTTGTTATATGACATTATTAAGCAAACTCTTATCAGAATTAAACAAGGAGTCAACTGACAAAAGTTCAAGGTCACCGGGTCAAAAGTCAAGGTCAATTTTTCTAACTTTTCACTGATGAACTTTTCAATTTGACATTTTGAAGCAAAGTTGGTTTGAATTAAACAAGGTGTCAACTCACCAAACTTCAAGGTCACCAAGTCAAAGGCCCTCACCATCACTGGACCCTGGTGCCCTAACCATCACTGGACCCTGGTGTCCTAACCATCACTGGGCCCTGGTACCCTAACCATCACTGGGCCCTGGTACCCTAACCATCACTGGGCCCTGGTGCCCTAACCATCACTGGACCCTGGTACCCTAACCATCACTGGGCCCTGGTACCCTAACCATCACTGGGCCCTGGTACCCTAACCATCACTGGGCCCTGCCCTAACCATCACTGGGACCTGGTGTCCTAACCATCACTGGGCCCTGGTACCCTAACCATCACTGGGCCCTGGTACCCTAACCATCACTGGGCCCTGGTACCCTAACCATCACTGGGCCCTGGTACCCTAACCATCACTGGGACCTGGTACTCTAATCATCACTGGGCCCTGGTGCCCTAAGACAATATGGTTGCTGAGACTGGAATGCAGACTGATCAACAAATACATACTAGCATAAAATTCTCAATATTCAATTTTTATTCACAATAAAATCCAAATCTATATATATAAGTCCCTATTTCGTCAGAGTTATAGTGTCCTTCCTTTTCTTGCCTTGACTTGCCGATGTTGTTCCTGTTCAACCTTCGCAATATCAAATCAAAAAAGTCCAATTCATTCTTTAAGACAGTTTCTATCAAGAAATTGATAGTTCAATAGTTCCCAACAAAATCGTAATCACAAATATATTGAGCAAAATTGATTCAACTTTATCGGCACTGCCATAATATATTGACTATTTTGTCAAGTTTTAAACCAAGCTGACAGCGATTGTTGTCTTGTCATCTAGATCATCTTCAAAATAACTCAAATTAATATCGAAAACTTCATCTGTCAGCCAATCAAGTCTACCCTAGCTGTGTTGCTTCTAAATTATTGACTGTGATGGAGTTCAAAGGTAATCATTGGTTATATCATGGAGAAAAGTTTTATAAGGCCCTTTGTTGTTCGTCATATATCAACTTTTCCTTTAAATGAGTTCTCTTTAAGAACTTGAGGACTAAGTATCATGCTATTTCACCAGTAGGTACACTGAGTGCTAAGCAGATTCCTCAAATTAATGTTCTTTACCTTCTTTCAAGACTGCAAGGGTCAGATGTGTTTAAAACACTAAAATAAATTCCTCTGAATAACCAAGATACCAAGGTGGATTGATGTTTGGCCAGTATGATATGGTACCTGGCATCAACCATGTTGGACTACAATGATGTCTCAAATAGGTGACCTTGACCTACATTGTGGGTCATAGGGGTCATATGTGTTAAGACCATTGATTAATTTCTCCTCAATTACTAAGAAACATAATTATGATGGCTGGATGGAAACAAGCTTTGATGTGATATCATTCCATAAAGTTTTCTCAATTAAATGATCTTTATCTATTATCAAGGTCACAGTTGCTTTGGATTTGTAAAAATCTAAAGAAATGACCTTGACCTACTTGACCAAAGCCTTTGACCAAGAGGACACACAGTTACAAAATGATTCTAAAGGGCTGGTTATCCAACGTGTAGTTGGATAGGGCTCAGTAGAGACTACTTGCCTTATGACATCACCTTACAAAAAAGAAACTCAGTCGTAACTAATATGTTGTCCAACTTTAATGGAAACATACTTAACGGCTATGCATTCGCTCAGTTTTCAATGGATCTTTTTAAAACTTTGTGGGAATAACCAGTAAAATATTGAGATGTGCCCCCTGAAGTGACTTTGCATTTTCGGACCTTTGAAGAGAGTTATCCCCCTTTTATATAAAAAATAAACAAAAATTTGGCTGATATGCATTATCGCTCAGTTTACAATGGATCTTTTTAATTTCATTTTTGACCATTTACAAAAAGTTAACCCCATTTTGTTTCATATATTTTATCTCATGGGTGTAGCGAAAGGTATTAGTCAGCCATCCTAGCGACAGTTCTAGTTAAATATAATTGTTAAAATATCTTATCTGAAAGGGCCTGAAGTTGTAATTTTACCCGTTAGGTGAATTACAATAATGGTAGAAAGTTTGTGAAGATAATTAACAGTCAAGAATAACTTGGTGAGTATGCTAAGGCCCCTTGGGCCTCTTGTCTTACATACATTTTGTGTTATCATTCTTTTAAATAATTTCTGTTGTAAATTGATCATCTCTGGCCAAGGCCTTGTCTTTAACTCATTCACCCCTAAAACAAATACGAACTCTTCCAATTCAAAGGTTGGAATAGTTCATTATGAAATTTCAGGGGTCGATGAGTTGATTGAACAAATCAAAGTATAGCAGAAATATAATATGTTGTTTTAAGTGTATGTTTTCAGATTTTCATTGATGATAAATAAAAAACAAATACAAAAAACCATGTTATTTTTTCTCAAAGAAGTAAAATAACATGAATATGGACCAATTAGATAGAAAACAAACCACTTTATAAGTTCTGTACCCCAAAAATCATATTTGTATCGACAAAATCAGTACCCAGATAAGTCTACCTTTTTTTCAATAATGGGTTACCTCCCCTTATACATGATTTCTTGTCAGTAAAAAATTTCAAAGGTGTAGTCATGTTGGGTATATTGTTAGTATGAGTGAATTATTAGTCTGTTCTGTTGGATCTGATATACTATCTCATCAGGTTTAAACTGTGCCACAACTATGACAATTCTTATGAACAAAATCTGTATATGGTAATCAAATGGTTGTACAGTATTTATAATTAACCATGTAATCTTTTTGTACGCGTGCACAACGCGTATTTATATAAGTGTGTTCTTTTCTCACTTACCTCATTTTGTTTTCTATGATTTACCTCCCTTTACTTTGTGTTTGTATTTTATTTTTCATTTGGAATTTGCCCAAAGACATACAATTTTGAATTTAAGTTATTTATATAAATCATTTATGGCTTTCATGTGAAGAAATTGATATAGACTTTGCCTGTTATTTTATCAGTGTTAGTTACACTAAAACTTTGTCAGTAAAATTTGTAGAAATCAAATAGGAAATTTTCTGTTTATATGAAATACATGACATTGAGTGTCACTGTGCTGCTGTTTGTAAGATATATAAGAGGTAATTCAACAGTATCTTTTTATAATGGTTACCTCCCCTTAATTATACCCGCCACATTGCATATGCGTGAAGTTAGGAGGTTGAATATTGCAACCTTGCCGTCTGGCCGTCTGTCCACTTTACATGGACACAATTTTGCCAGTTTAATGATGATTATGGCCCCTTTTTATACCCCCCGCAACGAAGTTAGGGGGGGTATACTGGAATCAGCTTGTCTGTCCGTCTGTCCGTAGAAAAATGTTGTCCGGACAACTACTCCTAAACTACTGGATCGATTTCAATAAAACTTGGCAGTATTGTTGGGGACCATGTGTAGATGTGCATGCAGGGTTTCGTTTGTCAAAATTTTGGTTGCCATGGTAACCAGGTCACTATACACAGGTTTCCGTAATAACGTGTTGTCCGGACAACTTCCTATAAACCACTGGATCGAGTTTAATGAAACTTGGCAGTATTGTTGGGGACCATGTGTAGATGTGCATGCAGAGTTTTGTTTGTCAAAATTTTGGTTGCCATGGTAACCAGGTCACTATACACAGGTTTCCATTATAATCTGTTGTCCGGACAACTCCTCCTAAACTACTGGATCAATTTCAGTGAAACTTGAGGTTTTTGAAGTAAAACCAATGTTTATGATATAATACTCACCACCATATAGACAATAGCGTTATCCCTCCGGCAGCCCATAATTTACATAACAAAAAATGAAAATAAATATCCCGTAAGAGGCCCCTTAATGCTTGGTACGAACGCACCGCGCAAGCCCAATAACCTCACTTCCGCAACCAAATTAATTGGATGAGGAGACAAGGGGAGGAGGGTGGGAACTCAAATATATGGTGGTGAGTATTATATCATAAACATTGGTTTTACTTCAAAAACCTCAAGTTTATTTCAATAATAGCTCACCACCATATAGACAATAGCGAATTTGTCTTACCGTAGAGGAGTCACCGAAGACAATCACTAAAAACCAGCAGCAACAACGTAGTTTAAAAACCCCTAAGGGGCAAGGATATTTACAATAAAAACTCCCTCAACATTGAAGCAGCTATGGAGCCTTCCTACAGATTGACTGGGGGACAGGTGACTGCCTGAGCAGTGACAAGAGGACCCAGAGAATACAATCCATCAGAATGGGAGGAAAGCGATCGAAGATAAAAATCAGCAAAAGTATTCTTGCCTCTCCAAAAGGCAGATGCCATAACCTCATTAAATGAGGTGCCATTGAAAAGGGCCCAAGATGCTGAAAGAGCCCTTAGCTCATGCGCCCTTACCCGAACACTGTCACGTGTTTCAGAACTGGACCCCTCATAGGCTTTCCTGATGATGTCACAGATCCACCTAGAAATGGTCTGAGACGATATGTCGGACTGCCTTGACTTAATGGGCAAGAACAGACGGGATCTGGGACCCCGCCGCCCCCCCTTAGTTTTATCAAGATAAAACTTCAAAGCCCTACAAGGACAGAGCAACAAATCTTGATCATCTGAACCAGAGACACCCTTTAAGGAAGGAATCTTAATAGGATCTGGTGAGAAACTTGGGACCTGATTCTTAGCCAGGAAAGAAGGATCAGTGATAAGGGTAACCAAAGAATAATCTCGGGACCACCTGAGACAAGAAGGAGAAGACGAAAGTGCATGGATTTCACTTCTCCGTCTACCAGAAGCAAGTGCAATGAGAAACACTGTCTTCCAGGTAAGGAACTTGACTGAAGCTGAAGCCATAGGTTCATAAGGAAACTTAGTTAGAGTCTCCAACACCAAAGCCAAATCCCACTGGGGTGTCAATAGTCTAATTCTAGGCTTCTCTAAGGAGAAAGACCTCAGAAGATTAGAAATGGTGGGACATGTTCCAACCTCAGAACGACCCCTGTAGGATAAGACGTTGGCTATGGCTGAACGATAGCCTCGAATTGTACTCGGAGCTAATTCCTTAACTTTAAAAAGGTAAAGGAAAAACTCGGCTATCGATTGAAGAGAGGCACAGAGTGGATCAATCTTCCTGCTGTTACACCAACTGCAGAAAGATGACCATCTGGACTCATAGATGGCAGATGAGGAAGATCGAATTGACCTCGTGATGCCATCGGTAACCTCTGCAGAAAAGCCTGCCTGCAAGAGGGAGACCGAGATAGCCTCCACGCGTGAAGGTGGAGGCGTTCCGGATTCTGATGAAACTGCCTGGATTTTGGCTGGCTGAGAAGATTCCACCTGGCTGGAATGGCCAAAGGGAGATCTACCAGCAAATCTAGAAGAGCCGGAAACCAAGGCTGCCTGGGCCACAGAGGTGCTATCAAGAGGACTGAGCAATCGTGCTCCCTGACCTTCTGTAGCACCCTGCCCAGGAGATTGAAGGGTGGGAAGGCATATGCCAACAGACCCTCCCAGCTCAGAGACAGGGCATCTACCTCCCAAGCCATTGGGTCTGGAACTGGGGACACAAACGTCTGAATTTGAAAATTCAGGGCTGTGGCAAACAGATCCACTAGAGGAGTCTCCCATGTCATGCAGATGGCCTTGAATATAGACTTGTTCAAGGTCCATTCTGTGATGACTGGACTCTGTGACCTGGACAGAGTGTCTGCTAACACATTCAAGTGCCCTGGCAGATGCCTCACTGTGAGGGACAGTCCCATAGTTTGGCACAGAAGAAGAATCTTGATTGTGAGGGCACACAGCTTGTGAGACTTTGTGCCCCCCTGATTCTCCAAATAAGCCACTACTGTTGCATTGTCTGTAGCCAGACAAATGGACTGACCCTGAAGCCAATGACGCAGGGACTGAATGGCTAGCAGAACTGCTCTCATCTCCAGCACATTGATGTGCTCCTGGAGTTGATCTCCCCTCCAGACCCCTGACCGACACTGACCGTTGAGGTAGGCACCCCAACCTGTCATTGATGCGTCCGTGTACAGAGTAACTGTAGGGGAAGATCTCCGAAGAGAGACGCCCTTCAGAATATTGCTCTCTGAAGCCCACCACATGGCCGAAGCCTTGACGGATGCTTCCAAAGGAATCTGAACGTCCCACTGAAGGGATGCCGGATTCCATTTGGACAAGAGAAACATTTGAAGAGGTCGTATATGGAGTCGACCCAACGGCACAACATCCGAAAGGGAATTGAGGAATCCGAGAAGCCTCAAAAACCACCTGACCTGAATTGAGTCCAAACTGTTGAGCAGAAGAACCAACTCCCTGGCCTTCTGGAACTTGGACTGGGGAGGAAGAACAAGGCCCCGATCCGTAAGGAAACGGTTGCCCAGGAAGACAAAATCCTGGGAGGGAATGACCTCCGATTTCTCCCGGGAAGGTATAAAACCTAGGCGAAAGAGTGTTGCCAAGACCGATCTGGTGCTGCAACTCAGAGAATCTGGGTTTAAATGCAGCATCAGCGAGTCGTCGAAATAAATATGGATGTCTACTCCGCGACTGTGTAGATAGCCCACAACCACCTGCAGGAGCTTGGTGAAAACCAAGGGAGCAGTGGTCAGACCAAAGGGCATGGCCTTGAACTGGAACACTTTGCCCTGAGACGTGAATCTCAGGTATTTCCTGACCGATTTCTTTATCGGTATATGGAAATAAGCGTCCTTGAGGTCGATAGAGGTCGCCCACATGCCTGGTACTACTGAAGCCAGAATGCCTCGAGGAGTCTCCATTTTGAAGTGGGGCGAGTCCACATGCTTGTTGAAGGCACTTAGGTCTATGATTGGACGCCAGGCCCCGGATTTTTTCTTGACAAGAAACATCCGTGAGTAAAAGCCTGGCGTCCAATGAGACCGAGGAACCTCCTCCACCGCACCCTTGATTAACAAGGCATTGACCTCGTCTAGGAGGGCCTGAGCCTTCTCCTGGTCGCCTGGTGGAGGAAAGAAGATGGGATCTATGGAAAGAGGGGGGTCCCGCAAAAGGGGGATACCTAGACCCTCGGAAACCACTGAAATTGCCCACTTGTCCTTGGTAACTTCCTGCCACTCTGGAAGGAAGTGGGATAAACGACCGCCTACTGGAAGGTCTGGCTTTGGAAGCTCGAGGCCTGCCCATGGATCGTCTTCTAGAGTGGACAAGGGACAAGGAGGGACCGAGGGACTGCAAGAGTCAGGAACTCTGCCCCTTCTTACCCAGATTCTTCTTGCCTCCCCTTCCCCCCCTGTGACTCTGACCGCCACGTCCCTGGGAAGAGTGCCCACCGCGAATAGCTGTGGCAACAGGAAGCTGAACCTGAGGCTGAGCTGTCTGTGTACTCTTCTTAGGTTTACCTAGTCGCTGCACCCGACTAGGTTTAGGCTTAGCCCTAAGCTTCTCCAGCCGGGCTGAAGCCGCCTTGTCATTATTGACTCTGTCCATGACAGAGGTGAGAACACCTCCGAACATTTCCGAGCCAGACAAAGGAGCGGTCATAAGGTCCGAAATAAATGGCTCACCGACAGTCAGTCTGGGCTTCAGAACTGAAGCGCGGCGAGCCAGGATGAAGTCAGCCAAAACAGCCAGAATGAGCGCGGTCCCATCCATGTGAGCCCGGTTCATGGCCTTGCTGAGTTCAGCCAAGAGCTTAGTCTTGTTAGGTAGACTTTCCTCAGCACGAGAAGAGGCTACAAACAATGCAGAGGAAAAGGAATCTGCATAAGCCAGCACATGAATGGCAAGGCGAAGCAGTCTTTCCATCCGACTATGCTCTTTAGGAGTCAAATGAACAAAGTCATTTGATCTCCCAGGCCAGCGATGGTCCAAAATGAGATCCACCTTGGCCGTGTTCGGTTCAATGGAGGGATCATGAACAGCATATCGAGCAGGACTGAACCCCTCGATATCGCTCACCCCCAACAGTAAGCCAGAAAGGTCCTGCTTTCTATTAGCAGAACCCTTGGCCTGCAGAACCTTTTGAATCTGGGCCAATGCTGAGGAGACCATAGTCCCCTCAGCCAGTGACCTACCTGATGCCCTAGCCTCAGGTTCCGAAGGAAGAAAGGCACTTAAAGTAGAAGTCCTTTCGGGGAGACCTGAAGCAGAAGGGGGTGGACAAAACTCCACTCCCAAGAGGGAAGCAACCTCCAACCGAAGGCTGCGAAAGGAATCCAGATTCCTCTCAGCCTGGGAAGCTGCAAGACATGACTCTGTGTCAGGAGGGTCAGCCTCAGAGTCTGAAGACTCTTGAAAAGAACCCTCAGGTGGAAGTGATGGGAGCCAAGAGCGAGTCTCTGCTTCAACATCAGAACCAGCATCCAAAGACAGAGTGTCACCATCAGGAAAAGTCTGTTGACCCACACCCTCAACCTCCGACTCTTCACAATCCATTTCCTCAGCCTCATCATGATCTGACTGAGAAAACTGGCCCAAACTAGAGGTGAGACTAGACACCATCTGGTCAGGAACCTCTGTTCTTCGACACTTGGAGGCAGAAGAAAGGCCAGCACTAAGATCTGAAAAGTTAACTCTGCGCTTAGCTCCACGGGAAAGCTTACGAGTTTCAGCCAAAACCTTAGAGGGACGGTGAACCCTCTTAGATTTGTGAAGATGTGAGCGAGAAGGGGGGGGACCCAACTCAACACCAGGCTGATGACAGAGGGTTGAGGGACCCCAAGGTTGACCTGAGTAACCTAACGGGGTCTGACCATATGCAGAATATGGATATCCCACAGGCTGGGATGGGCCCCAGTATTGGCCATGGCCAGAATACTGGGGAGGAGGCAACATTCCGGAACCCGCAGGACCATGAAATGAATTGCCTCCTACTGGAGACCTGCCTGGCAAATAAGGCTGATAATGGCCGAAATTGACAGAAGACTGCAAATTACCACCAAACCCAGGTGCAGACTGAGGGTAGGGGTAAGGTGGGGGATGCCCTGGAGCACCCATAAAACCCACCGAGCCAGGAGCTCTAACTGGTGGAGGACCAGATAGCGGCGAGGTGAACCTAGGAACCGAAGGATATAATACCCTGGTACCTGTACCCGACACAGGGCAAGGAAGACTGACGCCTGAGAATGGGAATGAGCCACTCTCATCTCCTAGTGCAGCCTCTCCAGTGTAACCGTAAAAACTGGCAGTACCAGCCGGCCGACTGTCAGTGGGTACACCGGCACCCCTCAATGGGGCCCGGGTCGCTTGACTGGCCTGTTCGGTAGCCATTCCGCTAACGGAATTGGTACCCGGACACTCGCTCCCTTCGACCTCCAAAGAAATTCCCGGGTGAGTGCCCCTCTGATGCACAATAGGAGACCCAAAAGGCCCTATTGCCACAGAAGTAGGTACGTGATTAGGATCCTCTGTAGCCATAGAGGACCTACCACTTTGAGGCAATATCACATCCCCCTCAGGGGGTAAAATAGCCTCACTGCCAGGTGGAAGACTGACAACAGCTCCACTCTGGGCTTTAGGGTGACGTTTACTGTCTGCCCCAGACTTAACAACCCTTCTACGGGTGCAAGACATATGGGACAGCACCTTGTCCCACATAGTGTTGGACCATGTCAAACACACGGAACACGTACTGTCCCGGGAGCAGTCTCGGCAGGAGGAACAGGAGTCATGATCATCCCCCTCAAGGATGACATGACCACAGTCTCCTGCACGAGTTTTAATACAAGAAGCAAGCTTCTTACCTTTCATACTGCTTTGCGGGCAGCGACCAGCAAACGAAAAAATTCACGCAAAATATCGAGTGAAAAAATCACCGATAAAATTACGTAGAAACGTCCCGTAAACTGAAAATGAAATACAAAAACAGTAAAGGACGTAAAACACTAAACAAAACAAGTTGACAGAACCAAACGGTAGAAAAAGACGTGAAAAATAGACACCGAAATGGCCTACTAGACAGCGGTACCGTAGCGAGACAGTCCACGTGTCCGGTAAAAACCCGACACAAAAAGACGAAATACGACACAAAAACGGACTGACAATTCAAACGAAGTTGAAAAACCTGTCAACAAATATCAAATGAACAAATTGCAACTACAATGGAACAGAAAAACTAATTAAATATAAAGAAAATCCTGAAACCAAAAGGCAAGTCGAATCCAACGGGATAGATGAAGGCTGCCATAAGCGGAAGTGAGGTTATTGGGCTTGCGCGGTGCGTTCGTACCAAGCATTAAGGGGCCTCTTACGGGATATTTATTTTCATTTTTTGTTATGTAAATTATGGGCTGCCGGAGGGATAACGCTATTGTCTATATGGTGGTGAGCTATGATTGAAATAAACTTGGCAGTATTGTTGGGGACCATGTATAGATTTGCATACAGGGTTTCGTTTGTCAAAATTTTGGTTGCCATGGTAATGAGGTGACTATACACAGGTTTCCATAATAACATGATGTCTGGACAACTTCTTCTAAACTACTACTCAGACCATTTTCTCATATCACTGGCTTTCCCATGGGCTAATTTACACCACTATTAATATAAACGTAAGATGCATTGTATTGAAACAATCAGCATCATAAATTTTCTGATTAATATGTATATCACCTTTCTTTATTCATTCAGTGAGTTTCACAAGTTGAAACATACATATGCATCCACATTGTTGATATGAAATCTACACTGTAATGTATGTAAGACCAAAGGTGCCTTCTTTGTTTTTGTTTTTTAGATAGGCGGTGATACATAGTAATATAAAATAATACATTATATAATGCATGTTATATACAACTTGTACTACATCATGTTTTTGAAAAAAACATGTCAGACACCTCTAATAAGAGGTAGCGGGGGGGTATTAGTCAGCCATCGGCTTACAGTTCTAGTTTTACGAAGATTAGCGAACAATTTGTCTGGAGTATGTAGATCTTCTATATTTTCAGCTGGCGTAACTATCTATAGTTTTGATATGCAAATCTGTCTAGGGATGGATGGCTGATGGGTTCAGTAGATATGTAGGTTGCTGTGACCTTACTGTGAAGTGTGACCTTTGACCTCAACCTTTGAAAGATATTTGTACACTTTACATAACTTTTTGTGTAACAGTCAGGATTTGGTTTACAACTTGAGAAAGCTATAGATATATATATATGTCGGGTTCAAATTAAAAGTTTCTGACTTATGATTTGACCTTTGACCTCCACCTTTGCAAATGTATTGTCTGTGGCATATCATACCTACTTTTGTAACTGTAGAAACTAGATTTGATATATAACTACATTATCGATCATTGTGGTGTACTCAGAACAAGAAGTATTTTATGTCACGGTGACCTTTGGGATTAAATCTTTGACCGTTTAAAATAAAAGTTTGTTTGGCAAAGCTTCTCAATACTGGTTCATCTCTAAATAACCAGAATTTTGTGAGGCAATATTGTATTCCCCATAATTAGCGCCCCTCCTCCCTCTACAGAAGTATAAGAGTTATATTTATGGTGGTTGGGTGGTGCAGTGGATAGCGCATTTGCCTTTCACCAAGGCAGACTTTGATTCCCTGACTGAACGTGAAAAGGTTTGGGGTCATCTGCCCGACCATGCAGGTTTTCTCCACGTACTCCAGTTTCCTCCCATAATAAGACCCTTGCACGCTAACATCCGGGCCAACAAGAGTGATTAATATAAGTTGGATAACTTGTTTCATTATTGTTTTAAAATAAATAAAGTTTATATTAAAAATGACATAAGTGCCTCCATCAATCGTGACACAACTAAATGATTCTATTTAATTGTAAAGCAAACCTCACTGTCACTGTATGCATGTTTATAAGAAAAAAAAACCACAAAGTTCATATTTGTGTACAACTTGTCTGAAATTGATGAAAAATTGTCCCATATAATGAGTACTACCCATTCTTGCCATAAAACAATCATACTTATTCACTTAATAAAATGACATTTTTCGTCCAGATCCATGTACTGTAGTTTTGTTATCGTATTAATGGCCACCTTTGAAACCAATTTTTAGGTGCACTTCAATGGATGCTAAATATGGCACTGCTAATGCTCTGCCAAAAAACATAATATTTACATAAGTGCTTCATCTAAGCAACTTTATCAAACCAAACCTTTGATAAATAGAAAAATAATCCTGAGCATGTATAACTGGTATTAAAATGACATTTTAATTGTTTGTTATACATGACTTTGGACAGGACAAGCTTGTTGGAACAAAGAAGAAAGCAAATAAACAATTAATTGAATTAAAATTGGGCGCGTTCATTTATTGAACTTCAATTGAAATCAACTTTCATTAAAGTTGATATCTAAAATACATAAAAGCAACCGTATATGTATTGGAACTTTGGTCCAAGGTGGGGATACAAAATAAATCTTTGTTTGGGTCAATGGGAGGATTTACCAAAACATATTCCTTGTGCAGATGTGCAAGGTCAAAGGTCAAGGTCAAGGTCATGTTGGTCATTTTAGAAGGATGTATGCATAGGATATGAATTGTGTCTTTGTTAAACGGTTTGTAGACTGTTAAAGTTTCCTTGTGCGAGCTGTTTTCTTTATTATCGCCTCCCTGATATGCCGAGGAGAAGAAGCGGGACGGTGTACTGGATCACTCGTATCTACACAAACATCTGGCTCGTCCAGCGGAGAAACACTGAACATTTGTCTGGAGTATCAAATGGGCAATCAATCGCATAAATATACAGTTTGACAAATTTTCTATTTCACAAACCAGTGCTTACGTAATTGTACAAGCTGATAAGTAAAGGAAACTGGCAAGATTTGTGATGTGGGGGTCTGTTGTTGAAATCTGTTTGCAGACGTGAGAACCACCAGGCAAGTCTAAGTTCTATATAAACCTCAGCTGATGATAGGAATTTCAAGTTAAATACTTGATATCACTGCTGTTAATATATAGGCAGTTTTGTATGGTTACTACATTTCGATGAATATCAACTGGTGAAATTATACTAGTAATCTGGGTTTCACAATTATTTTGTTATCTGCGAAATTAAACCCTCAAGAATAATATAATTTTAAGACAGAAACTCCCTCGGAATTTAAGAACTATCAAGTTACTGATAATTTATGAGTGTTATGTATGTATTTGTTAAGATTATGAATTTTTAAGTTTTAATTTCACTCTTACATATATAAACTAAAGTTGTCCAGACTTTGTTTTGGTATAACGTTCAAATTTGACAATTTATGGTTTAATTGATGCATTGTCTCCAACCCACAGTCCACAATTTATATGGGGCATCCCTTCCCCTCAGTTTAACAAAGGCCTCATTTTCATTTCTAATTTCTGTCACTTTCTTGTTCACCTCTGCCACCAACCTAAGATAATGCAGCAATAAATATAGACTTGTGGAGGTGTTGATCAGACTTGTGGAGGTGTTGATCTGACTTAGCGAGGTGTTGATATGACTTATCAAGGTGTTGATCTGACTTGTGGTGTTGATCTGCCTTGTCAAGGTGTTGATCTGCCTTGTCAAGGTGTTGATCTGACTTGTGGAGGTGTTGAACTGACTTGTGGAGGTGTTGATCTGACTTGTGGAGGTGTTGAACTGACTTGTGGAGGTGTTGATCTGACTTGTGGAGGTGTTGAACTGACTTGTGGAAGTGATGATCTGACTTGTGGAGGTGTTGATCTGACTTGTGGAGGTGTTCAACTGACTTGTGGAGGTGTTGATCTTACTTGTGGAGGTGTTGATCTGACTTGTGGAGGTGTTGATCTGACTTGTTGAGGTGTTGATCTGACTTGTGGAGGTGTTGAACTGACTTGTGGAAGTGATGATCTGACTTGTGGAGGTGTTGATCTGACTTGTGGAGGTGTTGACCTGACTTGTCAAGGTGTACATCTTGTCAAGGTGTTGATCTGACTTGTCAAGGTGTTGATCTGCCTTGTCAAGGTGTTGATCTGACTTGTGGAGGTGTTGATATGACATATCAAGGTGTAGATCTCACTTATCAAAGTGTTGATCTGCCTTGTCAAGGTGTTGATCTGAATTGTGGAGGTGTTGATCTGACTTATCAAGGTGTTGATCTGACTTGTGGATGTGTTGATCTGACTTGTGGAGGTGTCAATCTGACTTGTGGAGGTGTTGATCTGACTTGTGAAGGTGTTGATCTGACTTGTGGAGGTGTTGATCCGACTTGTGGAGGTGTTGATCTGACTTGTGGAGGTGTTGATCTGACTTGTGGAGGTGTTGATCCGACTTGTGGAGGTGTTGATCTGACTTGTGGAGGTGTTGATCTGACTTGTGGAGGTGTTGATCTGACTTGTGGAGGTGTTGATCTGACTTGTGGAGGTGTTGATCTGACTTGTGGAGGTGTTGATCTGACTTGTGGAGGTGTTGAACTGACTTGTGGAGGTGTTGATCTGACTTGTGGAGGTGTTGATCTGACTTATCAAGGTGTTGATCTGACTTGTGGATGTGTTGATCTGACTTGTGGAGGTGTCAATCTGACTTGTGGAGGTGTTGATCTGACTTGTGGAGGTGTTGATCTGACTTGTGGAGGTGTTGATCCGACTTGTGGAGGTGTTGATCTGACTTGTGGAGGTGTTGATCTGACTTGTGGAGGTGTTGATCCGACTTGTGGAGGTGTTGATCTGACTTATCAAGGTGTTGATCTGACTTGTGGAGGTGTTGATCTGACTTGTGGAGGTGTTGATCTGACTTGTGGAGGTGTTGATCCGACTTGTGGAGGTGTTGATCTGACTTGTGGAGGTGTTGATCTGACTTGTGGAGGTGTTGAACTGACTTGTGGAGGTGTTGATCTGACTTGTGGAGGTGTTGATCTGACTTATCAAGGTGTTGAACTGACTTGTGGATGTGATGATCTGACTTGTGGAGGTGTTGATCTGACTTGTCAAGGTGTATATCTTGTCAAGGTGTTGATCTGACTTGTCAAGGTGTTGATCTGCCTTGTCAAGGTGTTGATCTGACTTGTGGAGGTGTTGATATGACATATCAAGGTGTTGATCTGACTTATCAAAGTGTTGATCTGCCTTGTCAATGTGTTGATCTGAATTGTGGAGGTGTTGATCTGACTTATCAAGGTGTTGATCTGACTTGTGGAGGTGTTAATCTGACTTGTGGAGGTGTTGAACTGACTTGTGAAGGTGTTGATCTGACTTGTGGAGGTGTTGATCTGACTTGTGGAGGTGTTGAACTGACTTGTGGAGGTGTTGATCTGACTTGTGGAGGTGTTGAACTGACTTGTGGAGGTGTTGATCTGACTTGTGGAGGTGTTGATCTGACTTATGGAGGTGTTGATCTGACTTGTGGAGGTGTTGAACTGACTTGTGGAGGTGTTGATCTGACTTGTGGAGGTGTTGATCTGACTTGTGGAGGTGTTGATCTGACTTGTGGAGGTGTTGAACTGACTTGTGGAGGTGTTGATCTGACTTGTGGAGGTGTTGATCTGACTTGTGGAGGTGTTGATCTGACTTATGAAGGTGTTGATCTGACTTGTGGAGGTGTTGATCTGACTTGTGGAGGTGTTGATCTGACTTGTGGAGGTGTTGATCTGACTTATGAAGGTGTTGATCTGACTTGTGGAGGTGTTAATCTGACTTGTGGAGGTGTTGATCTGACTTGTGGAGGTGTTGAACTGACTTATCTAGGTGTTGATCTGACTTATCAAGGTGTTGATCAGACTTGTGGAGGTGTTGAACTGACTTGTGGAGGTGTTGATCTGACTTGTGGAGGTGTTGATCTGACTTGTGGAGGTGTTGAACTGACTTATCTAGGTGTTGATCTGACTTATCAAGGTGTTGATCAGACTTGTGGAGGTGTTGAACTGACTTTTGGAGGTGTTGAACTGACTTGTGGAGGTGTTGATCTGACTTGTGGAGGTGTTGAACTGACTTGTGGAGGTGTTGATCTGACTTGTTGAGGTGTTGAACTGACTTTTGGAGGTGTTGATCTGACTTGTCAAGGTGTTGATCTGACTTGTCAAGGTGTTGATCTGACTTGTGGAGGTGTTGATCTGACTTGTGGAGGTGTTGATCTGACTTATGGAGGTTTTGAACTGACTTCAGAAGGTGTTGATCTGACTTATCAAGGTTTTGATCTGACTTATCAAGGTGTTGATCTGATTTGTGGATGTGTTGATCTGACTTGTCAAGGTGTTGATCTGACTTGTGAAGTAGTTGATCTGACTTGTGGAGGTGTTGATCAGACCTGTGAAGGTGTTGATCTGACTTGTGAAGGTGTTGATCTGACTTGTGAAGGTGTTGATCTGACTTGTTGAGGTGTTGATTTAACTCATCAAGGTTTTGATATATGATATATATATAACTATAATGAAGTTATTGTGTGTAGACTGTCTCAATATATAATGTCTGATAGTTTAATAATGTCACAGAAACAAAATCTTCATACAAATTTGGTTGTCGAAGTCTTTCCATGGAATATAGAATGTATAGTGAATGTGTGTGTTATGGAATGAGAGCTAATCGTGTTATAATACAGACTGATAGCAGTGAGGGGATCACTACGGCCTTCCCAGGGTCTAGTCTACTCTGGCAGGCGAGTGATAGGGCAGGAAATAAGTGGCATGGATTTGCATGAAGTCATGATGTGAAGATTAGCGAATTGCGTACAAGTGGAGCTGTAGTAGAAAACATCATCATACAGATGTGTGTATATACCCAGGCATTGATTTAGAATATTGCTGAAAACTGATTAATTTGAAATTTACTTTAAATCTTAAATAAAAAAAAAAAAACTTTTATCAAACAAGTTATCCGACTTGTACTAATTACTCTTGTTGGCCTGGATGTTGGCGTGTATGGGGTCTTATTGTGGGAGGAAACCAGAGTACCTGGAGACAGACTCACTTGGTTGGGCAGGTAACCCCATACCCTTTCACATCTGGTGGGGAATTGAACCCTGGTCGCCTTTGTGAAACGGAAATATGCTATCCACAGCACCACACGGTAACCTTCAACTTCAAACACTGCTCTCTTGAATTTATTGTTGAAGTCAAATGGCAGAAACTTTGTCCTGTTTTACTTCATATGACTGGGCCAATATGCAGCGTCCTCCATAATTGCGGAGTAACACTCACATTCGCTCTGAACACCCATGGAATATTTCCTAGCGCAATCAAAGCTTTGTTTCCACCACCTTATGAATGATGAGAGCAGACTTTTTTGTTCCTTTCATGTACATGAAAAGAATCTGTTGGTTACATTGCAATAAAATTGGCTGGTTTTGAGGTCGGGCGTCACTCATCTTAATTCTTCAAATGACAGCTATCAGCCTAGCGATTGGTCAGGTTTGTTTTAACTGTGACCAATCAAAAAGCTTTTCGAGATCTGCCTTCAATTTTACTTTGACAATATTCCAGGGATGGCAGACGGCAAAGTGAGCAGAGTCTTTAATTGTGATACATGCCTTTGAAAAGTGAAGTACCTCTTCTGTTTGTTTTTACCTTTTCACCCATTAAGATGTTGTTCAGTTCTCCTGCTATACAATGTGTTTCTATAATACTGTTACTTTCCGAGACATTATGAGCCTTTATGTAACGTTTTATTTTAATATTACACCAACAGTGTATGCATGCACTGTTAGTTGGAAGTACAGCTCTTTGCTGTACTACGTACATGCAGAGTCTGGATGGACACAACCTACACAGGACTGTGTGTGGGGGGGGGGGGGGGGGGGGGGGGGGTGATATTTATTCCTTCTCCTGATGGTTGTTTAGTTATACCGTATAGCAGGATATTTAAGCGGGGCTTTATTTTGGCGATTTGGCGGGTCTGTATATATATAGATCGCCAAACTTTTAGGGGTGAATGAGATATAGACTCCGAGTGTTGACCCAGGTTTTACTGTTTGGGAAATTATTTGTTTTGCATCCTTAATTCCATTGTATTATGAAAGAAAATGTTGTTATGACACTATAACAGTATTTGCTATTGCATCGAGAAATTGTCATCACTCGATCCCTATTATTGTGACGTCATCAATTTCATTGTTGTCAGCATTACTTGAGTTTTGGTTTGGAAAATGTTTGAAATATTTAAATAAAGCATCATTTTGACTCAGTGAAAAGAAAACGAAAAAATTGAGTTGTAATGCCTATAAATATTTCATTTTTTTGATGGAGCTGATTTGATGCCTTAAAAAATCCCGAACTCGTATTTGAACACTTAAATTAAGTTTTAGTTCATTTACCCCTGAAATTTCATAATGAACTATTCCAAACTTTTGATTGGAAGAGCTCAAATGTGTCAGCGAGGGTTGAATGAGCTAATAATCTTGTGTGTTGTACCTTTTAATTACTTAATCAGTTTTAAACATTCAATATATGTAGGAAAATTTTCAATTTCTTCCAAAAACATGACCAATTCAATCAGTCGTGAGATTAAATTCTTTGCCATCTGGCAGTATTGTACAGTATTCTGAGAGGCATTGATGTATTATTTTACACAGAGAGGGCACGATTTTGTGTCCGGCTGGTTCAAAATCATCGTCGTTGTCTTAGTGTATACTGATCACCCGACTTCTGCCGATAGCCATGCCCCTGTAGTAGCCTAGCAAACTCTCTCATTATTCTTTGTTATGAGAATTTGCGATCTCCTTCAAATCTCCTATTAAGGAAATTGAGACATGAGATGAAAACTTGGTCAACCTTGAGATTTTTCTGGAGGGAAAAGTAAAGAAAATTGAATTGTTAGTAAGTTGTTCAGCAAAGTCTAGTACAATATTATATTGTTTTTTATTAAATTTTTGCCTCCTTACAAAAGCTTTTTAGATGCTAGACCTATATTTGTACACACTGGATATTTAAGTGAAGTGTTCAGGGCCGTCAGTTATGATACTAGACTGTTGCTTATTGATTTTGAAGAAGGCAAAGTTACAACGAAAATGAGTCAGTTACCATGAAAGTGAGTCTGTTATCATGAAAATTAGTCAAAGTTACCATGAAAATTAGTCAAAGTTACCATGAAAATTAGTCAAAGTTACCATGAAAATGATTCAAAGTTACCATGAAAATGAGTCGGAGTTACCATGAAAATGATTCAAAGTTACCATGAAAATGAGTCGGAGTTACCATGAAAATGATTCAAAGTTACCATGAAAATGATTCAAAGTTACCATGAAAATGAGTCGGGGTTACCATGAAAATGATTCAAAGTTACCATGAAAATGATTCAAAGTTACCATGAAAATGAGTCAAGATGTTTATGTTATAACTGTTCATTAATAGTCTAAATAAATTATCATAACAATATTTTTTATAACTGCATCTGTTTCCTAGTTTGGTGATCTTCTGAAAGCTTTGTTGTTTTTGTAATAGATCATGAAAACAAACAAATGCCTTTGAGCTACTAAAAATAGGTCCCTTTTAACATCTTTGCTCCTCTCAGTATGATTCCCCCAAACAAAAGTAAATGAGATTTACCTTAGGACTTGCTATATTCTCCAATCTCTAGTTAATATATATGCTTGGATATCTTTCACGCTTAGTTTTATTTACAGAATAAAATACTGTATTATAAAAAAAAAACATTTGAATATCCAGCTTTTAAGTCCAACAACAATGATCTGTTTTATAACATTATATAAACACAAAACATTGGTCGTATTTGATGTTGACGGTGCAGAGTTCCACCTCTGCGATTTTCTTGCCATTGGGCCTCTTGTTTAGACAATATGACTCTCTGTTAGTGCACTATTAATGTATACAAATAGCATAAAAAGTACTTGATAAACAACATCAAGAAAAGCTGTAAGACCAATAAACAAGAGGTACAGCTTTACTGCTTGTTTGAAGAAGACAGTTGGAACTGAGGTACACCTCTCGTAAATTAAAACATGAAGGAAAAGTGAAATAAAAGTACAACAGGCAACAGACAACAGATCAAAACTAGGAATCGTGAGTTATTACAAGATTTAAGGGCCGAAAAACCCCGCTCCAACTGACAGAGCAACTCAAAGTTATGGTAATGGAATTTTGAAATACCAGCATCACATGTTTTGTTGTTGTTTATTTTGTACTTGAGAGATGTCTTATGTACGCCATTGTCTGTTGAAGTTCTAATCTCAAAGTCTTCTTCTTATTAGCTAAATGATAAAAGCATGATTGTTTCCAGCTAGAGCTACAGAAATTACCTTGAAAGAAATTCCGACTTTGGAAACAGGTATATATACAGAGAGATAGTCCCTGTAGACAGGTGTTTATATAGAGTTGGTCTCTGTATACGGGTGTTTATATAGGGTTGGTCTCTGTAGACAGGTGTTTATATAGGGTTGGTCTCTGTAGACGGGTGTTTATATAGAGTTGGTCTCTGTAAACAGGTGTTTATATAGAGTTGGTCTCTGTAGACAGGTGTTTATATAGAGTTGGGTCTGTAGACAGGTGTTTATATAGAGTTGGGTCTGTAGACAGGTGTTTATATAGAGTTGGGTCTGTAGACAGGTGTTTATATAGAGTTGGTCTCTGTAGACAGGTGTTTATATAGGGTTGGTCTCTGTAGACAGGTGTTTATATAGAGTTGGTCTCTGTAGACAGGTGTTTATATAGAGTTGGTCTCTGTGACAGGTGTTTATATAGAGTTGGTCTCTGTAGACAGGTGTTTATATAGAGTTGGTCTCTGTAGACAGGTGTTTATATAGAGTTGGTCTCTGTGACAGGTGTTTATATAGAGTTGGTCTCTGTAGACAGGTGTTTATATAGAGTTGGTCTCTGTAGACAGGTGTTTATATAGAGTTGGTCTCTGTGACAGGTGTTTATATAGAGTTGGTCTCTGTAGACAGGTGTTTAGATAGAGTTGGTCTCTGTAGACAGGTGTTTGTATAGGGTTGGTCTCTGTAGACAGGTGTTTAGATAGAGTTGGTCTCTGTAGACAGGTGTTTAGATAGAGTTGATCTCTGTAGACAGGTGTTTGTATAGGGTTGGTCTCTGTAGACAGGTGTTTATATAGTGTTTGTCTCTGTAGACAGGTGTTTATATAGAGTTGGTCTCTGTAGACGGGTGTTTATATAGAGTTGGTCTCTGTAGACAGGTATTTATATAGAGTTGGTCTCTGTAGACAGGTGTTTATATAGAGTTGGTCTCTGTAGACAGATGTTTATATAGAGTTGGTCTCTGTAGACATGTTTATATAGAGTTGGTCTCTGTAGACAGGTTTTTATATAGAGTTGGTCTTTATAGACAGGTGTTTATATAGAGTTGGTCTCTGTAGAGAGTTATTTATATAGAGTTGGTTTCTGTAGACAGGTATTTATATAGAGTTGGTCTCTGTAGACAGGTATTTATATAGAGTTGGTCTCTGTAGACAGGTGTTTATATAGAGTTGGTCTCTGTAGACAGGTGTTTATATAGAGTTGGTCTCTGTAGACAGGTGTTTATATAGGGTTGGTCTCTGTAGACAGGTGTTTATATAGAGTTTGTCTCTGTAGACAGGTGTTTATATAGGGTTGGTCTCTGTAGACAGGTGTTTATATAGAGTTGATCTCTGTAGACAGGTGTTTATATAGAGTTGATCTCTGTAGACAAGTGTTTATATATAGAGTTGGTCTCTGTAGACAGGTGTTAAATATAGATAGTCTCTGTAGACAGGTTAATTTATATAGGGTTGATCTCTGTAGACAGGTATTAATATGGAGTTGGTCTCTGTAGACATGTGTTTATATGGAGTTTGTCTCTATAGACTGGTGTTTATATAGAGTTGGTCTCTGTAGACAGATGTTTATATAAAATTGGTCTATGTAGACAGGTGTTTATATAGAGTTTGTCTCTATAGACAGGTATTTATATAGAGTTGGTCTCTGTAGACAGGTATTTATATAGGGTTGGTCTCTGTAGACAGGTGTTTGTATAGGGTTGGTCTCTGTAGACAGGTGTTTATATAGGGTTGGTCTCTGTAGACAGGTGTTTATATAGAGTTGGTCTCTATAGACAGGTTTTTATATAAAATTGGTCTCTATAGACAGGTGTTTATATAGAGTTGGTCTCTGTAGACAGGTGTTAATATAAGATTGGTCTCTGTAGACAGGTGTGTATATAAAGTTGGTCTCTGTAGACAGGTGTTTATATAGAGTTTGTCTCTATAGACAGGTAATTATATAGAGTTGGTCTCTGTAGACAGGTGTTTATATAGGGTTGATCTCTGTAGACAGGTGTTTATATAGGGTTGGTCTCTGTAGACAGGTATTTATATAGAGTTGGGCTCTGTAGACAGGTGTTTATATAGGGTTGGTTTCTGTAGACAGGTGTTTATATATAGTTGGTCTCTGTAGACAGGTGTTTATATAGAGTTGATCTCTGTAGACGGGTGTTTATATAGAGTTGGTCTCTGTAGACAGGTGTTAATATAGAGTTGGTCTCTGTAGACAGGTGTTTATATAGAGTTGGTTTCTGTAGACAGGTGTTTATATAGAGTTGGTCTCTGTAGACAGGTGTTTATATTGAGTTGTTCTCTATAGACAGGTATTTATATAGAGTTGGTCTCTTTAGACAGGTATTTATATAATATTTGTCAGTTCTCATTTACAGGTGATCTAGTTGACAGGATTTAAAGTTTTAAAAAAGTTCCTTATTGATACAAAATTCTAGAGAGCATAAATGAAGTTTACAAATGTTTGAAAAGCAGTTTTAAGTTGGTGTCTTGAATGGCTTAGCAATTTATTTAGGAGCTCTGTTCAAATCAGAGGATTGAAGTACATGTTCCAAAGCAAAAGAGGCAGCAGTGGCCAAGTGGTTAAGATGTCTGATATTCTGCTACCACTAGCCCTCCACATCTGGCTTGCGCAATTTGGAGGCAGATAGTTGCGAAGGTGGTCGGGGACTGGACCTTGATCAGTGATTTTCCCTTGGACCTCTTCTTTCCTTCCAACGCTTAAAGCAGGCATGTCCTTCATGAGGATAATTGTGAATAGGATATAAACACAAACAAGGAGTGATATCTGATGATTTTATGTAATATCTGAGGGTGTGTATACATAATGATATCTAGTGCCTTATATATAATATCTATATACATCATTGATAACAGGTAACTTTTAAATACAAAGTTCTCTTCAACTTTCATGTACAATTGAAACCTGGTGATGTTTTATGTGACATGATATTTATATATATATAATGATATGATTATTTTGATAATGAAAACCAGTAAAATGTGTTCTTTTTATGTCAAAGATACAGGTTTGTAATTTGATCATAATTCAAAATAATGAAAAGACCCTCTTTAATGTATAGGTAGGACCTGATCAGGGGTGCCGATAAAATGTGTGTTTATTGTTGGTTGTTAAACGGTATAAATCACACATGTTATACAGTAAAACCCACTTTCTCAAACTCATGGGGATGTGATCAATAGTCCGAAGAATACACGGTATTCGAGTAATTTGAGGTTGGTTGAAATTGTATGAAGTTGGTCGGGACCAAACAAACTGTTTGGCGAATGAGGAGTATAAGAGTAAACTGATTTCGAGTAAATGGGGTTTTACTGTATATTTTTTCGTCCACTAAGGCAAATTCAGTTAAAGAAGCCAACATATGAGGTGTAGGATTGTGGGTAATCAATGGGGTGCTTCGTATTGACAACGGAAAACAAAAGGTACGCAGGGTGATTGCAGAGAAGAGGCACATGTTACGAAAATCGAAAATCGACAAATAATCACCACATACCTATACTACTCAAGCATCGCCAGTAAAAGGGGTTAAACCTGATATTTCCTTTTGATGTGATAATACAAGCAACAGTTTATTGGTAAACGGGATGAAACAAAGAGAGATATGCCACATATTTGGGATGTGTAGAGTTACAAAAGTCATATGTAGCTAAGCGATAATCTATTAATCGAAAGGCGTTGTAGTCGAAAAGGACCTTTTTGTATTAAAATTTTCACTATTCATCACTTAATCTTGATCAGATGACCATAGCATCAGATGTAGATTAGACACTAAGAAAAATAAAAATAATAGGGATTTCGAAACAACTGAATTTTCTTTTACAAAACATAACTAATAGATGTACAATTTAACTTAATTGTTTAAACTGTCCCCTATCTAATCCGATTCCCTGTTTTTCCCAACCTTACTGTTTGGGCCAGGCATTTCTTTCTTAACTTAAGATCATCCTCAACAAACTGGACATACATGTATAACTGTGTAAATAGACCAAAACCTTTGATCCTGATGACTTTCGGTTTAGACAGTTTTTACTGTATTTTAATTCCAAACTGTTTTTCAACTACAAAAAAAAAATGATTACCTGGTAAAATTTTCTTTTTACAAAGTAGTTCTAATTAAATAGATATTAAGCTGACAGTGCACTTTTTGACATAAACACGAGTATGATCAGCAGCCCCGAGATATTGACGGGTGCGCATGCAGACATCTGTTGTGGATAAATGGAACCTATTGCGAGGCATTGATGGTGCGATATTTATGTATTGGTTTGTAGACGATATGTAAATTAGCTGTTAATCCTGCCGTTGTTGCTCGTATTGATTGATCAGAACGGTGTCATCTCTTTTGACAAGCTTTCTATAAGGGTCAACAGAAATTGGAATTTCTGCCCCAAATCAGGGTCCTTTGAGTGGTTGCTTGCTACAGTCTGTCATATTGAATTTATAAGAGTCTCGGCGATTGTTGTACCAATCACAACATAGAATGTGCCGGAGAGTCTTACGGAAGTATGGACTGATGATACAGTAGAGGACAAAGTTCACGGAGAAGTTCACAGACTGCATAAAGTTCATGACTACCTCGATAGCTTTGTAAGTGGCATCGCTGTCGCTCTTGGTGATCTGAGCAATATGCAGCACGATCTCGGAAGGTGCTACAAGTATGAAGAACATGACGACGATTACAATCAGCGTGATTGTCAGGGTATTGTTAGAATCCTTTGGATCTTGTTCACAGTGAAACTTCTGTCGCAGTTTGTAAGACTTATGGATTTTGTAGCAGATGCAGATGTTAAATCCGATGAGAAGGATTAGAGGAATGAAGTTGCCGACGATGGCCCAAAGAACACGGTAGCCATCGTCCAGCGTATTGCTATTGCACAGTGGCACTTGCTTTAGATGATAAACTTTGGAAGTCATGTTTTCGCATAAAACTTCATGAATTTGATAACGCCACAAGACTGGTATATTAAAAGCCACAGATACAAGGTACACTAGCACAATAATCAACTTTGTTTTACTCAACGTCATAAACAGTTTGCTGTTGAGTGGGTGACAGATTGCTATATACCTTTCCGTTGCCATGGTTACTGTCAACCAAGTACTTGACATGATAAACACATTGATGACAGCTGTTGAGTACATCCCATAATATAAAATGAACCCTTTAGTCTTGTAATACTCTCCCGTTGGTAAGAAGGTTGTCGGAAAGGCAAAAACACAGAACATTAAATCGGACAGAGCCAGCCCTATGAGACACACGTACGCGGCCTGCTCCACGGTTCGGTAGGACTTCTGTAATTTCCGACGAGTGAGAATCGTCAAATTTAGAATATTTCCCACAATTCCAAACAGGCAGACGACAGGAAGTCCATAGTTGTAAAAAACATTACTGATGTCTTTAAGGACTCGTTTCTGTGCCTCGGTAAAATTGACAGGGGGAGCTAGCCCCGACACATTTCCTATAGGAACACACTCCATGTCAGAACTCTTCACTGTTTGAAGGTCATAATTCTTGCTCCAAGAAAATATGCTGAGTAAGTGATGCAGAATTTAAAACCTCTTTTAGTTTGGATGGGACACCACCTGAGAAGTACACAAACATAAGGCATGATTAGTTGACAGGGGACATGAAAGTTCAGACTGAAAAAAAAGATCAATGAACATATACAGTAAGACATACCAAAAACAGGTATAAAAAGTTACATTTTTATCGGTATAAAAAAGTCATTACTTTTTTATGAAAATCAATAGATTCTGTCTTAAAATGTCTCTGTGGCTTTCCAATAAGCTGTTTATTTGAGACTGATTTTGTTTGATAATTAACAAGTACTGTATTTAGTCGTGTCAAATTCCCCCTCAGTACATAAACATCAGTTTCTTCACCTTCTTTAATTGGACAACCCACATTTAGAAACAGTAACTTGAAACCATTAGGCTTCTTGTTTCCTTGTACAACCAAAATATACATTTACAAAAAAGGTACAAAAAAGTTACAATCAAAGTTGTGACTTTTTGTACCTTTTTTTGGTAAACATTGTTTATAACGTCTGTGGGGGACCAAGAAAATTAGCTCGTAATGAGCATAGTTCGTTATACGGTTATAACATACATATGATAAGTGTGACGCATGATGAGGAATGAGAAATACTATGTCATAACCATGAATTCTTTAAAAGCATGTTCCTTATAAACATATTTTACTGTATATTCATTTAGGCTCTAATCTCTATCTAAAGTGGACTCCACTTAATATCACCCCAGTTAATATCACATTCCTCTTTATATCATGTTTTTCCCAAGCACCATTTTTCTCTCTATATAATCTGTGTAATTTTATTTGGTTAATATCATGTATTTTGAGGTGAATTCCTCTTAATATCATGTTTTTCTTTACCAATCACATAAAATATCCAGAAAATGATGTAATTTCCATTGATTTCAGATACAACTTGTACAAAATGTTGCATAGAAAATAACAAATATCCCCCAAATTGATTTTTAATTGAAATAATGTTATCTATATACTGAAACATCTTCATATGTACATTGAATAGCTTACTTTTAGTTATGGAGATTGGAAATGCAATAGATTTAGTGGAAAAACATGTTTCTATTAATGTCACATTCCTGTTAATATCATGTTTTTGTCTGACAAATGCAACATGATATTAAGAGGAGTGCACTGTATATATAACTATCTAGAACAGTCTGTTTGTGCAGAAACATTATAAATGATCTTCACTACGTTTCACTGTAATACAGAAATTCTTACAGACACATATTATTAGAACCATGATAATTTTTTATGAATCCAATGTTGTTTAGTGCTTTTGATTGAATTTATCTAGAGGTTTTATTTAATTTCTGATATTTGTTCCACTTTTTAGAAATACCCCTCTTTTAACCCCCCTCCCCTCTCAATCGGGGGCGGGGGAGGTGATCAAAAAGAGACAGAAATCATGCACATATGCGATACTTCCATCTATTTATAATTATTGCATAAAATCGGAAAATAAAACAAATACAAAAATAAAAATTCGAAATTCAAGCTTCAGCTAAAAATTTGTCCAAGTACATGCTACTGAAAATAAAATTTCACTAAATGAGCAGAAATGGTTGTTGTACAATACTTATATAAATGTATATTTTGGTTGTACATGGAAACAAGAAGACTAATGGTTTCAGGTTACTGTTTCTAAATGTGGGTTGTCCAATTAAAGAAGGTGAAGAAACTTTTGTTTATGTACTGAGTGGAAATTTGACACGACTAAATACAGTACTTGTTAATTATCAAACCAAATCAGCCTCCAATAAACAGCTTATTGGAAAGCCACAGAGACATTTTAAGACAGAATCTATTTATTTTCATTTCTTTGTGTGGGCTTAATACAGGAATGTGTAAACACGGGATCTTTTATTTCCCATTACGGGACTTGACAAGGCTTCATGCCAAACATCACAAGGGAATTTTCTCATTACATGGACAACAAATATGGCTATGCCAGCAATTGTCGTGGCAAACGCCAATTAAGCTCTAGAGTATATGCACATAAATATCGCCAAATATCCGTCATTTTACACTTTCCAGGACTTGCTTTTCCCCGGAGAGAAAAGAATCGCATGCATATAATGGTAAACACTGTTTTTGATTGGTCAGAATATTACGAACAATTTGTGCGACAGGGAAATTAGTTGCAGAGTACTGAATTACAAAAGGATCAAATGCATATGGTAAACGTTGTGTTTGATTGGTCGGAATATTACGTATAATTCGTGCGACAGGGAAATTACTCGCAGAGTGCTGAATTACTAATGAGTTTGGGTGTATGGAGATTTCCGCTGCCACTTGGCGGCATCAAATTTTAATTATGACAGAAATAATTTGTATTACCAGTGCGGCCAATGCCTCTACTGTCACTTGATAGCAGTCTATAAAAGGTCACTTGTACTTGCGCTGTTGTCATATGATCGTTGACATATTATCGTAAATTTAATTTCCTGGTCCAGTAGGAGGATAATCTCCCCTTGATTTTGTTCATTGATCCTGTTTATTTGTCACAGTCACACAAAAAACATTCTCCGTCTGCATAAACCTGATCTGACATGTGTTTTCTTGATCTGAAAAAGCGAGAAAAATCGGAACTAGACTAACAGTACTATAATTGCTTAGATAAATTGTCATCCAAAGAGATGCCGGTGCATATCATATATACTTGTCTACTTTTCGCCGTGGATTTACTACTATCTTTAGCCCACCATCATCATCATCAGATGGTGGACTGTTCAAATAACTCTGCGTCTGTCAGTGGTTCGTTGTCGGTCATCCCTTGTTCGACTTCCGTCTGTAAACAATTATTTTTACCAATATATCTTAAATTATGACTTTCAATAGATTTCCATGATGAAACAGTTTTCTGGTTTGTCCTCATACATTCAGACAACCTGTATATTCAATAATAAAAGTCAGGGGATGACTGAGGGCATTTGGTTGTCCATGTCCATTTTACTTGAGACTGTCTGATGAGAAACAAAAATATTTGAGCTTCCATATTTATTCTGTAGGCATCATGGAGTCCGACACATCGTGTCTAACTCAAAGTATGGGGTGGGCTTATTAGAGGACAGATCTGAAAGTCCTCTAGAAGACATCCCAATAACTGTTCTATTCAGTTTACTGTAATAGATATAGCTGGGCTTATTACCAGACATGGGCTTATTATCAGACATGGGCTTATTACCAGACATTGGCTTATTACCAGATATGGGCTTATTACCAGACATGGGCTTATTATCAGACATGGGCTTAATATCAGACATGGGCTTATTACCAGACATGGGCTTATTATCAGACAAATACACTACTTTTCCGAAAGTACTAGATCTGCCACCTGTTCTATAGTCTAATGTTCTCTGTATGATAATTTGGTGTAATGATATAGCTGGGACTCTTAACAGGCACTGGTCTACTATAAGTTAAGAAAATCAACTGGCAGAGTATGGATTTCTCCGGTATGAAGGAAATAGAATCATGCAAGAAAAAACCTGTACCCCAGAAACAGTACTCAAAACCAATTGTCATATCAACAAGAATCATGTGACTTGAAGTTTTAATAACTTAATTGTACTGGAACTACATATTATGACCATGTGTTAATGATACTTCGGTCAACATAGCTGCATAGTTGTACATGTCTATGTAAGTAAGGTTTTGATGAACTGGTGTTTGTTCTGATGTGGTGTATTGAGTTTGTTGTCATGTACACAATCTATCTGCCTGTGTGGCTCATCCTTAATTGACCCTGACTCTCCAGCACCCCCTTAACAGATCTGAGCTCGTGTGGTTATGGGGAGATGAACATTTAGTTCATTTAGATGAGGGAGGTCATTTGTCAAGGTTAAAATGTGAAAGGTCATTAGTTCAGGTTAAAATGTGAAAGGTCATTAGTCAAGGCTAAAAGGTGAAAGTTAGATTTGGGAGGTCATTATCAAGTCAAGGTAAAAAGGTGAAATGTTTATTTGAAAGGTCATTATTCAGGGTTAAAGGGTTAAAGGCAGACTTGAAGTTCATTAATCAAGGTTAAAATGTGAAAGGTAGATTCGGAAGGTCATAAGTCAGGGTTAAAGGTGAAAGTAGATTTGGGAGGTCATAAGTCAAGGTTAAAAGGTGAAATGTAAATTTGGGAAGTCATTAGTTAAGGTTAAAAGGTAGATTTGGGAGGTCATAAGTCATGGTTAAAAGGTGAAATGTAAATGGCGGAGGTCATTATGATCAAAGTTAAAAGGTCATGCAGTATTTACAACTTTGGGTGTCTGTGTCTATGTCTGAGCAGTTCTGATAATTTTGTTTATAAAGTTTAACAAAGTTGTTATTTAGCTAATTAACTTGACCAATCACAGTGCAATATAGGATAACAATCACTCTTTTGTTTCCTGATGTAGTTTTATTCAATCATTTCATTGAAGTTTAAACAGATTTGTTTCAGATTATACTTTGTAATGATGCGTTATCTGTAATGTTGTTTTCTTTATCATTGACAGATCCAGTCACCAGACAAGGTAAGTGAAACTAACGAGAATATTTACCTGTCCCCAACAGGTATATACGTTATTTTTCTTATATCAGAGTTTTTTCCTGTATAACCAACAATTATTATAGATTTTTTATTTCCAGGTTTTTATAAAACTGGCCTGAATGTTTGCTGTTTAATCTTTTTGACTTCCTTGTTTTATGGTAGTAAATATTACATACATTAATCTTATTTGAGAAAGAAAAGTAGTTGAAAATTATGAACCAAGCTATTTGCATTTTACGTTTCTCACAATCAAACAGATGGTATCCTTAAATTCAACGTTGCAACATTGAGTTGTTGAGAGTAAGATGTAGGAACTGTAAGTCTCCCTGTACGTACAAACTCAAAGACGTCACACCTAGTCTACAGGCTGCATTTCTTAACCAGTAAAAAAACTAGGTCGTCGTTACTATAAATAGAAATTAACAAAAATTTGGATGTTATCACTCTATCTACAGGCTGCAGATCTCAACTGATAGACACGGAACTTCACACAAGTGTTCACAAACACCATGTCCTGAATAAATTCGCATTTCAATATTTTTTTTTGTTAAAAACTAGGTCACTGTTACTATAAATAGAATCTTGGCGCCATCATCAAAGTTATGTTATCCTGGAGGCATACCTGCTCATGAAAACAGATCTTCTTTAATCATTCAACATTTCCCATTTGTATTTTTGAAGATGAAGCGCAAGGGCATTTGTATCGTCTGTGAAGCCTTTTTTTTTTACATGTGACAAGTCGTCAAATGCTCGTGTAGACTCGTGGTCCAGTGAATATTGATTTCTAAATATAGACAGTGTATGGAAATTCCCTGGAAACCAGTTGTATCGCATGCACACTTGGAACGGAGAATGATCCATCAAAGATGACAACATCTGAAAATGTCCATAACTACTCGAACATAAAGATGTTGGCTACTGAACATTTAGCGCATGCATGTCCCCCATGCTTATTTTCAGAAAAGGAACCTTGATAATGTCACAGAAAGCTACGTGAGGTAACCGATTTTCTCACTTGTCCGAATGAAATAATAACTTGTCCCTTTTTTAATGGTACTTCGGACAAGCATTTTAATCGTTTCACTTGTCCGACAGCAATTTTGTCTGGTACCGGACAAGCGGACAAGCCTTAATGTCGACCCCTGTATATACACATGGAGATGCTCAATTTGCTGTAAACTAAACATATACAAAATTATATTGTTGATGATATAATTTATGGACTTTTTGTTCTGGTAGATGATATTATGAATTGATTGTTAAGATTGACCAGAACAAACTGTCAATGAGCCAAAGCTGAGTACAAAAAAAAAAGAGAGGAAAAAAAAGAAAGAAAAAAAGAAGATAAATTTATGATGTACGTACTGTACGTGATATGAACCTTTAAATGTGATATTGACAGAGGAAAAATATCAGTTTTCCAGATTCATGTGTCACATCATATTCACCATCACAAAGGTCCATAATTGTATAAAATTTACTAGAAAGTAAGTTTTATTGACACTTACCTGTAAAAATCTTCGGAGTACCTCGCTGTTAGAAATGACTAGATTATGTGTTGATCAACTTCACAGTTTTTATCTGATGATGTGTGGAATTTTGAGCCTGGAGCAGTAGTTGATGGCTCAGTGGTCAAGTCAGCTGACCTCTATCTCAGGCACGGTAGATCCTGGATAAATAGAAAAGCAGAAATGTCAAAGGAATTTTAGCAAAAACATACAAACACTTTCTTCATCCCTTATATTGGGAAAACTGACAAAGGATAGGTATGATTGGAAAATAAAGCAAAGTATAAAGTCGCAACTCTTACAGCTAAGATTTTGAGGAGTGGAATGATAATTTTGTAGAATTTTGATATTGTGGATTTAAAAGTCTGAAATATCTGCACCTGTAACTTAATAATGTTGTACAGATAGGTTGAAAAATAATATTTATGGCAAAGATACTGTACCAGACATATTTAATTATTCAGAAGTGCTTATCATTCAATATAAAATAATTTGTAATTTCGAAATGCTTAATTGGGTATCATTTTGATTTGATAGCATTTTGTGTTATTTACATGTATACACTGTAACCTATTGAGATATTGAGTTGAAGTGATAAGATATAACAAACTTATTCTTTAAAGGCAATAGAGATCAAATCTTCAACGTCAGTGTCTGATAATGTACATTTTGTTTTGACATAATACAAGATTTATGAAAATGAAAAATGTGTGACTTGCTGGCATTATAAGAGATATAAATACCAAATTAAATGGTACACCTATAATATAGCTAATGTGAACCTTAGTTAGTTAGTTAGTAATGAGTTAGTTACGGGTTTAATGCCACTAAAGACACTGAAATACATCTGTGTCACAACCGGGGTGTAAATGTGAACCTTTTTAAAACCAAATTTATATTCAGGAAATTTGTGTTGTTAAACCAAATTAATCAAAACACAGCCCTGCATTTTGAATTGTAAATGCATCAGATGATGTGATGAATTCCAAAATGATTGCTAACTCAGCTCTGCCAAAGATTAAAAACATCAAAAAATGTCTGATACCTTTAGATAGATCGCTGAAGTACATTAAGTCCTCTTTGTTTTGTTGTAGATCCTGGGGCCTTCATATATTTGTAAAATGGTGTACACCTTTTCAGATGACCTCATGCACTATACCAGAATTATTTAATTTTCCCATTTTGTTTGTTATCAGAAGTGAAGATTATGTCAGCCAAGCCTAATCTTAGGTTGTAGAATTTTCTTCATAATTGTATGGTGTTGTTGACCAATCATGAGGACTGTTACATAACGTATTGGCCAATCACAAGGACTGTTACATAACAAGTATCAGAAGTGATCCTGAAGGCTTAAGATACAAGTGTGTGTCCCTGTAATACTGGGATAAGTAACTAATTGACTTTATAGATAATGTCTACCAGTGGTCACTTTGTTGTGGGGGGAGAAACATAATCACAGGTAAACAGTTGTTTACCTGTATTGAGTCTTACCTAGCAACCGTGTGTCTTACCTAGCAACGTGATGTATTAAGAGATAGTTTATGTTAAAAACCTGTCTCCAGGCTTCAGATATAGATATGACACTTTGGAGTGTTGAGTAGATCTAATGATAGCAGGTTTTACTCATATACCCCTGTAGACACATTTGAGCTCTTCCAATTCAAAGGTTGGAATAGTTCATTATGAATGTTAGGGGTGAACGAGTTAAACAGGTGACTGACTTATTGCTTAGTATCTTATTTCCCTACAAGCTGTTACATTGTAATGTAGATAGTCAATGTGTCCTAACCAAGTGCTGCCCAATATTAAACAAAACTTGTCAGTAGGTCGGAAACAAGCTCTTTCCTGACTTTGAAGGAATTAAACCATTGCTGTCTGTTGCATAGAATTCAAATATTGTCAAGCTATACTCAAAACCTTGCAATTTTTGCAGGCATCAGATACTTTTGGCCATGATCTCTATATGATTCTTTCTGGCCATCAAACACTTAAAATATGTTGATCATTGAATACTAAATGTAAATCTTTTGGTCAGATCATCGGCCACCAATCACTTTAGATGTTTTGGTCACCAATCACGTCCTATCATCGGCCACCAATCACTTTAGATGTTTTTGCCACCAATCACTTTAGATGTTTTTGCCACCAATCACTTTAGATGTTTTTGCCACCAATCACTTTAGATCTTTGGCCACCAATCACTTTTGATCTTTGGCCACCAATCACTTTTGATCTTTGGTCATCAATCACTTAAGATCTTTGGCCACCAATAACTTCTGATTGGCTGCAGTAGTCGTCTAATGCTATAGATAGACCTTGCATATGGTCACCAAACCTTCAGACCTGGGGACGGACAGACATTGGTGTGATGTTGGGGCTAGGATGTCTGTATCTAATGCTATAGACAGACCTTGCATATAGTCACCAAACCTTCAGACCTGGGGACGGACAGACATTGGTGTGGTGTTGGGGCTAGGATGTCTGTATCAATATAACATGCCAATTTCGTTTGTGAATGTATAACTGTGGAACATGATATTGGCATTTTAACGTAATTGACATCCTGCACACACAATTCACAGCTGCATTTTGAAGTGATTTCCAGGCCTATAATTGAGTAGGGGACAATTTTCTGGGGAGTGATGTTTGATTAATGCTATTTGTTCTTCAAGGTCTTAGTAATTGAAAACACCCCAAGATTTCCTCCCAGGATTCCACTGAAGAGCGGTAGATATTGAAAAAGCTATTAACACAACTGAATTGTAGACATTTATCTTCATCCTTAAATATATCTGAAGTATTTTGGAGACAAGCAGTTCTAAAGAATATGTTTATTCCAAAAATATGCTGCAAAAATGGAAGTTTTGTTGAACATATTTTCAAAGCGTAATATCTTTTGGTATTTACTTGAAGGTACATGTCCTTTTCTGCAGGTTTAACTCAGATTTAGACAGGTATTTACTATTAAATAAGTGTCCTTAGTATAGATAGGTATTGCTATAATTATTAAACTTTATTTTCTATATGATTCTAGAATTTGCTCTGGTCACTATTTTAGTATATTGGACCAAAGACAAGGACAATAAATCGACACAATTATATTGAAATATTACATCAAACTTTATTTATTTTACAATAACTATGAAACAAGTTATCCAACTTATATTAATCACTCTTGTTGGCCCGAATGTGAACACGCGGGGGGTCTTATTGTGGGAGGAAAACAGAGTACCCGGAGAAAACCCATGTGGTCGGATAGGTGACCCCATACCTTTTCACGTGCAGTCAGGGAATCGAACCCTGGCCACCTTTGTGAAAGGCAAGTGTGCTATCCACTGCACCACCCGACCACCCTAAATATTGTATATATATTGTAATATCTCAATACCAGACTGAGTAGTCTCCCTTTATGCAAGCTGAGTTCGGATGTGATACCTGTTTAAAACAAGAACAGTTTTACTTTATTCCAATTTATGTTGGATAGATTCGAAATGATAAAACAAATATTGGATGTTTCATCCAGGACTATGGGAGTTATTGCCAGGCAAGTCACACAGAAATGTTTATAATGGACCAAAGCAACAGTAATGACTCAGGGTTTAGAAAAGTAGAAACATCAGGTTAATATCATATAATATGGACCTCCACATGACTATTATTTTAGCCAATGAAAATTGAGAAAAGTCTGACCATATCTAATATGTGTTAAATATATAGAGGTTACACAACGAGTGGTTGTTGGAAATGAAATTTATTTCACTCGAGTTTATTATTTTTTAAAAGTTGCATTTAAGACACAATAATATTAAAGCGCAGTGACAGTGTTGTTATCTATGAACCACGGAATATTAGCGCGAACACACATCGTCACTTATATATTCCCGCCAAATTGTGACGACTTCAACAATCTATGACGTGGTCAACAATCAGCACGTTGCATTGAACCACATGATTTCCGGTCAAAGTTTGACTTCTCAACCAATCAAAAGTCCGGAAGGTCATATTCCAAGAGTGGTATATAACATATATTTATCCAACAGTCAGCACGTTTATACAATGGTCTGAGAGTGGAATAACACAGGGTATTGTGGTAGAAATAGGTTTCCTTTATAGACAGCTATTTCACTATATAAATGCCTCCATAATAAACAGGTATTTCACTAAAAGGCCTCCATAAAAGACAGGTATTTCACTAAGAGGCCTCCATAATAAACAGGTATTTACTAAAAGGCCTCCATAATAGACAGGTATTTCACTAAAAGGCCTCCATAATAAACAGGTATTTCACTATATAAAATGCCTCCATAATAGACAGGTATTTCACTAAAAGGCCTCCATAATAGACAGGTATTTCACTAAAAGACCTCCATAATAAACAGGTATTTCACTAAAAGGCCTCTATAATAGATAGGTATTTCACTAAAAGGCCTCCATAATAGACAGGTATTTCACTAAAAGGCCTCCATAATAGACAGGTATTTCACTAAAAGGCCTCCATAATAGACAGGTATTTCACTAAAAGGCCTCCATAATAGACAGGTATTTCACTAAAAGACCTCCATAATAGACAGTTATTTCACTAAAAGGCCTCCATAATAGACAGGTATTTCACTAAAAGGCCTCCAAAATAGACAGGTATTTCACTAAAAGGCCTCCATAATAGACAGGTATTTCACTAAAAGGCCTCCATAATAGACAGGTATTTCACTAAAAGGCCTCCATAATAGACAGGTATTTCACTAAAAGGCCTCCAAAATAGACAGGTATTTCACTAAGAGGCCTCCATAATAGACAGGTATTTGCAACACTTGCTACTCTTAATCTTAATTATGTAACCATTATCTCATTTTCGCCTGAAGACACACATGTACTCTTCCATTTTAAAGATAGGACTAGTTCATTATGAAGTTTCAGGAGTAAACCAGTTTAGACCAGAATCCTGGATGTTTACTTGCGATCTACAATTGACAGAAAATTGTGTTTAATTTAATAAGGGATTGGCCCAGCGTCAGCCTAGCCACGAAGACATGAAGGCGCACATTGGTTGTGCTGTTTCCAAATACAACTTTCTCCCTCCATATTTGACAGAAAGTACAAATCACAAACCGGTAATCTGGGGAAGGAGTCATCACCACAGACTTGGTCTACAGTACATTATCGGCTGTTAATTCAAATGCCAAACAAGATTTTCTAAAAATATATCCAAGCTCATCTATGTCATCTTAGCATTCTTATTATGAAGTTTAGTTTTGGGAAACAACATTTTTTGAAAGTTTATTGATTAATTCTTACTACATCTTAGGGTACTTTTAAAACTACCCCCCCCTCCCCCCCGATCTAGCATCAAAACATTGTAACCTCCCTCGGGGTTGTCACAAAGACATGTACCAGTATATTTCTCATTCCTTGTAAACTGTACGACACAGTTTTCTACGGTACATTGAACTTTTGTTATGTTGTACTTACAAGCTAGATATACCCGTGTTCATACGTCAACTGATCACCTGTGTGTGACAGGCTGTTAATTTTAACGATGATACAATAAGCTTGTTACGTCAATGTTGTAATGAAGTAACTTCGCCGTATCTCATAAACAAATGGCTTTCGTGAATTAGATGATGAAATTTTGAATATTTTCAGATAAAGCTTTGAAATTTGGTATAAAAATTCAAGTAGAAATGATCAGTTTTATAATTGCCATGAATCTGTACTATAACACCTAATTATAGTTTTCTCTCAAACAGATAATTGATTTCAGTTTAATGATACCAGATATAATCTTGTCGTATAACATGAATGTGTAGGGACCAATTTCCCTTAAGCACTGCAATAGAGCATTGGGCTTACGAGAGCAGTTACAGGTTTTGGGTTCGAGTCCCATCGATCGCACAATCTTTATAACTGTATTCCTCGAACTTCTATAAACTCAGGTGCCGCCAGTCCTTCCTGTTCAAGGTAGGAGAACCCTTACGGCCGCCGGGGTAATTTACGCCATGTTGGCTTCATTATGCAAATGAGAAATATGTCAACAGTATATCGTGATAGAAGTGCAGTTGCAAATTATTTTGATCGACCAATCAAATTTCGTGTTATATCTCAAATGAATAAGAGTTTAAATGGGATATAGGGATCCGCATCGCTCTCCTTCCTTAATACGGCTAAATTGCTGAAATAATTTAAATGTGGCAGTATAGCATTATTAGGTCTACCCTCAAAGTCAAGGTTACAACTAGCAAGTGTCTATATTAAAAGTGAAGGTTATAAGCAGTTCAAGGTCATAAGAAATAAGTTTATAGTTACAAAGGTCAAGGTCATAATTAATAAGTGTATATATACATGCAATTCAAGGTTGTTATAGTTTCAAGTGTATGTATACAAGCCATATTCTGGCCCTGAACATGCATTCATTTACATTCTATCTGTCAAGGTCATGGTACAGATCATGTACATGCAAGTCTGTCCGCCACAGTATTATAGGTGTGTTTCGAGGAACAGATTATCTAAAACGTACATCGAGGGACAGATTATCTAAATCCTACATCGAAAGCCCGACTGACAGCCTGCATCATTGATAAGTGATTATAAAAAAACTATGACAGATCTGTAAATTACGACTGACATCGCCACAGTTCTGACCTGACAGAGGACACAGCAGGGGCGGACCAGATAACCGGGATGTTATACCAGTCTTATATATCTGTGGCCTATTTCCCTTCTCCTGCTAGTGGGCAAAGCTGTAAGAAGTCTGTACTTGTAAATTGTGTATCAACAGTACTCATTCCTCCCTCAATACACCTTTGAACTCTTCCAAATCAAAAGTTGGAATAGTCCATTATGAAATATCAGGGGTGAATGGATGAAGGGTGAGTTATGTAATTGTTCCAGTAACCCATTTACAGAAATACCTTTATTATATATACCTCCATTCTTTGATGGGTTGTTTTATATATATATATACGATCAGACCAGATGTTCATGTGTGATAGTTTTCCGTTTTGTGACGGAATTCCGTTTTTTGACACATGGATGGTCAATAAATTTATTTCCATTTTTTCAGCTTCTTCTTACTTTAATTTATTTTCAGTTTTTCAGTTGTTTTTTTCTTTCCCCCATGGATGTTAAGACTTCCATCCATGAACTTTGAACTGTCATTTCTCTGCCACCATCATTTTCAATATATATGTTGCCAAAGCTTCATACACTATAAGGTTCACTTTGAAAATAGCTATAGCCCAGAAAAAAACAAATTTCAATATTTTAGCCTCAAGGTCAATGTCACTGTTACCAAAGATAGATGTAGATGGGTCAATAAACATTTCCTTGTCATTGTTCTTTTTCAGTATGATTTCAATCGAACGTCACACAGTTGACTGTGAAAATTGTAGCTTTAAGACAGTTTTAACTTCAGCACTCTAAACCTCAAATTCAAGGTCACCTCTGCTAAAAATAGCAATTGCTTAATTGCACTTGTCTATGCAAGGATGACACCATATAACAGATAGCCATAGAGAAATCCAAATTTGGGTGTAAGTAAGTGTCCTTGTTGGTGCTATGAAACATTGATTTTGGGCTTTAGGTCTCACCGTCTGACAGTACTATTGGTCGCATAAATCAGCCTTAAAATTGACAGTCAGTGAAAGGTCAAGGTCATTTAACTAAGTATATAATTTTGCTTCTTTATGTGATATCACTTGAAAACTTATTATCAGGGAAAGTTCAAACCTATTCTGTGGGAAGACCTGGTCAAACAAAAGACATTTTATCAAAATTGGAAAAATAGAATATTGTTTAATTAATTGCAGATTTTTTTCAAATTCAAAGCTAATAACTATATAGAGATGTTTTTTGATTCGTTAATGAGTTATGAGATGAGTTAAAACAGTAATTATATAATTACAGAATCACATTTTAATGGAGTGCCAAAGAAATAAATTGGTCACCAAGGAGTTAAAGTTATTAACTGTAGGAGTTAAACACACAGCTTGGAGAACAACACGATTTTTATATCGCCAAAAACCATCACGATATTTATAAAGACGTAAGGCTATATAACCAACACCAATGGTATAGTGTGTGTCGTTTTAAACAACAGTTACAGGCATGTTGTTGACGACGTTTCAGTCCTGTTGTGTAACGAAACCCTAACAATAGAACCTGGCTGCTTGTTCTAAAAATTGAATAATCTGTTGTGTCGAATCCAATTACTGAAGAAATACCATGACAATTTACCTCGTTCCTAACAGTCTAAACGTTTTACCTCCTTCTCAATAACATCACTGACATCTATTCCTGTGAGCATTCCGCAAAACACCACCTCAAAATAATGGCACATCTTATTTCACCAAAGTTATCAAAGTGTAATAGGGTTTTTTTCTTTGCCATGCAAAGCCGAATTAAAGGCGTAAAGTTAATTATTACGTTAAAGATTCAATCTAGCAGCAGCCATTTGTGGAATATAGTTCAATATACCAGTTTCTATTTAGCTAACTTGTTCACCCCTGAAAAATGCATATGAACTCTTCTAATTCAGAGGTTGGAATATTTCATTATGAACTTTCAGGGGTGAATGAGTAAACACTGTAGTTAAGAGACTTTTATCCTCATTTCTGTTTTAAATCTCTGAATTGGACTTTAAAAATTAAATTTAAATACAGTTAAATCCATCATATAATCAAAGCCGTTTAAACACATCCTAGCTGAACTGAGTAGTTAATTAAGTAATGTCCTTAGCAGTATTGCTTCACTCAAAACATCTCCTTTCTTTTAACTAACGGTGTAACTTGTTTACCCCTAAAAACACATTTGAACTCTTTCGATTTGAAGGTTGGAATAGTCCATAATGTAATTTCAAAGAAATAAGAAATTGGTGCAAAACTACAATTACGATCACTTCGAACATCTGACAGCTGATGACCAGAGCTGTTAATATATCGCAGATTTGGAACAAATTTGCCTTTTTTGTGTAAAAAGCCATCTTGTTGCTACGATAAAATGTTTTAATTAGGAAACTGTTTTGTACCTAGCCTAAAGAAATGGATCAGGCTTTTAAACACTAATAAACAGACTACACAATTTTTTAATTTTTTTTCGTAGCTAATTTGCATATTTTCATGTTTTCTCATTTATGGACTGCAAACTTAGCCTGCGGTCAAATTGGATGTTGGCTAATTTTCTTAATGAAGTTCTCACTTTTCAGAACTGAATAGAAAAAAAAGCTGCGTGTAAAAGAGAAAACTGTGTTCCTTTTTATATGAAGTACTGCATGATATGTACTGGCTTTGGTTTTGTACCCTGCAGCATAAGAAATCAGGAGTTTGTGGATTAACTGGAATATGCCAGCCATTTGTCTGTTTATCTGTGTCTGTCCGTCTGTCCTGTTTACCTAATGTCAATTTGTCTGTCTGCAGATAAATTCTTGTTGGGGGGGGAAAAATCATCTATGAAACTGAAAAGCTGAACACAATTCAGTGAAACTTGACCAACATGATTAACAGTGGCAGTTTAATTGTTATAATGTAGCAAATATAGCCATTTATATTTTAATTTTGACTTTTCTATTTGAGTTGTTATCTTAATTTTATTTTCCCCAATACTCAATATATTGTTCTCATTTTCATCCAGGTCGTGACCGAATTTCCAAAACTATATATATGATCAATTATAATGAAAATTTCTTGGAATAACACATATTAGCGATAATATAAAACAATTGGCGCAGTTTTATTTATTTACTTCCGAGATGTCTACGGTATCAGGTTTCTGGTTGGCCGAGACACTAACTCATTCACCCCTGAAGACACATTTGAACTCCTCCAATTCGAAGGTCGGAATAGTTCATTATAGAATTCAAGGGGTGACAGAGTACATACATTGTATAGACTCTTAAAGGACTTGCAGATATTTTATAGGAATGAGATATGGGACCAAATTATTATACTCAATATTAAAAGACAGAGTTTAAAACTTAGTGGTTGCATGTGTATAACTTCACCCTGGACACAGTTTGGCAAGTCTATGGTGCTAGATTGGTGTTATGTTCTATGTAGAGGTGGTTCTGTATGACTGCACCCTGGCCGCAAATTGTCGAAGTTTATGGTGCTTGACTGGTGTTAAGTTATATGTAGCGGCAGGTTTTGCTGTGTTACATGCCGTAAATGTTTGTAAAGTATATAGATGTGGATATATACGTCTGGTTAACATTGATTTAAAACATACGAGAATCAAACAAATCTGGTGTTGACGTATGTGAAGGCTGATAGACATACTTGTATGTAGCAACAATCCGACAGGTTCAGGAAGGAGACAATAAAAACTCGGACAAAAACGCCCGTCTGCCAACAGCCGATATCTCTATAATGGCGCTGATTCTCAGTCCTGTACAAAACGATAAGGTTTTAATTACCTGCTCACAGAAAGCAGATTTGTGGAGGAATCGTTTAATCGTGAACGTAATTTTACTGAAAGAATTCAGAGAAAACCTGATGTTAATTAGACATGACAGTTGGTGAGGAGGAGGAGACTGATCTTTAGGGGAGGGAACCTCGAGGCTGGGTAATTAAGGGAGATTTGCTTCTGGTAAATCTTTGGGGAAGGGACCTGTGAGGTGTAATAGTTAAAGGAGGGCTGGGACCACAAGGCTTAATAAAGAGGGTGATTACCTCTGGTAAATCTTTAGAGAAGGACTTGTGAGGTGTAATAGTTAAAGGAGGGCTGGGACCACAATTAAGGCTTAATAGTGAGGGTGATTACATCTGGTAAATCTTTAGAGACGGGACCTAGCTGTGAGGCGTAATAGTTAACGTAGGGCTGGGACCACAGACTGAATAGTGAGGGTGATTACATCTGGTAAATCTTTTGGGAGGGACCTGTGAGGTGTAATAGTTAAAGGACTCCGGCTCAGGGACCACAAGGCTTAATAGAGAGGGTGATTACCTCTGGTAAATCTTTAGGGAAGCGACCTGTGAAGCGTAATAGTTAACGTAGGGCTGGGACCACAGACTGAATAGTGAGGGTGATTACCTCTGGTAAATCTTTAGGGAAGGGACCTGTGAGGTGTAATAGTTAAAGGAGGGCTGGACCACAGACTGAATAGTGAGGGTGATTACCTCTGGTAAATCTTTAGGGAAGCGACCTGTGAGGTGTAATAGTTAAAGGAGGGCTCAGGGACCACAAGGCTGAATAGTGAGGGTGATTACCTCTGGTAAATCTTTAGGGAAGCGACCTGTGAAGCGTAATAGGAAAAGGAGGGCTGGGACCTCAAGACTTAATAGTGAGGGTGATTAAATTACCTCTGGTAAATCTTTAGGGACAGGATTTGTGAAGCGTAATAGTTAAAGGAGGGCTGGGACCACAAGGCTTAATAGTGAGGATGATTAAATTACCTCTGGTAAATCTTTAGGGACAGGATTTGTGAAGCGTAATAGTTAAAGTAGGGCTGGGACCACAAGGCTTAATAGTGAGGGTGATTACCTCTGGTAAATCTTTAGAGAAGGGACCTGTGAGGTGTATAATAGTTAAAGGAGGGCTGGGACCACAAGGCTTAATAGAGAGGGTGATTACCTCTGGTAAATCTTAAGAGAAGGGACCTGTGAGGTGTATAATAGTTAAAGGAGGGCTGGGACCACAAGGCTTAATAGAGAGGGTGATTACCTCTTGGAAATCTTTAGGGAAGGGACCTGTGAAGTGTAATAGTTAAAGGAGGGCTGGGACCACAAGGCTTAATAGTGAGGTTGATTACCTCTGGTAAATCTTTAGGGAAGGGACCTGTGAGGTGTAGTAGTTTAAGTAGGGCTGGGACCACAAGGCTTAATAGTGAGGGTGATTACCTCTGGTAAATCTTTAGGGAAGGGACTTGTGAAGTGTAATAGTTTAAGTAGGGCTGGGACCACAAGGCTTAATAGTTAAAGGAGGGCTGGGACAACAAGGCTTAATAAAGAGGGTGATTACCTCTGGTAAATCTATAGGGAGGGGCTTGTGAGGCGTAATAGTTAAAGGAGGGCTGGGACCACAAGGCTTAATAGTGAGGGCGATTACCTCTGGTAAATCTTTAGGGAAGCGACCTAGCTGTGAGGTGTAATAGTTAACGTAGGGCTGGGACCACAGACTGAATAGAGAGGGCAATTACCTCTGGTAAATCTTTAGGGAAGGGACCTGTAAGGTGTATAATAGTTAAAGGAGGGTTGGGATCACAAGACTTAATAGTGAGGTTGATTATCTCTGGTAAATCTTTAAGGAAGGGACCTGTGAGGCGTAATAGTTTAAGGAGGGTTGGGACCACAAGGCTGAAAAGTGAGGGTGATTACCTCTGGTAAATCTTTAGGGAAGGGACCTGTGAGGTCTAATAGTTAAAGGAGGGAAGGGACTTGTTAGGCGTAATAGTTACAGGAGGGCTGGGACCACAAGGCCTAATAGTTTAAGTATAGGGCTGGGACCACAAGGCTTAATAGTGAGGGCAATTACCTCTGGTAAATCTTTTGGGAGGGACCACGAGGCTTGTATTAAAATATAGGAGGTTGGCCTCTGGTAAAACTTTAGGGGAGGAACCAGCAGAGGCTCATAGCAGTCATTGATTTTATTTGCCCATTTATACAGATGGTCAATATATGGCTGTTCTCCCCAGTCAAAATTTGTGCTATTTTCCAAAAATGAAGCAATTTTGAATCTTGAAAGTAGGATTTTCAGATAAATTAGGAAAATTTTTCCCAATTTATCTGAAAATCAGACTTTCTTTTTCCATATCATTAAGGTACAGGCTGCTGTAAAATCAAGGTAAAAAGAGAAAAAAACAGTCTGGCAGTTGAAGGATTAGTGGAGGAACCAGGAGGTAGTTTAAACAGATAATTTACCTATAATGGGTTACTATTACAGGAATTGGCTGGAGAGTTGTAGGAGAAATTTACATTGTATTCTATATCTTTAAGTAACGTCTGACTTCAAAGTAATACAGATACCACAAAAGAAACACATAATTTTTACTCACAGCAGCAAGGGTAACCTATCGGTCAATAATACAATAATCTTGGTCTTCCCAGCGTTTATGGGTGTGAAACAGACATAGAACAGTTGACCATAATGTATTAACATCAAAACAAAAATTGCTATCACACACTTTTAAAAGGTAGATTTCTGTTATAAACACACACACCAGATACTGATTTCAAACCCAGTGGAACATTTCTCGGTGGACAAACCAGCTGGTTTTTTGCCTTTATTCAGGAATTAAAGCAAATCTGATGGAATGGAAATCGGATTCCCACTTGGGCATTCTTATATCAACCGATTCTTTGTTTGACAAATCTAATCTGCTAGTTCCCACCCTCCAGGGTATTGTTATAACGGTATGCCAACAGTACACTACGCTTTAAATAATAGTTAGGTACAGTCAAACTTTATTCTATTGTAATCTTTGGAGAACTGTCTCTGCAAAGATTCAAAACATCTAGACTTTGACTCAAAAATATCAAACATTATATAAGATTGTGCATGCATGCATGCACATGTTACGCAGCTTGCAATTCTTATGTGACTCATGAAGCATGTTGTAAGAAATTTTATTTTTAAGAATTGATATGCCTTTGCATAAAAAAACTAGAGCATTTTATGTAACACTGTATAGTTTCCATGGTGATTGTAATCAAATCAACATTTCTTCGTTTGTCAATCAAGTTTTTGAAATCTGTTTCTCTGGTGTGTATTGATGTGTGGTCCGACACAATTGCGCTATGTTACATAGACTGAGATTCCGTTCGGCCATTTGTTTTGAAGGAAAAAGTAATATTTCAGTCATAAAAAAAATTTCAAATAGTACTTTTCATTGAACCCAAAAGAATGTACGTGAAGGTGTTAAAATTTCCAAGGGATATTTCGTTATCCTCGCACTGATGGGGATGGCAGCTAGTATATTTTCAGCTACCCCTTACATTGCTGTTCCCATAGCAACAATTTCCAGTATTTTACATCAACAAAATCATTTTATGATGACGCTTAATGAATTCAATGTAAAACTGAACAGTATTTAGCAAAATTAAATTGAAAATAATTCTCATCTTAACTGAATTATAACAAAACATAATAATATAATAAGAATGGAGGGAAGGAGCCAACGCCTTTTTTCTGTGAGTCATATCAGATTAGTTGTCTAGGTGTGGGTAACATCAAGTAAGGATTGTACCTCCATGTCTAATGTAGCTAAAAGTAAATAAAGAATTAATTTCATTTCTACGCAGTTTACTGAAAGATATGGCATTTGGTCTAGATTTGTCTGTACTTATCGTTTTACATATTTCTAGATGAGGTCCACATAATTTGTATAAATGTATACATGTATTTCACCCAATATATACAGATTATCTCCCCTTTGACCCATTCTAGATTTTTCCATCATTCTCATAAAGGGTGATTTCTCTGTGAAGGACATTAAAGGCGACGCCAGAAATGGATGATTTCATTTGAAGTATTCGTATGACTATTGATGATAAGAAAGAAACAATTTTTTTTTACAGTTTTTAAAGCTACTGTCAAACCTCATAATATCTCAGGCAAATGTTTTCAACTCAAAGACACAGTTTAATAAGAAGTATTCCATCGGTGACCCAACCAAACTTAATTGACATGTCAAGCATTTGAACTGACGTTGTAATCTCGCATAATCAGATAACTTTAAGTTTCTGCACTGTCTAGTCGACTTTAAGTCAACGAGATTCCACTGTTTATGATGTTGACCAAGATATCAAGTATAATGTATACTTTAGCTCATTCACCCCTGAAGACACCTTTGAACTAAATCAAAGGTTGGAATAGTCCATTATGAAACATCAGGGTTTAACCTGGCAACTGCCCCATGTGGGTTTTGAATTTGCAACCTGAGGTGGAAGGCTAGTGGTAGAATGTTGGCCGACACCTTAACGTACCACTCGGCCACCGCAGCCCAGAGGTGGAGGGCTAGTGGTAGAATGTCGGGACACCTTAACCACTCGACCACCGTGGCTCAGAGGTGGAGGGCAAGTGGTAGAATGTCGGGACACCTTAACCACTCGACCACCGTGGCCCAGAGGTGGAGGGCAAGTGGTAGAATGTTGGGAAATATCTTAACCACTCGGCCACCGTGGCCCCAGTAAGCTTCTTATACAGAAACTGTAATTTAGTAGAATGTTTTCTGCGCAAATTTGCTAAATAAAACCATGCACAGCGAAAAGATGTTTGTTTACAGAACGTAACATCATGTAAACAACAGTATACAGGTGAAATGATGTAGGAGTCACCAAGATAAATGATGGAAAGTTTGTAAAATTTCCCGATCCTATGTCTGTCTTATTACATCTTCGAGGATTGGCAGGTGGCGTGACCTATTTACGTGATGACCAATCAATGGCCTGATGTCCACATTGATCAATTAAGTTATTTTGCCATTTCTGGGGACCTGTTCTGAAGATTAATCCACAGTTTGCGGCCATTTTTTTCCACTTCCCGAAGCAGAGTGGACACAATTGGTTCGTGCTGGTGCAGTCAAGTGTATAACAGGCTGGTCGCTGGAGCCTTTAGTCACTCACGGTCGTCTGGTCAACACGGTCAACTGTTACGCTCGGAGTCACGGTCAACCGTGGTCAGTTTCCTGCGGTGAAATAATGTCAATATCAACCCCCTTTCCCCTAATTTTTACTATGAAGAAATCCAACCTTTGAAATGGATGAGTTCATATGTGTCCTGAGGGGTGAATTATAAAAATTAGCTGTCTGGAGATATATCGCCATACAGCTTATTAACGATGGTCATTAAAATTACAATTGTAGGGGTTATTTTAACGACCATTGATAATTTTGTAATGCATTAATCTTAATTAAGCCCCCAAAGCGTGAATCATACTGGTAATAGCTTTGTATTGTAGTTAAGGTTTAATAAAGGGATGTAAACCACTTCTGATGTGGTCATTTTAAATAATTCTCAGGGAAACATACAGGCCACTTGGGCCTCTTTTTTTTTTTTTTACAAATCTTCCGTCTTTTATGTTTTCACAAGTCTTCGTAGAGATGAGTGGATTTCTTACGTAACACCTATATCTGCTGTGTGAGTTGTATAGGAGGACATGGTGCCAGCTATCAGGAAAACGTGCCGCCATTTGATCATTGTAAGACTTCACATATTACAGGAAGTTGGGTGACTTAAGTGACGAACATTAGACAGGCTTCCCGCGCTTATCTTATCAATTTCACCGACATCACATTTCCCTGTCAGCCTCTCTGACTGACGGTGATGACATCACGCGACAGGTCATTTCGGTGTCCATATGTCGCAAAAATCTTGCAACACTGCCTTTCTTCTTTATCATTGCAGAGCAAATATTATATGTAAAAATATTCTGATAAAAGGTAAAAATAATGCTGTGTTTTTTTCAGAAAATATATAAAAAGCCAATATGATATTTGAGAATTCATATAAATTTTAAAGGTAAAAAGTTTCTTAATGCCCGAAAGAAAATAATAATAATTTTATTGTGTTTTAATTGAATTTGTTTGAAAAATACAAAAATTCGGTCTGATATATAATATTTTGTATAAAGTTATAAAGGTGCAAAAAGGTTCAAACCTGACAGAAATTAAAAATAATTTATTGATTGTGCTTTGCTGAATTTGTTTGCAGGGTGCATTGACATGTTTTCAAGATAATTAAATTTCAAATAAAATATTTGACATAACATATGTCACACTTGTGATTTTAAAATTGACAGACATTTCATACAAGACAAGGAAACGCACCATTCGTACAAGTCAAATTTTGTTAAATATCCTAGCATCTTCTTTTTAATAACCTGAAGTGACATGATCGAGTTATGACGTTTTTGCCAGTTATATGCTAGGTTAAAAGATTATCCAATGTAAGTGACCTTGACCCAATTTCAAGGTCAGAGGCTAGGACTCATTTGTGTCTTATCGTGTTAGGCTTCATTGTGATTCCTTATTTTTATGCGCCCACCATGAAATGGGGTGGGGGCCTATAGTGTTACCCATGTCCTTCCTGTCCTGTCATAATGTATCCAGATGGAGGTGAGGGCATTTATGTCTCACAGACATTTCTAGTATTTTTACAAGTACTTTAAAATGTGGAAAATTTGGCTTTATATTTCTAGTTCAAATGGTTGGTGCAAAGTTAATGTTGAAATTACAATAAAAAAAATGTAATCAATATTTTTCATTTGAATGTGAGATTCATTGGAGATCATAAACGGTTGAATGGAAGTAAAAAAAATATAAATTTAAAAATGTTCACCAGTTTTAATTGATATTCTCTAATAGGTGAGATACTGCTTTTCTCCAAACGCTCGTTTAGCTGTTTCTTGTGTCTCATAACCGTGAAAACCTAATGCAATTATGTGTGCCTGTGGATGAATATTCAAAAAGAAATTAATTTGAAATGTTGTGCTGAAGTTTTTTATGCCTCTAAATGAGGGGAAATTCTGGAATTTTAGAGCATGCAGGAGGCCATTTAGGAAATTTTTAACCAATATCAATATTAGAAGAAAATTGGAACAATTGGAGGGGTCAATTTTAGTTTTTAGGGGTCACCAGCTACATGGCCCCCTCCAGGATTTCTCCCATCTATAGAAACATCAATTTGGCAATAACCAAGAATTGTTCATGTAATTCCGACTTTAAATATTTGAGTCGTAACATCTAGTCTTGGACTATTGGCTGGTTCCATCTGTCGGAGTAAGTCGGTAAGCTACAGCCTTGTAATGGTTCGATTCTGTAATTGACACACTCCCTGGCTGCAGGCCTCACCATACTATCACTTAACCAAGTCATTCATGATAAAACAAACCGAAATCCAATTCCTTAGAGCTGTGCTTTTTGTGGATGAAGTCATTTTGTCACTCGGCCGATTTTGATTGCTCCATCCGCTACATATCGCTACCCGTTATCATGGATATACAGACAAACTCAATACCTCTCAATTCTTTTGCAATTAGCGTGGTATAGCCGCTTTACGAGCCGTCTATGTGTATGTGTTGAATGGGTTTATATTGCCGTGCAGGTCTAACATTTAAGAATCTTTCGGATTAAAGAGCAAACCATTCTTGATATATTTGGTTTGGCTTGGTTTGTTTTACGTCCTATTAACAGCTATGGTCATTTAAGGATGTGCCAATTCAGTCTTGTTGGTGAAGGAAACCCAGAGAAAGACCACTGACTGATGCCGAGCATGTACCTGGCAACAAGTCGTTTAGGCCTCAAACTTCTGACACATTGGTGGAGGGCTAGTGGTAGCAGAATGTCAGACACCTTAACCACTTTTCCACTGCGGCCTAGAAGTGGAAGGTTAGTGGTAGAAGAATGTCAGACACCTTAACCACTTGGCCACTGCGCCCTAGAAGTGGAAGGTTAGTGGTAGAAGAATGTCAGACACCTTAACCACTTGGCCACTGCTGCCTAGAGGTGGAGGGCTAGTGGTAGCAGAATGTCAAACACCTTAACCGTTTGGCCACTGTGACCCAGTGGTGGAGGGCTAGTGGTAGCAGAATGTCAGACATCTTAACCACTTGGCCACTGTGACCCAGTGGTGGAGGGCTAGTGGCAGCAGAATGTCAGACACCTTAACCACTTGGCCACTGTTGTAATTATGAAAGAAAGCTTTTGTTCAGAGAGGCCGGGACAAAATTCTATAAAAGAACCTATTGAATTACAATTATTTGAAACAAACTTAATTGTATGAAGAAAAGTCTTTCATTATGGATCAAAATTCTTATGAGGGGAAACCACCATGGGGAACATTTTGATGAATGATAGGGTGATTTTTAAAATAAACTTAATTGTATGATGGGAAATATTTGAGAACACCCGATGTATCATTGGGAGATCTGCTTGTCTGATAGTAGATTTTTAAAAACAATTTTTTTTGTGATTGGAGATTTTTTTTTACACATTTTGAATGACGAGAGATTTTTTTGAGACAGTTTGTATGATGTGAGCTTTTGTGAAACAACTAATTGACTAATGTACGATGGGAGATTTGTTGAAACAACTTGTATGATTGTAGATTTCTTTTTATATAACCTGTATGACAGAATATTTGTTGAGCTAACACTTAGTCTGTACATATAGCACTCTCAGACAGAACTGCTAGCCTTTCGCAAATCTTTTCATCATCTGTCATCAATTGCTATATTGCTTCCCAACAGACTTTTGTTTGCATTTAGAGCAAATATCATGAATAAATATTGGGTTTGAGATTAATCAGAAATTCATTGTTAGATTAAACAGTTTTTTGTTGTAATTCGAAAGGCATCACTAGTGCATTATGGGTTGTGGTTGGTGCAGACTTGACTAAGCCTTGCCTGTAACCATGGTGACAGATGTCAGCGCCACCTAGTGATGGGAGGATACCCAGCAAGTGATGTCATTGTCACCGTAACGATGACATGTTTATAGATGTTATTGATATGGAGTTTTGTCAGATTATATTTGTTACATTATTTTTATGAAACACCTTATCAAACCTCACATAGACAGTGCCAGTGTAATATACAATTCTAACAAATGAGATACAGATCAAATAGAAAATGTATCAGGGATCACCTAGCTGCCTGACCCTGTGGGTTTTCCCAAGGTATTCCAGTTTCCTCCCACTCTAAGATCCATCACGTGCTACCATCGAGGCCAACAAGACAGATTAATATAAGTTTGATTAAAATTGTTTCATGAATTGTTGTAAAATAAATCAAGTTTATATTATAGAGATCAATTAAGTGATTGACACAGATTCAGTTTTTTGAGGATCGCAGAATTTTCATGTTCTGAAAATACCGATACATGTTATGCCTGATTTCATGGTCACCCGATATAAGTAATGTGTGGTTTATAATATACACTGCACTGAACTCAGATTGAGTTAGAATATATAGACATGTTGTTTTATTAGACATGAGTGCATTTTTATCACGATTTAGATCTCGAACTCGCCCTCCTGCCGGTCATTTAATGATATATATTTTGAAGACCCCTAGGTAAGTAGAATGAGAAGACGATTTTATGAGTGCGTAACTTGTAATTGGAGTTTGGGTACAGAAGACCGTTCAGGATTGCGTTCCCAATAAAACGTGTATTACAGGGGCGGATCAGATATATTATGCCAGTATTTTTGGAGATAGGATAACCAGATAGCTTTAGATATATAGCATCACGCTGGAAATCAAACAAGAAATTAGTTGTTAATATTTCCACGCCTAGAAAAGACTAGTTCACTTACAGGTGTAGTACCACTGACGGCGTAACCAAGATTTGTCAGTTTTCGTTTTTCCTACCATTTTTGTCTCCAACAGAGATGTATGCCGACTAATTTCAGTATGAAACCTGATTTAATGATTGTATTGATTTTTTTGACAAAGTGAAGAAACAAGAGAGGGCCACTTGTTGAAATTTGCCACAATTGTGACCGTGTGTTTATCAAGAGAACTGTACTTGTAGGGAGGAATCAGCGCGATGAGTATCATCCGTCTTCATTACTTAAAGCTGATGGTCATTAATGCTAGCCGATCCTCTTAGGTACACCGAGCGGTGTAGGTTTCGTGTCGGCTTGACCAGCCGTCGGATATATATCCGACCTCCTGCGGCGACGAGAGATTTTGCTTAATGCGGTAATTCTTATGGTACAGGTATAGAAACCAACGCGAGATGGATCTTCGCAGACTTAACGGAGAGTCTAGATAATGTTCAAAATAATTTCGGGAGTTAATTTAAGAACAGCTGATTAGGTCTGCATGCAGGCGTCAGATTGAAATCCTGTAAGAATTTAATATTTTACACATTTAAAATGAAAAACTTCTAATCAGCAATTACAGATTGTGTGTGATAGCTTTTAGAACTAAAAGCTAGTCACACTTTTTAAAGTCAAGTTATGAAAAAAATATTCTTTCAACGTCTTTCGGAAACTGTAAAAACACTGCTGGTGTGATAATTAAGATTGACAGCATAGCCGATTTAGACCTTCAGGGACCACATGACGGGAAAGACGCCTGGCATGATGGAGAGACTAGGTGGTAAAGATGGGAAAGATAGGTGACAGGAATTAAGGGAAAGAAGGAATAAAGGATGAAAAAATCATTGACATAATCAGAATACAACTATCAAACTTCATATTGCGACTAAAGGAATTCAGAATAGGGTGTGGCACAGCTATCAACAATAATGTGGCTCTGATGGAAACTGTAGGAATTGTAGCACACACTTTCAGTTTAATGTGGCTCTGGGAGAAACTGTTGGACGTGCCACAATTATCAGCTATAATGTGGTTCTGGGGAAAACTGTAAGATGTGCCACAATTATCAGCTATAATGTGGTTCTGGGGAAAACTGTAAGATGTGCCACAGCTATCAGCTATATTGTGGTTCTGGGGAAAGTGTACGATGTGCCACAACTATTAGCTTTAATGTGGCTTTATGGGAAATTGTATAGTTAATGCCACAACTATCAGCTATAATGTGGCTCTGGCAGAAACTTGTAGGGTTTGCATCTGTCAGCTAGTTTGAAAAAATTGCAAAAAACTGGTAGATTTTTGGCTGACTGCTTGAAGTCCCCGGGGGCCTATAACTTATACATACAACCTACAACACAAAATATCAGTTCTTTGTAGTCTGCATATAGGGCTAAAAACAGTCCCTTCCCAGTGATATTAAAGTATTGTTTTCCTCACATACAATCTTTTTTCTCACCTATAGGAGAACACAATTTCATTTTCCTCTTAAGTCTTTTTCCAGCAATACTTCAATATGATGCCCTTTTTTCTCTTTATAAAATAGGTGGCAATTTCTACACCTTTACTATTCAGTTTAACAGTTTATTCACTGTTTAAAGACTTGACTTTCTCATTTCATTGAAAAAGAATGAATTAATGGAAATGGAACTGCAGATTCAGCCAGCAATATTTGAGGTCATGTTCCAAAACGCTAGCGGCAAAACCACTGTATGGCTGCAATTTGAAATACAGAATTAATTTGATTCCCATTAATTGGTCAATAAAATCAGGTGATTGTTTTTGATGAAGTGGCTTTACCCACGGAACTGATGAGTTTTGATTTTCCATGTCTGTCAATGAGGATGTCAGTTTAACTCCATCAAAAGTCCGACATTGAGGGGGATGGGGGAGATGTTCATTTCATATTGTTGATGGACAGCTTTCGTTCGATGTCAGCACTCTTATCTACCCACTGCTCAAGTTAGAAATTGATCACTTGTCTGAGGTAGTGTAATTTAGTTCAAAATACTTTCTTCTGTCAACACATACATATTTTAGCTCAGGGATGTTATTTTAGCGATATTTGCGCTGAAAGCATTCTGTTTAATTTTGATTTGGCTAGCTAAAATTAGTTAGTTTCTGTATTTTGCTTTTTACAGCAAGAATTGCGGTGATGAGCAAAAATCATACTGTGCCAAAATAAATGTTTACAGTATTTCTTTGAAATTTTTCGTAATCTATTGACAAAAACGCGTTTTCTTCTTGAAATGATATTTCGGGATTGGATTTCAAGATTTTATGGTGGTTTCAGGTTGGTGATGTTTGTGATAAAGATGGTATAGAACAAAATTATGTTTAAGCTTTGGGTTTTTGACGACGATTGCGAACCATTTAAATCATCATATAACGAAGGCGCTGCGATATAAACGGGAGTCGTTTCCACGTAGACAAACTGGAGGGAATTACAGACATTTACACGCAGACTTTGTCGTAATTTACATCGATCACCAGCTAGCTAGAAACTTTTTCTGTAGCTTTCATGTTTCGATCAATCAGTTTTATAGATTATAGCTTTCCAATAATGGCCATTTTCTTTAAGAAATATTATGCACAATTGATTTTATTTGTGGAATCGCTGAGGTGTGAAATCCCAGTCGAGGACACGGCAAAATTAATCTTAAATATCTGAGCTGGTAGATCTGTTAGATTGTTCGTGGTATATATTTCTCACAAGTTTTTCGGGTCAGGTCGGGTTGGTCCTGTGGTATATCTTCTGCAGTAACAGAAGATGTAGTGTAATTGAAGGCATATGATCCCAGACATCTTCTGTCATGTGGGTTGGGGCTGTAATTTGTGTGAAGGATAAGAAATGTGATCCAAATTCACATCACTCTTCTTGAAAATGTAATTGTCTAGAACTGAGAAGCCTTGACCCCATCTGACATAACCACTCCACCCCCTCTTTCCACGAGGCACTGTCTCTCCACTCAATATTTTCTATAAACAGTTTTTTCATGAACCTTCAGATTTTTTTACATTCTGAATATTTTATCTATAAAATTGTCAAGCTGCAGAGGCTTTTAAGGTTTGTTCAGAGATATGACCTTGACCTATTTTCCAACTAAAATGACATATTGTAATTGGGTACTACAAAAACATGTTATAATGCTTGGACGCTTCATGTTTCAAGAACATTTCTATGTCCCCCTCATAAAATTTGGGTTGGGTTGGTGGGTGGGGGGTGGGGCATATAGTACTTGTTATATCCATCCCATGAGGTCCCAGAGAACCTCTGACATCATAGTATTTCAGGGTTCAAAGGTCAAGGCCAAGCTCATGACTGCTATATATATAGAAGATGATAAGCGGCTGCAGAGTTATCAATGCATCATTTGTACAGACATTTTCTTGTTTTCGTGAAGATTTATCACTTAACAACAGAAAGTAAATAAAGGTATTTGATATGTTTGTGTTTATCTTATAAATTTTTGTAAACGTTAGTTTTTCTAGGCTGCAAATTGATGGATTGGATAAATTCAAGTGTTTTTATTTAACATTTGATTTCTGAAATCCACAGCAAAAATTATTATCTTTGGTTATACTTTGGAACCTGCTAAAATTTATTTTCCTGCAAGCTATATTTTTTTTCAGACATTGACGCTGATAATTTTTACAACATTTGTCAATTGGATGTGATATTCCTTAAGTCAACTCAGCGTGCAGTTCGGCTAAGAACGTGCAAAACAGCACGGTGGAATGGGTCAGGTGACTGCGAATGTTGGTGTTTACTGACAGTTTTAGATCTGGTGTATCAATCAGGGTCCTACAGAATCTTGTAAGCTATCACCAGAGGAAGCTTATTTCAACACCGGAAACATTTCCTTCGATGAAGGATTTTATACCGCCACTGTGTAACGGCTATAAATATGTCTGATTGGTATCGTGTAGAAATCACAATTGATATGATGTTTTGAAGAGGCTAGACCATGATGCACATATTACTTAACGATCTTACATCTAGAGTCTTATAAATCCCAGATGTGTGCATAAATTACTTGTCAAAGAGTTTACTTATTGAAGAAAATAACAATTTAGATGTAATGAAGTTTGGTCGGAATTTCTGAAACAATCTGTCTTATATTCTTGATGCTTAAATATTTGAGGGCTTGGCAGCTGAGCTGTAACCGCGGAGACGGACACACTGTGGGTGTCTGCCGGGCGGACATTTATTGATTCCAACGGCTGATTGTAACGAAGAGAACAACTCACACTTTGTAGATAAATATTAAACATATCTATCTCTCATCCAGTGGATTGGTATGTTAGCAATTAATAAATAGTCAGCATATTCTCACAAGTTATTTTTGTAGTTTTGTTTATTTCCAGTTTCTATCATAATTCTTCCATGCATCAACAATCATTTTTTTGCTAGAAACTTTTCTTGAATACAGTTCATAATATTTGATGACAAATTAAGCTTGTGCTTCATTCAAAGACTAATTAACCCCTACCTCAGATTTCAATTTTATTTTTCTCCATAAAAAAATATGGAAAAATATGAATTGTAGTACATGTACAAGCATTTGACACCAATTTAGGAATTTTTTATACACGTTTTGCAAAAAAGCATGAAATTATATGAAAAAATAGGGAAAACCACAGAGAAACTAAATATGTAAAAATATGGAGTAAAAAAGGAAAAATAATGTGAAAAGTACATGAGGAAAACTGCACCTTTAAGTACACAACAAAACATGCAATCAACATGTTTATTTTGTTAGTTGCAATAAATAAACATTTAATGATGATACATATGATATCGCTAGCAGCTCTTTCTGTCAGAACATGAAAATCTCCTCATGAGCAGGTGTCAAAGATAAAAACTTTTTTCCGAGTCCTCATTGATACCATCGTAATTAATTAATCGGAATCCAACGAATCTGACAGAATCATCAAGCATTGCTGCAGGCAGGATAAACGAACCAGCCCTCTGATGTTTGTCTACCTGTAAAATATTTCTGGAACATTACGGAATGTTTATTTCTTTTTCTGTTTTAATACATGTCTGAGAAAATGCTCTAATTTTCAAGTACCTGTGTTTATCTGTAATTTTTATAAAGTGATTTTTTCCTTAATTCGGGAATAATTTTCAGACATGGAATATGGACTTTCATATATTGATGTACATGCATGTATGTGTTTTGTAACTGAAATATCTTTTTAACACCGTTGACCTCCATACATATAAGCTGATAAATCGTCCGGACGAAAACGGTCTCTTGGCAGTATTGATGTTACGACTGTTGGAAAATTGGAAGATATTGATTATTTCAAAAAGCGTCTATGCAATCCAATATTGACTTTAAAACCTGGGACCCTTTTTTTAATCAACTACATGTATAATGTTCATGAAAATGGATTTATTTTTTTGAGATAAACAGATAAATAAATAAATCCTCAATCAGTCCCCAGCTCAGATTAATTTTACATGCCTTTACATTTGACTTTAGTTTGATTCAAATATTGACGTAAATTTGATTCGGAACTGAATTCCAAGAGAAGACACCGGGTGATAAGGATGACAATGAAATACTTATCGGGAGTAGATCTCTATGAAATCCATAATCATCTAGGTCTGTACAAAAGTAGAGATTAAATTAGATCCGGTTGTCATGGTAACACAGGAAATGAATCCAAGATGGCAGTGATTTGTTGGGTTGTTGGTTATGTTTCTTCCACAGAATCTTGAGTAGATTACAACTGGAGGGGAAGCTTTGGAAAATACCCCGAAGAAATCTAAAGTGGATAATTTAAAATGTAATACTGATGTAAAAGTTTCTCTGACCTAGGTTAAATAATTTCATATAAATTGTTTTCAGGCTGTCGGCACTGATCGTAAAATAGAGAAAACTGGGCATAATATTACATGCTTCATCGATGGCATGGTTACATGTGGCCAATCTGTTAATTTTACGAAAAAAAAATAGGTATAGAATGGCTGAGAGCTATCTATGAATCTTAAACTGGGCCCACCGGGTGCAGCATGAAAGAATATGGCAGTGTTTACTTAGAAAACACTTAAGGACTTAAGTAACAAGAAGTGTTTGTCTAACAAGCACCAGAGCATCCCCTGAAACCTTAATGGCCGGTTGGACTTCTGTTACAGAACGAACTGTAAGATAGGTGAATCAACAGACGTCACCCTATAGGATGTTTGCACTGAATCTCTTAACAACCCACCGATATCTAAACGGAAATATTTACTTACAGGTTTTAGAAAAGATATATAATACAGACCAAGCTCCGCCAGATTGTAAGCTTGCAAGGCATATTATCGAATCCAAACTGATAGTACGCACAGAAAATTACCCCAGAATTTTATAAAATGCTATTTGACTACAAATCTTTATCAATTTCTCATCATTCATTGCATTTAACCTGACGATACATTAGAGAAGCAGTCGGCTCGTGACCTCAGAATGATCCCAATCCATTTATTGATCTTGACAAGGAGGTGTAAAGCATGTTTATACACCTGCATGGCCAAATTATTATATCAATGACCACTTTCCACCTCCATGCCAGAAGAGCTCCGATTTGTTTATATTACAAGGTGATTACCCTCTAAAGACAAGTATCAATATTGGTTCACATGAAAAGTGAAATAAATTGGTCGAGTTTGACTTGGCTGTGATTTCGTCCTAATGATGCCCCATATACTGCAGCCTATATATACATTGTAATTCTATTTGTTATGACCCTGTCTTAGAGTTCAAACATTATGATGACCCTGCCAAAATTTCCGTCAAATATAAGTTCATATCTGCCAACTGCCATTCACTTTAATACTATCACATTTCATGCAAAATATAGTTCAAGTTTGAAACATAAACTGCATTATCTCTAAGTTACACAAACTTATTTATAACTGTTAATAATTATTCCCAAAAATTCACATAACTACATATGTGAATAATTGGCTAAGGAAATGTTCATTGTGAAAGGTCAAGGTCATGATAAATATATATGTCGTTTCATTGCTATGAATGATTAATTAAGCGAAGAAGTTGGAATGAACAACCAATATAGGACTTTGGGTTGATGAAGATATTTCTATAATCTATAGCTATTATTCCTCCTTTTTCCAAGTCTTCGCCCGAAGACAAAAAGCTTTAATTTGCAACATAAAATGCAGTGTCAGAGCAAAACATGCTCAGCCAGATTGAGGCCTGGTCAATTTTGTCATGACACGACACGCCTGGCGGATTTTAAGGCCACATGACATTGCCTGGCTGATTTTAAGGCCATATGACATATTAACTGGCCGATTTGAAAGCTACGTGACATGCCTGGCTGATTTGATGGCTACATGACATGCCTGACTGATTTGATGGCTACATGACATGCCTGACTTATTTGATGGCTATATGACATGCCTGACTGATTTGATGGCTACATGACATGCCTGACTGATTTGATGGCTACATGACATGCCTGGATGATTTAAAGGCTACATGACATGCCTGACTGATTTGATGGCTGCATGACATTCCTGACTGATTTAAAGGCTACATGACATGCCTGACTAATTTAAAGGCTACATGACATGCCTGACTAATTTAAATGCTACATGACATGCCTGGCTGATTTAATGGCTTAAGACATGCCTGACTGATTTTATGGCTACATGACATGCCTGGCTTATTAAATGGCTAACATACATGACATGCTTGTATGTCTGATTTTATTATTAATGTATGTATCAATGCCGTTGGTGTGTACACTTCTTGCTATTTGTAGGGAGCATAGCTTATTAGCTTAGTCTGTAATTCTTATCATTTCTCCAGATATATGTGGGCAAACACCAAAGCATTTTGTGAATGCATGGGTACATATATATACTGATGTTAATGGACAAACTTACAGTTATACTGCCAAAGTTGTCGTCTAGACAACCTGTCGTAACGTTTTATGCATCGCAGCTTGCAAAGCTAAATCATGACTCCACCTTCCTAAATAGGACAGAATAGGAAGAAAAAATATTTTCTTTTCTAACCATAAACAAAGATTACATTTTGTCAAGTTTAAGATATGATAGAGGTATAATTATATAATGCTGTAGGTAAAGTTTGCTAGGCTGGTTTCTCTAACTTGTCCTAAGACAGGCTAAGGTATCCACAACCTGTCCTTAGAGGGACCCACAATAGCTGTAAAGGTTGTGTATAGCTCTAAAACCACTTTAGTACCCCTCCATTTCTGTAGCTTACATGCTAAGGTCATAGAAAATGTGTGAACTTTTGTCAAAAAGACGTTTGTAGGTAAAACCAATGTGTTCTGTGGAGCAGAAGTCGCCTGGTCTGTCGCATCGTTAGCTGTCTCAGCGACAGGACAATATCTCACTGTTATTGGGCCAGATCTTTGTGCTCGCTCAGTCTGTTAACAGATGCTTCTCTTAGTAGCAACCTTTTATGCTGTGTGGTTCTAAGACTTTCAATCTTTTACCACATGTCTAGACATCTGGAACTAAAGCTCTGAGTTAAAAATCAGCTGGACTATTGTGTTGGAAGAGATCCCAGCCCACTTGTTTATGGTATGCAGAAGATATTAATACATGTACTTTTGCAAATTCAGTGTTTGTATTAAGAAATTGAACGTTATTATCAACCTTATTTCTGAAGGCTAGTACAATCGACCTTATGACTTTACTGGTGATTAAAGTTATATATAATTTTATGTAGAGTTGTCTCCCTTAAAAGGAGAGTAGTCTGCTTTTATAGTAGAGTTGACTACCTGTAGAGAAACAGTTGTCTACTTTTATAGAAGAGTTGTCTACCTTTAGAAAAAGAGTTGCCTACCTTTAGAGAAACAGTTGTCTACCTTTATAGAAGAGTTGTCTACCTTTATAGAAGAGTTGTCTATCTTCAGAGAAGAGTTATCTACCTTTATAGAACAGTTGTCTATCTTCAGAGAAGAGTTATCTACCTTTATAGAACAGTTGTCTATCTTCAGAGAAGAGTTATCTACCTTTATAGAAGAGTTATCTACCTTTATAGAACAGTTGTCTATCTTTAGAGAAAGAGTTGTCTACCTTTTTAGAAGAGTTGTCTATCTTTAGAGAAGAGTTGTCTATCTTTAGAGAAGAGTTGTCTACTTTTATAGAACAGTTGTCTATCTTCAGAGAAGAGTTGTCTACCTTTATAGAAGAGTTATCTACCTTTATAGAACAGTTGTCTATCTTCAGAGAAGAGTTGTCTACCTTTATAGAAGAGTTATCTACCTTTATAGAACAGTTGTCTATCTTCAGAGAAGAGTTAGACAACTGTTCTATCTACCTTTATAGAACAGTTGTCTATCTTCAGAGAAGAGTTATCTACCTTTATAGAAGAGTTGTCTATCTTTAGAGTAGAGTTGTCTACCTTTATAGAAGAGTTGTCCACCTTTAGAGTAGAGTTGTCTACCTTTATAGAACAGTTGTCTACCTTTAGAGTAGAGTTGTCTACCTTTATAGAAGAGTTATCTACCTTTAGAGTAGAGTTGTCTACCTTTAGAGAAGAAATATCTATCATAAGAGGGTGTAGGATTTAAAAGTTCACGTTTGGAAGATCAAGGTTTTTAGTGTTTCTTTTATTTGTTATTTCACATGTGGTCAAAATTTCTGTCTCCCTACTATATGTAACTGGGACAATGCTTTATATGCAAATTAAATTAAAATATCTCCAAAGTAATTGAAGTAGCTAGCGGACAGCATTTTATCAAGACATAAAAATGCTACTTGTGGTGTGGCTAGGAAAAATATATTTAATTGAAACCAAATAACCTATTTTAAATCTTGGTTTTGATTTCATTGCCATGTCTATAACTTTAATGAATATAATTTTATCTTAGTAATGTTTTTACATATCAATACAGGTTATTGCCAGGTGGAAAATTAAAATGTAAATTTGCTGGAAATGTGACACTTTTTGTAAATACAGCTACAACAAGATTCTCTGTGTACATGGAATTAAATACTACAGGAATTTGGGTGTAAGGTTATACTAGTCCACTTAGGTCATAGGTCACCCAAGGTCTCAGGTCATCCAAGGTCACAGGATACCTTAGGTCACTGCTCCCAAGGAGGTTGTGTAAAGTAAAGGCCTAAATATGTGATATATTGATAGAGTTAGTCCCCATATAGCTTTATGGCTGATCAGCTTCCACCATTTTGTATAGTGGTTAATTAATTTAATTAAATTTTCAACAATAAAATCCTTCAAATTTAAAAAAAAAAAATATATACAGAAAATATTGAAATGTCAAAAAAAAAAAAAAAATAAGTTCAGTATGAATTATAAATGAAAGTCCTGGTTTTACATTATCAAATTGTTCCAAAACATTTTTCCAGATGGATTTCCAAGATTGTAATACTTAAATAACCCTGTCTAGCTGAAAAATTGATGATTTTAAACATTTTTGGTATGTGACCTTCAGAAAATGATAGCTGATGCCAAGGGTCATTTTTCATGTCTCAACAGTTTTCGCCATGCCAGAAACTCCTGTTTGGTATATATACAGCATCTAATACTACTGGCTAGAAACGGACAGTGTATGTATGGCATGGTAAGAACTCCACCATGGCTGAGGATGTTATATGTATAGAGTTGGTGTGATATATAATGAAACATTTGACCTTGTCATACTTTGACAGATAAGCTGTGGATAGGAACACTTTATCTCTCCTAAACACTTCTTACCTGTCTATTTAATTACAGGTAGGTGTTCCACCTGCCAGTCAAACAGAATTGATCTGTTGTTCTGGCAGATTATGAGCATAAGCCAGATAATGACTTTTGTTGACTGACGAGCGTAATACCAGCTCAGTAGCTCCTGACACTGACACGCCATTGTAACATCCATTGGTTCATGGTGATCATACATAGTGTTAAGTTCTATATAAGCTCAAACAGTTTCTAATTCTTAGCCAATATATGTGCATTGATTAGGTTGCCTTACAAGCGTGAGCTGTATGGAGTTTCACTTTAGCGCAGTCCGATAGAGCATCGGGCTGGAGAGCCAAGGGGCACGGGTTCAAGCCCCAGCGAGAGCACTATCATTGTCACTTTATTTATTTATTTGAGAGTTTTAAGTCCTAGCTCACATGGCCTTACGGTCTTCGGTGGACAAGAAAAGATAGGAAAGAGAGTTGAAGGGATAAAGAATGCAGAAGGAGTCATTGTCACTTTTCCTCGTCCTTATAATTTCAACTCATGCCCCCTGAGTTTCATAATGAACTATTCCAACCTTTGAATTGGAAGAGTTTATGTGTCTTCAAAAGTTTATTTGTTTGAATTTGCTTTTGTTGGTTTGTGTTTAAGTCCTATTAATAGCTATGGTCATTTAAGGATATGTGAGATATAAGTGGTGAGGAAAGTTGGAGTGGAGGTCACAAAGAAAATCAACAAACAAACGGACAGAACTGTATTTATCTGACAATAAACCCATGCATACTTGGTAATATAAGCCCATCCCTCACTTTTGACCTCCCCATATTCACAGGGGGGATGTCTGGTAATAAGCACATCCCCTACTTTTAGAACTGCCCCTATATGCAGGGGGGTGTCTGGTAATAAGCCCACCCCATACTTTTGACCTCCCACTATAGACAGGGGGGATGTCTGGTAATAAGCCCACCCCATACTTTTTGGACTACCCCTATTCACAGAGGGGGTGTCTGGTAATAAGCCCCCCCCCCTACTTTTAGAACTGCCCTTAGCATAGACCTCAAACCCTGGAACCCAGAGTTGAATGGCTATGGGTACCAGAAAGAGTTCAAGTACTGACTTATTGATTTATAAGAATCAGATACATGATATCTTTGATAAAACTTTATACCAGGAACAGATTATACTTAACCCATTTCTGCCTTCATCTGGTTACAATGAGTAAAATGACTGCAGATTTTACGTCCCCGTACAATTCCGCTCAACTGGATCACTGGATAAAATTATACAAAATAAGGAAGTAAGCCAGCCGATATCTATAAGGACCGAGTCCTGGTTGACCCAAGCATACGAAACAATGTTTATATGTTTTAATCCTTGTTCAGGCTGGAGATCCATCCACACAGCTCATGATTCAGTGACAATGGACTCCCTTACTGGCTATTGATTACTGTCAGGGTGTCCCCTGTGATCAGGAACAGCCCAACCTTTCTGGCAGAATATATTTACATATTCTTACTTCTGCTTACAGTGTCCATATCATATATACCGGTAAGCATGTATCACTTGACACAGTCTGTTAGATCCTCACCAGATAGCCCCCTCCACCACCACTCCCAGATAGCACAGTCAGCCCCCCTCCACCACCACTCCCAGATAGCACAGTCAGCCCCCCTCCCCAACCACCCCCAGATAGCACAGTCAGCCCCTCCCCCCCCCTGTTCTCCTTTTTCCTCATACATTATCTCAATGTTACTCTCTATAAAGAAAACAAGAACAATTTTATGGTTTCTTAACAGGTCAGTGAAAATGTTGCCACCATCAGCTGTTGGTAACAGAAATGCTGCTGAATTGCTACCATCAGATGTCAGTAAATGTTGCTGAATTGCCATCATCAGATGTCAGTAAATGCTGCTGAATTGCTACCATCAGATGTCAGTTGAATTGCTACCATCAGATGTCAGTAAATGCTGCTGAATTGCTACCATCAGCTATCGGTAAATGTTGCTGAATTTCCACCATCAGATGAAGTTAATGCTGCTGAATTGCTACCATCAGATGAAGTTAATGCTGCTGAATTGCTACCATCAGATGACGATAAATGCCACTGAATGCCTCCATCAGAGGACGGTTAATGCCACTGAAATTCCATCATTAGCTATCGGTAAATGTTGCTGAATTGCCACCATCGGATGTCTGTAAATGCCGCTGAATTGCCACCATCAGATGTCTGTATATGTTGCTGAATTGCCACCATCAGATGTTGGTAAATGCCACTGAATTGCTACCATCAGATGATGATAAATGCCACTGACTTGCCACCATCAGATGTCAGTAAATTCAGTATAATTGCCACCATCAGATGCTGGTAAATGCCACTGAATGCCACCATCAGAGGACGGTTAATGCCACTGAATTGCCACCATCAGATGTCAGTAAATGCCGCTGAATATATATATATTCTATAAGTGAGTGTGTTGCCACCAAGTCTTGATCAGTTTAGCGTGGAGTTAAAACACCCATTAAAACCCAGCTCTTATCAAACGTTGTTCCAAAAACGACTTCATTTATTTATGGACAATAAAACAATACCAAAGAGGTGGAAAGACAAAATCTTTTAATGTAACAAAACCTGCTGGAACACAGAGGCTGATGTACAGACATGGCCCCTTCATCTCAACTCGCATCAACAATCAAACTTCAACAGGAGCTTCAATAACTCATTTGACAGAAGATGATTCCAGTAGATTCTGTCTGGTGATGGTGTGCTTAAAGCAATATAGCAAACTTTGACAAATTATCTGAGACTGATCGTCTGCTGGTCGCAGTATAAACCTCCAGGGGCCCGGCCACTGTCCTCTGTATGACCAAGATTGTTTGTCCTTTGTCAAATTCATATAAAGGCATAACTGGCACTTCAGTTTGCTTGTCTGTTTATAAATACTCCCATCTCTGTATTGGTCTATAAATATAGATACCCTGGACTCTGTGGTGGTCTATAAATAGATATCCCTGACTCTGTTTTGATCTATAAATAGATACCCTTGACTCTGTATTGATCTATAAATAGATACCCTTGACTCTGTGGTGGTCTATAAATAGATACCCTTGCCGCTTTGTTGGTCTATAAATAGATGTCCATGGCACTGGGTTGGTCTTTAAATATATACCTCAGACTCCGTATTGGTCTATAAATAGATGTCCTTTATTCTTTGGTGATCTATAAATAGATATCCCTGCTCTGTGGTGGTCTATAAATAGCATTAGACTTTCTCAACAGTGTTTTCACCCACAGTATTAGACTTTCACAATGGTGTTATCATCCACAGCATTAGACTTTCACAATAATGTTTTCACCAACACCATTAGACTATCACAATAGCGTTTTCACCCATAACATTAGACTTTCACAATAGTGTTTTCACCAACACCATTAGACTTTCACAATAGTGTTTTTACCCATAGCATTAGACTTTCACAATAGTGTTTTCACCCATAGCATTAGACTTTCACAATAGTGTTTTCACCAACACCATTAGACTTTCACAATAGTGTTTTTACCCATAGCATTAGACTTTCACAATAGTGTTTTCACCCATAGCATTAGACTTTCACAAAAGTGTTTTCACCATCACCATTAGACTTTCACAATAGTGTTTTTACCCATAGCATTAGACTTTCACAATAGTGTTTTCACCAACACCGTTAGACTATCACAATAGTGTTTTTACCCTCAGTATCAGACTTTCATAATAGTGTTTTCACCCACAGTATTAGACTATCACAATAGTGTTTTCACCCTCAGCATTAGACTTTCACAATAGTGTTTCCACCAACACCATTAGACTATCACAATAGTGTTTTCACCCTCAGTATCAGACTTTCATAATAGTGTTTTCACCAACACCATTAGACTATCACAATAGCGTTTTCACCCTCAGTATCAGACTATCACAATAGTGTTTTCACCCTCAGCATTAGACTTTCACAATAGGGTTTTCAACCTCAGCATTAGACTTTCACAATAGGGTTTTCACCCACAGCATTAGACTTACACAATAGTGTTTTCACCCATAGCATTAGACTTTCACAACAGTGTTTTCACCCTCAGCATTAGACTTTCACAATAGGGTTTTCACCCTCAGCATTAGACTTTCACAATAGTGTTTTCATCCATAGCATTAGACTTTCACAATAGTGATTTCACCCTCAGCATTAGACTTTCACAATAGTGTTTTCACCCTCAGCATTAGACTTTCACAATAGGGTTTTCACCCTCAGCATTAGACTTTCACAATAGTGTTTTCACCCTCAGCATTAGACTTTCACAACAGTGTTTTCACCCACAGCATTAGACTTTCACAACAGTGTTTTCACCCTCAGCATTAGACTTTCACAATAGGGTTTTCACCCTCAGCATTAGACTTTCACAACAGTGTTTTCACCCTCAGCATTAGACTTTCACAATAGGGTTTTCACCCTCAGCATTAGACTTTCACAACAGTGTTTTCACCCTCAGCATCAGACTTTCACAATAGGGTTTTCACCCACAGCATTAGACTTTCACAATAGGGTTTTCACCCTCAGCATTAGACTTTCACAATAGTGTTTTCACCCTCAGCATTAGACTTTCATAATAGTGTTTTCACCCATAGCATTAGACTATCACAATAGTGTTTTCACCCTCAGCATTAGACTTTCATAATAGTGTTTTCACCCATAGCATTAGACTTTCACAATAGTGTTTTCACCCACAGCATTAGACTTTCACAATAGTGTTTTCACCCATAGTATTAGACTTTCACAATAATGTTTTCACCCTCAGCATTAGACTTTCACAATAGTGTTTTCACCCTCAGCATTAGACTTTCACAATAGTGTTTTCACCCTCAGCATTAGACTATCACAATAGTGTTTTCACCCTCAGCATTAGACTTTCACAATAGTGTTTTCACCCACAGCATTAGACTTTCACAATAGTGTTTTCACCCATAGCATTAGACTTTCACAATAGTGTTTTCACCCTCAGCATTAGACTATCACAATAGTGTTTTCATCCATAGCATTAGACTTTCACAATAGTGTTTTCACCCACAGCATTAGACTTTCACAATAGTGATTTCACCCACAGCATTAGACTTTCACAATAGTGTTTTCACCCTCAGCATTAGACATTCATAATAGTGTTTTCACCCTCAGCATTAGACTTTCACAATAGTGTTTTCACCCATAGCATTAGACTTTCACAATAGCATTTTCACCCTCAGCATTAGACTATCACAATAGTGTTTTCACCTTCAGCATTAGACTTTCATAATAGTGTTTTCACCTTCAGCATTAGACTATCACAATTGTGTTTTCACCCTCAGCATTAGACATTCATAATAGTGTTTTCACCCTCAGCATTAGACTTTCACAATAGTGTTTTCACCCATAGCATTAGACTTTCACAATAGCATTTTCACCCTCAGTATCAGACTTTCATAATAGTGTTTTCACCCTCAGCATTAGACTTTCACAATAGTGTTTTCACCCTCAGCATTAGACATTCATAATAGTGTTTTCACCCTCAGCATTAGACTTTCACAATAGTGTTTTCACCCTCAGCATTAGACTTTCACAATAGTGTTTTCACCCTCAGCATTAGACTTTCATAATAGTGTTTTCACCCATAGCATTAGACATTCATAATAGTGTTTTCACCCTCAGCATTAGACTTTCACAATAGTGTTTTCACCCTCAGCATTAGACTTTCACAATAGTGTTTTCACCTTCAGCATTAGACTTTCACAATAGTGTTTTCACCTTCAGCATTAGACTTTCATAATAGTGTTTTCACCCACAGCATTAGACTTTCACAATAGTGTTTTCACCCATAGTATTAGACTTTCACAATAATGTTTTCACCCTCAGCATTAGACTTTCACAATAGTGTTTTCACCCTCAGCATTAGACTTTCACAATAGTGTTTTCACCCTCAGCATTAGACTATCACAATAGTGTTTTCACCCTCAGCATTAGACTTTCACAATAGTGTTTTCACCCACAGCATTAGACTTTCACAATAGTGTTTTCACCCATAGCATTAGACTTTCACAATAGTGTTTTCACCCTCAGCATTAGACTATCACAATAGTGTTTTCATCCATAGCATTAGACTTTCACAATAGTGTTTTCACCCACAGCATTAGACTTTCACAATAGTGATTTCACCCACAGCATTAGACTTTCACAATAGTGTTTTCACCCTCAGCATTAGACATTCATAATAGTGTTTTCACCCTCAGCATTAGACTTTCACAATAGTGTTTTCACCCATAGCATTAGACTTTCACAATAGCATTTTCACCCTCAGCATTAGACTATCACAATAGTGTTTTCACCTTCAGCATTAGACTTTCATAATAGTGTTTTCACCTTCAGCATTAGACTATCACAATTGTGTTTTCACCCTCAGCATTAGACATTCATAATAGTGTTTTCACCCTCAGCATTAGACTTTCACAATAGTGTTTTCACCCATAGCATTAGACTTTCACAATAGCATTTTCACCCTCAGTATCAGACTTTCATAATAGTGTTTTCACCCTCAGCATTAGACTTTCACAATAGTGTTTTCACCCTCAGCATTAGACATTCATAATAGTGTTTTCACCCTCAGCATTAGACTTTCACAATAGTGTTTTCACCCTCAGCATTAGACTTTCACAATAGTGTTTTCACCCTCAGCATTAGACTTTCATAATAGTGTTTTCACCCATAGCATTAGACATTCATAATAGTGTTTTCACCCTCAGCATTAGACTTTCACAATAGTGTTTTCACCCTCAGCATTAGACTTTCACAATAGTGTTTTCACCTTCAGCATTAGACTTTCACAATAGTGTTTTCACCTTCAGCATTAGACTTTCATAATAGTGTTTTCACCCTCAGCATTAGACTATCACAATACTGTTTTCACCCTCAGCATTAGACTTTCACAATAGTGTTTTCACCTTCAGCATTAGACTTTCACAATAGTGTTTTCACCCATAGCATTAGACTTTCACAATAGTGTTTTCACCCTCAGTATTAGACTTTCACAATGGTGTTTTCACCCTCAGCATTAGACTTTCACAACAGTGTTTTCATCCCCAGCATTAGACTTTCACAATAGTGTTTTCACCCATAGCATTAGACTATCACAATAGTGTTTTCACCCACAGTATTAGACTTTCATAATAGTGTTTTCACCCTCAGCATTAGACTTTCACAATAGTGTTTTCACCTTCAGCATTAGACTATCACAATAGCGTTTTCACCCTCAGCATTAGACTTCACAATAGTGTTTTCACCTTCAGCATTAGACTTTCATAATAGTGTTTTCACCTTCAGCATTAGACTTTCATAATAGTGTTTTCACCCTCAGCATTAGACCATCACAATAGCGTTTTCACCCTCAGCATTAGACTATCACAATAGTGTTTTCACCCTCAGCATTAGACTTTCATAATAGTGTTTTCACCTTCAGCATTAGACTTTCATAATAGTGTTTTCACCCTCAGCATTAGACCATCACAATAGCGTTTTCACCCTCAGCATTAGACTATCACAATAGTGTTTTCACCCTCAGCATTAGACTTTCATAATAGTGTTTTCACCCTCAGCATTAGACTATCACAATAGTGTTTTCACCCTCAGCATTAGACTTTCATAATAGTGTTTTCACCTTCAGCATTAGACTTTCATAATAGTGTTTTCACCCTCAGCATTAGACCATCACAATAGCGTTTTCACCCTCAGCATTAGACTTCACAATAGTGTTTTCACCTTCAGCATTAGACTTTCATAATAGTGTTTTCATCTTCAGCATTAGACTTTCATAATAGTGTTTTCACCCTCAGCATTAGACCATCACAATAGCGTTTTCACCCTCAGCATTAGACTATCACAATAGTGTTTTCACCCTCAGCATCAGACTTTCACAATAGTGTTTTCACCTTCAGCATTAGACTTTCATAATAGTGTTTTCACCCATAGCATTAGACATTCATAATAGTGTTTTCACCCTCAGCATTAGACTTTCACAATAGTGTTTTCACCCTCAGCATTAGACTTTCACAATAGTGTTTTCACCTTCAGCATTAGACTTTCACAATAGTGTTTTCACCTTCAGCATTAGACTTTCATAATAGTGTTTTCACCCACAGCATTAGACTTTCACAATAGTGTTTTCACCCATAGTATTAGACTTTCACAATAATGTTTTCACCCTCAGCATTAGACTTTCACAATAGTGTTTTCACCCTCAGCATTAGACTTTCACAATAGTGTTTTCACCCTCAGCATTAGACTATCACAATAGTGTTTTCACCCTCAGCATTAGACTTTCACAATAGTGTTTTCACCCACAGCATTAGACTTTCACAATAGTGTTTTCACCCATAGCATTAGACTTTCACAATAGTGTTTTCACCCTCAGCATTAGACTATCACAATAGTGTTTTCATCCATAGCATTAGACTTTCACAATAGTGTTTTCACCCACAGCATTAGACTTTCACAATAGTGATTTCACCCACAGCATTAGACTTTCACAATAGTGTTTTCACCCTCAGCATTAGACATTCATAATAGTGTTTTCACCCTCAGCATTAGACTTTCACAATAGTGTTTTCACCCATAGCATTAGACTTTCACAATAGCATTTTCACCCTCAGCATTAGACTATCACAATAGTGTTTTCACCTTCAGCATTAGACTTTCATAATAGTGTTTTCACCTTCAGCATTAGACTATCACAATTGTGTTTTCACCCTCAGCATTAGACATTCATAATAGTGTTTTCACCCTCAGCATTAGACTTTCACAATAGTGTTTTCACCCATAGCATTAGACTTTCACAATAGCATTTTCACCCTCAGTATCAGACTTTCATAATAGTGTTTTCACCCTCAGCATTAGACTTTCACAATAGTGTTTTCACCCTCAGCATTAGACATTCATAATAGTGTTTTCACCCTCAGCATTAGACTTTCACAATAGTGTTTTCACCCTCAGCATTAGACTTTCACAATAGTGTTTTCACCCTCAGCATTAGACTTTCATAATAGTGTTTTCACCCATAGCATTAGACATTCATAATAGTGTTTTCACCCTCAGCATTAGACTTTCACAATAGTGTTTTCACCCTCAGCATTAGACTTTCACAATAGTGTTTTCACCTTCAGCATTAGACTTTCACAATAGTGTTTTCACCTTCAGCATTAGACTTTCATAATAGTGTTTTCACCCTCAGCATTAGACTATCACAATACTGTTTTCACCCTCAGCATTAGACTTTCACAATAGTGTTTTCACCTTCAGCATTAGACTTTCACAATAGTGTTTTCACCCATAGCATTAGACTTTCACAATAGTGTTTTCACCCTCAGTATTAGACTTTCACAATGGTGTTTTCACCCTCAGCATTAGACTTTCACAACAGTGTTTTCATCCCCAGCATTAGACTTTCACAATAGTGTTTTCACCCATAGCATTAGACTATCACAATAGTGTTTTCACCCACAGTATTAGACTTTCATAATAGTGTTTTCACCCTCAGCATTAGACTTTCACAATAGTGTTTTCACCTTCAGCATTAGACTATCACAATAGCGTTTTCACCCTCAGCATTAGACTTCACAATAGTGTTTTCACCTTCAGCATTAGACTTTCATAATAGTGTTTTCACCTTCAGCATTAGACTTTCATAATAGTGTTTTCACCCTCAGCATTAGACCATCACAATAGCGTTTTCACCCTCAGCATTAGACTATCACAATAGTGTTTTCACCCTCAGCATTAGACTTTCATAATAGTGTTTTCACCTTCAGCATTAGACTTTCATAATAGTGTTTTCACCCTCAGCATTAGACCATCACAATAGCGTTTTCACCCTCAGCATTAGACTATCACAATAGTGTTTTCACCCTCAGCATTAGACTTTCATAATAGTGTTTTCACCCTCAGCATTAGACTATCACAATAGTGTTTTCACCCTCAGCATTAGACTTTCATAATAGTGTTTTCACCTTCAGCATTAGACTTTCATAATAGTGTTTTCACCCTCAGCATTAGACCATCACAATAGCGTTTTCACCCTCAGCATTAGACTTCACAATAGTGTTTTCACCTTCAGCATTAGACTTTCATAATAGTGTTTTCATCTTCAGCATTAGACTTTCATAATAGTGTTTTCACCCTCAGCATTAGACCATCACAATAGCGTTTTCACCCTCAGCATTAGACTATCACAATAGTGTTTTCACCCTCAGCATCAGACTTTCACAATAGTGTTTTCACCTTCAGCATTAGACTTTCATAATAGTGTTTTCACCCTCAGCATTAGACTATCACAATAGTGTTTTCACCCTCAGCATTAGACTATCACAATAGTGTTTTCACCCTCAGCATCAGACTATCACAATAGTGTTTTCACCCTCAGCATTAGACCATCACAATAGTGTTTTCACCCACAGCATTAGACTATCACAATAGTGTTTTCACCCTCAGCATCAGACTATCACAATAGTGTTTTCACCCTCAGCATCAGACTATCACAATAGTGTTTTCACCTTCAGCATCAGACTTTCACAATAGTGTTTTCACCCTCAGCATTAGACTATCACAATGGTGTTTTCACCCTCAGCATCAGACTTTCACAATAGTGTTTTCACCCTCAGCATTAGACTATCATAATGGTGTTTTCACCCTCAGCATTAGACTATCACAATAGTGTTTTCACCCTCAGCATCAGACTATCACAATAGTGTTTTCACCTTCAGCATTAGACTTTCATAATAGTGTTTTCACCCACAGTATTAGACTATCACAATAGTGTTTTCACCCTCAGTATCAGACTTTCACAATAGTGTTTTCACCTTCAGCATTAGACTTTCATAATAGTGTTTTCACCCTCAGCATTAGACTTTCATAATAGTGTTTTCACCCTCAGCATTAGACTATCACAATAGTGTTTTCACCCTCAGCATTAGACCATCACAATAGTGTTTTCACCCTCAGCATCAGACTATCACAATAGTGTTTTCACCCTCAGCATTAGACTATCACAATAGTGTTTTCACCCTCAGTATCAGACTTTCACAATAGTGTTTTCACCTTCAGCATTAGACTTTCATAATAGTGTTTTCACCCTCAGCATTAGACTTTCATAATAGTGTTTTCACCCTCAGCATTAGACTATCACAATAGTGTTTTCACCCTCAGCATTAGACCATCACAATAGTGTTTTCACCCTCAGCATCAGACTATCACAATAGTGTTTTCACCTTCAGCATTAGACTTTCATAATAGTGTTTTCACCCTCAGCATTAGACTATCACAATAGTGTTTTCACCCACAGTATTAGACTTTCACAATAGTGTTTTCACCTTCAGCATTAGACTTTCATAATAGTGTTTTCACCCTCAGCATTAGACTTTCATAATAGTGTTTTCACCCTCAGCATTAGACTTTCACAATAGTGTTTTCATCCCCAGCATTAGACTTTCACAATAGTGTTTTCACCCATAGCATTAGACTTTTACAATAGTGTTTTCACCTTCAGCATTAGACTTTCACAATAGTGTTTTCATCCCCAGCATTAGACTTTCACAATAGTGTTTTCACCTTCAGCATTAGACTTTCATAATAGTGTTTTCACCTTCAGCATTAGACTTTCACAATAGTGTTTTCACCCATAGCATTAGACTATCACAATAGTGTTTTCACCCACAGTATTAGACTTTCACAATAGTGTTTTCAACTTCAGCATTAGACATTCATAATAGTGTTTTCACCTTCAGCATTAGACTTTCATAATAGTGTTTTCACCCTCAGCATTAGACTTTCACAATAGCGTTTTCACCCTCAGCATTAGACTTTCACAATAGTGTTTTCACCCACAGTATTAGACTTTCACAATAGTGTTTTCACCCTCAGCATTAGACTTTCACAATAGTGTTTTCACCCTCAGTATTAGACTTTCACAATAGTGTTTTCACCCTCAGCATTAGACTTTCACAATAGTGTTTTCACCCTCAGTATTAGACTTTCACAATAGTGTTTTCACCCTCAGCATTAGACTTTCACAATAGTGTTTTCATCCCCAGCATTAGACTTTCACAATAGTGTTTTCACCCACAGCATTAGACTTTCACAACAGTGTTTTCACCCTCAGCATTAGACTTTCACAATAGTGTTTTCACCCTCAGCATTAGACTTTCACAATAGTGTTTTCATCCATAGCATTAGACTTTCACAATAGTGATTTCACCCTCAGCGTTAGACATTCATAATAATGTTTTCACCCTCAGCATTAGACTTTCACAATAGTGTTTTCACCCTCAGCATTAGACTTTCACAATAGTGTTTTCACCCACAGTATTAGACTTTCATAATAGTGTTTTCACCCTCAGCATTAGACTTTCACAATAGTGTTTTCATCCCCAGCATTAGACTTTCACAATAGTGTTTTCACCCACAGCATTAGACTTTCACAACAGTGTTTTCACCCTCAGCATTAGACTTTCACAATAGTGTTTTCACCCTCAGCATTAGACTTTCACAATAGTGTTTTCATCCCCAGCATTAGACTTTCACAATAGTGTTTTCACCCACAGCATTAGACTTTCACAACAGTGTTTTCACCCTCAGCATTAGACTTTCACAACAGTGTTTTCACCCTCAGCATTAGACTTTCACAATAGTGTTTTCACCCTCAGTATTAGACTTTCACAATAGTGTTTTCACCCATAGTATTAGACTTTCACAATAATGTTTTCACCCTCAGCATTAGACTTTCACAATAGTGTTTTCACCCTCAGCATTAGACTTTCACAATAGTGTTTTCACCCTCAGCATTAGACTATCACAATAGTGTTTTCACCCTCAGCATTAGACTTTCACAATAGTGTTTTCACCCACAGCATTAGACTTTCACAATAGTGTTTTCACCCATAGCATTAGACTTTCACAATAGTGTTTTCACCCTCAGCATTAGACTATCACAATAGTGTTTTCACCCTCAGCATTAGACTTTCACAATAGTGTTTTCACCCACAGCATTAGACTTTCACAATAGTGTTTTCACCCACAGCATTAGACTTTCACAATAGTGTTTTCACCCTCAGCATTAGACATTCATAATAGTGTTTTCACCCTCAGCATTAGACTTTCACAATAGTGTTTTCACCCATAGCATTAGACTTTCACAATAGCATTTTCACCCTCAGCATTAGACTATCACAATAGTGTTTTCACCTTCAGCATTAGACTTTCATAATAGTGTTTTCACATTCAGCATTAGACTATCACAATTGTGTTTTCACCCTCAGCATTAGACATTCATAATAGTGTTTTCACCCTCAGCATTAGACTTTCACAATAGTGTTTTCACCCATAGCATTAGACTTTCACAATAGCATTTTCACCCTCAGTATCAGACTTTCATAATAGTGTTTTCACCCTCAGCATTAGACTTTCACAATAGTGTTTTCACCCTCAGCATTAGACATTCATAATAGTGTTTTCACCCTCAGCATTAGACTTTCACAATAGTGTTTTCACCCTCAGCATTAGACTTTCACAATAGTGTTTTCACCCTCAGCATTAGACTTTCATAATAGTGTTTTCACCCATAGCATTAGACATTCATAATAGTGTTTTCACCCTCAGCATTAGACTTTCACAATAGTGTTTTCACCCTCAGCATTAGACTTTCACAATAGTGTTTTCACCTTCAGCATTAGACTTTTATAATAGTGTTTTCACCCTCAGCATTAGACTTTCATAATAGTGTTTTCACCCTCAGCATTAGACTATCACAATACTGTTTTCACCCTCAGCATTAGACTTTCACAATAGTGTTTTCACCTTCAGCATTAGACTTTCACAATAGTGTTTTCACCCTCAGTATTAGACTTTCACAATGGTGTTTTCACCCTCAGCATTAGACTTTCACAACAGTGTTTTCATCCCCAGCATTAGACTTTCACAATAGTGTTTTCACCCATAGCATTAGACTATCACAATAGTGTTTTCACCCACAGTATTAGACTTTCATAATAGTGTTTTCACCCTCAGCATTAGACTTTCACAATAGTGTTTTCACCTTCAGCATTAGACTATCACAATAGCGTTTTCACCCTCAGCATTAGACTTCACAATAGTGTTTTCACCTTCAGCATTAGACTTTCATAATAGTGTTTTCACCTTCAGCATTAGACTTTCATAATAGTGTTTTCACCCTCAGCATTAGACCATCACAATAGCGTTTTCACCCTCAGCATTAGACTATCACAATAGTGTTTTCACCCTCAGCATCAGACTTTCACAATAGTGTTTTCACCTTCAGCATTAGACTTTCATAATAGTGTTTTCACCCTCAGCATTAGACTATCACAATAGTGTTTTCACCCACAGCATTAGACTATCACAATAGTGTTTTCACCCTCAGCATCAGACTATCACAATAGTGTTTTCACCCTCAGCATCAGACTATCACAATAGTGTTTTCACCCTCAGCATTAGACTATCACAATAGTGTTTTCACCCTCAGCATTAGACTATCACAATAGTGTTTTCACCCTCAGCATTAGACCATCACAATAGTGTTTTCACCCACAGCATTAGACTATCACAATAGTGTTTTCACCCTCAGCATCAGACTATCACAATAGTGTTTTCACCCTCAGCATCAGACTATCACAATAGTGTTTTCACCTTCAGCATCAGACTTTCACAATAGTGTTTTCACCCTCAGCATTAGACTATCACAATGGTGTTTTCACCCTCAGCATCAGACTTTCACAATAGTGTTTTCACCCTCAGCATTAGACTATCACAATGGTGTTTTCACCCTCAGCATTAGACTATCACAATAGTGTTTTCACCCTCAGCATCAGACTATCACAATAGTGTTTTCACCTTCAGCATTAGACTTTCATAATAGTGTTTTCACCCTCAGCATTAGACTATCACAATAGTGTTTTCACCCTCAGCATTAGACCATCACAATAGTGTTTTCACCTTCAGCATTAGACTTTCATAATAGTGTTTTCACCCTCAGCATTAGACTATCACAATAGTGTTTTCACCCACAGTATTAGACTTTCACAATAGTGTTTTCACCTTCAGCATTAGACTTTCATAATAGTGTTTTCACCTTCAGCATTAGACTTTCATAATAGTGTTTTCACCCTCAGCATTAGACTTTCACAATAGTGTTTTCATCCCCAGCATTAGACTTTCACAATAGTGTTTTCACCTATAGCATTAGACTTTCACAATAGTGTTTTCACCTTCAGCATTAGACTTTCACAATAGTGTTTTCATCCCCAGCATTAGACTTTCACAATAGTGTTTTCACCCATAGCATTAGACTATCACAATAGTGTTTTCACCCACAGTATTAGACTTTCACAATAGTGTTTTCAACTTCAGCATTAGACATTCATAATAGTGTTTTCACCTTCAGCATTAGACTTTCATAATAGTGTTTTCACCCTCAGCATTAGACTTTCACAATAGCGTTTTCACCCTCAGCATAAGACTTTCACAATAGTGTTTTCACCCACAGTATTAGACTTTCACAATAGTGTTTTCACCCTCAGCATTAGACTTTCACAATAGTGTTTTCACCCTCAGTATTAGACTTTCACAATAGTGTTTTCACCCTCAGCATTAGACTTTCACAATAGTGTTTTCACCCTCAGTATTAGACTTTCACAATAGTGTTTTCACCCTCAGCATTAGACTTTCACAATAGTGTTTTCATCCCCAGCATTAGACTTTCACAATAGTGTTTTCACCCACAGCATTAGACTTTCACAACAGTGTTTTCACCCTCAGCATTAGACTTTCACAATAGTGTTTTCACCCTCAGCATTAGACTTTCACAATAGTGTTTTCATCCATAGCATTAGACTTTCACAATAGTGATTTCACCCTCAGCGTTAGACATTCATAATAATGTTTTCACCCTCAGCATTAGACTTTCACAATAGTGTTTTCACCCTCAGCATTAGACTTTCACAATAGTGTTTTCACCCACAGTATTAGACTTTCATAATAGTGTTTTCACCCTCAGCATTAGACTTTCACAATAGTGTTTTCATCCCCAGCATTAGACTTTCACAATAGTGTTTTCACCCACAGCATTAGACTTTCACAACAGTGTTTTCACCCTCAGCATTAGACTTTCACAATAGTGTTTTCACCCTCAGCATTAGACTTTCACAATAGTGTTTTCACCCTCAGCATTAGACTTTCACAATAGTGTTTTCACCCTCAGCATTAGACTTTCACAATAGTGTTTTCACCCTCAGCATTAGATTATCACAATAGTGTTTTCACCCACAGTATTAGACTTTCACAATAGTGTTTTCATCCATAGCATTAGACTTTCACAATAGTGATTTCACCCTCAGCATTAGACATTCACAATAGTGTTTTCACCCATAGCATTAGACTTTCATAATAGTGTTTTCACCCACAGCATTAGACTTTCACAATAGTGTTTTCACCCATAGCATTAGACTTTCATAATAGTGTTTTCACCTTCAGCATTAGACATTCATAATAGTGTTTTCACCCATAGCGTTAGACATTCATAATAGTGTTTTCACCCATAGCATTAGACTTTCACAATAGTGTTTTCACCCATAGCGTTAGACATTCATAATAGTGTTTTCACCCATAGCATTAGACTTTCACAATAGTGTTTTCACCCATAGCGTTAGACATTCATAATAATGTTTTCACCCTCAGCATTAGACTTTCATAATAGTGTTTTCACCCATAGCATTAGACTTTCACAATAGTGTTTTCACCCATAGCATTAGACTTTCACAATAGTGATTTCACCCTCAGCATTAGACTTTCACAATAGTGTGTTCACCCATAGCATTAGACTTTCACAATAGTGATTTCACCCTCAGTATTAGACTTTCACAACAGTGATTTCACCCTCAGCATTAGACTTTCACAATAGGGTTTTCACCCTCAGCATTAGACTTTCACAATAGTGTTTTCACCCACAGCATTAGACTTTCATAATAGTGTTTTCACCCATAGCATTAGACTTTCACAATAGTGTTTTCACCCTCAGCATTAGACTTTCACAATAGTGATTTCACCCTCAGCATTAGACTTTCACAATAGTGTTTTCACCCATAGCATTAGACTTTCACAATAGGGTTTTCACCCTCAGCATTAGACTTTCACAATAGTGATTTCACCCTCAGCATTAGACTTTCACAATAGTGTTTTCACCCACAGCATTAGACTTTCACAATAGTGTTTTCACCCTCAGCATTAGACTTTCACAATAGTGATTTCACCCTCAGCATTAGACTTTCACAATAGTGTTTTCACCCTCAGCATTAGACTTTCACAATAGTGTTTTCACCCTCAGCATTAGACTTTCACAATGGTGTTTTCACCCACAGCATTAGACTATCACAATAGTGTTTTCACCCACAGTATTAGACTTTCACAATAGTGTTTTCACCCTCAGCATTAGACTTTCACAATAGTGTTTTCACCCACAGCATTAGACTTTCACAATAGTGTTTTCATCCATAGCATTAGACTTTCACAATAGTGTTTTCATCCATATCATTAGACTTTCAAAATAGTGATTTCACCCATAGCAGTAAAATATCAAAATAGTGTTTTCACTTGTAGGAGTTTTATCAAAATAAAAATTCTATCAAAAATTATATAGTGAGCCTGTTCAAGTTTAAGGCAGTACATAAGTATGTTGATGGATGTTGGTAGCTTTTCATTCAAAGTGACTGCTCTGTTTCTTCTGTCTAGGTATCCCTTTCAAAGCGAGGTAAGATTTATTGGTAACCAAATGACTTGGTATGCCTTGATATGATTTTAGACATAAAGTAGAAAGTGATATCCCATCAGAGCTATTTATAGGCCTGTAATTTGTTTTATTTTATAGAGTGTGTTTTAGAGAGACTTTTGATGTTTTTAGACATCTTAGCATTGCTGTGCTAATAGGGATCACAACTACGCTTAAACAATTCAGATGTCTCTCAAGATTGAAACAAAATAAATTATTTTGTTTTTATTATCTTGGAATGGCCACTTGTACAGATTATATCAAAGGTTCTAAATTGCCTGGCAGCCAAAAGGAATGGAAAAGAAAACCTATTTACGCAAAAGATTTAATAGAACTTAAAAGATGCAATATTTACTTGAAAGATAATCATTAAATGATTTTATGAAATTAATTAAGCCTCAAATGTTAGTTTTGATGACATAAAAATACTTCACCTGAGCACCAAGAGGCTGCTGAACTGTTTAATAATGGGTTTTTTTATATATAGCTTATTCACATATCATTGTAGGAGAAAAAATGCAGTTAATAGAAATCAAATTATTTAAACATCCCACCTTTACAGGTGTCTCAGTGAAAACGGGAAAGCTATACCTGAAAATTTCATTATTCATTTTATGATACATAGTACACTGCATGTTCAACAACAGCAAGATGACTTAATGATTGCAGTTAACATGATGTTGTCAAGTTTTACGGAACGCTTGGAGACCAAGATGGTTATAGCATGCTAATCAATGTGTCTGTTATAAAACACAACATTTAGATACACATGGCGACACTCAGATCATCTTTATAGCAAGTTAAAGGTCAATCGAAATGGCCCCAGGTTGGTAATCAATGATAGATTTTCCTGATCCTGTAGACGCTATTAGCCAGTGAAGGTTTTGAGTCGAATAGACAATCCAATCACTGCTGTATCAGTGCATGAAATATCATGAGCTTGACATACCATAGATATGTACTATATAAGTATTCTGAGCTCAGCACATATTGTAGTTGTTATTATATAAGTATTCTGGGCTTAGCACACGTTATATAAATATTCTGAGCTCAGCACACATTATAGTTGTTTGTTATATAAATATTCTGAGCTCAGCACATACTTGTTATTATATAAGTATTCTGGGCTTAGCACACTGTAGGTGTGTATTATATAAGTATTCTGAGCTCAGCACACACTGTAATTGTGCATTATATAAATATTCTGAGCTCAGCACACATTATAGTTGTTTGTTATATAAATATTCTGAGCTTAGCACACACTGTTGCTATGTTTTATATAAATATTCTGAGCTCAGCACACATTGTAGTTGTTTGTTATATAAATATTCTGAGCTTAGCACACACTGTTGCTATGTTTTATATAAATATTCTGAGCTTAGCACACGCCGTAGCTATGTGTAATATAAATATTATGTGCTCAGCACACATTGTAGTTGTTTGTTATATTAATATTCTGGGCTTAGCACACACTGTAGCTATGTGTAATAATAATACTGAGCTTTAGCACGCATTGCAGCTATGTGTAATATAAATATTATGTGCTCAGCACACATAGTAGTTGTTTGTTATATAAATATTCTGAGCTAAGCACACACTGTAGCTATGTGAAATATAAATATTATGTACTCAGCACACATTGTAGTTGTTTGTTATGTAAATATTCTGAGCTTAGCACACATTGTAGCTGTGTGTTAAGAATTCTTACCCGCATGATCATTATGTAAAGTTGTACGAGGTTGCAACTTTCAAGTTATTTATAGATGAATGACTTTGACACACTTTTAAGGTCAGCTAGTTGAAATGTTTAAAACCATTACACCGTGCCTTTTGAGAAGCTTTCAGACAAATGGAAGAGATATATATCTGGTAGTGTCCTTCATTATATCAATGAGCTATCAAAGTTTTTTCCAGTTAGCGACCTTGACCCAAATTTTCAAAATATTTTCAAACAGGCCCTTTGGGTCTGTTGTACGAGTATACAGGATTAGCACATACCTGAGCAGTGTATACATTTAGGTATTCTGAGATTGTAGGTAGATAGAGTGGTTTGAAGACTATTTACAGAACTACTGTAGGGACTTACGTAATGTTGTACATATGTTTAATGGTGTGAGGGCATTGTCTTGTGGTAGATTTGTTTGGATACGCTCGCCTTCTAGCTTTGAGCTAGAGGGATGTATCCTATGTCTTTAGCCTGCAGTGGTACAGTGCCTGACTAAAAACCTGGGTCCAGTTGTTCAAAGGGTGACTAGCTTAATCACTATTTAACAATATTTTTCAAACTTTAATAATTCTGTCAATATACAAGGTAAAATATTAGAATTTTGCATGTAAATTGACAATATTAGGTATTTGATATTTACAAAGTTGTAATTAAATCTATGGTTTCATTTTGAAGTTAAAGACAAATTAAAATTTGCACTAATCACTTATTAAGCTAATCACCCTTTGAACAACTGGGCCCTGGAGATTGAGGGTTGAAGGACCCTATTTTCTTTTCTGTTACAAATTGTGTCTGTGGCTCTCCATTTGGTGAATAGGAGGCTTAGGGTTAAAGATTATTATGTTTAATTTCATTTAAGCATAATTATAAGGAAGGTAAATGTTTCTATATTTTGTAATGAAGACCTGAGTTATTAAAATTAATACAGAAGCACAGTTTGAACTCCAGTGTCTCTGTAGATTGTCACTAAAGGCTGGTTTACCACTTTTAACACTCATTCACCCCTGAAATTCCATGATGAACCATTCTAACCATTGAATTGGAAGTGTGCAAATGTGTCTTCAGGGGTGATTAACAGGGTTAAGCATTATCAGTCAACTTCATGAAGTGGTTTCTTGAACAGCTGTTTATTTCTGAATTATTTTAGTATGGTATATAATAAAGTATATAATAAAACGGGAAAATGTTGTCAAGTTTACCCTAAGGTAAAGGTCAAGGTCATAAGATCTGATGGTAACTTTCAGGAGTGTTTACAACAGCATGATTAGGAATTACCAAGGTCGTTAAGGGTAAAGGTCAAATGTAAAGGTCACATTAAGGCACTTGGTAGATAAGACATCAGATATCCAATACTATCTAGTGTACTAAGCTACAAATGAATCTAATTTACTGATGACCTCAGCTAACCTGAGTCTATCAGTCAAGTCCTTCTGGTAAATGGTTCTGTCTGAAGTAGGAGAATTGGTAACTTTATAAGTATCCACAGCTCCTACAGTTGATTTATACAAATATACAAAACTAGAAATTACACATCCCCCCACAACTCCTCCCCTTCTCCCCACCAACATCTCCTCTCCCCCCCCCCCCCCATCAACTCCTTCCCTACAAATCCAACCCCCCCAACAACACCTCCCCAACCCCCACAACTCTTCCCTTCCCCCCTACAACTCCCCCTCCCCTACAGCTCTCACCCCCACAACTCCTCCCCTCCCCCCACAACTCCTCCCCTCCCCCCACAACTCCCCCCCCTCCCCCCACAACTCCTCCCAAACCCCACAACTGCTCCCCTTCCCCTACAACTCCTCCCATCCCCCCACAACTCCTCCCCTCCCCCCACAACTCCTCCCCAACCCCACAACTCTTCCCCTCCCCCCACAACTCCTCCCCAACCCCACAACTCCTCCCCTCCCCCCACAACTCCTCTCCTCCCCCCCCCCAACTCCTCCCCTCCCCCCACAACTCCTCCCATCCCCCCACAACTCCTCCCCAACCCCACAACTCCTCCCCTCCCCCTACAACTCCTCCCATCTCACCTAAAAATCCTTCCCTCCCCCACAATCTCCCCTCTCCTCACACCCCCCTCACAACTTCTCCCTTCCTCTCCCCAGTCTGTCAATCTGTTGACCGACAGCTGTCTGTCTGTAACACTGGTTCAAATGGCAACCGGTGAGATGGACACATTCTGATCAACTAATAGCTGCCCATCATATACAGCTGAGCTGTAGACGGGCGATTTGATTAGTCGGGATTGTGTCAGCGTTAGGCGGAGGTGTACGGTACTGCAGGGGACGTTTTGATTCAATATCCCAATACAATGTGCTGATCTGTCAAGTGTTTGTCTCCGACTAACTTTCTTGCCAATTGAACTACTGGAGTTTTATTCAATTTCTAGGTCATTATTGCGGGATAAAATTTGGAGATAGAACCTTGTTTTTCATGTCTGAATTAGTATAAACATCAATTTTCTTTAAAGACCGATAATTTGACAGCTGAATAAATAAGATTTCTTGTTTTAGTCAGCAGTTGCAGACACAAAAACCAATTAAATATTTTCTCTCTCAATTTCTGCATCAGAAAAATTTGCGGCAATTAGCTTTCATGAAACATGCATAGCCAGTACACTATGTCTTATAAAGTGAGTAATTCAAGGCCGTTGTCACTTTCCGAATTGGAAAAATTCGTGGAAATAAATAGATATACAGTTATATACACCCTTCAGTGTGCTATAGACATAGAAAGCATCATTGAATTTCAAACTTATCTTAACAAGAACTTAAACATTCAAATCAAATTTTTTGAAAGACTTTGTTTTTTGTACTTTAACGCCTTCAAGTGTGACACAGTGAACTGACCAATCAAAAAGGAGTTTTCAAATTTTGATCATTTTTCGCCGCGCATACTGACAGAAATTTAAAAATTACATATATAATAACTACTGTTGTGTTGATATGATTGAAATATACACTAATAAATAAACTTTATTTTATTTTACAACATTTATGAAACAAATTATATCCAACTTGTATTAATCACCCTTGTTGGCCCGGATGTTAGAGCGCTAGGGGTCTTATTGTGGGAGGAAACCGGAGTACCCGGAGATAACCAACAACGTCGGGCAGGTATAACCTAGCCCATACATTTTCACGCTTGGTTGGGGAATCGAACCCCGGCCCCCCTTGGTGTAATACAATTGCGCTTTCTACTACATCACTCGACCATTAACCAACGATTGAAAGTTATATGAACGCTGTCAATTTGGTGTTTACAAGTGTCACACAATTTGACCATTATTGTACCACAGATTAGATATTATCCTTATTCAGTGAAATTGGATTTCAAACAAATTGTTTTGGGTACATTTATATAAACTTCAAAGTGATATACACGCTATGTAATTTGATATCTATAAATTTCTGTATACATTGTATATGTATTCCACTTAATGTCAAATTCGGGATAATATCTTGTAACTCTCCATTTAATCATAATTTGGTTGATATCATATTGCAGACTTTCCCCAAATGATCGCAGCTAAATGTAACATTTTCATAAACAAGTATGAGAAACGCTGATGACTTGGTCTTTCTAACTGCCAATTTTGTTCCATTAATGGCGCAATTTCCCGTTTTGCCGACTCGGTCGGAAGTAAATCAGAAGCTAAAATCTGTCCCCTTAAGGCTTTCCTATATTTGTTATCAAAGGGTGACTTAAAAAAGTGCAATTTCAAATCAAATTTATCCCAAATATTTGCCAATACACTAACATTTTATATTTAAGCATTTTTTTTTATGAAAAAAACTTATATGAATGTCATATTTGGTTTTACGTTCTATTTTCATTAAACAGATGTCAGTTGTTAAGATAAATGTGTGTTGTTTCATCTCTGTTCTTTTTGTAACGAAGTATGAAAATGTTCTAAAACAAGTTTTTATGTGCTCAGTTGGGATCTGTAGAGATCATTATGACTGTTTAACAGTGTAAAACGAAGACCTCAGCTACTACAGGTGTCATTATCAATTTCTGTTGACTGTAATTAACAACCTCCCACTACATTGATTGATTGAAATGTACACAGCTAATCTATTTCCATCACTACTTTTACAACCATGTCCATTTCATTCACAGCTGCAATCACAAAACAGCTATAGTCTCTTGCGTAAACAAAATTAAATCACCTTCATTACCTTGTCAAGAAAGTTCTCACAGTTATCATTTTTAAGATGAGTGAGCATTAACTTTTTAGGATATCTTATTTTGTCATGTAGAAGTTTTAAGTTTCTTGAGGACGGGAAGTACTTTTTTCAATAATGCTGATAAAACACAATCGTATTAGCTGAAGGGGTCAGTTTTATCGCAATCTGGAAGCATTTCATGGCTATTTTCAGGATAAATTTGTTTGGCGGGAATATTTTTCAGCAACAGAATAAACTGATGAAGCACAATCCCATTAGCTGAAGGGGTCAGGTTTATTACATTCCTGAAGCATTTGATAACTTCTTTCATGAAACATTTGTTTGGCAAAAGGTCACAATCCATTTGATCTTTCCCAGATTGATTTCTAAATTTTGGGATGCGATCTTTTGATTTGGTATTAAAACTAAGGGCCATCAATGTATTTGACCATGTACTTCAACTTAAATCTAAAAATAAAATATTAACAGTAACGATTAACAATATCTGATAAAGGTCGACAATTATAGGTTTATACTTACGTTTGATCTAGGAAGCCTTTCCATTGATTTCACATCCATCAAAGCTGATTGATCACTGGAGAACTGATACTATCACTGATAACTGATATTTTCAGTGCACACTTTCAAAAAAAACCTTTTGAACTGATCAAAATGTCAAATACACTGTAAAGTCCTAAGAAGTTGGCACTCCGAATAAAAGGTCCGCAGATCCCGTTTTAGATATGTACACCAGAATTGTCTTCTAAACTCACACAGTTCTCAGGGTTTGGTTCAAAATTAGTTGTTGTTAAAATATTCAGGTAGGTATTATTCACACTAGTTAAATCAATAAAGGTCTTGCAATGTTAAAAGGCTAAATTTACATGTCTGCAAAAGCGAATAAATAGAGAAAACAATAGCTGGTGTGAAGTTGTATGTACTGGTTGGGTAGAGCGGTATGTAGGTATATATACCTATACTGGTGTACTCCTGACTTGTGTAATGACACATGGTTTAGCTGTCCTGTTACCATACCATGAAATCTACACCTGTCCATCACAGCCACATGAAATTGATTTGCCTCTCTCTGACTGGCTGCTGATGCTGTTTTACCCAGCAGCTGAACCCACTGATACCAACAACCCATCTCTATCTGACAGACTTTCACCCACAGCTCCATGTGGTCGGACGGTATTTAGTTGTAAGGATGGTGTAGTTCATGGAGGGTTTATTCATGTTAGTTCATTTAGAGTAGTTCATGGAGGGTTTAGTTCATAGAGAGTTACTCAAGGTAGTTCATTGTGATTGTAGTTCATAATGAGTATAGTTCCTAATGGTAATTAACTCAAGGTAGTTAATGTGAATTCATAGTCAGGTAGTTCATGATGAGTGTATTTCATGGTGAGTGTATTTCATGCATAGGGGTAATTCACTGAAGTTCATGGTGAGTTGTTCATGGTGAGTGTAGTTCATGGTGAGTGTATTTCATGCATAGGGGTAATTCACTGAAGTTCATGGTGAGTAGTTCATGCATGGGGGTAATTCACTGTAGTTCATGGTGAGTGTAGTTCATTCATAGGGGTAATTCACTGAAGTTCATGGTGAGTGGTTCATGATGAGTGTATTTCATGGTGAGTGTATTTCATGCATAGGGGTAATTCACTGAAGTTCATGGTGAGTGGTTCATGGTGAGTGTAGTTCATGGTGAGTGTATTTCATGCATAGGGGTAATTCACTGAAGTTCATGGTGAGTAGTTCATGCATGGGGGTAATTCAATGAAGTTCATGGTGAGTGTAGTTCATGCATAGGAGTAATTCACTGTAGTTCATGGTGAGTGTAGTTCATTCATAGGGGTAATTTACTGAAGTTCATGGTGAGTAGTTCATGGTGAGTGTAGTTCATGCATAGGGGTAATTCACTGTAGTTCATGGTGAGTTTCAAGTAGTTTATAAGGGATATTTAAAGCAGTTCAGGGTCATTGCAGTTTAGGGTATTTCAAGGCAGCTCCAGTGAATGTAGTTCATAGAAGGTTATTCAGGGTGGTTCATGACAAGGTAATTAATAGAGTAAAGTTCACATAGGGATTTATCTTTTTAGTAAGTTTGAGTTATACTGTAAAAGTTGCTATTTTCACGCATGGAAATTTTCGCTAAGTCAACCTCTAAACTGTTTGCGATGTGTTAATTTTCGCGCTGTCAATCCAGCTGTTTTGTAGTGTGTACCTACAAAACTATTAGACAATGTAGATTTTGAGAAGTATTAATTGTTCACATGTAGATTATATATATGCGGATATTTCATGCAAGCAAAATAAGCGAAAATTTCAACACCACAAAAAATTCCACTTCTACAGTAGATAGAATTCATTGATGGTTATCTAGGGTAGTTCATATAATGGGTCAAGTTAATTAGAACAGCTTGTAATTCAATTGAAGGATTAAGGCAAATACAGTTCAACGGAAATGGTTAAAGAGTATCTATGATATCAATGAAGTCTATAGAACTACATAAGTTTCCTTACATTCTAATGAACGTTGGGCTGCATTCATTGAGGTTTTCAAGTCTTGGTGCTTTAAGAGAAAGCACATTTTTCTAATTAAAATATCTTCAGCTGTTTCGGATAGACCTTACCGCACCTCACATAATTATCCTACCTGGCTAGATTACAAAGCAGGTATGTTGAAATTATCTCAATATGCAGTGCAACACAAGAAAACTATTCAGAAAAACCTGAGAACCAGGATTTGTACATTAAAACTCTTCCTTCGTGGTATATCTGTTAGCTGTGAATGAGGGATAATTATTTTTATTTTAAGGACATTTAGTGCATATGTTACTTGACGCCCAAACGTTATTTGGTGCAGACCCTAATGCTAGCAGCATGCTAATTATAGATGGTAAATTGGCATAATGTATGTAATTGGGTAATTAAAATGATGGTTTTTGTTAAGGAATACTGGATGCTGAGATTTCACGTCACCTGACTCGAAGAACCAAATTACTTATGCTGAGCTTCCATTAACAATATATAGCTTAACATTTACTATGGAAATATCTTTTTTCTAAAATGGCTTATAAAATAGAATATTTTTTAGGCCAAGGGATATGATATTTTTAGGTCATCTGACCCGAAGGGTCAAGATGACCTATTGCCATCATGCTTCGTCCGTCGTCGTGCGCCGTCCGCCGTCCGCCGTCCGTAAACTTTTCCTTTAACAATCTTCTTCTTAGTAAGCAAAAGGCTCTAGGTGCTGATATTTGGCCAGTAGGCACCTGGGATTGAGTGCTACAAAGTTTCCTCATTTCAATGACCTTGACCTGTTTTCAAGGTCACAGGGGTCAAATATGTAAAAACCTTTAACAATCTTCTTCTCAGTAACCAAAAGGTCTAGGGTAATGATATTTGGCCAGTAGGCACCTGGGATAGAGTGCTACAAAGTTTCCTCATATCGATGACCTTGACCTACTTTCAAGGTCACAGGGGTCAAATATGTAAAAATCTTTAACAATCTTCTTCTCAATAACCAAAAGGCCCTGGGTGCTGATATTTGGCTGGTAGGTACTTGGCATAGTGTGCTATCAAGTTTCCTCATATGAATGATCTTGACCCACTTTCAAGGTCACAGGGGTCAAATATGTAAAAATCTTTAACAATCTTCTTCTCAATAACCAAAGGGCCCTGGGTGCTGATATTTGGCTGGTAGGTACCTGGCATAGTGTGCTATCAAGTTTCCTCATATGAATGATCTTGACCCACTTTCAAGGTCACAGAGGTCAAATATGTAAAATCTTTTAACAATCTTCTTCTCGCTATCAAATCCCCCAGAGTAATATGGTATTTGGCTAGTAGGTACCTGGGATAGAGTGCTACAAACTTTCCTCATACAATGGACCTCAACCTACTTTCAAGGTCATAGGGGTCAAACATGTAAAAATACCTTTAACAATCTTCTCCTCAACAACTTAAAGGCCCTGGGTGTTGATATTTAGCCAGTAGGTACCTCTAATGGAGTGCTACAAAGTTTCCTTGTATGAATGACCTTGACCTACTTTCAAGGTCGCAAGGGTAAAACATGTAAAAATCTTTTAACAAACGTCTTCTCGCTTACCAAAAGGCCCTAGGTGCTGATATTTGGCCAATGGGTACCTGGGACAGATTGGTGCAAAGATTCCTCATATAGACCTTCACTTATACTTTCAAGGTCACAGGGGTTATAAACATGTATGTAGATATCTTTGAACAACTTGGCAAAAACAAACACAAATGATATAGATCTTTATAGTCAGATGACCGTTGAGGCCCCTGGGCCTCTTGTTTGGGATGCTTGCAAACTTGATCCCCAACAAAAAGTTAGTCAGACTGTGCCTGTATTAAATAGGCCAATTATAGGTAATAGGGGTGAACTTTGAACTCTGGCTGGCCATATGGATGCTTAACTTGTTGATCGACCCCTCTTTTTTAATAATGAACTATTCCAAGTTTTGAATTAGAAGAGTTCAAATGTGTGTTGAGGGATTAATGAATTCATCTAAGATTTCCCAATTTACCCCTCAACCATGTGAAGCATCAGAGAATTTAAATGATCAAGAAAATAATAAAAGAGTTCTGGCAATAAAGTGAAAAGAGTTCTGACAAAATCTGGTCTAATAGTCTTTACTGGATAAAGGGATTTCAGACTGTATGAATGAAAGATTCAAAGATTCATTAAAGTGATTTAATCAATTTGTTATCAAGACTTTTATTGCCAAGTATTTAACTCATTGTGTTAATGAACTTATCAACTTACCATAAAACTGGAGCATTATCGCTCTACATTACAGAAATTACTTAGCATATGTCTGTCCTGAATAAAAAATAAGTGCATAGACACACAGAGGACATTACATCATACTACTGAGAATATCCCAGGGGTTCCTCCCCACCCAGAGGACTTTATCCTGTCTTGGAAAGAACAACGTCCCTCCCAAAATCTACATATGTTTTGCTTGTTATGTAAAGACAAACATATTCTGGCTCCATGGCTGTCTGCCTAAAACTGTCCCTGGGGATTAAGTTCTTAGACCATCAATTGGCAACAATTTAGATGTCATCCTGGAATAATACAGATACATATGCAATAGCTGAAATGAATCAACAAAAATAATAATGCTACTAAGATTGATCCAGGGGTCTGGCCTTGCTCCTGAGGACTTGTTTTAAGATTTGAAGGCAGTTAGTTTAATCTCAATCCAATAAACATATATAAATTGTTAGACCTAAAGCACAAATATAGTCATGCTGACAGGATCTGTACAGGGGTCTGGCCCCACCCTTATGGACTTCACAGGTCACAGGTTCATAACGTTAAAACCGTCTGGGTCACCTCGGTAATATAAATTGATATGAAGTTCCTCGGCATGGTAGAATTATAAGATGCAGTCATGTTGACTCACCATATTAGGATCCAGGACAGTAACAATATGACTTTTGTACAGTGTTAACTGACCTGTATCACAACATTGAGTCATTCTTAAACTAGAACAGGTTTAGTTCTCCTAAAGGACTGAAGTCCGAACAAGTAAAACCATCGTGAGTGATACGGGCCCTATAGGTATTTTGTTTTTAGATGGTATTAAATTTTTTCAAAATTTTTGTATGGTTAGTACTAATCACCTGAAGGTGTCTTTGTTTGCTAATAATAAAGAAACAACTTATTAATTGGTACCTGCGGGTATCAGTTATTTCCCTTGTGTAAACTGAACAGGCCTATATGTGTATTTTTGGTAGCAATTTGGTTGATGATTAATGAAGAGTTAATTAGTTTGAAGTTATGTTAAAATTGAACAGAAAGTTCCACTAATCAAAAACAGGAAAAGTGTGGGAATAGTTGTCGGACCATCATCAGCCATCCGACGTCAACTTTTAAACAATTTTTTCTCAATCAAAACACCTAAAATGAACATATTGGCATGCTGGGATGCAGGGCTATCAAGTTGTTCAAATAACCTTGACCTTCTTTCAAGGTCACAAGGGTCCATGTTGTTAAAACCCTTGAACAACTTCTTCTCCGTAACAAAAAAAACAGGATACTAATATTTGACCTTTTGCATGCTAAGATGAAGGGCTACATAGTGTGTTCAAATGAATGACCTTGACCCACTTCCAAGGTCACTGGGGTCAATAATTTTAAAATCATCAAACAACTTTTTCTAAATAATCAAACAACCCAGAGTACTGATCATTTGGTTTGTAACTCGCTGAGATGAATGGCTATCAATTCTTCCAAATGAATGATCTTGACCCACACTTTCAAGGTCACAGAGGTCAAATAGATTTAAATTCTTTAAACAAAATAGCACAAAACTGATTTTGGGCTTGTTAGATGCTAGGATGAAGAGCTAAAGATTTGTTTAAAATCTTCAGAAAATGACCGTGATGAAGGTCCCAGGGAACAAATGTGTGAAAAATGATCAAAACATTTCATCTCAATAACCAAAAGGCATAGGGCTAATAAGTCTTTCAAATAGATGACCTTGATTTATTTTCAAAGTCACAGGTGTCAAGTTGGAGCTTTGTAGTTTTCATGTTACATTTAAATAACTTGGCAAATAAACAGCTTCCATGGCCAAATATACAGCTTCATAGCCATTTCAAACTATTGGAATCTGTTTGCATGCCACAGTATTCAATTCCCAGTTAAATTACAAAACAAAGATAAATTCAGTTGGAACAGAAGTCTCCATCAAGAGCACCTGTGTTAAGAGGCCACTTTTCATGTTTCCCATTGAAGTGATATTATTGTGCATGTTGCACCTCCATAAAGAGACCAGCTATCACCTGTGTTCAGAGGCCACTTTTAATGTCTGTTTTTATAACGCACCTGTAGTGGGAGACCAACTGAACTAAAAGGCCACTTTTTTGACTTTCAAAAGACATATTATCTGTAGACATCCAATGGATACAGGGCCTGTATACCTGAAACCGTTCTCATGCTCAAGCAAGGATTCTTTGCTCAAGCCTTATTTCTTCTTATGGCTAAAAATTATTTAAACAATATGATTTTGTCAGAGTTTTGGTAAAACATTGAAGAGACATCTAGAGGTAAGCTGTTTTCAACATTTAGAATGATTTTTTAACTCTTCGATATGATTCAGGTGAGTTTCAATAAAGCTGGCTTGAGCACAGAATCCATGCTTGAGCAGGAGAACTGTTTCATGAATACAGGCCATGCGGTCTTACCCAAACTGTACGGTCACAGAGGTAACACCCAAACTGTACGGTCACAGATGTACAACCCAACAAACTGTACAATCACAGAGGTACAACCCAAACTGTAATATCACAGAGTTACAACCCAAACTGTACGGACACAGAGGTAAAACCCAAACTGTACGATCACAGGTACAACCCAAACTGTACAATCACAGAGGTACAACCCAAACTGTACGGTCACAGAGTTACAACCCAAACTGTACGATCACAGAGTTACAACCCAAACTGTACGGTCACAGAGTTACAACCCAAACTGTACGGTCACAGAGGTACAACCCGAACTGTACGATCACAGAGTTACAACCCGAACTGTACGATCACAGAGGTACAACCCAAACTGTACGATCACAGAGGTACAACCCAAACTGTACGGTCACAGAGTTACAACCCGAACTGTACGATCACAGAGTTACAACCCGAACCGTACGATCACAGAGGTACAACCCGAACCGTACGATCACAGAGGTACAACCCGAACCGTACGATTACAGAGGTACAACCCGAACCGTACGATCACAGAGGTACAACCCGAACCGTACGATCACAGAGGTACAACCCGAACCCTACGATTACAGAGGTACAACCCGAACCGTATGATCACAGAGTTACAACCCGAACCGTACGATTACAGAGGTACAACCCGAACCGTACGATCACAGAGGTACAACCCGAACCGTACAATCACAGAGGTACAACCCAAACTGTACGGTCACAGAGGTACAACCCAAACTGTACGGTCACAGAGTTACAACCCAAACTGTACAGTCACAGAGGTACAACCCAAACTGTACGATCACAGAGGTACAACCCAAACTGTACGGTCACAGAGTTACAACCCAAACTGTACGGTCACAGAGGTACAACCCAAACTGTACGATCACAGAGTTACAACCCAAACTGTATGATCACAGAGGTACAACCCAAACTGTACGGTCACAGAGGTACAACCCAAACTGTACGGTCACAGAGGTACAACCCAAACTGTACGGTCACAGAGTTAAAACCCAAACTGTACGGTCACAGAGGTACAACCCAAACTGTACGGTCACAGAGTTACAACCCAAACTGTATGATCACAGAGGTACAGCCGTAACTGTACGGTCACAGAGGTACAATCCTAACTGTACGGTCACAGAGGTACAACCCAAACTGTACGACCACAGAGGTACAACCCAAACTGTACGGTCACAGAGTTCCAACTCGAACCGTACGATCACAGAGTTACAACCCAAACTGTACGGTCACAGAGTTCCAACCCGAACTGTACGATCACAGAGTTACAACCCGAACTGTACGATCACAGAGGTACAACCCGAACTGTACGATCACAGAGGTACAACCCGAACCGTACGATCACAGAGGTACAACCCGAACCGTACGATCACAGAGGTACAACCCGAACCGTACGATTACAGAGGTACAACCCGAACCGTACGATCACAGAGTTACAACCCAAACTGTACGGTCACAGAGTTCCAACCCAAACTGTACGGTCACAGAGTTACAACCCAAACTGTATGGTCACAGAGGTACAACCCGAACCGTACGATCACAGAGGTACAACCCGAACCGTACGATCACAGAGGTACAACCCGAACCGTACGATTACAGAGGTACAACCCGAACCGTACGATCACAGAGTTACAACCCAAACTGTACGGTCACAGAGTTCCAACCCGAACTGTACGATCACAGAGTTACAACCCGAACTGTACGATCACAGAGGTACAACCCGAACCGTACGATCACAGAGGTACAACCCGAACCGTACGATTACAGAGGTACAACCCGAACCGTACGATCACAGAGGTACAACCCGAACCGTACAATCACAGAGGTACAACTGAACCGTACGATCACAGAGGAACAACCCAAACCATTCAATCATCGAGATACAACCCTAACTGTACGATCACAGAGGTACTGGCCTGTGTTGTTTGTTAGTGTTTTTGAGCAGACATAAGCCTGTATTTTGTCGTCAGTCGCGGGTAAGATACAGGGATCACCTTGTCCAATTTTGTTTGTATTTCATTTGTTTTCAAACTCGGTGTGTTGATTTATTTTATCACTCCAGAAATAATGGAATATTTCTAAAAGATGGACTGTGTGAAAATTCACTCCTATGCTCGTTTAGAGATTATTTAGTTGACAAGATTTTGTAGACTTGCTGCGGGATCAGAGACGAGGATCCGCCTGGGGTATTGTGTGGGCTGAATTACCCACATCACTAGGTTTTTCCATCAGATTCTCTATGTAATCCATTAGAAGGCGATGATGAGCTTTAGATACATATATGATCTTACGGAATTTACAAACCAGCCATTGGCCAAGGGCAACTTTACATAATTACAGGGGCAGACCATCTCGTAGATTTTAGACCAAAATCGTACTTTTGTGAAATGTGCTTATATGTGTGAGGAAGTCTGTGAATTTTTATCCCGAGATTTAATCAAGGGATTATGTATGATGCTGAGGTTCCTTAAGACCCGTCTGTTCTATAGCAGCTAGTCAGATTACTATGGTGGACTTCCAACCAACAGACTAGTTACTAGTCTGTTAAAGCTAATGACAACTTGACAACTAGGCAAGTCTATTAAAGATTGACAACTAGGTAAAATTAACCTTTAATTTGTTGCTATGGAGAAGTCTGTTAAAGCTTGACAACCAGGTAAAATTAACTTTTGTTACTTATGGAGAAGTCTGTTAAAGCTTGACAACCAGGCAAAATTAACCTTTGTTGCTATATGGAGAGGTCTTAACTGTTAAAGCTTGACAACAAGGTAAAATTCACTTTTGTTACTTATGGACAAGTCAATTAATGCTTGACAACAAGGTAAAATTAACTTTTGTTACTTATGGACAAGTCAATTAATTCTTGACAACAAGACAAAATTATTCTTTAGTTGTTACTTTGGGGAAGTCTGTTAATTTAAGCTTGCATTGAAAACCAGGTAAAATTAGCCTTAACGTCAATTAAAGCTTGACAACCAGGCAAACTTAACCATTGTTGCTTTATGGAGAAATGTATTAAAGATGACATAACACACACATATGCTTCACCTTTTAAATTTAGTATTAGATACAGTATGCCAAAAAAATGAATTAAACTGCACCATACAGCTGTTTTGTCGTTCTAGGACTCTTCAGTGATGCTAGGGACCAAAGGGTGGGAATCCAAAATTTCTAAACTAATGTAGAAGCAGAAGAGTCAGTGGCGTAAATTAAGTAGGCAAAATTAACCTTCAAGTCAATTAAAGATTAACAACTAGGCAAAATTAACCTTAAAGTCAATTAAAGATTGACAACTAGGCAAAATTAACCTTAAAGTCAATTAAAGATTGACAACTAGGCAAAATTAACCTTTGTTGCTATGGGGAAGTCTTTTAAAGATTGACAAGTAGGCAAAATTAAGTTTAGTGATACTAAAGAAGTCTATTAAAGAATTAAAGTCTGGCTGAGCAAACTCTGGTAACTATATAAATAGTTTATGAAAGTTGAGCCAGGCAAAATTAACCTTGGTTACTGTCAAAGAAGACTCACTGTTTAAGATTGACAAACAGTCAAAATTAACCCTGCATAGTTACTTAAGAAGTTGATTACTAAAGGACTGCGGACAAACAGGCAAAATTTTGGTGCTCTGTTAATTAGCGCAGCAGATAGCCAACTTGCCTTTCACTAAGGTGCAGGGGTTCTGAGTGAATAGTTTGGGGGTTCTGAGTGAATAGTTTGGGGGTTCTGAGTGAATAGTCGGGGGTTCTGAGTGAATAGTTCAGGGGTTCTGAGTGAATAGTTCAAGGGTTCTGAGTGAATAGTTCAGGGGTTCTGAGTGAATAGTCGGGGGTTCTGAGTTAATAATTCAGGGGTTCTGAGTGAATAATTCAGGGGTTCTGAGTGAATAGTTCAGGGGTTCTGAGTGAATAGTTTTGGGGTTCTGAGTGAATAGTCAGGGGTTCTGAGTGAATAGTTCAGGGTTTCTGAGTGAATAGTTCAAGGGTTCTGAGTAAATAGTTCAGGGGTTCTGAGTGAATAGTTCGGGGGATCTGAGTGAATAGTTCAGGGGTTCTGAGTGAATAGTTCGGGGTTCTAAGTGAATAGTTCGGGGGTTCTGAGTTAATAGTTCAGGGGTTCTGAGTGAATAGTTCAGGGGTTCTGAGTGAATAGTTCAGGGGTTCTGAGTGAATAGTTCAGGGGTTCTGAGTGAATAGTTCAGGGGTTCTGAGTGAATAGTTCGGGGGTTCTGAGTGAATAGTTCAGGGGTTCTGGATGAATAGTTCAGGGGTTCTGAGTGAATAGTTTGGAGGTTCTGAGTGAATAGTTCAGGGGTTCTGAGTGAATAGTCCGGCCAGATCGCACACAAAAGTTATGCAATTGATCGCTCAACTACATGGATTTTTTGTGGTTGTCTCCAATTTCTCCCCACAAAAAAATCTTAGTGGAACTTATTTCCAACCAAAAAGATCAATAAATATTATAATATAATTTGATATTACTCATTTTATAATTGTTGTAAAATAGATGATGTTTATGTTTCGAAATTGAAAGAAAAATTCAAGATTGTTTATGTTTCAAACCGCGGGTACATGCATACCGCGTACTGATATCACTTTAGATTTATAACATTATCAGGAAATATGAGCTAATATATCTATATTATCCGTGACACTGTTTAACATCAGGAAGTACTGAATTATACACGAATGATGTAATTATCAGTCATTAGTACGTTAATGCAAAGTTCCGAACTCATCAGCTTCTGTAATAAGCTCAAACTTCAATATAACACAGATGTTGCGGTGTACACTTTACAAGATGATGCAAGCCTCGTTCCATGGGTGTTTCTGTTTCCTTAGTGTGTTGTCGTGCTATTAATTAATTGGCCGCAAGTGTCAGTATGTTATTGATGAGCCTTTTTCTACGTGGCGGCTGCTTTCTTGAGAAATGCTTAAGGGCTCTTACCGCTAACTTTCATGATGGGTGACATCATTCACTCAAATAGGAATATAAACATTGAAAATCAGTTTTTATGTGCTTCTTTTTTTTTCTTTCTTTCAGTACCTCTGTCAAGTTTTCATCAGCAGTGTCTTTTTTATGAACGATAAACATAATTGAGTTATAGGTTTTGTAATTTTCAAATACCATCCACTGATGAGATTTTAAAAATATTGTTGTTTTTCGGAATTAAAATGAAAGATAGCCTCATTTAAAATTCTCTTCATGTGATATATTTTAAAGAAGAGGAAATATGCACAGTCAGACCGTGATTAGAACCCGGGACCAGTCCAAACTCTGGACGGAGGCTCAACCAATTAAGCCATCTGGTCACTGACGATCAACCCCCAAGTCCAATTCCACTCAACATTCCTACTGCCATTTTCTAAGTTTCATGAATAGCACCTGATGACACCAGGATCTTCCCAACTCTAGATGGATGCTCAACCAATTGAGCTACCTGGTCGCAGGACTACATGATCGACCCAGTCCAGTTCCGCTACATTGCTCCCTCCTTTTTCTTAGTCTTTGCCCCTGAAGTCACAACTATGTACAACCAAGGTTTGTGTATCCCCTTGCCCCTGAAGTCACAACTATGTACAACCCAGGTTTGGGTATACCCTTTGCCCCTGAAGTCACAACTATGTACAACCCAGGTTTGGGTATACCCTTTGCCCTGCAGTCACGACTATGTACAACCCAGGTTTGGGTATACTCTTTGCCCCTGAAGTCACAACTATGTACAACCCAGTATTGGGTATACCCCTTGCCCCTGAAGTCACAACTATGTACAACCCAGGTTTGGGTATACCTGAGATTATAGATTCTGTAATATTTAATTTAGTGGATGTAAATCTTGAAATAATTCTTATGTTGTATTTCCTTTTTATACTATTTTCCTAACCATTTTTTAAAGACAGATTTCCAATGACTTGGTGAGTTTGATTTCTGCATGTACAAGAAGTCAAATGTATACCAACATATAATTGCTTAACATTTTAATATTATTGGAAATAAAGTTGTCGCTAATTGTTATCTTAGTTTTGTCAAAACACCAAATGAAATATGCACAAACAGTTACAAATCTGAGTGAGTCACTGTACAAAGAGAAAGTTTCACCAAAGATAATTATAATTGTATGAAATATACGTACAATGTAGGCTCGTAGCCCTGAACGTGTATCTTACAGTTCAAGCTAAAAGGTTGAAACGTCTGACGTCAATTACCTTCGTTGACAGGTATGTTTAGTACAGGTTGGACATTTCAACCATCGCCATGAAATAGAAATCCTTATCGTTCTCGCTCTGTTACATAAGGATCTGACAACACCCCACGAGAGGTCATTGTCTGACGACGTTAGTACCTAGTGTACTGCACACTCAAGGCGAATTGTCTTATTGAGGATGTCACCTGCAGCAAGACATTTCGTCATTAAAAGCTGGTTGTGATGTAATGACTTCACACATTTTGCGAGCTTAATATCCCACACAGAATTAACTTTAAAGGTTCTGTAAGTGATAAATGATTGGTCAATCAAATACAAGAGTTCATCAGAACATGACCCCTTATGGAAAGTTGTCAGATCCTCTGTAAGCATACCTGTCAACCCTCCCTCATTTAAATTATTAGGGAAACTCCCTCATTTTGACCAAAGTTTACCAATCTCCCTCGACATCTCCCTCATTTAAGTCCAAACCCACAATGTCTCAAAATCTACATCTTGTGGTCAAATGAGATCCTTAAGTTGCTGCAGGATATGTTTAATGACCATAACAGATGCGTCTGGATCAAATGAATGCTTTGTGAAGTTATTTTGATACATAATAAGGGAAAGACAAATTGAGCAATGCAGTTTCAGTCACATTTCACACACACTTTCTCCCTCATTGGAAATGTGGAATGAGGGAGATCTCCTTCATTGGAGGTTTCAGAGGTTGACACCTATATGTGTAAGCAAAGAGTATTGAATTCGAAGCCAAAATTAGGATCTGAATTTTAATCAGATTGAAATTTTAACATCAGACTGCAAGAATTCTCAGAATTTCACTGGTTCTGAAAACATGCAATTGATGCTCAAAAACATGTCCCGGATTATGGTTCTGAAAATGTGAAAAGGGTGGACTCAATGAAAAGACATGATGGAATTTTCAGAAAAGCTTAAATCTTTAAAACATCATGATAGAAAAATGTGATGAGATGGGTTTTTTTGAACATCGGGAACATTCTACTACAATTTTTATTTTTGGGTTCCAAGTAAATTGAATTTTATTCAGTTAATGTTTGATAAATATCAGTGATTATATAATTAGTTAGAACGGTATCCTCGATACTATATGGGCTAACACTCTCTTAAGCTCACTGTACCCCTTGAATTATAATGTCATAGCACCAGCCTCATATGCAAGGCTCGAAGCTAGCGAATTAATTGGTCTGTGGTAAAAATAATCTGACCTATCGCTAGACTTTGGATATCTGTCCTGTAAAGATCAAAGAGGAGCAAACCACAATCTCAAGGCCAGTTAAACTGTTATATTTAAGGATTAACTTTCTATTTTGTTTAGGTTATCGGGGGATAACTACAATGGAAAACGGGTAAATTCAATAACCGGCGAAGGCGGTTATGTATAATTTACCCGTTTTCCATTGTAGTTATCTCCCGATAACCTAAACAAAATAGAAAGTTAATCCTTATATTTACAGTATCTTTCTGTGAAATGTTCGTAACTATTTTGTTATTTTATTCTGGGCGAATGTTAGCTTTTAGCTACAGGGAGTGGGAGGGTGGGGTCTTATTTTGGAAGGAAACTGGAATACCCAGAGAAAACCAATGTGGTCAAACTGTTGACCCCATACCTTTTCACGTTCGATCGGGGAATTGAACCCCGGTCGCCATGGTGAAAATCAAGTGCAGTGCACTGCGTGAGCCTGCCACCTCACAACCCCGCCCATGTACCACCAAATACCTTTATATGACCACAAGATGTACATCAAAGGAAAAACTAGTTTTTTTTTTAAAACATCTAAAATATATGTGTAGCATTCAGAGCTTTTAAGCTTTCATTTTATTATGACATTATTCCAGAGGTTTAGAGAGTGAAAGTATTGAAGATGTTCATGGAACCATTCATGCAGTGTCCTTAACTCTGAGCTAGATGAGTTTTGTTATTCGTGGTTTGTATATTTCTTAACTGACCAGGTGTTGATGGAGATACGTCTGACGGTGTTAAGTAGCTTCGTTACAACATCTCGTAGATAGCTTTGTGTACGCTCATAATTAGTTTCATTTTATTGTGCAGATCACAAATTCAAACAGAACTGCCGGCAGCATTAATTGTCAGCACAAGCTGTCTTCTAACAATATAAAAGTATATACGTGTCCTGTCTATAAAGTCTACCATATGGTGGATTAAAGTCAATATTTACGATGTTATAGAAATAAACACAGGTGTTACCAAACATCTTACCTGTGTACCTAATGATGCAGACATAATAACGAGTATCTATGGTCGTGTTACAGGTGGGAAGTACATTATGGAGTTTATAGACATGATAGGTTTCTGTCGTTTGTCGAACATATTGCAGGGCAATTAGCGAGGACAGAATGACTATTGTCTTAGTTTTATGTGCAAAATATCAATGGCTTTGAAATGGGAATTGTTAACATCCCTTGTTTGGCTCTATTTCGTTAAAAACACCTTTATATGTACCAGTTTGATGTATTTTGGCTGGCTGGCTGGCTGGCTGACCCCGTTTTGGAGAGAGACTCTTAAGTTCAACAAGAGACCCAAAAACTAAACATTTTCATCAAGTGAATTTGCAGAATTCTTTCGATTTTCTAAGGTCTGATGATTTCATTATAAAGACCAGACATTGAAATATGCAATTTCAACGTTTTCCATGTGGTGTATATATATATATATGCAGACATTTTTTTTCTCAATAGATGTAATCGATCGCCCCATGAAAATTAAATATAAAAAATGTATAAAAAAAGGAAGGAAATGGCAAGTATGTTATTTTGAAGGCAATCTTTTAAGTATGCTACACTTGTTTATTTATTCTGGTGCTAGTATTGGGATAAATCCCAATTCTGACCTTTGAATTTAAACCTCTCTGCGATAATAGTAGTTATATAATAAGTGAAGAGTGAAAGCAGACTTTGCGATTTTCCTTTTCGGCCTCATCATCTTACATCTTTCTTACGTCATTGAGGCCACCATCAGCCTGTTGCCAAATGTACACTGTATACTGCACATAGGAAATGTACATAGAAATAGCCCCTTTCTGATAAAACTTGTGTTTAACCAATATGAATTTCTCCAATTTGTGTAACTATTATATTCTTTATTTATAAATAACATTTGCTGTTATGATAAAGTTGCTCGCATTCGGAAGGATAGAAAAGTCCAAACGTTCAACTGGAGCTAAAAATTACCCAGGATGCATCACCATTATAAGAAGATGGGGACTAAAACATACAAGCTTCTAAGTGTTCCTTGGACGTAATTCAACTGTTGTTTATCAATTAAGCAGTATTTGTGAGATTGTTTGTCATCAAAGGTGAAGAAAAAATATTTTGTGGTGAAACATCATCGTTATATTAATTGGAGTTTACACTGTCAGCCAATGATATAAGTAGGTACGTGAAGGGTACTCTCATCAGTAGGTCTGCGTTCCGTGATCAGCCGCAGCCACAACATTGTCTCAACACGTCACGGAGAATCAGAAAAACGGAAAGGTTTAGCAGCATCTGTTTTACATAGTCCTGCAACGGAACTTTTGAGAGTGAAATTTTTCACTATGTACAATCGGTTCAAAACATAAACCATGTGAGAAGGCTTGAGAAAATTGATAGAGATGGTATCTTTGTTTGATAGAACAGATTACCAGTTATCATTGGTCTGGTGACAGAGCATATCAATCTAACAGCTGCTACGGAAAATAGTTCCGACATTCCTGAAGTTCTGCCGTCTGCTACACCTCCAGTGGCAGCTATGGGTGTGGGAGGGGTAACACCTTACCCTTAAATCTCCGACTTTCTTTGAAGATCAACAAATAAATTCTGAAGATAGATCTATATAATGTCTTCTGTGTCTCATAAAAAAATATTTTTCCTTTGCATTATTTTATCATTCACTTAATCTCTTGTATTTCCATCTTTCGTTCTTTTACATGATGGGTAAAGTGTTCTTTAACCCTTTGCCACATGCAAGCTTATGAAAAACAGCTCTGTGCATCATTGAAGAAAACATACAATGTTCGTTGTGAACATTGTTGCAGCATCAGCCATTTCAGAGCACCATCTCAATGGCACATTTTGTTGAATTTTACAGTGATGAAGTGTTCAACTTTAAAGTTGATTTTTGAAGCTGATCTGTTTATTTTTGACAAATTTTGTTGTAATGAAGTATATTCAGAATTAATCAAAGTTTACTTTGGTGCATTTTCCAAGAAAATTTGACAAATATTGAAGTGTCAAAAATCACATTTAAAGCCTGTTTGGTAAAAATTAGAAAACAAAAACAATACTTGTCTCTCATAATATTTTTGTTGTTGTTTTATGTTTGTTGTTTAGCAGTGAATTAAACTTGAAAAAGTTCCAGGCGGTCAACTGTTCCTTCATACACATTACATACCAAAAATATCAATTTCATATTGGTTTCTAATCGATGTAAAATCATATTTTGCCCGCATGATGTCCATCAGTAAATAATTACATTCAGGAGTCTCAATATCAATGTCCATGATTAAGATATTTAACAGTAAACATAACAATGTGCCTCATCAGTATTTTATGTAAAAAATACATTTATGGACATATTTCTTATGAAAGGTTTAAAAGTGTAATAATCATTATCTTATTCATGTGTAATAAGTTTTTTATCAATCCAATATTGTTTATTTTGTCAGTCAGAAGCTTGGAAAATGTTGATTCTAGATCTGGAAACAGTAGCCTAAAAGCCAATTCACACGATGTTTTTTCAACGATAAAAATCACAATGATTCAATATTGTATTAATATCTTAATGTATCACGAATGTGATGTATATTCAGCGTATATTAAATCGGATAAATATTTTTATTCCCGACTCCGTCTTGCGTTATTTCTACTTTCGGTTTCTGTCCGCCGGCTCATATAAACAGGTTTACATCTTGCGGTAATAAAATTAAATCGTCTGTTTTCACTAAAAGACAATTCAAAATGGAAAACTTAGTTTGGAATTAATTTTATAGAAGTTTCGCATGAAGTTAAGCTACCGACTCTCTCATAAAAACATCGTTATTAACACTGAAACTCACTGCTTCAGTCTAAAGCTCTGCCAGGCTGTACAGTAATGGCGGCGGTACGGCAACTTCAAACCCAGTCGTGAATAATCATCCTTTCTTTGTGATTTTCCCGATAAAAGATCTTGATTATCAGTGTCCGTAATTGCATGACTTCAGCTCTAAATCAGTTGAATAAACTGTCTTTCATTAATTACAAAAACGGTCTGAAAACACACGTTAAACTGAAGCATGCCGTGTCTGTTTATCGCTAACATGTCCGCCGTCAGCGGCATGCGTGACCCCAACTTTCTGCGGTAATTCCTCAAATCTTTTTATAGTAAACATATGCCGATTTTTCATTGGTTACAAGCCTGGGTTGTTTTTATTTATGACGTCAAAGTCTCAATATAGGTGGCGCTTTTCGATCATGTGATATACACAAATAGAAATCACTAGTCAACATGGCATCGAGAGGCGCTTGCATTGAGATCGTGTAGGGGCGTCGAGAAGCGCTTACATTGAGATGGTGCGGGGGCGTCGAGAGGCGCTTACATGTGGCAAGGGGTAAAGGCGTCCAGAGGCGCTTACATGGGGCAAAGGGTTAAGAAAAGATATCTATGTCTCTGGCAAAAAGATTGGTCCATCGTCTACTTATCAAGATTTATGTACTGGACAACATTTTCTACTTGTGAAGATTTGTACTATATTCAGTTATGTAAATATTGCCATTAGTCTCCTTCTTGTATGTGTGTAAGGTTAAACAGTGAGTGAATGCATTGTCAAAGTTAAAGGTCAAGGGTCGAAGGTTAAGGTGAAAAGGACATACCATTTACATCCTTAAAACTGGAGGATTATAAGTTGTTACATCAGACTTAATGTTCAGTTTACAACAATTGGTTGATCCGTTGTCAGTTATAGATGTGATTGTGGAGGATGTTGTACTGGGTACCTTATCATGATCGGGCGTGGTATTTCAGTGAGATAACACTATAAGTCGGCATCTGAGATACACGTTATTACAAGGAGGCAATATTAGACCACCTGATCTAGCCAGCGTGTCCTTTATACATACATAATACACACTTACCTGGTATACAACACACACAGAGGCATATCCTGACGTGACCTTCATTAATGCTATTATAATATCATTGAAGGTCATTTAAGGATGGGCCTCCTTGTGTCTTGACGACCTTGAAAACATAAAATTGAACCATTCTGAAAGGTCAAAAATAATCATCTCTTTTGAACTAGAAATATTGTACGGCAAATTATGAAGCAAAATTATTAAAATTTGATCTGAGTCTGGAAATGTCCATTTGTGCAGTTTGAACACATGTATAAAGACTTAAAGGTCTTCTTCTATAGTTCTCTGCATTCAAACATTGGATTATTATAAATTTGATGTCATGAAGTTACTTGTGAATCATTCATGTACCACCAAGTGACCCAACATCAGCTGTGACCTCCTACTTTTGCCAAGATTCTTTATTTGATTCATTGGCTTAAATGAAAAGAAGAATATCGCCACTGAGTATATATCTCCATTGCTGTAAGTAGAGACTAGTTGGCATTAGTTTTCCTGGCAGTTTATGGAAAAGCGGAGTTTCCATCAAGATGCTTTCCTAGAAATTGGCATAGGAACGAAGGCCTGAATCTTGTCTCCAGACTGTAACAGACATATCAGTCACTGAGTGTGTTTGTGAGTTTGGCTGGAATTCATGGAACTGTTTTGCTAGGAAAAAATAGATCACTAGAATGGGAAACTCATCCTTCTTCACATTATACACTGCTACATTTAACACAGTACACACAGGTAATATAAAACGTCTCTAAAAGTACACACAGGTAATATAAAACATCCCTTATAGTACACACAGGTAATATAAAACAACCCTTACAGTACACACAGGTAATATAAAACATCCCTTACAGTACACACAGGTAATATAAAACAACCCTTACAGTACACACAGGTAATATAAAACATCCCTTACAGTACACACAGGTAATATAAAACAACCCTTACAGTACACACAGGTAATATAAAACAACCCTTACAGTACACACAGGTAATATAAAACATCCGTACAGTACACACAGGTAATATAAAACATCTCTAACAGTACACACAGGTAATATAAAACAACTCTTACAGTACACACAGGTAATATAAAACAATGCTTACAGTACACACAGGTAATATAAAAACAACCCTTACAGTACACACAGGTAATATAAAACACCCGTACAGTACACACAGGTAATATAAAACAATGCTTACAGTACACACAGGTAATATAAAACATCCCTTATAGTACACACAGGTAATATAAAACATCCCTTATAGTACACACAGGTAATATAAAACATCCCTTATAGTACACACAGGTAATATAAAACATCCCTTATAGTACACACAGGTAATATAAAACATCCCTTATAGTACACACAGGTAATATAAAACATCCCTTACAGTACACACAGGTAATATAAAACATCCCTTATAGTACACACAGGTAATATAAAACAACCCTTACAGTACACACAGGTAATATAAAACAATGCTTACAGTACACACAGGTAATATAAAACACCCGTACAGTACACGCAGGTAATATAAAACATCTCTAACAGTACACACAGGTAATATAAAACAACTCTTACAGTACACACAGGTAATATAAAACAACCCTTACAATACACATAGGTAATATAAAACAACCCTTACAGTACACGCAGGTAATATAAAACAACTCTTACTGTACACACAGGTAATATAAAACAACCCTTACAGTACACACAGGTAATATAAAACAACCCTTACAGTACACACAGGTAATATAATCAAAGTACTGAAAGTACTGAAACGCTAAAACTTCAAACAATAGTTTGTATATTTCGACAGCTATTGAAGTGTTTTTGTTGTAGGGTTACTAAGTTTCGATATCAGAAAGTTTCAGAATAAGGATTAAGTAAGTATTTAGAGTAAACTCAATAACACACAAGTTGTTTAGATTGACGAGTTGTATTTCAAGCTACTAGTACAATTTAGTGCAGTGCTTTAAAGGCCCCATATACGTAACTTCAGCAATTTTTTTTCGAGATTTTGAAAATTTACGAAAAAAAAGTCGAGTTGATAACTATGCAAAAATATGTCTAAAACGAAGTAAATCTGAGCGGAAACTAACAAAAAATTCTTGACAGAAAATTCCAAAGAATTGAAAATAATTCAGGTGTGGCTCATTTCAACGACAAGACGAAGTTAGAAGACAGTTCAAAATGGACGGGTGTTTACAAATACAGAGTTTCAACTGCTGCTGTACCGGTAACCGCATAAGAATTCATCTTGAATATTGTTGGTTTAAGTTAATCTTAATTAAATCTATAAATATAATAAGTTATTTGGCTTGATTTTCTCTTCAAGTTTTGTCCAAAGTTACGTTTATTGGGCCTTTAACAATTTAACTGAAATATAAATTTTCATTACAAATGAATATTGATCCATGTACAGGGAAGCAAATGTGTTTATTTTAATATATGCACTGAAATAAACGGTATTAGTGTGTTAGACACAAAATAAAACAAAGGCAAAAAATCATACCCGAGATCCAGATGGAAATGCAAGATGACGATTGATTACGGGAGCATTGGCAGAGACATACACATTAACAAATATACTAGTTTGTTTCAATAATAAAATAGATGTTATTGTTAGGTAATAAAAGTTTGCATTATGACGTAGACATATCATAGCAACCTAAAAGTATGATTAATGAGTGGCAGGTTTTAAGTGTACATAGGATTTAGGTCGTCTTCTAGCTTCGAGCTTGAGGAAATTTCCCTAAATTTTATTTACAATATGTTACAAAATCAAAAGGATTGGACAACAGTCTTAAAGCCTATATAAGTCCTATTACGATATCTTTACCAAGCTGGAGAAAAATAAATGGATGCAAATATGTCATATTCACTTACATCTCTAGGCCTAATTATCAATTATCAAGTTCATATACAAAGCAATGAAAATTACATGTATGTTGGCCGTGACCTATGTATATAGGGCCGCACAGAATTACGGGAATTTACACGATAAAAGTTTTTGCATACCAGAGAAAAATATAAGTGTTATTTCTACTTAATAACTTATATTGTGTCAATTGTTATGTACACTATACAGGTTTTAATAAAGTTTCATTAAAACAAAAATGTATAGTGATATGTGAAGCACAGAGAACGTAATTATAAAACCACGAGCTTGTGTTCGCCATAAAAAAATATAAGTGTTATTTTCAATAAATCAAATGTTTTGCCAATTCATATGTACATGTACATTCTGCTGGTTCTGATAATGTCTCATTAAAAGTGTATACTCATTACAAAATAAGTAAGAAAATCGATCAAGTTTGTTCATTCAGTATATACCACGGACTTCGATTATCCAAGTCCGTGGTATATTCATTGTATATATCACAACGTTAGTGACGATCAGGGGGAGTAGCTCGTAGATAACATTATCATATCCAGAGGGCGGATTTGCACTGTAATTACGAATTAATATTTCCGACTGACAAATTGGTCAAGTATTTTGGTTGAAGTACATGTACAAGGTAATATTACATTGAAATCCAAATCAGGGTCGTTGGCTATGGCATGGCGCGATTATATAATCAAAGTTTAACATAGCAAACTACACCATGCCAGTACATTCCACGATCGAGGTATAGGCCTATAACACGAATGCATGTATACACGCGAGAGGTCAACCACGCGAGAGGTCAACCAGGGGCAGAGACGTAATATTTAAATGAGCCGTGGGAGTGAAAAATTGATTTCTTTGTTACAAATAGCATATAGATTATTAAAGTCATCATAATTATTAACAATACCATGGGATCATCATTTCCTGTTAGGTTTAGGCTTTCAAATAGTTCAGATATCATGCGATTGGTAGCAATTCAAGATTTTCCGGAGCGGGAGGGGAAAAAATGACATGGGTCAAAGGTCACAGAATAGTGGCAGCAATAGACGCAAAAACTACTCGTAGTTTTAGCGCTAAAAACAACCCTTACAGTACACACAGGTAATATAAAACAACCCTTACAGTACACACAGGTAATATAAAAACAACCCTTACAGTACACACAGGTAATATAAAACAACCCTTACAGTACACACAGGTAATATAAAACAACCCTTACAGTACACACAGGTAATATAAAACATCTCTAACAGTACACACAGGTAATATAAAACAACTCTTACAGTACACACAGGTAATATAAAACAACCCTTACAGTACACACAGGTAATATAAAACACCCGTACAGTACACGCAGGTAATATAAAACAACCCTTACAGTACACACAGGTAATATAAAACAACCCTTACAGTACACACAGGTAATATAAAACAACCCTTACAGTACACACAGGTAATATAAAACACCCGTACAGTACACGCAGGTAATATAAAACAACCCTTACAATACACACAGGTAATATAAAACAACCCTTACAGTACACACAGGTAATATAAAACAACCCTTACAGTACACACAGGTAATATAAAACAACCCTTACAGTACACACAGGTAATATAATCAAAGTACTGAAAGTACTGAAACGCTAAAACTTCAAACAATAGTTTGTATATTTCGACAGCTATTGAAGTGTTTTTGTTGTAGGGTTACTAAGTTTCGATATCAGAAAGTTTCAGAATAAGGATTAAGTAAGTATTTAGAGTAAACTCAATAACACACAAGTTGTTTAGATTGACGAGTTGTATTTCAAGCTACTAGTACAATTTAGTGCAGTGCTTTAAAGGCCCCATATACGTAACTTCAGCAATTTTTTTTCGAGATTTTGAAAATTTACGAAAAAAAAGTCGAGTTGATAACTATGCAAAAATATGTCTAAAACGAAGTAAATCTGAGCGGAAACTAACAAAAAATTCTTGACAGAAAATTCCAAAGAATTGAAAATAATTCAGGTGTGGCTCATTTCAACGACAAGACGAAGTTAGAAGACAGTTCAAAATGGACGGGTGTTTACAAATACAGAGTTTCAACTGCTGCTGTACCGGTAACCGCATAAGAATTCATCTTGAATATTGTTGGTTTAAGTTAATCTTAATTAAATCTATAAATATAATAAGTTATTTGGCTTGATTTTCTCTTCAAGTTTTGTCCAAAGTTACGTTTATTGGGCCTTTAACAATTTAACTGAAATATAAATTTTCATTACAAATGAATATTGATCCATGTACAGGGAAGCAAATGTGTTTATTTTAATATATGCACTGAAATAAACGGTATTAGTGTGTTAGACACAAAATAAAACAAAGGCAAAAAATCATACCCGAGATCCAGATGGAAATGCAAGATGACGATTGATTACGGGAGCATTGGCAGAGACATACACATTAACAAATATACTAGTTTGTTTCAATAATAAAATAGATGTTATTGTTAGGTAATAAAAGTTTGCATTATGACGTAGACATATCATAGCAACCTAAAAGTATGATTAATGAGTGGCAGGTTTTAAGTGTACATAGGATTTAGGTCGTCTTCTAGCTTCGAGCTTGAGGAAATTTCCCTAAATTTTATTTACAATATGTTACAAAATCAAAAGGATTGGACAACAGTCTTAAAGCCTATATAAGTCCTATTACGATATCTTTACCAAGCTGGAGAAAAATAAATGGATGCAAATATGTCATATTCACTTACATCTCTAGGCCTAATTATCAATTATCAAGTTCATATACAAAGCAATGAAAATTACATGTATGTTGGCCGTGACCTATGTATATAGGGCCGCACAGAATTACGGGAATTTACACGATAAAAGTTTTTGCATACCAGAGAAAAATATAAGTGTTATTTCTACTTAATAACTTATATTGTGTCAATTGTTATGTACACTATACAGGTTTTAATAAAGTTTCATTAAAACAAAAATGTATAGTGATATGTGAAGCACAGAGAACGTAATTATAAAACCACGAGCTTGTGTTCGCCATAAAAAAATATAAGTGTTATTTTCAATAAATCAAATGTTTTGCCAATTCATATGTACATGTACATTCTGCTGGTTCTGATAATGTCTCATTAAAAGTGTATACTCATTACAAAATAAGTAAGAAAATCGATCAAGTTTGTTCATTCAGTATATACCACGGACTTCGATTATCCAAGTCCGTGGTATATTCATTGTATATATCACAACGTTAGTGACGATCAGGGGGAGTAGCTCGTAGATAACATTATCATATCCAGAGGGCGGATTTGCACTGTAATTACGAATTAATATTTCCGACTGACAAATTGGTCAAGTATTTTGGTTGAAGTACATGTACAAGGTAATATTACATTGAAATCCAAATCAGGGTCGTTGGCTATGGCATGGCGCGATTATATAATCAAAGTTTAACATAGCAAACTACACCATGCCAGTACATTCCACGATCGAGGTATAGGCCTATAACACGAATGCATGTATACACGCGAGAGGTCAACCACGCGAGAGGTCAACCAGGGGCAGAGACGTAATATTTAAATGAGCCGTGGGAGTGAAAAATTGATTTCTTTGTTACAAATAGCATATAGATTATTAAAGTCATCATAATTATTAACAATACCATGGGATCATCATTTCCTGTTAGGTTTAGGCTTTCAAATAGTTCAGATATCATGCGATTGGTAGCAATTCAAGATTTTCCGGAGCGGGAGGGGAAAAAATGACATGGGTCAAAGGTCACAGAATAGTGGCAGCAATAGACGCAAAAACTACTCGTAGTTTTAGCGCTAAAAACAACCCTTACAGTACACACAGGTAATATAAAACAACCCTTACAGTACACACAGGTAATATAAAAACAACCCTTACAGTACACACAGGTAATATAAAACAACCCTTACAGTACACACAGGTAATATAAAACAACCCTTACAGTACACACAGGTAATATAAAACATCTCTAACAGTACACACAGGTAATATAAAACAACTCTTACAGTACACACAGGTAATATAAAACAACCCTTACAGTACACACAGGTAATATAAAACACCCGTACAGTACACGCAGGTAATATAAAACAACCCTTACAGTACACACAGGTAATATAAAACAACCCTTACAGTACACACAGGTAATATAAAACAACCCTTACAGTACACACAGGTAATATAAAACACCCGTACAGTACACGCAGGTAATATAAAACAACCCTTACAATACACACAGGTAATATAAAACAACCCTTACAGTACACACAGGTAATATAAAACAACCCTTACAGTACACACAGGTAATATAAAACAACCCTTACAGTACACACAGGTAATATAATCAAAGTACTGAAAGTACTGAAACGCTAAAACTTCAAACAATAGTTTGTATATTTCGACAGCTATTGAAGTGTTTTTGTTGTAGGGTTACTAAGTTTCGATATCAGAAAGTTTCAGAATAAGGATTAAGTAAGTATTTAGAGTAAACTCAATAACACACAAGTTGTTTAGATTGACGAGTTGTATTTCAAGCTACTAGTACAATTTAGTGCAGTGCTTTAAAGGCCCCATATACGTAACTTCAGCAATTTTTTTTCGAGATTTTGAAAATTTACGAAAAAAAAGTCGAGTTGATAACTATGCAAAAATATGTCTAAAACGAAGTAAATCTGAGCGGAAACTAACAAAAAATTCTTGACAGAAAATTCCAAAGAATTGAAAATAATTCAGGTGTGGCTCATTTCAACGACAAGACGAAGTTAGAAGACAGTTCAAAATGGACGGGTGTTTACAAATACAGAGTTTCAACTGCTGCTGTACCGGTAACCGCATAAGAATTCATCTTGAATATTGTTGGTTTAAGTTAATCTTAATTAAATCTATAAATATAATAAGTTATTTGGCTTGATTTTCTCTTCAAGTTTTGTCCAAAGTTACGTTTATTGGGCCTTTAACAATTTAACTGAAATATAAATTTTCATTACAAATGAATATTGATCCATGTACAGGGAAGCAAATGTGTTTATTTTAATATATGCACTGAAATAAACGGTATTAGTGTGTTAGACACAAAATAAAACAAAGGCAAAAAATCATACCCGAGATCCAGATGGAAATGCAAGATGACGATTGATTACGGGAGCATTGGCAGAGACATACACATTAACAAATATACTAGTTTGTTTCAATAATAAAATAGATGTTATTGTTAGGTAATAAAAGTTTGCATTATGACGTAGACATATCATAGCAACCTAAAAGTATGATTAATGAGTGGCAGGTTTTAAGTGTACATAGGATTTAGGTCGTCTTCTAGCTTCGAGCTTGAGGAAATTTCCCTAAATTTTATTTACAATATGTTACAAAATCAAAAGGATTGGACAACAGTCTTAAAGCCTATATAAGTCCTATTACGATATCTTTACCAAGCTGGAGAAAAATAAATGGATGCAAATATGTCATATTCACTTACATCTCTAGGCCTAATTATCAATTATCAAGTTCATATACAAAGCAATGAAAATTACATGTATGTTGGCCGTGACCTATGTAAATAGGGCCGCACAGAATTACGGGAATTTACACGATAAAAGTTTTTGCATACCAGAGAAAAATATAAGTGTTATTTCTACTTAATAACTTATATTGTGTCAATTGTTATGTACACTATACAGGTTTTAATAAAGTTTCATTAAAACAAAAATGTATAGTGATATGTGAAGCACAGAGAACGTAATTATAAAACCACGAGCTTGTGTTCGCCATAAAAAAATATAAGTGTTATTTTCAATAAATCAAATGTTTTGCCAATTCATATGTACATGTACATTCTGCTGGTTCTGATAATGTCTCATTAAAAGTGTATACTCATTACAAAATAAGTAAGAAAATCGATCAAGTTTGTTCATTCAGTATATACCACGGACTTCGATTATCCAAGTCCGTGGTATATTCATTGTATATATCACAACGTTAGTGACGATCAGGGGGAGTAGCTCGTAGATAACATTATCATATCCAGAGGGCGGATTTGCACTGTAATTACGAATTAATATTTCCAACTGACAAATTGGTCAAGTATTTTGGTTGAAGTACATGTACAAGGTAATATTACATTGAAATCCAAATCAGGGTCGTTGGCTATGGCATGGCGCGATTATATAATCAAAGTTTAACATAGCAAACTACACCATGCCAGTACATTCCACGATCGAGGTATAGGCCTATAACACGAATGCATGTATACACGCGAGAGGTCAACCACGCGAGAGGTCAACCAGGGGCAGAGACGTAATATTTAAATGAGCCGTGGGAGTGAAAAATTGATTTCTTTGTTACAAATAGCATATAGATTATTAAAGTCATCATAATTATTAACAATACCATGGGATCATCATTTCCTGTTAGGTTTAGGCTTTCAAATAGTTCAGATATCATGCGATTGGTAGCAATTCAAGATTTTCCGGAGCGGGAGGGGAAAAAATGACATGGGTCAAAGGTCACAGAATAGTGGCAGCAATAGACGCAAAAACTACTCGTAGTTTTAGCGCTAAAAACAACCCTTACAGTACACACAGGTAATATAAAACAACCCTTACAGTACACACAGGTAATATAAAAACAACCCTTACAGTACACACAGGTAATATAAAACAACCCTTACAGTACACACAGGTAATATAAAACAACCCTTACAGTACACACAGGTAATATAAAACATCTCTAACAGTACACACAGGTAATATAAAACAACTCTTACAGTACACACAGGTAATATAAAACAACCCTTACAGTACACACAGGTAATATAAAACAACCCTTACAGTACACACAGGTAATATAAAACAACCCTTACAGTACACACAGGTAATATAAAACATCTCTAACAGTACACACAGGTAATATAAAACAACTCTTACAGTACACACAGGTAATATAAAACAACCCTTACAGTACACACAGGTAATATAAAACAACTCTTACTGTACACACAGGTAATATAAAACAATCTGTACAGTACACACAGGTAATATAAAACAACTCTTACAATACACACAGGTAATATAAAACAACCCTTACAATACACACAGGTAATATAAAACAACCCTTACAGTACACACAGGTAATATAAAACAACCCTTACAGTACACACAGGTAATATAAAACAACTCTTACTGTACACACAGGTAATATAAAACAACCCTTACAGTACACACAGGTAATATAAAACAACCCTTACAGTACACACAGAAAATATAAAACACCCTTACAGTACACAAAGGTAATATAAAACAACCCTTACAGTACACACAGGTAATATAAAACAACCCTTACTGTACACACAGGTAATATAAAACAATGCTTACAGTACACACAGGTAATATAAAACACCCGTACAGTACACACAGGTAATATAAAACAACTCTAACAGTACACACAGGTAATATAAAACATCTCTAACAGTACACACAGGTAATATAAAACAACTCTTACAGTGCACACAGGTAATATAAAACAACGCTTACAGTACACACAGGTAATATAAAACACCCGTACAGTACACACAGGTAATATAAAACATCCCTTACAGTACACACAGGTAATATAAAACAACTCTTACAGTACACACAGGTAATATAAAAACAACCCGTACAGTACACACAGGTAATATAAAAACAACCCTTACAGTACACACAGGTAATATAAAACACCCGTACAGTACACACAGGTAATATAAAACATCTCTAACAGTACACACAGGTAATATAAAACAACTCTTACAGTGCACACAGGTAATATAAAACAACGCTTACAGTACACACAGGTAATATAAAACAACTCTTACAGTGCACACAGGTAATATAAAACACCCGTACAGTACACACAGGTAATATAAAACAACCCTTACAGTACACACAGGTAATATAAAACAACTCTTACAGTACACACAGGTAATATAAAACAACTCTTACAGTACACACAGGTAATATAAAACAACCCTTACAGTACACACAGGTAATATAAAACAACTCTTACAGTACACACAGGTAATATAAAACAACGCTTACAGTACACACAGGTAATATAAAACATCCGTACAGTACACACAGGTAATATAAAACAACTCTTACAGTACACACAGGTAATATAAAACAACCCTTACAGTACACATAGGTAATATAAAACAACTCTTACAGTACACACAGGTAATATAAAACATCTCTAACAGTACACACAGGTAATATAAAACAGCCTGAGATCGAGACATGTAAATTATTTTTAAATATGTTGTGATCATGATGCATTTTGATTAATTAGCTTGAATCATTCTTGAATCAATAAATAATTCTTGTAAACATCAACCAATAACAGAAAGTGATACAGGCCCTCTGGGACTCTTGTTCTATTTTAATCATCAATGTGAACTTTTGGTTTCTTTATTCTGAAAAAAAAGATTCAGGAAGGGAAGTTTTATTCAACAAATTTGACTATTTTTGGTTCAACTTGTCACATATTTCTGTTAAATCTAGATGAAATATTTCACTTCATATATAAGTTGAATTCTATACAAATTACACTTATTTTACATTCTTTAAGGTCATTATAAGAACATAGACACCGGTGGCCTATTATACATACAGGTAATTAACATGTACTTACAAAGAGGATTTGGGCCATGTTAAATATTTTGGCTGTGTACAAGTATATATTCTCGTCTCTTTAACAAAGAGCCTGAGATTGTAGGTTGCCTGATATATGATATACTATTGTATTTTGTGCTGACATTGGTGATAGGGTAAATGATTTGATCTAGTGACCTAGGGTACAGAGGATAGTAGTTAGGGATGATATGTCTGATCCTGGAACTTCTTAACGATGCTCTCCATACAAATATATAGGTCACGCACAGAAAGGAAAATAGCAAGGAGTCCATTCATTTATATGTGTCGGTGAATACATGCAAATCTTTGCAAAAAATTCTTCTTTGGATGTAAGAAATGTAAGAATGTGTGAAGCCATTTTCTGTCATTTCTGATGAAAAAAGTAGTAAATGTAACAGAATTATTGGCTGGCTCCGTCAGCTGAGGGCGTACACCGTGTAATATCTGTGTCAGCCTGAGGAAGCATGCTAACTTCCTGGAGGGAAATTCAGGTCATTCCTAACTGGTCAACTGCCCTTTTGTGTGGTCATTTAGTATAATCATATATTCACTGAAATGGCCCATTACAAATATCATCAAGGTCATAGTTATTTGTTAGGGTAGCTGTACAGAGCTTGTTGTGGTAGTTGTACAAAGCTGTATGTGGTAGCTGTACAGAGTTTATTGTGGTAGTTGTACAAAGCTGTATGTGGTAGCTGTACAGAGTTTATTGTGGTAGTTGTACAAAGCTGTTTGTGGTAGCTGTACAGAGTTTATTGTGGTAGTTGTACAAAGCTGTATGTGGTAGCTTTACAGAGTTTATTGTGGTAGTTGTACAAAGCTGTTTGTGGTAGCTGTACAGAGCTTGATATGATAGCTATACAGAGCTTTATATGGTAGCTGTACAAAGCTTGTTGTGGTAGCTGTATAGAGTTTATTGTGGTAGCTGTACAGAGCTTGTTGTGGTAACTGTATAGAGGCTGTTGTGGTAGATGTACATAGCTTGTTGTGGTAGCTATACAGAGCTTGTTATGGTAGCTGTATAGAGCTTGTTGTGGTAGCTGTATAGAGCTTGTTGTGGTAGCTGTATAGAGCTTGTTATGATAGCTGTACAGAGCTTGTTGTAGTAGCTGTACAAAGCTTGTTGTGGTAGCTGTATAGAGCTTGTTGTGGTAGCTGTATAGAGCTTGTTGTGGTAGCTGTATAGAGCTTGTTGTGGTAGCTGTATAGAGCTTGTTGTGGTAGCTGTATAGAGCTTGTTATGGTAGCTGTACAGAGCTTGTTGTGGTAGCTGTACAAAGCTGTATGTGGTAGCTGTACAGAGCTTGTTGTGGTAGCTGTACAGAGTTTGTTGTGGTAGCTGTATAGAGCTTGTTGTGGTAGCTGTATAGAGCTTGTTGTGGTAGCTGTATAGAGCTTGTTGTGGTAGCTATACAGAGCTTGTGGTAGCTATACAGAGCTTGATATGATAGCTATACAGAGCTTGTTGTGGTAGTTGTACAGAGCTTGTTATGGTAGCTATAAATAGCTTGTTGTGGTAGCTGTACAGAGTTTGTTGTGGTAGCTGTATAGAGCTTGTTGTGGTAGCTGTACAGAGTTTGTTATGGTAGCTACAGAGCTTGATATGATAGCTATACAGAGCTTGTTGTGGTAGCTGCACAGAGCTTGTTGTGGTAACTGTACAGAGCTTGTTGTGGTAGCTGTACAGAGTTTGTTGTGGTAGCTACAGAGCTTGATATGATAGCTATACAGAGCTTGTTGTGGTACCTGTATAGAGCTTTTTGTGAAAGCTATATCAAGCTTGATGTGGTAGCTGTATAGAGCTTGTTGTGGTAGCTGTACAGAGCTTGTTGTGGTAGCTATACATATCTTGTTGTGGTAGCTATACAGAGTTTGGTGTGGTAGCTGTACAGAGCTTGTTGTGGTAGCTATACAGAGCTTGTTGTGGTAGCTGTATAGAGCTTGTTGTGGTAGCTGTATAGAGCTTGTTATGGTAGCTATACATAGCTTGTTGTGGTAGCTGTACAGAGCTGGTTGTGGTAGCTATACAGAGTTTGTTGTGGTAGCTGTACAGAGTTTGGTGTGGTAGCTGTTCAGAGCTTGTTGTGGTAGCTATACAGAGCTTGATATGGTAGCTATACAGAGTTTGTTGTGGTAGCTGTACAGAGCTTGTTGTGGTAGCTGTACAGAGCTTGTTGTGGTAGCTGTATAGAGCTTGTTGTGGTAGCTATACAGAGCTTGTTGTTGTAGCTATACAGAGTTTGTTGTAGTAGCTGTACATAACTGGTTGTGGTAGCTATACAGAGTTTGTTGTGGTAGCTGTACAGAGTTTGTTGTGGTAGCTGTATAGAGCTTGTTGACGTAGCTGTATAGAGCTTGTTGTGGTAGCTGTATAGAGCTTGTTGACGTAGCTGTATAGAGCTTGTTATGGTAGCTATACATAGCTTGTTGTAGTAGCTGTACATAACTGGTTGTGGTAGCTATACAGAGTTTGTTGTGGTAGCTGTACAGAGTTTGTTGTGGTAGCTGTACAGAGTTTGTTGTGGTAGCTGTATAGAGCTTGTTGTGGTAGCTGTATAGAGCTTGTTTGGGAAGCTATACTGGTAGCTGTACAGAGCTTGTTGTGGTAGCTGTATAGAGCTTGTTGTGGTAGCTGTACAGAACTTGTTGTGGTAGCTATACAGAGTTTGTTGTGGTAGCTGTAAAGAGTTTGTTATGATAGCTGTACAGAGTTTGTTGTGGTAGCTGTACAGAGCTTGTTGTGGTAGCTGTATATAGCTTGTTGTGGTAGCTGTATATAGCTTGTTGTGGTAGCTATACTGGTAGCTGTATAGAGCTTGTTGTGGTAGCTGTACAGAGCTTGTTGTTGTAGCTGTACAGAGTTTGTTATGGTAGCTGTACAGAGTTTGTTGTGGTAGCTGTACAGAGCTTGTTGTGGTAGCTGTACAGAATTTGTTGTGGTAGCTGTATATAGCTTGTTGTGGTAGCTGTATAGAGCTTGTTGTGGTAGCTGTATAGAGCTTGTTATGGTAGCTATACATAGCTTGTTGTGGTAGCTGTATAGAGCTTGTTGTGGTAGCTGTACAGAGCTTGTTGTGGTAGCTATACACAGCTTGTTGAGGTAGCTGTACAGAGCTTTTTGTGATAGCTGTACAGAGCTTGTTGTGGTAGCTGTACAGAGTTTGTTGTGGTAGCTATACAGAGCTTTTTGTGGTAGCTATACTGGTAACTGTATAGAGCTTGTTGTGGTAGCTATACATAGCTTGTTGAGGTAGCTGTACAGAGCTTTTTGTGATAGCTGTACAGAGCTTGTTGTGGTAGCTGTACAGAGCTTGTTGTGGTAGCTATACAGAGCTTGTTGTGGTAGCTGTAATGAGCTTAGTGTGAGAGCTTTTAAGAATTTGATGTTATCTTTGATTTTAGGGTTGATATCCAGCCTCTTTTATTTATTTAATCCAATCTTTATTCTTAGCATTAAAACATAATATACAATATACAATATGTTGTGACAGTGGTTGGAGGTACTAAATGCCTGGCCTATTATTAACAGATCCGTCAGAGTATAGAATTCCATTCTCATAGTTATATTATATGTCAATCAATCCTGTGAACTGGTTCTTTCCTACCCACCCTAGATCAATGAATGACCAAGATATTGACCAACATTTGGCCAGAACTGACCAGTATTTGATATATGACAGGACCTATGGATTACAAATCTGATTGATGGCTGCCATGCCTTATCTCTCTGTAGGATAGATGACTAATAAAACAGGAAAGTGATAGGGAACTGTGCTGATGCTGTCATGCACCATAGTATTCAGTTTTGGAGATGGCCAAGTGGTTAAGGTGTCTGTGTCTGACATTCTGCCACCACTAGCCCCCCACCTCTAGGTCGTAATGGCCAAGTGGTTCAAGTGTCTGTCATTCTGCTACCACTAGCCCTTTACCTCTGGGTCGTGGTGGTAAAGTGTCGGACATTCCGCTACCACTAGCCCTCCACCTCAGGGTCATGGTGGCCAAGTGGTTAAGGTGTCTGACATTCTGTTACCACTGGCCCTCCAGTAGTGGGTCACGATAGTCGAGTGGTTAAGGTGTCTGACATTCTTCTACCACTAGCCCTCCACCTCAGGGTCATGGTGGCCATGTGGGAATGTGTCTGACATCCTGCTACCACTAGCCCTCCACCTCTGGGTCGTGGTGGCCAAGTGGTTAAGGTGTCTGACATCCTGCTACCACTAGCCCTCCACCTCTGGGTCGTTGTGGCCAAGTGGTTAAGGTGTCTGACATTCTGTTACCACTGGCCCTCCAGTAGTGGGTCACGATAGTCGAGTGGTTAAGGTGTCTGACATTCTGTTACCACTAGCCCTCCACCACTGCGCCACAATGGCCAAGTGGTTAAGGTTTCTGACATTCTGTTACCACTAGCCCTCCACCACTGCGTCACAATAGCCAAGTGGTTAAAGTGTCTGACATTCTACTACCACTAGCCCTCCACCTCTGGGTCGCAGTGACCAAGTGGTTAAGGTGTTTGACATTCTGCTACCACTAGCCCTCCACATGTACGTTGCAGTACATGGCTTAGTGGTGAAGGTGTCTGACATTCTGCTACCACTATCCCCCCACCTCTGGGTCGTGGTGACAAAGTGGTGAATGTGTCTGACATTCTGCTACCACTAGCCCTCCACCACTTGGTCATGGTGGCCAAGTCGTTAAGTTGTCTGATATTCTGCTACCACTATCCCTCCACCTCTGGGTCGTGGTGACCAAGTGGTTAAGGTGTCTGACACTCTGCTATCACTTACTCTCCAGCTTTGGGTTGTGGTGGCCAAGTGGTTAAGGTTTTTGAATTCTGCTTTTTTCTATAAACTGATTAAATAACCAAAAAATGAAATAGTTGATTGATCTGGAATGAACAATTCATTTCATATCAACCAATATAACAAGATTTGGAAAAGGAATGCTTCTCCCATGTTTTGTGTACATGGTATTTCCGTCCCATATAGTGTATTTCAGTCCATCTTCATGAATGCCAAACTTTTTACTTGCTACATATATAACCATTAATACATTTTTTGCACTGAGGTTCTTCGATTCATCGGGACCCTCAGCGATGCAGACTCAACCTCAATCGTGTCATCAGTCAAAACTGCCGAGTAAATAAACTTACATCAAAATTTTAAAAGTGAGTTGGATCAGGTTCTAAAGTGTGATTTCAAGGACCCCCCCCCCCCCCCCCCCCCCCTACAGACAAGTGAGGTTCATCTCTCCTCAAGGTAAAAACTACCTCTTGTGTCTTTCATCAAACACTATTTAAACTCATTCTCCCCTTAAGACACATTTAAACTCTTCCATTTCTAAGGCTGGAATAGTTCATTATGAAATTTCAGGGGTGAATGTCAGCTTGTGGGTTTTTATAAGTTGATATATCAATGGAGCCATATCTTTTAAATCAATGGTGTAAAAAATTGGCCTCCTCACAGTCTTTAATTTTAACTTGTTGTCAAAGAGGCGAGAGAGTGTGACTTTTGATTTTGGTTTTATTTCGGTACACCGTATTCCCCGAGATAACGGTACATCTGTTATTCATTCTGTGCTTCACCTGTTTCAGTGAAATCACACATAAATTGACCGATTCCTCCCTCTGAACACCAGAAATAGATACCATAGGCTATAGAATAGCGACAAGAGTTGATCAGGGCAAACCCTGGCAGGATTACCGGCAAAACATATTTCATTGGATTGTCAATTAGGACTTGAATTCAACAGCTGTGAGAATTGTAAAAGTAATAATTTACAAACAATCCCGGGAAATTTTCTTCAACAATGTCATGTAGCTTGCATCATGTGATGTGTATGTCATGTGACTCGTATCATGTGACTTTCACCTCTTATCAGGAGTTATATATGTCATCAAATTAAATATATGTTGCACTTTTTGGGGGAAATGGTTTTTATTATGACATAATAACCCATACACCATCAACATGTACTTGTGCAAAAGTGCCACCACTATAAAATCTACGTGTTATCCCTGCATATTTTATTGGTATAAACCTGTGGCCCAATATACGTAACTTTCGGCAAACCTTGAAGCGAAAATCAAGCCTAATAACTTATTATATTTATAGATTTAGTTAAGTTTTAACTGATATCAGCAATATTCAAGATGAATTCTTACGCGGTTACTGGTACAGTAGCAGTGGAAACTCGGTATTTGTAAACATGCGCCCATTTTGAACTGTTTTCTAACTTCGGCTTGTTTCAATTTTTTGGATTTTTCTGCCAAGATTTTCTTGCTAGTTACCGCTCAGGTTTACTTCCTTTTAGACTTATTTTTGCATGGTTATCAACTTGATTTTTTTTCATAATTTTTCAGAATCCCGAAAAATTTCCTGAAGTTAGGTATATTGGGCCTTTAATCCATGACATATATCTCGACACCATAGACTTAAATCCTTGATAGCCTTATAATGATGGTAAAAGAACAAGGTATCCATGCATTGAAACATGTGTTTTAGGATCCACTGATTTCAGACTTGATCGATTAATCTGGATGAGTAAGATAATTAAGGTTTAACTCTATCACTTAATCTTTTGGAAAATATCTAGGAATATCTGGGCTTTAGATAGAGACAGGATTTCTCTGGATCACGAATTAAGATTTCGGAAGATATTTATAGAGATCTCAGGTTAAAAGTGAGACAGGATTTCTCCTATCATTTAAACTTTTGGAAGATATCTAAGAATATCTTACGTTCAGAAGAATTAAGACTGGACATCTCCATCTTTTTTTAATATACCCAGGGATATCTGACATTCAAAGAAGACAGGGTTTAATATCACTCATGGGGTTTGAAAGATATCTATGGGTATCCAATGGTTTCAGTCGTGAGTCGAGATTATCAGTCAAGTCTATATATCCCATACCTCATACTTGCCAACTTTTTTAAATTTCCATGGGGGAGATTACGCGTGCTCAGAATTAAAAACATTTATTAAATAATATGTTTACATGTACATTCAGAAGAAAAATCACACTTTTAAATGGCTTCTTTTGAGCTTTTCTTTCAGATGAAATCATCACATCTTTAAAAATAGGAACAGTTAAGCAAATTTCAAACTTGAAAATGCAACATTTTAGGGTCCAAAATCAGGAGTCTCCCTCCTAAATAGGGAGGGTTGGCAAGTATGATACCTTCGGGAGAAATATGTCAGGTTGCTTTATTATCGTGACTTACCAGACTACTGTACCTTGGACTCGGCCTGAAAAAACAGTTAACAAAGTGGATCTTTATCCAAAACACAACTTAGCTTTAATTACTGAGGTAGCTAGCTCTGTAACATAAAAGTCTGTGTAGTAATGTGTAGTAACGGCCTATTATCATTGACTCCATAACTCTACACAGATTCTCTAATGTAACAGTATAGACAGAACCTTCTCCGTGGACCCCAGCAACAATCCAATTCTACATACTGGCCGGGTTAGAATGGGATGCCAATCTTTATGGCAGAAATGAAAATAATACTTTCATCAGTTGCTAGTGTAATAGGACTTATGGTGGAACATCTTTGCTATTCTTACTATTTAAGTCTATACTTTCTTTTACATTGAGAGACAACCTTGCTTGCATAACAATATCTGGAAATTACGAACCAGTCCGAGCTGGTCCGGACTTTTTGGCCTGGTGGTAACGTCCTGGCTCCTGGATAACCTAGAGGTCTCAGCTCACGCCCCGCCACCCTAGTTTCATTTCTCCTCTTTCTCAAGAAAATATTGGTTATTTCCCAGGTTTGGATGTTTATATTATTACAGCCCTTGGTACCCGATTAAATGTTACGTTGTGACGAAACTGTTTTGTTTGTATATGCCTACATTATTTCTTTAAGACATCACATTTCACAGTTTCTGAAAGCATTAGGTTCTATAAGACGTCATGCATGTTTCGTAACAGTTTCTGAAAGGGACAGTGTTGATTACAGAATTAATATCAGTCTTCATAACTACAAGACTTGAGTTATAAGTTTCTCTAAACATATGGCAGTTAAAAAAAACCATACTTAGAGAATACCGAAGGGTCAACAAAAACCCATAATCCAAACTCAAAATGGATTAAACTTAAGGGCAATTAAATATGAACATAGGAAAGATTGACATGGAGACCCTTATAAAAGAATAGACATTTTCAATTTATCTCTATAACCACGTACTGATAACAATCAATTGCATATCTTTGGAGCTGCTCGGGGCATGGTAGTTATAGCAAAATACATCGCACAACACTGAATATAGTACATTCTTTATAGGATAAATTCCAACCTTCCTCGTTAAAGGCTAAATGATTTCCATACCAACAATTTGGCAAAGGTGACCTTTCCTTCGATAATGCTAATTACAGGTGAAAGCAGGTAATTAACCTCAGCATGGACGCTGGTTAATTAACGAGCCTGTAGCTCATTGTGTTTGGGTATAGTCCATGTACAAATGTACTCTTCTTGTATATATATAGCATCAGGTAAAAACGGTGTGAGGTTATATTTGTAAAACATAATTTATCTGAAGTATTAGGTATTTAAGTAAACAAAACAAAATTTTTTTACTTAATTTGTACATGAAATTAAAACGCCACAAATGTAAATCTGAAAACCTAAATTTATCTTTCTGACAACTTTGTACCTGAAATTAATGTAGATAACAGTTAAGGCTGTATCTCACCAGACACATTGTACGGGTGACTTGTGTTTAGGGTTAAGGGTATATGCTAGTCCTTACACATCATACCTGTGATTTGTGTTAGAGTTAAGGGTATATGCTAGTCCTTACACATCATACCTGTGATTTGTGTTAGAGTTAATTATACCTGTGATTTTGTGTTAGAGTTAAGAATACTACCTTACACATTATACCTGTGATGCTAGTCCTTACACATCATACCTGTGATTTGTGTTAGGGTTAAGGGTATATGTTACCTTACACATTATACCTGTGATTTGTGTATAGAGTTCAGAATACTACCTTACACATTATAACTGAGATTTGTTTTAGAGTTTAAGAAATAGATATGCTACCTTACACATTAAACCTGTGTTTCATTTCAGTAATAATTACCATAACTTTAGTATGCATATCGTTTCCACAATTCCCATTCATTTGTATATAATATAAAAGAAAGAGATCCCAAATCCTCCCTTGGGAGGCCCCACTGACCTGCCCACGTACATACGCATGACAGGAAATACATCCTTCTTTTCCATGGCGCTGACTTGATTGGACGTGACATTCATCCTCTCCTGCCGTGGTTCCACTTTCAGGGCGGTATTTCTCTCACGTTTGTGAAAATTTACCTGTTGTAATTTACGATAGCAGTTCACTGCTATCACTGACCCATTTGGTTGTGTATTTTGGCCGTATTTGGCCTACTTCGCCGGCCGTGTGCAGACACGTGGCAGCGTTCCCTTTGTGTTACGTGCGTGTGTTACCTGCCGGTTTCTCCTTGTGTTTATTCTCGTGCTTGTCATTGTAGCATTCAGTCACGTTTTTGTAAACCTTGTTTTACTGTCCACCAATAAAATAAATTTGTTTATTGTTGTTTTGGTGTTGTATTATTTTGGGAATTGCTATGGCCCATATTGGTCAACGGCGCGGATCTATGGATGGGTGTTCTCACTTTTATAGTGGACTAGACCCCCATTCATCGTGTCCGCAGTGCCGTACCTGTTCTGAGGAGACTCCATGCGATGACTGCATGCTGAGTCCTCCTCAGGACAGGTCGTTAGTAACTCCCAAGCGCCCTTATTCGGCTCGGAAGACCAAGTCTTCAGACAAGGGTAAGGGTAAGCGTAAGGCTATACTGCGGGGCCGTCTAAGGACGTGCCTTCCAGTAGCTTAGGTACTGCTCCGACTGACTCCGTCTCGACGTTGTCAGTAGGTGGGCAGGGGGTGGTCCCTCTCTCCCAGCTTCAGCCTGGTTCTCGGGAGGGACAGCCTGGCTCAGGGTTGGTACGCCCTGAGACCGAATTGACCGGGACTCCTCGTAAGCCTTTTCAGAGCTTGCCTTCGGGTAGAGGTTTGTCCCGGTCACCGGTCAGCAACACTGTTGGTGACTCCGGTGTTCCGGTTGTTTCTGGGCCTTGGGATGGTCCTTGTCCGGGCCCTGGTTTGGCACGACCAGGTCCGGGGGTTGCTGTCAACAATCCTCCGGGATTGCAGGTAGCTCCTCTGGTCAGCGAGGTCCTCTCTGCTGATGTCCGGGCAGGTCCACAGTCGTCCTTCCCTCCCGGTCATACGTTGCCCGGCATCGGTCATTCTGTGACCGGTCCGGGTGTATCGTTGACCGGGAACCCGGCGTTTACGCCGGGCTATGGGTTGGTCGATCAGTCGGGCGCTGTGCGCCCGGCGCCTTCCCCCGGTCCTGGGATTAACCCTCCGTTTGCGCAGGGTTTCCCAGGCCAACCAAACCAGCCTGCGAGTGGTTTGGGGTTCCAGAATCCCGGCAGTTACGGGCAGAGCTCGTACATGCCCGGGTGTACAACCGGAGGGAGTGGTGGTCCCCCTTCGCCCTATGGGCAGGGGTTCCAGCCCCAGACTCAGGCAGGCCAGTTTGGTCATTCTTGGGGTCACTCCCAACCCATGGGACCTCCCTGCCCTCCGGGGTTTGGGTTTGGGCCCTACGCTTTCCCCCAGTGGAATCCGTGGGGTATGGTCTCACCCTCGCAGCAGCGATACGGTGGGTTGTTGGTTCCCCCTCCCCAACAACCCTCGCGTTCGGGGGCCTTGATGGCCGGCACTAGTAGGCGACACCGGACCGCCAGTGCTACCGCTTCTAGGGCGGTCCCGGCTGCTACTCAGTCCAGGCGGCTGGGCGGGACTAAATCGCGGTCTGGTATCGCTTTTGCGTCTCGCCCTAAGGCCAAGTTGGGTAAGCGTTCTGCAAAGAAGCGTTCCCTTTCGGAGGCATCAGAGCTTAGGCTCGAATTGGCTCCTTTGGCCCAGCCTGAGTCTCCGGAGGCCCAGACTTCTCGTTTGGATTCTTCGGAGCCCATGGATTGTGAGGGTTCGGGGTTGGCAGAGAATGACGTTCTCTATCTGTCACCTGGTTGCTCTGAGGTGGATGACCTCCGGTCAGAAGCCCTTTCTTCGGATGGTGCTGCTTCTGATGGCGAGTCCCAGTCGTCAGATGAGGCCGAGGATGATGCGGTAGCTGATGCTTCCCATCTTGTGTCGGGTATGCGTGCTTTGCGTGCAGACGTTGCCCTTATCCTTGGCGAGAAGGACTGCCCACCTCCTTCGGCGTCATCGGTCCCGGAGGCAACCACCTTGCTTAGCTCTGTGGTTCCTCCTAAACCTGCGTCACGCAGTGACAGGACCCTGCCTGAGGGCACTATTGTGTCCTCTGCTTTGGCTGCCGCCCAGGGCCGTGTAGTGGAGAAGAATGCTTCTTCTACTCGCGCCCCAGGGTTTCCCGGGCTGCAACTCGCGGTGGCTGATTTATCGGAGGTTAAGCCTTCTGATTATGCTATCCACGATGGGAAGCTTGCACCTCATCCAGCTAAGCTGGAATCGAGGGACTTGTCTTCCTGGCCCGGGAAGCTGGTAGACCAGGTGGTGTTCAATGCTAAGGAACACCACAAGGTCGAGAGGATGTTGCGCCTCTCCCTTCATGTCCTGTCCTACGTGGACTTTTTCACTGTCTCCTTATATCGGCTTTCTGATCTGCCTGAGGATCGGGTCTCCGATGAGGAGAGACAGGACATGCAGGACAGACTTACGTCTGCCCTAAATGCAGCATTGCGGACTGTGGCGGCACTTCAGTGCTCTCTATTGTCGAATGTGATGCTGGCTCGCCGATTTTCCGTCCTTGCGGATATGCAGGTGAGCGAACCTTACCGCTCTCGACTCTTGACGGCCCCCTTCAATGGTCCAACTCTGTTTAGCGGGATTCTCCCTGCTGTACAGAGGGACTTGAAGGAGGACTCTGTTGCTGCGGGTGTTCTTTTTAAGAAGCCTAGCACCAGTGGTCCTAGTTCTTCGCAGGGTTCTGGGTCTGCCGCGAAGAAGCCTAGGTTTAATTCCAAGCAGCGCTCTGCTGGGAATAAATCTAAGCCTGCCTTCAAGGCCAAGGGTAAGAAGGGTAAGGGCGGCAAGAAACCTCCTTCCAAGGGGAAGTCGAGTTCCTGACTCGCTTCTCCTCTCCGCACCACTTCCAGCTGCCACTTGTCCGGAAGAGGCTTGTTTGTCCGCCCCAGGTTCGGGCAAGCCTTGTCCCGGTTCAGACGTTTGGCTAGGGTTAGACGTTCCCTTACCGGAGCTTCCGGTGGGCGGTCGTCTGACCTCCTTTCTTCCTCAGTGGAGAGAGATTACACAGGACAGCTGGGCATTGTCAGTGGTGTCGGAGGGGTTGGGGATTCCGTTAGTTCAGGATCCCCCCCTGTCGGCCGAGCCGATTTTCTTTCCCCCTCCGGGGGATCCAGAAAAGGCTCTGGCTTTGAGGGAGGAAGTACGGACCATGCTACTAAAGGGCGCGGTCGAGGAGGTTCCGATGTCGGAATGCACTCCCGGCTTCTACTCCAGAATGTTTCTGGTAAAGAAGAAGTCCGGTGCGTGGCGTCCGATCATCGATCTAAGTGCTTTCAACAAGCATGTAGATTCTCCTCACTTCAAGATGGAGACCCCACGGGGCATCATTGCATCCGTAGGAGAAGGAATGTGGGCAACTTCAGTCGATCTGAAGGATGCCTACTTCCATATCCCCATCAAGAAGTCGGCACGGAAGTATCTCCGTTTCACTTGCGACGGCAAGATCTTCCAGTTCCGGGCCATGCCCTTCGGGCTCACCACTGCTCCGCTGGTTTTCACCAAGCTTCTGCAGGTTGTAGTGAGTTTCCTGCATTCTCGAAGTATAGATGTTCACATCTACTTCGACGATTCCCTCATGTTACACATGGTGAGGGATTCGCTGGTGCAGGATACCCGTATGGTTCTGAAGCTCTTGCTGCGTGTAGGCTTCATTCCTTCCAGAGAGAAGTCGGAGGTCACTCCTTCTCAGGACTTCGTGTTCCTGGGCTACCGTTTCGATACGGTGCTGGGCATTGTTCTTCCACCAGAAGACAAGTTTCTGAAGGTTCGAGCTTTGGCTCTGGCCTTTATGGACATGTCTCGGGTCCAGGTGCGTTGGTTCCTCAGTTTTCTGGGATATATCAACTCCCTGGCAGATGTGGTTCCTTTGGGACGTCTTCACATCAGGCCCCTGCAAATGTTTCTTCTGGCCAATTGGGTCCCTGCATCAAGGGACTGGGAAGCTATGCTTCCCTTAACCCAATCGGTAAAGGACTTTGCATCTTGGTGGACCCATCGGGGCAATGTCCTGCAAGGGGTTCCTCTTCGCAGGCCGAGTCCCACCATGACCCTGTACACGGATGCTTCCATGACGGGCTGGGGCGCCTTCCTGGACGGTCATGTCCGCTCCGGGGAGTGGGCAGGGGTACAGCTCTCAGAACACATCAATGTGTTGGAGATGAGAGCGGTCTTGCTGGCTCTGCAATCTCTTCGAGAGGTGCTGCAGTCGCAAGTCGTATGTCTGGCGACGGACAACTCTACAGTTGTCGCGTACCTGGAGAAGCAAGGGGGCACCAGATCTCACGTTCTGTGTGCTTTGGCAATCAAGGTTCTTCTGCTCTGTCAGGAGATGCAATTGACAATCCAGGTCAAGCATCTTCCGGGCCGTCTGAACATCTTGGCCGATACCCTCTCCAGGCGCCGGCAGCCGGTGTTGACAGAGTGGCAGCTAAAACCCTCGGTGTTCCGGGCGGTTTGTCAGGCTTGGGACAGACCTCATGTAGATCTGTTTGCCACGGCTCTGAACTGTCAGTTGCCAACCTATGTCTCGCCGGTCCCCGATCCAAAGGCTTTGGCGGTAGATGCTCTCTCTCTGGATTGGAGCGGGATGAGTGCATACGCATTCCCCCCGTTCAATCTGGTGGGCAGGGTGCTTCAGAAGTTTCGGGAGCACTCGTGTTCTCTTCTTCTGATAGCTCCCTTGTGGCTGAGACAGCCCTGGTTTCCAGAGCTGCTGGCTCTTCTGGTAGATCATCCTTTGCGGTTGCCTCCCAGTCGAGATCTGCTTCGGCAACCTCGGTCAAAGACGGTGCATCCTCGACCTCAGATCCTCCACCTTCACGGGTGGAGGCTATCACAGGAGGCCTCGCTCAGGCAGGCTTTTCTGAGGAGGTGTCCGAGAGCATCGCAAGATCAATCAGGGCTTCCTCTTCTGCCATCTACCAGTCCAGATGGCGAATCTTCTGTGATTGGTGTGGTGAGAGGCAGGTTGATCCACTCAAGGTGTCTATTCAAGTGATTGCTGATTTTCTGCTGTCCTTGTTCAGAGACCGCAATCTGGCTCCCGGGACCATCGCTGGCTACCGCTCTGCCTTAGCCAGTGTATTTTCTTTTCATGGCAGACTGGAGGTAGGCACAGCCCCTTCCTTGTCGGCCTTGATCAGAGGTTTCGGTCTAGACAGACCCAGGGTTAGGCAGCTAGCTCCTCAATGGAATCTGGCGTTTGTGCTAGATTCCTTGAAGAAGGCCCCTTATGAACCCTTGTGCAATGTGTCTTTGAAATTTATTACTTTAAAGACCGTTTTTCTGATTGCACTAGCTTCTGGGCGCAGACGGAGTGAAGTGCATGCACTTTCTTGTCTTCCGTCTTGTCTGCGTTGGTCTAGGAATTTTGCGTCGGTTACTTTGATTACTGATCCCACTTTTCTGGCCAAGAATCAGGTGCCTGGTTTTTCTCCTGAGCCTGTTAGGATCCCTTCCTTAGTTGCTGTTGCGGGCTCCTCCGACAATGACAGTTTGCTCTGTCCATGTCGGGCCTTGCGGTTGTATCTTGATAAAACCAGGGGGGGGCGAGGTTCCCGTTCCCGGCTGTTTCTGCCCATTAAACAGGGTAAGCGGGATATCTCCTCACAATCGGTTTCTAGATGGATTTGTGAGGTGATACGTCTCGCTTACGATAACTCCGATGAAGGGATCCGTGGGCTTCACAAGGTTAAGGCTCATGAGGTTCGAGCTCTAGCTACATCTTGGGCTCTCCTCAATGGGTCATCCTTTCAGGATGTTATGTCTGCTGCCTTCTGGCGTGGTCAGACAACTTTCACTGACTTCTATTTGAGATCGTTGGCATCCTTCTCTGATGACCTCTACTCTCTAGGTCCTGTTGTGGTGGCGCAGTCTGTGGCTGTTCCCCCAACATCTGGTCAGTAAGGTGCGTTGTGTCCCGCGTTGTCGGTCCACGGGCGGTTGTTATTTTGGTCCAATCTCCTCCCTTGTGGAGTTTTTTGGCTGGATTTTTTATTACTGCCCTGTGTGGATGGATGTTTCGCTGGGATGTTGAGTCGCCACTGCGGTAAGACGAATTCGCATACTAAAGTTATGGTAATTATTACTGAAATGAAACTGAGGTTTTTCTTGTAAAACCAATTTTCATGATGTAATACTTACCATAACTTTACAGAGTCCCACCCTCATTTTACTTTTTAGTTTAAAATACTTTCCTCCCCTTCTCCTCTTCATCCTACGCTTCACATATGTTGCGTCAGCTGTTAAAGAAGGATGTATTTCCTGTCATGCGTATGTACGTGGGCAGGTCAGTGGGGCCTCCCAAGGGAGGATTTGGGATCTCTTTCTTTTATATTATATACAAATGAATGGGAATTGTGGAAACGATATGCATACTAAAGTTATGGTAAGTATTACATCATGAAAATTGGTTTTACAAGAAAAACCTCAGTTTTGTGTTAGAGTTATATCTCTTAATGTATTATTTCAATTAGTGTAAATCACTTCTGTTATATTAACACATACATTTTTGTGTAACACAAATAAATTTGAAATTGCAATATTTTAGATTTTTATAGGTTTCTTATGTTGGAACTCTCTCAGAAGGAGGTACATTTCACTGTGAAGTAAGACTATCCTCACAGTGATTGACGATATAATTGAATTCTTTCCAGACTTGATACAGAAGAAGCCCTGATGTTATTTACTGAGGATATGTGGTGTGAACATTCATACTTACAGGAAATAAACTTAATACCCGCCTGTGATGTATAAATCAATGTATAATGATTTTGAATAACTAGTTTTGAAATTGAATACTTAGGAATGTCTAAATTTTGTCTGCCGATTATAATGGAATTGATGCAGGCACTGGAAAATGATCAGTTATTCTCAGCAACCTCCTTTCATTTCTACAGAGACCTGGGGAAAAAAACCCAAGTTTGGTTACCATGGTTTTGCGTAGCCGCATAAGCTTAGAGCGAGCTTTGGGGCGAAGTTAACCTAGAAAAGGGTACAAAAAACCCCAAGCAATTTTCTACTAAAAGCAAGTTATTATAAAAGCTGCTGTTTTGTCTTTGTAAGGCTGTGGTGACAAGGATATAAAAATGCAACACATTGAAATCTAATTATGTGAAAACTTTCAGTCCCTGAACAGTGTGCCAAACCTCTTCAAAGACTTGATTGTTGTCATAGTAACAAGTAATTCACTTGTCTCCACCCTCTGTTTCAAATCTCTTAAAGAACAAGTTTTGGGCCTAAAACCTTTTTTTTCCAGTCACAAATTACAGTTGTGATAGAATTTTCATCATAAACATTCCCAAAAGGACACTCCATTTGTTTTGGAGAATTTGAAGAATTAAAAACGTGCTCGATGAATTTTAAAAACAATATCGCGTTAGCTTATGTAATCTTAAACTGACACCATTGGGTATTTGTTTGTAGCCCTGCTGTTACCAGATAAGCTGGTCTCCGTTAATCAAGATTCCCAAAGAAAGTGTTTGGTTGGCTGATTTTCTGGAGAAATATTATTATACGCCCGTCAAAAATGATGGGACGTATTATGTTATGGCGTTGTCCGTCCATCTGTCGTCGACTTTTATTTGTCCAAAAATCTCCTCCTTCAGTTTTCAACCAATTTCTTTCGAACTTTATAGGCTTGAAGACCTTAGACAGTTTCCAATTGATATCTTTCAAATTTCCTTGGCTTTATCATCATGACACAAAGTTGTTTTTTCTTAATTAACAGTTTGATTCAACAATATTTACTAGAGTTATGGCCCTTTGGAATTTCATATTTGGTGCAATTTTGGGCATTTTGTAGAAATTGTGTTTTCTTTAATTCCTCTGTAATTTGGTATGGTACTTTGAAAAGCTATAATATTTAACATAATTATGTTACAGATTTTGTTGAGTTATTTCAACTTTTCACGTAACAGCATTGCAAAGTTGCAATTGCAAAATATAAGCATTTATATGTAGAAAATGCAAACTTGCTAGGCTTAATCATCATTACATGAAGTTGTGTTTTCTTGATTGACAGTTTGATTCGACAACATTTACTAGAGTTATGGCCCTTTAGGACTTTGTGTCTGATGTAGTTTTCGAATATTATGTAGAAAATGTCAGAACTTTTTTTGTGTTTCCATACCATTATACTTCCGATATGGTACGACGGGCGTATCATGCTTCCGTTCAAGGTGCTCTTGTTGAATAGGTCAAGAGTTTGCAGATACTGATATTAGTGATCATTTCGTCCATATCTCAAAAACAATTTAAGAATTGTTTTAACATAAGGATCCTTTGACATTTTTGCACATTGTCATTGTAAATTGAAAATTGTCATTGTAAATTGGAAATTGAAGTGAAAAATGTTAAAAGAGCATCAATTGTAGATCTAGTGGATGCAAAGATCCTTGTAGATCTAGTAAGGATCATTTCATTGTAGATGCTGAGATCCTTGTAGATCTAGTTAAGATCATTTCAGTGTTGATGCTAAGATCCTTGTAGATCTAGTAAGGATCCTTTCATTGTAGATTCTAAGATCATTGTAACTCTAGTAAGGATCATTTCATTGTAGATGCTGAGATCCTTGTAGATTTAGTTAAGATCCTTTCATTGTAAATGCTAAGATCATTGTAACTCTAGTAAGGATCCTTTCATTGTAAATGCTAAGATCCTTGTAGCTCTAGTTAGGATCATTACATTGAGGATGGATCCTTTCAGTTTGGATGCAAAGATTCTTGTTGATCTAGTAAAGATCCTTTCAGCATGGATGCGGAGATCCTTGTAGATCTAGTATTAAGATCTTTTCATTGCAGATGCTGAGATCCTTGTAGTTCTAGTAACGATCTTTTCATTGTAGATGCTGAGAACCTTGTAGATCTAGTAAGAATCCTTTCAGTGTTGATGCTAAGATCTTAATGTAGGATCTATTAGATACATCATAATGACAGATAAGATTGCTACAACCACTAGAATATGAAGGTTTTTGAAACCAAAGTATTGAGGGTTATTGTGACTTATTGGTGAGGGTTGTTGACAATACCTGTAGAGGGCTGTTGACAATTAATGTGGAGGGATGATGACAATAAGTGTGGAGGGTTGTTGACGATAAGTGTAGAGGATTGTTGACAATAAGTGTAGAGGTAGAGGATTGTTGACAATAAGTGTAGAGGGTTGTTGACAATAAGTGTGGAGGGTTGTTGACAATTAGTGTGGAGGGTTGTTGACAATTAGTGTGGAGGGCTGTTGACAATAAGTGTGAAGGAATGTTGACAATTAGTGTGGAGGGTTGTTGACAATTAGTGTGAAGGGCTGTTGACAATAAGTGTGGAGGGCTGTTGAGAAGAAGTGTGGAGGGTTGTTGACAATAAGTGTTGAGGGATGATGACAAGAAGTGTAGAGGATTGTTGACAATTAGTGTGGAGGGCTGTTGACAATAAGCATAGAGGATTGTTGACAATAAGTGTGGAGGGTTGTGTACAATTAGTGTGGAGGGTTGTTGACAATTAGTGTGGAGGGTTGTTGACAATAAGTATAAAGGGTTGTTGACAATTAGTATGGACGGCTGTTGACAATAAGTGTGGAGGGTTGTTGACAATTAGTGTGGAGGGCTGTTGACAATAAGTGTGAAGGGATGTTGACAATTAGTGTGAAGGGTTGTTGACAATTAGTATGGAGGATAATTACAATTAGTGTGGAGGGCTGTTGACAATAAGTGTGGAGGGTTGTTGACAATAAGTGTTGAGGGATGATGACAAGAAGTGTAGAGGATTGTTGACAATTAGTGTGGAGGGTTGTTGACAATTAGTGTGAAGGGTTGTTGACAATTAGTATGGAGGATTGTTTACAATTAGTGTGGAGGGCTGTTGACAATAAGTGTTGAGGGCTGTTGACAATAAATGTTGAGGGATGATGACAAGAAGTGTGGAGGGTTGTTGACAATAAGTTTGGAGGAATGTTGACAAGAAGTGTGAAGGGATGATGACAAAAAGTGTTGAGGGATGATGACAAGAAGTGTAGAGGATTGTTGACAATTAGTGTGGAGGGCTGTTGACAAGAAGTGTGGAGGGCTGTTGACAATAAGTTTGGAGGGATGATGACAAAAATTGTAGTGTTGTTGACAATAAGTGTAGGGGGTTGCTGACAATTAGTGATCAGGGTTGTTGACTTCTATTGATGCTGAAGGAATTTTTGAAAATAATTTTAAAAGCCCCCAATGTTTTAAGGATGAGACAATTTGTTGTTAAAGCCAATACTTGATTTAATACTTTTTCTCAATAGACGTTATCATTTATGATTCCTATCATATCCTTGGTGTATGTATAAGAGAAGTAGAACAGATAGTTTGACTGAATCATAGAACATTTCCCAACAAGTAGGCTGTACAGCTTGTCTTTTAGTGTCTACAATTATGCATTGTCAGGATTCTGTAAATTTTTGATTGATCAATGGTGAGGAGGGGGAGAGCGGTGGTGGGGGGGGGGGGGAGTAGGAGTAACAGTACATGACACTGCCTAGCTTAACTTGTCATAGTGATCCAGGCAGGAAGGGCAACATGGCTCCAGGATCCTGTAGTATCTTCTGTATTTGGCTATCAGAAGGGGTGGGGGTAATTTCTGAGGGTGGGGAGGGGTAATTTCTGGGGGTGGGGGGTGAAAGTGAAAAGTCATTCATGGCAGAAGTTTGAGGGAGAAATCATTAGTTTATAAATGATGTGTCAGAGATTCAAAAATCATTACCAGAGGGTCAGGTGAGAAATCATTACGAGAGGGTCAGGTTGGAAATCATTACCAGAGGGTCAAGGGAGAAATCATTACCAGAGGGTCAGAGGAAACATAATTAATTGAGGTGTAGGAGGGCATTTACTGGAGGGTCAGAAATCATAAATTAAACAGGGGGTCAGGGGAAAAATCATTGATAGAGGAGAAGGAGGGCATTATTGGAGGGTCAGAAATCATTACTAGAGGGTCAGGGGAGAAATCATTGATGGAAAAGGAATTTTAGGCATCTTTGGAGGGTCAGAAATCATTACTTAACCAGGGGGTCAGGGGAGAAATCATTGATGGAGGAGAAGGAGGGCATTATTGTAGGGTCAGAAATCATTGCCAGAGGGTCAGGGGAGAAATCATTGATGGAAAAGGAATTTTAGGCATCTTTGGAAGGTCAGAAATCATTGCCAGGCGGTTATAGGGGGGAAATCATTGATGGAGGAGAAGGAGGGTCAGAAATCATTGCCAGGCGGTTATAGGGGGTAAATCATTGATGGAGGAGAAGGAGGGTCAGAAATCATTGCCAGGCGGTTATAGGGGGGAAATCATTGATGGAGGAGAAGGAGGGTCAGAAATCATTGCCAGGCGGTTATAGGGGGGAAATCATTGATAGAGGAGAAGGAGGGTCAGAAATCATTGCCAGGCGGTTATAGGGGGGAAATCATTGATGGAGGAGAAGGAGGGTCAGAAATCATTGCCAGGCGGTTATAGGGGGGAAATCATTGATAGAGGAGAAGGAGGGTCAGAAATCATTGCCAGGCGGTTATAGGGGGGAAATCATTGATGGAGGAGAAGGAGGGTCAGAAATCATTGCCAGGCGGTTATAGGGGGAAATCATTGATGGAGGAGAAGGAGGGTCAGAAATCATTGCCAGGCGGTTATAGGGGGAAATCATTGATGGAGGAGAAGGAGGGTCAGAAATCATTGCCAGGGAGTTATAGGGGGTAAATCATTGATGGAGGAGAAGGAGGGTCAGAAATCATTGCCAGGCGGTTATAGGGGGGAAATCATTGATGGAGGAGAAGGAGGGTCAGAAATCATTGCCAGGCGGTTATAGGGGGGAAATCATTGATAGAGGAGAAGGAGGGTCAGAAATCATTGCCAGGCGGTTATAGGGGGGAAATCATTGATGGAGGAGAAGGAGGGTCAGAAATCATTGCCAGGCGGTTATAGGGGGGAAATCATTGATAGAGGAGAAGGAGGGTCAGAAATCATTGCCAGGCGGTTATAGGGGGAATTCATTGATGGAGGGCATATTGTTTGAAGGTGAGAAATCGAAGCTAATGATTTAATTGGAATGATAAATCATTACTAGTGAGTAAAGGAAAGAAATCGTTATTGATCGAGTTCAAATTTTACTTTTCTTTGTAAAGGTCAAGGTCACTGAAACTATTATCGGGAAAACCGCTGTAAGATATATTACGCTACCCTCTTTATTCCTCATGCGAGTATTTGATATGATGATAACTTCAACTATCACAAGTAATACGTACTTGACCAAATTTGCCTTTCAATTTTCTGTGTAAAAAGGTCAAGGTCACTTTTCTATTTTTAGAAAAAAAATGTGTCTCTTAATCAACTTTATTCTTCAACTGAATACAAAGTTATAACCATGGAAGAATACAGTCTCTGAATCAGATACTGCATATGATACATCATTGAATTTTCTCTTCATTTCCTCGTACATATATGTCGCACAATGTCTGATCGCAAGGGTATTAGTATCTCTTGTGATTCCTTGTTATATTTGTTATGTCATTGAAGGATGTCTGCAATGACATAAGGGCATCCGATTTGTTACAGTGTGATATTTGGCCTTTAGCGAATGTAACCTAGACATGATCGAACAAACGTAATGGTTAATGGAAAAAGAAAACCTTCCAATTAACAAAAAAGGGTCCGTGGTGTGAGGATTAGATTAATGATATTTTGTTTAAACCGTTGTCAGTAAGGTATATGAGATGAAAACATATAAATGATTCAGGCCATTTGGGCCTCTTGTTTTTTAACATGCATATTAGCATAGAAATATATTCATTGTTAAGAGGGATTAAAGGACTTATAATGTTCAGGTGAGGTCAGGTGGTGAAGTAGATATATCACACATACTTGCCTTCCGCCAAGATGGCTGGGGTTCGATACCCAAATCCAATGTTGAAAAGTATGTTTGGGGTCACCTGCCCGACCAAGTGGGTTTTCTCCAGGTGCTCCGGTTTCTTCCCACAATATTAGACCCCTCGTGCGCTAACATCTGGGCAACTAGGTGTGATTAATATATATTGAATAGCTTGGTTCGTAATTGTTGTAAAATAAATAAAGTTTATATTTCTAAATTAATAAATGTAAATTTCTAGTAATCAATTTTATCATCATTTTCTTTCTGTTTCAGACATTACCTGCTGGTCAATCGGTTACTTTTAGAGTGGTCACGACTGTCGCTGAACCAGTGTTTTATGAGGTATAAACTTAGACAGTAGATCTACAACAGCACTAACCATAGGGGGGCACCATAATTGGGAATGACCGGTATGGACTCTGTACTGATTTTGGAGTCTGTCGAAGTCCAATATGGTTGCTGTCTGGTGAATTTTTTAGCCAGAAAGTCAGATAAAACAAGCCATGTACATTATATCATGAGCAATAACCATACATTAATATTTTATATCAAGTTTCACCTAAACTAAACTCTTTGAACTGAATTCAGATAAACATTGGTTAAGTGGGAATTGGTGTACAGAAAGTAAATGTGAGCTAATTATCCTTTGGGGTATTAAGGAAGAAAATACTGTGTAATCAAGTCTTGACCTTAATTCTTGTTAATTTTGCATGAACAAGAAATCCAATATGGCCACCATTTCAGACATCTTGAAATCCTAACTAGCATGAAATGCAGCACAGTATCAAAGTGTTCAATATATTATTGTTCTTTTTACTTTAAAATTATTTATGCCAAATTCAACAAATAGACAAGATCAATCGTAACATTTAATATTAGGCTTGTGCTTGGAAAAACATTAACAGTTGAAATAATTTGTCCATTATTTGAATTCAACAAATAAACAGAATAAAATCGTTTTCCTGATTAAGCAAATTTTAAGTTCAGTAATTTGACCTTTTTAATGCCAAAGTACTTGAAGAATTTTCGGGTCATTTAGGACTATCACATCGCAAAAACTGTCAATATGTTGCTTGGTTTTGAAACTCCTTTGAGCAAATGTACTAAGGCTGCAAGAGTTGTGTCCCTTTTTAATGATAAGGTCTTTTGTGAACAGTTCTTTGCTTCAAATCTTTACAGGTTCACGCTAAAGGTCTACTGTTGGTGAACGGCATTCTCACTACAGTTCACCAGGCTTCGACTGGTCACTACATAGCTGACTTTGATGTCGCTGTCACGTCCAAAATGGCACCAAATGCTGTGGTTGTCGTCTACACCAACACGGCCACAGACGAAATAGTTGCAGACTCGCAGACTTTCTCCGTGTCCGGTCTTCTAAAACACAATGTAAGTAATCCACAGAATAACTGACAAAATAGTGAGAGACTCATTGTGTTAATTTTACCTTGTTTACTCAGATTTCTTAAGCTATTTACTTGCTTGTAGGCCTATCTCAAATCTCGTAATTGCGGTAGCCAAACGACAGGTAGTCTGATTGTAATGCTATTAATTCCTTTTACACATCTGAATATACTATTGTTTCTAAATGGATACTTATAAATGAAAATTCATACAAGATGAAGTTTGATAAATTGAATTATCTAGACCAATTGCTTATAGAAAAATCTTTTTAAGAGAAACAACTGCACCATCAATGACATCAACTTGTAGTGACTGTTTTTAAACATTCTGAATGTAAATTGTTATTTTAACAAAACAAACAACTAGAATTAATTACTGCTATAGTGTGAGTTCCTAGATCGAAACAGTAGAATATCCAAGATGGCGGACTAAATTGCGAACAGGGGGTGTATTTTTAGGTCATCTGACCCAAAGGGTCAAGATGACCTATAGTTACCGTGCTTCGTCCGTCGTCGTCCGCCGTGTGCCGTCCGCCGTCCGCCGTCCGTAAACTTTTCACATTTCAAACTTCTTCTCAAGTTCTACCAATGGGAATAAGCTGAAACTTAGCTGAAATGATCCTGAGATGGTCCTGACCAAGTGTTGTTATTTTTCGGGTCGGTCCGAAATCCAAGATGGCCGCCATAGCCGCCATCTTGAAAAACACATTTTCAACTTCTTCTCAAGTTCTACCAGTGGGAATAAGCTGAAACTTAGCTGAAATGATCCTGAGATGGTCCTGACCAAGTGTTGTTATTTTTCGGGTCGGTCCGAAATCCAAGATGGCCGCCATAGCCGCCATCTTGAAAAACACATATTAAACTTCTTCTACAGTTCCACTGGTACCTGTGAGCTGAAAATTGGTAGGGATGTTCAGGAAGGGCAGCCCATAAAATGTTGTTATTTTTCGGGTCCGAAAAACTCTCGACATTTGTGCCATAGCGGCCATTTTGTGACATGATTGTGCAATCACTGTTTTCCTGAACAACACCTATTTTAAACTTCTTCTTAAGTTCTACCACTGGGATTAAGCTGAAACTTGGCTGAAATGATCCTGAGATAGTCCTGACCAAGTGTTGTTATTTTTCGGGTCGGTCTGAAATCCAAGATGGCCACCAGAGCCGCCATCTTGAAAAACACATTTTCAACTTCTTCTCAAGTTCTACCAGTGGGAATAAGCTGAAACTTAGCTGAAATGATCCTGAGATGGTACTGACCAAGTGTTGTTATTTTTCGGGTCGGTCCGAAATCCAAGATGGCCGCCATAGCCGACATCTTAAAAAACACATATTAAACTTCTTCTACAGTTCCACTGGTACCTGTGAGCTGAAAATTGGTAGGGATGTTCAGGAAGGGCAGCCCATAAAATGTTGTTATTTTTCGGGTCCGAAAAACTCTCGACATTTGTGCCATAGCGGCCATTTTGTGACATGATTGCGCAATCACTGTTTTCCTGAACAACACCTATTTTAAACTTCTTCTTAAGTTCTACCACTGGGATTAAGCTGAAACTTGGCTGAAATGATCCTGAGATAGTCCTGACCAAGTGTTGTTATTTTTCGGGTCGGTCCAAAATCCAAGATGGCCGCCAGAGCCGCCATCTGGAAAAACACATTTTCAACTTCTTCTCAAGTTCTACCAGTGGGATTAAGATGAAACTTGGCTGAAATGATCCTGAGATGGTCCTGACCAAGTGTTGTTATTTTTCGGGTCGGTCCGAAATCCAAGATGGCCGCCATAGCCGCCATCTTGAAAAACACATATTAAACTTCTTCTACAGTTCCACTGGTACCTGTGAGCTGAAAATTGGTAGGGATGTTCAGGAAGGGCAGCCCATAAAATGTTGTTATTTTTCGGGTCCGAAAAACTCTCGACATTTGTGCCATGGCGGCCATTTTGTGACATGATTGCGCAATCACTGTTTTCCTGAACAACACCTATTTTAAACTTCTTCTTAAGTTCTACCACTGGGATTAAGCTGAAACTTGGCTGAAATGATCCTGAGATAGTCCTGACCAAGTGTTGTTATTTTTCGGGTCGGTCCAAAATCCAAGATGGCCGCCAGAGCCGCCATCTGGAAAAACACATTTTCAACTTCTTCTCAAGTTCTACCAGTGGGATTAAGATGAAACTTGGCTGAAATGATCCTGAGATGGTCCTGACCAAGTGTTGTTATTTTTCGGGTCGGTCCGAAATCCAAGATGGCCGCCATAGCCGCCATCTTGAAAAACACATTTTCAACTTCTTCTCAAGTTCTACCAGTTGGAATAAGCTGAAACTTAGCTGAAATGATCCTGAGATGGTCCTGACCAAGTGTTGTTATTTTTCGGGTCGGTCCGAAATCCAAGATGGCCGCCATAGCCGCCATCTTGAAAAACACATATTAAACTTCTTCTACAGTTCCACTGGTACCTGTGAGCTGAAAATTGGTAGGGATGTTCAGGAAGGGCAGCCCATAAAATGTTGTTATTTTTCGGGTCCGAAAAACTCTCGACATTTGTGCCATAGCGGCCATTTTGTGACATGATTGCGCAATCACTGTTTTCCTGAACAACACCTATTTTAAACTTCTTCTTAAGTTCTACCACTGGGATTAAGCTGAAACTTGGCTGAAATGATCCTGAGATAGTCCTGACCAAGTGTTGCTATTTTTCGGGTCGGTCCGAAATCCAAGATGGCCACCAGAGCCGCCATCTTGAAAAACACATTTTCAACTTCTTCTCAAGTTCTACCAGTGGGAATAAGCTGAAACTTAGCTGAAATGATCCTGAGATGGTCCTGACCAAGTGTTGTTATTTTTCGGGTCGGTCCGAAATCCAAGATGGCCGCCATAGCCGACATCTTAAAAAACACATATTAAACTTCTTCTACAGTTCCACTGGTACCTGTGAGCTGAAAATTGGTAGGGATGTTCAGGAAGGGCAGCCCATAAAATGTTGTTATTTTTCGGGTCCGAAAAACTCTCGACATTTGTGCCATAGCGGCCATTTTGTGACATGATTGCGCAATCACTGTTTTCCTGAACAACACCTATTTTAAACTTCTTCTTAAGTTCTACCACTGGGATTAAGCTGAAACTTGGCTGAAATGATCCTGAGATAGTCCTGACCAAGTGTTGTTATTTTTCGGGTCGGTCCGAAATCCAAGATGGCCACCAGAGCCGCCATCTTGAAAAACACATTTTCAACTTCTTCTCAAGTTCTACCAGTGGGAATAAGCTGAAACTTAGCTGAAATGATCCTGAGATGGTCCCGACCAAGTGTTGTTATTTTTCGGGTCGGTCCGAAATCCAAGATGGCCGCCATAGCCGACATCTTAAAAAACACATATTAAACTTCTTCTACAGTTCCACTGGTACCTGTGAGCTGAAAATTGGTAGGGATGTTCAGGAAGGGCAGCCCATAAAATGTTGTTATTTTTCGGGTCCGAAAAACTCTCGACATTTGTGCCATAGCGGCCATTTTGTGACATGATTGCGCAATCACTGTTTTCCTGAACAACACCTATTTTAAACTTCTTCTTAAGTTCTACCACTGGGATTAAGCTGAAACTTGGCTGAAATGATCCTGAGATAGTCCTGACCAAGTGTTGTTATTTTTCGGGTCGGTCCGAAATCCAAGATGGCCACCAGAGCTGCCATCTTGAAAAACACATTTTCAACTTCTTCTCAAGTTCTACCAGTGGGAATAAGCTGAAACTTAGCTGAAATGATCCTGAGATGGTCCTGACCAAGTGTTGTTATTTTTCGGGTCGGTCCGAAATCCAAGATGGCCGCCATATTCGACATCTTGAAAAACACATATTAAACTTCTTCTACAGTTCCACTGGTACCTGTGAGCTGAAAATTGGTAGGGATGTTCAGGAAGGGCAGCCCATAAAATGTTGTTATTTTTCGGGTCCGAAAAACTCTCGACATTTGTGCCATGGCGGCCATTTTGTGACATGATTGCGCAATCACTGTTTTCCTGAACAACACCTATTTTAAACTTCTTCTTAAGTTCTACCACTGGGATTAAGCTGAAACTTGGCTGAAATGATCCTGAGATAGTCCTGACCAAGTGTTGTTATTTTTCGGGTCGGTCCAAAATCCAAGATGGCCGCCAGAGCCGCCATCTGGAAAAACACATTTTCAACTTCTTCTCAAGTTCTACCAGTGGGATTAAGATGAAACTTGGCTGAAATGATCCTGAGATGGTCCTGACCAAGTGTTGTTATTTTTTGGGTTGGTCCAAAATCCAAGATGGCCGCCAGAGCCGCCATCTTGAAAAACACATTTCCAAATTTCTCTCAAGTTTCACCTGTGGGATTAAGCTGAAACTTGGCTGAAATTATCCTGAGATGGTCCTGACCATGAGTTGTTACTTTTGGGTCGGTTCGAAATCCAAGATGGCCGCCATGGCCGCCATCTTACAAAACACATTTCCAACTTCTTCTCAAGTTCTACCTGTGGGATTAAGCTAAAACTTGGCTGAAGTGATTCTGAGATTGTCCTGACCAAGTGTTGTTATTTTTCAGGTTGGTCGGAAATCCAAGATGGCCTTCAGAGACGCCATCTTGAAAAACACATTTCAAACTTCTTCTCAAGTTCTACCTGTGTGATTAAGCTGAAACTTGGCTGACATGATCCTGAGATGGTCCTGATCAAGTATTGTTACTTTTTGGGTTGGTCCAAAATCCAAGATGGCCGCCAGATTTGCCATCTTGAAAAACAAAATTGCCGTCCGTAAACTTTTCACATTTTAAACTTCTTCTCAAGTTCAACTCTTTCTTTCTGTACACATGCGCAGTACATTATAACTAAAGTGTGTTCGGTTGAACTCTAGTAGACTACAGTAACTATAGTCGGCAATCGAACTCGCCCATTGTCACAAATCTAAGATGGCCGCCACATATGTCATTTTGAACTTCTCAAGTTCTACCAGTGACATTGAGCTGAACCTTGCAAAAATTATCCTCAGATAGTCCCAACCAAATGTTATTTATCGGGTCCGTCAGACATCCAAGATGGCTGCCACAGCCCCCATTTTGAATACACATTTAAAACTTTTCATAGAAAAATGATCCCCAGATAGTCCCAACCAAATGTTGTTATTTCTCCAGTCCGTCAGAGATCCAAGATGGCTGCAACAGCCCCCATTTTGCATCCACATCTAACACTTTCCATGATCTGAAACTTGCCTAAATTGATTCTGACCAAATGTTTTTTTCGCACTGTTCCGAAGAAATCCATGATCATCACCATCTTGAAAACCACATTTGTGTGGCATATTGTTACATGATTGTATTACTAATTCCTAGAGGAGAGGAATTTATATAAGCTATTAGCTTGTTTTCCAATCCTCACTATTTGTATAATTTCTATATATGTAATATACATGTACACTGATGGAAATAAAATATTGTTTAAACTAATTCCATAATGGTATCACAATTGGTAGTCAGATGACCGTTAAGGCCCTTGGGCCTCTTGTTTAATAAGCCCCTTCCTACTTTTGATTTATTTTTCTCAGGGGGTGGGGGCTTATTCCCGGTAAAATATGGTATATATAGCTGATACAGATATCAGGATAATTTCTCCAATCATTCACAGATGTTTCTCTTCCCTACCTGGTTCAATTTTTTCTGTCACACCCTAGGGTATGACAGATAGCACGAGTTGCCATGACAACAACTCAATCACGTCCTGTAAGCATTGTAACGTTGCATTGGTACTTTTGTAAAAAAAAAAAATCAAAATAACGGGAGAAAAATAATCCTCTCCTAACTTGATGTTGTGATGGAGAAATCTTCAACCCTCGGGGTGATATTCTTTATAATTGTCTTGTAACCCTCGGCAGAGCCCCCGGGGTTATACAACCAAGAACATCACCCCTTGGGAAGGAGAATTCCCTGTTACACCCTCAAGTTTATGGGGAATAGTCTATTAATTTCCATAGATTTTAATGTACATACACTATGTTTTTAAACATAACAGGCAATGAAATTGGACGTTAGATTTCATTACCCAGTGATGACTGACAATATATTGTCGACAGTGGGTAAAAAAACAGATTACTGAGTGTTGTTTAGAAAAATTTCAATGCTTGACACTTTTTGCACTGTTTCATAAATTGTGTTGATTACAATAAAATGTGCTGATTTAGTGTGCTGACTTTTCATGCCGATCCTTTTCTAACATAGCCACCCGGACCTTTCGCTTAATTTCCACGATCATGAAATACATCTCTGACGTCAACGTAACTTTGCATTTCTGCCATTTACAGGGAGTTAATCACCTGTTATGAAAAAAAAACACACACAATTTTGTGCTGCTATGTATTTTGATGTGCCCCCTGAAGTTACTTTGCATTTTCGACCCAACTTACAAAGATTTATTCCCCTTTAAATGAACACAGTTTCGTCTGACTACAAATCTCTCAGTTTCCAACATAATTCTTTTGTGGAAAAAGTTATCGCAAAATAGAGTTATGCCCACTGAAGTAATTTTGCATTTTGACACCTTTTGAAAGAGTTATTTATGTTTCTTCTATGTTATCTAATGGTGGTACAAATGTATTAGTCAGACATCCTGGGGACAGTTCTAGTTTAGTTTTAATGCTTAAAGTTATATCAAATTGTAATTCTGTATGTTAAAGGCCCAATATACATAACTTTCGGCAAAACTTGAAGCGAAAATCAAACTTATACCTTTTTATATTTATAGTTTTTGTCAAGATTAACTGATATCAGCAATATTCAAGATGAATTCTTACGCGGTTACCGGTACAGCAGCAGTTGAAACTCAGTATTTGTAAACACGCGTCCATTTTGAACTGTCTTCTAACGTCGGCTTGCTGTTGAAGTGGGCCCCACCTGAGTTATTTTCAATTCTTCGGATTTTTTCTGTAAAAAGTTTCTTGTTAGTTATCGCTCAGATTTACTTGGTTTCAGGCTTATTTTTTTTTGTATGGTTATCAACTTTTTTTTTTCAGAATTTTTTAGAATTACGAAAAAATTTCCTAAAGTTACATTTATTGGGCCTTTAAGTTGTGTGATAATACAATGCAGCTCAAGTTTCATGAATAACTTTGAAGATTGTGTGAAAAGAATATGACCGACATTGGAGAGCCTTGTCTAATACCAGTGGAAATTTTACTTTGGCTGTTATTGGGGGGCATTCATGTCATACTGACTTATTTGATATTTTCATTATTTCAGTTGAACGTACGATTTGACAATGACCTGAAAGAAGTTGGTGACATTGCCCAAATGACAGTGGTGGCAGATCCGAACTCGGTGGTGTTTGTCAGCGCAATCGACAAGAAAACAACTCTCCTGGGAAAACCTAACAACATTGATTTACCACAGGTAGGCATCAGTTCTGTACAGCCTAGACTAGTTTTTTTCTGATGTAATCAACATACAAAGGAATTTCACTTTTTGCTGTTTGCCTGCTGCCAGCGGGAGAATCGGCCGGTACACTCTTTCACCCCAGCCCCTGGGGGTGTCTGACTCTGCCCACCTGATATCTTCAGAAGTACTTTGCTATCTTAAATTTTAATATTACATCACTACCAACAATACCTCAGTCTCATTTCCTGAATAGTAAAGATGGATTCTGTGCTTGATTCAGCATGATTCTCGCTGTTTTACAATCAGCGGGCCACATTTTCATCCATTTAACCAGTGGTATGATATAAAACTAAAATGTTATAGACTTTTGAGAGTATTTTTAATTGAAAGAACTACTTCAGATAACATCGATAATGCCTTGATATGCAAATTGAAAAAAAAAATGAAAATATGTACATCGTAAAATTGAAATAAAAATAAATTATTTTTTTCTCAAAAAATTACTCAGTGCCCTGATCTAAGGAGATAAATCCATTTTTTAGCCCTGACAAAGAGTTATATACAGTGCAACTAATTTTCTAAATGGATCATGCATGGGACATGAATATTTGGTCAGTGTAGAGAGTGTTCAGTTTGGAAAAGTAAACCAAAATTACCCGATAAGGATGTGGAGTTTATTTAAATTTAGTGAATAAATGTGTTTGATAAAGTAACTATCAGTAAAAAAAAACCCACCAATTTAACTTATCTATAATATTTTGCGAACGTATGCCCTGTATCATCTCACTTCACAATACTGTCATCAGTATCATTTAGTACTGACTTACATCTGGCATGTCACTATACACTTCTAACTATTATTTTATGAAAATCATGATTGAAAAATCATAAAGAAGTGTCAACAAAGCCAAAATCCAAACTCAGGGTCCGCAAAGGGCCTTAAAAAGCCTTGAATTTCACTGCTGGCCTTGAAAAGCCTTGAATTTCACTTGGGGCCTTGAAAAGCCTTGAAAATTGGCCTCTGGCCTTGAAAAGTCCTTGCATTTTGGCGTTCAGCATTCAGTATATAATTATCCAAAATCTTGCTTTTATTTGATGTTTAATTTTCACATTCATATAAAAAAAAAAAAAGATTTACAAAATAGAAACACGTTCTGTGGTGATGTCTTTTCCCAGTGGCCTTGGTATAGGTTTTAGTGTCGGAGATAACTCCCACTGACTATTTGCTTACGTTTGATGGTCGTCTGCTTCTGCTAGTGCAGGCCAAAATGGTGAAATGCCGTTTTAACACCAAATGGACTGATGACCCATTGTTTAAATTTTGGGTCAAAATGGGCGAGTCAGCTCTTAAATCACATACAAAAATTGTAAATTTGAACACATTGATAGATATTGTGTAAGTAAAGGTTAAATAAGACAAATTAGACTGTGTATAGTTATTTTTTTATTCAGTGGACATCTATAAGTAGGTTTTTTTGTTCTCTTGTTCCCTCTCAGGCTGACTTATCAGGTACGAATGACCTTGCAAATTTAGTTTAGGCGTTGAAAAAGCCTTGAATTTGGTTAGACATAATCTGTATGAACCCTGAAACTCTAATGGATCAAACTCGAGGCAACAAACGAACATAAAGAAAAGATTTACATGGAGACCCTTGCAAATGTACAAGAGAATAAAACCAGGTTTCCGAAAGAGAAAGTGTCTTCTACTACACTGACAACACCCGCCGTGTAAATCTTGGTCACAATATTTCAATAGAATGTCAAGCCCTCAACATGAGAACCGAGCCATCATTGTCAATCACAACAAGTAAGAACACTAATGAGCATACTCAAAAACGTCCATCTTATATCACTTAAAGGTACAATATATTTCTTAATGAGACAAAAATGGTGACCATGAAACTGAACCTTGATTGAACCTTGTGAAAGTGTGTTTACACGTGTTGAAATCAATTACACATTGATCATTTGATGTCGGTCTACCGACAATGCCTTTTAAAACACCTGATGATGGCTTCATTCATCGTACCTATGTGTATTTGTCCATTGCAAAAACGCCCCCTTCAGAAACTCATTCAAATTAGATGAGAAACTCCTGTAATATGTTAGCTCAAGCCAAGTTGTAGGAACCAAAGCTTTGACGAGGACCAATATTTTTTACTTTCTGATAATATCAGACCACAAGTTTCTAATTTTGTTTCTTTTAAATATTGTTTAAATGAACAAAAAGATCAAACCTGTAGGCTATGGTTCCCCAAGCTAGCTTTAGCATTGAGTTTTTGGAGGAGGGATATACCTCTTCGATTAAGCATGGTGTTGATTATTAGGAAGCTGATATAATTTTTTAGTAAAAATATATAGCCATTCTGCACACAAATTCGTGTTCGTATTTCAGAATCAGAGGAATAGGTTTTAGGAATTTGTATTATTACTATAACATAGAAGAAACAAATCTGTACATTGTCATTTAGTATGGTATAAAGAGTTTATTGAATTTGAGAAAAATTGGTTTTTGAAAGCTGCAGTGTAAAAATGATATTTGAACCTGGAATATGAATTCAAAGATAAATATGTTATTCTTAGTAAAAGTGTGATAAATTTTTAATGTTTCAGATCTTTTATTGTCTTAAAGAAATTTTAATTTGGGGATTAAGTTTAATCATAAATTAAATGAAAATATAAAATCACCGCAAAGATTAATGATTTTACAGTACAATAGGAAGTAAACAGTTATGAATAATATTGACAGTTATTGGAAGGGCTAGAGGAGTTTGACCTTATTGCTGAACCCAAAGATGATGCTGGGTTTGGATGCGGAGGCTGCGGCATCATGTTCAAACGGAGGCGACGTGACGTACGAGAAGTAGAGAGTAATGGTGGTATCACAACGACCAGTATCCTAAGGGTGATTATCTCCCCTTTTGTGTGAACTCGTATCCTATGTAAATATGAGAAATGTAATACGTGTAAAAATATATTTATTGTGAAAAATATACACTTTGAAAAATTTACACTTATAAACATATATAAACTATAAAATATATTCAGCTTGTAATTTGCAATATGATATTTTAGGAAAAAACATTATTTTAGGAAAAGATTTTTTGAAAATGCAATACTTTTTTGGAAGATACCATTTTTGAGGAATATGCAATATTTATAGAAAATGCAATAATTTTTTAATACAATATTTTTGGAGAATACAGTATTTATGGAAAATACAATATTTTGAAGGCATCAGATTTTACCCACACTTCACATCATGCAGCTATCTGTCCTCACACTTGTGTGTATATTTGTAGGATGCTGGTGTGATGATGATGACAGATTCAATTATCACAGACGCCGGTAAGTGATACACGAAATATTTCTTTAATTTTTTTCCTGTTGAAAATCTGTTGAATTCCTTCTTTAAAATGTTGATAAGGTTTGATTTCAATATCAGTAAATCATTGAGAAAAACACAGGTTTATTAATTTATTGGTTCTGTAAATCACCCTGATAATTATACCGTATTGGTTCTGTAAATCACCCTGATAATTATACCGTATTGGTTCTGTAAATCTCCCTGATAATTATACCGAATTGGTTCTGTATATCTCCCTGATAATTATACCGAATTGGTTCTGTATATCTCCCTGATAATTATACCGAATTGGTTCTGTATATCTCCCTGATAATTATACCGAATTGGTTCTGTAAATCTCCCTGATTTTATACCGTATTGGTTCTGTAAATTACCCTCTGATAATTATACCGAATTGGTTCTATAAATCACCCTCTGATAATTATACCGTATTGGTTCTGTATATCTCCCTGATAATTATACCGTATTGGTTCTGTAAATCTCCCTGATAATTCTACCGTATTGGTTCTGTCAATCTCCCTGATAATTCTACCATATTGGTTCTGTATATCTCCCTGATAATTCTACCGTATTGGTTCTGTAAATCACCCTGATAATTTTACCGTATTGGTTCTGTAAATCTCCCTGATAATTCTACCATATTGGTTCTGTAAATTTCCCTGATATTTCTACCGTATTGGTTCTGTATATCTCCCTGATAATTATACCGAATTGGTTCTGTATATCTCCCTGATAATTCTACCGTATTGGTTCTTTAAATCTCTGTATATCACATTCCTCTTTAAATCACATTTAAAAAAAATAAAAAGAAAGATTTTTTAATGAAAAAATGTTATCCATAAATTGAAACATCTTCATCTAACAAATACGACAGAAAGAGGAATGCACTGTAGTACTTTGGACAAAGTGCATTAGAATTTCCTCAAATAAATGACCCTGACCTTCATGTACTTCTGAGGGCACAGGGGTCATTTTTAAAAAGGGTCAAATATTTCAACTTCATAGGGGTCAGGTTTAGAAGTATGAAGTTTCACCTAGTACTGACGGTTATGAGCCAATATGGATTTATTTTGCAAAATATGTTAATTGCAAGAATATTTTCCCATCCTTGCAAAATCTACAGGAGAACGATACAGACCGTTTGGGTCACGTGTATGTTCTAGTTAACCATCCTTGTGAATTGTAGTGGTGTGGAAAGAGAGGTTCCCGGTCCTTGAGAATGCCGTAGCTGCTGCCGTTCCAGATATTGCCCAAAAGACAGATGCAAACTCTGCTGGAGCGGAAGTTGATGCAAAAGCAAATGTTCGCAAAAACTTCCCCGAAACCTGGATATGGAGAGACATAAGAATAGGGTAACTTAGACAGATTATAGGTTCAGAAACAGAAAAGCATTCAAGCCTGTAGAGGTACATGTACAATGATCAGATTCACCTGTATATACTGACCACCTGTATATACTGGTCAAGTGAATATACTGACCACCTGTTTATACTGACCACATGTATATACTGATCACCTGTATAAACTGACCACCTGTATATACTGGTCAAATGTATATACTGACCACATGTATATACTGACCACCTGTATATACTGGTCAAGTGTATATACTGACCACATGTATATACTGACCACCTGTATATACTGACTACCTTTATATACTGACCACCTTTATATACTGACCATCTGTATAGGCTGACCACCTGTTTATACTGACCGTCTGTATATACTGGTCAGCTGTCTACACTGACCACCTGTATATACTGACCACCTGTATATACTGACCACCTGTTTATTCTGACCACCTGTATATACTGACCACCTGTATATACTGGTCAAGTATATATACTGACCACATGTATATACTGACCACCTGTATATACTGACCACCTGTATATACTGGTCAAGTGTATATACTGACCACATGTATATACTGGTCAAGTGTATATACTGACCACCTGTATTATACTGACCACCTGTGATACTGGTCAGCTGTATATACTGACCACCTGTATATACTGACCACCTTTTTATACTGACCATCTGTATATACTGGTCACCTGTATATACTGACCACCTTTATATACTGACCATCTTCTCAGAAACTAAGCCGTGTATAACTTTTATTTCAGTGGTAACATCCCTAGGTGGCTGGGGTTCAAATTTATACAAATGATCGGGGCTGACCAACGACTTCTTCTCTGGATCTAAGCAATGTACAACATGTATACGAATGATAGGGCTGACCATGCACAGAGGCATTCGGGGGCGGCGCCAAAAGCTGGCAATTCAGCTATATTAAAATAAAACAATTTCAAATAGTTTTCCTTTAAATCTTCTGCAGAAATAGAAAGCTTTAAGTGTTCATAAATAACATAACTGCATTATTAATAGGAACATACTGTTGTGGCAGATACCATACTGGAAAAATGTATAACTAACACATGAGTTAATTATTGTGAGAAATGCTGAAATCAAGTTGAGCGATACAGGCCCTTTGAGCCTCTTGTTTAAGTAAACTATATAGTTTTAGTTATGTTTAACCAGGAGCTAATATTATTTGCTGTTCCGATGGCATCCGCGAACACCCCAGTACTTTAGATTCACGAGGTAAGATATTTTAAGTTTTGTACATATATTTATAACCATAAATCCTACACCCCTTCCATTTGTTTTTTTTTTTTTGTTTACAAATTTAGCCAAATTTTGACTTAACTTTTTCAATCCAAACTCATGTTTTCCATCCAAACTCATTTTTTCCATCCAAACTCTTTTTATGTTTTAAAAATCTTTTTAAGTCCATAGAGATACATGTTTATACCATTCCTAAATTGCTATGTACAATTTCATTACAGATCTGACAGTGATGTTCGAGCAAAATAATTAACAAATGCTTCATTTTTTTATCATATTTTACGATGTTTTGAAATCAACATTTTATTTCTTTTTCTATTAAAAGTCACTGTAACGTTTGATATTCAGCTAAATTATAAGAAAATTTTTGAGGTAAGTTTTTGATTTTGAAACACAGATGTGATATTGTCATCACATTGTGTCTAGCATTAATCTGTTTCATCTGTTTGTCGGTCTGTTTTAAGCTATATATTAGCTTCTTGACCACCTTGATTTCGTTTCCTTGTTATTTCTCACTTTTATTCCATTTGATAGGATATTTAATCCATGCACTCTGTGTGCCTGAAAGTTGGTCCTTATAAAGTGCACTCTTCTTTATATCATGTTGCATTTGTCAGACAAAAACATGATATTAACAGGAATGCGACATTAAGAGAAACATGTTTTTCCACTAAATATAGTGCATTTCCAATCTCCATAACTAAAAGTAAGTTATTCAATGTACATATGAAGATGTTTCATATAGATATCATTATTTCAATTAAAAATCATTTTGGGGGATATTTTTTTACTTTCTATGTAACATTTTGTACAAGTTGTATCTGAAATAAATGGAAATTACATCATTTTCTGGATATTTTATGTGATTGGTTAAAAAAAACATGATATTAAGAGGAATTCACCTCAAAATACATGATATTAACCAAATAAAATTACATAGATTATATAGAGAGAAAAATGATGCTTGTGAAAAATATGATATAAGGAGGAATGTGATATTAACAGGAGTGATATTAAGTGGACTCCACTATATATATATATATAGGTACAATCCTAATAAAAACAATTTCTGTGTCACACTGAATAATAGGTTTGATTTCATGATCAGGATTTCAATCATGGGCATTGTAGCAGCTTGGATCGAACTTGATTTTAATGTCTTTCCAGTATCGGTTTAGACGAGATTTAAACATGTTGAGAGTATCCGAATTTACTACCCGATCTGCAGGGTTCGCAAGGGGCCTTGAAAAGCATTGAATTTCACTTCTGGTCTTTAAAAGCCTTGTTTTTTACTTCTGGCCTTGAAAAGCCTTGAATTTTTTCTTTGGGCCTTGAAAAGCCTCTAAAATCAGCCTCTGGCCTTGAAAAGTCCTTGAATTTTGGTGTTCAGCATTTAGTATATAATTATCTTAAGTCACGTTTAATTTTTACATTTAAATATATACCGTAATTTCTCGTGTATAGTGCGCACTCGCATATAGTGCGCAGGTACTTTTGGGTCCAATAATAAAAAAAAAAAATCTTGGGGGAAAAAATTTTTTTTTTTTAATTTTTGTGGAAAAAAAACCCATCAAGTCGGAATGATAGCACCAACCAGATAAGTCGCCATTAAAGGGTATATAAACAAACACCTTTGAATAGGAAACTTTGGCAACATAACACAATGCCTCATTAATTAGACTTGACATTGATTGACACCTCACGCGAGTTACGGTGAAGATCTGTTGACACCAGCGAAGGCACAGGCCCAATACAGATAATTGAAATAACGATTTTTTCACTGCAATATCATTCATAAATTATTCAATGAAATCTTACATAAGACTTAATCTTCCAGGTTTTCTATAAAATAAACAATTGTGGAGGTTCTGTGCGTCTAGACATCGATAGAGTCGGCAGTGTACTGGGTTGACGGGTGTACTAAAAGCAGTCACTCAATCAGGTCTGACGAGGACCGCATACAGCCAAATTTGTTTGATATAAAAAACACAAACCCTTTGTGATTTCAGCATGTTTTCTTTGAAAAGAAAATACGGATATTTATTGGACTGTTTTGAGTCCCTAAATGTTTATTTTCCAAACTCTAACTGTTATTTTTACCAGTTCAACTCGCTTGTTTGCGACTCTGTTTGTTACTGTCGGGTATTAATATTCCGCGACCTTCACTCTTTGCCATACACAAACCGGCGAACTTCCAAGTCGTTCTCGACACATTTCTACCGCCAGGATTGAATTGTACAGTATGATTTTACACAAGAACAGCATTTTTAACATTAGAGTGCTAACATCGATCTAATTCTTCGGTATATTTCACTATATGCCTTGTGATAATGTAGCGTCGATCCAATCTCGACCTGAAAGTTCAGGCTACTTTCCTCAAGTTTATTTATCAGATCCTATCATATTTTATGGCTTTTATAATTGCAACTTTTCGTGGTTGTATAAAGATAATGCAAATCAGGAATTATTTGACAAATATCAACTGTTAACTACCGGGAGGATATTTCGGGTTATTCTGAAAATCTCCAAAAATTAACGATACATGATCGCGACCAAGTCAAGGTTTTTGCTTGTTCTTGCGTATAGTGCGCACCCCCTTCTTGACGCTTTCGATTTTCCCTAAAAAAGTGCGCACTATACACGAGAAATTACGGTATATATAAAAAAAAGATTTACGAAATAGAAACACGTATTGTGGTGATGTCTTCTCCCAGTGGCCTTGGCATATAGGTTTTAGTGTCGGAGGGGAGATAACTCCCACTGATTATTTGCTTACGTTTGATGGTCATCTGCTTCTGCTAGCGCAAGCCAAAATGGGGAAATGCTGTTTTAACACCAAATGGACATATGACATCTATAAGTAGTTTTTCTTTGTTCTCTTGTTCCCTCTCAGGCTGACTTATCAGGTACAAATGACCTTGAAAATTTAGTTTAGGCCTTGAAAAAGCCTTGAATTCGGTTAGACATAATCTGTATGAACCCTGATCAGGTAAACTAGCTGTTCCAATTGTCAACTACTCTAATTACAAAAAAATGCTTTCTCCTGTTCATTTTCGAATGTTGTTTTTGAAGTTTTTGTGTCGCTTGAAAGGCGACATATAGGGATCACTATGTCGGCGTCGGTGACGGCGGCATCGGCCGCGTCTGACAACAACAGTTTCCGTGCAATAACTTGAGTTTCATATGGCCAATCAAACTCAAACTTCATACAGTGCTTCCTTAACAAACGTGCTCGCTTGGGATTGCTTTTCAGGGTCAATGGTCAAGGTCACTGTTGCTATAAATAGAAATTATGTTTCTGTGCGATAACTTGTGTTTCCTTGGGCCAATCAAACTCAAACTTCGTACAATGCTTCCTTACTAAAAGTTATCGCTTGGGATTGCTTTTCAGAGTCGAAGGTCAAAGGTGAAGGTCACTGTTGCTATAAATAGAAAATCGGTTTCCGTGCAATAACTTGAGTTTCCTTGGGCCAATCAAACTCAAACTTCATAGAGTACTTCCTTACCAAAAGTGCTCGCTTGGGATTGCTTTTCAGGATCAAAGGTCAAGGTCACTGTTTCTATTCCACTTGGAACTGATACAATGCATATCCATAGATAGCTCCTAAAAACTTATCTCCCAACTTGCTGCGCAGGCGACACATCCACTTTCGTGGAATATTTGTTTGTTATGGCCCCTTGTTCTGTTCACATTGGACAATTTTATCATTTTTTGGCCTTTTTTGCTTAGCTGGTCACTACCCTGGGGGACTCCGCTGTTGACCTTGACCCAGTTAGAGACTGACCCATTCATTACCACCCTTTGTTTTCTATCTGTCAGGAATGCTCGAATCCAATCCAGTAGTTTCGATCCCTTTGATTCCAATACTTTCCATCTTTTCGATAAGTCTGACATGAGGTACACTATCAAAGGCCTTTTGGAAATCCAGGTAAATTATATCCATGGCGTAATCTTTGTCCATTTCCTCAGTTAGGTCTTCAAGAACTTCTAGGAGTTGGAGGGCGGTAGATTTTCCTTTTCTAAACCCAAATTGTGCTTCGTTAATAAGATTTAGTATAACTAAATGTTTTATCATGTCTTTCCTTAATTTTTTACAAACTAGTGTATGCATATATTGCTCTCAAATTCAATAGCAATATCTTTCTTGAAGTAAAATGGACTATCAACTTGTAAAAATTGAGTTTATAAGCTTGAGTCCCTGTAGAGGCCCAAGAAGGTTGGGGGAAAAGAAACCATGCATTGTACTGCCCTTGGAACAATTAGTCAACTGTAACACCAAAAATAATAATTGCAATCACCAACCCTCTGCTCAAACACTTTAAGGAAAACATCAATTTAGCCTCAGTCAAACTAGGAATTGGTATACAGAACCAAAATAGGAAAAAAACATCAAAATAGCCTCTAACAAACTAAAAATCTGTATACAGAACCAAAACGAAAACCATTAATTTAGCCTCAATCAAACTAGGAACTTGCAAACAATACCAAAACAGAAAAATCCATCAATTTTGCCTCCATCAAACTTAGAATCTGCATACAGATCTAAAACAGGAAAAACCATCATTTTAATTAAGCCTCCACCAAAATAAAAATCTGTATAAGAAACCAAAACAAGAAAAAAACATCAGTTTAGCCTCAACCAAACTGAGAATCTGCATACAGAACCAAAACAGGAAAACACATTAATTTAGCCTTCACCAAACTAAGAATCTAAATACAGAACCAAAACGGAAAAGCCATCAACTTAGCCACCACCAAACTAGAAATCTGCAAACAGAACCAAAAAAAAAAAAAAATAACAACTTTTCAAGCCTCCACCAAAATAAGAATCTGCATAAGAACCAAAACAGGAAAAACCATCATTTTAGCCTTTGTCAACAAAGAATCTGCAAACAGAACCAAAACTGAAGAACTATTTTCTGCATTCACAGTGGGCCCTTTGTGACAATTCTTTCCATCATTAACACATTTGGATAGAGTAATATAAAGTGCCATTTAGGCTGGAATGATTAAAGCCAAAAAGATGAATACATGGAAATATTTGCAAAATGCTTTAAGGAAATTTTCTCATGACTGCACAAATATCCCTGTGAGCGAGACAGGCCCTCTAGGTCACATTTAGGTCATAGTTTAGTGTCATTCTGCCATTGCAGTGGTGTTAGAATGGATTCAAGCTATGGCTGGAGAGGCTGGTGGACACCTACAAGATGAGGTTTTCCGAAAGACGAGCTCTTCTGGAGAGGAAGTTGATGCAAAAGCTAATGTTCGCAAAAACTTTCCAGAGACGTGGATATGGAGAGATATTAGAATAGGGTAACATCAATTGATCAAACTCAACAGATAACATGATCGGAATCACCTGTATATACTGGTCACCTGTATATACTGGTCACCTGTATATAGTGACCACCTGTATATACTGACCACCTGTTTATACTGACCACCTGTATATACTGACCATCTGTATATACTGACCACCTGTATATGCTGACCATCTGTATATACTGACCACCTGTATATATTGGTCAAGTGTATTAAATGATCACCTGTATATACTGACCACCTGTATATACTATTCACCTGTATATACTGACCACCTGTATATACTGACCACCCATATATACTGGTCAAGTGTATTAAATGATCACCTGTATATACTGACCACCTGTATATACTATTCACCTGTATATACTGGTCAAAGGTATATACTGACCACCTGTATATACTGACCACCTGTATATACTGACTACCTCTTTATATTGGTCAAGTGTATTTACTGACCACCTGTATATACTGGTCACCTGTATATACTGGTCAAGTGTATTAAATGATCACCTGTATATACTGACCACCTGTATATACTGTTCACCTGCATATACTGACCACCTGTATATACTGACCACCTATATACACTGACCACCTGTATAATTATACTGGTCACATATGTGTGAGTACGATTAGCTAAGATTGTGAGATGATAATTATGATTGGTGAACTTGAGAAATGGGTTTTAAATATAATACAGCTTTGTTCTTGAAGTTTTAAACATATTGCTATATTTTAGCTACATATAATTACATAATACAGCTGTGTATCGCAATGGGATGGCGATACGATACGTATCACGATACAAGGGCCACGATACGATACTTACGACGATATATGAGAAACTAACAAACTGTCTGACAATGAACATTCCATTGCCAGTTTAACTTCTATACCTACAAGTCAAATTTAAAAGTTACTTCAGATAAATCTGTAGTGTTATCTATTGAATTGATACGACATAAATAGGCAAATCAAAAGATCTAACAGTTTTCTATTTTGTTTATTTTCATGTTTTGTTTTCAACTGACAAAGTTTGTATTTGGCATCTGTTATCAAATTCACACGTGTATAGTTAGATTTGATTGTCGTTTGAAACATAGACTTTAACTTAATTTTTGCCTGTTTAGATACTGCAGAGGCCGTAAATCTGAAACGCTGAACTGAGATTTAACGTTAATATGGATTGTTGTGAATGTGTTGTCTTTGTCGTATTCCCAGAATACTTGAGCCGAATCCCACTATCGTTATACAGACATTTTATCGGTATCCCATAAACCACTCTTGACATCATGTTTCTGTTCAACCCATTTTCCTGCTTGTCGGTCATGATGATTACGTAATGGGGCAAGGGAGATAACTCATTTCAGGTATCCCAATACCAAACAAAGCCAAATGATGCATCGATGCACTGTCCCACGATTCAATGCATCAATGACTCGTTACCCCTCTAATATATAAGCTGATCGTTTAGTCTTTCTTTATTAGCCTCCCTCAAACTTAATTCATGCATACAGAACCAAAACGGGAAAAGCCCCAAAAAGTTCAAAGCCCTCATCAAACTAAAAATTAAAATACAGAACCAATATATCTCAAAAATGTTAATGAGGATTTTCTCTATTATATAAGTGAATTTATTTTATCAACCTAATGTTACTAAATATCTGTTTGCCCTTTGATCTGTCACTCCCTGTAACCTATCAGACGGCTCTTTGATCTGTCACTCCCTGTAACCTATCAGACGGCTCTTTGATCTGTCACTCCCTGTAACCTATGAGTTGGCTTTTTGATCTGTCACTCCCTGTAACCTATGAGTTGGCTCTTTCATCTGTCACTTTCTGTAACCTATCAGATGGCTTTTTGATATGTCACTCCCTGTAACCTATCAGATGACGCTTTGCTTTATCACTCCCTGTAACCTATCAGATGGCTCTTTGATCTCTCACTCCCTGTAACCTATCAGATGGCTCTTTGAACTGTCACTCCCTGTAACCTGTTGGTTGGCCTTTTGATCTGTCACTCCCTGTAACCTATCAGATGGCTCTTTGCTTTGTCACTCCCTGTAACCTATCAGTTGGCTCTTTGAACTGTCACTCCCTGTAACCTCTTGGTTGGCCTTTTGATCTCTCACTCCCTGTAACCTATCAGATGGCACTTTGAACAGTCACTCCCTGTAACCTATCTGATGACGCTTTGCTTTATCACTCCCTGTAACCTATCAGATGGCTCTTTGAACTGTCACTCCCTGTAACCTCTTGGTTGGCCTTTTGATCTGTCACTCCCTGTAACCTATCGGTTGGCTTTTTGATATGTCACTCCCTGTAACCTATCAGATGGCTCTTTGCTTTGTCACTCCCTGTAACCCATCAGTTGGCTTTTAGATATGTCATTCCCTATAACCTATCAGATGGCTCTTTGCTTTGTCACTCCCTGTAACCTATCAGTTGGCTTTTTGATATGTCACTCCCTGTAACCTATCAGATGGCTCTTTGCTTTGTCACTCCCTGTAACCTATCAGTTGGCTTTTAGATATGTCATTCCCTATAACCTATCAGATGGCTCTTTGCTTTGTCACTCCCTGTAACCTATCAGTTGGCTTTTTCATATGTCACTCCCTGTAACCTATCAGATGGCTCTTTGCTTTGTCACTCCCTGTAACCTATCAGTTGGCTCTTTGCTTTGTCACTCCCTGTAACCTATTGGTTGGCCTTTTGATCTGTCACTCCCTGTAACCTATATGATGGCTCTTTGATCTGTCACTACCTGTAACCTATTGGTTGGCCTTTTGATCTGTCACTCCATGTAGCCTATCAGTTGGCTTTTTGATATGTGACTCCCTGTAACCTATCAGATGGCTCTTTGCTTTGTCACTCCCTGTAACCTATCGGTTGGCCTTTTGATCTATAACTCCCTGTAACCTAGCTATCAGATGGCCATTTTCAGCCAAATCCTGTCACCTACCACTTATTTATTTGCTCAATCCCTGTAACCTATTCTCGCCTATTAATTTGCTTACTCTCTGTAATCTATCACTCAACTATTTAATTGCTCACTCCCTGTAACCTACTAGTCACCTTTTTGTTTCCTTACTCCATGTGACTTACAAGATCACCTATTAAATTGCTCACTCCCTGTAATCTTCCACTCAGCTTTTTTATTTCTCACTTCCTGTAACAAACGAACACTCATTTATTTTATTGCTCAATCCATGTTACCTGTAATCTTTAGATTATACTATGATGAATTGTTCCAGCATGTAGAACATTTCTCTATAATGCACAATGCATACTGTTATTTCTTTGGGTAATGTCTACGGTTCTTTGTCAATTGTGACTTGTAGCTGTCAACCGTTTCTTTCCGGAAATGGAATTTGATAATGAAATGGTAGCTATGGCTCCTGCCGATGAAGGAATGCAACGAAAAGGTGATGTAGAGGATGTGTCAGGATCTGATCTTGATTCCGCTGCAACTGTACGCAAGAACTTTCCAGAAACTTGGATTTGGAATAACATCAATATCGGGTAATTCTTCCTCGAGGCAAAACGTTGAAATCAGGTAAAAAGTATTGGGCAGGTAAGTTTTGTAGTTACCAGCATCAGAAAAGTGAAGACCTGTAATGAAGATAATTAAAGGTCAGTATTACCTGTACAGGTAGATAATTAACAGTCAGTATTACCTGTACAGGTAGATAATTAACAGTCAGTATTACCTGTACAGGTAGATAATTGTAATGGTCAGTATTACCTGTACAGGTAGATAATTAACAGTCAGTATTACTTGTACAGGTAGATAATTGTAATGGTCAGTATTACCTGTACAGGCAGATAATTGTAATGGTCAGGTTTACCTGTACAGGTAGATAATTGTAATGGTCAGTATTACCTTTACAGGCAGATAATTGTAATGGTCAGGTTTACCTGTACAGGTATATAATTGTAATGGTCAGTATTACCTTTACAGGTAGATAATTGTAATGGTCAGGTTTACCTGTACAGGTAGATAATTGTAATGGTCAGTATTACCTGTACAGGCAGATAATTGTAATGGTCAGTATTACCTGTACAGGTAGATAATTGTAATGGTCAGTATTACCTGTACAGGTAGATAATAAATGATCAGTATTACTTGTACAGGTACATAATTAACAGTCAGTATCATCAGTACAGGTACGTAATTAACAGTCAGTATTACCTGTACAAGTACAGTCAAGCCTCTATTAATCGAACTTCGATGATTCAAATTTCTCGATGTGTCGAACTTTAGGCAAAGTTCGATTGTTTTCATTATATATCACTACTTATTTACTATTCATGAATCAAACTTTTATGAATCAAATTATTCGCTGTATTGAAGTTTTAATCTGACCCGTTCATTATGAAAGCATTGAAAATTACAACTAATAAATCAAAGTAAACATTTTACCAGTACGAGCGCAATTAATTGCCCAGCGGTCATTTTCACACCTTTATGGATGCATGTGTCGATATCCTGCAGTGAACAGTAGTGGCAACCTAGCTGCGATAACGTAGCTCTTCACGACGAGACAATTTTTTTTATATTGCGTTGTTAGAGCTACGAAGCGGTCCCATGCCTGAGAGTGGAGCAAAATCAAAAGTGTTCAATCTGTAAGATTTCATTTAATTACCACCTCTTGTTAGCATAATGTTGTCAAAATAATGCAAGATTGCTGAACTTTTTACCATGATAAAATATTTTGTTCACAGAATTAGCAGAACCAGCTCTTGTGTGATGTTATCTCAAATCTCGTTTTTATATATGAAATGGTTTATAATTTAAGTATGTATATCGATGAGAACCAATCGGCCGATAGGTGATGCAAAAATCGTCCCGGTGTGAATCACACCGGGCTTGCTCCATTACGAGGCATTGGACAGATTTAATACCTGGCCGGGGTAGAGCCAATAGGAGGCCGGGTATTAATATTAGTTATTAAAAATTAAAGTGTGTATTTTAATATACTATTTTTTATAAATTTGTATCTACAATTTCTTAGCCTGTGTTACGTCACACTAGGACCGCATTGGTTCTTCTTATGTACAGTTTATATATACATATTTAGGCCTAGTCATGTCGATATTCGATGTTCAGCATTCACAAGTCGAAGTCCCCATGTTTCAAAGTTTTCACAACGGTCCTGCAAAGTTCGAAACATCGATAATTCATGGTCAGTATTACCTGTACAGGTAGATAATTAATGATCAGTGATACCGGTACAGGTAGATAATTAATGGCCAGTATTACCTGTACAGGTAGATATTGAATGGTCAGTATTACCTGTACAGGTAGATAATTAATGGCCAGTATTACCTGTACAGGTAGATATTGAATTGTCAGTGTTACCTGTACGTGTAGATAATTAATGGTCAGTATTACCTGTACAAGTAGATACTTAATGGTCAGTGATACCAGTACAGGTAAATAATTAATGGTCAGTGATACCTGTACAGGTTAACAATTAATGGTCAGTGATACCTGTACGGGTAGATAATTGTAATGGTCAGTATTACCTGTACATGTAGATAATGAACGGTCAGTATTACCTGTACAAGTAGATAATTAACAGTTAGTATTACCTTTACAGGTAGATAATGAATGGTCAGTATTACCTGTACAGGTTTGTTTAAGGGTTTACCTGTCATATGGTTGTAATTTTAGATCGAGTGGTACCAATACAACCAATCACCCAGTACCCGACACTATTACCTCCTGGGTCGTCAACACGTTTTCCATGAACACACAAACTGGTATTGACCTGGACCTGACTCCGCCTTCTGTAAGTATTCTCCGACGTATAAATGTCTGACAAAAAATCTCTCTCATAGGATTTTAAATTGATAAATGTCATTCGGTCATTTTGACCTTTCATCCAAAGGTCAGAGGTCAAAAAGGTATGATTGTTTCAAACATTTAAAGGTGTCCGCCAAGGTGGTGCCAATGGTCCCTCACTGTGTTATATTACATGTAACAATAACTGACCAAATCTGAAGGTCATCACATCAAAGGTCAAGATCAGCTTATACATCTCTTACGGATAACTGCGAAACCCTTTCTTTTTGACATTCTGAAGCAAAATTAATCAGAACTTAATTAGGTGTCATTCAACCAGTCCACAAGGTCATTGGATCAAAGGTAAAGGTCAAATTAAGTTAATTGATGCACAGGCAAAATGAATGCCTCGATGTCCTAAATCCAAATATTTAGATTGAAATTGGCCTTGAATTAAAAGAAAAAAAGATTCGATATGTAAAACTGGATACAAATTGTAGACAGCAGAATGTTCAGGAGGGGTTTCAATATTCTTGTAACTAATTCATGTTTGAGAAGATGCATGACTTTTCTGTCTCAGGGAATTGTGGAACTACAGAATTATGTGTCCACGACGTAACTTTGTAACCTGAGTGATCGTGGACTGATGTGGCCTTAAGAGTTTTAGGGCTTCTTATCCACCTGTTTTTCTCTTATTCTTGCCGGACTGTTTTTAGACTCAGTGATAATTTTGGTACTTCAAAAGATCCGTTCCATATTGACTTTATATGTGACCTTTAAGAGATGGTTCCATCTCCATTTCATCAAGTAATACTGATATACTGCTGAGCATTGTTACACTGATTTTATATAATAACACTGATGTTATACAGTAACACTGATGTTATACAGTAACACTGATGTTATGTTACCTTACAGCTCACTGTTATGAAGAAAATGTTTGTCAGCCTCAGTCTGCCATACTCCGTGATCCGTGGAGAGAAATTCAAACTGTTCATCTATGTGTTCAACTACTTCAACAACCCTTTGTCAGTAAGTACCTCACACCTATAACACTAGAATTCCCTCTACATCGTCCCAACCGTCATCGCTTGTATTACAATGGGTCAAAATCTGTGTCACAGTTGCTATAAATAGAATTCTGGATTGTAATACCTGTGCACTGTGAGTTATTTAGCTATTTACTCACAGCAGTTCTTGTAAGAGGGTTTTTCTTGGGCAAAACAGGCAACTTTTAATTTATCAAATTCATGTTGCTTTGCTTTAAACAAGTTTTCCTCCAAACCTGCTTGGTTGATTTCAACTAAATCTGGGGCACATTAGGATCCATAGCCCATAGTCCATGGTGATAACTAAAATATTTAATTAAAATGGATGCCCTTTCTGAAGTTGTGTTTCAAGTAACAAACTGATAATTATTAAATCATACAAAAGTTTTGGCCATATTTAATTCAACCGTATTTTCGAGGGTTTAGGTATCATCTTATAGGGATAAACAAGATTTCCAAATAAAATGATTAATTATGTACGATTCCCACATTCAAGTTGCTGTGAAGATTTCAAACTTATTTTTAAAAATTCAATCAGCGTGATGTTGCATTATTGGCCTGCATGCAGACATTTTGTTTATCTGTCGAGAATGCTAGCTCTCATTGATATGATGTATATGTACTTTATTCAGGTTGATGTCACTCTAGCTGCCTCTAATGACTTTAAAGCCTCCATTGATGCCTCGAAGGAGATCCTGGACGACTTGGCCAATGCTGAACATGTGGCACTCACTAAGTCAGGTTTACAGGTAGGTGTCATCACAGATAGGTGTTATCACAGGTAGGTGTTATCATGGAGAGGTGTTATCATAGGTAGGTGTTATAACGGATGGATGTTATCACAGGTAGGTGTTATTAAAGGTAGGTGTTATCAAGGAGAGGTGTTATCACAAGATTGTTATCACAGAGAGGTGTTATCACGGAGAAGTTATCACAGGGTTGTTATCAGAGGTAGGTGTTATCAGAGGTAGGTGTTATCACAGGTAGGTGTTATCAGAGGTAGGTGTTATCACAGGTAGGTATTATCACAAGTAGGTGTTATCACAGGTAGGTATTATCACAGGTAGGTGTTATCATTGGTCAGGTGTTACCATAGGTAGGTGTTATAACAGGGAGGTGTTATATAAGGTAAGTCTTATAACAGGTAGGTATTATCACAAGTAGGTGTTATCACAGGTAGGTGTTATCACAGGTAGGTGTTATCATTGGTCAGGTGTTACCATAGGTAGGTGTTATAACAGGGAGGTGTTATATAAGGTAAGTCTTATAACAGGTAGGTGTTATATAAGGTAGTCTTATCACAGGTAGATGTTATATAAGGTTAGTCTTATCACTGGTTGGTGTTATCACAGGTAGGTGTTATATAAGGTAAATCTTATCACAGGTAGGTGTTATCACAGGTAGGTGGTATCACAGGTAGGTATTATCACAGGTAGATGTTATTAGAGGCAGGTGTTATCACAGGTAGGTGTTATATAAGGTAAGTGTTATCACAGGTAGGTGTTATCACAGGAAGGTGGTATCACAGGTAGGTATTATCACGGGTAAGTGTTATCACAGGTAGGTGTTATCACAGGTAGGTGCTATCACAGGTAGGTATTATCACAGGTAGATGTTATTAGAGGCAGGTGTTATCACAGGTAGGTGTTATTAGAGGTAGGTGTTATCACAGGCAAGTGTTATCACAGAACATATTCATGTAAATGCTATAAGTTGTTTCCAGATCCTACCTCCAGCTTCCAACTTGTTATCAACATGAAGCGCATTATAACAAACAAATTTCAGTAAAACGCCACTTACTTGAACTTGGTTTACTCGTTGAACAGTTTGTTTGGTCCCGACAGAGTTTGTACATATTCAATCATCTCCGATTACTTCATTACCATGTATTCCTCCCGGGTCCATCTATCCGTCAATTGTTTGGATTCAAATTTTAATGATGGGGTTGACCCTGGCCTGGCCCAAAACTGGAAATTCAGCTATATTTAATACAAACCAATTTTAAATAAGTTTCCTCTTAATTTTCTTTTAAATCAGAAAGCTAAGTGTTCATTAATTACAGTACTACATGGTATAACATACTGTTGTGATAGATCCTACACTAGAAAAATTGTGTAATTTAATTTATACATGAGTAATTGTCACATTTTCTGAAATCCAGGTGAGCAATACAGGCCCTCTAGGCCTCTTGTTAATTTTATATTAAAGCATATACTTCTCAACTTTTCAAAAAATTGTATAAATAAGGGGTTTATTGCACTTCATTTGCATCTAGGTAATCGTTCCCTAAATTTGTATAACGTTTTCCCTGCCTGTGATCACTTTAGTTTTTGTAATAATATTTTTCAGGTTTGTTTGATTTTCATTACTTCAGTATGTTTTTTTGTAAAGATAAAGTATTTGTTTTGTCACAGGTACCCTCCAACAGTTCCAACGGGTTCTTTGTTTGGATCTATCCCACGACTCTCGGCAACATTAAACTTCGCATCACAGCAGTGTCGCCGAAAAAAACGGACATTGTTGAACAAACCTTGTTGGTGGAGGTTGGTTTTCAGAAACAATCATCAACACTCTAAAATTCTAGACATTCTGAAAAGTCTTATCAATCTTAAAGTGCTCCTCTAACACCAAAGAGTAGAATGTCCATCAAAATAATATCATATAGGTTGATTAATTGATCTAATGGTGAACTTTTAATGGCCAATTGATTTAATGGTCAACTTATTAAACGATAAATAAAATAATTTAATGATCAACTGATTTTATGTTCAATTATTTGAATGTTCAAAGGATAAATTAATTTAATAGTCAATGTATTACGGTCAACTGATTTAATGGTCAATTAATTCGATGGTCAATTAATTTAATGGTCAGCTGATGAAATGATAGCATTCAATTCTAATACTTGTTAAATATCTTACTGAGCATTGATTTTAATTGAAGTGCAGTTATGATTTCTGAAGCATCTATAATTTTATGTGGAGTGGTGCTACGTTCAAAATGACGAATCTGACCTCCTAAAACGTGAGATTTCGTGAGTATGACTCTGAATGTAGAGCCAGACTGATTTTGCCTGCACCTGTCTTTGATTACAGCCCGAGGGAAAGACAGAATATGGAGCAAGCTCTTTCGTAATAAAACATGACACAGACCAAACCTATGATTTCATGATGCAGGCCTTACCGACGGAAGGTTCCGCGGTGGTCGCTGGATCCAAGTCGACCTACGTTACAGTCACAGGTACTGGTCTATATCATACTTACGGGCAATAAGTGTTCATTAATTACATTTTTGTGAAGTACATCATGAAATAGTACCGTAAATTGGGATACATTTGGTGTTTTTTGGTCAAAATGTGATTGTTTTATTTTGGTTGGTTAAGTTTCTATCACCCTTGTGTCAAAAACAGTTAATGCTGAAAACATACCTTTATTTAGGATTATTTGGACAAAAGACACAATTAGTATACTGCGAATTCACTAAGGAATGATAATCCACAGAAATAAAACTATGTTACTTAACAGAGTGTGTTAAATTTTGGAGTTTTCATGTCAGGCGCCAAATAGGCCAAAATATAACATAAACCAAAATATCCCGATTTACGGTAAGTAAGATAGAAATTACTGCATCCTGTTCTTGTTTTGGACAGCTCTTTCGAATTCTTACACACAGGGAAATAAGACCCAAACTGGAAATAAAATTCAGATGGGGGTCTGTCGGAAGTTAAAAACAAGAAAGATATTCCTCATTCTTTGATTTTTTTTGTCTTTTGAAAAGTTTGTTATTGTTTCTTAAATAGTTTTGTTGTACTGTAACAGGTGATATAATGGGGTCCACCATTGATAACCTGGATCGGCTCGTCAGACAACCGTGTGGATGTGGCGAGCAGAACATGATCACCCTCGTCCCGAACATATTTGTTCGTAAATATCTGGCGGCTATCAAAGACGTAGTTGACCCGACCTTGGTAGAGCTGACAAACAAGTACATGAAAATGGGTAAGAGTCTCGGAACCTGTTGTTGAAATGACTGACCTACTGTCAATGGTAACAGGGGTTCAAGGCCCAATATAAGTAGCTTCAGGAAAGTTTTCGTGATTCTGAAAAACTCTGAAAAAAAATCTGGTGAATAACTATTCAAAAATAAGCCTAAAATGAAGTAAACCTGAGCGGTAAATAACAAGAAATTCTTGAATTCTCAAATTGGGGAACAATTATTAACCAATCAGAAATGATGTTGTATAATGTTAAATTTTTGTCTCGCCTACAACGATAGTCAAGAATCAAGTGTTTCTTTTCCGTCGGCGTCAACATTTGTGTGAAAGTCCCCTTTTCACCGTGTTATAATTATCCAATTAAATTGGAAATAGGTCACATTACTGAAACTATCATACTAAATACCTAACCTCAATTTAAAAGAAATTGTGTTACAGATTTTGGGGCAAAACATGGAAATTTTGAGAATTTGTGGTTAATTAAGTCCTCTTTCTATAGTGTTAATGATATCCGATTGAATTGAAACTTTAAGTAGTTACTATTATCATCATATTGATCAACGTACTGAAATTTGGAGGAAATTTATTTTCAGGTTCTGCTGTTTTGGGGCAAAAACATGTGAATTTTGATAATTTGCGTTAAAAGTCCACTTTTTATAGTGTTATTGCATATATGTAATTAAATTGAAATTTGGCCAAGTAACAGATATCATATTGCTGTATGTTTTTTGTCATACTACATTTATAACATTCCGTTCATACTTGAACGTTGTAGACAAAGCGAGAAAGGCGGGACATATAATTATGCGTAATTTTTGTAAGATATATACATGGAGAAAAATACTTTAAAAAAGCTAGAAGTAAATGGCAAGGAATACTTTTGATTTTGAATTATTTTGTCAGATGCATTATTTAAGATCTATATTTGGATATTATATAAAAAGAAAAAAAGGGATCAATAAAATGGCATTTAACAAGAAAAAAAGGGGGTCACTAAGGGCAATTTATTTGTGTTTTTGTTAAATGGAAAAGGCTGAGGTGTTCCGAAAAATTGATAATTATTTTAACAGTCAGAGCTGTTTATTTACCCCCCTTTGTATATCATATAAACCAAAAGTATTTCTCTCATACTCGCGACTATGTCTTTTTGATCCCCCCTGTACATATGATAGATGCTAGCTATGATCGCGGAAGTACTGTGCCATGCTGTTATATGGAACAGATATCTGGTCCTTGCAGTGTATCAGGATATTTTGTTGAACTTTCAGGCTATCAAAGAGAACAGAATTACAAACACACTGATGGGTCCTATAGCGCCTTTGGAGAAAGCGATCCGTCTGGTAGTACCTGGTATGTATCCTCTACTGTCCTGACATGTCCTGTTCTTACTGGCGGTTGTGATAATCCGATACGTATCACGATATATGGATAACTGTATAACTCACAATTACGATACGTATCACAATACATGGGTCACTGTTTAACTCACACATATGATACGTATCATGATACTTGTTGCATGTTTCTGTACAAACCTAGCTGTTACTATTTATAGATTTCCATGATTTGAAATCAACAACTTCGGATATGAAATAAATCAAAAGTGTTTGTATTCGATGTTACAGTAAAATATTTGTCATGTTTTTAGCCCACCTTTTATCATCAGATCATGGGATATTCAAATCATCCTGTGTCTGTGGTCTTTGATCCATAGTCCGTCCGTCCATAAACAATTCTTGTGATCGCTATTTCTTGGAAATTACTGGATGGATCCTTCTCAAATTTCATATTCAGGTTCCCCATGGTACCTAGTTGCCAACATTGTCAACTTTTAAAGCCGATCTGAAAAACAATAAGGCCTTTTTCTTCAGATAATCGTCTGCACATACGTGTCACCGATGTAAAATATAAACTTCCGGGTCAGGGGGTAGGGGTAAAAACAGGACTTGTCACACAGCACCCTATGCTGAAATGACATGCACAATATAAAAAAGTGACACAGTATATGTTAAACTGTTATCTTAAGAGTATTTCAACACAATCTTAGGAGTAATTCAACACCAAACTTGTACACAAATACCAAGTTCTAAGAGGCATAGTATAATTTTTACTAAAACACTTAGATTTCTAAGGGACTTCAGTCCATGTATGTGTCTTCAGGTGCTTGGTGAGAAGGAGTATAAATTTAAAGGGATACTGAATTCTGTGGTACACTTATATATATATATTTTGAAGTAAAAGGAAGCAAATTCAGCTATAAAAAAGAACAAAATGATTATTATATCAAGATTCATTTTTTCTCAGTCTTTAAGAAAAATCCATGTTCCGATCAATTTAAAATAATAAATGGGCAGACAACTCTAATTGACAAATCATTATTTTATAGGTTAACTGGTTTTGTTGTGAAATCGTTCGCCATGGCTAAAGAATTCATCACCAATACTGTGGATGAGGGTGGAATTTCCAAAAGTGTAGACTGGTTGATTTTACAATTGAATAAAAGAACAAGCACCTTTAATGAACCTGGTCATGTGATCCACTCTGAAATGATGGTAGGTGTATAGTGTTCCTCACATAAATGACATTGAATGTTTGTATCAGTGACATTTGATGTTTGTATCAGTGACATATAAATGTTTGTATCAGTGACATATAAATGTTTGTATCAGTGACACTAAATGTTTGTATCAGTGACATATACATGTTTGTATCAGTGACATATAAATGTTTGTATCAGTAACATTAAATGTTTGTATCAGTGACATATAAATGTTTGTATCAGTGACATTAAATGTTTGTATCAGTGACATATAAATGTTTGTATCAGTGACATTAAATGTTTGTATCAGTGACCTATAAATGTTTGTATCAGTGACCTATAAATGTTTGTATCAGTGACATATAAATGTTTGTATCAGTGACATTAAATGTTTGTATCAGTGACATTAAATGTTTGTATCAGTGACCTATAAATGTTTGTATCAGTGACATATAAATGTTTGTATCAGTGACATATAAATGTTTGTATCAGTGACATATAAATGTTTGTATCAGTGACATATAAATGTTTGTATCAGTGACAATAAATGTTTGTATCAGTGACATTAAATGTTTGCATCAGTGACATACAAATGTTTGTATCAGTGACATATAAATGTTTGTATCAGTGACAATAAATGTTTGTATCAGTGACATATAAATGTTTGTATCAGTGACAATAAATGTTTGTATCAGTGACACTAAATGTTTGTATCAGTGACATATAAATGTTTGTATCAGTGACATATAAATGTTTGTATCAGTAACATTAAATGTTTGTATCAGTGACATATAAATGTTTGTATCAGTGACATTAAATGTTTGTATCAGTGACAATAAATGTTTGTATCAGTGACATTAAATGTTTGTATCAGTGACAATAAATGTTTGTATCAGTGACAATAAATGTTTGTATCAGTGACATATAAATGTTTGTATCAGTGACCTATAAATGTTTGTATCAGTGACCTATAAATGTTTGTATCAGTGACATATAAATGTTTGTATCAGTGACATATAAATATTTGTATCAGTGACACTAAATGTTTGTATCAGTAACATTAAATGTTTGTATCAGTGACACTAAATGTTTGTATCAGTGACATATAAATGTTTGTATCAGTGACATATAAATGTTTGTATCAGTGACAATAAATGTTTGTATCAGTGACACTAAATGTTTGTATCAGTGACATATAAATGTTTGTATCAGTGACATATAAATGTTTGTATCAGTAACATTAAATGTTTGTATCAGTGACATATAAATGTTTGTATCAGTGACATATAAATGTTTGTATCAGTGACATTAAATGTTTGTATCAGTGACATATAAATGTTTGTATCAGTGACATATAAATGTTTGTATCAGTGACATTAAATGTTTGTATCAGTGACATATAAATGTTTGTATCAGTGACAATAAATGTTTGTATCAGTGACATTAAATGTTTGTATCAGTGACAATAAATGTTTGTATCAGTGACAATAAATGTTTGTATCAGTGACATATAAATGATTGTATCAGTGACATACAAATGTTTGTATCAGTGACATATAAATGTTTGTATCAGTGACACTAAATGTTTGTATCAGTGACATATAAATGTTTGTATCAGTGACATTAAATGTTTGTATCAGTGACATATAAATGTTTGTATCAGTGACAGTAAATGTTTGTATCAGTGACACTAAATGTTTGTATCAGTGACATATAAATGTTTGTATCAGTGACACTAAATGTTTGTATCAGTGACATATAAATGTTTGTATCAGTGACACTAAATGTTTGTATCAGTGACATATAAATGTTTGTATCAGTGACAGTAAATGTTTGTATCAGTGACACTAAATGTTTGTATCGGTGACATATAAATTAATAATGTTTGTATCAGTGACCCTAAATGTTTGTATCAGTGACACTAAATGTTTGTATCAGTGACAGTAAATGTTTGTATCAGTGACATATAAATGTTTGTATCAGTGACAGTAAATGTTTGTATCAGTGACACTAAATATTTGTATCAGTGACATATAAATGTTTGTATCAGTGACACTAAATGTTTCTATCAGTGACATATAAATGTTTGTATCAGTGACATATAAATGTTTGTATCAGTGACATATAAATGTTTGTATCAGTGACATATAAATGTTTGTATCAGTGACATTTAATGTTTGTATCAGTGACACATTAAATTTTTGTATCAGTGACATATAAATGTTTGTATCAGTGACATATAAATGTTTGTATCAGTGACATTAAATGTTTGTATCAGTGACATACAAATGTTTGTATCAGTGCCATATAAATGTTTGTATCAGTGACATATAAATGTTTGTATCAGTGCCATATAAATGATTGTATCAGTGACATATAAATGTTTGTATCAGTGCCATATAAATGTTTGTATCAGTGACATATAAATGATTGTATCAGTGACATATAAATGATTGTATCAGTGACATGTAAATGTTTGTATCAGTGACATATAAATGATTGTATCAGTGACATATAAATGTTTGTATCAGTGCCATATAAATGATTGTATCAGTGACATATAAATGTTTGTATCAGTGACATACAAATGTTTGTATCAGTGACATATAATTGTTTGTATCAGTGCCATATAAATGTTTGTATCAGTGACATACAAATGTTTGTATCAGTGACATATAATTGTTTGTATCAGTGCCATATAAATGTTTGTATCAGTGACATATATAAATGTTTGTATCAGTGACATACAAATGTTTGTATCAGTGACATATAAATGTTTGTATCAGTGACATGCAAATCATTGTATGAGTGACATACAAATGTTTGTATCAGTGACATACAAATGTTTGTATCAGTGACATACAAATGTTTGTATCAGTGACATGCAAATCATTGTATGAGTGACATACAAATGTTTGTATCAGTGACATATAAACGTTTGTATCAGTGACATATAAATGTTTGTATCAGTGACATATAAATGTTCGTATCAGTGACATATATAAATGTTTGTATCAGTGACAATAAATGTTTGTATCAGTGACATACAAATGTTTGTATCAGTGACATACAAATGTTTGTATCAGTGACATACAAATGTTTGTATCAGTGACATATAAATATTTGTATCAGTGACATATAAATGTTCGTATCAGTGACATATATAAATGTTTGTATCAGTGACAATAAATGTTTGTATCAGTGACATATAAATGTTTGTATCAGTGACATATAAATGTTTGTATCAGTGACATATAAATGTTTGTATCAGTGACATATAAATGTTTGTATCAGTGACATATAAATGTTTGTAACAGTAACATTAAATGTTTGTATCTGTGACAATAAATGTTCGTATCAGTGACACTAAATGTTTGTATCAGTGACATACAAATGATTGTATCAGTGACATATAAATGTTTGTATCAGTGACATATAAATGTTTGTATCAGTGACATATAAATGTTTGTATCAGTAACATTAAATGTTTGTATCAGTGACATATAAATGTTTGTATCAGTGACAGTAAATGTTTGTATCAGTGACAGTAAATGTTTGTATCAGTGACATATTAATGTTCGTATCAGTGACATATAAATGTTTGTATCAGTGACATATAAATTTTGTATCAGTGACACTAAATGTTTGTATCAGTGACACTAAATGTTTGTATCAGTGACACTAAATGTTCGATCAGTGGCATACCAAAATGTTGTGCTGTTTCAGGGTGGTTCCACCAGTTCGAAGTACACTCTCACGGCTGTTGTTTACATCAGTATGAAGGAAGCTATGGCGGCCATGCCACTGACTGCCATGGTAAGTTTCTTTATGGTAGATTTTTCTGGAACAATATGTGTTTGTTAGGTATTTACCAAGAAGAATGCTTGGATTGAAGGCTTTGATTGACTTTTGATTAAACTTTAGTGTATACATTTGTCAAACATATTTGGTATTTGCATTATATAAATTCTTCCTTATGTCACAGACCCATTGATCTTCCACTTTTTGCTTTTTTTTTCACTAGTTCTGTAGCCAACATTTTGTATGTAACATAAAGCCTAAGGCTAGTTATTAAGCTGAGGTCACGGGTTACGCTCCTAGCGGAGGCATTGAAAAAATAACGAACTCAGCTGTTACACTTAAATATTATTTACAGTGGAAAGCGCACTTGGCTTTCTAGGCGGCTGGGGTTCGATTTCCCGACCGGACGTGAAAAGGTGTTGGGGTCACCACATGGGTTTTCTCCGGGTGCTCCAGTTTCCTCCCACATTAAGACCTCTTGCGCGCTTTCATCCGGGCCAACAAGAGTGATTAATATAAGTTTAATAACTTGTTTCATAATTGTTGTTAAACAAATAAAGTTTATACTATATTTGTATTATATTATATATACACTAAAATATTGAACATCATATCTGCTTATATTAAAAAAAATTAAGAAAATATAAAATACAAGTAAATAAATGTTACTTGCAGAATCTGGACAGCAAGCTGGCCAACGTTCTGACAGCCTTGGAAACTAACTACCAACTCCACAAAGACACTTGGGTGATGGATAGGAAGTACTTCAAACTGGCTGTAATGGCGTATGCTTTTGCATTAGGAGGCAGTTCCTACACATCTGACGCTCTACAGAAGCTGAAGGACCTTTCTAAACAAGAGGGTAAATCTGTAGTACACACACATACTAGAGTGTATATCTGTAACAGGGACAGTACACACATATACTAGAGTGTATATCTGTAACAGGGACAGTACACATACATACTAGAGTGTATATCTGTAACAGGGACAGTACACACACATACTAGGGTGTATATCTGTAACAGGGACAGTACACACACATACTAGAGTGTATACATGTATCTGTAACATGGACAGTACACACATACTAGAGTGTATATCTATAACAGGGACAGTACACACACATACTAGAGTGTATATCTATAACAGGGACAGTACACACACATACTAGAGTGTATATCTGTAACAGGGACAGTACACACACATACTAGAGTGTATATCTGTAACAGGGACAGTACACACACATACTAGAGTGTATATCTGTAACAGGGACAGTACACACATACTCGAGTGTATATCTGTAACAGGGACAGTACACACACATACTAGAGTGTATATCTGTAACAGGGACAGTACACACACATACTAGAGTGTATATCTGTAACAGGGACAGTACACACACATACTTGAGTGTATATCTGTAATAGGGACAGTACACACATACTAGAGTATATATCTGTAACAGGGACAGTACATACATACTAGAGTGTATATCTAACAGGGACAGTACACACATACTAGAGTGTATATCTAACAGGGACAGTACACACATACTAGAGTGTATATCTGTAACAGGGACAGTACACACACATACTAGAGTGTATATCTGTAACAGGGACAGTATACACACATATACTAGAGTGTATATCTGTAACAGGGACAGTACACACATACTAGAGTGTATATCTGTAACAGGGACAGTACACACACATACTAGAGTGTATATCTGTAACAGGGACAGTACACACACACACTAGAGTGTATATCTGTAACAGGGACAGTACACACACATACTAGAGTGTATATCTGTAACAGGGACAATACACACTTACTAGAGTGTATATCTGTAACAGGGACAGTACACACATACTAGAGTGTATGTCTGTAACAGGGACAGTACACACATACTAGAGTGTATATCTGTAACAGGGACAGTATACACACATACTAGAGTGTATATCTGTAACAGGGACAATACACACTTACTAGAGTGTATATCTGTAACAGGGACAGTACACACACATACTAGAGTGTATATCTGTAACAGGGACAGTATACACACACATACTAGAGTGTATATCTGTAACAGGGACAGTACACACACATACTAGAGTGTATATCTGTAACAGGGACAGTATACACACACATACTAGAGTGTATATCTGTAACAGGGACAATACACACTTACTAGAGTGTATATCTGTAACAGGGACAGTATACACACACATACTAGAGTGTATATCTGTAACAGGGACAATACACATACATACTAGAGTGTATATCTGTAACAGGGACAGTATACACACATACTAGAGTGTATATCTGTAACAGGGACAGTACACACATACTAGAGTGTATATCTGTAACAGGGACAGAACACACATACTAGAGTGTATATCTGTAACAGGGACAGTACACACATACTAGAGTGTATATCTGTAACAGGGACAGTACACACATACTAGAGTGTATATCTGTAACAGGGACAGTACACACATACTAGAGTGTATATCTGTAACAGGGACAGTACACACACATACTAGAGTGTATATCTGTAACAGGGACAGTATACACACATACTAGAGTGTATATCTGTAACAGGGACAATACACACATACTAGAGTGTATATCTGTAACAGGGACAATACACACACATACTAGAGTGTATATCTGTAACGGGGACAGAACACACATACTAGAGTGTATATCTGAAACAGGGACAGTACACACACATACTAGAGTGTATATCTGTAACAGGGACAGTATACACACATACTAGAGTGTATATCTGTAACAGGGACAGTACACACATACTAGAGTGTATACATGTATATGTAACAGGGACAGTACACACACATACTAGAGTGTATATCTGTAACAGGGACAGTACACACACATACTAGAGTGTATATCTGTAACAGGGACAGTACACACACATACTAGAGTGTATACATGTATATGTAACAGGGACAGTACACACATACTAGAGTGTATATCTGTAACAGGGACAGTACACACATACTAGAGTGTATATCTGTAACAGGGACAGTACACACACATACTAGAGTGTATATCTGTAACAGGGACAGTATACACACATACCAGAGTGTATATCTGTAACAGGGACAGTACACACACATACTAGAGTGGATATCTGTAACAGGGACAGTACACACACATACTAGAGTGGATATCTGTAACAGGGACAGTACACACATACTAGAGTGTATGTCTGTAACAGGGACAGTACACACATACTAGAGTGTATATCTGTAACAGGGACAGTATACACACATACTAGAGTGTATATCTGTAACAGGGACAGTATACACATATACTAGAGTGTATATCTGTAACAGGGACAGTATACACATATACTAGAGTGTATATCTGTAACAGGGACAGTACACACATACTAGAGTGTATATCTGTAACAGGGACAGTATACACACATACTAGAGTGTATATCTGTAACAGGGACAATACACATACATACTAGAGTGTATATCTGTAACAGGGACAGTATACACATATACTAGAGTGTATATCTGTAACAGGGACAGTACACACATACTAGAGTGTATATCTGTAACAGGGACAGTATACACACATACTAGAGTGTATATCTGTAACAGGGACAATACACATACATACTAGAGTGTATATCTGTAACAGGGACAGTACACACACATACTAGAGTGTATATCTGTAACAGGGACAGTACATACATACTAGAGTGTATATCTGTAACAGGGACAGTATACACACATACTAGAGTGTATATCTGTAACAGGGACAATACACACATACTAGAGTGTATATCTGTAACAGGGACAATACACATACATACTAGAGTGTATATCTGTAACAGGGACAGTACACACATACTAGAGTGTATATCTGTAACAGGGACAGTACATACATACTAGAGTGTATATCTGTAACAGGGACAGTATACACACATACTAGAGTGTATATCTGTAACAGGGACAATACACACATACTAGAGTGTATATCTGTAACAGGGACAATACACACACATACTAGAGTGTATATCTGTAACAGGGACAGAACACACATACTAGAGTGTATATCTGAAACAGGGACAGTACACACACATACTAGAGTGTATATCTGTAACAGGGACAGTATACACACATACTAGAGTGTATATCTGTAACAGGGACAGTACACACATACTAGAGTGTATATCTGTAACAGGGACAGTACACACATACTAGAGTGTATACATGTATATGTAACAGGGACAGTACACACACATACTAGAGTGTATATCTGTAACAGGGACAGTACACACACATACTAGAGTGTATACATGTATATGTAACAGGGACAGTACACACATACTAGAGTGTATATCTGTAACAGGGACAGTACACACATACTAGAGTGTATATCTGTAACAGGGACAGTACACACACATACTAGAGTGGATATCTGTAACAGGGACAGTACACACACATACTAGAGTGACTAATATCTGTAACAGGGACAGTACACACATACTAGAGTGTATATATGTAACAGAGACAGTTCACACACATACTAGAGTGTATATCTGTAACAGGGACAGTACACACATACTAGGGTGTATATCTGTAACAGGGACAGTACACACACATACTAGAGTGTATATCTGTAACAGGGACAGTATACACACATACTAGAGTGTATATCTGTAACAGGGACAGTACACACATACTAGGGTGTATATCTGTAACAGGGACAGTATACACACATACTAGAGTGTATATCTGTAACAGGGACAGTATACACACATACTAGAGTGTATATCTGTAACAGGGACAGTACACACACATACTAGAGTGTATATCTGTAACAGGGACAGTACACACATACTAGAGTGTATATCTGTAACAGGGACAGTACACACATATACTAGAGTGTATATCTGTAACAGGGACAGTACACACACATACTAGAGTGTATATCTGTAACAGGGACAGTATACACACATACTAGAGTGTATATCTGTAACAGGGACAGTATACACACATACTAGAGTGTATATCTGTAACAGGGACAGTACACACACATACCAGAGTGTATATCTGTAACAGGGACAGTATACACACATACTAGAGTGTATATCTGTAACAGGGACAATACAAACACATACTAGAGTGTATATCTGTAACAGGGACAGTATACACACATACTAGAGTGTATATCTGTAACAGGGACAGTACACACATACTAGAGTGTATATCTGTAACAGGGACAGTACACACATACTAGAGTGTATATCTGTAACAGGGACAGTACACACATACTAGAGTGTATATCTGTAACAGGGACAGTACACACATATACTAGAGTGTATATCTGTAACAGGGACAGTACACACATACTAGAGTGGATATCTGTAACAGGGACAGTACACACACATACTAGAGTGTATATCTGTAACAGGGACAGTACATACACATCCTTGAGTGTATATCTGTAACAGGGACAGTACACACACATACTAGAGTGTATATCTGTAACAGGGACAGTACACACATACTAGAGTGTATATCTGTAACAGGGACAGTACACACATACTAGAGTGTATATCTGTAACAGGGACAGTACACACACACACTAGAGTGTATATCTGTAACAGGGACAGTACACACACATACTAGAGTGTATATCTGTAACAGGGACAATACACACTTACTAGAGTGTATATCTGTAACAGGGACAGTACACACATACTAGAGTGTATATCTGTAACAGGGACAGTACACACATACTAGAGTGTATATCTGTAACAGGGACAGTATACACACATACTAGAGTGTATATCTGTAACAGGGACAATACACACACATACTAGAGTGTATATCTGTAACAGGGACAGTATACACACATACTAGAGTGTATATCTGTAACAGGGACAGTATACACACATACTAGAGTGTATATCTGTAACAGGGACAGTACACACACATACTAGAGTATATATCTGTAACAGGGGCAGTACACACACATACTAGAGTGTATATCTGTAACAGGGACAGTACACACACATACTAGAGTATATATCTGTAACAGGGGCAGTACACACACATACTAGAGTGTATATCTGTAACAGGGACAGTACACACACATACTAGAGTATATATCTGTAACAGGGACAGTATACACACATACTAGAGTGTATATCTGTAACAGGGACAGTACACACACATACTAGAGTGTATATCTGTAACAGGGACAGTACACACATACTAGAGTGTATGTCTGTAACAGGGACAGTACACACATACTAGAGTGTATATCTGTAGCAGGGACAGTACACACACATACTAGAGTGTATATCTGTAACAGGGACAGTACACACATACTAGAGTGTATATCTGTAACAGGGACAGTACACACATACTAGAGTGTATATCTGTAACAGGGACAGTACACACACACACTAGAGTGTATATCTGTAACAGGGACAGTACACACACATACTAGAGTGTATATCTGTAACAGGGACAATACACACTTACTAGAGTGTATATCTGTAACAGGGACAGTACACACATACTAGAGTGTATATCTGTAACAGGGACAGTACACACATACTAGAGTGTATATCTGTAACAGGGACAGTACACACATACTAGAGTGTATATCTGTAACAGGGACAATACACACACATACTAGAGTGTATATCTGTAACAGGGACAGTACACACATACTAGAGTGTATATCTGTAACAGGGACAGTACACACATACTAGAGTGTATATCTGTAACAGGGACAGTACACACATATACTAGAGTGTATATCTGTAACAGGGACAGTACACACATACTAGAGTGGATATCTGTAACAGGGACAGTACACACACATACTAGAGTGGATATCTGTAACAGGGACAGTACATACACATACTTGAGTGTATATCTGTAACAGGGACAGTACACACACATACTAGAGTGTATATCTGTAACAGGGACAATACACACACATACTAGAGTGTATATCTGTAACAGGGACAGTACACACACATACTAGAGTGTATATCTGTAACAGGGACAGTACACACACATACTAGAGTGTATATCTGTAACAGGGACAGTACACACATACTAGAGTGTATATCTGTAACAGGGACAGTACACACACACACTAGAGTGTATATCTGTAACAGGGACAGTACACACACATACTAGAGTGTATATCTGTAACAGGGACAATACACACTTACTAGAGTGTATATCTGTAACAGGGACAGTACACACATACTAGAGTGTATATCTGTAACAGGGACAGTACACACATACTAGAGTGTATATCTGTAACAGGGACAGTACACTCACATACTAGAGTGTATATCTGTAACAGGGACAGTACACACATACTAGAGTGTATATCTGTAACAGGGACAGTACACACATATACTAGAGTGTATATCTGTAACAGGGACAGTACACACATACTAGAGTGTATATCTGTAACAGGGACAGCACACACACATACTAGAGTGTATATCTGTAACAGGGACAGTATACACACATACTAAAGTGTATATCTGTAACAGGGACAGTACACACATACTAGAGTGTATATCTGTAACAGGGACAGTACACACATACTAGAGTGTATATCTGTAACAGGGACAGTACACACATACTAGAGTGTATATCTGTAACAGGGACAGTACACACATACTAGAGTGTATATCTGTAACAGGGACAGTACACACACATACTAGAGTGTATATCTGTAACAGGGACAGTACACACATACTAGAGTGTATATCTGTAACAGGGACAGTACACGCATATACTAGAGTGTATATCTGTAACAGGGACAGTACACAAACATACTAGTATGTATATCTGTAACAGGGACAGTACACACATACTAGAGTGAATATCTGTAACAGGGACAGTACACATACTATAGTGTATATCTGTAACAGGGACAGTACACACATACTAGAGTGTATATCTGTAGCAGGGACAGTATACACACATACCAGAGTGTATATCTGTAACAGGGACAGTACACACATACTAGAGTGTATATCTGTAACAGGGACAGTACACACACACTAGTATGTATATCTGTAACAGGGACAGTACACACACATACTAGAGTGTATATCTGTAACAGGGACAGTACACACATACTAGAGTGTATATCTGTAACTGAGACAGGCTCCTGATATTGTCTGATATTTTTACAGATGGTATGATGTATTGGACTATGGAGAAAGAGACAGCCTTTAAAGAAAATCGCCGCCTGTACTGTAGTCCGCCTTCCGGACCCTCCGACATAGAAACCGCCTCTTATGTTATCTTGGCCTACACCAAGTTGGGTAACGCGATTGAAAGTCGACTCGTTCAAAAATGGCTTTTGTCACAACTCAGTGGTGATGGTGGCTTCAAATCTACCCAGGTCAGTAAATAAACCCATCATTGTCTGCATTAGAGCTCGGGGTACGTACTGCAAAATAAAATGTACCATATGGTATCTCCACGATATATACCCTGGTATAGTGGTAATTACCACAGAATATAATGGTAATTGGATATTTCAGCAAGCTGAAAGTCTATGAGTAGTTTCTTTTTATTTGACACCAATGAAAATTTTAAGACACCTGTAATAACTTTCTTTTTGAGTTTTTCCGATTTTTTGAGTAAAGCTATGTCTGTCCTGTAGTTGATGAGCAAAAGTGTAGAAAATTATACTAAACCATGTTGGGATTCCAATTGATTTATGAAACAAGAAGTTCTTTGATCATTTAAATTTAAACCACTCACTCTCCCAAACATTCTGTTCTATCCCCGGTGGTGCATGTAGTGAAAGAAAGAGCGTGCTGTTTGATGGAGTTGGATGTTATGCCTACGATGGCTCGATGCTTTTCCCTTTGTCATAAAAACAGCATTTTATTCCCGTGGTGGCATCATAACGAAAGCTGTACAGATATTAAGTGTGATCATTAACGATATTTATACTCCTTCACGTACCCCTGAAATTCCATTTGGGTTATTCCAACCTTTCAATTGGAAGGGTTCAGATGTGTATTCAGGGGCGATTGAGTTTAAAATCAAGATTTATTTATTGATTTATTGATTTTTCTATTTATGGTCTCCCATGAAGTCTTTCTTTGGTTTAGGACACAGTGATGGGCCTCCAGGCCATTGCCACGTTAGCGGTCCTGCTTGGGAGAGGCAGTACCGGAATGGGCCTCACCATAGAATACAGTGCCTCGGGTATCGACCCACAGACCCTAACAGTCGACGATAACAACAAGTTCCTGCTACAAAAGACAAAGGTTTCTGTTATATTGTTTTAAAGTTTAAACAATGTTTTCCCTGACCCCAATTTCATGAATTTTTCTTTGACTTTAGGTAATTATGTAATAACTTCAAAGTCTCCTAGGCAAGCATTGTAGAATTTAAGGAATTTTCCTTTACTTGAGTTTTCCCCTTGAACTGCTATAGTAATAATCCTATGGAGACTTAACGTTAATGAACGTTCATGAAACTGCACACAACTGGTGACAATAATATTGTACTAAAAATAATTGCCTCCTACCTGTTACCTGTGCTCGAAGTCTTTATATAGGCCTTTATATAGGCTGTTGACTTCTCTGACCCGTCATATCTCGGTTTCTTACTTACCTGCTTGTTTGATGAAGGGAGAATTTTAAGTTTATGAATGTTCACAAAACGGCAGATGTCTTGTTAAGAATACTTGCCTGTTTAATGAAGGGAGAATTTTAAGTTTTTGAACGTTCAAAAAACGGCAGATGTCTTGTGAAGAATACTTGCCAGTTTGTTTGATGAAGGGAAGTGCTAGACTCCTGACGTTGATAGCTCGCAAATTTTTTTTTTCAATTTCTGTTTGTGTACAAAACAAACTCAGTATATATTTCCTATAGACTTGAAACAAAAATGATTAACATTTGCCTACACAATGCAGATATAAAACACTAGTTCTAAGTGTGTTTTGATATAGATATTTCTTGTTTAAAGATCAGAATTTATTTTTTACAAACCTGTATGTCCACAGCTGGTGCTACCTGAGGATGTAGTCAATGTGACCTTCAGGATAACAGGCAAAGGCCAGGCCATGCTCGCGGTAAGAAACTTAACTCATTGTCAGTAAAACCTCACACTTGGTAAGTAAATCTCCACTGTTCTTATCAATAAGTTAAAACGACAAAATCAGATACAGCAGTTTGGCCTTTTTAACAAAGAAAATCTACAAACCAAAATTAGATTGACTGTTCTGTTCACTTACACATGCTGTAATCAAAGATTTACTCTTTCCCACCTCAAGACACAATTGAACTCTTCCAATTCAAATGTTGGAAGAGTTCATTATGAAATTTCAGGGGTGACTGAATTGAAATAGAACCAATGTAGATTTTCCTGGTGCCAAGACTCTAAAGTGTCTTTTGTTTTGTTTCCTGTTATTCAGATTTCTTAAATACTTCTGGTGTTTGGGTAATAATTTAAAATTAATTTTCCTAATGGATTGTGTTTAGCTCCTTTGGAAGTACAACGTGCTGGAGAGTCCTTCAAATGGCAACACCAACAAGTTCAACCTGAGGACAAGAACCGAAGCTATCAACTACGATATCTTTGACATCATGATCGATTTGCAGTAAGATTTCAAATCATCTGTAAACATCTAGTCAGTAAATATTGGGTCATTTAATCATTAAATCAGCTAGCATTGATATAATATAAGCATTGAGCTAATGGATTCTTTGAGTCGATGAACATTAAGTTACCATAGACTCATTAAGGCAGTATGTTAAGGAATTGAGCTAATATATTACTTGTACACTATATTTACCTGTGTTACCTGTACACTATATTAACCTGTGTTACCTGTACACTATATTTACCTGTGTTACCTGTACATTATATTAACCTGTGTTACATGTACACTATATTTACCTGTGTCACCTGTACACTATATTTACCTGTGTTACCTGTACACTATATTTACCTGTGTTACCTGTACACTATATTTACCTGTGTTACCTGTACACTATATTTACCTGTGTTACCTGTACACTATATTTACCTGTGTTACCTGTACACTATATTTACCTGTGTCATCTGTACACTATATTTACCTGTATTACCTGTACACTACATTTACCTGTGTTACCTGTACGCTATATTTACCTGTGTCACCTGTACACTATATTTACCTGTGTCACCTGTACACTATATTTATCTGTGTTACCTGTTCACTATATTTACCTGTGTCACCTGTACACTATATTTACATGTGTTACCTGTACACTATATTTACCTGTGTCACTTGTACACTATATTTACCTGTGTCACCTGTACACTATATTTACCTGTGTCACCTGTACACTGTATTTACCTGTTTACCTGTACACTATATTTACCTGTGTCACCTGTCAACTATATTTACCTGTTTACCTGTACACTATATTGACCTGTGTTACCTGTACACTATAATGACCTGTGTCACCTGTACACTATATTTACCTGTGTCACCTGTCAACTATATTAACCTGTGTTACCTGTACGCTATGTTTACCTGTACACTATATTTACCGGTGTAACCTGTACACTATATTTACCTGTGTCACCTGTCAACTTTATTAACCTGTGTTACCTGTACGCTATATTAACCTGTGTTACCTGTACACTATATTTACCTATGTCACCTGTACACTATATTTACCTGTGCTACCTGTACACTTTATTTACTTGTGTTACCTGTACACTCTATTTACCTGTGTTACCTGTACACTATATTTACCTGTGTTACCTGTACACTATATTGACCTGTGTTACCTGTACACTATATTTATCTGTGTTACCTGTTCACTATATTTACCTGTGTCACCTGTCAACTATGTAAGCCTGTGTTACCTGTACGTTATATTTACGTGTTTACCTGTACACTATATTTACCTATGTCACCTGTACACTATAATTTACCTGTGTAACCTGTACACTATAATTTACCTGTGTAACCTGTACACTATATTTACCTGTGTAACCTGTACACTATATTTACCTGTGTAACCTGTACACTATATTTACCTGTGTTACCTGTACACTATAATTTACCTGTGTAACCTGTACACTATATTTACCTGTGTAACCTGTACACTATATTTACCTGTGTTACCTGTACACTATATTTACCTGTGTTACCTGTACACTATATTTACCTGTGTTACCTGTACACTATACCTGTACACTATATTTACCTGTGTTACCTGTACACTATATTTACCTGTGTAACCTGTACACTATATTTACCTGTGTTACCTGTACACTATATTTACCTGTGTTACCTGTACACTATATTTACCTGTGTTACCTGTACACTATATTTACCTGTGTTACCTGTACACTATATTTACCTGTGTTACCTGTACACTATATTTACCTGTGTTACCTGTACACTATATTTACCTGTGTTACCTGTACACTATACCTGTACACTATATTTACCTGTGTTACCTGTACACTATATTTACCTGTGTTACCTGTACACTATATTTACCTGTGTCACCTTTTCACTATATTTACCTGTTTTACCTGTACACTATATTTACCTGTGTTACCTGTACACTATATTTACCTGTGTTACCTGTACACTATATTTACCTGTGTTACCTGTACACTATATTTACCTGTGTCACCTGTACACTATATTTACCTGTGTCACCTGTACACTATATTTACCTGTGTTACCTGTACACTATATTTATCTGTGTCACCTTTTCACTATATTTACCTGTTTTACCTGTAATATACTTGATTGTGATGACCAATCTTCATCCTGTGCTTCTTTCACTTGTAGATTGTTGGACACAGCAGAGAGTGGAGGGATGGCCCTTGTGTCGTACACACCCCCCTCAGGGTTCTCCACAGATCTAGATCGTGTAACTGGAGTTTCACGCAAGGAAATTAACAGCAAAACAGTGACACTCTACCTCAACAGTCTCGAGGTTTGACTTAAACATATTTGATTTTTCAGTAAAATTCCCAAAAGATATATTGTATAGCCCGCGTATTGCCCTCTCCTTTGTATAACCCACATATTGCCCACTCCTTTGTATAGCCCACATATTGCCCACTCCTTCGTATTGCCAGCAAACCACAAAATATTGGTTTAATGTTACTTTCAAATTTCGACCCTTTTTAGGGAGTTATGACTTTAAAAATGTCATTTAAATGGTATGACCAACATTGCAGACCCTTGTCTAACACCAATGTATATAAAAAAAAAAAAAATTAAAAATGTTTAATTCTCTTTGGATGTCAGTGGGAGCATTCATGTGACACTGATATATTCTGTTCATATTAAAACTGATACTTCATATCTAAATTCTTTTTGAAGGGAGATAAGTCCCTTGATGCAAAATAACTTTTCCTGAAAATCTGTTTTCACTTACTAGGTCATCATCATTTCACTGAAGCTTTACATGGATGATCAGTATGTTATGTAGTTTTGCATCACATTTTCTCAAGAAAATTCCCATTTCTGTAAGTTGACCGCCAAGGTCAGGAAAGGATTATAAACTACCAGCATCTGCAGGGGGTATTAGTTATCCCACGAATAAATGACAGTTCTGGTTCACATCTAAAGACAAGTATGAACTCCTCCTATTCAAAGGTTTGAATTTAATGGCATTTTGATATATTGTATTTCTCTTTGAATTAATGTTGAACTGTGAGGTAAGGAAGATGTGATATTTCTGATATCAGATGGAACAGAAAGAGCTGCGTCTACAGTCCTATAGAACCCAGGACGTCGCGGATGTCAAGAGTGGAGTGGTCTCGGTGGAAATGTACTACAACCCAGGTATGGTACTCCACATCTGATCGCACATCGAACTAGAACATGCTGATATGTCTATACTTGTACATGACACCCCCCCCCCCCCCCACCCCCCTCTTTAAAGATTCATTTTGTGTGAAGAGAACTATTCAGTTTTTTTGTCAATTTATTGTAAATCTGCGGTCAGTCAGAATAGGCAGACAGTTTGAACACACCTTATATATATATATGTGAGCAATACAAAAATCTTATTAGTGATTGTTCAAACCTTGCTAACACATTTCTGACAGTTCAAACTTCTATGGAATAATCAGTATTCAGAATGATCAATTTAAGCTCCCTGTTTTTGATCATCTACACCTAGGGAGTGTTGGACATTCTAAGATGATCTTGCTAGTAATCTCGTATTTTTTTTTGTATTTCTGTTCAGTCGTAAGCAAGACCGTGACTTATGATCTACCGGACACAGTGAAGCTGACAGCCTGCCAGTTAAGTGGAGACATGGACGACGTCTGTCCTAAACCCAGAAATTCTAATGCTGCCTCCTCTATCACTCAAACCAAGCTTCTCCTCCCCCTCATCTCGCTTCTCATGGTACTGATGAATTTGATCTAGAGTTACCTCTCCTGAAGCTCCTCAACATGACACAAATTTTTAAGCAAAAACGGCACAGGAAAAGGGAAATTCATGACAGTTTAATTGAAAATGTTGATGTAAATTGTCTTAATCCAGTTTAATTGTATTTTATTGTAACCATGTTATTTTAAAATCTAATTTGCTTTGCATGATGATCAGAATTCAGAAAAAATTGTTCCTTCTCTCAATGAAATAAAAGGAGTTCTAACTTAGTTTATATTTAACATCGTGAGGATTATCGAGGTATTGAAGTCTTCTCATTCAACTTAAAGAAGACTGGGATCAAGACCTTCAAAAAGGTCACCTTCGATGTTAATTGTGAGAAAGCTGTAGTTATGAGGAACAAGTTTTAAACTCTATTGAATCCTTTTAATGAGATCAAACTCGGGACTGAAAGGAGGATCAAGGGTGGGGTTTGTGGAAACTCTATAATTGGGAGTAGGGATTGTGGGAGGGGGTAGGGGGGAGGTCTATAGTTTGGAATAGAGATGCAGAGGGGGAGTCTATAGTTGAAGTTGGGGAGTAGGGATGGGGGGGGGGGGGGGGTTAGGGGGTGATGGGAAGTCTATCGTGTCCATACACTATCAATTAAATTGTTTTGCTTTTACAAAAGAACTTAAATAATTGACTTCAAATTGAGTTTTCTATGGTGTATATTTACTTTGCTTTTTAAACTTTCAAGTACTATAGGTCTCATAAGGAAATTGTCAGCATTTAATTGAATTGAATTGATCACTGTATTAGAGAGCAAGGGTAAATTATCCCCAAATTGAAGTTCTTTGACCAAAAACGTGTCAAAGTTCTCCTAGTTTTGACCGTTTTTGAAGTTAATCGGGGATAAGCTTTATTGGAAATGTTATTCTTACGGGAATGGGGCCTTTTAAACACAAGCAAGCAGGAACTTGCTTTTCCTTTTTGACATATATTTTTTCCCTAATCATTGTATGAAAATTCATTTTATGGAATTGCTTTCAAATTTCATTAGTGTTTCTGTTTGTTTTCTTTGATTTTCAAAACAATTGAATGTTATTTCATTATGCAAATATTTTTCAACTTTAAAACAATATTCGCGTGAAAATATAACTTAAAAAAATAAAACAAATTAATCAGATTGGCTTCTAAACTTGTTTTTGACAACTACGGTATATATATTTTAAGTGTGTTTTTTTTAAATACAGATATGTCTGTTTGTAATTAGATTATTTTGGTATTTCTTAATTGTTTCTTTTCCCAATTTTTTCTTTATTAACTTTTATATTGTAATATGTTTAGTTGATTGTGTAGATTCCATATATTTTTTGCTGAATATGTATAATTCATTACTTTATCAGATATGTATAAATATCATTGATATATTACATGATGTGTTTTCTTTTGATTCTTTGAAAAAAATGGTTTAATTATGAATGCAATTTTAAAAGTAAATATTAAATTCTAAGCAATGAAAAAAATCTGTGATATGAAGCTGTGTAAGTTTCAGCCACAACATCAAACCAAATCCTCACTACATCAGGGATGTCACTCATTTTACCATCAAATTAAAAATAATGTGGCTTAATTGATATGCCAGGAATAATAAACTGTCATCAAAAACTGTGAAAAATGTCGGCTATGAAAGGGTATAGCAGATTCTACAACCATAAACAAAGAATATATAATTCATGTAAATGTCTTAGTAATGATTTTGTCTGTTAGAAAATACAGTAAATGTTTAAGATTTGTTGATGTATATTTTTGGGGATATTGTTTAATTTTTCTTGTGATACAAAATGTACGTTTCATAGAATGGCCACCGATTCAACTCTCCAAACATCTTGTTTCAGGTTTTGGTTCAAGTTTCAGTAAATGAGTACCTTTATAATTTAAAGACAAGATCTAAATTCAATATCGTTTTAAAGGCCCAATATGTATGTAACTTCAGGAAATTGTTTGGGATTCTGAAAAATTATGAAAATAATCCAGTTGATTAATTACCATGCAAAAATAAGCCTAAAACGAAGTAAACCTGAGCGGTATAACTAACAATAAACTCTTGACAAAAAAATCTGAAGAATTTAATATAATTTAGATGGGGCCCACTTCAACAACACGCCAAAGGTAGAAGACTGCGTGTTTACAAATGCCGAGTTTCAACTGCTGCTGTACCGAAAACCACTTAACAATTCATCTGAATATTGCTGATATCAGTAAACCTTAACTAAATCTGTAAATATATAAAGTTATTAGGCTTGATTTTCGCTTCAAGTTTTGCCGAAAGTTACATATATTATGGGCCGTTGATGGAGGAAATGTACTATCTTCCATTCCCATGCCAGTGGTATATTTTAGCAATAAATAATTATTCGTTTTAAAAACATTAAAACATTAACGCAAGTCATTGACAGCTTTGAAATCCATTAAACACTCCATTCCAGGGTATACAGGGGTAGAAAAAAGTTTTTTTTTTCAAAAACATGAGATTTTTTACTGTATAACTTACATGTAATGGTATACATATGTCATAATATAAATTTATATTGTACATTAATGCTGTAATTTTCACTATATTGTATAATCAGAAAATTCATGTCGTTTATTAATCTTATACCATTTACAATATAGTGTTGTTGAAATGCTTTGAGTTCTGTGTTGTTGTATATGATCTTTTCTTATTAATATTACAAACAGGACAATTTGTTTTAACTTCATTGTTAATAATTTCTTTTATGTTGAAAACTTGTTAACTAATAAAAAAGAGGGCATTTTAAGGTACCGTAATAATGTAATAACTAAATAAGTCAATATAAAGGGGAGATGATTTTTTTCTTATAGTTAGAAAGATGTGATTTTATAATTAAAATATGGCTGCCTGGTGAATATTTTCAATATTTTACGTCTAAAGAACTTTTAACTTAAAACTTTTAAATTTGCACCAAGTCTTATCAATTCTTTTTATCTAGCTATTTGGCATCTTTTTTTCTGTGAGACAAAATCTTTGCACTCTTTTTCTGTGGTGGTACATATTAACAGCTCTCCTGCACATATTCTTGCATTGTAGATTATGTAGATTTTATATTTGTGAATTACATGTATAGTGAAAATATTCATAACTATATTATACCCTTAAGGTTTTATATACAAAATGTTGGCTAATTGTAGTGCAAATTGTAATTATTCTTTCACTTCCACTCTGTCTGAAATTTCGCTGATTGCAAAGTAATTAAGGTCATTTGATAATTATATTGGGCAATTCTTATGACAAAAATTATCACTTTAGTTTGAGTATCATAAGACTGACTCTAGTAACTTTGAGAGTTACAGGGTTAGATGAGCTTTAAATCTTCAAACGACAAATTCTAGAGGTTAAAAACACAATCAAATGAATTCTACAGGAGGACTGTTTGGTCTAGCTTTATGGTATACTGCTTTGAGCTGGAAATTAAGTTTGTCTATATGGTTTTCTGGGCCAAGATCTCGACTTTGTAGATCACAGGGAGCTGAATTATGTGAAAACTTAAACACCTTCCTTCATCCATGCATTGTGTTGCGTTGTTCGCTCGCTTTCCAGTAAAAAACATTCCTTTATCCATTATGTTTTTTTGTTGTGATGTTCGCTGCCTCAGAAAACACCTTTCTTTATCCTTTAGACGCTGTGTTGTGTTGTTCTCACTATCCAAAAAACACCCTCCTTTATCCTTTAGGTTTTGTGTTGTGCTGTTCGCTATATATCCAAAACAAAAAACACCTTCCTTTATCCTTTAGGTTTTGTTTTGTGTTGTTCGCTATATATCCAAAACAAAAAGCACCTTCCTTTGTCCATTAGGTGTTGTGTTGTGTATTTGGCTGTCCAAGAAAACACCTTATATAACTCCTTCATCCATTAAGCATTATGTGTTGTGCACGTGGTGTTTGTTGTCAAAGAAGTGACAATGACCAACGGAGGTAAAACATTGAGACCAGCCACTTATATTTGACCTGCAGTGTGAGGCTAGCTAGCTTATGACGGCTGTTCCTAATGATCTGTGTAATCGAGACCTATTTGCCTCTTGTAATAATCTAGACGTTTCGTTAATCAGAAATGCATGTTATAATTAAAGCACATGTTATAATTAAAGCAGTGTCCGAGGACTCCTGCTTCAACTTGTACAATAGTGAATACATGTCAATTTCTTTGAGAGTCAAGCAAAATGATACAGTGGCTGAAAAAATACTTTTAAACATTACATATTTTAAAGAAAAACACTTCTTTTTGAATTTTTGGAATGGCCACCAGCCCTTTTATACATCAAACGGTTTTAATTGATTTATCTTTGTGAAAAAGGCCAATGTTTTAATTGTTTGTATTTGCACTATTTGTAATGTAATTATCTGTATAAATCTCTTATGTCGTACAATAAAATTGCTGACACATACATCTCCTGTTTCTTTCTGATTTATAATGTCTTAAGTGAACAGAACAAGAGGTCACCTTTGGCCCGTATTCATGAAATTAATTCTCCTGCTCAAACATGGATTCTCCGCTCAAACCGACTTGCTATGCATCTCATTTATTCCATGCCAAATGCTACAAGAGATCCAAGAGAGATCTTCGTGCCCACTATCTATAATTTTTCATTCATTCTTAGAAAGATGGATTATTTCCCTTCTTATTTTAACTTTCATTTATGTACTTAATCTTAGTTCTATGAATATCCCTTGAAAATTAATAATAGTTGAAAGAAGGTCTCTTGTCAGGAGTTATGTTTTTATGAGCAGATCCAAATTCAAAATCCATCTTGTGTTTCTTAAAAAATAAACATAATATACTTTCATCGTCAACATACAAGATGGCCGTCTGGTGGCCATCATTTTTTTTTATCAGTCCAAAAATCAATACAGCAAAACTAGGCACCAAGAGAAACCTACATATGAAACTTGGGAACGATCCATCCAGTACTTCTCAAGATATAACAGTTACACAACTTCATTGTCAAAATCTAAGATGGCCGCCTGTCAGCCTTTTTTTTTCTCGATTAGTCCTAAAATCAAAACAGCACAAAAAGGAACCAAGAGGAATCTGCAAAAATTGTTCAAGCACAGCAGGACGCAGGGTGACTTGAATAGCCCAACGTCTGATGATGGTGGGCCAAAAAGTCACATGTAAACAGTGAAAATAGCATTTGGCTTTAAGCCTCTTCAGTTCCTGTCCCTAAAATCGTCAATTTTAGATTTTATTATCGATTTATGAAGGATGCGAGAAGTTAAGCTTGATCATGATGAATGGTTTCATAAATACGGAACCTAAGTTTATGCAGTTCGTGAATCAGCTAAATTAATGTAAATTAATAATTTTTGACCAAATCTGAAACCCATCAAAGTCTCTGTCCAGTGAAATATAGAGGATTATCATTTCAAGCCAAAGAACATAAGAAAATAACGAAGCGTCAACAACACCATTATCTGGACTAAAAATTGATTAAACTATAGGGACATAATATGAACAAAGATGTAAGTGGAGACCATTCGGAAAGTACTAGAGAACACGACCAGGTGTTCTGGAAGAGTAAGCGTCTTCTGCTTCATCAAAGAGAGTGGACCCTGCCATGCAAATATAGGGCACGTCCAAGTAAATGTCACTTCCTCAATGTGACAACTGAGGCATCATTCTCCATCACAACAAGTAGGCATACTAATGGACATATTAAAATATCGTCTATCATCATATCATACATGGATACAGAATATATCTCAAACTGAGACCAAGATATAGGGACTATACACTGCAGGTCTTTTTCTAGGTAAATTGGGAAAATTAAGGCCCCCTAAGCGAAATTGGGAAAAATCATCATTATATCAACAACGAAAATCCTTGAATAAAAATAATCTATTAAGGGGATCGGCTTGCGGGGAGGGGTGACTTTCGCTATTGCTCGCAATTGCAATTCTAGTTCTTATTAAGTCACCCCCAACGAAGTGGGGTGACTTATTGTTATTGTTCCGTTTCTTTGTTTTTCTTATTAAGTCACCCCCAACGAAGTGGGGTGACTTATTGTTATTGTTCCGTTTCTTTGTTATTCTTATTATTCTTATTATTATTATTCCTACACTCATTCTTGTCCGCGACTTATCTCTGAAACGACTAATCACACTCCAATGAAACTTTGAAGGATTATTGATGGGTACATGTAGATGTGCAAATCACTTTTTTTGGGTCGATTGCGCATCCAAGATGGCCGCCACAGCCTCTTTTTAAAAAAAATTAACGAATATTTGGGACGCTATAACTTTTTCCCTGTTTGGCCGATTACGATTAAACTTGTGTTATATGATGATTGTATGATGGCCGTTAATTTAACGAAGTCAAAACTAAAGTATTTGTTCAAAATGGCCGCCAATGCCCGGTCTCTGATTGGTTGGATTTCAGATATCGTCCGATTTTGCTCAAAATTGGTATGAACGGGTAACAGTACACACCGAACACAACGGTAACTTCGGTTTTGAAATCAAACAAAATGGCCGCCATTTAATGGCTTCTGATTGGTCAAAATTTAGATATAGTCAGATTTCGCTCAAATTTGGTATGAACGGGTAACAGCACACACTAAACACAACCGTAACTTCGGTTTTGAAATCAAACAAAATGGCCGCCATTTTATGGCTTCTGATTGGTCAAAATTTAGATATAGTCAGATTTCGCTCAAATTTGGTATGAACGGGTAACAGCACACACTAAACACAACCGTAACTTCGATTTTGAAATCCGACAAAATAGCCGCCACTTCATGGCCTCTGATTGGTCAACATTTAGATATTGTCCGATTTCCTTCAAATTTGGTTTCAATGTGTAAAAGGACATTGCAAACACAATCGTACTTTCGTTTTTCACTTTGGAGAAAATGGCCGCCATTTAATGGCTTCTGATTGGTCAAAATTTAGATATTGTCCGATTTCACTGAAATTTGTTATGTATGCTCATTATGGCATTACGGAATCAACTATAATGTTTCACAAGGGTTTGTGGGGGATCGGCTGGCGGGGAGGGGTGACTTCCGCTATTGCTCGCAATTGCAATTCTAGTTATTATTCTTATTATTATTCCTACACTCATTTTTGTCCGGGATATATCTCGTAAACGACTTATCGCGCTCCAAGGAAACTTTAAAGGATTATTGGTGGGTACGTGAAGTTGTGCAAGGTACTTTTTTTCGGTCGATTGCGCATCCAAGATGGCCACCACAGCCTCTTTTTAAAAAAAAACAACGAATATTTGTGACGCTATAACTTTTTTCCTGTTTGGCTGATTGCGATCAAACTTGTGTTATATGATATGATTGTATGATGGCCGTTAATTAAGCGAAGTCAAAACTGAATTATTTTTTCAAAATGGCCGCCAACGCCCGGTCTCTGATTGGTTGGATTTCAGATATCGTCCGATTTGGCTCAAAATCGGTATGAACGGGTAACAGGACACACCGAACACAACGCTAACTTCGAATTTGAAATAAGACAAAATGGCCGTCATTTTGTGGCCTCTGATTGGTCAAAATTTAGCTATTGTCCGATTTCGCTCAAATTTGCTATGTATTATCATTATGACATTACGGAATCAACTATCATGTTTCACAAGGGTTTGCGGGAGATCGGCTTGCGGGGAGGGGTGACTTCCGCTATTGCTCGCAATTGCAATTCTAGTTATTATTCTTATTATTCCTACACTCATTTTTGTCCGGGACTATTCTCTAAAACGACTAATCGCGCTCCAATGAAACTTCGAAGGATTATTGGTGGGTACGTGAAGTTGTGCAACTATTTTTTTTTTATATACATGTTGTATCTATATGATATATTTTTTTTAAACTGCAAGAAATACATCGTTTTTGTCTTTATTGTTTGCAGTCAATGCAGTGTACAAGTTTTCACATAACTTTCAGAAACTTTAAGGAAATTACAGACTAGAATTAAGTCTAGTCAACTGATTGGGAAAATAAAACTGAAATTGGGAAAATTGAAGCCAAAATCTCATTGGGAATGGGGCCTTATATCGGCCCCTGAGAGACCCCAGAAAAAGCCCTGACACATATACACTATTACTATCTTAATGAACCTTTATCTCAGAAGCTTCAGAAGCTAGATTGCCAAAAAAGGGCACGTACTTCAGAAAAATAAATAGGGTACATCAGTGATTGATCTATGTGGGAGTCGCGAGTCCAGTACTAATCAAATTATAAAAAGACTCATAGACATTCAGGAAATACAATGTACTTCAATTTAACTTTGTAGACCCATATAGTGTTTGGCAATATTTACAAAAAGGACCCATGAAAATAAATAGTTAATTGATCGCTGGTACATTAAGGACAAAGAACACATGATACTTTTATATTAAGATCAGGTATGCAAAGCCAGAAGATACTTTATAAGAAGAACACAGCCCCATTTCGTGCTGCGCACTCGTGAAAAATATCAAAATATTAGCCCACATTGTACTGTACTGTTAGATATAGATCTAGACTAGAGGATATTCAATGGTTTGCCTTTAGGCCTAAATATAAAAAAAAATCTGCCATACTTGTAGCATAAGTGAAATATATTTGATATTAAACGGCAAACCATTGAATTTTCTTTTTATTACATTTCGAAAGAGGACTAAGATACTTTCATTATTTTTGTTCTTGGTCTACTTGCCCCTACAAAGGGGCTAATTACAAGTCTACTGTAATCCGTCGAAATCACAACCGATCGGGTCCAGTACACAGCTGAAAGGGATAAGCTGATCGGAAAAGTTGAACCATTGTCTTTCAATTCATTTCATATTAAATTATGTAGCAGTTCCCATCAATGTATACTATTGATGACATTTCTTCAAGACCGTCTTTCCCCAAGAGACACGTTCTAGCAGACGACAAGTGACGAGCCTCCAAGATTCGATCAAGGGGAATAACTCATACAAAAGTTTCGGTGTTACGTGAAAAAAATGACCAGGTTGAAAACTACCCACCGCTGAAAGCTACGGTGGGTCACTTTTTCACGGGATGAATTACGGAAAAATCGAATAGGTTTTCACGTTAAATGGGTATCCCGCGAAAGTAAGCTTTTTTCATATTTTTTTTTTTCAAAATATTACATACACATATCCAGTGGGTATTCTTATGGACTACGACGATCGGATTTTGCTGATATGTATTCATAAAATAAATCATTTCAAAATAAGTTGTGGAATTCCAAAACGTCTGGCCAGACGTTCTAATTTGGGATTTCCACCTACCAACGCATGCGCAGCGAGCGCCGTTTCCATTGTAAACACTCTATATTGTATTACCGTTACGTATACACTGCTATAAGGCCTAACTACTAAGCGAAAAGTTGCCGAATGGTCAAAATATGACGCAAGACTGCGTTACGGAATCATATTGAGAGATGGGAAGTATTCAAAGGAGAAACTACCTGCTCTATTGTGTGTATGTTACATATTTCTTCTGAGTAACGGTAACATGCACAAATAAAGCTTTGATTTGGTTTTGAGGCTACCCAAGGGGAAACTGTTTCAGTCTTCTGTTGCATAAAATGCGTGTGTAATATTAAACTTAAAAGTGTGTTTTATAATATTCACTTTATAAAATCTTATGTTCCAATAAAACAGTATGAGCTAATTATATTGCTGGATAGAAAGACATTTTCAAATACAATATATACCATAACAGAAAAAGTCGTTTGATAACGTTGTAAAACGGGACGTGCGACCGAGGTACTTACGGCTTCAATTTGGACAAAAGGAATGAAAAAAAAAGTTTTCACGCGTAAAAAAAAGTGATATTCATACTTAATCTATAAATTAGTGAAGGTACAAATATCAATGGGTTGCGACCCCGGTATTGAATTTGATACCAAAATATATACATAACGCGGGAAAAAAAATTAAAAAAAAAAAAGTTATACAACATATACCTATATGTATATTCCATTCATGCAGGTTTTTTTTTAAAAGGCATCGTACTTTTACAAGACGACAAAAAAAGATGTAAAAATAAAGCGAAATTATCATAACATATTCATAACGGGTAGTTATAATTAAGTATTTCCACAGTTCCAAATCTGACATACACGTAGTCATGCTAAGAGTATGGTGCGTTATATGAGTGTATGGACTTAAATGTTCGCATTCCGTGAAAAGTGTTAACATGTGAAGACGCTGAAAGTTGGATAGATTTTAAATGAATATGAATGTACATTGTATATATATAGATAGTCTGAAAAAAACATCCTCAAGACATTGAGTTGTAAAAAAAAATCGCAAACATTTCATGTCATTTTATTTTCGTACTTTTCAATGCATGCTACATACATTTTATAAAATCATCTGAAAAGTTGGGTTCGTGAATATTACCTTTTACATAAATCAAAGTTTGTACCATGGCCGTATTCCGTCCCCATGTGTACCGGCCTCGGTCAGGTAAATATAATATAGATATTTACTGGTGTCGATATATGGTGCCGATATGCCGACAATTATTCTTCATTTGAATATCGGTATGTGTGCAATTGATGTCTATTTTTAAAGTGAATGTGATTCAATAAGTTTATACACGGACTTTGTCTCTGTTCCTCCCGTATGTCCCCTTCCGTCAAACCGATCAGGGAAATTGCGGCACACCTGTCACCTGTCACGCTGCGTCATTCCCGCTATTTGGGCTTCCCCGAGGAATGCGATTTTGCAAGTGGTCATTATAGACATTTTGAGTGGACTTTGAATATGGGAATAACAGGAAAGTATAATTAGTAGTGCAGACGCCATGTATATTCAAGAACAGGCATTTAGGCTTTCGAGGGATGCCCCTTTAACTGTTACACTAAAAAGCCTTGTATTTTCACTGAAAAATCTTATATTTTCACGGCAAAATCTTAAATTTTCACTGCTCATCACTGCAGTTAAAATAAAAGTTTTATCAGTTTGATAATTTTCTATATTTCACTGGCAAAAATGTAATAGATTCTGTTTATTACATTTTTGTTGCAAAACATCACATCACGTTGACAATATACTTGGTGTAGATACTTTTGACACTAGCAAGTCTGGACACTTCGATGGGACAAAATAATAATTATAGTCTCTCTGTAAATAGTTCAACTCGTCACTAATTTCTTTTGACCACTGATTTTAATGAAGAATCAGGGGCATATATGGGTAATTCTCCAACTTCGGGACAATTTCTGTCTGAGGCAAAAAAGGTTTGAAAATATCACATGTAGGACCGAACTTTTTGTGTTAATCAATCAAAGAAGAAAATGTTAAATTTGTTAAATGATAAAACAGTTAAAAAATGTTCTAAAATCTAAAAATATTTGTTGTGCCATATGTGGCTACTATATATTTATCGTAACGGTAAAATGTCCGCTGGCTATAGGTACGATTCTCTCTTCAGTGTTTTTTGCAAAAATCACTGACTAGTTTTTAATATTTGATACACTGAATGATAAAGTTTCTGTTTCAAAATAACTTTATAAAAAAAAATGTTTTTGAATTTATCCATAGATAGCATCAAATCCGGGTACATGGTTTTCAATGTCTGTACCGTTACGGATAGAAAAATTCAGGATTTTTTCCAGAACGGCAGCCGTTTTAGAAATTTCCCGCATATATAACTTTTGAATCATTCTTTTTAAACAACATGGCCGACTTAGAAGCAGCGTGATATTCTCCCAAACTGGTGTCTCAGCCCTGAGAAGAGATATAAACGCCCTGGGGAATCCACACTCTGTCTTTACCGTTCCTTCCGTCTTTTTAAAATTTCATATCGGATAAAAGCTGTTGTGCAATGGATACATGCCTTTGAACAGATAACTAGGCCTACTGATGTTCAAACTAATTACCAAACACGTGGTCGAGGCTACGAAAGGGTCTAAACTGTAAAAAATGTCGCCTCCGTTACAGTCTGTACCATTACGTTTTACTACGTAACGGTTCTGTACCGTTACGTTTTACTAAGCTACGGTACGGACAACGTCGTAACGGTATCGACTTTTTGTATCATTTATATAAAGTTATTATCTTCAAATATGTAAAATTGTATACCCTTTATATCAAAAATAGCAAATATAGTTACTTGCTAGTTGCTTTACTTCAAATAAATTTGTTGCTTTAAAAATGAGCGTTTTTTGTCATTACCGTTACATCCTGGTCTATACCGTTACACACAGGTCTGTACCGTTACCACAAGGAATTTGTTGTACATTTCAGAAAACAATTTTGATTATTTCTTCATTATAAAAGGGTCCAAATAAACCTGAAATAGACAATATCAGAGAGAATATATTATTCGATTTGAATAGATAAGACGGGAAATATCGAAACAAAAGCTCAGTAATAACGCGTGTTCTAAAGCTATAATTTGAAAGAATGATACTTTTTTACACAAAACTGTGTAAGCTATCCTATCTACGTCATGTATACATTATTGTTTCTTCATTCTGGTACACACATTTACCAACAAAATTTGCTTTTTATTATTTACAACCTGTTACAATTCAGATTTGTCCGTAACGGATTGGACAATTTCCCGTTACGAAGTGTGCGATGACGTCATCAGTATGACGTCACCGAACGTAATTTGGTTAACCCATTATTTCCAATGACTTCTACAAACATTCTGCTATTATATGATGGTCTATTTGGCAACTTTGATCGTTGTTTAATTTGCCCAGTTCTTAACAACTAATATAAAATGTCCCTAAGTTGTAGAATTATCCATATGTGAGACACATATACGTCCCTGAAAGAATGTTTTTGTCTTCATATTTTAAATAAGTATGTCCCATTACTGAAATAATGTAAAATATCTTAAAAATGTCCCGTCATCAACGCAGATCATTTCGCGATATGTCACCATTTATCAAGATGATAAATATCAGTGCCATCCAGACTTGTGTGAGTTACACTTTATCCCTATCACTGTCAAAGATGATCCTAGTTTTCTTATACATGTACTTTTGGCTATAATTTGCAACTTGGAGACTTCGACGCTGTGGATACTTCACGTTTCGTTTGACACAAGTTTCTTTCAAATCAAACAGATAGAACTGCTGACTTGCACAGTATAACAGGTTCCTTTACATAAAAGGTAATTGTCGAATTAAACACTGTTTTTTTACAGAGAACAATTCCCGAATGAGGTGACATATGTCATAATTATGTGCAGTAAAATGAGGCTTTCGTGTCGTTTAGCTAACTAGCATTTGAACAGAAGGGTGGCTTGAAGTTTTTCCCAAGCTAGTTTGTAAGCTGTGTTTTGATTGGTCAAATCGGCAAAAGCACATTTATAGAATGAATAATTTTCGATATTGCACAGGTAAAAATGTAATAATTTAATTTAGTTTGAAACAAGCTTTTTCATTGATTTAAGAAATTATGTTAATATCAGCCCATAACGTAAAATATGACGTCGACGTCGCCGTTTATAACGTCGTTTTTGACTGGCTGATGCAGCAGCGTATTAATTTGTATGAGAAAAGAGTCCATCAATTAAGTGAATTTTCGCACGGTATAAATTAAATTATGAGGATTAACTTGAATCTAATTTTTATGTTATGGGGTTATAACACAAAAAAAACCGGACTGTACTCTCATCATAAACTGCGCGCTTCGCGGTTTATTTAGAGTACTCTCATGATCAGTTTTTTTTGTGTGTTATACCTCCATAACATAGAAAATAGATTCAAGTTAATCCTTAAATAAATAATTGCCTTTAGCATTGTTAGGACAAATTGCGGCAACTAACCGCGTACACTGACATGTACACTAATAATTCCAGATCGGAAAGGTATACCCCGATGTCATCGGGTTGCGACAGTTCAAGAGCAAAATCGGTTTTACGGACCAGGGAAAATTTATTTTATACCCAGCTTTACTCGTTGAAACATTTTATATAACTGCAATTATTCTGTAAAAAATATCTTCCTCTTACCTTAAATATGATAACTGAACATTTATTTGTATCCCTGGGTAACAGAAAATGTAGATATTCAACAAAATGTGCGTACGGAAGCAACCTAAAATCTGTGACTTGTGTAGGCGACGATAAGTTGACATATCTTGGCTTGTGTCAATTATTGTTTTTACCTTTGTTTCCGCCACATTTGTCACGTGATTTTGACAAAGTACATATAGTGTACCGCATCGCTGGTCCGATTGAAGCCTGTCGTACTATATATCCGAACAGAAACTGTTTTACTACTCAATAGCCCGTTTTGCCAATATATACAGATAGGGCTGTTGAATCTGCTACCTGTCGTCAAGGTCTTAAAAATATAGGCTGGCAGCCTCTCAGACCTCTTGTTATAGAATCATCGAAAGGACAAAGAAACATCTGTGAGATCACCTTTCTATCAGTAATTAGAATGTCGGATGATTCAGTTTATATCGAAATGCTAGCTTAGAGTTATGCAAAATATTCACAACAATCGCATATATCACAAACCAATGAAATAAAACAGAACAAGATCTTAAGTGATACTTTCAAATTGTATTTCATCCTGGACAACTCCGCCGTCAACTAATCCATTCTAGATTACATACAATTCTGGAAGAGACAACTTAAACAAAAAAAGTTCGGTCAACAGAGAAAAGATTTAGTATTCGTCCTCCTCGTCTATGGTGTTTTCGTCAAAGGAATCCGCCCCTACTTCTTCATAATCCTTTTCCAGAGCTGCTAAGTCCTCACGGGCTTCATGGAACTCTCCCTCCTCCATACCCTCTCCGACGTACCAGTGGACGAAAGCACGCTTGGCGTACATCAAGTCAAACTTGTGGTCTAGGCGGGCCCAGGCATCGGCAATTGCCGTAGTATTACTCAACATGCAAACAGCACGTTCAACTTTGGCAAGATCCCCTCCCGGTACAACCGTCGGGGGCTGGTAGTTGATGCCCACTTTGAAACCTGTTGGACACCAGTCGACGAACTGGATCGACCGCCTCGTCTTGATGGAGGCGATAGCGACATTGACGTCCTTTGGTACGACGTCTCCCCTATAGAGGACACAGCAAGCCATGTACCGACCTTGTCGGGGATCACACTTCACCAGCTGATTAGCTGGCTCAAAACACGCGTTTGTGATCTCCGCAACTGTAAGTTGTTCATGGTAGGCCTTCTCAGCAGAGATAACTGGGGCGTAGGTAGCCAGAGGGAAATGGATACGGGGGTAGGGCACCAAGTTGGTCTGGAACTCTGTCAGGTCGACATTCAGGGCACCGTCAAAGCGAAGAGAAGCTGTGATGGAGCTAACAATCTGCCCGATCAGACGGTTCAGGTTGGTATAAGTCGGACGCTCGATGTCAAGATTTCGTTTACATATGTCATAGATTGCCTCGTTATCGACCATAAAAGCGCAATCGGTATGTTCCAGCGTTGTGTGTGTGGTCAGGATGGAGTTATAAGGTTCCACGACCGCCGTTGATATACGCGGAGCAGGGTAAACGGCAAACTCAAGCTTGGATTTCTTTCCGTAGTCGACACTAAGGCGTTCCATCAGCAAGGAACCAAACCCCGAGCCTGTCCCTCCACCGAAGCTGTGAAACAGAAGAAATCCTTGAAGTCCCTCACACTGATCTGTGAGTTTGCGGATGCGGTCCAAGACCTGGTCGATATATTCCTTACCGACTGTGTAGTGACCTCTGGCGTAGTTGTTGGCCGCGTCCTCCTTCCCTGTGATCAACTGCTGGGGGTGGAACAGCTGGCGGAACGTTCCGGTACGGACCTCGTCTGTTGCAAAAACAAACGGTGAACGTCTGTCATCATAGCAATCGTGACATAAAGTAAAAGGCATGTCAAGGTAAGCAAACTTAAATGAACATAATATTGCTTCTAGATTTAGTAAATATCATATATTCAAATGATGCTGTTGTTGTTTATATCCTTTTAAGGCATTTCATCACATTTTGTGTAACAATGCGTCAATAAATTATACTATTGATACTTTCAGAAACTACATTTGAATTAAAACATTGGATATTAGTTGTCCTATTTTTTTTCTAAGTAAAATGCTTCTTTTCAGGATATATAAATCAACTGACTAAAACCGCAAAGATACTAGAGAAGAGATATTACAAAATCGAAACATTCTTACATTATTTGAAGTTCCAACTTTAAGTTGGACATAGACATAAACCGAGTGCCACGTGTGTAACCTTGACCTACCCACTACGTTTGGCTCGAGATCGGCGAAAATAGCCCGAGGGACATGTTTCCCCGCTCCTGTCTCAGCAAAGAAGGTGTTGAAGGAGTCGTCTCCTCCTCCAATGGTCTTGTCCGAGGGCATCTGACCGTCGGGCTGGATACCGTGCTCCAGACAGTACAACTCCCAGCAGGCATTGCCCATCTGGACTCCGGCCTGGCCGACATGGACACTGATGCACTCACGCTGAAAATGTGTTCTTAGATTGAGTTTGTTGGTAGAATGAACTTAAACAGTTCAGTCTGCTAAACCAAACACAATGTATCTGTACCTTAAACATTTGTTATTTAACATTTGGAAAGGAATTTATATAAGTTTAAAAATCAGAGATTAACAAAGCGTTAACAAAACCCTAATCCAAACTCAAGATCGATTAAACTAGGGTCAAAATATGAACGATGGACAGACCATTGCAAAAATACATGAGAATAAGACGAGGTGTTCCCAAACAGTAAGCGTCTTCTGCTTCATCGACGACACCCGTCATGTAAATCTTTGTTACATTAAAATAAACGTCAAGTCCTCAAAGTGAGAATCGAGCCATCATTCTCAATCACAGTAAGAAAACACATTAATGAGCATACTCAAAATGTTCATTTTCATTTCACACCAGGATACAAAATATTTCTTAATGAGGCAAAAATTGCGACCACCAAACTTGTTTTCCATCCTATCAACAAAACGTGTATATTTAATAAATGTTGTTTAACACACACTTATACTGCACCTTTTGGATTTAGTAATAGATACAGTATGCCGAATGCTAGGGGCCAAAAGCTGGGAATCCAAAATTTCTAAACTAATGTAGAAGCAGAAGGGTCAGGTGCGTAAAAAACCTTTATTCTATGAATTTATAAGTAAAATTAAACTACAAGTGTAGTAATGTATAATTTCAAATCGTGTACTACGGAAATGTGTATATTATGTACCGTGCCACTACTCAAATGAGATTAACAGTAACTATGGAGGCTCGAGCAAACCTCGGGGATTAAAAAAAACCACCAGCAGAGCCTGCAATTACCATTGGTAATAGATACAGTATGCCGAAAAAATGAATTAAATTTATCCCTAAGTCGTGGATGAAAGCATACCACCAAGTTTTTGCCGAGTTTCTCTGAAATACGTAATACTTCAAATTCTCCACATGTATGCTTACAAAGGGAATGCGGCTTGCAATCAATACCAGACTTGTAACATATGGCGTGGTTATAGCTCCATGTTACCTTGTACATTTCACATCCTATGTGTACTTACAATGCAGGACTTACATTCAATGCGAATCGATTTAGCAAGCTCATCTTACAAGAGTAGGTCTGAATCACACTTAATAATAGCCACTTTTATTTCATTTTTGCCTTTGAGAATTAGTAAATAATCAAACTGATAAAACTTAAATTTTCGCTGCAGTGATGAGAAGTGAAAATATAAGATTTTGCAGTGAAAATATCAGGTTTTGCCGGAACTACTTTCCTTTTGTGTAAGAGTAGTGATTTCGATGGATTGACCTAGCTGCTTTGTCTAATACGCAGGTAAAGACAAAAATAATAAAAACATTTTAAGGCTTCATTCGAAATGTAATCATTTACACTGTAATCAAAGGAAAGTTTAATGGTTTGCCGTTTAATATCAAATATATTTCACTCGTATGTCAGATTTGCTTTTATATTTTCTGTGAAAATATGCAAAACTCTGCCATACTCGTAAAACATGTTTGATTGGATATCCTCAATGTACACTCGGTAAAGTGATGGATAATAACTTTAGTTTACGTTATGGTTTTATTGGTAGATATTATGTAAACATTGTATTATGTCTGTCAAGTAGTGTTCTCTGAAAGCCACATGGCATGAGAAACGTAGGTGATAATTCAGAGTTTCTAAACTCCTTCAAGATGATAAATAGTAAAATAATGAAAACCGTTCTCATTTTCCAGCATGAACATTGTGCTCAAGACTAATTTCTTGTTTCAGCTACCAAAATTCAATATAATCTTATTTGTCAATAATTAGGGAATACTTTTTAAGTCTTAAACTAGTATAATGTTTGTAATATTTACAGTTGATTTTTTAGAATATTTGACATGATTAAAAAGGGAAACAAAAATACCGGTTATAGTACAAAAACAATTCTTGAGCACGAGAATGAGTTTATGAATACACTCCGAGGTGTTCCGTAAAAGTACATTTAAACCTCTTCCTTCATCTTCGCCTACAACAACTGTCATGCAAATAACTTCAAAGCCAGAATTCAAGTAATAACATATCACAAGTGACGTATACTCACTAACAAAACATCGAAACTCTGACAAAAATAAAGCATATCTCCTGATGAGATGATGACGGTGGCTATATAACATAGAACTGTAAACGTCAATAGTTTTGCTTAGTCAGCCGCCAAACTGTTCGGGGCGAGGAATCATCTTTCCGCTGTCAGTCATGCGGTTTTGCACTGTGTACCTATATTACTGTTTTACACTCAAGAATTTGATGGTTCGAATGTTAGTAAATAAATTATGTCCCCGTTTGGATATATTCGCGGAGATTTAATGACAGCGAAATAAGCGAAATTTTCCACAACGGGAACAGTTCTACATTTAAAGTATTGCATGCATCACAGAATATACTTACCATATTTGATATGAAAAAAGAGTATAATGTAGAGTTTCTTGTGGTTGGCTTTGGACTCCAAGGTGATGGCGATGCGAATTTCCTTGTTGACGGCAATGGACTCCAAGGTGATGGATGGCGATGCGAATTTCCTTGTGGACGGCTATGAATCCATAAGGTGAGTGATACGATTATACTTTTCAAGTTATATTATAACACCGAATGTAACAGCTCGGGGCTTTGAAAGTCAATAATACCAGACTAGCTACACATTGTACGACATAAATATATCGCTTTTACCTGCAAATGAGTCAGAATTGGAGGCGCACTCGCCGGTATTTGATCATTTGTACTGTAACAGCTTTTGGTGTGTATATCATTCACCGCTAAGTATTCCGAGTTAATTATTTGATTATTTACTCAAAAATCAGTATATAGAGCGACTTCAAAAAAAAAATTAATTAAATAAGAGTAAATAAAATTACAAAGATAAATTGATAAAGTAATATCAACAAGATACGGAATTAGCTGATACAATGCAGAAATATGGAAGCTTCTTTTTATCTAAAACGTGTTGTGCTTTTGTAAGCGCTATTGTCAGAAATATGGGCAAGTTTTATGGTCGCCATCTTTGTCACATTGAGAAATATTCTGTATATTAAAGTGATATGAAGATGGACGTCTTTGAGTATGCTCATAAGTGTGTTTACTTGTTGAGAATGACAATGATACTCAGTTTTCGTATTGAGAACTACTTGATGTTTACTTGGATGTGACAAAGATTTACATGGCGGGTATATATCGTCTATGAAGCAGAAGACACTTACTCTTCCGGAACACCTGCACTTAATCTCTTGTACTTTTACAAGGGTCTCCATGTAAATCTTTCCTTTGTTCATAGTTTGCCCCTGGTTTATTCGATTTTGGGTTCGGATTATGGTTTTGTTGACGCTTTGGTATTCTCTGATTTTTTATTGTGTGAGATGAAAGTATACTACTTAAGAGAGTTTAATGTGTTATTCAACCTTCTTTTGAACGAATGATGACCCTCATAATTAACAATGTAAAGGCTACACCTTCTCGTCTGTGAGATTGAGATTTTGTTCATGTAAGTATTGTCAAAGACGAACATTAGTTTGAACTGTCTTCTTCGTCTATTTGATTGACGTCCATATTGTTTAATATAACCACAGCTCGTTCTTTTGCTGACATTGTTCATTGCTTGTGGCTTCAAAGATGAAAAGCTGTGGTTGACTTTGCAATTTATTTCAGACTTTCCAAAATATACTATTGAAATCATGTTGTATGTATCTGATCAGTGCCATGGTTAAATAGAACTACTATTTCAGTATCATGTTTTATATAGAACTAATGTTTCAGTGTATTTCAGTGTCATGTAATATATAGAACTAATATTTAAGTGTATTTCAGTGTCATGTTTAATATAGAACTAATATTTCAGAGTCATGTTTTTTTTATAGATCTAATGTTTCAGTGTTTTTCATTGTCATGTTTTATAAATAACTAATATTTATGTGAATTCCGGGTCATGTTTAATATAGAACTAATATTTCAGAGTCATGTTTTGTATAGAACTAATTTTTCAGTGTATTTCAGTGTCGTGTTTTATAGAAACACATATACATGTGTGCAGTTGTTTATTCACATTAATCATAGCAATACAAGTATGAAGCGAATTGGTTTTATTAACAGGGGTTTCCAGTAAGGAAGCACTGTATGAAGTTTGAATTTGATAGATTCTGGGGAACTCAAGTTATTGTACGGAAACTTTATTTAGGAACTCGGTTCTATTAACAGTAACGATAACCTTGATATGTGGCTTTCAGACATCAAGTGCAATTCTAAACAAAGTCTTTCAGTCAAAAAGCACTTCATGAAATTTGAGACAAATATGCCCAAGGGAACTCATATTATCTTTCAGTTTGATAGACTCAAGGGAACTCAAGTTATGGCACGGAAACTTTATATCGGAACTCGGTTCTATGTACAGTAACCATAACCTTGATATGTGGCTTTCAGACATGAAGTGCAATTCTTAAAAAAAGTCATACAGTCTGAAAAGCACTTCATGAGACTTATATGCCCAAGAAAATTCATATTATCTCACGGAATCCTTTTTCGAACAACGCACTGACGACTACCGACAACGTGATAACCAATATATCACAAAAACACCCCGACAAAAACAGTCAAGTTTTAAAATAGTATTTATTCACTGTTCATAAAACACTACTTATATTTTTTGTACAATCCTGGTTTTTCATATACATGTACCTCTGTCTCCATAAATTATACTTAATATTATAGACTAATAAAAACACGATTCAAAATTTCAAACGTTACCAATGGCACACTGAACGTATCTATAACATTTACCATAATTACACAGAAATGACATGCTAATCTGAGTTAGCACATCCAGACCTTGGTTGGTTGGTTGGTTTACGTGTTAAGTGCCACTATAACCGCAGATGATACGTATCCACGTTCAACAGGCCTACCAGAAAACGCCATAATAACATTTATATAAACGTAATTTCTATGGCAACACCTCACACAGAGGCTGCACAAGAGAACACCACGTTTACGCTAAACGTTGGTGGTGGTCATTTTCCAAGGAGGAACTACCTACACGAGCAAGAGCGGTGCTCGTAACTCAGTGACCAAGCACTGTTAAATCAGAAGATAAATGTATCACTCGTTTTTCATTTTAACGTATAAACAACCGGTAAGTCTATGCCATCCACATCCTTCTTCATCGTCATGTCAAACTTCTCGTTCTGTGCTACAGTGAACCAATTCTTCCAATCACCAACGTCGCCTAAAATTGAAAAAGACTGGGTGAGTGCTTGATAAGAATTTATAAATTCATAAATTACACAGAAACAGACGGTTTATGTATATGAATATTTGTGCAAAAGTAAAAAAAAAAAGCCCAATAAATAAATGTTTACAACTGCCACTAAAATGTACTTATACATATGTACATATAAAACTTCTTTACAATTTAGCTCATGTAAATTAATCAAACAAAGGGTTAACATGCAGCTCAAGATTATATAAGCCAGAAATTGTATTGCACACAGTTCATGTAAGTTAAACAGTTAGTAAATGTTCATAAGACAGCTTATGCTATAGATACGTAACTATCTATAACAATAGGATAATATTGCTGTCAAGGACGTTTTTGTTTTCAATACATATAATCTGTATCTAATTGTTTTTCTTATCGCTTTCATGAAGGCCTATTGACCTTTTGTTTTTTTTTCCATTTATCTAGATCCCGATTTGCAATTTTCATCTTCATTGTAAGAATGACTCCTTTGTCCTGTACATATGTGTGGAACGGTACTTAATATACACATTTTCGTAGTACACGATTTGAAATTATACAGAACTAGTTTAATTTTACTTCTAAATTAATGAATTAAAGAGGTGTTACGCACCTGACCCTTCCGCTTCTACATTAGTTTAGACATTTTGGATTCCTACCTTTTGGCCCCTAGCATCACTGACGAGTCCTAGGAGGACGCAACAGCTGTATGATGCAGTTTAATTTATTTTTTTCGGCATACTGTATCTATTACTAAATAGCATGCAGCATATGTATGTGTTACGTCATATATGTGATACCCGACAGGCTACGACCAATTTTATCCTGACTACCTTACTTCCTTCAATGGTATATTTGATTTAATTGTACAAGCTGCACACACAAGAGCGCTGCATTCTTTTCATCCAATGTAAAAGTTTCATTAGGTGGAACAGATCTGGATATTTATAACAATTTGTTACCTTTTCTGTAGAACGGGTTGCTACCGTCCAGTGTCATCTTCTTTTCTTCCATAGTTATGTTCGTTGTTTTCTCTTTGAACATCTCCTTAAACTCGCATTTTCTTGCAATTTCGTCCAATAAGACAGAGTCAGCTTTTGAACCTATATGTTCAGCGATCAACTGCACACTTCGCCGCAGGTCCTAGTCAAGGGAATAATTATAATATCAGTATTCTATTTATAACTATGTTAATGTTTCTAAGCAACACAGTTGATGCGAAATTGATTTTATAGTAATATCATGTCAATATAATTTACTCGGAAATGTATAAGTGGTAAGATGATCTAAAAAGTATATAGATTTATATGAGTCAGTAAAACAAAACAATTACATATTAAGGCATTTTCGTAAGAGTTTCACCAAACTTATAAAAAGAACACGAACGTAAATCTCAGATAAAGCATAGACAACATAGGATACACATGGTGTGTTGGTGAACACCACGTGAGGGACAAGCACCATATGGTGCGCAATCATAACGCACTCGATCGGATCGAGGATTCATGCTTACACTGAATATGGCTGTTATATACACTGTCATCCATAAGTTTGTATTACTATTTATATTGTTATGTTATGATAAACTTCTTACGATGTTTTGTTATTTTTCAACTACATAATATGTATATATGTATGGTTTTTTGATACAATTAAAATCCTCAAAATGCAATAATTTTGCAATTTCACTTTTGTATACATACAATTCAACAATATATTTCTTTATTATATTTTGGACAGGGTATCCCATTGTATTAATTCCATTTAATTGTGCAAATGATACAAAACAACTTTTTTTAATTTTTGAACATTATCAAAAATAGACCCCTCCTTTGACCCTCCCCGCAACGTCCGGGACTTAGGTATGTTTGAAATAAAATACCAATTGTCACTCATAAGTGGACTATCTTAAGAAAATTGCATCAGCTGTGTTCATGTTTTGTTGGCTAATGGCTTAATATGTACACAATATTTGTAACAAGACGTTTGGATGGATGTATATTTCTCGCACGTCGGACAGGGAAATCTCACGTGATACCCAGTGTTAGATTTTTCTATCTCGTCCGATCTGTCTGGTACCTTTACGTGAGTTTTGGCGGAAATTTAACCCATTCGTGTATTCATCCGCGCAAGTGACGTAATACTCTCGAATCGGTGACGTCACACGCTCTAGTTAACCAATATTATTAGAAATATTTGCATTCAAACTGTTTTTGTCATGTATTTAATAATTACTATGAATTGTTTGGTTGGTTTTTGTTTAATATCTAAATAATATGTACCGATTGATCATTGTTTTTCTTCCTTGATATAACCGAACTATATTTTTACGCGAAAGGACTGAATTCGAAGCGCAGATAAAGTGGTTAATCGGCTTTGAACCGGGAGGCCCCAGACGGGATACTCTTACACTCTAAACGCATATATAGATGGGTTGTTATTATACAACTTGATATATGTAAGAGTTGCGAGAAAAAAAAATCTATTACCTGTCAGTGATCGAGATCGGGCTAAGATTCTGTAACATCCCAACCTCGGCTAACGCCTCGGTTGGGATTATGTTACAGAATCTAAGCCCTCGACTGAGATAACCCGATCTCGATCACTTACAGGTAATAGATTTTATTAGTATAGTTTATCTTACCTTCTTCATATCTTCGTACGAGAGAAGCAGCAGAGGATAGTCCGGGTTTCTCTTCTTGAATTCCACCCAAGCACCGACATGCTCACACCAAGAATTGTAAGCCACTGTTACAAAAGAACGTGAGTACAATATGTTACTTCATCATTACGATTGGTATATTTCGCCTATTCTCAAGTTGTTAATGTGATCAATATAACTAGGGAAACAAGCAAAGAGAAAAATTACATTAAAACCATCGAAAAAGTTCTTCGAAAATAAGACCGGTGGATTGGAGTGGATTTTCGCAAAACACCAGGGTAGTTGCATGTAACCATTTCATTTATCTGTGCATTACAAGTGATATTATTATACACATGTAATGAGATGCTTTAGAGTAATTTTACTAATTATACAGAGCGCTATATATATATTGTATATTATTATTATTTGTTGGTTTAAGCTGTATTTATTTAATTTTTAAAAATACAAGGCATAAATGATACAGATCAAATAGGCAAATATGATCAGGAAACAAGAACGGTGTACTTATATAAATCCTTCTCATTTTTTTGACAAGCTAGTGGCCTTATTAATTACACATTACATGATAATACGTCAGTTACATCAATATATAAACAAGTGGAGTAGAGAAAAAAGGACATGTGGTGTGGGACATGTTACAAAAGATACAATTTATAATCCATGATAAGGTAAGTATAGTGTTATTCTTTTGACATCATTTAAGATATTAACAATTGCGTTATGTCAAAATTTTTACACATATAGTACTCAGCCAAAACGTTTGGGCATAACAATAAAGTTTTGAATTATTATTTGTTGACAATTGTATATAGAAAACCTGTAAAGCCTTATGTATCACAAGATAGTGGAACAAACGGAAAAAAAGATGGATGCATAAAAATAAAGTTGATGATTGATTGTTGCAAAAAACTTGCAAATTGGACTAAAGATGGCTATCTAAGATAAACTGAACGATCTGGTCAGTGGCATAGAGAGACTTTCAGGTTAGCAGGGGTAAACGACCATCTTATACACAAGGACTCTACGGAGGATTACTAGGTATACGTTGTGCCATTTTTCTGTTTCTGACAACTAATGAATAAGAGAACTGTTTTAGTTACCTTGGCCTTGCATGTACAAGTCTATGTAGTTCTTCCATTGTCCATTGTAGGAGAGTCCATGCATGTCAAGACGTTTAATGAAAGTGAAGAAGGACACCGCTGTGTCTTTGGGATTTCGATAAACGTAGACGATTTTGCCCTTGTTTTCTAGGAATTGCCTGGGTAAGTGTTTGGGGTAGAAATGTGTACCAAGTAGCCGAGGTGACTCCAGTTTGTCATGTTCCTCTTGTGTGCTATAATCGAAAGATATCGGGTGTTTTTGGAGGTATTCCGCCTTCCCGTTAAGCAACATAGATAGTATTTCAAAGGTCCAGCGCCAGTAGATGTATAGACCGGAGTTAGTCCGGCCGTACTCCGGCTATTAGTATGTACCCTTTGTTGTTCCGGCTATTAGTATGTACCTATGTTTGTTCCACTTCCGTTATAAAGTTTCACACCACGAGTTGTGTTGCGGTTGTATGTTGTTCTCTTATACTGGCGTGGTGGCAGCGGTGGGATTCGATCCTACGTTCTCTATCGACAAACAGATGGAAAAAACAGTGTAGGTGTAACTCATTTTCTAAGACAATCGCAGCGTAATTAACTATTACCCAGGTCACAAGCGTGGATGTGTTAGCGGCCAGACGAAAATGGCGAATACTCACAGGGCACCAAAACAATGGTGTTTAAGCAAGGTGGAGACTGTAAACTCATTTGAAAATTGGAAACAAAACCTTATTTACACTCTCTCGCTAGATCCACACTTCGCCCCATTTCTTGTTGATGGAATACAATGGCAAAAAAAATCTAGAGACACGCCCCACAGGGGTTTCACAAATGACGGGGAAGGGGTCCCCGAGGCCCGTAGGCGAACGCGAGAACAGAAAGTCAACATGTTGGATCTTATGCTAGGTCAGATCGCAAACTATTGCCCTATTATTTCCCGTAGTACAATAGTTAAGAACTCAACGTCATTAGAAAAAATTTGGCAAACTATCAGACTACATTTTGGTTTCCAATCAACTGGAGCACATTTCATCGACTTTTCTGCAATAAAACTCCAACCAAATGAAAGACCTGAAGACCTGTTCCAAAGAATAATGGCCTTTATTGAGGATAATTTACTCCGGAGAGATATGGGGATCACCCACCATGGTGCGGAATTACAAGAAGACGAAGAACTTACTCCCACATTGGAAAATATGGCGGTGCTGACGTGGCTTCGTTTGATAAATACCGAGTTACCCAGACTAGTCAAGCAACGCTATGGTACCGAACTCCGTACGAGATCACTCGCTTCAATCAAACCAGAGATATCACAGGCATTGGACTCATTATTAGATGAGATTAGAACTAGCGAAGACGCGAAAGCCATGAGAGCTGCTATATCAAACCCTCGCTTCCCCATGAAGCCCAATCGCTCTCTACCTCAGCGAACATCTAACTCCAAAGTGTGTCCCTTATGTAAGGAAGCTGGTCGCCCTGACTATCACTTCCTAAGTAAGTGTACCTTCCTCCCCTCACACGACCGGAAGTACCTTGCCAAGGCCCGCATCATCACAGGCTCAGATGACATGTCCGATGATGAAGAGAATGAAACATCCGATAACCATGACGCAGATACTTCTACAATCAACAGGGTGCAAATTCGCCAATCTCCATATATAGACACCTTTTATCATCACCACACTGTACGCCTTACAATTGACAGCGGTGCAACAGGCAATATGATTCGTTCTTCCGTTGCGGCCAGTTTGAGTGCACCAATCAAAAACACATCGCAATCTGCTCACCAAGCTGACGGCCTTTCCCCTTTACATGTTACTGGTGAGACTAGAATATCTTTCCACCATAATGGCCACACTCTCTACTTCGAAGGACTCGTAGTTGACAACCTGGACACGGACGTGTTAGCAGGAATCCCGTTCATGGAGAAAAACGACATTTCAATTCGTCCTGCCCGACATGAAATCAGTATAGCGGGAAAAGATATTTATAAATATGGCCCGCTTTCGCAGGACAATGACAAACCTGTGGTGCGTAGAGCACATGTTCTTAGAGCCCCAGTCTCTGAAACCACTACCATATGGCCTGGCGAATTCATTGAAGTCAAACTACCGACAGATATTGCACCTGCTGACGACATATTTTCTATTGAGTCACACCAACCAAATGAGATGGCTGGATGTTCCTGGCCTCCGCCTTCGCTAGTGTCGAGCGTATCTGGAAACATAAGGATTCCCAATCTGACTACTGAGCCTCAAACTATCAAAAGGAACTCTCACTTTTGCAAGGTCCGGTCAACCTTCTCACCCGATAGTACAGGGCCCAAATCTGAAGACTACACGCCGGTCGAACGACATCAGCCTATTACTACTAAGAGTCACACCAAGTACTCCGACAATGTCCGCCTTGATCCAGACAACATCTTGTCAGAGGAGGTCAGCTCACAGTTCAAGGACATATTGCATAAATACGATAATGTCTTCAATCCGACATTTTCAGGATACAATGGTGCCGTTGGACCACTCAAAGCAAGGGTTAACATGGGTCCCGTACAACCACCACAGCGCAAGGGTAGAATGCCACAATACGCCAAAAATCAACTCAACCAGCTTCAAGAAAAGTTTGACGAGCTTGAGAGCATAGGTGTGTTCCGTCGTCCAGAAGATATTGGTGTTGACGTAGAGTATGTTAACCCATCCTTCCTCATAAAGAAACAGAGTGGTGGCTTCCGCTTAGTAACAGCCTTTGCCGATGTGGGTAGGTATACCAAACCCCAACCATCTCTCATGCCTGATGTGGACTCTACCCTGAGACAGATAGCTCAGTGGAATTATATTGCCATCACCGACCTCACCAAATCATTCTATCAAATCCCCCTATCAAAGGACTCCCAAAAGTATTGTGGCGTGGTCACACCATATCGTGGTGTCCGAGTCTATGTACGATCAGCGATGGGAATGCCCGGCTCCGAGACTGCCTTAGAAGAGCTGACATGCCGCGTGTTGGGACACCTTGTCCAAGAAGGTACTGTTGCCAAAGTAGCTGATGACCTCTATTGCGGTGGCAGCACTAGCGAAGAACTCCTGTCCAACTTTTCACAGCTACTTGAAGCAGTTAACAAGTCCGGTCTACACTTGTCTTCATCTAAGACGGTTATCGCTCCCAAGGAGACAACTATTCTCGGATGGACATGGCGTCAAGGAACAATTCAAGCCTGCGCGCATCGCATCGCTTCCCTCGCCTCGTGCCAACCCCCAGCCACTGTGTCATCATTAAGATCATTCATAGGCGCGTACAAAGTACTAGGACGTGTCATCAAAGATTGTTCGAGGCTACTCTCTCCATTCGATGACATGACTGCCGGTCGGGAATCGAAGGATTCCATTACCTGGTCTGATGACCTTCTGGCGTCGTTCCGAAAAGCTCAAACAGCACTATCATCTCATCAGGCCATAACACTTCCGCGGTCAACAGACCAGCTGTGGATAGTTACAGATGGTGCCCTAAAAAGCAAAGGCCTGGGCGCTACTCTGTACACAAGCCGCAAGAATAAAGTCCTACTTGCTGGATTCTTCAGTGCCAAACTACGCAAGAATCAAAACACATGGATTCCCTGTGAAATCGAGGCACTGTCAATTGCTGCTGCTGTCAAGCACTTTAGCCCCTACATTATCCAGTCGACAACCAGGACATGCATACTTACCGACAGCAAACCATGTGTACAAGCACACGAGAAGCTGTGCAGGGGCGAATTTTCTGCCAGCCCACGCGTGTCTACGTTTCTGTCAACAGCTAGCCGGTACCATGTATCAATTCGACATGTAGCTGGAGCAGCTATCCTTCCATCCGACTTCTCAAGTCGCAATGCTCCAGAGTGCGAAGACCCGACCTGCCAAATTTGTGCCTTCGTGCAGCTCACGGAAGGCTGTGTTGTGAGGCACGTAACCACTCAGGATGTGTTAAATGGGTCTGTCAAACTCCCATTCACCAGTAGACCGGCGTGGACCACAATCCAGGGAGAATGCCCAGACCTAAGACGCACACATGCGCACTTAAAACAGGGAACACGCCCATCCAAAAAACTCACCAACATCAAGGACGTTAAACGGTACCTGCAGGTCGCTTCCGTCGCAAATGATGGCTTGTTGGTTGTCAAGAAGGACATCCCATTCCAACCTCGGCGTGAATGCATCATCGTCCCCCGCAATGTCTTGGAAGGCTTACTGACTTCTCTTCATGTCAAGTTGGACCACCCATCAAATCACCAACTCAAAACAGTGGTCCATCGCTATTTTCATGCTCTTGATATGGACAAAGCAGTTGAGAGTATCACCAAGGGCTGTCATCAGTGCGCATCTCTTCAAACCGTCCAACACTGTGTACAGGAGCAGAGCTCAAGTGAGCCCCCTGATAAAGTTGGATTCTTATTCGCCGCTGATATACTTAAACGTGAGCGGCAACTCATCCTCGTAGTTCGCGAGTGTGTTACATCATATACAGTGACTTCAATGTTAGATGACGAACGAAAAGAATCTGTACGAGACGGCTTAGTTCAACTATGCTTGGGACTGCACCCTCTTGATGGACCGTATGCTGTAATACGAACAGATGGTGCTCCTGGGTTCGCATCACTTGTGAACGACGAGTGTCTAACCCGCCATCGGCTACATGTCGAAATCGGTCGCAGTAAAAATCCTAACAAAAACCCAGTAGCAGAAAGAGCTATTCAGGAGCTCGAGAACGAAATCCTTCATCAGGACCCTACTTGCAGAGCTGTAACCCCACTATTGCTCTCTTTAGCCACTGCTCGCATGAATACTCGTATAAGGAATAGAGGGTTATCCGCTCGTGAAATGTGGACACAGCGTGATCAGTTCTCGCATCAGCAATTAAAGTTCGATGATCACAATCTTATCATGTGCCAACACGATCTGAAAATCGCGAATCACCCACATAGTGAAAAGTCCAAAGCACCATCCAACCGTTCACCCACATCTGCTCATAGTTCAGTAGGTGATCTTGTATACCTTCACAGTGACCGTAACAAATCCAGTGCGCGGGACCGGTATTTAGTCGTCTCCAATGATGGCCATTGGCGTAACATTTGCAAATTTGCTGGTTCTCAGCTACGACGTACATCATACCGTGTAAAGGACTCCGACCTCTTCAAAGTACCTCCAACGACGCTACAACTTGATCATAGAGAAAATTTCTCCGAGAACGGAGATGGATCGTCAGGGGAGGATGATACAGAGACCTCTCAAGAATACCATCCTCATCAGCTTCCTCCCAACGGTGATTCCATGATCAATGAACTGCCACAACCTGAACAACCTCCTGACATACCGTCCATTATTTCAGACTTACCTACCGTTATGCAGACAGACAAATCTAGTGAACCCCCAGTACACCCTACCAGACCACAACGACCACGGGCACCCCCAAAATGGATGGATGACTATGTTACTTAAATATATGCGTATATTACCCAGTCATGGTGCTCTCATGACATCTGACTCGTTTAGTGTTTATTGAAGTTTTATAACAATCACAGTACAGTATCAATATTCATTTTCGTCATATGCAAGATATGCGTGTGTATGTACAAGGGCAGAATAATCCCTTTCTCCACCTGAGGGCAGTCTACCCTATGACGGTGTCATATTAGTATGTACAGCTGTTCTTTTTCAATGGAAAAAAGTGGTAGCGCCAGTAGATGTATAGACCGGAGTTAGTCCGGCCGTACTCCGGCTATTAGTATGTACCCTTTGTTGTTCCGGCTATTAGTATGTACCTATGTTTGTTCCACTTCCGTTATAAAGTTTCACACCACGAGTTGTGTTGCGGTTGTATGTTGTTCTCTTATACTGGCGCAGTGAGTCCCTGTAAAACATGAATAGAGAACACATCCACATGATTTCCTGTCATAAAAGTGATTACAGATTGTATGATATGGCACTTTAGGATAAGTGGAAATTAATATCTACCTTTCTTGGGATAGTAACATGTATTATCTATATTTACCTGCCTCACCTCAGATACATGGTTGTCCATATGTAGCTACCAGATATCAGGTAAGAGGTAATATATATACAAATGTATCACTTACCAGACTTCGGGTAGGTTGCAAGCAAAACATCTCCTTCTCTGTATTTCATGTCCATAACAGACTCAATGTGCTCTTTGGCATCTCCCGGAACTTTTATTGGGAAATGGACGCCATCATAGAATTTATAGACCATGAAATCTTCTCCACCGGCATCGACAATCTTTCTCATCTCCATGGTAACGTAGTCCCGTTAATCTATATCAAAACGAAGAGCACGTGAATACATTACTAACACGTACATACATATCATTAAACAAAAATATCTCAGATAATCTATCTTATCTAGTTTAAAGTGACCTCTAATAACAACTCAAACGTATAAAACAAACAGTCCCTAAAGTGTACAAAACGATAGGTCCCATAAATAAACAAAACGATAGGTCCCATAAATACACAAAACGATAGCTCTCATAAATATACAAAACGATGGCTCCCATAAATATACAAAACGATAGGTCACATAAATATACAAAACGATAGGTCCCATAAATAAACAAAACGATAGGTCCCATAAATAAACAAAACGATAGGTCCCATGAATATGCAAAACGATAGGTCCCATGAATATACAAAACGATAGCTCCCACAAATATACAAAACGATAGGTCCAATGAATATACAAAACGAAAGCTCCCACAATATACAAAACGATAGGTCCCACAAATATACAAAACGATAGGTCCCATGAATATACAAAACGATAGGTCACATGAATATACAAAACGATAGGTCACATGAATATAAAAAACGATAGGTCTCATGAATATACAAAACGATGGGTCCCATAAATACACAAAACAGCAGATCCCCTAAAGCGTACAAAACGATAGGTACCTAGAGCAGGGACCTAATTCATACACAGCAATATATAACCCAACTATTATAAAACAATTTGTCAACAAACCTATAAGTAGTCCCGTTATGTTTACATCCGGGTCAATATGCCGGTCATCAAAGAAAGAGTTACCCATTGTAATTGCCAGAAACATTGATACAGCAAGAAAACATTCAAACACTGATATATGCAATCTTCCATTAGAAGTACGTATCATTTCGGTGGAGATTGATTTGCGTTCCGAAGTCAGTGAGGCTCTCTATCCCACTTTTCCGGTTTGATTGTTAGTTTTCGGTTTTCAAAAGCAGACGCCTGTAGCGAGATTCATATTCCATTATAAACAATCGTAGAATTATTATACCTTCTGAGGCCTAGACTACAAGCTTAAATTAATCCAGTTTTATACTAAATGTTTGAGTACATACAGTCGAGTATACATCTCAAGAAGATTCAGGAATTTATCAGAAACACAGGATAAAATAGAAATAAAAGCTGTCATTTTACAGAAGATAACAGCAGATACCTACTTGTGTTGATATAGCGGGTCTGTTGTCCTGTCAGTGTGGTTAACGTGTCAGAGGGCGGCTGTTCTTTATACTCGCCTTTCATTGACTTTATATGCACCCTCTGTAACCAGTATACGACTGAAATCGATTATCTTCGATAAAAGTACTGATCTTTGCCGGAAAAGTTTTTATTGTTGCAGATATTTTGATAAGATTGAAAATAAATGATGTACGGCTTTAAAAAAAGGCAACCTTATTGTAAGATTAAAACGGGCCTTTTGTACAAAATGAACTTGCCAGGAAGAGTGTGAGGTAATGTGACATATAAGAGGTCATTATAGTCACCATAGGATTTCAGACTATGATCAAAGACAGGAGGCAGAGATAAACTGTAAAATACATCCAAAGGAGTTTAAACTCTCCGAATCAAGGCAATGCTGTGTTATTTGACAATCTGAAATGTAAACATGCATATTCTTAAAAATTATTACAAAATTTTACTGAACATTAGATTAGATAGTATAATATTAACAAAGACTTTGATTTGGTCAGGACAATTGCGGAATCGATAACGATCAGTAAACATACATATAGGTGCACGTACTTACTATATCCCCTTTGATGTAACCGACAAGCATTGATCAAAACAATATCTGTACGCTGTCTTTGGAAAATTCGGCTAAACAAATAACCCCGTTCACCGGAGGAAACCATTTTCAGTCGTACACGGTTATAGGGGGTGATACGTTCGACGTTCTAGATTATACACTCATGCATCGTCCTTGCCGCTGGGCTGAAGTAATTTCTGTTGAAATACTCCCTTCGAATTTCTTATTTATACACACTGAAGATAGGATCGTTCAGTGAGCATCAATTCCAATGGTCGCCGACGCTAATGTGGAAAATCCATAGCCGTTGGTCCTATCTTTTGACTTCCCCATCTTGAACACAAATTGATCAACTTGAGTTGAAGAAAGAGGACGTGATGAAATATGACCTCCATGCCCTTACTCTCTGTCTAAATAGCTACTTGATGTGAACACACATAACACAAGATGTTGTCTCCTTTCAATATGTATGCTTGACACTAAATTTGTTAAATGTAAATAATTATTATAAACTTTATTTGTTTATCACACTTCCTAGCCCGGATGCTAGTGCGCGATAAGTTCGGACAAAATCTACGTGGTCGAACAGATGATTATTGAAAACAAATATTTTGCAAATTAATATTCATTATTTCGGCAAAAAATGTATGTGATTATTTTCATTGCTTCGGATATAATAATTTCATTCTGTAGTTATTATGCATAATTTTGTGAGTTACTCAATTTTGTTGAATAAATAAAATAAATAAATTCTGATGTGAACATTTGAAGATATGTAAAACCATAGGGATCTGAGAATTTGTTACAGCTAGTTTGGACCTAAATCGGGTGTTCAGAGTAATTTTTACTCTTTTGGAGGGTTTAGATCAATTTTTGATAAAAATGCCCCCTTCAATGGTCATAACGGCTAAAGGGTGGAAAGCTTTCAAGGTCGAAAAAACTCTTAATTCAAAATTCACATTTCTAGTTGAGGTACGAAAACACGCTTGGTACCGCTGGAAAGATGGATAATTTTTATTTTATAAACCTCCTAAATGCAAGTCAAATGTATCCTCCTCCCGCGGGAATAATCTCCATTTCCTCCAAAAACAGCTTTCGTGCCACATCTTTACATAGAAATGAGTTTGACGTCACCTCACGCTTTGGACTTTCGTTGTCATTGGCTGTCTATATGTAGTGGAAGACTGGCATCCAATGACAGCGAAAAGCCAGCGTGGGGTGATGTCAATTTCATGTGGCAAACGATAGCTGATCAAAACTTTGAAACACGGAAAATTACTCAGTTTAGGTCCCTGTGTGGTTGACAGAAACGAATCGACGGTGCACTTTACATTCACGGGATAAAGGGGTTGGGGGCGTGGCACGAACATATCCCCCAAACCGATTTTGTTCTTAAGTAGGATGTATCAATTACATGTCCACAATAAGATATCTTCCCTAAATCCCTTAACATTAAAATGACGACCGCGTTAGTGACCCTACCTTAGATTATCTTTATAGGAAGTTCATTTATTCATAATAAGAAAAAGATAAAAGTATGACAGCTTGTCTTACCCTAAACAGGTTATTTACAACTTTTCTCTTAAATAAAAGTATGACAGCTTGTCTTACCCTAAACAGGTTATTTACACCTTTTCTCTTAAATAAAAGTATGACAGCTTGTCTTACCCTTAACAGGTTATTTACACCTTTTCTCTTAAATAAAAGTATGACAGCTTGTCTTACCCTAAACAGATAATATACACCTCTTCTCTTAAATAAAAGTATGACAGCTTGTCTTACCCTAAACAGATAATATACACCTCTTCTCTTAAATAAAAGTATGACAGCTTGTCTTACCCTAAACAGATAATATACACCTCTTCTCTTAAATAAAAGTATGACAGCTTGTCTTAACCTTAACAGGTTATTTACACCTCTTCTCTTAAATAAAAGTATGACAGCTTGTCTTACCCTAAACAGATAATATACACCTCTTCTCTTAAATAAAAGTATGACAGCTTGTCTAAACCTTAACAGGTTATTTACCCATTTTCTCCTAAATAAAAGTATGACAGCTTGTCTTAACCTTAACAGGTTATTTACCCATTTTCTCCTAAATAAAAGTATGACAGCTTGTCTTACCCTAAACAGGTTATTTACACCTTTCCCCTTCAATAAAAGTATACAAGTATACCTTTTCCCTTGTGTGAAACATCTATTATCCCCTTCTTCTTTTCAGAATTATAGAAACTACCCCAATATTCGGGTAAGGCAGTAAAAAACAAGGGATAAGATTCTAAGAAGCATAGCCCGAGGCCGCGCAAAATGAAATTCCGAAATTTTCTATTTCTAATTCCCAAGGATTATGTGATTAGTCATACCTTAGGAGGAAGATTATTTATTGTAGTTAGATTTTCTTTCATGCCTCTATATTTTCAATATATTTATTTCGAGGATTTCTTCACATTTGTTTTCTGTTTCGTTACTCCTTAAGAATAATCAGGTCGTTTAGGGACCCGATAATTACTTGATTTTCTTTCATGCCTCTATATTTTCAATATATTTATTTCGAGGATTTCTTCACATTTGTTTTCTGTTTCGTTACTCCTTAAGAATAATCAGGTCGTTTAGGGACCCGATAATTACTGGAGTGTTCAATCAGAAAGGAAGAATCATCTGTATGGTTCAACGTACTTCATTTTAGGGCAAAATGGACGTCTCAACTTACTTTAACGGTATAGTACTTGTGGACATCCTTCGAGACACAATGTTGTTTCCTTATCATTGTTAGATGCAGAAAGTTGTTTCCAAATCGAGTGTAGTGTAAGATTGCATTAGTGATAATAAATGATAAATAGTTCTAACTTTGGTTCACAAATTGTGAACAAAACGTCTCTTATAAAAAAACAGAGAATACAAAAGCGTCAACAAAACCATAACTCGAACTCAAAATCGATTAAATAGGAACAAAGGAAATATTTGCATTGAGACTCTCGTAAAAGCGCAAGAGAATAAAACCAGGTGTTCCGGAAGAGTAAGCATCTTCTGCTTCATCGACGACACCCGCCATTTTAATCTTGGTTACATCTAAGTAAGCGTCAATCCTCAAAATGAGAACCGAGTCATCATTGTCAATCAAAACAAGTAAGCAAAATAATAAGCAAACTCAAAAACGCCCATCTTCATATTACGCAAGGATTCAGAATAGTTTTCGATGAGATCAAGATGGTAACCATAAACCTTGCCCATAGTCTTCATCAACCTTAAGATATAATACGTTTGACTGTATCTTTATTCCAATTTCAAACAGATCGATATTTGACATGATACTCTCAAGGGGTTAGTCTTTATGATATCACATCTGTTCCCGAGTTTGGCTGTTTTTGAAGCTAAAATAAAATTTATAATGATTCTAAATGCATATACGTACAGTTTCATAAGACTGTTTTGTTTATCGATTTGAACATCTATAAAAGTTAAAAGATCAGTAAAGTTTTGTTGTAGGTAGCATTAAAAATGAAAGTCGTATTATGATCTAAATAAAAAAATTTGAAAAAAATCCTTTTGATTTTAAACCTGAACGTTTGATTTAATAATAACTTTTTATGTATGTTTTTCACTTTAGTTTAATGCACAACAACAATTAATAAAAACAATTTTGAAGTAGTAACACAACAATCAAGGTGAAAATCTTTACTCTGATTTTTTTCTCTCGAAAATTAGAGTGAATACATTTTGTCGATGTGATCCCTTCCCTCCATATTTAATCATCATATATGTTGCAATACGAATTTCAAAGGTATGCGTAACAATAATTATAATAATTATTTTTTAGGATTTAAATCATAATTTAGCCAAAAGTACAAGTGCGAATGTACACATTACTTTTAAATAATAGCACAGCATGGGAATTATGAATGATCCTGTATCATACAGGTGATTCGTCTTTATAGGAAAGATCTGTGATGATAGGGGCTTAACAAAATTTATTTCAAGTTCAAATTACTACTATTAAAAAAACAATTTACACAAAAAAAAAAAAAAAAAAAAATAGAAGAAAACACGACTGTTAGTATAAAGGTAATTCTATACAAAATCACCAACATTAAAAATGTAAGAAGACTTTAACATAGATTTGAATCATAGACATGAAAGAGAAGGATTATAACACATAAACATGTAAATTATAATTCAAAAGAAAAATTAAATTGCTTCATTTTTCACAATTATAACATCGTTTTATCTCTTTCAAACCTCGACGAATGTATTATAAACCAAACTGTATTTAAAACTTTTCAAATACCTTAATGAAAGACAAAAGCAACAAAATAATAAAAGGGAATTATTATTAAAATTACTTTGAGGGGGGCTTTAAAGATAATTTGCACCCTGTCAAAGACTCATTGAAATTAATCTAGATCCGTAGACTGTTTACAGCAGAGGTCAAATGATAAAAAGATCATTTAATAATCATTTAATATCCATTAAATCAGGGAAATGGGATAACGTTTGAATGTTTTAATTAGGAAACATGGAATAAATCTTTTCTATTACCTTAAAAATAATCCCATTTAAAAAAACACACAAAAGAAGTGCTGTCTCTTGTTTAAACTAGTTATTTCTTAAAATTTAAGTCATATATTTTTTTTCAATTCGTATAATTTTAAGACATTTTTAAGAGAAAATAATGGGACAGTGTGTTTATCCTGCTTAACCTTCTACCAAGGTAAAGAAACGGCGATACAAACAAATGAACATATGTACCGTTTACATTTATACTAAGAATATACACATTATGTTATACAAGGGAAGTAACTCCTATATATCAATAGTCATTATACATCACTTAACCATTTAAATGTATGTCATAAAGTGAAAAGGGCCAAAATTGTATGAAATTGTTTATGCATTAACATCAAGCGTTATTACATTTCCTTACATATAACGTCAAGGTAAATTTGGAGGATACTTACAAAAAGGAATTCATTTTAATAACCATAGCCATATGAATTAGAGGAAAATGCGAATAAATGATCTTTTTGTTAAGCAATCAAAAAACAAAAAAACGTTTTTTATTATTTCTGGCAGAGTAATATATTATGTGATTATCTACTGATAATTTTAAAATATTTGTTACTTTCACGTTAACAACTGGCTTAGGAGTAACTATTTTCAAAGTGATAAAAAGAATGCATATTTTGATAATCAGAAATATTTTAGCAAAAGATGACTCAAAATACTAAAGATGTTACCCCTGATTATCGCTGTGAAAATAAGTGTTTTCATTGACATGTGATAAAAAAGAGAAAGTAGTAACCAATTGATATGTCTTAAGACACACGCTTCTTCTTTTCATCTTCTTAATTGTCTTTTTATTCTATTCCCTATTTTTTGTCCTTCTGAAATCAGTACATGAATTAAAATTAGAAAGCCAAATCCTAACTTCGAAATAACGTTATTACTATCATATCCCTATTTTTTTATTTTTTTTTTTCGATTTTTGTGGTGTTGTCCTTTTTGCAAAACTCTATCTCTGAAAGAAACCTTCACCCCTGAACTATATCACAGTGTAAGGAAATACCTCCTGATTCTTATCTAGAATACAATAGATTTACTCGCTCTGTATTGTCACATCGAGAAAACAAACAGATATTCTTTGTGAAAACAATTCCTCTTTCAACACAGATATATCCTCTTGCATTAATATTAGAATGTTTAAGTTTGGCAGAAAAGTAGTAGGAATCCGAAAACGTGTATATCACTTTTATATTACAAACTCTACTAGTGCTTCATCTCCACACAAATTGTCTGGTCCCACTCTGTTCCCTATTTATACATTAAGGGAGCTGGCTCGCCATGTTTAATGAAGTAATCCATTTTCGGAGCTCCTCTGCAATTCTATTTAACAGCCAAATCAATGTTAAACATGCTCAGTGACCACTATTTATCTTTTGATATTATCTTATTATAAATCTTGAAGAACCATCGAACACAACATTTCAAAATGTCAGTTATTTCTTTCCGTTTTTTTCCTACCTTTTAAAAATAATTTTCCCAATGTATTTTATCTGAAAAAATATAAAGGATTTTGGGTTATTTTTTTCTGGAATGAAATTTCGTGTATAGATTGTTCAGCCTCTGATCTACATTGAGTTCACAACAACATTATAAATTGCATCTTTGTTGTTCACACGATGAGTGTTCGAAATGTTTTGCAAATGCACCGCATACTCGAGTATCAAGTAAGTTACGTGCACTAAACCAGTACAAACTGGTTCACCGCTCATCGCTGTATTGTGTGTATAAATTTCATTGATATGCACTTGGTTGAAAATGGTTAGAAAAAGAATAGAAAATGTCGCTGAATTCAGAGGCTATATAAAATTCCGCTGTAAGTTGGGATTGAGCGTCAAAAATATACATGATGAGAAATGTCATTTTCCACAGTTTATAGTTTACTCAATTTCAGTATGGTCATGAATCAGTCGAAGATGCCACTTACTCAGGAAGACTTATGTCTGCGGTTACCAACAAATTGAACGTCAACAAAATCTAGTAAATCTTTGAGCAAGACGCACATTATACGATCAGATAGCTAGCACGAATGACAAAAAACCTGGATTTAGCATCTGTTCACTTCTTTCTGAAGAAAATTTTTAAGGTTAGGAAATAAGTGCTCGTTGGATCCCATATTTACTCACTGACGAGCAGAAACGGAAACAGGTACAATTGGTTAGGAAAATGCTGAAGAAATACCCAAAATATCAGAAAAGGGCATTTGATAATATCATAATGGGTAATGACACATTGGTGCATTTTTATCAGCCCAAGAGGAAAGTTGACAATGGGATACATGCCAATAATGATTTGTATATGCCTTTAAATGCTGAAGTAAAGCCGCTGCACATTTTCTGGCTGTTGTCAAAACTTCAGACAAGACAGGCTTTTCCTTGTGACACCGTTGACCACATTTTTGGAATGAAGTTAATTGCTCAAACAAAACGTGTTGTTCAAAGCCTGGGGACGGAATCATCGGGAATCTAAAAAAATGTGAACGGCCATCTGGAATCCAGATTCCTGAATAAAACAGAAAGCCGTACATGATGCAATGTGTAAATCTTTGTTTGCCTTCACGTTAGGTCATTAACATTTCTGTAATAAATATTCCACGGTTAAATGAAAATTCTAACACAAAACGTTTGTAATCCGCGTTTTTATTGGATATGGACTATGTTCTAATGTGCGATAGAATCATGATCAATCATGATAAATCGTATCAAGGTCCTCCCATCGAGCTTAAGTCACGCCCCGTTTCTACCAAAAACAAAATGGCGTCGTGATGGGGATCGTCTATCGATGAACATTCCACTGCATGATAGGCGTACGTCAAGTAAACATCAGAGCAGAGAGGACCGATGGAATGTATTAGCTGAATAAATTAAGGATAAAACGTTATCATATCATGTTCTTACCTCCATTTATTCATGAAACGCTAATTCCATCCATGTATAGGCATCTCTATCAGGAATCAAAACAAACATTTCACTGTGACTGTGTCGTGTGCATCTGCACACAATTTTAACAGATCTTGAAAATAACACACGATTTTGTCGATACGAACATATTTGCATGCATACTGACATGGAATTGTAGCCATTTTGTCAATGTTAAGCTCACCAGTACATGTATGGGCGTGGCTAAATGACCGAATTTTGAAAACTTCCTTCTGATTGGTCAGTTGGCTATAAAAAGACACGTCACCAGCCAGGTCACAGAGTACTTTACTACGTACTTGTAGCAAGGAAATACAATGTATCTAAACAAATTAGCGTATTAAATTTGTCAATGAGTGTTAGAATGGGGATAGTACATTATTTTTCGTTTCTAAACTGGCGATTAGAATATGAGATTTGATTTCGAGTTCAAACCAAATTTCATGTTCTAATCGCCAGTATAGCCACTCAAAACAACGTACTATCCCCTAAACACAGAATATACAAAAACCTTTATTCGCCTCCCCAGGAAGTAAATATTTTTTATTGTATATATAAACTGTAGACCAGCATAGAGTTGATTGCACCTATATAAGACAATAGGTCATAACATGTACAGTAGGCGGGGAGGTTGGAATTTCGGTAAACAGGCGGAGACACTAAATGTAACGGTCTAACAATGACAAAATATACATACCTGGTTCTTCAGCGTTGTAACAACCACTGACGTGAAAGCGGAGATTCACCTCCTTACTAAAACTTCTAGGATTGATACGGAGATACACTGCTGTGATACTGGGGACGATACTCGATCTGACTACGGTTTTTCTGTCGGTGTTTCCGGTAAATAACTGGAATGCATATGTAATTTTAATCATCGGACGAGTATGATCGTCAGACAGAGTGACAAATGTTAAGTTTGAGTACGACTGCGTAATTAAGTCAACCAATGTTGTTAATTCAACTGGAATAAAAAATAATGTCCAGCGCGGTCAATTTAATTTTTAGGAAAGCTGGTATCAGAAAGGGATAATATTGAGAGCTCGCGCACAGATTGTACCCATAACCCTTGACTTTTGACACAGTGACCGTGACATTCGACCTTACTTTTTGACCCCAGTAGGTATTTCTGTGAACTGAACCTCTTGACACCGTCCATGTTGCTCTAACAAAAAGTCCCTATTTTTACCCTGACGTTCTTATATAAATTATAGTAAACTTCAACCCCTTCCATCTATCCCCTGGGGAATCTGAAGCCTTGAGGACAGGAAATTAATATTTTTGATAAAGCGTCATTTAATGATTCGCAACGTACCCTTGGTTGTTTATCGGGTGACGTCACAGTAGTCCAATTAAAACCATCAATACTGTACAAGACGTAGTATGTCTTAACCAACTGGAAAACAAAATTGTCTTTATGCCCCTGTAGTATCACTGTGTTTACTTCTGTTTTTCTTGGGAATTGAACCTAGAATTGAACATGAATGTGTCATAACTTCAACAACATATTTTTTTCTACAGAATCGAATGTTTGTTTCTAGTACAACATATATATATATTAATATATAATCACTTGCATCACTAGCGATATAGTGAAAACAAATGCACTTGTTTGTCGCTAGTGCAGTACAAGAAAATCTGTCTATAGAATCACTTATATGTCGCTAATAAAACGCAAACTGTCTACAAAATAACTTGTATGTGGTCAGTACAAAAACACATGTTAATAGAATCACTTGAATGTCGCTATTACAAGAAAAACTGTCTATATAAACACCTGTATGTCCCTATACAAGAAAAATTGATTAAAGAACAAATTGTATATCGCTAGTAAAACAAAACCTGTCTCTAGAATCACTTGAACCCCTTAAAGATAAAGACGCTGACTTACCTCCGTTATATTGCATACTTTAACTACACAGGGATCCTTATAAGCTACGCTTTATCGCTGGCTCGTCTCATTGCTCAACAAAGCCATTATCAAAACTTCTTACTACCATTTTTAGTACCGTCAAATCAGGGCTTCAGTATTATTATGACACTGTATACTCCAGAAGTGGCGTTAATGGGATGTGGATTTGGAAAAACTCAAAACATCTTCTGATGAGTAATGAGCACCCCCTTCTCATAAATGTTTTGTCCATCAAAATATTTGATTTCTACACCCTGTACACTACTATACCACATGCCAAACTGAAAGAACGTCTTCGGCCTCTCACTATGAGAACTTTCTTTTCCAAAAAAGGTGAACGACGATACAAATACATGGTTGTGAGCTATCGTGGAGCATACTTTGTGAAAAACACAACAAAAGCTAGGTTGAAATATACTGAGGAAGATATAGTAGGAATGATTAAATTCCTGGTTGACAATATCTTTGTTGAGTTCGAAGGAAAGATTGTTGGCATTCCAATTGGCACTAACTGTGCCCCACTTTTGGCTGACTTGCTCTTGTTTTCAAACTAGGCCGAATTTGTCGAAGAGCTTATCAGGACGGGTAAAAACACTTGCCAAATCTTTCAATTTCACTTTCATGTATATCGACGATGTGTTGTCTATAAACTACAATAAGTTTTCTGACCTAGTCGATCGTATATATCCTACTAAACTTGAGATTAAAGACACAACATACTCTCCTACAACAACATACTCTCCTACAACAAAACTTGTCTATAGATGACGTTCCACACACATATGCTGCACCTTCTAAATTTTGAAATAGATACAGTATGCCGAAAAAATGAAATAAACTGCACCATACAGCTGTTTCGTCATCCTAGGACTCTTCAGTGATGCTAGGGGCCAATCACTTTTATTTCGCTAATACAACGCAACCTGTCTATAGAACCACTTCTTTCTAACCTCGATCTTTCCTTAAACTAGGACTATTAGTTAAAGTGATCCTTGTTACACGATGACCACTTAAATAATAATAACATACTTAGAAGAAAATACCTGAATGTATTACTGGTCATCACCATAGTGCGCGGCCCAGCCAGAAGATATACCGGGCAAACTAAATTGTCCATCAAAATGTAGCGTTTGGAGGCCCACAACAGCTTGTGTTATTGTCCCATGCACTTGAAGCGGTCATTGCCGAGTCCTTCACACCGTACAGTCCAGACACAAGGTACTCCGAACATATTGTTTGATCTAAGAGGATGAAAATAAAACAAAATCAACAGATCACGAAATACCAAGTAAGACTCAAGTTGAGAGGATTTAATATAAACTATCGGTGACTTTTCCAATCCCCAATATACTTTGCTATTTGAGCAACTGTTAGAACTATATGGAAATAATGTACTGTTTTATACTAATTACGACTAGCGCCAAACATGCCTCATGTCTTTAACAGGAGGAAGGGGATATTATTCTTTCCAAAATGATTTGACTTTTTTAGGGAAAGAGCTTAAGCGGTAAATTACTGATCCATATTTGGTATGTAAGCTGTAAGGGTAAGAAATCAAAACCCCGCGGGAACTGACAAACGATGAAATACGGTTGCTTGATCTGCATGATCACTCTGATCTACCTGTTACTTCCTTTTATTTCGCACTATACCGAACAACAATTTATCTTACCCTGGGCAGGGATATCCGCACATTTACGGGTGTGAATTTTTCTTATTTCACCCTAGGATTGAGATAAGCAACACGTGCCTTTTTACACGTTCTCAACAATTATATGACGTCATAGGAACAATGCCATGACGTCAAGGCAACAATACAATGACGTCACGTCGACATCACATCACAACACTATTATCTTGCATTGTTACAACATAAAGATTAGATAAATATGATGAGGTTTAACAGGGTAAGAGAAAATAATCATTCACTACCTTGGTAGTGAGACAGGGGATCTCAACCCTCGGGTGAAGATTCTTTAGCTACCAAACACTTGGTTAGCCTCGTGTTTGGCAACTTAAGAATCTTACCCCTCGGGTTGAGAATTTCTGTCTCACCCTGAAGTGGGTGAAAGATTATTGTAACACAGTATGCGCATGCCTTTGTCCGGCAGATAATGTAATATCTGAAGATGATACCTGGCAATGGACAATTAATAAGAGCTTTGAAATTAAATACTACAGAAAGCTGGCAAGGGAAACAAATGAAAAAGTGATAGCGTAAACCCTATTTCAAAATCGATAAGACAGGATAATGTCTTTGTAGTTTTGGAGTCTTTCTCTTTCATCGATAACACATGCCGTATCAGTAAATATAAAGCAAAATCAGAGAATACCGAAACGTCAACCAAACGATAGCTCACACTCAAAGCGATAATAATATTAACACGAAGATTTCAATGGATATCCTTGAAAGTTCACAAGATAATAAGACTATGTGTTCCGGAAGAGTAAGCGTCTAGTTCTTTATAGACGACACTCGTTATGTAAATCTAGGTCATATCCTAGTAAATATCCCGTCCTAAAAATTGAGAAATTGATGCAGCATTCTCAATCACAACGTCCACCTTCATATCATGCAAGGGTACAAAATACTGTATTTCTCAAGATGACCTAGAAATCCATCATAATGTTTATGAACCTGTATTTCTCGAATACCGAGGTCATTGGTTTGCAGTAAACATGTATCACGAAAGCCTCAATATCTCGAGCAAACCCTTAAGCATCTATTCAACTGCTACATGTAAACACAAAACCAAAGAATTGTAAGTAAAGGGTGTTATATATGTATAAATCCGGTCCGGATTCCGGCTCCTTTTATAGCTAGTACTAATAGTGGAACTCTTGCATGTTCTGGGGTAATAAAAGCATTCCAGTGATTGATCGCAATGACCGTGATGTGTTATCATTCTTCTCAGCAATTAATTAGGTCACCGAAGTAACAAAGGTGGTAATATCAAGAAAGAGGAAGTTCATGTTCGAAAAACGAAATAGTCACATTTATCGCATAGCTTTGTAGTAAGCTGACCATACTGGTAATACTGTAAGTGACAATCGAAGGAAGAGGCTCATGTAGAAGTGAGTATGGTGTCCATGATTTCAAGTTCAGAACGGTATACTCGATTGACTAGGTAACCAACGCCTTGTCTTGTTGTTTATAGCAACATATCGTCGATATACCTGAGAGTGAAAGACACGTTTTTTTTTGTCCTGATAACCTCCTTGACAAATTCTCAGTATGTCAGAAACGAGTATGAACGTATTTTATCAATACGGAATTCATTCATTCGCACTATAGCTTCCTCAGTATATTTAATCTTAGCTTTTGTTGTGTTTTTTGACAAAGAATTTTTCAAGGTAGCACACAAACATACATTTGTATCGACGTCCACCTTGCTATGACGACCAAATTTCTGTCATTTTTCTATCATTTCAATATGCATGCTTAGTTTATAGATATTGTTTTTTCAAAATCAGAAATCCTGCGTATTCTGCTTTAAATATGACGTAATACACACTCACATGCTGCACCTTTTCAATTTAACCATAAATTTAATATGCCGAACAATGAACTGCACTGCATAATACAGCTGTTTCTGCCGTCTGGGACTCAGTGATGCTAGGGGCCAAAATATTGGAATCCAATATTTAATATAGAATTAGAAGGGTCAGGTGCGTAAAAACATTTTAATTTATGAAATAAGAAGAACATTATTGTAACATTAAACTAGTTCTGTATAACTTCAAATCGTGTACTACGAAGATGTGTATACTATGTACCGTGCCACTACTTAAATGAGATAAATGTGACTATGGAGCTCCAGCATACCTCAGAGGCTAAAATAATCCATCTGCAGAGTCTACCATCCCCTATCATTAAAGATGACGTAACACACATAAATGCTGCAACTTTTAGATTTAGTAATATATAGAGTATACCGAAAAATGAATTTAACTGCACCATAATTATAGTTTGGATACCCCTTTTTCAATTTTAAAGTATTTCACTTTCCGTCGAACTTATACCGTAGTTTCAGCGAATATAATACAAAATGGTTGAGTTTGGATTATGATTTTGTTAACGCTTCGGTATTCTCTTATTTATTTGAACAAACAAAGAAGGTAAAAATAGACCGCCCCTCCCCAGAAAAACGTCCTTTTGGACACTCACACTTACTGTTAATACACTTCATCTTTGGTTCCGATTCCATTCGAAAAAAGTACAGTATATATAATAAAAGAACAAGAACAATAACATGTTTCCTTGGAAATGTCTGTAAATGACTCAGGAATACGAATTCGCCAAATTCTGCCACTTATTATTTTAACTATTATACTGCAGCTGTCAAAAATACAAGATTAATGGATTTTGAGCTCAGATTATAGTTTTGTTGACGCTTTGGTATTATCTGATTTTCCTATTCATCATAATAGCTTATTTTATAACTTGTACTTATACGATTTGACTTTACGAATGTCGACCCAAAGAAACCAACATAGAACGCGCAAGATTGTTCTTTTTAACTTTATATCCATCATGCCACAGTATCATCAGAACACGCTCGCCATCTCCGGTCGCAGGTAAGTGTGTGACGATGAAGTTTCTCATTTGTTTTAATATAATTTTTTTATGTACGGGAACTGAATAATTAATAATTTAGTTTTAATTACATTTGTTTAATTGATTAAACAAGAATTGTTTTTTTTCTCCGAAGGTCTCCAGTCTCCCTGCTTCATCGACAACATCCGTCCTATCAATATAGGTTTAACTAATGTCATAACACTTAATAATTTTAATGATAGATTTCTGGTACAGAGCTTTTTGAACCGTCTACATCAAACCCAATACATGGTAGTCATTCCCCCCGAAACGCGTTTACGGGGGATATTAAATTGGGCTCCGTCCGTCCATCCGTCCGTCCGTTCGAGGGCCTTGTCTGATTGATATCTTATAAACCATTTGCTTGATTGTTATAATAATTCAAATGTGGGTTGGTCTCATTGGTAGAAGATGACCCCTATGAAATTTTCAGAGAGGATCAAAGGTCATTGGGTAAAAATAATAACTTAAATAAATCAGTGTCACCAAAACAAAGGTGTACACCAAGGTGATGCCATCGGTCCCTAGCTGTTTCTCATTACATATAACAACTGACCTAATCTCAAAGTCATTAGATTAAAGGTCAAACTTATATTGATAATTCATATATGGGTTGGTAATTGGTAGTAGATAACCCTTATTAAATTTGCATAGAGGATCAAAGATCATTGGGTAAAAAGCATAACTTAAATAAATCAGTGTCACCACAATAAAGGTGTACGCCAAGGTGATGCCATCGGTCCCTAACTGTTTCTCATTACATATAACAACTGACCTAACTTCGAAGTCATTAGATTAAAGGTCAAACTTATATGTATGACACTCCTCGAAGACGAGGGGTTATATGTTTTGGTTTACAATATATTGTTTAAAACAGAGTAAGAAATACAATATTACTGTTTTCTAGATTTTCGGGCCTACAACTCAAATATCATTCACCAGATCACGACCGAACTTTGTACATATAAGGCTAATACCCTAGTTTTGCATTTTTGATATTTGTGAGGTTTCAATATTGATATGGAAACAAAAACTGGAATGCCACCAAAAAAATATATGTTTTCTAGATTGTTTAGACAACAATTCGAAATGCATTCAACGTATCTCAACTAGTTAAAAAGATAAATAGGTTAGTGCCCTTATTTTGACTCTAGCTATTAGCTGGTAAGCTATTTCACATCCTTACAGATTGCAGTAAAATATGTTTCTTTCTTGTATATTCAAAGCATTTCCTTTCTTTCCGGATAACTTCAAATAACTTGCAACATTGTGATATTATTTTCCATAGATTATTTTATGACACTCTATCTTATCTCCTCGCTGTCTCCTGAACAATAAAGTTGGTATATTTTGACATTTCACTCAATCCGGGTATGGAATTGTTTTTCAGTTCAGCGCCGAAATCGTTGAACTCAATATACTTCGTTTAACAACCATGTATAGCACATCATTTCCCATTTCTTTGGAGATCTTCCTGAAGTAGGTTTTGGTCACTTTCTTTAGTAATAACTCTGGATATTTTCTTGTCATCTGCTGACAAGCATGCCTCAGAATCCAAAGTATGGCGTAGTTCATTTATATAGATGACAAACAATATGGATTTAATTACAGGCCATTTTGGAACTCTCGATGTGACATGTTTCGGTTCCGAAAGATTTCTACTTTTATTTAATCATCTATCAACTTTACAACGGTATACTGTATTAAATCCGCTGTACGTTTTACTTTCGTCTTGAACGGTATCAGACGCATTTTGAAAATTTACATTAATACAGTCGATAGGATATCCTCTATCAATAGTTTGACTTGAGAAGTCTTGGATATATTTTGTCTGAACCCCGATATAAATTCATAATGAGACTTCTTGATTTTTGCGTTTCTCTTCTCGTTAATATCATGCTTGTCATTCCCTTTCTGACACTATTCACTGGAATTTGAGATATATCACCTACGGCTCTGTTTAAAATACAGCCTCGAAAACGAAAAAAAAATTATCCGTTTTCACCGATGCTTCGTTTTCGAAGTGTATGTGAAGATCATCTATAGCTGATTTTGTTTTTTAATTCCTATGTTTTGCAAAATTACTTCAGGATTCTCCTTTCTCATTATGAGAGCTTTCTTTTTCAAGAATGGTGGACGACGTTACAAGTACATAGTTGTGAGGTATCTGGGAGCATACTTTGTGAAAAACACAAACAAAATGATTTAATTCATAGTTGACAATATTTTTGTTTGAGGGAAACATTTTCCAACAGACTGTTGGCTGACTTGTTTTAGTTTTCATACAAGGCTGAATTTGTTGAGGGGCTTATCAGGACGGATAACAAAAACAAAGCCAAATATTTTAATTTCTCTTTCAGGTATATCGACGATGTGTTGGTGTTGTCTTTTAACATGTATGAAATAAAGCACATATCATACCCTTCTACTTCAGCTTCCTACTTTGATCTCTACTTAACCTATGACCAACATGGACAGCTTTCTACTAAGATATACGATAAACGTGACGATTTCAAATTTTCGGTCGTGAACTTTCCCTTTCTTGATAGTAACATCAATGATTCTCCAATAACCAATAGTGTTTTCATGTCGTAGTTAATTCGTTATTCTAGGACTTTAAACTAGGGCCCTAAATAGAATTATTTTTGTGATATACGGCTGCTGACGTTCAGACTTACTACACAGGGATTTGTGGGATTGCGGGTTGATGAGGACTATGATACAGTTGTATGGTAGCCATCTTGCTATCCTTGATAAAAAGCTTGTATCCCTGTATACTATGAAAGTGGACGTTTTTTAGTTTGCTTAATTGTTGTGCTTGAGATTGATGACTCGGTTCTCACTTTGAGGACTTGGTTTTTATTTGGTTGTCTTCGACGAAGCAGGAGACGCTTACTCTTCCGGAACACCTGGTCTTATTATCTTGTACTTTTACAAGGGTTCCATGTGGATCTTTTCTTTTGTTCGAATTTTGCCCCTTGTTTATTCGATTTTGAGTTTGTTTTATGGTTTTTGTTGACGCTTAAGTATTCTCTCAATTTTGTTTGAAGAAATAAACAACCAACCTATGCCCAGTACCCGGCGACTACCCGATGTAGGCCTCAAACCGGCGACCAAATGGTAGAGGGCTAGTGGTAGTAGAATATCAGACGCCTTCACCACTGTGCCATCTCGACCCAGAGGTAGAGGGCTAGTGGTAGTAGAATATCAGACGCCTTAACCACTGCGCCACCTCGACCCAGAGGTAGAGGACTAGTGGTAGTAGAATATCAGACGCCTTCACCACTGCGCCACCTCGACCCTTTATTGGAGGCCAAGGGTTCGGAGAATGTTAGAGACCTTTACCATTTGACCACCGCGACCTAGTGGTGGGGAGTCAGTCGAGATTTAATTGATTCAATCACGCCAGGTATCATGAAAGAGGTATTCTTCATTATCAAAAAATAATCATGATACAAAACTGAACACAAATTAACAACGCTCGTCAAAAATATCCGATGTACAGTTGTCATGCATGTAACTTATTTTAATCGGTGTAAGATAGAGATGCATATGTTGACAATTCAATTATTACTAATCTTTTCCTAGTGCGTCATCATTCCAACGTGACGGGAACTTCTTCTGGTGTCTTTATCAGAATGCTGCTGTAAGGCTGTGAAACATCCTCCTGTAAGGCTGTGAAACATCCTCCTGTAAGGCTGTGAAACATTCTCCTGTATGGCTGTGAAACAACCTCATGTAAATTTCGGACGCTGACATTACGCTACCTGTCCATGGAAAATATTTGCATTTTTTTCACGAAGACATCTTTATGAGCTTCCTCGTGTGTTCATGCTGACTTTCCAAGGAGAAGAGCTTTCTGCACGTTTGAAGTGGTCGTATCTGTAATAACAGTTGATACATTGCAGTGTTAACAATGTAGACACTTAAATAAATCTGTCACAATATAAAGTGCAACATCAACTTCAATCCCTACACGTTTTCTTATTAATAGTTGATAACTCGAGGTTCTTATACATCACCTTATCACTACCTATATGTCGTCTCAAAGCGATTCAGAAATTATCATTCGTGGTTATAGGGCCATATCAACCAGCTTATATCGTACTTAACTCCCTGGGGTGAAAATAACCAGTACTGCTATTTCGGCAATCACAGCTAACATTCAACGTACTCATTTACAGATAAGTAGACTGGAACAAGCTGTGTAAAGTATCTTGCTCAATGATACAACACACGTGTCTTGGCCTGGACTCGAACCCACAACCATTCGATCACGAGCCCGGCATCTACACAACGCCACATTTTTTTTAAATGTTAAAGTGATACATACAGTAAGACATCAAACCATCTCTTGTATTTGATGTCTCTTGTATTTCATCACATCACAGAATCACCGACTTTGGGTTACCTACTATTTTCCTGAGGATGTCTTGAAACTGATTCTGTTAAGTTAATAGTAGATTAAATACAGATGCGTATTTGTCAGTAATGGTTATTGTGTTATACGGCAGGGTAGTCATAAGGATTAAGAAAATATGTCATGTTTTACATCATTGTAAAGGTTTAAATACGAATTTCTCGCTTAGTCACAGAGTGATAAAGGGACTAGTCGGTCTGGAATAGTTACGACATCCTAAATATGTACATTTCGTAGAAAGTAAAAAAACTATGATATCAAAGTTATTCTTTGATTCTTATTAAAACCGTAAAATTCGTATTTAATTATTGCGAATAAAACATGCATGTTCTTAGACGTTTTTGGTATGTTAAGTTTACCAATCTCTGAATGATGCACATTTCCTTTCTTTATAATATTGACTCGGAAGGCAACACAAAAAGTAGATATTTCGGTTAGGGAACGACCTAAGCTATCAATGCCAAGCTTATAACAATTGTACTGTGGCATTTTCTATTTCGTTTGGATCAAAATTTGTAGTTTCCTCAAAGCACTGTTTCATGAGTATACCAACTTCTACTGAAATATATCTATGACAAATCAGTTTGGAGTTTAAGACCTAGAGTTCGTACATTTTTTGTAGCTGGACAGTGCAATAAAATAATTCTTTGGATTAAATTGAAAAATGGTGGCTGTGCAAAGTTACTTAACTCATTCAACTTAATTTTTAAACTAGTGAAATCATTACATATACTTTGGTTATAAATAATCATAGAATAGTCATTATATAAACCCAGATTCTGTTTTGTATTCATTATTTTTCTTTTATCAAATATTTTCTTCATGCCGTCTTTATGCAATCATGTTTCAAATTAAATAGAATGACCTTAGATCCTCCTTAAAAATTCTCATCATTTGAGACTCATTCCTAAACCTATTTCCGCTATAATTTTTCACTAGATATTCACCTATAAAATCATTGAATCCTTTGGGTTTGGACGTCCATTTCACAAACACCAGATAGACAGGAATACCTGTGAACCACACTCCCAGACCAAGTCCTATTCTCGTAGGTGCAGCGATGACACACATGATTAGTAGGACCACATTGACGGCCAATACAGCCAGGGCCATCAAAGGGTTGGCCTAGAAATATCAAAACGTAGCCTGAATAAGTTAAAACAAGGTAAACCTGAATATGTTAAAACAAGGAAAACCTGAATATGTAAAAACAAGGTAAACCTGAATATGATATGTTAAAACAAGGTAAAGATGAATTTGTTAAAACAAGGTTAGTCTGAATATGTTAAAACAAGGTAAACCTGAATTAGTTAAAACAAGGTGAGTCTGAATTTGTTAAAACAAAGTAAACCTGAATATGTTAAAACAAGGTAACCTGAATATGTAAAAACAAGGTTAGTCTGAATATGTAAAAACAAGGTAAACCTGAATATGTAAAAACAAGGTAAACCTGAATTTGTTAAAACAAGGTTAGTCTGAATTTGTTAAAACAAAGTAAACTTGAATATGTTAAAACAAGGTAAACCTGAATATGTTAAAACAAGGTAAAGATAAATTTGTTAAAACAAGGTTAGTCTGAATATGTTTAAACAAGGTAAACCTGAATTAGTTAAAACAAGGTTAGTCTGAATTTGTTAAAACAAGGTAAACCTGAATTAGTTAAAACAAGGTTAGTCTGAATATGTTAACACAAGGTTAACCTGAATATGTTAAAACAAGGTAAAGATGAATTTGTTAAAACAAGGTTAGTCTGAATAGGTTAAAACAAGGTAAACCTGAATTAGTTAAAACAAGGTTAGTCTGAATATGTAAAAACAAGGTAAACCTGAATTTGATAAAACAAGGTTAGTCTGAATTTGTTAAAACAAGGTTAACCTTAATATGTTAAAACAAGTTAAACCTGAATATGTTAAAACAAGGTAAACCTGAATATGTTAAAACAAGGTTAGTCTGAATTTGTTAAAATAATGTTAGCCTGAATCAGTAATTACAAGGTTAGCCTGAATCTGTTAAAACAAGGTTAATCTGTATCAGCTAAACAACGTAAGCATGGATAAGTTATAATAAGGTTAGCCTGAATCTGTTTAAATTTTGATAACATGTAGCTGTTTAAGTTAGCACTAGATAAACATGAAAACAGTTCTTTCTTGGTTAATCTGAACACTGAAGTTATCTAAAGCCGTTTACATACATTCTTGTACTTCCATCTTACTAAGATATTACTAGTCTCGATTTATTATCCTTTATATTTGGAGATCCTATGTAATTCTGTCAAAGTTTCAACCTTTGAACCCCTATATGACACTATCTTGAGTCTTTTATTTCTTAATAGAAATTCATTACTTACGAAATTTTCACGACGGAAGTATTTAATACAAGCTGAACAAAATATCAACATGCTCTGAGAACTACCAGAGGTTCGGATCCCAAACTTTTGTCCAAACCATGGTCAGTATGACATATCAAGTAGCCTGGAAAGTGATAGAATTTTTGCTACGCTGACGTTATTTCTATTTGATATTACATTAAGGGCACAGGCACTTGTGGCCAGGAGAATAACCATCTATATATTTAATATATAGAATATAGCAAAAGTTGAAAAACTAAAAACAAAATGTAAAAACAAAATTTTCTAATTTTCTTTTTACGTTATGAATCATCTAAAATTATAATGAAAATAATTGCCAAATTTCAGCTTGATACGTTAAGCGGTTAAATTTCACAAAAAAATCGACTATCAGACAATGAAAAAGAGATAAGGTATGCAACTTAGTAGCAGAAAATACCTTGACCACGTTTAAAAAAAGGTCCAAAAAACTTACTTTTCGTTCATACTTGAGAAAACGAGCTTTCATCCATTCCCTATATATATTTCCCTTTCTAAAAAGCTATAATGATCCGCACTTTTTTTATCGATTGCGAGCGCGGGCTGATGATGGCAAGCTTAATATCAAAACTATGAAATCTGTAGCGATTGTAACCGTGACCTATATTACCTTAAACGGCCTGTTGATGTTTGGTTGGGTCTTACGTAGATAGAGTTGAGCGGATATGACGAAAATAACGAGGATGGTGGAGAAAATTTGGATGAACTCCATAAAAATAGTAAGTCCCCCTGTCACTAGCATCAACAAGGAGCAGGCACTCTGTATATAAATAGAATAAAACAATGTAAGCATGGTGATATGTTCAAGAGATTATCGGGCCCACTTGCAAAAAACACAAATAACAAATAAGAACTGTCTCAAGAACAACAAAAACAAGGATCAAGGTTGTTCGGATATGTATGGTTCTTTCTTTCGGTTTGATTTAGTTTATTTGCTTTGATAAAGGATCTTTGATCCCTAAAAGGGGAGAAAGTCTGCATCAAGTATCATCCTTATCAGTGCTGTATTTTGAAGTCAGGTAGGCTCTACTCGTGGGTCTTTGTCCCAAAGGTTTGTCGTAAATTTGATGTCCACAATGTGTTTTATGAGTAGCGGCCACGGTTCATGATATACATAAATAAAACATTCTTTATTAAGGATTGAATGTCTATTTTGTTGTTTGCATCGGCTGATGAAGTCAAGTGAACCTCGCGCGAATGAAGTGAACCGCGAAGCAGTTCATGTACCATTTGCGCAAGGTTCACTTGACTTCATCAGCCGATGCAAACACAAAATAGACATTCAATCCTTATATTTACGTTAACTATTTTAAATTCCCCGCCATTTGCATGTACTTTAAGCTGCCGGTGTCACACGGTGCTTTACCTTTGTTACATTGTTGCACACTTATCGGCATGTATGTACATACGCGGAACAGCTGATAGCTAGCTTCAGTCAACACTTGGCAACAGAAAAATGCAGTCCAGAGACAAGAATGTTATTTTTTGGCTTTTACATGTGCTGTAATCATACCTTTCAAACTTTTATTTTCATTAAGAATTGATTGAAATACCTTTCAAGTATGAAATGAATTACTAGAGTGTTTTTAGAGCAATTTGCATCGCGCAGCTGTAAATAAACTACGTTGTGATTTGGTCACAGTTGAAGCGAGTCTAATAAAGTTGACGGAAGTCGGATTTCGTTTAGGCCTAAGCATGTTGAAAACGTCTCATAACAATCAGTGGATTTAGGCACGTATAGCTTATTGATGAGTGTATGATGAATGGTATTGGTGACATGTAATCAACTGGATTAGTGATTTGACGATTTTTAATTTGGGGCATTAACCGAAAACTACACATTTAGCTTTAAAGGTAAGCACAGGGTACAGTTACTGACAAGATCACAGGTGCCTGATAATTCGTTACATCGGCTTTTGGACATAAACCAAAGTGTTTACAGTATGTTACACTTTTGGAGGTTAAGAGCAGTTTCCGATAAATATGCCACCCTAATCAAAACTCCTCGGAAGTATTTATTCTAGACACCATGGTTTAGGTCCAAAAACTACGCTGTAAGTGTAACAAATTATCGGGCCTCTATGAGCAAGCTAGGTTAGGTCCTAACGTTGATCTAGTCTATCTAGCTTATCAGTTTCGTGAACATGTTACATTTGTCGAATAATAGAAAAAAAACATAAGTAACTTCTTAAAAGAGAACACATTTCTTCGTCCAATCTCAAGCATTTTATTTTAGAATGGACATGACGAAAATGCGAAATCTGCCGACGGGCAGATGATCCCATTTGCATTAAACTTACGATCATCGAAGGAATCAATGAGGAATTTAGGACTAACATATCTTGAATAAATGCTTTCGGAAATGTCAGAAGTTTGTCATATCAAGTATTATCAAAGCTATGTGTGATATGATATTGGCATAACTCATTGGCATCTGTTTACACCAGTAGGCCTACATTGTTGCACACTGTAAACAAATGTATTACTTCGCAAGGAACGAAAAAGCGCGTGCCTCACTTGTTATATCGGGAAATGAAGCAACCAGAGTTTACTAGTTTCATTGAGGCGGAATGAAGTGAAAAAGTAAATATTTTGAATTTTTTTCAACGTTTGACGATAGTAGGTAAGAGCAATTTTTATTTTCACTTTGTTGGCGCCTATCATCACCAATGAGTCTTAGTGAGACAAATGTGTAGGTGTAATCACATCTGTGAAGTACGTTCATCTTTAAATATTTATAATCTACACTGTAGCCACCTCATATGTATATTTATAATTGATTGATATTGCGAGTTCATACGGCTTGTAACGGTAGGTGATTTAGTATTTAATTGAGGAAAATGATTTATCATTTGTTCACTAGGGATTACTCAGTATTTCCTTTTGAGTATTCATTTTGTCATCAAATATCCCATATGTATTGTAGTTGATAGTTTTTTTAACCTTTATTAGAAGAACTGCGCACTTTATTAGAATATGAACCCTACTAAACACTGTGGTATATATTTGCAATGAATAGGTCAAATAACATCTTCTACTTACACAAACGTTAGAAAACTCCGGTAGAAGTGACTGATATGAATTCAGAAAACGTAACATAACATAAAATTATATCATAAGGTAAAAAAATGGGATACTTGGAGTAAGTATGTGTGTTGTTAATGATTATGTGACTTCCATATGTCCATTTGACAACCTTGTCAACAGGCTAGATATTGGGGGTAAATGTTCAATGATCAATTTCTGTATATATATATATGAGAGCTTGGACGTGCCAATTACATTTCTGATCACGTGGTTCAGTGAAAGTTTTGGAGTGCCAATTTCATATCTGATCACGTGATTCAATGATAGTTTTGCCGTGCTAATATATCTGATCACGTGGTGTCGTGATAACTTGACATATCTAGCTGGTGCCAATAACATATCTGGTCACGTGGTTCGATGATAGTTTTGTCGTGCCAATTACATATCTGATCACGTGGTTCGGTGATAGTTTTGTCGTGCCAATTTCATACCTGATCATGAGGTTCAGTGATAGTTTTGTCGTGCCAATTTCATATCTGATCACGTCCTGATACTATTGAGATTTAGACAGACAGCCAGATACTGAAAATTGGTTCGTATGATTGTGTCTCGTTTCTTAAATACGAGGGGTGTTCCATAAATAATGTCATCTGTGCTTTATTTAGCGGAAATCGTGCAATTTATGCACAAAACCACCTCGTGTCGATTGAGTAATCACTGGCTCGTAACACAGGTAAATGTATCGTCCACACGTTACTGGCGGGCTCGGTACAGTGTACATTGTTTCATAGCCTATTCGTTAGACTAGACACAAAATGACAGGAAAACGAGCTGAAAATGTTGTTGAAATTAGGGCCTATATAAAAGGTAGGTCATTACTCGGCATAAAGGCTGTAGATATTCACCGCGAGGTGAGTGACATTTATGGGGTGGGAAAAATGTCTCACAGGACTGTTTGTAGGTGGGTAGGTACATGTATATTTAGTGCTGTGCAGCAGCAACTGAAAGATGCTGCTCACACCCCGGTCGTCCTGCAACAACTACGACCAAAGGTAAATAGAAAAAATCCGAAATATCCTCCAAACTGATGTTAGATTCACCGTAAGACAATTGGCTCGAATGACAAACTTGTCGTTAGCAAGAGTTCATGCAATTTTGAAGAAACACCTAAAAGTTAGAAAGATAAATGCAAGATGGATACCCCATTTGTTAACGGATGAGCAAAAGAAGACGCGTGTAACAATGGCAAAAAAACTTCTCAAAATGTACCCAAAATATAGTAAAAATGCTTTTGATAATATAGTCACTGGTGATGAGACCTGGGTGTATTATTTTGAACCAAAGCGGAAGGTTGCCAACCGAATATGGGCCACTAAAAATGCCAGACGCCCAAGTATTGCCAAACGAATACGAACGGTAAAGAAGGTTTCGTATGCTATTATTTTCACTAATAAGGGTCCAGCTATTCAAATCCCGGTGCCAAAAGGCAGAACGGTCACAGGCAAGTTATACAAAAACGTTGTTCTGAGAAAGTTGAGGAACTACTACAAAAGTCGCCGCCCCAAAACAGGACTTAAGTTTAAAGAATTGACATGTAAAACATTTTCCCCTCCAAATTCATGTATATTTTATAATTATACATGACAATTAAAGTCACAAATACTGTACATAATATAAGTACTAATGTTTTATATCAATATATTATTTAGTACACTATATTATTATTATATATATATATATATTATTCACATAGGGGTAACAAATAACCTACTGCTGCTCATGTAGTTGCTAAAATATAATAGTATGTTTCCTTTGGTAAAGAAAGGGGTGGGGTTTGCTTATGTTAGACTTCAATCAAATAATTTGTGTTTCATTTAATAGTTCATAGTATCTGCTTGATATCAATTTAACTATAAATGTAGTGTGTTTACATTAACTATTATAACATTAAAAGCACTTTTTATCTAGATAACATCAGCATATATGTTCTGTCATCCGAAAAGGAACTCCTAAAATAGTTAAATAATTATGCATATGTATGTGGTACTTTATATGTTGCATTCATAGTGACGTCGAGGTATATCATACATGTACATGTATACGTTGATTAAAAGCGTTTTTTATCGGACGCATGATATAAGCTACTAGCTATATACCTGTTAGACTGTTTGACAGCGTTGATATTTGACATCACAGACTTTTGTCATTAAGGACGTGTTAAGTTTAAGAAGTGGAAGAAAGCCTGACTTCCCAGAGAAACACCAACGACCTACGACGAGTATCTGGGGACATGGAGGGCAGAGTCACGCCACACTTTAATCACTTGCTACCGCGGTCCCTTAATTCATGTTTTTCAGATGTATTACAATATCTCGGAGAAACGGACTTAACGAAGACAGTTTTACTTTCTTAGTATTAAGTAAAGTATTTGCATAACGTAACACACATATACATGTATGCTGCATCTTTAAAATTTAATAAAGGTACAGTATGCCGAAATAATTAATTAACTGCAGCTGTTTCGTCCTCCTAAGACTCTTCAGTGATGCTAGGGTCCAAAAAGTGGGAATCCAATTTTTTTAAACTGATGTAGCAGCAGAAGAGTCAGGTGCGTAAAACCCCTTTAAAGATGAATTTTGAAGTAAAATTAAACTAGTTCAGTATTATTTCAAATCGTGTACAACGAAAATTTGTTTCAGCCAATTGTGCAGTGTACATAGTAAATATGGGTTTTGTTCTTGAAGTATAACCACACTATTGAAAAAACTTGCGTGAATAATAGTTCAAACATAAGATCGATAAAAACCCGGAAAACCTGCCCGTATGTAAAATATATTATTCAGGATCGAAAAATAAAAATAAAGTGTTTGCATTTATAATTTATCAAGGCAATTATAATTACATTTTTATTGGCTACAACAGGAACCAATCGTAAATCTTCCATATAGTTACCATGGCGATAATTGCGGCCCACGGGGTAAGAAACCTGATGCTAAGGGTGCCTAGTACCATTGGCGCATGTCCGTTTCTTGCAGCAGCAAATAGTAATCTGAGGAAAAAGATTGTTTGAAGCTGTAATATATTCATAAAACAGTCAAAAAGCACCATTTCCACTGATGTATCACTTAGCAGATTTAATACTTTTCTATCTCTATTAAAACTTGTCAATTTGATGTAAGTACAGATTAATTGAAACGTGTTAATTGGTTTGAGAGGTCTTTTTTCTAATCAAGAAATGCATTAGAGAAAAAATGAATTAAACCTCCGAATCGTTGTACACAGATACTTGGTTATGGGATCATGATATTTCAAGGAACGTAATTAACATGTCAAACTTTATCGAAGAAGGTAAACGTTTCTCAACAAAAAAGATGTTTGGTTGAAAATTCCGAAAATAAAATGATCCCAAAAATATCACGTTATCATGACCATGAGATATGTTTTTGTCATCCTGATTAGTTCCATTATGGACGAAAATATAAAGACATTAATATTTAGAACGTTGACCACATTCTCAATATTACATTGGCTTCTCTTTGGGTTAGGATTGCTTCAAATTGAGTTACGTTGAAATAATATTGGCACCATATTACAATAGTGGTTTAAACACTCTCCCTTTACGGGGATTTGGATAGGGGTTCACTCGATCATAGAATGTTCTTGAATATTTTTTCTCGCAAATAACATGTAAATGAATATAACAAATTTCCCTCCATGCTTAAAACGATTGTCGTATGAATATCTCTTTGATCCAGTTGACAATATTCCGATCCCTATTTCTAAAGTGTAATGTCTCTACCGGATTGTGTTAATAACAAAAATCCGAGAATACCAAAGCGTCAAAAAAACCATAATCCGAAATCAAAATCGACCAAACTAGAGGCTTAACAGGAACAAAGGAAAGATTTCCATGGAGACACTCGTAAAAGTACAAGGGAATAAAACCAAGCGTTCCAGAAGAGTAAGCATCCCCTGCTTCATCGACGACACCCACCATGCAAGCATCAATCATCAAAACAAGAACCGAGAATATTTTAAATCAATGAAGTATATTTGGCTGAAGTGTCACTCACCTTGAGTGTCCCATGATGCTAGCGTTAAGGACTCCTATACAGCTTACCCCGACCAGGATGGTAATGACCGGAGTCATGGCAGGGTACAACATGTCTGTGAAGATCTACAGAAAAATGTATGAACAAACTATGCATGCGCCAGTATTAACACTGTTTTGTAATTTTTTTTTCGCAACTGAATATGTAAAAAAAAAACATTCTAAATCTATGAGGTGCTTTAATATTCAGATCTGTTCTTCAACTGGCAGATATGGGCCGGTAACTACTGCCATTTAAGGCAGCGCTTCATCCGGCAATACAAAATGCGTTAACCGTCATTACAATCCACGTGATCTTTTTCCGGTTTAAACGGACTACTTTCAGGTGTGACAATTTTAAAAGATTGCTTTGATTGACTGATTATATTTGTATGTTATTAAACGTTAAATAATCAGAAATAGATCGCCTACGTGTAATATTTTCATTCACATATGAGTGAAATTACTCTCTGTATCCATAAAAAGTGGAACTATATTGTTTTACGCCTCGGTTTCCTGGAAGACTTATAAGTGGGTATTTTCCTACGCGGCATGAAGTGTATGTGGGCGCATGGTTTGAGAACAACAGAAATGTTATCAAGTGACTTTTTGCTCCGTTTTATATCGGTGTTCCCTTATTGAGGAAGAATTCATATATACTGACCACTGCTATAGCGTCTGTGTTAAGTATTTGTTGGGGTGACAGAACGACGAAGTAGGCCAGGTTTGTAAGGATGTATACAAAGACGATTATGGTGAAAGATAAATACACGGCTCGAGGAACATCTCTGAAAAAGGAACAAAATTTGTAAGGTCAACAAGTACGATATGTAATTCTGCGTATAAGAAACCTTTTTTTTGTAAGATTCCAGGTACGGTATATAACTATAGAACATCAAAGTTGAAAGTCAAATTATAAAAACAAGATTAAATCGTTCAGTGTATTTTATCAAATTGATGTTTATCGGATTCAATGTTAGAAAATACTTCAGAAAATACATTTTATCAATCAATAGATAGAGATCAATTATTAGGCCACATTTACAAAGATTTATTTTAGAGAATACTGAAACGTCAACAAAATCATAATCCGAACTAAAAATCGATTAAATTTGGGGCAAAACACGAACAAAGGAAATATTTACACGGATACCCTTGTAAAAGGACATTAAAGTAAAACCAGGTGTTCCAAAGTAATTCAAGTAATCCTTACCTTCCAGGATCCCGTACCTCTTCCATCAGAACGCTAAGACTTTGCCTGAAAGGTAAACGTAACGATTCCTGTTTGATCACTGTGTCATCGCTTTGGAGGATATAGGTTTTTTTTAGAACATTTTAATCCCGAACAGAACTTGGTTTAAAATATTCCACATGTATATTATATTAACGTTTAGAAGATACAAGTGTAATGGTACATGTTTCATTTTTTTCCACTTCAAAACCCTACTTAATGCGATGCAACAGGAATTTATTTTGAACCACTCACAGCCGCATGGGTTGCATCTATCAGTTGGCAGTTATTTGTATCATGTCACTTGATAGTAATAGATAACCACGCTCTCTTTTAAGGGTTTTGTCGTGAGAACATTTGTGTCATCGCGAGCACGTGGATAAAAGGCCACCGCAGGTGTTTTCGAAAGGTCACCGCAGCGATGAGAAAATTATTCGAACGACAAACCCTGGAAATACTCTGTGATAAACTGTTTATTATCAATATACCCCTACCTTATATATTTCTTAATATAAGAAATGCAATTAAACACCATAGTTTTGAAACGACTTCTAGGGTCATCGATCGCGATCTGTCTTTGGCAAACTTTTTTGCAGAAGATTTGCTCTAAGGAATACCGTGAACACAAAAATTAAAACAAATGAAAACAAAGATATCGCCATTGACTTTCTTATATGCATAGTTACGCTTGAAATGGTGTTTTTTTATTCCCAAAATATTTTTTCATTATTTTTTTATTGATATTTTTATGACAGATCATACGTGGATCACTTTTGTTGGGATACTTTTTCCGGAAATGACGTCATGTAAAACCGAGCAGACGTTCTTTTTTTGAGAAAATACGTTTTCAAGTGCTGTAAAATGTTAAATTTCGTCCTTAACTTCTTCTTAAACTGCATGTCAGATCATGATAATGGTTTTTCATGTTACCGGAAGGTGGTATAAAGGAGTATACAGATGATAAGCTCGTTTTCCTCCATCGCCAAAATTTGGCACGACCTTAATTGACCAAATATTATATTTCGTAAAACGCAAAAAAGCTGTTGTCAGAAGCATGTTTTTCTGTTTGTTCTTGACTTTAACAAAACAACTTTTGAACACATCTTAGTTCAAATGATTTAAAGTTCGTCATGATCGGTCAACCAAAGACCTCGTTTCTGGAATAGGAGAGGCAGGTAACTCACCATCCTCCATAGGTGAACACTGAGTAGAAAACAGCCATTGCCAGGTTTCTGGGTCCTGGATTTTCGACTGTATCCGAGAAAGCATTGTGCAAATTCTCTGTCTCGCCTGTGAAGGTGAACATAAAATTTGACACAAGGTTGATGCTGCAATTATGTTACTTTTTATACATGTGACGCTTGGCAGAGCTCAAACTATCACAGAACTATCAGAGAGTATCGTTGAAAACCACTCTCAGCATTAGTCGAAATATATAACAATAACTTTAAACTTTGATTTTAAAGAGTATTCCTTGCTTGCAATCTCAACTACAGAAAGTTTTGAAACATCTGTATGACCAGCTCGTTTTACAAAAACGGTTTTGAAGACATTGTCCCATGATCACTGGATACTTCACAATAAACATGTTTAAAATGTTTCTACCGCTTCTAAAGTAGTTTGTATTTTTCTTTTAGATTCTTCTGCTCATTGTTTGCATTATATGGCCAAACGATGCACTCATCTAACACTGGTAAATATACCTATCATTTCCCTTTCAGAGGCTTCCAAAGAGTGACACAACATATGGGCGAAAATACAATGAAGATTTTACAAAGTCTACCTAATCATTTCTAACCTATGAGGCATAATTTATATAAAAAACAAATTTGAAAAAAATCCATCCAATTGATTTTGAAATAAATAAAATAAAAATAAAAATTAATGATAAATGCTTACCTTTGATTAAGTGAACTGCTCCCCCAGTGATGATAATGAGGAGGGCAATGATCTTGGTGACCGATAGAAACGTCTGAACCTTGGTCACATACTTCATATACACACAGTTGAGTGCTACCAGGGTCACTGTAACAGACAATCAGATTCCAGCTCAAAGGCTGATAACATTACAGTCTAGTGGAAATATCATGATTTGGCAATATGATAGAAGATATCATACCACCGTACTTCCGATAAATAAGATCACCTATCATTCCCTACAGTTATTATGTACCTATTGCACCGAAGCGTTTCAATTACAAGCAAACACTGCAGCAGTTGAACATAGATGACCTTAGAATGACCCCTCCTTCAGCATGTTCATGTTCTTCATCCGAATATTGCTATGGCCCAGCTGGACACATAGTAACTGGCAATCTGAAGATCATCCCCAACATAAAACTACGGGAGCTTTCATGAAAGGTCCTAAGTATCGCGAGACTCCATCCATTAAATGGAATGTGAATTTCAAGATTCTTATGGACTCTGTGGAAGATTACGCCAGACAATGGGCTAAGCGTGAACATGCTGAATTGGATTCACTTTTAGAGTGGGATAAATATATCAGGTACTCTATTCAGAAACGAATAAGCAGTTTGCGATATAAAATGAAAACTAAACACAAGTCGATCTTTCTTGACCCCGATGTTCGAACAACACTTAACGACCTGCATGACAGGTATGTGATTGTGTCTGCAGACAAGGCATCTAATAACCTGATCCTAGTTTGCAAACACTATTACATTCATTGTTTTCAAAAAGAACTGGGCCTGCTTGATAATCAAGGTAACCCCACTTACGCATTGACCGGTTTTTCGAAAGATGAAATACTTTCCAATCATATATCAGTATTGCAATCATTCAAAATACCCGTTAATGATAAAGGCGCTGACTTACTTCGGCTTAGTACCGTTAAAGCAGGGCTTCAGTCTCATTGTGACACTGTATACTCCAGAAGTAGCATTAATGGGATGTGGATTTTGAAAAAATAAAAAGATGTTCTGATCAGTCTTGAGCATTCCCTTCTCAAAATAGTTTCGTCCATCAAAACATTTGATTTTTCCACCCTTTACACTACCATACCACTTGCCAAACTGAAAGGTCTCTCATTGTGAGAGCTTTCTTTTCCAAGAAAGGTGAACGACGATACAAATACATGTTGTGAGCTATCTTGGAGCATACTTTGTGAAAAACACAACAAAAGCTAGGTTGAAATATACTGAGGAGGATATCGTACGAATTATTGAATTCCTGGTTGACAATATCTTTGTTCAGTTCGGAGGAAAGATTTTCCAACAGACTGTTGGCATTCCAACTGGCGCTAACTGTGCACCACTTTTGGCTGACTTGTTTTTGTTTTCATACGAGGCTAAATTTGTCGAGGTGCTTATCCGGATGGGTAACAAAAACCTTGCCAAATCTTTCAATTTCACTTTCAGGTATATCGACGATGTGTTGTCTATAAACAACAAGAAATTTGCTGACCTAGTCGATCGTATATGACCTACTGAACTTAAGATTAAAGACACAGCAGACTCTCCTACACCAGCTTCTTACCTCGATCTTTATTTAAACTATGACCAACACGGGCAACTGACTACTAATCTGTATGATAAACGTGACGATTTCGGTTTTTTGATCGTGAACTTTCTCTTTCTGATAGTAACATCCTTGCTTCTCCATCCTATGGTGTTTACATGTCGCAGTTGATTCGTTATTCTAAGGGCTTGCTCTGAATATCGCGATTTTCGTGATAGACGTCAACTGCTGCTTGTGCTTTTACGAGAGTCTCCATTTTGAGTTCAGATTATGGTTTTGTTGACGCTTTGGTATTCTCTGATTTTTTTTACACAACCAATAGGATATTTAATATTTTGTATCCTTGTGTGGTATGCAGATGCACAGTTTTTAATATGATCATCAGTGTGCTTACGTTTTGTTATTGACGGTGATACTCGATTACTATTGTGGGGATTTGATGTTTACGTGGATGTGACCAAGATTTACATGGCGGGTGTCGTCGATGAAACAGAAGACACTTACTCTGACACTAGCAAGTATAGACACTTCGATGGGACAAAATATAGTCCTCCCAGTTAATATTTCAATAAAATATTAAAACTCGTCACTAACTTCTTTTGATCACTGTTTCGAATGAACAATGTATTTGTCTACATCTTTTAAAGACGTATGTCATCTGACTAAAATAATGTGAAATATCTTGAAAAAGTCCCGTCATCAACACAGATCATTACGCAGTATTGATAATCGCCGAATCTACAGTCGGAAAGATGGTGAGATGCGAGGAAAATGATGAGTTGTGTTTTCACCATTTATCCAGATGATAAATATCAGTGCCACCCAGGCTTGTGTGAGTTACACTTTATCTCTATCACTGTCAGATAGTGTGTTTCGTTTGACACAAGTTTCCACCGATCAAACAAATAGAACTGTTGACTTGCATAGTATGACAGGTTCCTTAAAATAAAAGGTAATTGTAGAATTAAACACTGTGTTTTTACAGAGAAAAAATCCCGAATGAGGTGACAGATCTGATAATTCTGTGCAGTTAAATGAGTCTCTCGTGTCGTTAAGCTAACCAGCATTTGAACTGAAGGGAAGCTTGAAGCTTTTCCCAAGCTAGTTTGTAAGCTGTGTTTTGATTGGTCAAATCAGCAAAAGTGTTTTTTTTCACTAGTGAAAGATATAACTTTTATAGAATGAAGAAATTTTGTTATTTCACTGGTAAAAATGTAATAAATAAATTTATTTATCATTATTATGTTACTCGATCAATCTTTTTTCAAGTATAAAAACCAAAGATGAATCAAATGATATAAGTAAGCATGATAAGGCTACTGTAAGATAGTACCCTATGTTTTCATAATGGCCCGGTCTTATTTTCCTGTACTGTTTCATGGGTATCTGTGTAAATATTCATTGTTCATATTTTACCGCTAGTTTAATCGTTGTGGGTTTGGATTTCAGTTTTATTTACGTTTCAGTATTCGCCATTTTTGTCAATATTTAGTAAATAAAATTTCAAAAAGTTTATTGAGCATGACAAGCTGTTAGGCCTACGGGACCAAGTATAAAAGTTATATACAGTTGTATGATGTTTATACGAAGCTTGTATAGCTGTTATTTATTCAACGTATGTACTGGTGCATGCACAGCACATACATGTTAATTTCATAGCAGCGAAACACGCCGGTACAGTATATGCCTCTCCACCCCTTTTCAGGAGAAATCATGCTACATATGTACGTATGACCTATATACAGTGTATATTGATACACTTTAAATAATATGTCATTTCATAGCATTCAGTTGGTTCACTGAGGAGACTGACAAGTTCGTCGAGCTAATTCAGTGAAGACATAAGCCTTAATGCCTTATTATTGACTACGTTTACCTAGTTATATACATTTTCAATAATGGTCTTACAATATAACTAGCCAAGGGGTTGGAATTGGGGGTGACTATTGCATGTTTTAGGGGGCTAGTTGCTAATACCAAAGCGTCAACAAAACCATAATCCGAACTCAAAATCGATTAAACAAGGGGCTAAATAGGAACAAAGGAACTATTTACATGGATACTCTCGTAAAAGCACAAGAAAATAAGACCAGGCGTTCCGGAAGAGTAAGCGTCTTCTGCTTCATCGACGACAACCGCCATGTAATCTTGGTCACATCCAAGTAAGCATCAATCCACAAAATGAGAACCGAGTCATCATTGTCATCACAAGTAAACACACTAACAAGAAACTTAAGCTACCTTAAATGGTGAACCAGGCAGTGACGTAACATCAAATAGGTAATATGTTGACCTGTGTAGACGTAGTTGTTGACTATGAGGCAGTTATGATTTATATTGTTGTTTACGGTAAACACGATATAGGTACCAAACCGTTTTCTTAACACAGAACGTGTTTTCAACACAACTTTTCCATGCGTAAACTTTTTAAATTGAATGTAATTACAACTTGAAACTACAAGCTTTGTGAAGGTTGCTGTTTAAATTCCAAATGTGTAGGATCAGCATTTTTTTTAACTTAAAAACTTACCTAGAATCCAAGAGGCAAGTAGTTTTAATCCTGCTTCCGACGGCCTGCACCCTAAAATCGGCTGGATGGTATACAATGACGCAATATATGTGGAAAAGGCCCAAAATGGACAACAAACCATTAGGATATACCCATACATAATCATAAATCCAGGAAGATCTCCAAATACTTTGAGAACATAGGCATAACCACCACCAGCCTTTGGGAATATAGTTGCCATCTCTGTAAAGCACAACGAACTTCCCAAGTTTATTAATCCACCAATACACCAGATTAGCAGAGAGATGCCAAGAGATTCTGAATATCGAAATATGGCCGTCGGTGTAATGAAAATGGAGATATGACCCGTCATTGATATCAGGATAGCGGTACAATGAAGCAAACTCATCGACTTCTTCATCTGCACGTTGTCCCCTTCATTCACGATCACCGTACCCGCCTTACTTTCAGGTCGCTCCATTTTATTTATGCTAGACGATGCTATAAACATTTACATCTTACACCACCGAATAACCTTTCTGAAGTAGAACGAAGACGAAAAGACCTACCTTAGTACAGCTCTAATATATGACATCACACGCGTGTATCTACCTGTGAACACACTCGCATGAATGGATAAAGTGGTTAAATCTTGAAACGTCGTGTATATTTTTATGAACTATAATGAAAGAATTTATCTTATCACACACCTCCGTGTCATGGGTGGGACCACTACGCTGTGGCGTTCTGCAAACGGGGTCCCTGGAAGGAAGTGTTCATTTATGAGGCTGATTTTCAGAATTTTCTTTGTGTAAATACCTTGCCTCGGTAATCCGATCCAACGCTGCTATTTCAATACATTGTTAACAATCAAGAAATATAGTATTACTTGTTTGAGATTAAGTATATCATTTGAAGCTTTAAGAATTTGACATGTTTGAAAAAAGTAGCAATCTGTCAACATAAGTTTGCTTTAAGAGGCATCACGGTAAAACTATATTTTTTATGCTTATTTAGAATTAATGTATTTATGAATTAAAAGTATTGTATTGTGGAAAATTAATGGTTGATTTACGCTGAAATATGTTCTCTAAAACGTTGATTAAAAATAAAAAAAGGAAATCACTATTTGTTGATCAACGATTTGGACGTAATTTGTTTGCGTCACATATGATAACGCATGTGTATTACAAGCTACATTGGTGAACCAAAAAAGGCTATCCGCGTGACCTACATGTAACTACCAAGCGAAAAGTTTGGTAGTTTCTTCTGTGCAACCGGTCACACAGTTTTGTGGCCTCACAAGGGATATCCTTTTCATTCCTCTGTTACATGAAATGTGTGTGTGCAAAAATTCCTGTATAATATTTCAGTAAAACGGCATTATTGAATTATATTGCTGGAAAGAGTGATTTATTCATATACATGATAAAACGTTTCGGGATTTGGGGTATTTTGTTAATGTTGTAGAAAGCCGGTATAGGTGCGACTGAGGTTAGAGTGTATTCGGCTTCAGTTCGGACAAAATAGATAAATTTTATGTCATCATGTGCGGAAAAAAAATTCATACCTAATCTATAAAATACGGAAGGTACAGATATTATCGGGTTGGGACCACGGTATTGAATTTGATACGAATCAAAATATATGCATAACCGAAGTCATTAATTTAAAAAAAATCCATATACATGCATGTCCCATGCCTGCCGTTGTGTTGAATATGTCAACGAGCCCTTTAAAATGATTTTACAAAAAGAAAAAAAAAGTAGTATGAAAACGGAGTTATCAAATTATATTTAAATGGATTAAGTATTGGACAATCATATAAGTATTTCGACAAGTTCCAATTTTGATATACATGTATTCTACATGTTTATTGTGTGGTGCGTCATATGAGTTCACGGACTTCCGTGATATATAATTGTAAGTGTTAACGTATGCTGACGCTGAAAGTTAGATAGATTTTAGATGGATATATAGATAGTCTGAAAACAAAATCTTCAAGACATTGAGTTGTAAACAAAATCGGAATCATTTCATTTTATTTTTGTACTTTTCAATGCATGCACATCTTTTATGAAATTATTCTCAATGAAGATTCGGGAATCTAACTTTTTACAGAACACATGACACTGCATTAGGCGTAATAGTGTATTGTCTTGTGGGTTTCTGACAAAGCATGGTTGTGTATATCCCGTACCCATGTGTACTGGTCTCAGTCAGGTACTGGTGTCGATAAATAATGCAGAGATGCCGACATATATTTTTCCATATGAATACCGTGTGTAATGTGCGTCTGATTATTAATGTGAATGTGGTTCAATAAATTAAACACGGACTTTGTCTCCGTTTCATCATCGGACGTATACATTATGCGTCCATTCTCTTAGGGCCCCTTTCGTCAAATAGGTTGCAACACTCTCACTTGACGCATGATCATCGCTATTTTTATCGGGATTTCCCGAGGAATGCAATTTTGCAAGTAGCTAATAAAGACATTTGGAGTGGACTTTGAATACTGGAATTACAGGAAAATGTTACTGGTGGTGCAGACAGCATATACATTCAAGAACTTCATTGTAGGTTTTCCCGGGATGCCCCTTTAACTAGAAAGAAGTTCAATATTTTCTTTCTACCATCTCAAAGTAGCTTTCTTCTTTGGAGAAAAATTGCGTAAGAGCTTTCCTCGCCGTTTTTTGTGTGAACACCAGGCCAACTGAACTGCCGGGATTGTAAATTATAGCTCAAAAACAGTATGTCAGAGGTGGCCAACTATTTTATGACGATATTTCATTTCAAATGCGAGGTTAAATGTACCGACGATAATTTTTGAATACGTCAACTTAACCATTATCCGAACTCGAAATAGAATAAACTAGAGACCGAAGGAAACTAGTTCTAACTATTGAATGAAAGAACAGTAATGTGTATATTGTTCCAGTTAAATGTACTGTATATAGAAAAAAAAAAAAGATTTATCATCTATATACTACTTTATACCACCTACCGGTATCATGATAAACTCAATATCATGATCTGACAGTGCGAGAAGAACTTGGAAACGAATTTTCCAATATTGCAGCATTTGAGAACGTATTTTATCAAAAAAAGAACGTCTGCTCGCGATTACATGACGTCTTTTCCGGAAGTAGTATCCAAACAAAATGATCCGCTTAAGAAAATAGTCTGTCATCAAATATTTTGAGAATAAAAGCATAATTTCTAGCGTAAACATGCATATAAGAAAGGCAATTGCGATTTTTTTTTGTTTTCAAATGATTATTTTTCCTCCGTGCAAATCTTCTGTTTGTTTCCGTTTGCCAGAGACTGATCGCGATCGATGACCCTAGAAGTTGTTTCAAAACTATGGTGTTTAATTGACATTTCTTATATTAATATATATATAATGTAGTAGTATATAGAAGATAGGTGGCCACTCGATTTTATCCACGTACTCGCGATGAAAAAATTGTTCTCACGACAAACCCTGAAAATACAGTGTGATCATCCATAAATATATACAGATAACAAGCAAAAAAAAAAAAATCATAAATAATAAGATGATATAAAAACTAAAACTTTGTGTAGCTGAGATTGATATTATTAAAAGGTCCATGTGAACTCTCAATTTCTGCTCTATCATGATCCCTAATTGAAATTTCAAATCTTGTTTCAGTCACCGAGGTATGACAGATAAGGAAGCCAAATAACACATTTTTTTGTTCTTTAACAAGTTATTGGTTGTCATGCGTTTTGAAAAACGTAGTACATTTTTGAAAGAGGGCATTGACTTATAGTTGATGTCTGGAAATTGTAGTTTATTTGTACATTAATGTACTATAAAATGTATCTTCTATGAGTGATTATTCGTTAGTAAATTAGGTTAAGACTATAATACAGATTTTAACCTGACTTTATAAATGTAAATTGTTTCGTTGATAAAACAAACAGAAATTAAAGATGATGAACTTGTAGACGACGAAACAACGAAAATTACACCGATGTCAACGCCATACTGTGTGTCTAAAGTTGATGCCGCAGAAATGAACGCAAAGTTCCACTTTGTTGAAAGATGTTTTTCATTATGTGGAACTATATAAAGGTGCACAACCAAAATGAAGTTGTTGTGATAAGAAATGGCGACACAATGCCGATTTAAGTGATCAATCTAACACAACAAATTCACATTTCCAAACTTTTTATAAATGACTTTGAGAAAAAAATTAAAAAAAGACATCTCAATTTTGACACATGTGTTGACGGGGGCTTACTATTAAAAATGATAATATTTTGTAAAAAACAAAAACTGACATTAAATCAAAACGAAATTTCAACTTGACTAAAACCCCAGTAGAGTACATCATGAACATCAAAAATTAATCAGAGAATACCAAAGCGACAACAAAACCATAATCTGAACTCAAAATCGACTAAACAAGGGGTAAAATAGGAAAAAAGAAAGATTAACAAGGAGACTCTTGTAAAAGCACAGGTGTTACGAAATATGATAGTTATGCACATAAGTACATCAACATCCACTTATATAGCTCAATTATGTCTACATAAGGAATGTATTCATACGCATGTATATGCATATTAAGCTGTTATTTTTTGTACCTTTGGCATAGTTGTCGGTGACCCTGACATATATCTTACCCTTATTGTGCTCTGTGTTCTGTTATACCACGACTGTATCACGTACAGGTCAGGCTGGTTAATAAATATGCTCATCGGTGACAAACAACACAAAGCATTACACTTGTGTTCTATATTATACCCCAGTGTATCACGTACAGACTGGTTAAAACAATCTTATCGGTGACAAACATCACAAAGTATTACACTTGTGTTCTATATTATACCCCAGTGTATCACGTACAGACTGGTTAAAACAATCTTATCGGTGACAAACATCACAAAGTATTACACTTGTGTTCTATATTATACCCCAGTGTATCACGTACAGACTGGTTAAAACAATCTTATCGGTGACAAACATCACAAAGTATTACACTTGTGTTCTATATTATACCCCAGTGTATCACGTACAGACTGGTTAAAACAATCTTATCGGTGACAAACATCACAAAGTATTACACTTGTGTTCTATGTTATACCCCAGTGTATCACGTACAGACTGGTTAAAACAATCTTATCGGTGACAAACATCACAAAGCATTACACTTGTGTTCTATATTATACCCCAGTGTATCACGTACAGACTGGTTAAAACAATCTTATCTGTGACAAACATCACAAAGTATTACACTTGTGTTCTATGTTATACCCACTGTATCACGTACTGGTAAGGCCGGTTAATACATATACTCATCGGTGACAAACAACACATTACACTTGTGTTTTATGTTATACCAACTGTATCACGTACTGGTAAGGCCGGTTAATACATATACTCATCGGTGACAAACAGCACATTACACTTGTGTTCTATGTTATACCCACTGTATCACGTACAGGTCAGACTGGTTAATAAACAAACCCATCGGTGACAAACAACACATTACACTTATGTTCTATGTTATACCCACTGTATCACGTACTGGTAAGGCCGGTTAATACATATACTCATCGGTGACAAACATCACCTTACACTTGTGTTCTATGTTAAACCCACTGTATCACGTACTGGTAAGGCCGGTTAATACATATACTCATCGGTGACAAACAACACATTACACTTGTGTTCTATGTAATACCCACTGTATCACGTACTGGTAAGGCCGGTTAATACATATACTCATCGGTGACAAACAACACATTACACTTGTGTTCTATGTAATACCCACTGTATCACGTACTGGTAAGGCCGGTTAATACATATACTCATCGGTGACAAACATCACCTTACACTTGTGTTCTATGTTAAACCCACTGTATCACGTACTGGAAAGGCCGGTTAATACATATACTCATCGGTGACAAACAACACATTACACTTGCGTTCTATGTTATACCAACTGTATCACGTACTGGTAAGGCCGGTTAATACATATACTCATAGGTGACAAACAACACATTACACTTGTGTTCTATGTTATACCAACCGTATCACGTACTGGTAAGGCCGGTTAATACATATACTCATCGGTGACAAACAACACATTACACTTGCGTTCTATGTTATACCAACTGTATCACGTACTGGTAAGGCCGGTTAATACATATACTCATAGGTGACAAACAACACATTACACTTGTGTTCTATGTTATACAAACTGTATCACGTACTGGTAAGGCCGGTTAATACATATACTCATCGGTGACAAAAAACACTTGTGTTTTATGTTATACCCACTGTATCACGTACTGGTAAGGCCGGTTAATACATATACTCATCGGTGACAAACAACACATTACACTTGTGTTCTATGTTATACCAACTGTATCACGTACTGGAAAGGCCGGTTAATACATATACTCATAGGTGACAAACAACACATTACACTTGTGTTCTATGTTATACCAACTGTATCACGTACTAGTAAGGCCGGTTAATACATATACTCATCGGTGACAAACAACACATTACACTTGTGTTTTATGTTATACAAACTGTATCACGTACTGGTAAGGCCGGTTAATACATATACTCATCGGTGACAAACAACACATTACACTTGTGTTCTATGTTATACCAACCGTATCACGTACTGGTCAGACTGGTTAATAAACAAACCCATCGGAGACCAACAACACATTACACTTGTGTTCTATGTTTTACCCCACCTACTGTATCACGTACAGGTCAGACTGTTAAAACAAAGTAATCGGTGACAAACATTACAAAGCATAACACCTGTGGTCTATGTTATACCCACTGTATCACGTACTGGTCAGGCTGGTTAATAAAAAAATCATCGGTGACAAACTATCAACGTATTACACTCGTGATCTATGTTATTCACACTGTATCACGTACTGGTCAGGCCGGTTAATAACAAAAATCATCGGTGACAAACTATCAACGTATTACACTCGTGATCTATGTTATTCACACTGTATCACGTACTGGTCAGGCCGGTTAATAAAAAAATCATCGGTGACAAACTATCAACGTATTACACTCGTGATCTATGTTATTCACACTGTATCACGTACTGGTCAGGCCGGTTAATAAAAAAATCATCGGTGACAAACTATCAACGTATTACACTCGTGATCTATGTTATACCCACTGTATCACGTACTGGTAAGGCCGGTTAATAAACAAACTCATTGGTGACAAACAACACATTACACTTGTGTTCTTTGTTATGCCTCAAGACTGACAATCTCGTCAATGTAGTCACATCAAATGGTCCATCCGCCTCGCGCACTTTTTTGCAAGGATACATAGCACCTACAGAGGTATCGTGCATCGACACTATAGTGCATTCTCGATATAATAATTCCACACGGTTTCCAATACCATCAGTATCCTAGAATTGAGCTCATAAAGCCAACAACAACCGGTTACCCAAAGTCGATCAATCCTCTGAATTAAGTATCCTTAAACTGCCGCTTGGTGAAGAATTAGTCATTGTCCTTCAGATATTTTATAACATCTCAGGACATTGACATTCTTGCACTGACAGAAACATGGTTAGGTTCAGATATCGATGATCAAGTACTAGCTGAGCTAAAACCAACTGGTTATGAATTCATACACAATGCTAGAGACGGCAGACGTGGTGGTGGTGGGTCTTTTCTGTTAAAGAAAGGCCTAAGTGTGACAAAGCTCTCTCCTAGCCATGATGAGGTATTCACACACTTTGAGCACATGACTTGCTCCACCATTGCCGATGATAAACAATTCAGGTTGTGCAGCATTTACAGGCCTCCTCCATCTAAAAAGAACCGCCTCAGAAATACTGTGCTTTTCGAAGAATGGTGTAACTTTTCAGACCACCAGATTGTTGTGCCACAAGATATAATTATCACGGGGGACCTTAATTTTCACTTTGACAATCTTTCCAATGCTGATGCTCGTCAGTTCTCAGGGCTTTTTGAGTCCAGAGGTCTGCTTCAGCATGTGACAGAAGCTACACACACCCGCGGCCACACACTTGATGTGGTCAAAACAAGTTAAGAAAACTCTGTCATTCATGGAGCCATTTCAGGTATTGGTCCATGTCTAAGTGATGTAAAGGGAAACCCCTCTGGTGATCATTTTGCTATCCGAGCACCACTGAATTGTAGAAGGCCAGCCGGTATCAGGAAAAAGGTGAGTTTCCGGAAATTCCGAGAAATTTCGATACCATATTTCAACAATGATATCCAACCTTCTTCTGCCCTTCAATCTACCAAAGGTGGGGTTGATGAACTTGTTGAATCATACACGTCTGATATAGACGCCCTTATTGAAAAGCATGCACCTCTACAAACTTAGGTGATCACCATCAGACCTGAATCCCCGTGGTACAATGAAAATCTGCGCGAAGAAAAACAGAATCGCAGAAGAGCAGAAAGACGTTGGCGATGGACCAAAGTGGCCGTTTACCATCAGATTTATAGGGACCAATGTCGGTTAGTTGGTTCACTTCTCGTTCAATCAAAGAAGAATGTAGTAAGGACACCAGGCAGCTTTTTTTAGACTCATAAAAACACTAATGGGTCAAAAAGGTGAAATCACCCTGCCAAGCTGTACATCCGACAAAGACTTGTCAAACACGTTCAGTGATTTCTTTCAGAATAAGATCAACACGATTAGAAGAAACATTGGCGAAGTGAATTCGACAACTGAAAACGATGTATCTGTCATGAGTGCTGACATTCAAATTGACGGAGAACCTTTGTCAGAGCTCACTCCAACATCTCCATATGAACTTGCATTTTCTGTCTAAGATATTGCAGAAGGTTGTGTTTCGGCGTTTAGAGGCTCATCTTCATGCAAACAGTCTCCAAGACAACCTGCAATCGGCCTATCGCATGGGACACTCAACAGAGACGCATCCCCTACGTGTGCATAACGACTTGCTTCTGCATTGGATAACAAGTGCAAAGCGGTGCTCATCATGCTAGACTTGTCAGCTGAATTCGACAATAGCACTCATAAAAGTCTGGAATATTCGTATGGAGTGACTGACGACGCCCTACGCTGGATATAGTCCTATCTAAGTGAACGACGGCAGTGTATTGCAATCGGATCTTCAGTTTCACGTAACAGCATGCTGGATTTCGGGATTCCTCAAGGGTCGGTGTTAGGACCCCGTAAATACTGCATGTATTCCAAACCAATCGGTGAGATTTGTCATGGACATAACCTTTGTTATCACTGTTATGCTGATGACACACAGATCTACATGGTCATCAGACCACAGGACGGCTGGGACACCATATCAGAAAATCTGGAAGCTTGTCTGACAGACATCAGAAGCTTAATGAATGCCAACATGCTAAAGCTAAATTAGGAAAAGACTGAACTGGTCATCTTTTCTCCAAAGTGTAAACAATCAACGGCTCTCCAGCTCAAGGTCGGAACAAGTACTGTAGAGGCTGTCCAAACTGTTAAAAATCAAGAGGTGTATTTTGATAGTTCACTGAACATGGAGAAACAAGTGAATGCTATTGCCAAATCCTGTTACTACAGACCCGTACACGTTCGTTGTTCCACTTTAAGCGTACCGTTTGCGTAGCATTTCCGTAGCACTTCCGTACCATTACCGTAGCATTTCCGTAACGTTTGCGTTGCATTTCCGTAGCATTACCGTAGCATTTGCGTCGCACTACCGTAGCATTACCGTAGCATTTGCGTCGCACTACCGTACCATTTCCGTAGCACTAGCGTCATTTACAAAGCGTTCGCGAAACGTTCGGTTGGAAATTTTACGGAATAAATCTGACGAAACGAATAGTTCATGTTTTTATAAGCTGCATAAATTCATAATTTTGTAAATAATCTCAGTCTCAAAAATTTACAAAACAAAAAACAAGGCTTTTATCAATATGTATGAATCTGACTAAATTTAACATTAAATAAAATAAAATAAAAATATCAAGGTCATATGCCCCAGCCAGTCGGACAACATCGGGCCTCTCCGGCAAGCTCGGAAGAGAATACCCGAGGTGTTCCGACTGATGCCCATGGCTACCTGTCAGCGTACGTCAGGTCTCTATGACGGAAAAATTTAATACATGTTCCAATATTACCAATATTTGATATTGTTCCCAATTACTTTTAAGGCATGTCTGTTTGTTTCACTCTCATACCATTATCTTAGTGGCAAAGCAAACATTAAAAAACAATCGTACGCATGTGTACACGCTGGATCTCCACATTCGGTTTCAGCACACGTTTCCCAGTGCATTATGGGTATTTCGTTTCGTTTGTATGTGTGATTATGTGGATCCGTTTTTATAAAAATCCGTAAATGTGATCGACCGTTTGCAAGCGTCACCCGTAGCATTTCCGTACCGTTTGTGTAGCATTTCCGTAGCATTTCCGTAGCATTTCCGTACCATTTGAGTAGCACTTCCGTACCGTTCGCGTAGCATTTCTGTAGCATTTCCATACCGTTTGCGTAGAATTTCCGGTACGGGTCTGTACCAGATCAGGAACATCGGTTGTATACGGCAGTTTATAACTGCCGATGTATGCAAGATTTTGGTGCATTCACTTGTTACCTAACGGCTGGACTATGGAAATGCAATACTCTGTGGTATACATGTATCTGACAAACTGACAAGTCGCCTTCAGAAGGTCCAGAACACGGCGGCACGTCTCGTTTCTCGAGTTAGAAAGAGAGAACGCATCACTCCTGTTCTGTATCCATTGCAATCGTTACCTGTACAATACAGGTCACAGTACAAAATCTTGGAATACACATACAAGGCACTGGATGAAACAGCACCCCAGTACATAGGGGAGCTAGTTACCCTGTATCAGTCGTCACGATCACTGAGGTCGGAGACAGAATCATTGTTGTGTGTCGCAAAATCTCGTACTGTGACCTATGGAAACCGGTGTTTTGGGAAATTTCGGCCACGTTGTGGAATAGCTTACCATCCGCTTTACGAAAAACAAATACTCTGGCCTAATTCAAGAAACATCTGAAGACGTACCTTTTCACGTCTGCATATTAGGTAATCAAGTTAGACGACATGTATATACTGACATTTGTTTATCTAGTTCGTATTTATATGCATTTTTTATATTATCACATTAGCTTAGTTTGTAATAACTTCTTTATTTATGCATTGTAAGTATCAAATTATTATCTACATGTTGTGAAGCGCTTTAGAGTAATTTTACAAATTATATAGAGCGCTATATAAATGTTGTATACTATTATTATTATTATTACCACAACTGTATCACTTACTGGTCAGACTGGTTAATAAACAAACTCATTGGAGACAAACAACACACATTATTACACTTTTTTTATATTACAAAGCATCACAAAGCATTACACTTGTGTTCTATATTACACCCCACTGTATCACGTACTGGCATACCCTACGTTCTTGTCAGGCCGGTTAAAAACAAAATCATCGGGACAAACAGCACCAATATTTCTTGACCCCGATGTTCGAACAAAACTCAATGTTCTACACGAGATGTTTGTGGTTGTGTCTGCAGACAACGTATCTAACAACTTGTCATTGTTTACAAACGCTATTACATTTATTGCTTGCAAACAGAACTAGGCTGCTTGATAACCGAAGTTACCCTACTTACACATAGCGGTTTTTCGAAAGATGAGATACTATCTAGCCATGATTCAGTATTATAATCTTTCAAGATACCGGTAAATGAGCAAGACGCTGACTTAACTTCGTCTTTAATGGATACCAAAACTACACAAGGATCCTTAAAAGCAACGTTTTATCGCTGGCTCTGCTAATTGCTCGATCAAGACTTTATGAAAACGTCTCACTACCATTCTTATTACCATTAAATCAGAACTTCAGACTAATTGTAACACTCGTTTCTCCAAGAGTATATTTAACGGGATGTGGATTTTGAAAAATTCGATCAAAACATTTGATTTTTTCACCCTGTACACTACCATACCTCATACAAAACTGAAGGAACGTCTTAGATCTCGTTTTATGAGAGCTTTCTTTTTCATTTAAAGATGAAGTAAAGTGACATATGTATAAACAAATGGAAGTTATTACTCATTCAAACCCGAGGCAAGTCTTCATTGCAATAACTTAAGTTATGGTTAAAAATAATTCATTTTATGCTTACTTTATGAAGAACGATATTGACACTTCACAGGATGGCATCAGTTCTGTGTTGGAATATGTCAATACATCAAAGTATAGAAATACTAGAAATGTCACTATATGATTACAAAATGTGTCAGGCAAACAAAAGAGCATATCAAAAAAGATGACGTCAACAACGATTAGGTTAATACAGAAGGTGTCAATATGAAGAATGTGAATACAAAGAGTGATAACATAAAGAATGTCAGCATAGATGTGATACTAAAGATGTTAAGATTATTGATGTCAATACAGAAAAAAATAAACACAGGGGGAGTAAACATAGAGGAAATTAACACAAGATATTAACTCAGATGATGCCAACACTGAGGATATCAAAACAGAGGAAGTTAACACAGAGGATGTCAGTACACATAGGATGTCAGTACACAGAGGATGTCAATACAGAGGATGTCAGAACACAGAAGAGGTCAACACAGATGATGTCAGTACACAGAGGAGGTCAACACAGAGGATGTCAGTAAACAGAGGAGGTTAACACAGAGGATGTCAGTAAACAAAGGATGTCAGAACACATAGGATGCCAACACAGAGGATGTCAGAACACATAGGATGTCAACACAGATGATGTCAGTACACAGAGGATGTCAGTACACAGAAGATGTCAGTACATAGAGGATGTCAGTACACATAGGATGTCAGTACACAGAGGATGTCAGTACACAGAGGATGTCAGTACACAGAGGATGTCAGTACACAGAGGATGTCAGTACACAGAGGATGTCAGTACACAGAGGATGTCAGTACACAGAGGATGTCAGTACACAGAGGATGTCAACACAGAGGATGTCAACACAGAGGATGTCAGTACACAGAGGATGTCAACACAGTGGATGTCTACATAGAGGATGTCAGGACACAGAGGATGTCAGTACACAGACGATGTCAGTACACAGAGGATGTCAACACAGGGGATGTCAGAACACAGAGGAGGTCAACACAGAGGATGTCAGTACACAGAGGATGTCTGTACACAGAGGATGTCAACACAGATGATGTCTACATAGAGGATGTCAGTACACAGAGGATGTCAGTACACAGAGGATGTAAGTACACAGAGGATGTCAACACAGGGGATGTCAGAACACAGAGGAGGTCAACACAGAGGAGGTCAACACAGAGGATGTCAGTACACAGAGGATGTCTGTACACAGAGGATGTCAACACAGATGATGTCTACATAGAGGATGTCAGTACACAGAGGATGTCAGTACACAGAGGATGTAAGTACACAAAGGATGTCAGTACACAGATGATGTCAGTACAAAGAGGATGTCAGTATACAGAGGATGTCAACACAGAGTAGGTAAACACAGAGGATGTCAACATAGAGGATGTCAGTACACAGAGGTGGTCAACACAGAGTAGGTCAACACAGAGGATGCCAGTACATAGAGGAGGTCAACACAGAGGATGTCTATACACAGAGGATGTCAGTACACAGAGGATGTCTGTACACAGAGGATGTCAACACAGAGGATGTAAGTACACAAAGGATGTCAGTACACAGATGATGTCAGTACAAAGAGGATGTCAGTACACAGAGGATGTCAGTACACAGAGGATGTCAACACTAAGTAGGTCAACACAGAGGAGGTCAACACAGAGGATGTGTGTACACAGAGGATGTCTGTACACAGAGGATGTCAGTACACAGAGGATGTCAGTACACAGAGGATGTCAGTACACATAGGATGTCAGTACACATAGGATGTCAGTACACAGAGGATGTCAGTACACAGAGGATGTCAGTACACAGAGGATGTCAGTAAACAGCGGATGTCAGTACACAGAGGATGTCAACATAGAGGATGTCAGTACACAGAGGATGTCAGTACACAGAGGATGTCAGTACACAGAGGATGTCAGTACACAGAGGATGTCAACACAGAGGATGTCAGTACACAGATGATGTCAGTACGCAGAGGATGTCAACATAGAGGATGTCAGTACACAGAGGATGTCAGAACACATAGGATGTCAACACCGAGGATGTCAGTACACAGAGGATGTCAGTACACAGAGGATGTCAGTACACAGAGGATGTCAGTACACAGAGGAGGTCAACACAGAGAATGTCAGAACACATAGGATGTCAACACAGAGGATGTCAGTACACAGAGGATGTCAACATAGAGGATGACAGTACACAGAGGATGTCAGTACACAGAGGATGTCAGTACACAGATGATGTCAGTACACAGAGGATGTCAGTACACAGAGGATGTCAACATAGAGAATGTCAGTACACAGAGGATGTCAGTACACAGAGGATGTCAGTACACAGATGATGTCAACACAGATGATGTCAGTGCACAGAGGATGTCAACATAGATGATGTCAGTGCACAGATGATGTCAACACAGATGATGTCAGTACACAGAGGATGTCAACACAGAGGATGTCAGTACACAGAGGATGTCAACACAGATGATGTCAGTGCACAGATGATGTCAACACAGATGATGTCAGTACACAGAGGATGTCAACACAGATGATGACAGTACACAGAGGATGTCAGTACACAGAGGATGTCGATACACAGATGATGTCAGTACACAGAGGATGTCAGTACACAGAGGATGTCAACACAGATGATGTCAGTGCACAGAGGATGTCAACATAGAGGATGTCAGTGCACAGAGGATGTCAGTACACAGAGGATGTCAGTACACAGAGGATGTCAACACAGAGGATGTCAGAACGCATAGGATGTCAACACAGAGGATGTCAGAACACATAGGATGTCAACACAGAGGATGTCAGTACACAGAGGATGTCAACATAGAGGATGTCAGTGCACAGATGATGTCAGTACACAGAGAATGTCAGTGCACAGAGGATGTCAGTACACAGAGGATGTCAACACAGAGGATGTCAACATAGAGGATGTCAGTGCACAGAGGATGTCAGTGCACAGAGGATGTCAACATAGAGAATGTCAGTACACAGAGGATGTCAACATAGATGATGTCAGTGCACAGAGGATGTCAACATAGAGGATGTCAGTGCACAGAGGATGTCAGTACACAGAGGATGTCAGTACACATAGGATGTCAACACAGAGGATGTCAGAACACATAGGATGTCAACACAGAGGATGTCAGAACGCATAGGATGTCAACACAGAGGATGTCAGTACACAGAGGATGTCAACATAGAGGATGTCAGTGCACAGAGGATGTCAACATAGAGGATGTCAGTGCACAGAGGATGTCAGTACACAGAGGATGTCAGTACACATAGGATGTCAACACAGAGGATGTCAGAACACATAGGATGTCAACACAGAGGATGTCAGAACACATAGGATGTCAACACAGAGGATGTCAGTACACAGAGGATGTCAACATAGAGGATGTCAGTGCACAGATGATGTCAGTACACAGAGGATGTCAGTGCACAGAGGATGTCAGTACACAGAGGATGTCAACACAGAGGATGTCAACATAGAGGATGTCAGTGCACAGAGGATGTCAGTACACATAGGATGTCAGTACACAGAGGATGTCAGTACACAGAGGATGTCAGTACACAGAGGATGTCAACATAGAGGATGTCAGTGCACAGAGGATGTCAGTACACAGAGGATGTCAGTACACATAGGATGTCAGTACACAGAGGATGGCAGTACACAGATGATGTCAACACAGATGATGTCAGTGCACAGAGGATGTCAACATAGATGATGTCAGTGCACAGATGATGTCAACACAGATGATGTCAGTACACAGAGGATGTCAACACAGAGGATGTCAGTACACAGAGGATGTCAACACAGATGATGTCAGTGCACAGATGATGTCAACACAGATGATGTCAGTACACAGAGGATGTCAACACAGATGATGACAGTACACAGAGGATGTCAGTACACAGAGGATGTCGATACACAGATGATGTCAGTACACAGAGGATGTCAGTACACAGAGGATGTCAACACAGATGATGTCAGTGCACAGAGGATGTCAACATAGAGGATGTCAGTGCACAGAGGATGTCAGTACACAGAGGATGTCAGTACACAGAGGATGTCAACACAGAGGATGTCAGAACACATAGGATGTCAACACAGAGGATGTCAGTACACAGAGGATGTCAACATAGAGGATGTCAGTGCACAGATGATGTCAGTACACAGAGAATGTCAGTGCACAGAGGATGTCAGTACACAGAGGATGTCAACACAGAGGATGTCAACATAGAGGATGTCAGTGCACAGAGGATGTCAGTACACAGAGGATGTCAACATAGAGAATGTCAGTACACAGAGGATGTCAACATAGATGATGTCAGTGCACAGAGGATGTCAACATAGAGGATGTCAGTGCACAGAGGATGTCAGTACACAGAGGATGTCAGTACACATAGGATGTCAACACAGAGGATGTCAGTACACAGAGGATGTCAACATAGAGGATGTCAGTGCACAGATGATGTCAGTACACAGAGAATGTCAGTGCACAGAGGATGTCAGTACACAGAGGATGTCAACACAGAGGATGTCAGAACACATAGGATGTCAACACAGAGGATGTCAGAACACATAGGATGTCAACACAGAGGATGTCAGTACACAGAGGATGTCAACACAGAGGATGTCAGTACACAGAGGATGTCAACATAGAGAATGTCAGTACACAGAGGATGTCAACATAGATGATGTCAGTGCACAGAGGATGTCAACATAGAGGATGTCAGTGCACAGAGGATGTCAGTACACAGAGGATGTCAGTACACATAGGATGTCAACACAGAGGATGTCAGAACACATAGGATGTCAACATAGAGGATGTCAGTGCACAGATGATGTCAGTACACAGAGGATGTCAGTGCACAGAGGATGTCAGTAAACAGCGGATGTCAGTACACAGAGGATGTCAACATAGAGGATGTCAGTACACAGAGGATGTCAGTACACAGAGGATGTCAGTACACAGAGGATGTCAGTACACAGAGGATGTCAGTACACAGAGGATGTCAACACAGAGGATGTCAGTACACAGATGATGTCAGTACGCAGAGGATGTCAACATAGAGGATGTCAGTACACAGAGGATGTCAGAACACATAGGATGTCAACACCGAGGATGTCAGTACACAGAGGATGTCAGTACACAGAGGATGTCAGTACACAGAGGATGTCAGTACACAGAGGAGGTCAACACAGAGAATGTCAGAACACATAGGATGTCAACACAGAGGATGTCAGAACACATAGGATGTCAGTACACAGAGGATGTCAGTACACATAGGATGTCAACACAGAGGATGTCAGTACACAGAGGATGTCAGTACACAGAGGATGTCAGTACACAGAGGATGTCAGTACACAGATGATGTCAGTACACAGATGATGTCAGTGCACAGAGGATGTCAACATAGATGATGTCAGAACACATAGGATGTCAACATAGAGGATGTCAGTGCACAGATGATGTCAGTACACAGAGGATGTCAGTACACAGAGGATGTCAGTACACAGAGGATGTCAGTACACAGATGATGTCAGTACACAGATGATGTCAGTACACAGATGATGTCAGTGCACAGAGGATGTCAACATAGATGATGTCAGTGCACAGATGATGTCAACACAGATGATGTCAGTACACAGAGGATGTCAACACAGAGGATGTCAGTACACAGAGGATGTCAACACAGATGATGTCAGTGCACAGATGATGTCAACACAGATGATGTCAGTACACAGAGGATGTCAACACAGATGATGACAGTACACAGAGGATGTCAGTACACAGAGGATGTCGATACACAGATGATGTCAGTACACAGAGGATGTCAGTACACAGAGGATGTCAACATAGAGAATGTCAGTACACAGAGGATGTCAGTACACAGAGGATGTCAGTACACAGATGATGTCAACACAGATGATGTCAGTGCACAGAGGATGTCAACATAGATGATGTCAGTGCACAGATGATGTCAACACAGATGATGTCAGTACACAGAGGATGTCAACACAGAGGATGTCAGTACACAGAGGATGTCAACACAGATGATGTCAGTGCACAGATGATGTCAACACAGATGATGTCAGTACACAGAGGATGTCAACACAGATGATGACAGTACACAGAGGATGTCAGTACACAGAGGATGTCGATACACAGATGATGTCAGTACACAGAGGATGTCAGTACACAGAGGATGTCAACACAGATGATGTCAGTGCACAGAGGATGTCAACATAGAGGATGTCAGTGCACAGAGGATGTCAGTACACAGAGGATGTCAGTACACAGAGGATGTCAACACAGAGGATGTCAGAACACATAGGATGTCAACACAGAGGATGTCAGTACACAGAGGATGTCAGTACACAGAGGATGTCAGTACACAGATGATGTCAGTACACAGAGAATGTCAGTGCACAGATGATGTCAGTACACAGAGAATGTCAGTGCACAGATGATGTCAGTACACAGAGGATGTCAACACAGAGGATGTCAACATAGAGGATGTCAGTGCACAGAGGATGTCAGTACACAGATGATGTCAGTACACAGAGAATGTCAGTGCACAGAGGATGTCAGTACACAGAGGATGTCAACACAGAGGATGTCAACATAGAGGATGTCAGTGCACAGAGGATGTCAGTACACAGAGGATGTCAACATAGAGAATGTCAGTACACAGAGGATGTCAACATAGATGATGTCAGTGCACAGAGGATGTCAACATAGAGGATGTCAGTGCACAGAGGATGTCAGTACACAGAGGATGTCAGTACACATAGGATGTCAACACAGAGGATGTCAGAACACATAGGATGTCAACACAGAGGATGTCAGAACACATAGGATGTCAACATAGAGGATGTCAGTACACAGAGGATGTCAACATAGAGGATGTCAGTGCACAGATGATGTCAGTACACAGATGATGTCAGTACACAGAGGATGTCAGTGCACAGAGGATGTCAGTACACAGAGGATGTCAACACAGAGGATGTCAACATAGAGGATGTCAGTGCACAGAGGATGTCAGTACACATAGGATGTCAGTACACAGAGGATGTCAGTACACAGAGGATGTCAGTACACAGAGGATGTCAACATAGAGGATGTCAGTGCACAGAGGATGTCAGTACACAGAGGATGTCAGTACACATAGGATGTCAGTACACAGAGGATGGCAGTACACAGATGATGTCAACACAGATGATGTCAGTGCACAGAGGATGTCAACATAGATGATGTCAGTGCACAGATGATGTCAACACAGATGATGTCAGTACACAGAGGATGTCAACACAGAGGATGTCAGTACACAGAGGATGTCAACACAGATGATGTCAGTGCACAGATGATGTCAACACAGATGATGTCAGTACACAGAGGATGTCAACACAGATGATGACAGTACACAGAGGATGTCAGTACACAGAGGATGTCGATACACAGATGATGTCAGTACACAGAGGATGTCAGTACACAGAGGATGTCAACACAGATGATGTCAGTGCACAGAGGATGTCAACATAGAGGATGTCAGTGCACAGAGGATGTCAGTACACAGAGGATGTCAGTACACAGAGGATGTCAACACAGAGGATGTCAGAACACATAGGATGTCAACACAGAGGATGTCAGAACACATAGGATGTCAGTACACAGAGGATGTCAACATAGAGGATGTCAGTGCACAGATGATGTCAGTACACAGAGAATGTCAGTGCACAGAGGATGTCAGTACACAGAGGATGTCAACACAGAGGATGTCAGTACACAGAGGATGTCAACATAGAGGATGTCAGTGCACAGATGATGTCAGTACACAGAGAATGTCAGTGCACAGAGGATGTCAGTACACAGAGGATGTCAACACAGAGGATGTCAACATAGAGGATGTCAGTGCACAGAGGATGTCAGTACACAGAGGATGTCAACATAGAGAATGTCAGTACACAGAGGATGTCAACATAGATGATGTCAGTGCACAGAGGATGTCAACATAGAGGATGTCAGTGCACAGAGGATGTCAGTACACAGAGGATGTCAGTACACATAGGATGTCAACACAGAGGATGTCAGAACACATAGGATGTCAACACAGAGGATGTCAGAACACATAGGATGTCAACACAGAGGATGTCAGTACACAGAGGATGTCAACATAGAGGATGTCAGTGCACAGATGATGTCAGTACACAGAGGATGTCAGTGCACAGAGGATGTCAGTACACAGAGGATGTCAACACAGAGGATGTCAACATAGAGGATGTCAGTGCACAGAGGATGTCAGTACACATAGGATGTCAGTACACAGAGGATGTCAGTACACAGAGGATGTCAGTACACAGAGGATGTCAACATAGAGGATGTCAGTGCACAGAGGATGTCAGTACACAGAGGATGTCAGTACACATAGGATGTCAGTACACAGAGGATGGCAGTACACAGAGGATGTCAACATAGAGGATGTAAGTACACAGAGGATTTCAACACAGTGGATTTCAACACAGTGGATTTCAACACTGAACATCTGAACATATCCGCATCTGAAATCCTTGTGCCTATTGCAAAAACAGAAAAACAAAACTCCTGAAACACCGACAAAGAATTAATTGCAATGATCATCAGTTACGAGACGTTCCGTCTATTTTTATCCTTATGGAAATAACCGATGAAAGCAAAACATGATGTATTGTGACATATTTTCGGTTTCCCAACCGGAGGCAAATAGCAAAGGGAAGCAACTCGGGTCATACACGTATGTGTTAACTTTCAAGAGCTACAAGAAGTCCAAAAATGCATGATCTAGTGAGAACAATGAATGAACTTTGAATGGTTCTAGTCATCCTTATGCTAAAATTGGGAGACTTTCGCTTTCTAGTGCAGCATGGAGGCATATGTTTTGAATATATTACTAAACTGGTAAATAGACTCCATTAAATTTGGCATTTACTAACATTTTAGTTTTGTTGATTCCGATTTCGATGACACTTTGATGTTCTCTTGTAAACAGTGTTCGACCGTGACGACGGCCATCTTGTATTAAGATTGAATCATATACAACAAAGAGGTCAGAAAGCGTCAGCTTACTAAATTGCCCAAGTCGATAAACGTATCCAGATAAAAATATATTACTTGTTTTCCCTTTTTGAAAAGGAGGTCACAATGAAGAAAATCCAGAGTCAAGCCAGAGTCCGCACACTATATTTAGTGTCACTGGTTAAAGACAGTGGAGAAAAGAGTGCTGTTTAAATTTCCCGACGTCACTTCCGGTGAAGTAAGTGGTGCTATTTGTTGTTACTTCTGTGATGGCGAAGATCGTACAGGAAGGTCCGACAGAGAACAGGCTCGATATACAGGTTGGCACTGTAGTTTGAGGGATGGAGACCACAGGAAACCCTTCGTTTGGTTTGTTTGTGAATGCAAATTCGATGTGACAGAACAGTAAGATATGGGTAGAAGTGGTTACCAACAGCAGTTCAGTGGCGGTGTAGCGGAATCAAACATGTGTCGAGATAAACTTTGTTCTTCGTTTTGAGTATACATATAGATTTTGACAGACTTGTATATAGTTCTTGCATTTATTGATATATTTTGTAATAATATGTTCCATTCTCTACGTTAATCATGCAGTAATATGTCGTTAATAATCCAAAACATGTAATTCAACTTGGCCTATGTAATGTAAATCTTTCTATATTGTAAATCTATATCTGATATTTTTGTTTTACCAGGTACCAGATTCCTGTCCGCTGCACCATCACCATATAATCATCAACACAGTGCCATCACCATGTAGAGTCAATACCATCTCGTTTTCATCACCATATGTAGTGTCATCATTCACCTGCACTGATATATCTTTTGCACTTCCACTTCATGTAGCTTCCCATGCAGTACCTTCCCTTTGAATAACAGGTAAGTCTTGCACTATTCATTTTATGAAAGGTTGTATGTTTCCCCTGTGTATTATAAGATTATGGAAGGTTTATGTATTGAGGGATATTTGCCTGGTGTGATTTAATATCATTATTTATCATATATAATTATGTATCTTGAGGATTATTCTGGGTATGAGTTTAAGTAAATTAACAAAATTTGTTGAGAAACCCATATCAGACCCAAGTAGTGTACTAACTAGAAAACCAGTTTTGTTGAGTTCCAGCAAAGGGTTATCAGATCGAATGTTGCTGTAAAGCTGGAGGAACATTTGATTTTGGTCTAAATTATCTGTACAAAAACTTAGATAACATATTAAGAAAATATCAGTCAATCGTATTGTACATTTGGCTTAGTACATGTGACCTCACTACTAAGAGCGGCAGGTTTATTTATTTGACCCATAGTACAGATGAGGAGTGTTCAGCTTTTGTCAACACTAAGTTGAACCAATTCGTTCAAGTTTGTTATAACTATTCCGAGATTAAGCTGGTGGTTCTAAAGATTCCTCCATACTCGATTAGAAATTGGAACTTAGCTAAGGGTTATTCTCCCTCGCATGCATCAGTGCTTGCTGAGCAAGATCTGATTCTAGCTAAGATGATTGAGATCCTCATTGACTGTGTAAAAGACACAAACACAAGATTAAAAACACTTGGTGAGGTATTTTCTCTCAACTTCAGCGAGTAAACCCCCAACTGTTAACTTTAGTCTTTTCAAGGATGGTGTACACCCTGTAGCACTTTAAGCTCGTTCTTGGATGAAGAGTTTGGTCTCTAAGATCTTTATTGATTGTCGTTAAACATATTAAGCATTAGATACTGTATATTATTATATAAGTATCTAATATTGATACAATATGGCTACTCCAGGAGATGAGATTAAAAGTAAACCTCTAATAAATGAACAGGAGGGGAGGTTAGTGAGGTACAGTTAAAAACTGAGGAAGAGCAAGAGCCAGAGGCAGACCCTTTTACAAAAGGGAGTAAACTATCCGAGGATGAAATGTTGAAACTTCTTCTTGCCTCTGGTAAATACAAGTAAATGCCGGTGAAGGAGGAGATCAGCTTTACTGCTTCCTCAATGCCAAAACAAACTAGTACCATACCTCTATTACCTAGAGATAGAACTAGTTCAGTGTTCATGAATAACACTGGTCTCGAGGAGACAATATCGGGTCGAGTCTCCTACGACCTCCCGAAAATCCCCTTATTTTCTGGTATTGACCCCCTCTAAAAGGGGAGGTACCCTATCAGGAATGGCGGTACGAGATCCGTTGCCTGCACGGGGATGAGGAAGTGTCCCGAAGTACACTGGTGCAGGCAGTACGTCGCTCGTTAAGGGGTGCAGCCAGGGGAATGCTTATTTCTCTTTGGGAGAGACCAACCATTGAAGATATCCTCCGGAAATTAGATACACTATTCGGGGACATATCTACGCATGTTTTGTTGATGCAAGAGTTTTTTTAACTCGTCGCAAAGACAATGTGAGTCTGTCACTGATTTTGGGTGCAGGTTGGAAACCTTGTTGCAGGCAGCCATCGACAATGGCTCTCTCCAAACGTCATCCAGAAATGACATGCTTAGGCATAAGTTCTGGACGTCACTTAGGTCTGAAAGGCTAAAGAGTCAGAACGTCAAAAGTACGACTCACTGCAAAATTCCGATGAGTTGTTGCGTGAGATACGTGTAGTCGATAAAGAAATTTCCCGATCTGAGTCTGGCACAGTAGGCAAGACAGGTCAAAGTCATATTGTCAACTGTGAGGTTGAGCAGCAGTACGCTTCGGACCTCGGCAAGGAATTTGGAAAAAAAATGTAAAGCCTGGAGGAAAAAATGTCCTCAAATATTGAAACCAAATTTGACCAGATTTTATCGAAACTTGGCAAAGCCACATCAAAGAGCGATGATCAAAGATCAAGGTAAGGCTATAAGGGTCGAGGTCGTAGCAAAGGTCACAAAGGTAACAAAGACAACAAAGGTCACAACAAGGATCAAAAGTCCGACCCAAAGGAATAGCGGTCTCTGAATGTGGCCAAACAGAGGCCGGTCATATGACGAATGGCCAAAATACTAATGTAATGGACAGGCTTCTGGGTCCCTCTAACGAGGCACCTATCAAAATTCAAGGTCAAGAGGTCAAAGGTCTTATTGACAGTGGTTCAATGATTTCCACTATTTCCGAGACATTTTATAATAGTCTTGAAGATAGACCTCCAATACAGGAACTAAATTCCTAAGGTTTAGAGGTAAAGATAGCTAATGACTCAATCTTGAACTACTTAGACTATATTGAATGTTCTGTCAGTTTACCATTTGGCATTTTATTACTTGTCGTGCCAGACATAGAATATAACCAGCAGTGCCTCGCCCTGTTAGGTACAAATGTCATACGCGTTGTAAAATCATTAGCCTTGGATGACGTGACTGTTCCTACTCTGTGAAAACTTTGAGTAGGAAACCAATTACTTTGGCTCCCTACGAGTCAATGGTAATTACTGGCATAGCTAGAGGACTTGACCCAGATACGACGAATCTTGTTACAGAGAATACCATCAATTCTTACCTGAAGTATACAGTTTGCCCTCGTGTTATTAAGGTTCAAAATGGTGTGTCAAGTATTAAGATTCCAGTAAAAGTATGTAATGTTACAGGGAAACCTGTTACTATTAAGCCTAAAAGCATTATTTGTACAGCTAACCCAGTACGGGTGGTAGATAATCTTGCTTCAGACTTACCAGCTGACACAAAACATAGTGAGAAATCTGTACCAGAATAACTTGGTATAATCATTGATTATGAGAACCTTACTGACGAGCAACTGTTAAGGGCACGTCAGGTCCTGGGAAATTGGAAGAGTGCCTTTTCCACCAGTCCTTTTGACTTTGGTTGTACGGATCTTGTCAAACATCGAATTGACCTCATAGACGATAGACCATTTAAACAACCCAATCGTAAAATACCACCTGGTATGTATGAGGAGGTCCGTCAGCATGTCAACGAAATGCATGATGCGGGTGTCATAAGAGAATCAAACAGTCCTTATAGTTCTAATGTCGTGTTGGTACGCAAAAAGGATGGTTCTTTAAGATTTTGTATAGATTACCGCATTTTGAATTCGCGCACTCGTAAAGATGCTTATATGCTCCCACGGTTTGACGATACAGTAGACAGCCTGATTGGGTCACGTGTTTTTCAAAACTTGACTTAAGGTCGGGTTACTGGCAAGTCGAGGTCGAGGAGTCTGACAAACCCAAAACAGCTTTTTCCGTTGGTAACCAAGGTTTCTGGGAGACCAATCGGATGGGCTTTGGGTTAAGTTGTGCTCCTGCGTGTTTTCAGCGTCTCATGGAGCAATGCATGGGTGATATGTATCTCAAGGAGTGTTTAATCTTCTTGGATGATATTTTGATTTTTCCCGGACCCTTGATGAGCATCTAACCAGATAAGAATCAGTTTTCGCAAGACTAGTGAAACACGGCCTCAAATTAAAACCCTCAAAATGTGAGTTCTTCAAAACATCAGTTACATACCTTGGACATGTTGTCTCTGAAAAAGTTATAGCGACAGATCCTGAAAAGCTGTCTGCTGTGAAGAATTGGCCTCCACCTAAAAATGTGAAGGAATGACGCCAGTTTCTTGGGTTTAGCGGCTACTATAGACGCTTCATCAAGGATTGTTCAAACCTTGTACAGCCCCTAAACCAACTTTTACAGGGTCATGACTTAACAAGGAAAAGGGCTAAGTCCAAGCCTAAATCCAAGTCAAAGCCAAAGAAAAAGGCTGGGTGGTCGTGTTAGGAACCACAGCAAACAGCTTTTGATACTGTTAAAGTGAAACTGACGAATCCCCCTGTGCTAGCTTATGCTGAATTCTCGAAGCCATTTATTGTCCATACAGATGCTTGTGCCCTCGGGTTGGATGTTGTGCTTTATCAAAAACAAGATGGTGTAGAGAAGGTCATTGCATATGCAAGCCGTGGCTTAAAACCCAATGAACGGAATTATCCGGCACATAAGCTCTTAAATGGGCGGTCACCGACAAATTTCATGATTACCTCTATGGTAATACATTCCAAGTTGTCACTGACAATAATCCTCTTACTTATGTGTTGGGTAAGGCTAAGTTGGATGCAACCAGTCACCGTTGGGTAGCTGCATTGGCCAATTATAACTTTACCTTGCATTATAGACCAGGGAAAAACAACGCTGATGCAGACGGTCTCTAACGCATGTCTCAAATGAATCCGGATGCTATCAAGGCTAATTGCCAATCTGCTATCACCGAGCTCCACTGATGGATTGTGTAGTGGGTGAAGCTGTGTCTCATGTGGCCAGTGAGTGTGCAGTTTTATCTGATACACTAGGTACAGTTAATTGGCAGAAAGAACAGAAGGATGATTGAGACATAGCTAGAGTTTCAGAGCTCTTGGGAACCGGTTGTCATCCCAGGGGAAAAACGCTCAAAAGTGAATCCCCATATGTCCAAAAATTGATGAGAAACTGGAATAAGTTGACTCTCAATGATGGGGTTCTGTATAAAACCGCTTCTCTAGATGGTCGAGATGTGAAACAGTTGGTGTTGCCAGGGAGGTACCATTCGCTCGCCCTGAAAGGGGTTCATGATGACGCTGGTCATCAAGGGAAAGAGAGAACACTCTGGTTGGCACGGCAACGTTTCTATTGGCCAGGCCTAGGGAAAGATGTTGAGAGGAAAGTTGAGGTTTGTGAGCGCTGTGTACTGCGGAAGACACCAGTCAAACCCGTCGCTGAGCTGGTTCCTATTAAGACATCCAGACCCATCGAATTAGTCTGTATAGACTTTCTAGGGGTGAAAAGTCTAAAAGTGGCTATGAAGATGTATTAGTCATAACTGATCACTTCACAAGGTATGATCAAGCTAAGGCGCTGTTTGAGCATTTCATTGTGTTCTACAGTTTTCCTGAAAGATTGCATAGTGATCAGGGTCGTAACTTTTAGTCCAAAGTTATTTCAGAACTCTGCAAGCTAGCAGGGGTTAAGAAGACTAGGACTACTCTTTACCACCCTATGGGAAACTGTTAGGCTGAACGGATCAACAGAACTCTCCTTGGTATGTTAGCTACCTTGGAAGATGAGAAGAAAATAGACTGGAAGCACCACTAGTCCAGGCATATAACGCCACTAAGAGTGGTGCCACCGGCTTTTCACCCCACTATCTCATGTTCGGTTGGCACCCTTGGTTATCGGTTGATGCTTTTTTTGGTACTGACCCTGGTCAGCAGGGAGCAGAGGACCACTCCTCCTGTGTTAGCAAATTGCGAACGAGGATGGAGTATGCTTATAAAGCAGCCCAGACTGAGGCGTCCAAACAATCTGCTCAGAATAAACACCGGTATGATCGGTCTATACATGAGTCCAGGCTTGAGGTTGGCGACAGAGTCCTTATAAGGAAGGTTGGCCTCAAAGGGAAACATAAAATGGCAGATCGATGGGATCGGAAACCCTATTTGGTTTCTAAATTACCAAATAGTGATATTCCTGTGTATGAGGTGAAGCTTGAATCGGGTAAGGGACCCCCAAGGACCCTGTACAGAAACATGCTCCTCCCATTTAACACAATCCCTGTTAAAGATCCCTCTAAACTGCAAAACCGCAAGGGAAGCAGTAGGAAAACCAGTTCCCCCCTGCTCATACGAAGCCAGGATCAGCATCATCATCCTCAGCTACAGATTCGGAGTCTGAGGATGAGATTGCCACTACTCTGAGGCAACGAAGGCATCGCCTGCAACGAAACGGAAATCCGCCAGCTCCGCTGGAAAGGGTTACGCGAATCAAATCCATATGTAGAGACAGTCTCTATAGCTGGTGATGAGTCAGAGATGATTCCGGTTATCAATGAATCGGAATTCATCAGAACACTCAGTAGTGATCATGAGATCAATGAAATTAGTAGACAGGAGGAAGATACTTCTTAGTTACAGACTCCAGAAGTTAGACGTTCAAATCGCGTCTCTAAACCTCCAGATCGCTATGGGAACTGGATTTCCCCCATGCAAGCTATAAGTGGCAGTGACAATGAGGTTCTCGTGTAACTGTAACAATCCTGATTGTTTAAAGCAAATAACAGTGTATTATTGTTGTGTTTTTTAATAATATCCATTGTGTTTTAAATTTATTATTTCAATTAAGTCGCCCGATCTAAGGAGATCCGTAGGGGTATCCCCCAACCTCTCCAGTGTTAGATCTAATAACGATATGTGTATTTTAACTATTATATTGTGTATAATTTTAAACATAATTGTGTGGTTCCCGGATGGGTAATGACAGCCTCACAACTGTCATAGATTATCTCCCTTGGATCGCATGTTGATAATTATATTTAAATATATCTTTGGTATGGTAGTCACCAGTAATTTACTCCATTTATTCATTGGGATGTAGCAATAATACTTGTGAAAGTGCTTCTTGTGATAACTGTATTGTCCCAATGGGCATAATAATCATTATATATATATGCAATATAAGGAGATTGGAACATTAGGACGTCCAATCATATCCATTCCCCTAACCGGTGTTTTATAACCTATCATTTGTGAATTTGATATTGTTTAGTTAAAACTACCAATATATTGGACCTGATATGTTAACCATTAGGTTTTGCTTTATTTATGTAAGCTTCACTTCCATGATTTCAATATATTCAGTGGCACCGGAATATATATTTGCAAAATTTTCCACTTAAGTGTATAACTTACATGTATGCTGGAACAACGGTCGATTCAAACTGGTTTTCCATAATATTTAAATATTTTAAAGAATTTGGAATAATACCGAGAATCAGAAATGCCTGGAGTCATTTTACTCAGCAGGGGAGTATGTTGACTGGCTGTACATTATTGTACATGCTGAGTACTACTCTGTATTACTCAATACATAAACCGGGCCTACTCTGTCCATATGTATATGTTTACGTATGTATATGTCACACCTGAGTGAGAGAGTGGTATTAATGAACATGGAGCACCTGTGATTGTGCATGTCTCTTGAGTATTCTCTAGGCGCAACGCAATTACATTTCCTCACGCATCACAACCCCTCTTCCCATCCCATGAGACCTGGTAAGACACATCTACCCGTTTTAGTCTGTGATAGGATTCTATTTCATGTTCTTTTATACATTTACCTACAATTATCTATTGTATATTTACAGTCGTTGTATATTGTAATTGAAGGCTTCACTTGGAATTATTTAAAAGGAAGGCCGAACAAAGAACCTAGCGTCCTGGTTATATTTCATAATAGGGAAGGCTTACAAGTGTATTAGCTGAATATGTGCATACACCTATTTAACCAGGACATGGACTGTGGTGTAATAGCGAATCATAATATGTCTTTTTTAATTGAACGTCACTAGCTGTCACGTGATTAAATCGTAATTGAGGTATTCGTCTATACATTTTGGAATGTACTCCTGTATTTATACTTGTGCTATACTTGTTAATATGTAATATACCCGTGTACGACAGCTTCGTGTTCGGAGGAGTCATTATTAAGCCTTAAACACCTGCATTTGTGTTAGCTGTACATGTGAATACAAGTCTTTTAACCAGGACGTAAATTGTGTTGTTACAAATACGCGATTGTGTTTTGCCTGTGGACGCCATTTTGAAATGACCGTCCTACGACTTCATATCAATTTGTATTCTGGTCAGTTTGCTGACAAGGAGGTACACTAGCGTCCGGAGCAATCACGATGTCATAGGTTTGTACTATTATATCAAACCGTTTAAGTTAAAAGCAGGTAATATTAACTTTAGGAAGTACATTGTATCTAGGAAGTGAATCTCGACGTGTATTTTCGACTCGAACATTCTATATTGCTCATTCCAGGGTTTCCATGCAATTCTTTTCTTTTTCATATTGTGCCTCTCGTTTAATAGATTTTGAATTCGGATTATGGTTTTGTTGACGCATCGAAATTCTCTAGTTTGTTTTACAAAAGTCCAAGTGCAGATTATGACGATGTTTTGAAAATCATCAACCTGTTTTATTAATACTTTTTCAAATAAGTGTTAGATGGTTTGACAGTTAGCTTTTACACAAGGTTTTTTCCGTCGGAAGTTTTCAACAGTACCTTTTTATTGTTTTCTATCCGTAGAATTTGACAGCCCGTGTTTAATATAGACCTGGCAATTCTAAGTTATATATACAGTTTATGATAGTACTGGCCGAATAAGCATTAAGACGTCAGAGGTGGTATTTACATAAACCCTTTTATACCAAATAATTTCACGTAGAAGTATGTTGGTCGCATCGAGGTGAACTATGTAGGGAATTTATTGCAATCTTTATTTCTGAATTATTCAAATTCTTTATTACTAATAAACCTCAGAAATACCAAAAAGAATGTGATGTTTTAACTATCACAAGTCTGATTTATTCTCTTTAAAGATAAGATAGCGGACATGTACGCAAGTTTTTTTGTCGACGGTTAAGGTACACAGTCATTTTCTTTTGTAATATAACACGATATCTTTATCAATGGCCATATAATATGACAGCCGAAGATCAATAGGGACCTGGCAATTACGTGTACGACACATAAAGGTTTTGTTAAGGAACAATGAGTCCTTTTCTCTATACACACTATAAAGTTTACGTCGATAATATGAGGTACCTAGATGGGTAAACTGTAAGGAAATATTTGAAATAAAACTTGCACTTTGTGCATATTCATCTCTGTGTATAAAGATAGAGGTTTGTCGAAATTTCTAAACACAAATCAATTCTTTATTAAAAACAGTTTCACAGGCTGCGATATTGTAAACAATCTAATAAACCTAATATAACAGAAATGATAACGATTTCATATCGAGTTTATTGCATTATTTTGACTGATGAACATTAATATCAGAGATGTTAAGCTACCTGTACTTCCTGTACCAGTACTATGTGGGGTTTTGTAAAAAACCCGATACTGTCCACAACAGTGTTTACCGCAAACTTTCTAGTTTGTTTATATACGAGTGTGATGATCGATATACCGGTAGGGTTAACCCTGATAAAGAGGTAACCATTTTGGTAGCCGACATATCTATCTGTGTAATGCAAGTTGTTTACGTATTTGTAACGGTAGAGATTCAGAAAATTTTCCAAATGATTATTCGTATTGTTGGCACAACGGAATGGGCGTTGGCAAAACGGAATCGATTACATCTCGGTCAAAGGCCAACAGAGAAAAAGAATAGAGATCTTAATCTTTTGTTGATTATGATTGGGTATACCATTTACAAATCATACTTTATCAGTGAAAAAAGACAAAAAACAATTGACATTTTTAAGATGTTTCAAATAGATCTAATGTTTTATATGAAGCACTTGCGTAGCTACATATAACAGAAATAATTTAATTTAGAGTCTGAATATACATTCAGAGATAACAGAGAATACTAATTTTTAACATTATCAATAAAAAAGAATATTAGTAAAATGAAGGATCTAATATACCAATGAATGATTAAATGAATGAATGAATGAATGAATGAAAGTTTGACTGAATTAGTGAAATAAATGAATGAATGAAATGTATGAATGAATGAATTAATTTCTATAAAGAAAGGGGTGAATAAATAAATAATTAAAGATGAATACTGAAAGAAAAGTTGGTACCAAAATCAACAGCATGTAACAAAAAGTATCTTTTCATTTTTTTTACCAATGTACTTTTTTAATGTGTGAACATTTAAAATAACCAAAGTCTGCTACATAAAAATCAGATTTAAATAAATACAACATTAACTTAAAAAAAAAAGAAAAAAAACCAACACATCCATATTGCATGAAGCCCGCTGGGGCTTTTTCAATTTCAAAATATTTTATTATTGATACATTCAACAAATTAACAAGAAAAAAGAATTAGTAAACATCTGTATCAATAAATGGATTAGACAACAGGCTAAGCCTATATTAGTCTTTCCCGCTGGGGTTTCATGGTCAATATATTTACATTCTGATTGTTTCTTCTCTATATGAACATACCAACTGAAAACAACAAACACTACACTATGAATACATCATGAATACAGTATGAATACATCCATTCACGTGAATTACTTATGACGTAATATATTAGTCTTGTTCAATGGGAGGCTTACGGCTCCGCTTCGGATAACATGGAGAACGCCCCCGCGTCAAACGTTCAAATGACAACGGTAGATTATTGGCGCCAATTTTTCGCAAATTGTGGCTGTTTCGCCTTTTTCGTTTAAAGGACGGCGCAATAACAAACGCAGTTGATTAACCAGTTGTTCAATAAATAAGAAAATAAATTAGACAATTGTTCAGTAGTAAAAATGTAAATATATGAATTGAACGGCGTTGTTTTAATGTTCATGCCGGTATGAATGCAAATCGGTTACATCCATATTGACCATGAAGCCCTAGCGGGCTTCATGCAATACGGATGTAACCGCTTTGCATTCATACCGGCATGAAAATTAAAACAATGCCGTCCAATCTCTATATGAATGTAACTGTTTTGCATTTATACTGGCATGAAAATTAAAAAAAAAAAAAAAACCCGCCGTTCAATTCATATATTTACATTTTAATTATAAAACAGTTTTCAAATTGCATTTACTATTTCTTGAACACTTTTGTAAATAACTGCATTTGTTTTTGTGTCGTCCTTTAAACGACAATGACAGAACAGCCCTGATTTGAATCAAATTGGCGCCAATAGATCTGGAGAAGAAACTATATACAAATATGTAAATATGTTAATATATGAATATGAAAACATCTTTGTTTTGCCATGTTTAACAGTTTATTATTGGCAGTTTTAACAAGTTGTCTGACCATGCCCCCATACATGTGCAAATGTACACACGATTCCCATTAGTAGATAATGATACACCTGTGGATAGTCAGACAGGGAGCGTGCAACCCTTTTATCACTGGAGTGATCATAATGATATCAATAAGTCAGTTTGTCTATCAGGGAAAGTTACACAAGATATTATGAATAACTGTGTTCGCCGATTTACAAATGAGCTGCTCCAAGCTATGGAAACCGTCTATAAGGATAAAACCATCTATTGTGCCTGAATTAAGAAATTGTGAATCATTAACTAATTTACTTGATTCTGAAAACTGTATTTTGAATAATACATATACTTTCTTATCTAAAGGGCGCACAGGAACAAGTTTCAACTAGGTAAACTATGTAAAAGTTATATATTGTCTGCATTAGGTTGTGGAGATGTAGAGTTGAACCAATCATCATTAAAATTCAATTCAATTTTACCACTTATTCGTCACAGAATTTTTGAGCAAGAACAGCAGTATTTAAGAGGTTTATTAGAGTCATCGTCTAAATGAATATATGTCAGAAGGGGTAGTGGCATTAGGGTTTTTGTCATTATCTAATCAGATGTCTGTATGAGTGTAAACCTCTCCAAATATTCACACCTTTGTTAATCAGACCTGATACAGGTAAAACAACAGCTAAAGGGTCTCAATGCAGATATTTTCATTGTTCATATTTGTCCCTGGTTTAATCGATTTTTAGTTCGGATTGTGATTTTGTTAACGCTTCGGTATTTTCTGATTTATTTTCAAACATGTAACAAATAAATCTTCTTTGCTTGAATTTTTATTTACACTTTTACCAGTGAAACATCGAAAATTTTTCATTCTATAAAAGTGATATTTTTCACTAGTGAGAAATATGATTTGACCAATCAGGACGCTGCTTACAAACGACATTTGGGAAAATCAGAAGCTGCCATTGCAGATTTTCATATAAAAAGTAATAAACAGAATATCTAACAGTATCTTCATGCTGTGCACTCATGAAAAATATCAAAACATTAGCCCCACTCGTAAAATATGTTTGGTATTACTGAATACACTGCTAGATATCCTCTATTTATTACAAACATAACACGCTTATGATATAATATATTAATTTTATCAACATTTTTAATGAACTCAATGTCATGCTGTTAGACCCAATAGAACTACCAAAACTTGGCTTATGAAATTTCTTCTCATTATTTTGATTGAAATCATATTATTCAATTCATATTATTTCCATGAGTGTATTAGATTTCTTCTTATGTAAGTTATTGTAATTCAAATACAGGGATGAACGTATAATTTTATATGAATTTATTTTAAGTTTAACATATAGCATGGCACAAAGTGTCTAAACGCTAAAACAATAGGCATAGTCTATGATTTATAGCTATATTGTAGTTTAACAACTCAACAAAATTACTTATATAAACAGAACAGAAATATTCATTAATACATATTGATTGACTTATATGTTTCAATATCCTACATATATCTCGTGAATATAATAAGAATGTGGCCCTTACAGGTAAACTTAACGCCTGGTGGGACTCTAAGTGATATCGTAGTGCACTCCATGTTCAGACGGAGTTTACTTTGAGTAACCATTAGTATACACTCAACACCAACTGTATGTTGTGTTAATGTGTTTTTAAAAAAATCGATAAAATATGTGGTCAAACAGAATAAACATGACAATTATTGCTCGCAGTTTGATAGTTTAGTTTCATTTTGAGTACCATTCTAGTAAAATTTATCGATGATATCTAACAGTGTCTTCAGTAATATAAAATATTGTCACGAAGCTATGCTTCATTACTTTGTGTTGGCTACATGTACACGTGTACTGGTGTCCAGGTGGGGTGATCTATATTTAGCCACCTCATTTGTACAACCAGCCTGGGTACCTGTTCCATTTATAGCGTGCCCGGGTCGAGATGACTTTACCTGTAGTTGGCGAATTGTCCAATTGTAATATTTTGTAACGTGTGTTTGAGTGTGAGTCAAGTGGCCACAGGTATGAGAGGTTTTCTTGGTAAGGTGTGTTCCTTTGTTTGGTGAGACAGAGCTTAGATGTTGAACGGTGCAGACGTGCTTTTGGCACTCTGTTTTATTGTTAGCTTATAGCTATGTATATAGTTCTGACTTATACATGAAGATAATAACTGAATACAGCTTTTAGAAATATATGCAGCTGAGTTTATCTTTATTTTAATTAATGACATGGTCCCACTACGCGAGCTCCGTAAACATTATTGTTGACCACGCTATTTGTCACAATATATTTAACGAGTGGGGCTAATGTATTGATATTTTTCACGAGTGCGCAGCACGGGTGAAAAATATCAAAATATTTGCCACACGAGTGAAACATGTTTGGTATTACTGAAGATACTGTTAGATATTCTGTTTATTACATTTTTATAGCAAAATCTAGTGGCAGTTTTTGATTTTTCCAAATGTCGTTCGTAAGAAGCGTTCTGATTGGTCAAATCCGAAAAACACTAGTGAATATTATCACTTTTATAGAATGAATAATTTTTGATATTTCACTGGTAAAAATGTAATAAAATCACGTTCTACACTTTCTCTTATATACAGCATATTAGTTACAACGATTAGATGTTGTCTTATATGTTGTTCACTACCAAGATCGGTGATCTGTCAGAAAACGTTTCAAATGATCTTTGCGTATTGTGATATTTCTCTCGGTGCAAAAAGGAAACTTCATTACTATTCCCTGTGAAAAGCAAGAATAATGTGAGTTTTTATTTTCCAGTTAATGAACTAATGAACGCAGGTGATATGTGTTTGTTTGCCAATATCCAGAAGGTTTACAAAGTATGTTAGATTCTCTGTGGGAATTGAGCAGAACTTGGAATTGATTAAATAAGATTGTATGTAGCTACAATCACATCTATCAATTTTTTTCTGAAGTTATCATTTGGAAACAAACAAAATACAAAAATATGCATTTATATTTTAGCAACAGTGACCTTGGTAGTTGACCTTTCGACCCTAAACTCGATCCCAATCTGTATTACCCCATAAACTAACATTGTATGAAGTTTTCAACGTACAATTGAATCTTCAAGCAAAATTTATTGTCGAAAAGTTGAACTCCCCCTTTAAAGAGCTATTATATCAACACATGATAGATAGTCATTTTATCACTTTTTATATAACTAAACCTATTGAAAGATAACTTAACACACACATATGCTGCACCTTTTAAATTTAGTAATATATACAGTATGCCAAAAAATGAATTAAACTGCATCAAACAGCTGTTTCTTCCTCCAAGTTAATACAAACAAATGCTAACAAAATTTAGGATATCGTCTCATAAACTAAATATAGAAAATTGAAGACATTCGTAGAAACAGGATTCGAATACATGTAATTTTAGAGACATAAAGACGAGTTACAATTTTTATAGTGATTTAAGTCGCAGATTTAAATAGAACTGTTAGCCGATGACTGTCTAATATCCCTACTTGAGAAATGTTTAATCGGAAAACATGTTTATAGTGACTGGTTACCATAGCATCCATAATATTAAGAAAAGACAAGTGGCATGCACATCTACACAAGTCATGGTCCTTCATATCTGTGTCAAGTTTCATTGAAATCGGCCAAGTGGTTTAGAAGGATTTGTAAAGACAAATGTTTTCTATAGAAAACCAGTTTATAGTGACTGGTTACCATAGCAACCATACTATTAAGAAAAGACAATTTGAATGCACATCTACACAAATCATAGTCTTTCATATTTGTGTGAAGTCTCATTGAAATTTGCCAAGTGGTTTAGAAAGATTTGTCAGGACCAAGTTTGTGTATAGAAAACCTATTTATAGTGACCAGTTAACATAGCAACCATAATTATGGGAAAAGAAATAATGCATGCACATCTACACATGGTCCTTAATATCTGTGTGAGGTTTCATTGAAATTGGCCAAGTCGTTTAGAAGGAGTTGTCCGAACAATTTTTTACTGCAGACATGTTTATAGTGACCAGTTACCATAGCAACCATAATTTTGAAAAACGAAATGTTGCATGCACATATACACATGGTCCTTTATATCTGTGTGATGTTTCATTGAAATTGGCCAAGTGGTTTAGAAGGAGTTGTCCGAACATTTTTTTCTGCGGGAAACCTGTTTATAGTGACCAGTTACCAAAGCAACCATAATTTTCTGAAAGGAAATGTTGCATGAACATATACACATGGTCCTTTATATCTATGTGAAGTTTTATTGAAATTGCTCAAGCGGTTTAAGAGGAGTTGTCCGGACAAACGTTTTCTACAGAAAACCTGTTTTTAGTGACCAGTTACCATATCAACCATAATTTTGAGAAACGAAATGTTGCCTGCACATCTACATAGACAATGATATATATATATATATACATGGTCCTTTATATCTGTCTGAAGTTTCATTGAAATTGGCAAAGCGGTTTAAGAGGAGTTGTCCGGACAAAAGTTTTCTACGGACGGACGGACGATATCCCCTAACTTCGTTGAGGGGAGGAGAGTTATAAAAAAGCTATTATTATTTTTAGTTTAATTTTTTATATGCCAATCATTACAGATGCGTTACATCATAAAGTTTTAAATAGTAAATTAAGTCCATTCCCATAAACTTAAGACAAACTACACTGAAAAGGAGAACCTTCCAAAATAGGTACTCTACCCAGATTGGTGTTGGGTCAAAACATTTTCCAAATAACACTTTTTATTACATTTTTACTGTTGGAATATCGAAAATAGTTCGTTCTATACCAGTAATGAACCAATCGAAACACTGTTTAGAACTGACAATTGGGAACAAGAATAACCTGCCTGAATAAGTTTTGCTATACAAATGTAATAAACAGAACTGCACACTTCAATAATGAAAAATAAAAATATGAGCCACACGAGTGAAATATATTTAATTTGTATTACTGAAGATAGTGTTAGTTATTCTCTATACATTTAATGCTTGTGGTCCATGCAGGGAACTGCATATAAGTATTTGTATGCATGTATATAAAACAGTTTTGTTGTTCATTTGGATTAACACAGTCGACAATGCTTTTTATCTTTACAGGAGCAAGCATGAAAACACTCATGCCTTTAGTTGTGTTGTTGGTGTGTGGAATACATGCGGTGCACTCTGTCGATTGGAATGGAGGTTTACCGATTCTTGCCGCCAATAGTAACAGCATATATCAATTCGGCGGAATTGTATTAGCAGTGGCAGTTATCTTAACATGTATGTATATATCATTATCTGGACAAATACTGTTTTACATAATAAATTTATTAACACAAGTTAATAACGTTCTTTTATTGTGGTAATTAATATTATCTTACTGTAGTTTCTCTTCACAATTTGGTCCATTGTTTGTTTCAGTTTCAATGCAGTCTGTTATCAAAGGAATGTGTGCAAATGTTTTTTCGGTATATACCGTATAACCCTAAATAAAATTGTGGTAATTCCTTAAAATTTCATTTGTAAAGACACGTATATAAGACATAGGCCTTATAAAATTCTTTGGTAATAATGTGCATAAATTTCACCTCTAGACAATTTCAACAAATTAGAAGTTTGATTACAACATACCGCGCCACACATGGCGGAATATGATGTCATCACTTTCGGCGTTGTCTGACCATATAGCAGTATTACAATCTTTCAAAATACCCGTTAATTATAAAGACTCCGACCTACCTCGTCTATATTGGATATCTAAGCTTCACAAGGATCCTTATAAACAACGTTTTATCACTGGTTCTTCTCATTGCTGAACCAAGCCATTAACACCATTTCTTACTACCATTCTTAGTACCGTTAAATCAGGGCTTCAGTCTTATTGTGACACTGTATACTCCAGGAGTGACATAATGGGATGGGGATTTTAAAAAACTCAAAAGATCTCTGATCAATCTTGAGCACCCTCTTATCACAAATGTTTCGTATATCAAAACATACGATTTTTCCATCCCGAAGATATAATAGGAATGATTGAATTCCTGATTGACAATATATTTGCTGAGTTTGGAGGAAACATTGATTTGCTAATAGTTTTATAAATTTTGTTTTTCCAAATGAAAACATCGAATCTAAAGCAATAATTAAACTCTTCGGACATTTTGACTTTATGTAAAATTTGTACTGTACATATCCTAATTCTGTAAAATGTAACAAGAGTCACAACTTGATGTTTTGAAGCGCTAAGGGATGCTTTGGAAAAACAATAAAGAATGTAATAAAAACCATTACTTGTCCACATTTTTTATAACTGCTCTGTAGTATTGCAGTTTAACTATACGAAAGGTATTCAGAAACTTGAAAAGATACATTAGCATGTTTTTCGTTTTATCCACACAATTTTTGTCTCCTCTATTATAGAACTTTTAATATTATCAAATGAAAATTTCTTTAACATGTATGAACACTTAAGAATATGGTATGTGATCTTCTAGAAACTCTGAGCAACTTAGAAAATATTTGTTGCTAACTGCAGCATGCAAAATATTTCTCAATTAGACAAAGATGGCGACCACAACACCTGCTCATAGTTCTGATCAACCTGCATCTCCCTAATCCCCGTGTAGTCAGTTTGCCTGTCAACAGTCGACATCTATCAGGAAAATCTGGATATTTGGAACAAGCCCTATATTAACGAATCAACTGCAATAAGAAAAAAAAAAAGATTGGAAAATTGAAATCGCCACATTTATCTAATACCTTAGTTATAAGCTGTTGAAATCCAAAATCTCAAAGCTGTCACGGTTTGTCAAAATTACTGGGTAACGCGTACCATAGCATATTTGTTGCAGGCATACTAACGTATGTGCAGTCAAGTTACACAAACTAAACATTTTCTTTCGTTTGTGTCCACAGTACCTATAGTACTTTATTTTATTGTCAGATGTTCCTACTGTGGAAACACCCGAAGTAAACCGCATCGCCTTAATAGGAGAGCGAGCAGAACTGAAGTGTTTGGTGACATCAAGTCTACGGATGACCTCCGTTTGCTGGCAAAAGTTTTTGCCTGAAGGGCAATTTGTTCAGCTGAGTTTAGATCAGTGGAAGTATAGCGGATCAAAACTAAACCAACCAAACCTGATAATCAACAAAATAACGAAGGGTGATGAAGGCGAATATGTGTGTACCGTCTCCAATTTTTGTGGAAGTTGCCAGAGTGCACCTATTAAGCTGAAAGTTAAAGGAGGTAAAATATTATGTGCCGTTTTCGATTATGGTTTTTGCAAATATAATTATATATACAATGTATATGTTATTTGATACTCGTGCAATTTAAATAGATGAAGAATAACGACCGTAGACACACAGGAAATCGTCCAATGTTTCAGGCGACCTACCCCTTTACCAAGTCATGGACATGATAATTTACATATATCAACATATAACATAGGTGGATAGAAATTATCTAATAAGCGTTCAATAAAAGTAACTGCATATCCAGAATAATTGCCATTTGGTTACAAGCTAACCAAGAGATAGTTTATATATAATGATTTTTTTTAGATTTCAATTTTCATTCAATTTTAAGCTTTCAAGATATACACTAACAGATGACAATGACACACACATGCTGCACCTTTTAAATGAAGTAATAGATACAGTATGCCGAAAAAATTAATTAAACTATATGATACAGTTGTTTCGTCCTTCTTGAACTCTTAGGTGATGCAAGGCGCCTAATTTTTTGAATCCAAAATGTCTTAACTAATGTAGAAGCAGAAGGGTCAAGTGCGTAAAACCCCTTTAGTTAAAGGATTTGTGCAACGAAAAATGAAAATTTTATATTTGGTAAAAGTCATGTTTTAAAACCATATTTTCACCGACCTCTAAATCATGCATATTTTGTGATCCAGAACGAGGCCACTCCCCCTGTGACGTCATCTTAGTCCGGGAAAATCAAGCTATCGCCATATTACACTGTTTGCTTACATAAACCTTGTATATGTATAACGTGTATAACAGCAAATATTGTTGTGATAGTTACATACTGATACATACATTACGTACAATATACTTTATAAAACGAAAGTCCATGCATACTTTTAACTTATATTGGCCAAAATGGTGTTTTGTGGGACATTTGAATGCTAATTTCGTTCGTCATCCCGAAGAATATAGAATGTCAAGAGATCGACACCCTGTCGAAACATTACAAATCACGGGCGTGCCATTCACAGGGGATTAGTGATCTAACACAAGCGTGACACTAATTAGTTGATTGGTCAGTGAATTCACCTTGATAAGACAGGTAGATGGTAACATTTTACCTTTATACTGCTATATATACTGGCTGACATCAGTCAGGACGACAAAAGTAGGAGTCCAATTCCGGGGCATGGGGTTCCTGATGACATATCTCTCCAATCTTCTCACGAAACTACTACCAAAAAATGCAACCTTCCCCATCTTCACGTCGAACTAGTAATACCCAATAAACTACGTCACTCCGATATATAGCCCTTCTGTTATTATAACAATCCACACCCAGGTGCCCACAAGTCTACCGCCGATAAAAACACCGATAGATTTATGAATTCATACAACAAGAGTGATAATCACTAAACAAACAACGCTAAAACCCTAGACTACCCAAACCCATACACCCAGCCACAAAAATAAACGCTAACAAAACACTACACATCGGCAAGACACTCAAACATAATAATAAACCGATAAGAGTAATCAATACAAGTCAAGACAGAAAATAAAACATAGATAAAAAAAAAATGAATAAACCCTAATGGAATAAACGGAATAAACCAAAAAAGTATACCGCCCACTCCACCCCCCCCCCACCAACGCCGCATTCAACCTCAACTAAGCCCCACCCCTTACTAGCCTAAAAACCTTACTAGCACTACAAAATCACCCCCGACCCCCCCCCCCCCCCCCAACCACCTCTCACGCCCCACCCTATAAAAAATCACATAATCCACCCCATATACAGCACACCTCTATCTTATAACAAGAACTCAATCACGACCTCCCCCCCCACCCCCATCCGAACCACCCATCCCACCCAACCTTCACCATAACCTCAACCCCAAAGATAACCTCAAGCACCACCCCTCACACTAAAAAATAAAAAACGTCAGCAAAGATAGCAAGATTCAAGGAGAAAGATCAGGAAAGTGGCTTAAGAAAGATGACATTGTGAAGATGTAAGTCAGACATGAAATATGTGAATGAACAGATCAGGTTTATAAGAATGGACAACAAAAAAACATAGTTAATTATCACCTGCATGGCACTCACGCACCTGCACATAGTCCATCGGATAGGACTTTAAATGGTGTCCCGTGTAGGAATGTCCAACCTGCACGCTAAATATCCCTCTGTGTATTATCGTAAGAGTAGGCGCGTAAACGCCGACACAGAGGCTAGGGATAAGATAGGGCTCGTATAACTTTACCTTTTATTAGAATATTTCGATGGACTTTAAAATTTTAACTACATACCAAATTACATAAGTAGGTACGGTTTAAGGTCATAGGACCCAGGGTGACGGAAATTAGCAATATATAAATAAGTTCGACCATCGGCACCTCTCAAATTTAACAGTCACCCTGCCGTCACCTACGACTACGCCACGCCAGACACTTTGACGAGATACGGCCCCCCCCCCCCCCCCCCCCCCGAGGGAAGGCAGCTTCCCTCACGCCGGACGGAACACCGATTAACATCGGTGTGTGCTTCGGCGTTAAACTCGTAACTAACTAACTAAAAAAGTCAGGACGACGAAACCCGTACCAGAGCCATAAAAACGATACACACGTACACCAGGCAACCAGATTTATATTTATACCAATTTGACGGGGGAAAAAACCAGAATTAATGTTTATTTCCAATTTTTTCGCATTTTACGGTACGTGTAAAATAGTATGTAATCGGGGCCTTATTTGTACTTGTACTCTGAGTATTAAAAATTCCACGTAGAATATTCCGAAAATAGGATGAAATGTAAATCCAACATTATTTTATTTAGTTTTTTTTTGTTCAAATATATCACGGAATTGGATTAGATTTTGCTATCTAGGTCCGTGGTTGTATGTTTATATGTGGGTTATAGAAAGCAAATAACCGAATAATAACCTTTAAGGAAATTCTTTTTAATTTATTTTTTTGTGATGGTTGGTGGCGGTGGTGGTGGTGGGGTCGATCGGAACGTCCAGGGTGTCTATATCCGAATTACAATAATACATTTTCTTAATATATTAGATATTACATAAATTCTTCAGCTACATCTTTGCTAGTTACCTAATGCAAAAAAACCCTGAGGTCATCACAGGTGTGAAATGACTTACCTGAGATATCAAAGGGATGCGCGGCGGCCGGTAGATGTAAAAAAGACGATCGGTACATTCAATTATAATCTTATACATCTGGTCAATTAACACATAAGGAAAGGTATACAATAGATTGATACCCTGTCAAATTATCTCAGATAATAATTAAATGTACATTGCGATGTACATTATTTCGCCCACTATACATATATTTTGTAATCACTGTAAAAAATATGAATTAGAAAAAAAACAACGTCGCTAGTGAAAGCGTTACGATGGATAGGTAAAATCTGTCACCGACATGGAGCTTAATAAAGAAGCGATATTTCCTTCTTCAAATTCCCGAATTATCCCACGCAGAGATCGACACGGGAATACTATCGAAAGTTCGGTTTTTCTGAAGCAAATCAAAGATGGGAATGTTCTGTACCACAACTAAAATAATCGCATGTTAAAATTGTTTGCATTTCTGAGCTAACGTAAAATAAATGAAAATAAGAACTTTCGTATTAACATTTATCTACCGTGATCCCGACCTTGTAATTTAATTCCGTGAAAAGACATGATACATATTATTATTCATGTTGTGAATTCCCTGTCATAAGTGTACCGTGTTAATATATACATGTAATATATAATGTATATTTATGGGGTCCTGGTTTCGTTTGTTCGTATTTAAACCGAACACATATAGAATTTACAATAGCATTTTTAGATAGTTAGATTGTATTTCACATTTTTTTCGAGTCGAAGTAACATATGCGTGTTGACAATGTTTTCTATGCTGATGTCGCTTTCCCTGGTATGTCTACTTGTCCGTCTCTGAAAGCGACAAATAATTCTGTAGCTCTATAAACATGTTTTTTTATGTGAATAAAATATCAAGGTAAACTCTAATACACAGTACATCACTATATGTATCTGGCATGCTGAATGTTGCCAAAATTACAGTATTTTAGGTCGGTAATCAGCGGACCTAATATAAGAATGTAACCAGGTAAGGTTAGATTGAGGAGTCCTTGGACTAAGATGACGTCACGCGATCACGTGACCAACGAACTCATTATCTCTAGTTTCGCTTGGGAGGTCCAAGGCGTATGACCCGAATTTCGTGTCAATGCAAGAAAACCAGACCCCGCGCGATCGTCAGGGCATGTTATTATGGTTTTACAATAATACTTTTATCAAATATAAAATTTTCATTTTTCGTTGCACAAATCCTTTAATTAATTCAGAAGAAAACGTTAAGTTTTTTTTCTGTATAATTTCAAATCATGTTCTACAAAATTGTGTTTATTATGTACCATGCCACTACTCAAATGAGATTAACTGTGGCTATGGAGGCTAAGGCAGACCTCTGGGACTTAAAACAAAACACCAGCAGAGTCTACCACCCCCTATCATGAAAGATGATGTAACACACAGTTTTGCTGCATCATTTAAATTTAGAAATAGATACAGTATGCCGAAAAAATGAATTAATTTAAAAACATGGATTTGCTAATACATGTAGTTTTAAATATTTTATTTTTCGAAATGAAAACATCGAGCTTAAAGCAATTATTAAACTCTTTGGACATTTTGACTTTATGTAAATTTTGTATTGTACATATCCCAGCTTTGTTAAAAGCAAAACGAGTCTCAGCATTTAGCTCAAATAATGTATCTATCGTGTATACGTGTTTACTGAATAGAACAGTCGGGGACGGTCAATTATATTCAACATAATGATTATGACGTTATAATAAAGATGACGTCACCAATCGGTTAATGGCATTCATAAAGCTGTATATGTGTCGATTAGTAATAATATTAATAAAACGCTTTATTTATTGAGAATAAAAGACAAAGAAGAGTTAATATTCCTCTGTTAGTCCAAAGATTAGTTCGAACAAAAATCATCAATATCATTATCATAGCTATCATGCTATGTAAGCACAAAATCAGTTACGCTGATTCAACTACCATAAATATACATACAACTAAAGTATCAACACCACACCTTCATTTAAGTTAAACAATCAAACTATGATATACTGTTCTATTCCTAACCAATTTGGTATTAAGTATTAGTACCACATTTAGCATTGGTAACACAGTTATTTGGTCAAATCAAAGTCCTGTATAAATATAAGCACCAAATAGCAGGCACTCTGGTCTAATCACTTAAATTACATGCACCATTCGATTGCGAACATTGTCTTTTTTCTGTTAATGTAAAAGAAAAATAGTGTCTGCTAGTACTAATATTTAAGCGATGAATAGCTTAGTAAATGTTGTTACAGTCCTATAACACACATTGCTATTGATGACAAACTAAATAAAGCCCGGTAGTGATTTATGTAAGTTTGTCAGCGAGAGTAATGTGTGTTATAGGACTGTAACAATATTTGCTCAAATGTTCATTACCTAAATTTACATTTCGATAGAATCATTGTGCTTTATTTAGTTTCTTCGGACCGATTCTGAACAGCAAATCAAGTGAAGACAACAACCAAAATCGATTAGGTCACAATCGAAATTTATGACGTCACAATACCAATTGCTGTTATAGTCTGTCTGAGGCACTGGGTGTTAAAGGCGTATGGCAGCAACTGCCTCTTAGCATGGTTTCCATAGAAACTTACAAAGCAAATGTAAATATAACATTATGATATTGTTGCATAATTATCGTAATTCGTGTAATTCGTGTTTATATATAATAGTTATCATTGCAAGCGTCTTGTTGTATCCTTTAGGTCCACCAACGCTGAATATGAATCCAAAATCACACTACAAAACGGAGGGAGAAGCTGCCATTTTAAAATGCACTGTCACAGCAAAACCACCAGCATCAGATCTTACTTGGACCAAAGAAGAAGAAGGGAGCAAACGTGAAATTGCAATTGACAATGATAAGTACATCGGTGGTACACTTGATACTCCCTCGCTGATAATAGATGATACAGAAAAAAAATACGATGAAGGGACCTATATATGTGAAGCAGAAAACATTGCAGGACCTGGGAGCAATTCCGTGCTCTTGAATATAAATAAGAAAACTGCTAAAAATGAAACAAGTAAGTGATGTATTTGGTGTTCTTAACGCTGATAAACATTGTCAAGAATCCAATGTGCTACAAGCTACATATGCTATGAGATATAACTGCGTTGCTAAGATTATATGATGGCGTATTTTTATTAATATCCAAACAAATTCTATATACTTCTTTCCTCTTCTCGTGTCTCAAGACCGATGCGAAGGGATTCCCTCGGTCTCGCCTGTAATCCTGATGAGCTTATGCCATGGTGCGGCGCCCTTCGTCTTTCTGTCCAACATCACCTTTTTGCTTTTAAACGACAGTACCTAAATAAATAAAATGCCAAGTGTAATTATATTTGGCCACTGTGTACATGGGAAATATGACTTTAATGTTTTCTCGACAAAATGAAGTGTATGTCAAATCTTTAAAATAACCAGATGAAGTATTTATAGGTATAGGATAGGTTTTTGCATTAAGTACCATAAAGCTAAAAAATTATATTGATACATTCAATATAAAAGGGGGTGAACAACTAAACAAAATTTACAAAGGGCCCAGAGACTGATACTAGGCAATTATGTTCTTCGAATAAAGTAATGAATAGTTTCCTCAAATCGATAAACTTTCCACCCTTTCAAGGTCTCAAGAGTCACATTCCGTAACTTTTTTTCAAGTTTTCTTTTGAATAACAAGAAGGCACAGAGAACTGAAACTTAGGCAGTAGGTTCCTTGGATAGAGTCTTATTAGTTAATTTCTTATACAATTGGCATTGACGTACCTTTAAGGAAAAAGGGGTAGACTATGTAAAACCTTCAAATCATTCTGAATAAATAAAAAGCTTAAAGTACTTAGATTTAACAAGTAGAAAGTTTTGAAAAAAGAAACAAAGATCTTGAATTTTTTTCTCATGATTTATCAGGAGGCCCGGAGGGATAAAGTATGTAACTCTTTTCTTTTGAGTTTGAGTCTCGTTCACGTCTACTCAACTGTAAATGAGTACGTGGTGTGGCAGTGCTAGAAATTGTAGAATGCTAGCTGTGAGCGCCGAAATAGCAGCACCGGTTGCATGCTCCCCAGGGAGTTGAGAACGAAATTAACTGATTGCTAAGGTTCCATAACCACGAACTATAATAATTTGTGAACCGCTTTGAGACGGTTTTTAAGGCGTCGTGATAAAGAGGTATATAAGAACCTCAAATTAGTATTATTATTATTAAAGAGGACCTATAGTTGTATACAAGTGTGTTATAATCACATTTTCTTTAGTTCTCCAATTTTGAATAAAAATATAAATGTTTCTTTTTTTCTGCTTTTAGCTATTCGTGTTTTGTTTATATACCAATCTGTTAATTGTGCATATAATTGCCAATTTAATATATATTTAATGATATCATTGTAAATATGTTATAATCGTTTTTCTATGAAAACTGCTTTTAAGACGCTATGGCAATTTTGTCTAATTTTGAATGAATGTATAACAATTATCAATTCATTATTTTCAGTTCTTCAAGACGAAGAAAATGACAATGTATCAAAGCAACGTGTTATATCCCGTCATTCACAGATGGTGAATGAATTGTTTGAATTTATAAATCCAAAAACAGATAACTGGGCCCAATTCAAACAATTATTGATGGGATATTTGCCTTCAACAGTTCTTAATACGGACGATTTTCACATGTTTGTACAAAAACTTTTGGATTCGGAGCACATTCATATCGGACAATATGAACCATTATATGTTGTTGTTTATATACTCAATCGAAGAGCATCTCGCGTTATCAAAAAGGCGGAATCAGAAATCAAAACAATGAAAGGGGCAAGTAAGTATATCAACATTGGTAAAATAAGTTATATAAATTGAAACTTAGATCCTTAGTGTGTAGGATATGAATTACCTACGATTTGTAAAATAGCAATTTTTGGAGCGAAGAAAAAACACTTTTATCAAGACACAGAAATTTAAATTTAAAACTGAAAGAACGAATTTTGTTACACATTTTATATTTTACATCACGTTAATTTTAAGATTGATCAATAGAAGATTTGCCATATTTCAATGATCATAATATCAAAACTTAGATAATAGTGAATTTTACTGTACCCTTTGACAATTTATTGTTTTTTTCCTGAAGGTTTCTTAAATTTTATATATTTTATTTAAGACATTCCAAACGAAACGCCTGCCGGACTGGAATGCAAGTTTGAGGGTAGCTACCAGCCGAACTTGCCAAAACTGTGCACCAGTCAAACAACGAATCAGTACCCAGAAGTAAATGGCAGAATTGCAGTGACTGGGGGTCAAGGTAATATGAACATCATTAAATGATTCAAACCCTTATATAACAAATTAACACTATTTAAATAAAATAATAAATAATGGTGTGAAGTATTTTTATCCGTTGCTCTGAAAATTTCAGGAACCACAAGCCCTGGAAGGGCATGCAATTAACATTTTTAATATTTTAATACAGCACCTTAAGACCTTTCCATTTATGAAGAATGTTTGATTCCAGCATATCTGCGTCATAAGAAGAAGAGTGTTGAAATTGTAGCCTAACTCTAACCCTAACCCCTCCCCACAGCCCCGAGGTTGGACCAGAGTCAAAGTTCTACCAAAGTCAAACCATATTCTCCTGCTTATATTCCAACAAAGTTTGAATTATTTCCAACTGACAATGACCAAAATAAATCCATAAGTGCTTTGTTCCTATTGTAAACGTCACGACCTCCACAAGGCTGGGGGAGAGGGTGCAGTTTAGGGAGCATGAATTCACAATTACGCACTTTAAGACCTTTCTATTTACGAAGACTATTTAATTCCAGCATGTCTGGATAAGAAGATATTTTAAGTTTTAACTAATTTGGCCCCTTTTGACACCTCCTTCATCCCACTAGGGGGTTTGGACCATATAATCAACAGTTGTTGGTGCATCATTGGCCAGGAAAGATTCCTGCAAAATTTCATTCAAATTGGTTTAGGGGTTGTTGAGAAGTTATAAATGTAAAATTGTTTACGGACGACGCACGACTTTTTAACAACTCAAAATAACCAAAATTAATAATCAGAAACTGTAAAAAAGATGCTATGGTAAAGACAGCTTGGTTAAAGAAGTATGTTCGTGAGAAAGGAGTTTCAATTGGCATGTGCTTCTGAAAGTCACCGTTTGACTGTTAGAATACAAATTTGGATTCTTATTTGTATCAGTTTGATCCTAATTTGCCCTCCCCCCTCCACATGGATTTTTTATTACCAGGTAGTTGACGTAAGCGCCCTTGGCGGGGAAAACATTGGTCCATATACATGTGTTCAAATGGCTATGATATGTTTACCAGGAAAAGAACGTATCGAAATCTGTAAAAAGGTTGTAAGCAATTTTTTTTTCATAATGAAACTAAAAAATAATTGACATCAACGCTTAACATTAATTTTTTGAAACTTATTTTCAAATTTAAAACATGTTCATATATAATTTGACTTATCTTACAACGGATTCTTTTTTACAAATCAATACGCAACGTCAATTGCCGTATTTTGACGTCACATTTTTCGTGCCATTTTTGGAAAATCTCAACCAATCAGAAAACCGTATTCTGCATACAATCAATGGAAAATTAATTATAACAAATATAACAAAAACATAATTTCTTTAGGACAACTTTAAATATGTATCTTCAACGTAGCAATCTAATTAAAATTCAAGCTAGAAACCATATATCTTGATAGGCCATTTTTCAATCTACACCAAACATATTCATACGACGTTTGGGCATTGTTCGCACACTTGTGCGATAGTAATAATAAAGTTTTTAGGTTTTTAACGTTAACACATCGTTCACACATTGCGTGCACACCGTTCTAACATCGTGACCCCACCGTTAATTGTATTACGTCGTGCGATCTTACTTGTTTACTGCTATGTATGTTGCAATATTATTATCATTTCGTAATATCTGCGTATCATATGACGCGATATCAGTTCTGTTTAATAAATATATTAATTTTATTTGCACTTGCTTAAAAAATTCGTCTGTACACTTTAGGTTGTATTTACCTGAAGTTTACAATCAGCGAGGCGAAGACGCCCTACCAATTGTCTGCCTTGTTTTTGGCGGTGACGCTAAAAACCAAACTAGAAAACAGGCAGATCGTACTGAAGGATGAGTCATGCGTGCCTCTAGTACTGAAGGCTTCACCGAGAATTGTGTTACCCACGAAGACTCCGGAAGGTTTGTGGATCTGTTTGATGACAGACCTTAAGTCTAAATTAATGTGTTTCAAACGAAGCTTAGCAAAGCTATTTAGCCACATAAAACAGAATTAATAAGTATACTATGCCTATTGAATATATAAGTATATTTGGTTTGTTATGGTGTATAATAACAAAGTAAAACATTTTCATTCCTTTTAAGAAAGATATGATTTCACTTTCAGGTACAATATATAGACGAAGTGTTGTCTATAAACAACAAGGCGTTTGTTGACATATTCAAATCATACACACCCTTCTAAACTTGAAATCAAGAACACATCAGACTCGACTTCACCAGCCGCCTAACATTCTCGTAGCTATGGTTTTACTTTGAGAGACTTGACCCGGTATAACAGTATCAGGATGTTACGAACCAGTTAGTCAAAACGTTTAAAAATCAAAATTGCACCTCTCGAATGCACTTTTGTTAAAATTAAAGATATGTATACCGTCATGCTGTATTACCAGAAATGTTAGAATGTTGCTTTTTGTCTCGGTGGCATCTCGTTGGCTTTGCTACCTACACATTTCTACAAAGCACAATGGTCTTTATCACATAACTGACCGGTTTAATCATGTCATACGGCCTTGTCATAAAAATGGTATTACGCACGTGTAATAACACTAATGTGACGCCATAAACAAATGACGTCTTCATGACGTCATATGATATTCTCGATAGTGAAAATCGCACTGTCACAGAAGAAATCTGCCTTTCTTATAGATCATTAATTTGAGAGTGTTTGTGTATTTTCTCATAAATATAAGTTATGTGATAAATATAATCTTACATTCGTGTAAATGTAATATGGAATTTATTAAACTCGTTAAATAATTTAATATGTCACTCGCCTAAGGGCTCGTGACATATCAAATGATCTAACTCGTTTAATAAATTCCATATAACATTGACACTCGTGTAAGATCCACTATTTTATCGATGTTTTAGAGAGCAAGATCTACTGGTTTGTTTTGTCTATGTCATCTTGACATAAAGACATGGACTATTTGGTTTTCATAGGCCAGTCTGAGGAGCAATACCTTAATGATAACATATTTACCTTTATACGTACGAAATACTCCTTTTCCATTTTGAGCATTAACAAAATCAATCAAAAGGTGAGATACATCCTTATGTTAATGTTATTTTTATTATAGATATGCCAACAATATGTGCTAGTAGAGGATACTATCGATTTACTGAAGGACAAGTGGCCATTTTGAAATGTGCTGTGGTGGCTAAAGCGGAAACCAAATATATCCAGTGGTTCCGAGTTAAGGATGGAAAATGTCAAAATATTCGTATAAACAACGAAAAATATTTTGGCGGGTCATCAAAATCTCCATCACTTGCTATTGCTGATGTCGATAGCTCTGACAGAGGGATATATTTCTGTAGAGCAGGCCATAGCGCAGGTGAAGTGGAAAGTGATACTGCGTTTTTGGAAATCAATTATGCTGGTGAGTTGTAAAGAGAGTTAATATGTTGGACGGGGTTACTTTGGGATTGCTGCAATTTTCTAAAAAAAGATCATTTTGTTTTTGATGTTATGAAGTTTTGGTATGGGCGAAAAATATGTATGTTCAAATTTTGCCCAGAAAGAACTCAATTTCAGTTTAGATAACACGCTGTGGCCTGGATCACTTACAGAAAACAATTGATAGCCGTCATTGTCAAAGTAATCATATCTTATTTGAGTTGTGACACGGTACATAATATACACATATTCTTAGTATATGATACAAAACGTGCTAAACGTGGATTTCCACCATTTAGCCCCTAACACGACTGAAGATGATGCAGTTCAATTTGTTTTGTGGCATACTGTATATATTACTAAATTTAAAAGGTGCAGCATATGTGTGTGTGTTACGTCATCTCTTTTTGGTGTTTTGAAACACAATCCTAAGGCTACCAACCTAATCTTGTTTGAATTTTAAATATGTATTGACATATGCTGTTAATATTTTAACGAAATGATACACTTCATTAAAAAGGAGGACATGAAAACCTTTCTCGAGAGCGTTGAGTACTTCTTGGATATGTTTTGATCTGAGCATCGGAATCGTTCTTTCAATTGTATTTATGCACATTGTCTACATAAAGGAAAAGTTAGTTTTCAACTAATAGCACAGGCAGCACAGGTAAATATTTATTTCCTTTGTATTAATGGTGACAAATCGTGACAAAATCATGATAGAATAATGCCAAAACGTGACAAAGTCAAAGCAAGTTGTGACAAAAGCATTACAAAACGTAATGAATGACTTCAAATCGTTACAGATATATAACAAAATATATAACATATATTGACAAATGTGACCAAATCATGATAAAGAGTGACAAGATATGTCAAAACTACACGTCTAACATCTTCTATCACTATCCGTTCGCGCATTGCCCCTCCATATATATTCATCAGTGACATGATAATATGTGACAAAAAATAAAGTCTGCATTTGGTTTTATGCGGAAAGTGGAAAAATCATTGCTAATATTCCATCTGTGTTGTACATGTGTATATGTGTTAGTCTTAATTTCATGTTCACCTTAGAAAAAGTGCCAAAACTCCTTCGCTAATTAATGCTAAACAATTCTTCTTTTCCTATCTAAAGAAATGGATTGCAATCATCGATGTCGTGTAGCTATGCAGTATTTGATTGCCATTAGTTTGTCAGTAAACAAAGTACAATCATAGAAGCAATTCAGACTGTCTAGTATATTTCATTGTCGTTTGAGGCACACAGTTTCGTTGATCAATGATAAGGTCATTAGCGAACGCTGACCAATGGGCGTTATGGTTTTATATTTCGTTAAATGCATCCATTGCTAACATTTCTTATAGAAACATTATACTTAGTATACGGGTACTAAGTATAATGTTTCTATTCAACAAACATTCTTCTTTGAGCAATACATATTTCAGTTACATATTTCCAGGTGGTTCCGTTACCAAACAGGAGCATGGTAGTTTGAGGATTAAGGATGTCAGTACCGCAACTGAGGTTTTCGGTGATGTAATGATGAATGCCGTTGACGAGACGGAGGATGCCGGTGCTGTGAAGGAAGATGCCGTTGACGAGACGGAGGATGCCGTTGCTGTGAAGGAAGATGCCGGTGACGAGACGAAAGATGCCGGTGCCTTGAAAGAAGATGCCGGTGAGTAGATGCAAACCGCCATAACTCAAACTCACAATTTCGTTTTCATACCTTTTGTTGGTATCATTTTTTGTGAGAATCGGTAACATTTTGTGAATAATCCAAACTCATGTTTGTGTGAGAATCACTATTGGTATTTATGTTCGAGGGTATCAGTGTCATTTTGAAATAAAATAAGAGAATACCGAAGCGTCAACACAATCATAATCTAAACTCAAAATCGAACAAACCAGGGGCAAAATTTGAGCGAAGGAATGATTTACATGGAGACCCTTGCAAAAGCACAAGAGAATAAGACCAGGTGTTCCGGAAGAGTAAGCGTCCTCTGCACCATCGACGACACCCGCTATGTAAATCTATGTCACATGCAAGTAAACATCAAGTTCTCAAAATGAGAACCGAGTATCATTGTCAATCACAACAAGTAAACACACTAATGAGCATAAAAAACGCCCATCTTCATATCACTCAAAGATACAGAATATTTCTCAATGAGACAAAGATGGCGACCATAAAACTTGCCCATAGTACTGATTAACCTGCATCTCTCGAATCCTTGCGTTATTAGTTTGTTTGTCAGCAGTCGACATCGATCACGAAAATACCGATATTTAGAGCAAGGCCTGGAATACCGAATCAACTGCGACATGTAAACACCATAGGTTGGAGAAGCAGGGATGTTACTATCAAGAAATGGAAAGTTAACGATAGGAAAATTGAAATGATCTGTGACGATATCAGTGGGGGTCACTTGAGTGCTTTTCCCCATATGTATTGGAAGTATTGGAAATATTGGATTCGTTGGAGTTATCGGATTCATTGGAAGTATTGGGTCGTGAGTCCGAGAGTGAATACAGGTATTGAAGAGTTAAATTGTGAAAAATAGGAAATAAAGTTGTATAAATGTTAACTTAATAAGTATGTTTCATACAAGTGTCAATGAAGATCGTCGGGGTTTGTCTATCTTCGACGGGTCTACTTTGCGAGCCACCGGTGTGACACCTTCACTCCGTCTGAGTCCGCCAAGTATGGGGACGTTAGCCCGTTTAGCTCGTGCGCTGGCCCGTCGATTTATTTTCAGGGCGTAATAATTCCGTGGGGAAATGGAAATTCAGTTGCGGTAGGATAGGGGGAAGGTTGGTTTTGAGTTGCTGGCGGCTTACACACTTTTGGATCGTTCCAAAATTGTGTAGTGGTCAGTATGCTGGATCGATAGGTAAAGGGAAGCAACCCGTCGGTTAGGTTAAAGGAATGGACGGGGGATTTTAAGAATGTGTTAAACATTTGCATACTTTTGGTAGTCTAGACAGTTGAGTTAGACTTGTGATCGAACTTAGTGAGCAGACTATATACCTTTTTTGATACAGTTGATCTTTTGTATGCTGCTATCTCTATAAATCAAATATAGTAGGTACTTTATAGTAGACATGTTTTGCTAATAAGTATCATTGACACGCGGTTCATTTATTTTGTTTGACTATATTACAGTTTACCTTAGGGGTAAATAGACTTGCTCAGTCCTCTACATATATTGGATAGTTCCAATACCCATGGGTCAGGCAAGGTCTATATTATATATTTATGAGAGAATTTGGAGATAGTCTGTAGAAGTTGCTATTATTGTTTTTATTATCTGTCACTGTTATTTTTCACATAAATAAACGGTAACCGTAAAGGTGTGCGTTAACTTATTTAATGCTTTCTAGTTCTTATTTACTTACTTAGATCTAGTCAGTCATAGGTTATTGGTTCTGAAGTACCATATAATTTCCTGGTGGCTTGTCAAAAGCAAATAATAGACAAATAGTCAGAATAGCTGTGCTCTACATATGTAAAGGGGTTGAGCCAGGGCGAAGACCGTTACAGTAATACGCAAAAATCTTTTGACCTTTTTTATATTTTGTGTCATTAGTATTCCTCTCGTTTATGCATCAATGATGTTCTTAACAATGTGGTTTCAAATTCCCCAATTCGTCTTTCATATAACATAAGGATACAAGCATACTGACTTTTGCTACAACAGTTGATAGGTGGTGCATTGGAAACGAAAGCTCTCATAACAAGAGCTAGATTGAAGACGTTCCTTCAATTTTGTATGAGGTATAGTAGTGTACAGGGTGGAAAAGTAGAATGTTTTGACCGAAAATACAGTTTTTAGGAGGGACTGTTCAAGAATTCAAAAACATTAATACAATCAGAAGCGGAGTAATGCTCAGAAAAGGCATTTATCTATACGAATATGTCGTCTCTAGGATAAAAACAGTTTGGTCGCAATAGACATTCAAAAGTAAGGTCAAGATCACAATCATTTTCGATCACGATTTTATGACTGATTACCCTTTAACCCTCGAACGTAAACGGATAAGGAGTTACTTCCCACAATCACAATCTTCCGGAACACCTGGCCTTATTCTCTTTTACTTTTACAAGGGTGTCCATGTAAAACTTTCCTTTGTTCATATTTTACCCCTGGTTTAGTTGATTTTGAGCTCGGATTATGGTTTTGTTAAGGCGTCGTTATTCTCTAATGTATTAACAAATCGATGAACTACTCCGTATTTGGTATAACCATGAACAGCGTCCGTAACAGGGTCGACATTTAACACGCACACAGAGCCAACAAATTAAAACAGTATCTTTTTAAAGATTTACTATTTTAATGAGAATTCGACAGGCATAGTAAATGGCAAAATAAAACAAATTTTAAACAAACCTGTTTACTTGAGTCAATCACAGACTATACATTTAAAACGACCAGAGTAAAATAAGAGGTAATCTGTGCCTATAAAATATTACAATGTGTGTAAAAATAAATAAAAGGGATTGACAAAATATGAACTAGGCATGGAATTTCTCCTCTTTTTTTTCTGCTGACAATACAGCATACATTTTGGCATTCTTGGATCATTTTATAATTGTAACGCATTCCTTTCAATATGAAGATGGACAAGGGCCTGAAGTTGAGTTTTGCCTGGACCCACATGATGAACTTGATCACGAACCTAAGTCTGTACCCTTTCCTGAACTTCACGACTTACCTTCACCTGAACCTCCGGAGGATCGAGAGACTGAAACATCGGATGAACATGGAATTCAGCCAAAGGCTAATGGTAAGAATATACGAGACCAATTTGCTGTTGACTAAACAGTAAATAGAAGAGATCAAAACCGAATTCAAGGCAAAGATTCAAAACGGCTTTTGCCATTAAATGCCTTGAAAAAAACTAGTTTCAAGATGTACATGATAAATCTGTTTACATTTGACTTTTAACTTTTGTGATTCAAAGTTAGATTCGACTCCCATTATACTACGAAGATCTGACCGCTTTTATATCGTTATTTCCAAGATATAGCTGAATACATATATGCATGCTTCAAATGTGAATGTTATATCATTAAAGAGAAATAGTCATGTAACTATCTGCAGCATAAAAGATAAAAGCCTCTGAAATATGTTAGTCTTTTTCCTGTTAAGTATTTTTATAATCGTAACAATTTAATGCAATGCTTGAATTATTATTACCAAAATGAGCAATTTACTTCTAAGAGAAACAATATAACATTGCGATTTCGTTTTGCATTAACTATTATTTTAAATAATAATATATCCCAATTCTCCGACCTATAGTGTTTTCATGCTGCAGTTAATTCATTATTCTAGAACACCGATTTTTTTGTGTGATAGATGTCTGATGCTGACGAATAAAATTACAATAAAGGGAATCGAGAGGTGTAGGTTGATGTAGACTATGGTAAGGTTGTATGGTCACCACCTTGGTCTAATGTAAAGATTTCCTGTAATCGTGTATGATATGAAGATTAATTTTTTTGTATGCTAATTAGTATAGCTGCTTGTTGTGATTGCCGTAGTTCTCACTTTGAGGACGTGACATTTACTTTGACGTGGTTTATGTTTAATGACAGGTGTCGTCGATAAAGTAAAAGATGCTAACTTTTCCGCTTGCTGAATCAAGTTTGAGTTCGGATTATCGTTTTGTTGACTCTTCGATATTCTCTGATATTTTGTGTTTGGACATGGTATTAAACTGTATAAATGGCTTATAAAGTATGGTGCTTAACGACAGAAAACCGCATTAATTTAGTTAAACTCTTAAAAACCTGAACTAAACAAGAAAACAAAATAAATTAACCGAGTTGTTTGTCTTCAAGCGGGTTAGGTTTTAAACTTGACCCAGAGTTGTATGATACCATCTGCAGTATACAGAAAAAAAGCTAAATACAATTATGCATAGCATTTCGCCTTTTCTCTCAAGCGTTTAAATAATATTAAAACCTGGTTAACTTAATTTTATTATGATGTATCTGGGTAATGCACGAGGTTCCCTCGACATCAACAAACCAAAGTCAAAGCTTACTCTTATGGAACATCTGGTCGTATTCCCTTGTACTTGTCAAGGGTCTCCATGTAAATATTTTCTTGTTTCATATTTTGCCCCGAGGTTATCGATTTTGAGCTCGGATTATGGTTTTGTTAAGGCTTCGTTATTCTCTAATGTATTAACAAATCGATGAACTACTCCGTAGTTGGTATAACCATGAACAACGTCCGTAACAGGGTCGACATTTAACATGCACACAGAGCCAACAAATTAAAACAGTATCTTTTTAAAGATTTACTATTTTCATGAGAATTCGACAGGCATAGTAAATGGCAAAATAAAGCAAATTTTAAACAAACCTGTTTACTTGAGTCAATCACAGACTATACATTCAAAACGACCAAAGTAAAATAAGAGGTAATCTGTGCCTATAAAATATTACAATGTGTGTCAAAATAAATAAGAGGGATTGACAAAATATGAACTAGGCATGGAATTTCTCCTCTTTTTTTCTGCTGACACTACAGCATCTTGATGACGCTTCGGTATTATCTAATTTTTTGTTTGACTGAACATATATTTACGAATTCAATATTACATACTGCCAGTTGTGTATATATCAACGAACAATACCTGTCCTGTTCATCAATTTTTTCATATTGGTGCATGCAATCATTGCTCTTTTCTTGTTTACTTTTTAGAGGATACTTACAGACTTTTGGCTCAGAAATACAAGCTGACAGATGACTGTGTTGTCCCGGTGAAGGATGCATCAAACCAGCAAGACCTTATCATCATATATGACCCGTCCTGCAATACAGAGAGAAACCTGACAGAGTTAGGACATCATGTAACGATTCGGAATCCAAAGAACGTCAATACCGAGGGTGCAATGGTTTCCAGCATCTGCAAAAGTAAACAGTACTCCATCAGATCTGAGGACAGAAACATGTTGAAACAGGCTCTGAATCATCACAGCAAGGATCTGTTTGCTTCTCACTCGAACCTGAATATTATAACAACTTCTCCTGTTAAGTCAAAAAACAAAGGAGCTGACATTATTGAACGTCCCTGTATTGTCTTGGTCTGTAGCTCGAAAGGTTATATACCGAAAGGGGAGTCCAAGTTCCCTGAAGAGCTGATCTTTGAAGATCAGTCATTCGTTGTAGATGTTAGAGAAGGATACTTTCAGTTTACTCCTTCTTCCTATTTAACATATGGCAGTTCCCTTCACCATCAAAATATTAAAATGGGTTGCAGTTTTGGTATTGAAGGCACGAGCAATGCAGGAACTATTGGACCTTTTGTGGATTTCCAAGGACATCAATTGTTTCTCACATGTGCCCATATCGTGAATGGCATTGATCCTAACGGATATGATCTGAACCACATTCAGAACATGTTTGCTGAACAACCGCATGCTATGACAAATCCTTATCCACAACTTGCAGGAACAATCACACGACGTTGCGGTGAAGTCCGCCGAGCTGTATTTTCACCCAACAACAACCTATGTAGTGTAGACGCTGCGATTGTCGAAATTACAGAGCAGTCAAGATTACCTAATAGGGGTGAATTCGCTATTGACACCGAACTTAACTTAAAGATGGCAGGTAAGTTATATACTCTTATCTAAACACTATTCAAAAACGCAGCATTGCACGTGAAAAATGAAGATTATTAAACATGTATAGCATTGTGATATTTCATAAAACAAAAGCTAGACTTATCTAATGACTTTTAGTTTTGGATAACGGGAACATCTTAAAATCACGTTTTCCACAGATTTTATAGACAGATAAATAGCATCAGTTTAACAATTAACAAATACCTTTTCAGGATTTGAAGAACTGCCTCGCTTTGTAACTACATGTAGTATACGTGTATTTCATTGTGATAAAAATAAAAAATAAACTAGTTTGATCTGATGACATTTGATTCGAGGTTATATTTTAAAGTTACGTTTTCATAGACTTTATAGATAACATGAGCTAATCATTTAACAAATATAATTTTAGGATTTGACGACCTGCCTCGCTTTGAATTTGGAGATATTCACGAAAACCCCGATACGTTGAACACTGATTGGCGAATCGTCAAGTTTGGAGCAGCAACGCACGCGACGCGTGGGGTTATTAGCAGCTTAGGAACATCTGCCCGACCTTTGACGACAGATTTAGGGCTTCAAGGTCAACCTAACATGTGTGTAATGAAAAACCAAATAGAAGTGTTCAGTTTGCAAGGTCATTCCTCCTTCTTCTCACCTGGTGATTCGGGTTCGGGTGTGTTTGTTGTGAAGAAGTCACTAACAGGCGAGCAGATTTTGACGTGTATTGGTCTGGCAATCGGTAGTACATCATACGGTTCCGCTGTCGTCACGCCCATAGCCATCGTATTTGATGCGCTTGGACTACCGAGACAACTGAAACAGTTTCCCTAAGATTTTCTGTGGTTTTTAATAACTTTTACAATGGAAGCGAAAAAATAACATTTCGTTTGGTTTCGTTAGCCATTTTAGAGAGATAAATAATTGACGCAGTGTTTAAAAACCTGTTATGTGTTTGAATGCCAAAAAATTGAATTCAATACGTGTATGAATAAGTTCTGCGTCTCTTATATCAACAACAGTGTATACACAAATTTAACTTCAATAATGCGAATACCGTTTACTGATTTTAGGCATCGCATCCGTCACTTAATATCTTGTTTGACACGGAACATGTTCACTTGTTAACTCAACTTTAAGATGGATATTAATGTAGACGTCCAACGTCTTTCCTACCAATTAAGTTTTGGTTTTCAGGTTAAATTTTATATTATGTATTATAATATTTATTTGATATAATTATGTATAACTTTATGTTTTTATAAATTGCCATTTTAACCACAAGCAATCAGCAATGAAGTGTTTTATTACAGTTACTTTGAACATATCTACATGAGAGAAATATATTTTTACCAATGAATATTTGCGAAATTCACTTTTGGGGTGGGGGGGGGGGGGGGGGGTTGCGAGTAATTTTTTGCATTTTAAAATCAATATAAATTTTTTAATCCCGCCTTATTTCAATAAAGGAGTGAACTGCAAAAGCAACGTTTTCTTAACAATGTAACTATGTAAGTGTAAATCAAATGACTCAACTCAGTAGTTTTAATAAGCATAACACCTCCCCTACAACGAAGATATAGGGTTTACTGAATTCTTGTCTGTTTGCCTTCGAACATATTTGGCCTGACAGCCTATTATCCGATTTCAATAAAACTACACAGGAATGTTAGGGACAAGGTGTACGCAGATTTGCGTGCTTTACTATCTCTCATTTGTCCCTAGCTCCATTTCAATGAAATTGAATCAAAAGCTATCTTGAGATATCAGTGCCCTTTAATATGACACATCATCCAGAAAAAATATAATTGAGAATACCGAAGTGTTTAAAAAATCATAATCTTAAGCGCAACAGAGAATATGTTTGTTGCCAACTGCGGGCAAACTACAGTATTAGCAGTCAAAATGAGGTGCAATCCTTAATTGAAACTCCACGGAAAGAATGATCAGATTCTTTTTGTTCTGACATGTATTGTCAGCTGATATAACATAACTGCGTTTTTGTTATTCAAAGTATGAATGTTATATGATATATGTTATCTTATTGGTTTTTTTTTGTCATTTGTTGTATTCAATTACATTTTATAGTTTTGTAAAAGCTCTATGCATGGGTTCTTCTTAAATGTTTTTAATGAAACGATTCATTGGCAATTTTTAAAATAAAGGATATATGTTATTTTTGCTACATCATATTTACTGCATATCTTATAAACATTTGTTATACCCTATCAAATTAACATGGATGTTATCATTTTCATATTGTATCACTTCATATAATATTTACAAACGCAATGGAAAATAAACCTTTTAAATCGCATTTCATAGTTTGTCATCATGTATGTACCACCCCCCAAACACACACACACACACACACACACTCACCCACACACACACACACACACACACACACTCTCACACACACATACGCCCAAATTACCCACGGTAACAATACAATTTATTAAAGTGAGGCATAGTTCATAGACCTGGAAAGGCGAAACACAAGTATAACTATAACCTGATTAAAAGGCTGAATTTGTATGTTACTGTGCAAAATAGGCAAATAAAAGTTATTGCCTATATACTTAATTTAAGTTATATAAACTGAAGCACTGACCTAGATGTGACATGGTTTCCCTAAGCTAGCAAAAAATGCTTTCAAATTATATCAGTCTAACAATTGAAAGAAAAACAATCAGAGAATACCAAAGCGTCAACAAAACCATAATCCGAACTCAAAATCGATTAAATTAGGGGCAAAATAGGAATAAAGGAAAGATTTACATTGAGACTCTCGTACAAGAGAATAAGACCAGGTGTTCCGGAAGAGTATGCGTCTCCTGTTCAAGTTACAGTATAACCTTGCTAGTTTCTTTATTCCAACATAATAGCTTGTTAATATTATAATTTACAGCAAGAAATGTAAAACTGTTTTGAAATATCTGACCTTGAATGAGTTTTTCGTCAGTTGACCTGTATAAAAAGTGGTTAAGACTTTAAATGATTTTTTATCATCTATTTTACAATGTCCTGTTGAGAGAATAGAAGTTTTTTTAATCTAATACAGGATAGCATGGTTGGTAAAAATTCCTATCTGATCAAATCCACATATGGCGAGATATCACTTCTTTTTTATGGCTTTCCGGGTGTGGAACAGCATAATAAAATTGCTTTGGTAAGCTGAGAAGTATTAGTCATTTCATGGGCTGTTCCGCACCTTGAACACCCAGTCGCTACCTGCACACACCATGAGGTGAGAGTTATCTCCCTTAGGAATCAATCATATGTACCATTGTTTTTATATACCAGTGGTCCCATGAAGATTTTACTAGTATTCTAAGATATCATATTCACAATTTATTTGTTTTGTGTGTCTTTCTCTGAGGTAACTTTCTTTCATTTTTATACTTTAAGTGTATACTTGGTACAAAAATGTTATCGCTTCATGTATTAGAATTGGATCATTGTAAGAGCTAATTAAAACATTTCTTCATTAATTCAAAGTATTGAAGTTACATTTTAACAAAACGTTGTAAGTTATTAATTAGGCAATAAATCGGTTAGTCATGATAATACAGCTATCTAGTATAGTAAAATAATAGGGTGAGATACTCAAATATAATTAATAAACAAAATTGATTTTTTTTCTATAATGTTTCTGAAAGGAATTTTGTTTTTTTCATGAAATGAATAATACATGCCTTTGGACTTTAACTTATGTATTCCTTTTTTATCAAAAGCATGTGTGTCTATTTAAAGAGCTTATTACTATAGCGTGCGTTAGAAATTGTTTGTTGGTCGAGTAAATATAACTACAACATCTCGTCCTCGAAATCAGATATAAAAACGTAAGACCGCATTTAGAGCATAATTATCTTCAATTAAATTTTACTTTTTAAAAACATGCTTATTCCTTAAACCGAAATTCCCTGAAAAATTCTATAGAATATTTGTTTGAACATTGACAAACGTAAAGTAGGAATATTCAAAATGATCTTTTCTTGATAAGATGAGTTAGAGATCAACTTCCACACATACTTTTGTTATTGCTTATTTGGTTGCATGTTTCTCGGCCTAATTGTTAAATAGGGCCGCGTGTTTCGACATTCCAACACTAATTTTCCATCTCTGGGTTGCCAGTTTGAAACCCACATGGGGCAGTTGCCAGGTACTGTCCGTAGGTCGGTCGTTTTTCTGTGGGTACTCTGGTTTTCCTCCACCTCCAAACGAATAAACCATACCATATAAACCTAACAGTTGTACATTTTTGTTTGATGAAATCACTCGTTTAAAAAAATCAAGTGGATACCATTGCTATTTGCTATATTCGAACATATCTGCGAGTATAAAACTCTAAATTCAATATTTGATATGATATTAAACGGCCTGCTCATAATTCTGAATCTTAAACACCACAATTAGTCGTCTGATTCTTTTTACTGCTTTTTTTTCGTAATATTCCACATCTGTACGAAAAAAAAATTAAAATTTCACGAGTTAACAAAAAAAAAAAAAAACTGATACAATGTAACGGTCGGCTTGATTATTAGGACAATGCATGTACATTTTGTAAGACACAAACACAAACTATAATTTGCATCTATAAAATTTGGCAATCGATAAAGCACGCCTAACGAGAATCACATTGCAAAACGCAGCCATTTGACTAGGAATCATCGATGCTGTTAACGATCAAAGTACAAAACATTCTCCAATGTTTGACACCATTTAACTTTTACATTAGGTTCCACTTACATTGAAACCTGTCAACGTTTTCATTCGATTCTATATTATTGTTGACACCAGTCGACTTGTTCATTAGATTCTACAATTGTTGACACCAGTCGACTTGTTCATTAGATTCTACAATGTTGACACCAGTCGACTTTTTCATTCGTTTCTACAATTGTTGACCCCAGTCCACTTTTTCATTCGTTTCTACAATTGTTGACACCAGTCGACTTTTCCCCCGAGGTTTGCCGTGTGTTACGTCATCTTTCATATGCATATATTATCAGATTACAAAATTGAAAGTATGTTTGTATGGTTATTGAGCCGTTAGTGTTAAATAGCATTATAGCATTATCTCTGTACATATCTTTGTTATACACTTAAGTAAGCTTATAAATATCCAATGAAGCTAAGCATACCAACGAATTGCTTCTCGTAAAAAAACTTGAAAAACCAGTAAATCAAAGTTTAGTAACGAATTGTTACACTATTCACATAGGTTTAGTTACCAGTTTACTTGTTGAAGAAGGTAAGATTAACGCCCCTTTGTATACTCGGTGCTCACTATACAATATACCAAATACTGGCTAACCGATCACCATGGGTCCGTTACAAATTGGGTCTTCTCTCATTACATATCAAAGTTATTGTTCAGGTTGTTTTTAAGTATGCTTATTAGTGTGTTTACAAGGGAAAACATTGCATTGTGTGATTCATCCACAAAAACCCAAAAATATTCATTCTTCAGGCAGACTTGTACCTGAAAGTTATAAATTTATCAACATTGGTCGTTTACAAGGGAAAATGACCAAACTTATAAGAGTTAGACTGACAGCAGCTGTCATATGTACCATCAGACGTCGCTCTTAGGATGAGGACAAATCCAAGGCAGTCCGTCAACTAGAGCATGACATCCGAAACACCATATTTTTGGCGACCATTCCAATGCAGTGACTTTTGCAATTCAAGGAGCTTTCCTTTAAATACTTCGACTATGCCACTTGAGTCCATCCCATCTCACCCTCTGCCAACATCTTCAGCCAGTGAAGAACCTCATGCTGAGGACATAGACACTGTTTGTGACCTGATGGATAATCAGCGTAGCTTATGGTTAGATGGGACAACTAAAACAGATCTGGATGAGAGCAGGTATGGTGTAGGCAGTGGTGAAATGTCTTTGGAAACAGACATGTTGCGAGACATAGTGTTATTTTGCTTGACAGAATAGCATCCAAGAATAGGAGGTTGCTGGGTAATTTTACCACAAATCTTGCAGAAAGTTGAATGGCCATTCGGTTCAAAACTTTTATAACAGATGCAACAGGGGAAGTTGGCACTCCCGCTGTTATGGAGGAGCTTTCCGAAAAGACTTTGGACCTGTTTGATCGCCCCTTGTGTGGCATAGGAGCACAGGTGTAGCACCTGGATCCTCAATCACGAATTGGTACCGGCAAAGATCAATAAAGTTGCTGCACAGTATCAAATCCAAGGCCAAACCAGATGTCCAGGCTCGAAGAGGAAGTTAGATTCGTGTGCTGTAAACATCACCAAGAAGGCTACGCAGGCTTATGGACCTGGTGCTGTTGATTTTTTTTCCTCACATTGAGACAGAAGCCTTGGAGATTAAGTGTGACAAGTTCTTGAAAACAAAAGTTGATATTGATATCCACCAATGTAGTAACACAGAAAAAGTAATCCGAGCACAGAGCCACAGTACAACTTGGCGGGAGTAGGGAAAAAACAACTGACATCATGAAACTTCGGCGATATTGAACGTAGGAATTCAAACAAACCAGTTGTTCCGCTTTTGTCACGTTTGCTGTATCCCTTTTTTTTCGCGGAACAAGGTTTACGTTGTTTGGATTGAATCGGAATATTCTACTGTTAAGGAATATTTACGGAAAGAACAGGAAACCAAAAAAGTGGTCGTTCGCACGGTAATGGCTATCGTAGCGGATCGCCGGACACGGGACAAGGAAAACTCAAACATGTTATTTGACTGTTCTGTTACCTGGGAGCTGAACCCGCACTTGACTGTCTTCTAGTCACTGTAATACTGTATAATGTATATTGTAAAATTAACATAATCCCAATAAATATTATGCGAACTTATATTGTTTTTCGACAAGAGGGTTCCGTATTTTTTTCATTCCGAAATATTTATCGACAGATTGTACCAAATCGTTATATGAGCGATGCGAATCGCACACATAAACGAACGATCTTTATATCGCCCAGTTGGACGCATCATGGGCGAACGATGTGTGCACGATGTATGCACGATACACGCACGCATCTTTGGTGCGTTGTACGTTACCACAACTGTACTTGTCCATAGTCTTCATCAACTCTCGTGTCGTAAGTTTGTTCGGCAGCAGCTGACATTTATCACGTAACAGTTTATATTCAAAAGATAATTCTTGTTATACCTTAGTTCTTAAGAACTTTGAGGTCATAGCATTTACTTGGATCTGACCTAGATCGACGGGGCGGGTGTCGTCGATGAAACACCTGGTCGCATTATCTTGTACTCTTACAAGGGTCTCCATATTAATATTTCCTTTGTTTATATTTTGCTCCCAGTGTAATCGGTTTTGAGTTAGGATTAGGATTTTGTTGACGATTTGATACTCTCTTACTTTTTTTTCCAACAGAAACTGACACAGGCAACTTACTAATTTTGGCTGAAAAAAGTTTACATCCCATTTATTGATTCCGCTGGGAATATAATTTTGAAACTGATTCATTTTCTAATGCATATTGATTTTGTTTTGTTTCAAGATTCGGGTTATTCATCAGTCAGTATCCGAGGTTGAGTTTAAGACTGTGGTAAAGGGCGAACATAAGTTTGTGACCTTCACATGAAATCCTGACTGATCAAAAGGCGGAAACATCGGATGAACCTGGAATGGTACCAAAGGATGAAGGTAATGATAAATGAGACCAAATTAATGTTGACTGATCGGTAGTTTTTGTAAACCTACGTCAATGGGAGATAACTCAACGCATAATTTCAAAAATACAAATATTTATTGAAATTCACATTGTCTATGATCACAACTTAGCACACATCCACCAAACATACAATATAAGTACATGTACATGCAATTATAAGCATGAATAATTATTAATAAAAGAAAATCGCTAAGCAAGAACTGATTATAAGGTGGCGTGTAGCACGCCAACTAGCGTACACAGATAGCTAAGGTTATCTCCCTTGACTACACATAGAAGCGAACAAATTCAAATTCAAAGCTAAGGTTAAGGACGGCCTTTACGATCAGATGCTTTGAAAATAACTCTTTTCAAGCTGTAAATCATGAACCTGTTTACCTATGGCTTTTACCTTTTGTGTTTCAGAGTGAGACTCGACCCTAACAGTAAGTGTATGACTGGCAGTTACAAAGTATCGCATAATATATTTCACTTTTGAAATAATTATTTCCAAGAAATAACTAATTACTTCTTTGCAAGCTTTCACGCTCTACATAATGTTTCCATTTAAACCTTACAAACCAAAATCAAATAAAATCTGACTTAACGTATATTTAATCATTCTATATAAATATATTGCTAGTTATGTATATATCGAGGAAAAGCAATACATGTCTTGTTCATCATTTTATCATATTGACTCATGCCATTATTGCTCTTTTCTTTTTTAGAGGATACTTACAGACTTTTAGCTCAGAAATACAAGCTGACAGATGACTGTGTTGTCCCGGTGAAGGATGCATCAAACCAACAAAAACTTATCATCATATATGACCCGTCCTGCAATACAGAGAGAAACCTGACAGAGTTAGGACATCATATAATAATCCGGAATCCAAAGTTCGTCAGCACTGAGTGTGCCATTGTTTTCAGCAAATGCAAAAATAAAAAGTACTCCATCAGACCTGAAGACAAAAACATTTTAAAACACGTAGCGACTCATTACAGCAGCAATCGCTTGCTTCTCATTTGAATCTGAATATTATAACAACTTCTCCTGTTAAGTAAAAAAACAAAGGAGCTGACATTATTTAACGTTCCTGTATTGTCTTGGTCTGCAGCTCGAAAGGCTTTATACCAAAGGTGGAGTCAAAGTTCCCTGAGGAGCTGATCTTTCGATGTAGATGTAAGGGAAGGGTATTTTCAGTTCGGTCCTTCTTATCCAACATGCAACAGTACCAGCTTTCATCAAAATACCAAAATGGGCTGTAGTTTTGGTATTGAAGGAACACAACAATCGGGAACTATAGGACCTTTTGTTGATTTTCAAAGACATCAATTGTTTCAGACATGTGCCCATATCGTGAATGGCATTGCTCCTAACGGAAATGATCTGAACCACATTCAGAACATGTTTGCTGAGCATCCACACATCCTTATCCACAACTTGCAGGAACAATCACACGACGTTGCGGTGAAGTCCGCCGAGCTGTATTTTCACCCATCAACAACCCTTGTAGTGTAGACGCTGCGATTGTCGAAATTACAGAGCAGTCAAGATTACCAAATAGGGGTGAATTTGCTATTGACTCCGATCTTAACTTAAAGGCGGCAGGTAAGTTATATACTCTTATCTAAACACTATTCAAAAACGCAGCATTGCACGGGAAAAATGAAGATTATCAAACATGTATAGCATTGTGACATTTCATAAAACAAAAGCTAGACTTATCTAATGACTTAGTTTTGGATAACGGGAACATCTTAAAATCACGTTTTCCACAGATTTTATAGACAGATAAATAGCATCAGTTTAACAATTAACAAATACCTTTTCAGGATTTGAAGAACTGCCTCGCTTTGAACTAGGAGACAAACACGAAAATCCAGATACGTTGGATACTGACATGCGAGTCGTCAAGCTTGGAGCAACGACGCATGCGACACGCGGGGCTATCAGCTGCTCAGGAATAACTGCCAGACCTTTGACGACAGATTTACATAGTCAACAAATCAAGTGTGTAATTAAAAACTAAATAGAAGTATTTAGTTTGTATGGCCATTCAAACTTCTTCTTACCCGGTGATTCGGGTTCGGGTATGTTTGTGTTGGAAAAGTTACCAACAGGAGAACAGAAGCTGACGTGTATTGGTCTTGCAATCGGTAGTACATCATACGGTTCCGCTATCGTCACGCCCATAGCCGCCGTGTTAGATGCGCTCGGACTACCGAGACAACTGAAACAGTTTCCCTGAGATTATTTGTGGTATTTAACGTTTGCTACGGAAAGGAAAATAAGAATTTCGGAATCTCATCCGTCACATAATATATTGTTTGACACGGAAAATGTTCACTTGTTCGACTCAACTTATATATATTAGTGTAGACGTCTTTCCTTCCAATTTTGTTTTGGTTTTAAAGTTAGACTTCATATTATGCTATTTATATATTCTTCACATTTGTTTCTGTTTTAATTATTGAGCGTTCAGCTATAAAGTGTTTCATCAGAGTAACATGTACGATGCCTGCATAAGAAAATGTGTATTTATAAAAGTGAATATCTGCAATTTTTTATTTTCGTCATTTTTGGCAAAATAAACTATAATAAAATATTAAATTTTGCTTGAGTTTCACAAAGGAATACAATACAATATCACGTTTTGCCTAACAGTGAGTGTAGCTGCACTTGTACTAAATCTTTCTGTGTATTATGATATTTCGATATATTTACAAACATAAATCTTAATGGGTATCAAGTCATCGTTTTTATTTTACTTTTCATTGTTCAATATGACTGTCTTTTTTAACAAATTTGTATGATGATGAGATGAGATGTGTTGCTTGCTCTAGGCGGGAAATACTACAATCAGATCAAGTCAGTGTTGTAACAGGTAACTGTACAATAAAATGAGTGATTCTAATTAGCATACCCCCCCCTATCCGCCCCTCCCCCCCCCCCCCATCCCCCCCCCCACACACACACACCATCACAACAACGTGAAAAGTCTTCGAAAAATTTTGTCCTGATAGCTCATCGTAAACCTAGTATCCGATATCACTGAAACTACACAAAATGTAGATTCGCATGCTTAACACTTTCCCTGTTAATATCGTGATTTTCGTGAACGATGTCGACTGCTGACAAACAAATTAACAACACAAGGATTCGAGAAATGCAAGTTGATCAGAAGTTTTATGGTTGTCATCTTTGTTTCATTGAGACATATTCTGTATCTTTAAGTGATATGAAGATGGACGTTTGTGAGTAGGCTCATTTGTGTGTTTACTTGTTGTGATTGACAATGATACTCGGTTCTCATTTTGAGAACTTGATGTTTACTTGGATGTGACAAAATTGTTATTGTTACGAAGAGTTACATGGCCGGTGTCGCAGATGAAGCAGAAGACGCCTACTCTTCCGGAACACTTGGTCTTATTCTCTTGTATTTGTACAAGGGTCTCCATGTAAATCTTTCCTTTGTTCATATGTTGCCCCTGGTTTAATCGATTTTGAGTTTGGATTATGATTTTGTTAACGCTTCGGTATTCTCTCATTTATTATAGTAAGCAGATCAATGCCTAGCCTATTTGAGGATGAAATATATCGATTTTGCTGATTATTGATGTGTAAATGTTTTGCGAGTAGATGATTTACTTTGGTATCAATTAAAAAAATATCCTATGTCATTTGGTGTCAATTAAAAGTCGATCTTTTTCAAATTCTTTCAAATGTTGTGACCGATTTCAGTGAAACTACATGTACATTGTAGGATTATGAAGGATCACATGCAGATTGATGATCATGCATCTAATTTTCGTTGAAGTTCAGGCTACCAAGAAAACCAGATCAGTATACTATCACCTGTCCCTAGCTCCGTTTCATTGAAAATGAACCAGGAGCTATCAATGCCTATAATATGACGCATCATCCATAACTGTCACTACAGTACATATGACATCATCCAGGCTTCTGCTCGGTCAAACATGCTATATTTTCTTATTATGCCTTATATATATAAAGGTTTTTTTTCATCAATGCAAATACTATTATACCTACCAAAACATCTATTGTCCTTCAGTTGGGACACAAGAGTACTAGTTAGCCATCGGTTCTATTTAAATACGAGTTTTGACAGCTGAAAATATGCTTAATATCAATCAATAGCTTTCTCTTATTGACTTATAAATCCATTATCAATAAGTATATATTGTAACAAAACAGTAAACAATATTCCATTGTAAGACAATTTCGTTATAATACACATAACATAATAACATATAAAATTGGGAGCAAAACAAAAATCAATGCACATATATAAAACAGGTTTTGCTTTTCCCGAATTTAAAAATGCACCTGAATATTGACATTGTCATCTTAATGTATATACCTATATGCAAACGAACCTTTATAGACACTTACAGATGTTTCTTTTACTATTAATTTGATTAATTATTCAGCAGCAAGTTTGCGTTAGGCAGAAAATAAAGACATGATTGCTTTTCTTGCAAATATTTGGTAAGTTAAGTACTCCACACTAAGTTTTTTTAGTATGTGCTATTTATTATACCTTACATTTGTAGTACCATTATTATTATAGTTTAGTTTTAACTTGTTTAAAGTAAATTACAGAATGAATGAATGGATCTTTGTAAAATGAGTGTATGGAAAAAACTACTTTTATATGATGACAAAAAATGTTACACGAATATTTGAGATGTGTCTAAACGGAACAGTGTTATATAGAAATTGTAGAGAATGCATTTAAAAACGTGTGATTGTATTTGATCCCAATGTCATGATAACTCATTTTATCCGGTGACTAAAATGTCATATTGTTTTGTATACTTACCCTTGTGATATGATCTATAGCGACCCGTGATTGGTTGTAGGCTTCAATTGTTTCAATTGTGACGTCAATCTAGGACAAGTACATGATGTCACAAGGACGAACTGGAATCAAACTTGCAGATTTTTACATTCATACAGGGTGCATCAAGATTGTCGTTTTACATGAAAAATATCACAAATTTTGACCTTGTGATAAAATAATTTTACACTCGTTTTCATTGCATATTACATTTTGAAACTATTTACGACCTTTAGGCAAAGGGTGTGAAGATTAACTGCCAGTATAAAACCATAACTGATGCTCAATACATGTTATTAATCACAATAAATCGCTTTTATTGATTTTTGTGATGGTTTTTGTTTCTAAGGATATTTTCTATAGAAATGTTTTATTATTACATTTACCAGTCTTACTATTGTTAACCACTGTAACAAGTACATATAAAAGCATACAAGAAGAAAAGTCTTCTTTCTGATAAGTTTATTCATTAATCTTGGAGATTGACCTTTTGATTTGTTAAATTATGCAACATCTATGTGAGCTTGTCTCATTTAATCCATCTATGCATCAACCTAGATCTAGATTTCTTTTTAGTAAGTGAAAACGATACCATCTAGATTGTTTCTCTTTAAAATAGATAATCGAAGAAAATATAACTTAATATTGATTTGGCAGATTATATAAAAAAACAATTCAAATTTAATTATGCCATTTCTGCAGGCATATGATTTCTGTGGTTCGTAGTTAATATATATTAACTATACTAATAATTTACGGTTTAAGTGTATGTAAATATATTTCTTTATTTGCTATTAAGAGAGAAATAAATTCATTGTTGAGGCATATGTGTAACTGGTCGATAAAGATATAAATCTCATAACTAGTATATTGTTGAATTTAAACTGTCCTGTTATATACAGCATTGATAAATACGCGGTCGGAGACGAGCATGTCACACGCAAAACGCTTATTCTTACTGCATGTGTGTGTTTGGTAACATTCATAAATGAATATAGTTTTTGTACAAATAGCTATTTTTTACCAAATTATATTTATTCTTTTGCAATTTATTTACTGCGTTAAGCATTTGAGAAAGTTGACAAATCAGTCTCAAATCTGACAACCCAAACCTCAAACCAAACACTGGAACTCGCTTTACTCGAATACTCGGATATATCTCATCGTTTTATTCGTTGACTGTCGATTTCTAGATAACGAGGTGCGACTGAAGTATAGTTACAAATATGTAATAAAACATAAAGATACTGCAACTGTAAGAACAGATCCTTACCCCTTTACACGTGATATTTTATTGATTACAAAGCGGTACATTTACTATAGTTTTATTGGATTTAAAATGTTTATATCTACTGTTTTCGTGTATTTATTATGTGCTTTGAACTCCTCGGAAAGACAATACAATGACCAGATATGCTTGTTCTGGTATTTAAGATAAGCTGTTAAATCATGCTGTGTTTGTTGTTTATATCATGAATGTTATGTGCTATAAAAAATTACGTTTTTGTTTCTCCTCTGTTGTATTCAATAACATTTTATATTTTTGTAACAGCGTTGTGAGACCTATGGGTAATTCTTATATGTATTTGATAAAGCAATTCATTGACATTTTTATAAGGATGTGTGGTATTTGCTACATCATATTTACTTCATGGCAGATACATATTTTATATGAAAATAATGTTAGCAATGCCGCTACAGTTATTTTTATACATTATCAAATAAAATGACTGATAAAATTGTGCAGAAACGCAGTGGAAAATAAACGTTTATAATTGTTATAAATATATTTTGTAGTTGATTTTTTTTTATTTACCCCCACACCCCAACTTTCGACGAAAAGTCCAAAATTATTAAAGCAATTAAAAACTTGATTTCGCCGGTCATGGTGATTTCGATGTTATATTACTATTTAAGAAGAAGATGTTATGATGAAATGCATATGTTTGCCAGAGGTTGGTCCAATGGTTCATTAGAGCACACAAATGGAAGCGGTAAAATCCTCATAAAACTTTCATTTCACTATCATTTGTACCTTGCCTAGTTTCTTGAATGTTTCTAAAGTTAACGAAATCCCTTTATCATGAAATCTCCATAGAAAAGCATTACGATTAGCATTAAGCAGAAGACGCTTACTCTGCAGGAACACCTGGTCTTATTCTCTTGTACTTTTGCAAGGCTCTCCATGTAAATCTTTCCTTTGTTCAAATTTTGCCCCTGGTTTAATCGATTTTGAGTTTGGATTATGATTATGTTGACGCTTCGGTATTCTCTTATTTATTTGAAAGGATGCCAAAAAGGTTAGGAAGTTTCATTATAATATGTAATGCTTTTTTATAGAGATGTTTACGCTAAGTCATTTCCTAAAATTAAGGAAGGTCTATATGTATGCAACTTGTATTAATCAAGTTGTTCATCAGAACCAAAAAAAACATTGATACTACTCGGAAGACTCGGTTTGTTTGTTAGATTCTACATTCGTTAGAAATATTTGCATAGTTCATATATTTTGCACAAACACTATTTATAAGATAAATAGTTCAGTCGTCAAGGCAGCTACAAGACAGAGAGTTCCTAATGAAAACTTTCTGCCTCGCACTGTATACTTTCGCATTAACGAAGATTGAAAACAAGGACCATCATGTTTGGGTGATAGCTAAGATAGCTGTATTGTCAAATGTTACGTAATATTGCGTAAGTTTATATGCCATTACGTAATATTGCGTAAGTTTATATGCCATTACATAATATTGCAAATTGGATTACGTAACATATTAAAGATTATAACAAATACAGTTAGCGAAAATCACATGTAATAAACCAAGTAGTAAATTGTCCTGAATAACAACCTCAGCTTAACTATGTAAACTACTGATACTGTCACTAAACTATACATGTATATCTAAATTACTGATACTGTCACTATACTTTACTTGTATATTCAAACTACTGATACTGTCACTATACTTTACTTGTATATATAAACTACTGATACTGTCACTATACTTTACTTGTATATCCAAACTACTGATACTGTCACTATACTATACATGTATATCTAAACTACTGATACTGTCACTTAACTATACATGTATATATAAACTACTGATACTGTCACTAAACTATACATGTATATCTAAACTACTGATACTGTCACTATACTATACATGTATATCTAAACTACTGATAATGTCACTATACTATACATGTATATCTAAACTACTGATACTGTCACTTAACTATACATGTATATCTAAACTACTGATACTGTCACTATACTATACATGTATATATAAACTACTGATACTGTCAGTAAAGTATACATGTATATCTAAACTACTGATACTGTCACTAAACTATACATGTATATCTAAACTACTGATACTGTCACTAAACTATACATGTATATATAAACTACTGATACTATCACTAAACTATACATGTATATATAAACTACTGATACTGTCACTAAACTATACATGTATATCTAAACTACTGATACTGTCACTAAACTATACATGTATATCTAAACTACTGATATTATCACTAAACTATACATGTATATCTAAACTACTGATACTGTCACTTAACTATACATGTATATCTAAACTACTGATACCATCACTAAACTATACATGTATATCTAAACAACTGATACAATCACTAAACTATACATGTATATCTAAACTACTGATACTATCACTAAACTATACATGTATATCTAAACTACTGATACTGTCACTAAACTATACACGTATATCTAAACTACTGATACTGTCACTAAACTATACATGTATATCTAAACTACTGATACTATCACTTAACTATATTTGTATATCTAAACTACTGATACTGTCACTAAACTATACATGTATATCTAAACTACTGATACTGTAACTAAACTATACATGTATATCTAAACTACTGATACTATCACTAAACTATACATGTATATATAAACTACTGATACTGTCACTAAACTATACACGTATATCTAAACTACTGATACTGTCACTTAACTATACATGTATATCTAAACTACTGATACTATCACTAAACTATACATGTATATCTAAACTACTGAAACTATCTCTAAACTATACATGAATATTTAAACTACTGATACTATCTCTAAACTATACATGTATATCTAAACTACTGATACTATCACTAAACTATACATGTATATCTAAACAACTGATACCATCACTAAACTATACATGTATATCTAAACTACTGATACTATCACTAAACTATACATGTATATCTAAACTACTGATACTATCACTAAACTATACATGTATATCTAAACTACTGATACTGTCACTAAATTATACATGTATATCTAAACTACTGATACTGTCACTAAACTATACATGTATATCTAAACTACTGATACTGTCACTAAACTATACATGTATATCTAAACTACTGATACCATCACTAAACTATACATGTATATCTAAACTACTGATAATATCACTAAACTATACATGTATATCTAAACTACTGATACTGTCACTAAACTATACATGTATATATAAACTACTGATACTGTCACTAAACTATACATGTATATCTAAACTACTGATACCATCACTAAACTATACATGTATATCTAAACTACTGATAATATCACTAAACTATACATGTATATCTAAACTACTGATACTATCACTTAACTATACATGTATATCTAAACTACTGATACTGTCACTAAACTATACATGTATATCTAAACTACTGATACTGTCACTAAACTATACATGTATATCTAAACTACTGATACTGTCACATAACTATACATGTATATCTAAACTACTGATACTGTCACTAAACTATACATGTATATCTAAACTACTGATACTGTCACTAAACTATACATGTATATCTAAACTACTGATACCATCACTAAACTATACATGTATATCTAAACTACTGATACTGTCACTAAACTATACATGTATATATAAACTACTGATACCATCACTAAACTATACATGTATATCTAAACTACTGATACCATCACTAAACTATACATGTATATCTAAACTACTGATAATATCACTAAACTATACATGTATATCTAAACTACTGATACTATCACTTAACTATACATGTATATCTAAACTACTGATACTGTCATTAAACTATACATGTATATCTAAACTACTGATACTGTCACTAAACTATACATGTATATATAAACTACTGATACTGTCACTAAACTAGACATGTATATCTAAACTACTGATACTGTCACTAAACTATACATGTATATCTAAACTACTGATACTATCACTTAACTATACATGTATATCTAAACTACTGATACTGTCATTAAACTATACATGTATATCTAAACTACTGATACTGTCAGTAAACTATACATGTATATCTAAACTACTGATACTGTCACTAAACTATATATGTCTATCTAAACTACTGATACTGTCACTAAACTATACATGTCTATCTAAACTACTGATACTGTCACTAAACTATACATGTATATCTAAACTACTGATACTATCACTAAACTATACATGTATATCTAAACTACTGATACTGTCACTAAACTATACATGTATATCTAAACTACTGATACTGTCACTAAACTATACATGTATATCTAAACTACTGATACTATCACTAAACTATACATGTATATCTAAACTACTGATACTGTCACTTAATTATACATGTATATCTAAACTACTGATACTGTCACTAAACTATACATGTATATCTAAACTACTGATACTGTCACTATACTATACATGTATATATAAACTACTGATACTGTCACTTAACTATACATGTATATCTAAACTACTGATAATGTCACTATACTATGCATGTATATCTAAACTTCTGATACTGTCACTATACTATACATGTATATCTAAACTACTGATACTATCACTATACTATACATGTATATCTAAACTACTGATACTATCACTATACTATACATGTATATCTAAACTACTGATACTATCACTATACTATACATGTATATCTAAACTACTGATACTATCACTATACTATACATGTATATCTAAACTACCGATACTGTCACTAAACTATACATGTATATCTAAACTACTGATACTGTCACTAAACTATACATGTATATCTAAACTACTGATACTATCACTAAACTATACATGTATATATAAACTACTGATACTGTCACTAAACTATACATGTATATCTAAACTACTGATACCGTCACTTAACTATACATGTATATCTAAACTACTGATACTATCACTATACTATACATGTATATCTAAACTACTGAAACTATCTCTAAACTATACATGTATATTTAAACTACTGATACTATCTCTAAACTATACATGTATATCTAAACTACTGATACCATCACTAAACTATACATGTATATCTAAACAACTGATACTGTCACTAAACTATACATGTATATCTAAACTACTGATACTGTCTCTAAACTACTGATACTATCACTAAACTATACATGTATATCTAAACTACTGATACCATAGCTAAACTATACATGTATATCTAAACTACTGATAATATCACTAAACTATACATGTATATATAAACTACTGATACTGTTACTAAACTATACATGTATATATAAACTACTGATACTGTCACTAAACTATACATGTATATCTAAACTACTGATACCATCACTAAACTATACATGTATATCTAAACTACTGATAATATCACTAAACTATACATGTATATCTAAACTACTGATACTATCACTTAACTATACATGTATATCTAAACTACTGATACTGTCACTAAACTATACATGTATATCTAAACTACTGATACTATCACTAAACTATACATGTATATCTAAACTACTGATACTGTCACTTAACTATATTTGTATATCTAAACTACTGATACTGTCACTAAACTATACATGTATATCTAAACTACTGATACTGTAACTAAACTATACATGTATATCTAAACTACTGATACTATCACTAAACTATACATGTATATATAAACTACTGATACTGTCACTAAACTATACACGTATATCTAAACTACTGATACTGTCACTTAACTATACATGTATATCTAAACTACTGATACTATCACTAAACTATACATGTATATCTAAACTACTGAAACTATCTCTAAACTATACATGAATATTTAAACTACTGATACTATCTCTAAACTATACATGTATATCTAAACTACTGATACTATCACTAAACTATACATGTATATCTAAACAACTGATACCATCACTAAACTATACATGTATATCTAAACTACTGATACTATCACTAAACTATACATGTATATCTAAACTACTGATACTATCACTAAACTATACATGTATATCTAAACTACTGATACTGTCACTAAATTATACATGTATATCTAAACTACTGATACTGTCACTAAACTATACATGTATATCTAAACTACTGATACTGTCACTAAACTATACATGTATATCTAAACTACTGATACCATCACTAAACTATACATGTATATCTAAACTACTGATAATATCACTAAACTATACATGTATATCTAAACTACTGATACTGTCACTAAACTATACATGTATATATAAACTACTGATACTGTCACTAAACTATACATGTATATCTAAACTACTGATACCATCACTAAACTATACATGTATATCTAAACTACTGATAATATCACTAAACTATACATGTATATCTAAACTACTGATACTATCACTTAACTATACATGTATATCTAAACTACTGATACTGTCACTAAACTATACATGTATATCTAAACTACTGATACTGTCACTAAACTATACATGTATATCTAAACTACTGATACTGTCACATAACTATACATGTATATCTAAACTACTGATACTGTCACTAAACTATACATGTATATCTAAACTACTGATACTGTCACTAAACTATACATGTATATCTAAACTACTGATACCATCACTAAACTATACATGTATATCTAAACTACTGATACTGTCACTAAACTATACATGTATATATAAACTACTGATACCATCACTAAACTATACATGTATATCTAAACTACTGATACCATCACTAAACTATACATGTATATCTAAACTACTGATAATATCACTAAACTATACATGTATATCTAAACTACTGATACTATCACTTAACTATACATGTATATCTAAACTACTGATACTGTCATTAAACTATACATGTATATCTAAACTACTGATACTGTCACTAAACTATACATGTATATATAAACTACTGATACTGTCACTAAACTAGACATGTATATCTAAACTACTGATACTGTCACTAAACTATACATGTATATCTAAACTACTGATACTATCACTTAACTATACATGTATATCTAAACTACTGATACTGTCATTAAACTATACATGTATATCTAAACTACTGATACTGTCAGTAAACTATACATGTATATCTAAACTACTGATACTGTCACTAAACTATATATGTCTATCTAAACTACTGATACTGTCACTAAACTATACATGTCTATCTAAACTACTGATACTGTCACTAAACTATACATGTATATCTAAACTACTGATACTATCACTAAACTATACATGTATATCTAAACTACTGATACTGTCACTAAACTATACATGTATATCTAAACTACTGATACTGTCACTAAACTATACATGTATATCTAAACTACTGATACTATCACTAAACTATACATGTATATCTAAACTACTGATACTGTCACTTAATTATACATGTATATCTAAACTACTGATACTGTCACTAAACTATACATGTATATCTAAACTACTGATACTGTCACTATACTATACATGTATATATAAACTACTGATACTGTCACTTAACTATACATGTATATCTAAACTACTGATAATGTCACTATACTATGCATGTATATCTAAACTTCTGATACTGTCACTATACTATACATGTATATCTAAACTACTGATACTATCACTATACTATACATGTATATCTAAACTACTGATACTATCACTATACTATACATGTATATCTAAACTACTGATACTATCACTATACTATACATGTATATCTAAACTACTGATACTATCACTATACTATACATGTATATCTAAACTACCGATACTGTCACTAAACTATACATGTATATCTAAACTACTGATACTGTCACTAAACTATACATGTATATCTAAACTACTGATACTATCACTAAACTATACATGTATATATAAACTACTGATACTGTCACTAAACTATACATGTATATCTAAACTACTGATACCGTCACTTAACTATACATGTATATCTAAACTACTGATACTATCACTATACTATACATGTATATCTAAACTACTGAAACTATCTCTAAACTATACATGTATATTTAAACTACTGATACTATCTCTAAACTATACATGTATATCTAAACTACTGATACCATCACTAAACTATACATGTATATCTAAACAACTGATACTGTCACTAAACTATACATGTATATCTAAACTACTGATACTGTCTCTAAACTACTGATACTATCACTAAACTATACATGTATATCTAAACTACTGATACCATAGCTAAACTATACATGTATATCTAAACTACTGATAATATCACTAAACTATACATGTATATATAAACTACTGATACTGTTACTAAACTATACATGTATATATAAACTACTGATACTGTCACTAAACTATACATGTATATCTAAACTACTGATACCATCACTAAACTATACATGTATATCTAAACTACTGATAATATCACTAAACTATACATGTATATCTAAACTACTGATACTATCACTTAACTATACATGTATATCTAAACTACTGATACTGTCACTAAACTATACATGTATATCTAAACTACTGATACTATCACTAAACTATACATGTATATCTAAACTACTGATACTGTCACTTAACTATACATGTATATCTAAACTACTGATACTGTCACTAAACTATACATGTATATCTAAACTACTGATACTGTCACTAAACTATACATGTATATCTAAACTACTGATACCATCACTAAACTATACATGTATATCTAAACTACTGATACTGTCACTAAACTATACATGTATATATAAACTACTGATACCATCACTAAACTATACACGTATATCTAAACTACTGATACCATCACTAAACTATACATGTATATCTAAACTACTGATAATATCACTAAACTATACATGTATATCTAAACTACTGATACTATCACTAAACTATACATGTATATCTAAACTACTGATACTGTCACTATACTATACATGTATATCTAAACTACTGATACTGTCAGTAAACTATACATGTATATCTAAACTACTGATACTATCACTAAACTATATATGTCTATCTAAACTACTGATACTGTCACTAAACTATACATGTCTATCTAAACTACTGATACTGTCACTAAACTATACATGTATATCTAAACTACTGATACCGTCACTTAACTATACATGTATATCTAAACTACTGATACTATCACTATACTATACATGTATATCTAAACTACTGAAACTATCTCTAAACTATACATGTATATTTAAACTACTGATACTATCTCTAAACTATACATGTATATCTAAACTACTGATACCATCACTAAACTATACATGTATATCTAAACAACTGATACTGTCACTAAACTATACATGTATATCTAAACTACTGATACTGTCTCTAAACTACTGATACTATCACTAAACTATACATGTATATCTAAACTACTGATACCATAGCTAAACTATACATGTATATCTAAACTACTGATAATATCACTAAACTATACATGTATATATAAACTACTGATACTGTTACTAAACTATACATGTATATATAAACTACTGATACTGTCACTAAACTATATATGTATATCTAAACTACTGATACCATCACTAAACTATACATGTATATCTAAACTACTGATAATATCACTAAACTATACATGTATATCTAAACTACTGATACTATCACTTAACTATACATGTATATCTAAACTACTGATACTGTCACTAAACTATACATGTATATCTAAACTACTGATACTATCACTAAACTATACATGTATATCTAAACTACTGATACTGTCACTTAACTATACATGTATATCTAAACTACTGATACTGTCACTAAACTATACATGTATATCTAAACTACTGATACTGTCACTAAACTATACATGTATATCTAAACTACTGATACCATCACTAAACTATACATGTATATCTAAACTACTGATACTGTCACTAAACTATACATGTATATATAAACTACTGATACCATCACTAAACTATACACGTATATCTAAACTACTGATACCATCACTAAACTATACATGTATATCTAAACTACTGATAATATCACTAAACTATACATGTATATCTAAACTACTGATACTATCACTAAACTATACATGTATATCTAAACTACTGATACTGTCACTATACTATACATGTATATCTAAACTACTGATACTGTCAGTAAACTATACATGTATATCTAAACTACTGATACTATCACTAAACTATATATGTCTATCTAAACTACTGATACTGTCACTAAACTATACATGTCTATCTAAACTACTGATACTGTCACTAAACTATACATGTATATCTAAACTACTGATACTGTCACTAAACTATACATGTATATATAAACTACTGATACTGTCACTAAACTATACATGTATATCTAAACTACTGATACTGTCACTAAACTATACATGTATATCTAAACTACTGATACTATCACTAAACTATACATGTATATCTAAACTACTGATACTGTCACTTAACTATACATGTATATCTAAACTACTGATACTGTCACTAAACTATACATGTATATATAAACTACTGATACTGTCACTATACTATACATGTATATATAAACTACTGATACTGTCACTTAACTATACATGTATATCTAAACTACTGATAATGTCACTATACTATGCATGTATATCTAAACTTCTGATACTGTCACTATACTATACATGTATATCTAAACTACTGATACTATCACTATACTATACATGTATATCTAAACTACTGATACTATCACTATACTATACATGTATATCTAAACTACTGATACTATCACTATACTATACATGTATATCTAAACTACTGATACTATCACTATACTATACATGTATATCTAAACTACCGATACTGTCACTAAACTATACATGTATATATAAACTACTGATACTGTCACTAAACTATACATGTATATCTAAACTACTGATACTGTCACTAAACTATACATGTATATATAAACTACTGATACTATCACTTAACTATACATGTATATCTAAACTACTGATACTGTCATTAAACTATACATGTATATCTAAACTACTGATACTGTCACTAAACTATACATGTATATCTAAACTACTGATACTGTCACTAAACTATACATGTATATCTAAACTACTGATACTGTCACTAAACTATACATGTATATCTAAACTACTGATACTATCACTTAACTATACATGTATATCTAAACTACTGATACTGTCACTAAACTATACACGTATATCTAAACTACTGATACCGTCACTTAACTATACATGTATATCTAAACTACTGATACTATCACTATACTATACATGTATATCTAAACTACTGAAACTATCTCTAAACTATACATGTATATTTAAACTACTGATACTATCTCTAAACTATACATGTATATCTAAACTACTGATACCATCACTAAACTATACATGTATATCTAAACAACTGATACAATCACTAAACTATACATGTATATCTAAACTACTGATACTATCACTAAACTATACATGTATATCTAAACTACTGATACTATCACTAAACTATACATGTATATCTAAACTACTGATACTGTCACTAAACTATACATGTATATCTAAACTACTGATACTGTCACTAAACTATACATGTATATCTAAACTACTGATACTGTCACTAAACTATACATGTATATCTAAACTACTGATACCATAGCTAAACTATACATGTATATCTAAACTACTGATAATATCACTAAACTATACATGTATATCTAAACTACTGATACTGTTACTAAACTATACATGTATATATAAACTACTGATACTGTCACTAAACTATAAATGTATATCTAAACTACTGATACCATCACTAAACTATACATGTATATCTAAACTACTGATAATATCACTAAACTATACATGTATATCTAAACTACTGATACTATCACTTAACTATAAATGTATATCTAAACTACTGATACTGTCATTAAACTATACATGTATATCTAAACTACTGATACTGTCACTAAACTATACATGTATATCTAAACTACTGATACTGTCACTAAACTATACATGTATATCTAAACTACTGATACTGTCACTAAACTATACATGTATATCTAAACTACTGATACTATCACTATACTATACATGTATATCTAAACTACTGATACTATCACTATACTATACATGTATATCTAAACTACTGATACTATCACTAAACTATACATGTATATATAAACTACTGATACTGTCACTAAACTATACACGTATATCTAAACTACTGATACCGTCACTTAACTATACATGTATATCTAAACTACTGATACTATCACTATACTATACATGTATATCTAAACTACTGATACTATCACTAAACTATACATGTATATATAAACTACTGATACTGTCACTAAACTATACACGTATATCTAAACTACTGATACCGTCACTTAACTATACATGTATATCTAAACTACTGATACTATCACTATACTATACATGTATATCTAAACTACTGAAACTATCTCTAAACTATACATGTATATTTAAACTACTGATACTATCTCTAAACTATACATGTATATCTAAACTACTGATACCATCACTAAACTATACATGTATATCTAAACAACTGATACAATCACTAAACTATACATGTATATCTAAACTACTGATACTATCACTAAACTATACATGTATATCTAAACTACTGATACTATCACTAAACTATACATGTATATCTAAACTACTGATACTGTCACTAAACTATACATGTATATCTAAACTACTGATACTGTCACTAAACTATACATGTATATCTAAACTACTGATACTGTCACTAAACTATACATGTATATCTAAACTACTGATACCATAGCTAAACTATACATGTATATCTAAACTACTGATAATATCACTAAACTATACATGTATATCTAAACTACTGATACTGTTACTAAACTATACATGTATATATAAACTACTGATACTGTCACTAAACTATACATGTATATCTAAACTACTGATACCATCACTAAACTATACATGTATATCTAAACTACTGATAATATCACTAAACTATACATGTATATCTAAACTACTGATACTATCATTTAACTATAAATGTATATCTAAACTACTGATACTGTCATTAAACTATACATGTATATCTAAACTACTGATACTGTCACTAAACTATACATGTATATCTAAACTACTGATACTGTCACTAAACTATACATGTATATCTAAACTACTGATACTGTCACTAAAATATACATGTATATCTAAACTACTGATACTGTCACTAAACTATACATGTATATCTAAACTACTGATACTATCACTAAACTATACATGTATATCTAAACTACTGATACTGTCACTAAACTATACATGTATATCTAAACTACTGATACTGTCACTAAACTATACATGTATATCTAAACTACTGATACTATCACTAAACTATACATGTATATCTAAACTACTGATACTGTCACTTAACTATACATGTATATCTAAACTACTGATACTGTCACTAAACTATACATGTATATCTAAACTACCGATACTGTCACTAAACTTTACATGTATATATAAACTACTGATACTGTCACTTAACTATACATGTATATCTAAACTACTGATACTGTCACTAAACTATACATGTATATATAAACTACTGATACTGTCACTATACTATACATGTATATCTAAACTACTGATACTATCACTTAACTATGCATGTATATCTAAACTACTGATAATGTCACTATACTATGCATGTATATCTAAACTTCTGATACTGTCACTATACTATACATGTATATCTAAACTACTGATACTATCACTATACTATACATGTATATCTAAACTACTGATACTATCACTATACTATACATGTATATCTAAACTACCGATACTGTCACTTAACTATACATGTATATCTAAACTACTGATACTGTCACTAAACTATACATGTATATCTAAACTACTGATACTGTCACTAAACTAGACATGTATATCTAAACTACTGATACTGTCACGAAACTATACATGTATATATAAACTACTGATACTATCATTAAACTATACATGTATATCTAAACTACTGATACTGTCACTATACTATACATGTATATCTAAACTACTGATACTGTCACTAAACTATACATGTATATCTAAACTACTGATACTGTCACTTTACTATACATGTATATCTAAACTACTGATACTATCACTAAACTATACATGTATATATAAACTACTGATACTGTCACTAAACTAGACATGTATATCTAAACTACTGATACTGTCACGAAACTATACATGTATATATAAACTACTGATACTATCACTTAACTATACATATATATCTAAACTACTGATACTGTCACTATACTATACATGTATATCTAAACTACTAATACTGTCACTAAACTATACATGTATATCTAAACTACTGATACTGTCACTAAACTATACATGTATATCTAAACTACTGATACTGTCACTTTACTATACATGTATATCTAAACTACTGATATTATCACTAAACTATACATGTATATCTAAACTATTGATACTGTCACTAAACTATACATGTATATCTAAACTACTGATACTGTCACTAAACTATACATGTATATCTAAACTTCTGATACTGTCACTAAACTAGACATGTATATTTAAACTACTGATACTGTCACTAAACTATACATGTATATCTCAACTACTGATACTGTCACTTAACTATGCATGCATATCTAAACTACTGATAATGTCACTAAACTATACATGTATATCTAAACTACTGATACTGTCACTTAACTATGCATGTATATCTAAACTACTGATAATGTCTCTATACTATACATGTATATCTAAACTACTGATACTATAACTAAACTATACATGTATATCTAAACTACTGATACTATAACTAAACTATACATGTATATCTTATCTTCTGATACTGTCACTAAACTAGACATGTATATCTAAACTACTGATACATATGTACTATCACTTAACTATATTTGTATATCTAAACTACTGATACTATCACTAAACTATACATGTATATCTAAACTACTGATACTGTCACTAAACTATACATGTATATCTAAACTACTGATACTGTCACTAAACTATACATGTATATATAAACTACTGATACTGTCACTAAACTATAAATGTATATCTAAACTACTGATACTATCACTATACTATACATGTATATCTAAACTACTGATACTGTCACTAAACTATACATGTATATCTAAACTACTGATACTGTCACTAAACTATACATGTATATCTAAACTACTGATACTATCACTTAACTATACATGTATATCTAAACTACTGATACTGTCACTAAACTATACACGTATATCTAAACTACTGATACCGTCACTTAACTATACATGTATATCTAAACTACTGATACTATCACTATACTATACATGTATATCTAAACTACTGAAACTATCACTAAACTATACATGTATATCTAAACTACTGATACCGTCACTTAACTATACATGTATATCTAAACTACTGATACTATCACTATACTATACTTGTATATCTAAACTACTGAAACTATCTCTAAACTATACATGTATATTTAAACTACTGATACTATCTCTAAACTATACATGTATATCTAAACTACTGATACCATCACTAAACTATACATGTATATCTAAACAACTGATACAATCACTAAACTATACATGTATATCTAAACTACTGATACTATCACTAAACTATACATGTATATCTAAACTACTGATACTATCACTAAACTATACATGTATATCTAAACTACTGATACTGTCACTAAACTATACATGTATATCTAAACTACTGATACTGTCACTAAACTATACATGTATATCTAAACTACTGATACTGTCACTAAACTATACATGTATATCTAAACTACTGATACCATAGCTAAACTATACATGTATATCTAAACTACTGATAATATCACTAAACTATACATGTATATCTAAACTACTGATACTGTTACTAAACTATACATGTATATATAAACTACTGATACTGTCACTAAACTATACATGTATATCTAAACTACTGATACCATCACTAAACTATACATGTATATCTAAACTACTGATAATATCACTAAACTATACATGTATATCTAAACTACTGATACTATCATTTAACTATAAATGTATATCTAAACTACTGATACTGTCATTAAACTATACATGTATATCTAAACTACTGATACTGTCACTAAACTATACATGTATATCTAAACTACTGATACTGTCACTAAACTATACATGTATATCTAAACTACTGATACTGTCACTAAAATATACATGTATATCTAAACTACTGATACTGTCACTAAACTATACATGTATATCTAAACTACTGATACTATCACTAAACTATACATGTATATCTAAACTACTGATACTGTCACTAAACTATACATGTATATCTAAACTACTGATACTGTCACTAAACTATACATGTATATCTAAACTACTGATACTATCACTAAACTATACATGTATATCTAAACTACTGATACTGTCACTTAACTATACATGTATATCTAAACTACTGATACTGTCACTAAACTATACATGTATATCTAAACTACCGATACTGTCACTAAACTTTACATGTATATATAAACTACTGATACTGTCACTTAACTATACATGTATATCTAAACTACTGATACTGTCACTAAACTATACATGTATATCTAAACTACTGATACTGTCACTATACTATACATGTATATCTAAACTACTGATACTATCACTTAACTATGCATGTATATCTAAACTACTGATAATGTCACTATACTATGCATGTATATCTAAACTTCTGATACTGTCACTATACTATACATGTATATCTAAACTACTGATACTATCACTATACTATACATGTATATCTAAACTACTGATACTATCACTATACTATACATGTATATCTAAACTACCGATACTGTCACTAAACTATACATGTATATCTAAACTACTGATACTGTCACTAAACTATACATGTATATCTAAACTACTGATACTGTCACTAAACTAGACATGTATATCTAAACTACTGATACTGTCACGAAACTATACATGTATATATAAACTACTGATACTATCATTAAACTATACATGTATATCTAAACTACTGATACTGTCACTATACTATACATGTATATCTAAACTACTGATACTGTCACTAAACTATACATGTATATCTAAACTACTGATACTGTCACTTTACTATACATGTATATCTAAACTACTGATACTATCACTAAACTATACATGTATATATAAACTACTGATACTGTCACTAAACTAGACATGTATATCTAAACTACTGATACTGTCACGAAACTATACATGTATATATAAACTACTGATACTATCACTTAACTATACATGTATATCTAAACTACTGATACTGTCACTATACTATACATGTATATCTAAACTACTAATACTGTCACTAAACTATACATGTATATCTAAACTACTGATACTGTCACTAAACTATACATGTATATCTAAACTACTGATACTGTCACTTTACTATACATGTATATCTAAACTACTGATATTATCACTAAACTATACATGTATATCTAAACTATTGATACTGTCACTAAACTATACATGTATATCTAAACTACTGATACTGTCACTAAACTATACATGTATATCTAAACTTCTGATACTGTCACTAAACTAGACATGTATATTTAAACTACTGATACTGTCACTAAACTATACATGTATATCTCAACTACTGATACTGTCACTTAACTATGCATGCATATCTAAACTACTGATAATGTCACTAAACTATACATGTATATCTAAACTACTGATACTGTCACTTAACTATGCATGTATATCTAAACTACTGATAATGTCTCTATACTATACATGTATATCTAAACTACTGATACTATAACTAAACTATACATGTATATCTAAACTACTGATACTATAACTAAACTATACATGTATATCTTATCTTCTGATACTGTCACTAAACTAGACATGTATATCTAAACTACTGATACATATGTACTATCACTTAACTATATTTGTATATCTAAACTACTGATACTATCACTAAACTATACATGTATATCTAAACTACTGATACTGTCACTAAACTATACATGTATATCTAAACTACTGATACTGTCACTAAACTATACATGTATATATAAACTACTGATACTGTCACTAAACTATAAATGTATATCTAAACTACTGATACTATCACTATACTATACATGTATATCTAAACTACTGATACTGTCACTAAACTATACATGTATATCTAAACTACTGATACTGTCACTAAACTATACATGTATATCTAAACTACTGATACTATCACTTAACTATACATGTATATCTAAACTACTGATACTGTCACTAAACTATACACGTATATCTAAACTACTGATACCGTCACTTAACTATACATGTATATCTAAACTACTGATACTATCACTATACTATACATGTATATCTAAACTACTGAAACTATCACTAAACTATACATGTATATCTAAACTACTGATACTATCACTAAACTATACATGTATATCTAAACTACTGATACCATCACTAAACTATACATGTATATCTAAACAACTGATACAATCACTAAACTATACATGTATATCTAAACTACTGATACTATCACTAAACTATACATGTATATCTAAACTACTGATACTATCACTAAACTATACATGTATATCTAAACTACTGATACTGTCACTAAACTATACATGTATATCTAAACTACTGATACTGTCACTAAACTATACATGTATATCTAAACTACTGATACTGTCACTAAACTATACATGTATATCTAAACTACTGATACCATAGCTAAACTATACATGTATATCTAAACTACTGATAATTGATAATATCACTAAACTATACATGTATATCTAAACTACTGATACTGTTACTAAACTATACATGTATATATAAACTACTGATACCATCACTTAACTATACATGTATATCTAAACTACTGATACTATCACTTAACTATAAATGTATATCTAAACTACTGATACTGTCATTAAACTATACATGTATATCTAAACTACTGATACTGTCACTAAACTATACATGTATATCTAAACTACTGATACTGTCACTAAACTATACATGTATATCTAAACTACTGATACTGTCACTAAACTATACATGTATATCTAAACTACTGATACTATCACTATACTATACATGTATATCTAAACTACTGATACTATCACTATACTATACATGTATATCTAAACTACTGATACTATCACTAAACTATACATGTATATATAAACTACTGATACTGTCACTAAACTATACATGTATATCTAAACTACTGATACCGTCACTTAACTATACATGTATATCTAAACTACTGATACTATCACTATACTATACATGTATATCTAAACTACTGATACTATCACTAAACTATACATGTATATATAAACTACAGATACTGTCACTAAACTATACACGTATATCTAAACTACTGATACCGTCACTTAACTATACATGTATATCTAAACTACTGATACTATCACTATACTATACATGTATATCTAAACTACTGAAACTATCTCTAAACTATACATGTATATTTAAACTACTGATACTATCTCTAAACTATACATGTATATCTAAACTACTGATACCATCACTAAACTATACATGTATATCTAAACAACTGATACAATCACTAAACTATACATGTATATCTAAACTACTGATACTGTCACTAAACTATACATGTATATCTAAACTACTGATACTATCACTAAACTATACATGTATATCTAAACTACTGATACTGTCACTAAACTATACATGTATATCTAAACTACTGATACTGTCACTAAACTATACATGTATATCTAAACTACTGATACTGTCACTAAACTATACATGTATATCTAAACTACTGATACCATAGCTAAACTATACATGTATATCTAAACTACTGATAATATCACTAAACTATACATGTATATCTAAACTACTGATACTGTTACTAAACTATACATGTATATATAAACTACTGATACTGTCACTAAACTATACATGTATATCTAAACTACTGATACCATCACTAAACTATACATGTATATCTAAACTACTGATAATATCACTAAACTATACATGTATATCTAAACTACTGATACTATCACTTAACTATAAATGTATATCTAAACTACTGATACTGTCATTAAACTATACATGTATATCTAAACTACTGATACTGTCACTAAACTATACATGTATATCTAAACTACTGATACTGTCACTAAACTATACATGTATATCTAAACTACTGATACTGTCACTAAACTATACATGTATATCTAAACTACTGATACTGTCACTAAACTATACATGTATATCTAAACTACTAATACTATCACTAAACTATACATGTATATCTAAACTACTGATACTGTCACTAAACTATACATGTATATCTAAACTACTGATACTGTCACTAAACTATACATGTATATCTAAACTACTGATACTATCACTAAACTATACATGTATATCTAAACTACTGATACTGTCACTTAACTATACATGTATATCTAAACTACTGATACTGTCACTAAACTATACATGTATATCTAAACTACTGATACTGTCACTAAACTATACATGTATATATAAACTACTGATACTGTCACTTAACTATACATGTATATCTAAACTACTGATACTGTCACTAAACTATACATGTATATATAAACTACTGATACTGTCACTATACTATACATGTATATCTAAACTACTGATACTATCACTTAACTATGCATGTATATCTAAACTACTGATAATGTCACTATACTATGCATGTATATCTAAACTTCTGATACTGTTACTATACTATACATGTATATCTAAACTACTGATACTATCACTATACTATACATGTATATCAAAACTACTGATACTATCACTATACTATACATGTATATCTAAACTACCGATACTGTCACTAAACTATACATGTATATCTAAACTACTGATACTGTCACTAAACTATACATGTATATCTAAACTACTGATACTGTCACTAAACTAGACATGTATATCTAAACTACTGATACTGTCACGAAACTATACATGTATATATAAACTACTGATACTATCATTAAACTATACATGTATATCTAAACTACTGATACTGTCACTATACTATACATGTATATCTAAACAACTGATACAATCACTAAACTATACATGTATATCTAAACTACTGATACTATCACTAAACTATACATGTATATCTAAACTACTGATACTATCACTAAACTATACATGTATATCTAAACTACTGATACTGTCACTAAACTATACATGTATATCTAAACTACTGATACTGTCACTAAACTATACATGTATATCTAAACTACTGATACTGTCACTAAACTATACATGTATATCTAAACTACTGATACCATAGCTAAACTATACATGTATATCTAAACTACTGATAATTGATAATATCACTAAACTATACATGTATATCTAAACTACTGATACTGTTACTAAACTATACATGTATATATAAACTACTGATACCATCACTAAACTATACATGTATATCTAAACTACTGATAATATCACTAAACTATACATGTATATCTAAACTACTGATACTATCACTTAACTATACATGTATATCTAAACTACTGATACTATCACTTAACTATAAATGTATATCTAAACTACTGATACTGTCATTAAACTATACATGTATATCTAAACTACTGATACTGTCACTAAACTATACATGTATATCTAAACTACTGATACTGTCACTAAACTATACATGTATTTCTAAACTACTGATACTGTCACTAAACTAGACATGTATATCTAAACTACTGATACTATCACTATACTATACATGTATATCTAAACTACTGATACTATCACTATACTATACATGTATATCTAAACTACTGATACTATCACTAAACTATACATGTATATATAAACTACTGATACTGTCACTAAACTATACATGTATATCTAAACTACTGATACCGTCACTTAACTATACATGTATATCTAAACTACTGATACTATCACTATACTATACATGTATATCTAAACTACTGATACTATCACTAAACTATACATGTATATATAAACTACAGATACTGTCACTAAACTATACACGTATATCTAAACTACTGATACCGTCACTTAACTATACATGTATATCTAAACTACTGATACTATCACTATACTATACATGTATATCTAAACTACTGATACTATCACTTAACTATAAATGTATATCTAAACTACTGATAATATCACTAAACTATAGATGTATATCTAAACTACTGATACTATCACTTAACTATAAATGTATATCTAAACTACTGATACTGTCATTAAACTATACATGTATATCTAAACTACTGATACTGTCACTAAACTATACATGTATATCTAAACTACTGATACTGTCACTAAACTATACATGTATATCTAAACTACTGATACTGTCACTAAACTATACATGTATATCTAAACTACTGATACTGTCACTAAACTATACATGTATATCTAAACTACTAATACTATCACTAAACTATACATGTATATCTAAACTACTGATACTGTCACTAAACTATACATGTATATCTAAACTACTGATACTGTCACTAAACTATACATGTATATCTAAACTACTGATACTATCACTAAACTATACATGTATATCTAAACTACTGATACTGTCACTTAACTATACATGTATATCTAAACTACTGATACTGTCACTAAACTATACATGTATATCTAAACTACTGATACTGTCACTAAACTATACATGTATATATAAACTACTGATACTGTCACTTAACTATACATGTATATCTAAACTACTGATACTGTCACTAAACTATACATGTATATATAAACTACTGATACTGTCACTATACTATACATGTATATCTAAACTACTGATACTATCACTTAACTATGCATGTATATCTAAACTACTGATAATGTCACTATACTATGCATGTATATCTAAACTTCTGATACTGTTACTATACTATACATGTATATCTAAACTACTGATACTATCACTATACTATACATGTATATCAAAACTACTGATACTATCACTATACTATACATGTATATCTAAACTACCGATACTGTCACTAAACTATACATGTATATCTAAACTACTGATACTGTCACTAAACTATACATGTATATCTAAACTACTGATACTGTCACTAAACTAGACATGTATATCTAAACTACTGATACTGTCACGAAACTATACATGTATATATAAACTACTGATACTATCATTAAACTATACATGTATATCTAAACTACTGATACTGTCACTATACTATACATGTATATCTAAACTACTGATACCATCACTAAACTATACATGTATATCTAAACTACTGATAATATCACGAAACTATACATGTATATATAAACTACTGATACTATCACTTAACTATACATGTATATCTAAACTACTGATACTGTCACTATACTATACATGTATATCTAAACTACTGATACTGTCACTAAACTATACATGTATATCTAAACTACTGATACTGTCACTAAACTATACATGTATATCTAAACTACTGATACTGTTACTAAACTATACATGTATATATAAACTACTGATACTGTCACTAAACTATACATGTATATCTAAACTACTGATACTGTCACTTTACTATACATGTATATCTAAACTACTGATATTATCACTAAACTATACATGTATATCTAAACTATTGATACTGTCACTAAACTATACATGTATATCTAAACTACTGATACTGTCACTAAACTATACATGTATATCTAAACTTCTGATACTGTCACTAAACTAGACATGTATATTTAAACTACTGATACTGTCACTAAACTATACATGTATATCTCAACTACTGATACTGTCACTTAACTATGCATGTATATCTAAACTACTGATAATGTCACTAAACTATACATGTGTATCTAAACTACTGATACTGTCACTTAACTATGCATGTATATCTAAACTACTGATAATGTCTCTATACTATACATGTATATCTAAACTACTGATACTATAACTAAACTATACATGTATATCTAAACTACTGATACTATAACTAAACTATACATGTATATCTAATCTTCTGATACTGTCACTAAACTAGACATGTATATCTAAACTACTGATACATATGTACTATCACTTAACTATATTTGTATATCTAAACTACTGATACTATCACTAAACTATACATGTATATCTAAACTACTGATACTGTCACTAAACTATACATGTATATCTAAACTACTGATACTGTCACTAAACTATGCATGTATATCTAAACTACTGATACTGTCACTAAACTATACATGTATATATAAACTACTGATACTGTCACTAAACTTTACATGTATATATAAACTACTGATACTGTCACTAAACTATACATGTATATATAAACTACTGATACTGTCACTAAACTATACATGTATATATAAACTACTGATACTGTCACTAAACTATACATGTATATCTAAACTACTGATACTGTCATTATACTATACATGTATATCTAAACTACTGATACTATCAATAAACTATACATGTATATCTTAACTACTGATACTAACACTACACTATACATGTATATATGAACTACTGATACTGTCACTAAACTATACATGTATATCTAAACTATTGATACTGTCACTAAACTATACATGTATATCTAAACTACTGATACTGTCACTAAACTATACATGTATATCTAAACTACTGATACTATCACTTAACTATGCATGTATATCTAAACTATTGATACTATCACTTAACTATACATGTATATCTAAACTACTGATACTGCCATTAAACTATGCATGTATATCTAAATTACTGATACTGTCACTAAACTATACATGTATATCTAAATTACTGATACTGTCACTATACTTTACTTGTATATCTAAACCACTGATACTGTCAATAAACTATACATTTATATATAAACTACTTATATTGTCACTAAACGATACATGTATATCTAAATCTACATGACACAAAACAGACACGAACAACATACAATCGCAACTATTAACATTAGGGGTTGGAGGTGGGGGGGTGTGGGGGGGGGGCGTGAGAAGTAATTTTTTTCAAGAACTTGACGACTTTCAAAACAGCAAAAGACGTGGTCTGTACTGCACGACAGAAAATCTGAAAGTGAAGCGTTACTCTGAGATATCAATTTAATATCAGAATTTAAGTTTAATTCAAAATGATGACTTACAATAATAAACCATTGATTGATGTATAAAAACGACCATCATTCTGAATATATATTAAAATCATTCTCTTGATGGAAATCCCGTGTTTTAAACCTAGTTCTTCTTCTTTTCTGTTTTTGCTTATTGAGGTCACATTGACGATATTAGAGAAAGGGTATTTAAGAAAAAGATGTCTCCTTACCGAAATTCTTGTTTTCCCTTACATGTGTTTTGTCAGTTATGTTCGTGCTGGCTGTATATGGGCATACACATATTCAATTAGGTCTTTAATTGTGGAATGGCAATCACGTGACGTACACTGACAAACAACAATAGTTGTTATGTTCGTCGCATGTTTAGAACACGATCCGGCTTGTTAATATGGGGTATACCAATGCACAAAAAGTTACCATGTCCGTAGTCATCATGAAACTGTCTTTGATCACTTATTGTTGAGTTGGCTGTGTGAGCCTCACGACGATTCAGGTATGTAGTTACACTAATTCTTTGTTTATCAAACCATTTTGTTTTAGATAAAAGAAGGTTAATCTGTACCAGGGACAATGTTTACGTAAGGAAGAATATAGTGAGTGAATCTCAATGTTTATTTTTGCCTGATTCGAATTCCTTTTTAATTAAAAGCCTCCACAAAACAAGAAAGATTTGGATAAACAACATACATTTTCAAATCCATTTTAACTCTAGTTCTGATTAACAGTGTGTTCATATATGTTTTACAAGTGAGCACCATTTTGGAATAATCGTTTTGCGACTTTATATCAATTAGTATTTTTGTCGATTTGTGACGAAAACTGTACTCGTTTACGTTTACTGAGATACTCGTGTTTGGAATCATAAATAGGTATATAGGTATGTACATATTGATTTTCTAATACCAAACCATTAAAGTTTAACGTAGTTATAATTGTGAGGTTTCAGTCATGTTCCAATCCTGTTTTCATGTCAATTAAGGGAATCTAGCGTACAGTAATAATATGGTTAATTTTAATAGCAAATATGTATGTGAAAATTGTGGCAAAAATGAATATGTCTGTTGTTTTTAGCGCATTTTTATCATAAAAATATAAAAACATGACCAGTGTGACGGCAACAATTTAGATGTTTAACACCAGAACAGTGAAAATAACACATTTAATAATGGGACAAGAAAAAACAAAAAACAAAAACAAAAAAAACTACAACAAAAAACAAAAACAAACAACCAAACTCGCAACCCCCAATTTTTACTGTTTTAAAAAACGAAACCAATTTCCTTTTGATCTGCAAAAAAGAGTCAGAATGCTTCATTTAATGCATTAAATCTGCTAAATATGGTAAATAATCGAACATTTTCTCATTACAGTATTAGGGGTAGGGGTAACTTCATTTGATGTTTTAACCAAATAATAGTTTAAAGACCTTTTACTTCCAATCATATGTTTGTGATAACAAATCTGGTACATATTGAATAATGTTGTCCTGCATATGGACAATTCAGTATAGTTCACAAAAAATAAGTTATCATTCTAATTTAGAAAACTTGGACAGAGCATAGCACAAAAACGAATTCGCTAAACTAAAATTATATTTCCTTTTTACATTTTTCGCTTTGCAATGAATGACGTTTTTCAGAATTACAAGAAAACAAGTTAGTCGTCAGATATTTTGTCTTTTCACCACAGAAAATCCTTAACAGATAATTTGACGTTAAACTTTTACAACAGTGTTTATGTCGGTTTGGGTGAACGTTTATTGTACGTGTATTATGAGGCTTCGTCTTTATTCATGCCCCTAGACTGTGACAGCCTGAGTTCAATACGGACCTGGCAATTACGTAAACGTCACACACTGTTATTGTTATCAGGGACATTTAATCCGATTTTCTATACACAGGACATGTATATGATTTACGGAGATCAGATAGGAATCGATATACTGTAAGAACACACCTTGAATAATAAATTGCGTAATGTGCATACCTCTATGGTATACAAATCTGAAGTTAAGAGTTCAATATTTCTAACAAAGTTTTGTGCACACTCAAACACATTTTCGCAGTACACGATTTGAAATTATGCAGAACTTGTTTAAGTTTACTTCTAAATTCAAAAATTAAAGGGGTTTCACGCGCCAGGCCCTTCTACTTCTACATTAGTTTATAACTTTTGACAATCATTTTGATTAAATATCAACCGTTTTCTGGCTTAAAGCGTGAATCATAGTGGCCATTTAAATAACGTTTATTATTTATAGTCAATGCACAGTAAATGAACATTGAATAGGATCGACAAGCTGTCAGATCATATTTCAAATAAGCTTGCGTATTTTGCTTTTTTCAAGGGTATGTCAAGGTTGTGATAAAGAATACAGTTGTAGTAGTCTTTGTTGACACAATAAACCTGTGATTTTAGATCATTTTAGTCTAGATAGGCAGCTGCAGGTGAATGTTAGTATCAGAGAGATACAATAAGCTATTCTGATTAAATCTTAAACGTTTATCCATTCATAGAATGTATAATTTTGCATCATGATTATCACTCGCGATAATTTTTTTTTCAGGTAAGATTTAAGTATCTAGTTTTAATTTTGTTAAAGTACCGCGCATCCATCCTTTAGCGCGGTCGTGAACAGTCAGCAGTCCAAGTACATCTGTGACTGTGTTCCTCCAAATCTATCCAAATATCAGTGGGTTTCCTACCGCCTGGGAATTAATTCTGAAGCTAGACTGGTAACCATACAGGAGAAAAATGTTCAGAAAAGCGTAATTTCTACCATGGGTATAATGGTATACGGTATTCCCGGGAGGTTATTTTGTCCTCCTGAAAACTTCTCATTCTAATACAAATGCAGTTGTGGTGACATTGAGTGCGCACATCATTCATACATCGTGCACAAACCGTGCACACACCGTTCACACATCGTTCACTTATCGTTCATCCTTGGTGCACACAACTGGGTGATCTAAAGATAGTTCGTTCATCAGTGCGGTTCTCACCACAAACACTCAAAATTTAATACAAATGGTCGATACATGTTACGGAAAAAAAGTTATGGAACCTCCCTGTTGTAATACTATATAAATTTGCATCATATTAATTGGAATAATGTTGTTTTAACAATCTACAGTAGGCTGTATTACAGTGATAATGAGAGAGTCAATAACGGGTGTAGCTCCAAGGTGCATGTAACATAACAGGTAAATATTATTTCAGAGTTTTATCTGCCCTGTGTCTGGCATCGACAGCTGGTATGCGTTATCGTGTAGCCGTTATGAAAACAAACAGACGCTAATAATTGTACATGGTGTCCAAGGCTATTTTATTGCTTACAGAAATAAAATTATTGTCAAACTCTTTTTTTTCTGGGGTAAGTCATCCGGATATTAGATAATTATATACCCACTGTGTCTGTAGCACCTACTGTTTCCAGGAAAACATATACAACAATCTCACCTGTTGGCTATATGTGTTCACTCTAAAACATTCTGACTTGCTCAAGTTCTTCTTAGGGGTTGGCCGTCGCCTCCTTAGCTTTACATTGGTAGCAATTATGTCCAAAGTATCACAGGGATGTTAAAGATCATGATAAGACGGTTTTATAGTGACATTGTTAAGTACGAAAATGTCCAAAATGGCCGCTATGACGTAAAAGGTTAAAATCTTAAAAAGACTATACATTTGTAACTCAAAAAATACATATCGTTAGGGGTTTCTGCATTATCATATATATGTATAGATATTGAGCGGAGCTTACTTTGTTTATTACATATATAGTTGTCACAAAATAAATGTCAAAGACAAATTTCCATTTCCGGGTCAACAGTAATCAATTTAAACATTCATTTTTCGTTTCGATATCTTTATCGTTTTGTTTGCTTACACTTTGGTAATCCACCTCAGTCAAGGATATATCATCACCTTCTCTACAGTGCTTAATTTTTCCGACAAAACCTTAAACAACAATACCACCCACTCACTCTCAATAATAAATCATTGATTGAAAAAAAAAAAACGTATAGAAACGACCGTCATTCAGAGAATATATTTAGATCCAGCTCATAATGTTAATCCCGTGTTTTTATTAAACCTAGTTCTTCGTCTTTCTTTCCTGTTTTTGCTAATTAATGTCACATTGACGAAATTAGAGAAAGGGTATTTGATCAATAAATATCTCTTTACCGAAATTCTTGTTTTCCCTAACATGTGTTTTGTCAGTTATGTGTGTGCTGGCTGTATATGTGCATACACATATTCAATTAGGTCTTTAACTGTGGTACACTGGCAATCACGTGACGTACACTGACAATCAACAACAGTTATTATGTTCGTCGCATGATTATAACACGATCAGGCTTGTTCATATGGGGTATACCAATGCACAAAAAGTTACCATGTCCGCAGTCATCATGAAACTGTCTTTGATCACTAATTGTTGAGCTGGCTGTGTGAGCCTCACGACGATTCAGGTATGTAGTTACACTAAATCTTGGAGAATTAGTTTTTCTTTTACGTTTACTGAGATTCTCGTGTTTGGAGTCATAAATAGGTATATAGGTATGTACGTATTAATTTTCTAATACAAAACCATTAAAGTTTAACGTAGATAGAATTGTCAGGTTTCAGTCATGTTCCAATCTTGTTTTTATGTCATATGAGGGAATCTAGCGTACAGTATTAATATGGTTAATTTTAATAGCAAATATATATCTGCAAAATGTGGCAAAAATGAATATGTCTGTTGTTTTTAGAGCATTTTTATCATAAGAATATAAAAACATGACCAGTGTGACGGCAACAATTTTGATGTTTAACACCAGAACAGTGAAAATAACACATTTAATATTGGGATAAGAAAAAACAAAAAAAACAACAAACCAAACAAAAACAAAAACAAAAAAACAACAACAAAAAACAAAAACAAACAACCAAACTCGCAACCCCCAATTTTTACTGTTTTAGAAAGAGAAACCAATTTCCTTTTGATCTGCAAAAAAAAAAGTCAGAATGCTTCATTTAATGCATTATATCTGCTAAATATGGTAAATAATCGAACATTTTCTCATTACAGAAGATAACAGTATATTACATTAGGAGTAACTTCATTTGATGTTTTTTAGCCAAATAATAGTTTAAAGACCTTTTACTTCCAATCATATGTTTTTCAATTCTGGAAGCATTCATACATGTACATATCTGATAACAAATCTGGTACATATTGAATAAAGTTGTCCTGCATATGGACAATTCAGTATAGTTCACATAAAATAAGTTATCATTCTAATTTAGAAAACTTGGACAGAGCATAGCACAAAAACGAATTCGCTAAACTAAAATTATATTTCCTTTTTACATTTTTCGCTTTGCAATGAATGACGTTTTTCAGAATTACAAGAAAACAAGTTAGTCGTCAGATATTTTGTCTTTTCACTACAGAAAATCCTTAACAGATTATTTGACGCTAAACTATTACAACAGTTTTTATGTCGGTTTGGGTGAACGTTTATTGTACGTGTATTATGAGGCTTCGTCTTTATTCATGCCCCTAGACTGTGACAGCCTGAGATCAATACGGACCTGGCAATTACGTAAACGTCACACACTGTTATTATTATCAGGGGCATTTAATCCGATTTTCTATACACAGGACATGTATATGATTTACGGAGATCAGATAGGAACGACATACTGTAAGAACACACTTTAAATAATAAACTTGCGTAATGTGCATACCTCTATGGTATACAAATCTGAAGTTAAGAGTTCAGTATTTCTAACCAAGTTTTGTGCACACTCAAACACATTTTCGCAGTACACGATTTGAAATTATGCAGAACTTGTTTAAGTTTACTTCTAAATTCAAAAATTAAAGGGGTTTCACGCGCCAGGCCCTTCTACTTCTACATTAGTTTATAGCTTTTGACAATCATTTTGATTAAATATCAACCGTTTTCTGGCTTAAAGCGTGAATCGTAGTGGCCATTTAAATAACGTTTATTATTTATAGTCAATGCACAGTAAACGAACATAGAATAGGATCGACAAGCTGTCAGATCATATTTCAAATAAGCTTGCGTATTTTGCTTTTTTCAAGGGTATGTCAAGGTTGTGATAAAGAATACAATTGTAGTAGTCTTTGTTGACACAATAAACCTGTGATTTTAGATCATTTTAGTCTAGATAGGCAGCTGCAGGTGAATGTTAGTATCAGAGAGATACAATAAGCTATTCTGATTTAATCTTAAACGTTTATCCATTCATAGAATGTATAATTTTGCATCATGATTATCACTCGAGATAATTGTTTTTTTCAGGTAAGATTTAAGTATCTAGTTTTAATTTTGTTGAAGTACCGCGCATCCATCCTTTAGCGAGGTCGTGAACAGTCAGCAGTCCAAGTACATCTGTGACTGTGTTCCTCCAAATCTATCCAAATATCAGTGGGTTTCCTACCGCCTGGGAGTTAATTCTGAAGCTAGACTGGTAACCATACAGGAGAAAAATGTTCAGAATAGCGTAATTTCTACCATGGGTATAATGGTATATGGTATTCCCGGGAGGTTATTTTGTCCTCCTTCTGAAAACTTCTCATTCTAATACAAATGCAGTTGTGGTGACATTGAGTGCGCACATCATTCATACATCGTACACAAACCGTGCACACACCGTTCACACATCGTTCACTTATCGTTCATCCTTGGTGCACACAACTGGGTGATCTAAAGATAGTTCGTTCATCAGTGCGGTTCTCACCACAAACACTCAAAATTTAATACAAATGGTCGATACATGTTACGGAAAAAAAGTTATGGAACCTCCCTGTTGTAATACTATATAAATTTGCATCATATTAATTGGAATAATGTTGTTTTAACAATCTACAGTAGGCTGTATTACAGTGATAATGAGAGAGTCAATAACGGGTGTAGCTCCAAGGTGCATGTAACATAACAGGTAAATATTATTTCAGACTTTTATCTGCCCTGTGTCTGGCATCGACAGCTGGTATGCGTTATCGTGTAGCCGTTATGAAAACAAACAGACGCTAATAATTGTACATGGTGTCCAAGGCTATTTTATTGCTTACAGAAATAAAATTATTGTCAAACTCTTTTTTTCTGGGGTAAGTCATCCGGATATTGGATAATTATATACCCACTGTGTCTGTAGCATCTACTGTTTCCAGGAAAACATATACAAAAATCTCACCTGTTGGCTATATGTGTTCACTCTAAAACATTCTGACTTGCTCAAGTTGGCTGTTGGCAATATGTGTTCACTCTAAAACATTTTGACTTGCTCAAGTTCTTCTTAGGGGTTGGCCGTCGCCTCCTTAGCTTTACATTGGTAGCAATTATGTCCAAAGTATCACAGGGATGTTAAAGATCATGATAAGACGGTTTTATAGTGACATTGTTAAGTACGAAAATGTCCAAAATGGCCGCTATGACGTAAAAGGTTAAAATCTTAAAAAGACTATACATTTGTAACTCAAAAAATACATATTGTTAGGGGTTTCTGCATTATCATATATATGTATAGATATTGAGCGGAGCTTACTTTGTTTATTACATATATAGTTGTCACAAAATAAATGTCAAAGACAAATTTCCATTTCCGGGTCAACAGTAATCAATTTAAACATTCATTTTTCGTTTCGATATCTTTATCGTTTTGTTTGCTTACACTTTGGTAATCCAACTCAGTCAAACATATATCATCACCTTCTCTATAGTGCTTAATTTTTCCGACAAAACGTTAAACAATAATACCACCCACTCACTCTCAATAATAAATCATTGATTGAAAAAAAAAACGTATAGAAACGACCGTCATTCAGAGAATATATTTAGATCCAGCTCATAATGTTAATCCCGTGTTTTTATTAAACCTAGTTCTTCGTCTTTCTTTTCTGTTTTTGCTAATTAATGTCACATTGACGAAATTAGAGAAAGGGTATTTGATCAATAAATATCTCTTTACCGAAATTCTTATTTTCCCTAACATGTGTTTTGTCAGTTATGTGTGTGCTGGCTGTATATGTGCATACACATATTCAATTAGGTCTTTAACTGTGGTACACTGGCAATCACGTGACGTACACTGACAATCTACAACAGTTATTATGTTCGTCGCATGATTATAACACGATCAGGCTTGTTAATATGGGGTATACCAATGCACAATAAGTTACCATGTCCGCAGTCATCATGAAACTGTCTTTGATCACTAATTGTTGAGCTGGCTGTGTGAGCCTCACGACGATTCAGGTATGTAGTTACACTAAATCTTGGAGAATTAGTTTTTCTTTTACGTTTACTGAGATTCTCGTGTTTTGAGTCATAAATAGGTATATAGGTATGTACGTATTAATTTTCTAATACCAAACCATTAAAGTTTAACGTAGATAGAATTGTCAGGTTTCAGTCATGTTCCAATCTTGTTTTTATGTCATATGAGGGAATCTAGCGTACAGTATTAATATGGTTAATTTTAATAGCAAATATATATCTGCAAAATGTGGCAAAAATGAATATGTCTGTTGTTTTTAGAGCATTTTTATCATAAGAATATAAAAACATGACCAGTGTGACGGCAACAAGTTTGATGTTTAACACCAGAACAGTGAAAATAACACATTTAATATTGGGATAAGAAAAAACAAAAAAAACAACAAACCAAACAAAAACAAAAACAAAAAAACAAAAACAAAAAACAAAAACAAACAACCAAACTCGCAACCCCCAATTTTTACTGTTTTAGAAAGAGAAACCAATTTCCTTTTGATCTGCAAAAAAAAGTCAGAATGCTTCATTTAATGCATTAAATCTGCTAAATATGGTAAATAATCGAACATTTTCTCATTACAGTAGATAACAGTATATTACATTAGGAGTAACTTCATTTGATGTTTTTTAGCCAAATAATAGTTTAAAGACCTTTTACTTCCAATCATATGTTTTTCAATTCTGGAAGCATTCATACATGTACATATCTGATAACAAATCTGGTACATATTGAATAAAGTTGTCGTGCAATTGGATATTTCAGTATAGTTCACATAAAATAAGTTATCATTCTAATTTAGAAAACTTGGACAGAGCATTGCACAAAAACGAATTCGCTAAACTAACATTATATTTCCTTTTTGCATTTTTCGCTTTGCAATGAATAACTCTTTTCAAAATTACAAGAAAACAAGTTAGTCGTCAGATATTTTGTCTTTTCACCAGAGAAAATCCTTAATAGTTGTTAGATAATTTGACGCTTAGCTTTTACAATATTTGTTTATGTCGGTTTGGGGTAAAAGGTTATTGTACGTGTATTATGAGGCTTCGTCTTTATTCATGCCCCTAGACTGTGACAGCCTGAGAATAATACGGACCTGGCAATTACGTAAACGTCACACACTGTTATTGTTATAAGGGACATTTAATCCGATTTTCTATACACACTTATATACATTTTCGTAGTACACGATTTGAAATTTTTCAGAACTAGTTTAAGTTTACTTCTAAATTCAAAAATTAAAGGGGTTTCACGCGCCAGGCCCTTCTACTTCTACATTAGTTTATAGCTTTTGACAATCATTTGATTAAATATCAACCGTTTTCTGGCTTAAAGTGTGAATCATAGTGGCCATTTAAATAACATTTATTATTTATAGTCAATGCTCAGTAAACGAACATAGAATAGGATCGACAAGCTGTCAGATCATATTTCAAATAAGCTTGCATATTTTGCATTTCTCAAGGGTATGTCAAGGTTGTGATAAAGAATACAATTGTAGTAGTCTTTGTTGACACAATAAACATGTGATTTGAGATCCGTTTAGTCTAGATAGGCAGTTGCAGTTGAATGTTAGTACAAGAGAGATACAATAAGCTATTCTGATTAAATCTTAAACGTTGATTCATTCATAGAAAGTATTTTTGCATCATCATTATTACTCGCGATAAGTTTTTTTTCCGGTAAGATTTAATTATCTAGTTTTAATTTTGTTGAAGTACCGCGCATCCATCCTTTAGCGAGGTCGGTGAAAAGTCAGCATTCCAAGTACATCTGTGACTGTGTTCCTCCAAATCTATCCAAATATCAGTGGGTTTCCTACCGCCTGGGAGTTAATTCTGAAGCTAGACTGGTAACCATACAGGAGAAAAATGTTCAGAATAGCGTAATTTCTACCATGGGTATAATGGTATATGGTATTCCCGGGAGGTTATTTTGTCCTCCTTCTGAAAACTTCTCATTCTAATACAAATGCAGTTGTGGTGACATTGAGTGCGCACATCATTCATACATCGTACACAAACCGTGCACACACCGTTCACACATCGTTCACTTATCGTTCATCCTTGGTGCACACAACTGGGTGATCTAAAGATAGTTCGTTCATCAGTGCGGTTCTCACCACAAACACTCAAAATTTAATACAAATGGTCGATACATGTTACGGAAAAAAAGTTATGGAACCTCCCTGTTGTAATACTATATAAATTTGCATCATATTAATTGGAATAATGTTGTTTTAACAATCTACAGTAGGCTGTATTACAGTGATAATGAGAGAGTCAATAACGGGTGTAGCTCCAAGGTGCATGTAACATAACAGGTAAATATTATTTCAGAGTTTTACCTGCCCTGTGTCTGGCATCGACAGCTGGTATGCGTTATCGTGTAGCCGTTATGAAAACAAACAGACGCTAATAATTGTACATGGTGTCCAAGGCTATTTTATTGCTTACAGAAATAAAACTATTGTCAAACTCTTTTTTTTTCTGGGGTAAGTCATCCGGATATTGGATAATTATATACCCACTGTGTCTGTAGCATCTACTGTTTCCAGGAAAACATATACAAAAATCTCACCTGTTGGCTATATGTGTTCACTCTAAAACATTCTGACTTGCTCAAGTTGGCTGTTGGCAATATGTGTTCACTCTAAAACATTTTGACTTGCTCAAGTTCTTCTTAGGGGTTGACCGTCGCCTCCTTAGCTTTACATTGGTAGCAATTATGTCCAAAGTATCACAGGGATGTTAAAGATCATGATAAGACGGTTTTATAGTGACATTGTTAAGTACGAAAATGTCCAAAATGGCCGCTATGACGTAAACGGTTAAAATCTTAAAAAGACTATACATTTGTAACTCAAAAAATACATATCGTTAGGGGTTTCTGCATTATCATATATATGTATAGATATTGAGCGGAGCTTACTTTGTTTATTACATATATAGTTGTCACAAAATAAATGTCAAAGACAAATTTCCATTTCCGGGTCAACAGTAATCAATTTAAACATTCATTTTTCGTTTCGATATCTTTATCGTTTTGTTTGCTTACACTTTGGTAAGCCACCTCAGTCATGGATATATCATCACCTTCTCTATAGTGCTTAATTTTTCCGACAAAACCTTAAACAATAATACCACCCACTCACTCTCAATAATAAATCATTGATTGAAAAAAAAAACGTATAGAAACGACCGTCATTCAGAGAATATATTTAGATCCAGCTCATAATGTTAATCCCGTGTTTTTATTAAACCTAGTTCTTCGTCTTTCTTTTCTGTTTTTGCTAATTAATGTCACATTGACGAAATTAGAGAAAGGGTATTTGATCAATAAATATCTCTTTACCGAAATTCTTGTTTTCCCTAACATGTGTTTTGTCAGTTATGTGTGTGCTGGCTGTATATGTGCATACACATATTCAATTAGGTCTTTAACTGTGGTACACTGGCAATCACGTGACGTACACTGACAATCAACAACAGTTATTATGTTCGTCGCATGATTATAACACGATCAGGCTTGTTAATATGGGGTATACCAATGCACAAAAAGTTACCATGTCCGCAGTCATCATGAAACTGTCTTTGATCACTAATTGTTGAGCTGGCTGTGTGAGCCTCACGACGATTCAGGTATGTAGTTACACTAAATCTTGGAGAATTAGTTTTTCTTTTACGTTTACTGAGATTCTCGTGTTTGGAGTCATAAATAGGTATATAGGTATGTACGTATTAATTTTCTAATACCAAACCATTAAAGTTTAACGTAGATAGAATTGTCAGGTTTCAGTCATGTTCCAATCTTGTTTTTATGTCATATGAGGGAATCTAGCGTACAGTATTAATATGGTTAATTTTAATAGCAAATATATATCTGCAAAATGTGGCAAAAATGAATATGTCTGTTGTTTTTAGAGCATTTTTATCATAAGAATATAAAAACATGACCAGTGTGACGGCAACAAGTTTGATGTTTAACACCAGAACAGTGAAAATAACACATTTAATATTGGGATAAGAAAAAACAAAAAAAACAACAAACCAAACAAAAACAAAAACAAAAAAACAAAAACAAAAACAAAAACAAACAACCAAACTCGCAACCCCCAATTTTTACTGTTTTAGAAAGAGAAACCAATTTCCTTTTGATCTGCAAAAAAAAGTCAGAATGCTTCATTTAATGCATTAAATCTGCTAAATATGGTAAATAATCGAACATTTTCTCATTACAGTAGATAACAGTATATTACATTAGGAGTAACTTCATTTGATGTTTTTTAGCCAAATAATAGTTTAAAGACCTTTTACTTCCAATCATATGTTTTTCAATTCTGGAAGCATTCATACATGTACATATCTGATAACAAATCTGGTACATATTGAATAAAGTTGTCGTGCAATTGGATATTTCAGTATAGTTCACATAAAATAAGTTATCATTCTAATTTAGAAAACTTGGACAGAGCATTGCACAAAAACGAATTCGCTAAACTAAAATTATATTTCCTTTTTGCATTTTTCGCTTTGCAATGAATAACTCTTTTCAAAATTACAAGAAAACAAATAAGTCGTCAGATATTTTGTCTTTTCACTACAGAAAATCCTTAACAGAAAATTTGACGTTAAACTTTTACAACAGTGTTTATGTCGGTTTGGTTGAACGTTTATTGTACGTGTATTATGAGGCTTCGTCTTTATTCATGCCCCTAGACTGTGACAGCCTGAGTTCAATACGGACCTGGCAATTACGTAAACGTCACACACTGTTATTGTTATAAGGGACATTTAATCCGATTTTCTATACACAGGACATGTATATGATTTACGGAGATCAGATAGGAATCGATATACTGTAAGAACACACCTTGAATAATAAACTTGCGTAATGTGCATACCTCTATGGTATACAAATCTGAAGTTAAGAGTTCAGTATTTCTAACAAAGTTTTGTGCACACTCAAACACATTTTCGCAGTACACGATTTGAAATTATTCAGAACTTGTTTAAGTTTACTTCTAAATTCAAAAATTAAAGGGGTTTCACGCGCCAGGCCCTTCTACTTCTACATTAGTTTATAGCTTTTGACAATCATTTTGATGAAATATCAACCGTTTTCTGGCTTAAAGCGTGAATCGTAGTGGCCATTTAAATAACGTTTATTATTTATAGTCAATGCACAGTAAACGAACATAGAATAGGATCGACAAGCTGTCAGATCATATTTCAAATAAGCTTGCGTATTTTGCTTTTTTCAAGGGTATGTCAAGGTTGTGATAAAGAATACAATTGTAGTAGTCTTTGTTGACACAATAAACCTGTGATTTTAGATCATTTTAGTCTAGATAGGCAGCTGCAGGTGAATGTTAGTATCAGAGAGATACAATAAGCTATTCTGATTTAATCTTAAACGTTTATCCATTCATAGAATGTATAATTTTGCATCATGATTATCACTCGAGATAATTGTTTTTTTCAGGTAAGATTTAAGTATCTAGTTTTAATTTTGTTGAAGTACCGCGCATCCATCCTTTAGCGAGGTCGTGAACAGTCAGCAGTCCAAGTACATCTGTGACTGTGTTCCTCCAAATCTATCCAAATATCAGTGGGTTTCCTACCGCCTGGGAGTTAATTCTGAAGCTAGACTGGTAACCATACAGGAGAAAAATGTTCAGAATAGCGTAATTTCTACCATGGGTATAATGGTATATGGTATTCCCGGGAGGTTATTTTGTCCTCCTTCTGAAAACTTCTCATTCTAATACAAATGCAGTTGTGGTGACATTGAGTGCGCACATCATTCATACATCGTACACAAACCGTGCACACACCGTTCACACATCGTTCACTTATCGTTCATCCTTGGTGCACACAACTGGGTGATCTAAAGATAGTTCGTTCATCAGTGCGGTTCTCACCACAAACACTCAAAATTTAATACAAATGGTCGATACATGTTACGGAAAAAAAGTTATGGAACCTCCCTGTTGTAATACTATATAAATTTGCATCATATTAATTGGAATAATGTTGTTTTAACAATCTACAGTAGGCTGTATTACAGTGATAATGAGAGAGTCAATAACGGGTGTAGCTCCAAGGTGCATGTAACATAACAGGTAAATATTATTTCAGACTTTTATCTGCCCTGTGTCTGGCATCGACAGCTGGTATGCGTTATCGTGTAGCCGTTATGAAAACAAACAGACGCTAATAATTGTACATGGTGTCCAAGGCTATTTTATTGCTTACAGAAATAAAATTATTGTCAAACTCTTTTTTTCTGGGGTAAGTCATCCGGATATTGGATAATTATATACCCACTGTGTCTGTAGCATCTACTGTTTCCAGGAAAACATATACAACAATCTCACCTGTTGGCTATATGTGTTCACTCTAAAACATTCTGACTTGCTCAAGTTGGCTGTTGGCAATATGTGTTCACTCTAAAACATTTTGACTTGCTCAAGTTCTTCTTAGGAGTTGGCCGTCGCCTCCTCAGCTTTACATTGGTAGCAATTATGTCCAAAGTATCACAGGGATGTTAAAGATCATGATAAGACGGTTTTATAGTGACATTGTTAAGTACGAAAATGTCCAAAATGGCCGCTATGACGTAAAAGGTTAAAATCTTAAAAAGACTATACATTTGTAACTCAAAAAATACATATTGTTAGGGGTTTCTGCATTATCATATATATGTATAGATATTGAGCGGAGCTTACTTCGTTTATTACATATATAGTTGTCACAAAATAAATGTCAAAGACAAATTTCCATTTCCGGGTCAACAGTAATCAATTTAAACATTCATTTTTCGTTTCGATATCTTTATCGTTTTGTTTGCTTACACTTTGGTAATCCAACTCAGTCAAACATATATCATCACCTTCTCTATAGTGCTTAATTTTTCCGACAAAACCTTAAACAATAATACCACCCACTCACTCTCAATAATAAATCATTGATTGAAAAAAAAACGTATAGAAACGACCGTCATTCAGAGAATATATTTAGATCCAGCTCATAATGTTAATCCCGTGTTTTTATTAAACCTAGTTCTTCGTCTTTCTTTTCTGTTTTTGCTAATTAATGTCACATTGACGAAATTAGAGAAAGGGTATTTGATCAATAAATATCTCTTTACCGAAATTCTTATTTTCCCTAACATGTGTTTTGTCAGTTATGTGTGTGCTGGCTGTATATGTGCATACACATATTCAATTAGGTCTTTAACTGTGGTACACTGGCAATCACGTGACGTACACTGACAATCAACAACAGTTATTATGTTCGTCGCATGATTATAACACGATCAGGCTTGTTAATATGGGGTATACCAATGCACAATAAGTTACCATGTCCGCAGTCATCATGAAACTGTCTTTGATCACTAATTGTTGAGCTGGCTGTGTGAGCCTCACGACGATTCAGGTATGTAGTTACACTAAATCTTGGAGAATTAGTTTTTCTTTTACGTTTACTGAGATTCTCGTGTTTTGAGTCATAAATAGGTATATAGGTATGTACGTATTAATTTTCTAATACCAAACCATTAAAGTTTAACGTAGATAGAATTGTCAGGTTTCAGTCATGTTCCAATCTTGTTTTTATGTCATATGAGGGAATCTAGCGTACAGTATTAATATGGTTAATTTTAATAGCAAATATATATCTGCAAAATGTGGCAAAAATGAATATGTCTGTTGTTTTTAGAGCATTTTTATCATAAGAATATAAAAACATGACCAGTGTGACGGCAACAAGTTTGATGTTTAACACCAGAACAGTGAAAATAACACATTTAATATTGGGATAAGAAAAAACAAAAAAAACAACAAACCAAACAAAAACAAAAACAAAAAAACAAAAACAAAAAACAAAAACAAACAACCAAACTCGCAACCCCCAATTTTTACTGTTTTAGAAAGAGAAACCAATTTCCTTTTGATCTGCAAAAAAAAGTCAGAATGCTTCATTTAATGCATTAAATCTGCTAAATATGGTAAATAATCGAACATTTTCTCATTACAGTAGATAACAGTATATTACATTAGGAGTAACTTCATTTGATGTTTTTTAGCCAAATAATAGTTTAAAGACCTTTTACTTCCAATCATATGTTTTTCAATTCTGGAAGCATTCATACATGTACATATCTGATAACAAATCTGGTACATATTGAATAAAGTTGTCGTGCAATTGGATATTTCAGTATAGTTCACATAAAATAAGTTATCATTCTAATTTAGAAAACTTGGACAGAGCATTGCACAAAAACGAATTCGCTAAACTAACATTATATTTCCTTTTTGCATTTTTCGCTTTGCAATGAATAACTCTTTTCAAAATTACAAGAAAACAAGTTAGTCGTCAGATATTTTGTCTTTTCACCAGAGAAAATCCTTAATAGTTGTTAGATAATTTGACGCTTAGCTTTTACAATATTTGTTTATGTCGGTTTGGGGTAAAAGGTTATTGTACGTGTATTATGAGGCTTCGTCTTTATTCATGCCCCTAGACAGTGACAGCCTGAGAATAATACGGACCTGGCAATTACGTAAACGTCACACACTGTTATTGTTATAAGGGACATTTAATCCGATTTTCTATACACACTTATATACATTTTCGTAGTACACGATTTGAAATTTTTCAGAACTAGTTTAAGTTTACTTTTAAATTCAAAAATTAAAGGGGTTTCACGCGCCAGGCCCTTCTACTTCTACATTAGTTTATAGCTTTTGACAATCATTTTGATTAAATATCAACCGTTTTCTGGCTTAAAGTGTGAATCATAGTGGCCATTTAAATAACATTTATTATTTATAGTCAATGCTCAGTAAATGAACATAGAATAGGATCGACAAGCTGTCAGATCATATTTCAAATAAGCTTGCATATTTTGCATTTCTCAAGGGTATGTCAAGGTTGTGATAAAGAATACAATTGTAGTAGTCTTTGTTGACACAATAAACATGTGATTTGAGATCCGTTTAGTCTAGATAGGCAGTTGCAGTTGAATGTTAGTACAAGAGAGATACAATAAGCTATTCTGATTAAATCTTAAACGTTGATTCATTCATAGAAAGTATTTTTGCATCATCATTATTACTCGCGATAAGTTTTTTTTCCGGTAAGATTTAATTATCTAGTTTTAATTTTGTTGAAGTACCGCGCATCCATCCTTTAGCGAGGTCGGTGAAAAGTCAGCATTCCAAGTACATCTGTGACTGTGTTCCTCCAAATCTATCCAAATATCAGTGGGTTTCCTACCGCCTGGGAGTTAATTCTGAAGCTAGACTGGTAACCATACAGGAGAAAAATGTTCAGAATAGCGTAATTTCTACCATGGGTATAATGGTATATGGTATTCCCGGGAGGTTATTTTGTCCTCCTTCTGAAAACTTCTCATTCTAATACAAATGCAGTTGTGGTGACATTGAGTGCGCACATCATTCATACATCGTACACAAACCGTGCACACACCGTTCACACATCGTTCACTTATCGTTCATCCTTGGTGCACACAACTGGGTGATCTAAAGATAGTTCGTTCATCAGTGCGGTTCTCACCACAAACACTCAAAATTTAATACAAATGGTCGATACATGTTACGGAAAAAAAGTTATGGAACCTCCCTGTTGTAATACTATATAAATTTGCATCATATTAATTGGAATAATGTTGTTTTAACAATCTACAGTAGGCTGTATTACAGTGATAATGAGAGAGTCAATAACGGGTGTAGCTCCAAGGTGCATGTAACATAACAGGTAAATATTATTTCAGAGTTTTACCTGCCCTGTGTCTGGCATCGACAGCTGGTATGCGTTATCGTGTAGCCGTTATGAAAACAAACAGACGCTAATAATTGTACATGGTGTCCAAGGCTATTTTATTGCTTACAGAAATAAAATTATTGTCAAACTCTTTTTTTTTCTGGGGTAAGTCATCCGGATATTGGATAATTATATACCCACTGTGTCTGTAGCATCTACTGTTTCCAGGAAAACATATACAACAATCTCACCTGTTGGCTATATGTGTTCACTCTAAAACATTCTGACTTGCTCAAGTTGGCTGTTGGCAATATGTGTTCACTCTAAAACATTTTGACTTGCTCAAGTTCTTCTTAGGGGTTGGCCGTCGCCTCCTTAGCTTTACATTGGTAGCAATTATGTCCAAAGTATCACAGGGATGTTAAAGATCATGATAAGACGGTTTTATAGTGACATTGTTAAGTACGAAAATGTCCAAAATGGCCGCTATGACGTAAACGGTTAAAATCTTAAAAAGACTATACATTTGTAACTCAAAAAATACATATCGTTAGGGGTTTCTGCATTATCATATATATGTATAGATATTGAGCGGAGCTTACTTTGTTTATTACATATATAGTTGTCACAAAATAAATGTCAAAGACAAATTTCCATTTCCGGGTCAACAGTAATCAATTTAAACATTCATTTTTCGTTTCGATATCTTTATCGTTTTGTTTGCTTACACTTTGGTAAGCCACCTCAGTCAAACATATATCATCACCTTCTCTATAGTGCTTAATTTTTCCGACAAAACCTTAAACAATAATACCACCCACTCACTCTCAATAATAAATCATTGATTGAAAAAAAAACGTATAGAAACGACCGTCATTCAGAGAATATATTTAGATCCAGCTCATAATGTTAATCCCGTGTTTTTATTAAACCTAGTTCTTCGTCTTTCTTTTCTGTTTTTGCTAATTAATGTCACATTGACGAAATTAGAGAAAGGGTATTTGATCAATAAATATCTCTTTACCGAAATTCTTGTTTTCCCTAACATGTGTTTTGTCAGTTATGTGTGTGCTGGCTGTATATGTGCATACACATATTCAATTAGGTCTTTAACTGTGGTACACTGGCAATCACGTGACGTACACTGACAATCAACAACAGTTATTATGTTCGTCGCATGATTATAACACGATCAGGCTTGTTAATATGGGGTATACCAATGCACAAAAAGTTACCATGTCCGCAGTCATCATGAAACTGTCTTTGATCACTAATTGTTGAGCTGGCTGTGTGAGCCTCACGACGATTCAGGTATGTAGTTACACTAAATCTTGGAGAATTAGTTTTTCTTTTACGTTTACTGAGATTCTCGTGTTTGGAGTCATAAATAGGTATATAGGTATGTACGTATTAATTTTCTAATACCAAACCATTAAAGTTTAACGTAGATAGAATTGTCAGGTTTCAGTCATGTTCCAATCTTGTTTTTATGTCATATGAGGGAATCTAGCGTACAGTATTAATATGGTTAATTTTAATAGCAAATATATATCTGCAAAATGTGGCAAAAATGAATATGTCTGTTGTTTTTAGAGCATTTTTATCATAAGAATATAAAAACATGACCAGTGTGACGGCAACAAGTTTGATGTTTAACACCAGAACAGTGAAAATAACACATTTAATATTGGGATAAGAAAAAACAAAAAAAAAAACAACAAACCAAACAAAAACAAAAACAAAAAAACAAAAACAAAAAACAAAAACAAACAACCAAACTCGCAACCCCCAATTTTTACTGTTTTAGAAAGAGAAACCAATTTCCTTTTGATCTGCAAAAAAAAGTCAGAATGCTTCATTTAATGCATTAAATCTGCTAAATATGGTAAATAATCGAACATTTTCTCATTACAGTAGATAACAGTATATTACATTAGGAGTAACTTCATTTGATGTTTTTTAGCCAAATAATAGTTTAAAGACCTTTTACTTCCAATCATATGTTTTTCAATTCTGGAAGCATTCATACATGTACATATCTGATAACAAATCTGGTACATATTGAATAAAGTTGTCGTGCAATTGGATATTTCAGTATAGTTCACATAAAATAAGTTATCATTCTAATTTAGAAAACTTGGACAGAGCATTGCACAAAAACGAATTCGCTAAACTAAAATTATATTTCCTTTTTGCATTTTTCGCTTTGCAATGAATAACTCTTTTCAAAATTACAAGAAAACAAATAAGTCGTCAGATATTTTGTCTTTTCACTACAGAAAATCCTTAACATATTATTTGACGCTAAACTTTTAAAACAGTTTTTATGTCGGTTTGGGTGAACGGTTATTGTACGTGTATTATGAGGCTTCGTCTTTATTCATGCCCCTAGACTGTGACAGCCTGAGATCAATACGGACCTGGCAATTACGTAAACGTCACACACTGTTATTGTTATCAGGGACATTTAATCCGATTTTCTATACACAGGACATGTATATGATTTACGGAGATCAGATAGGAATCGATATACTGTAAGAACACACCTTGAATAATAAACTTGCGTAATGTGCATACCTCTATGGTATACAAATCTGAAGTTAAGAGTTCAGTATTTCTAACAAAGTTTTGTGCACACTCAAACACATTTTCGCAGTACACGATTTGAAATTATGCAGAACTTGTTTAAGTTTACTTCTAAATTCAAAAATTAAAGGGGTTTCACGCGCCAGGCCCTTCTACTTCTACATTAGTTTATAACTTTTGACAATCATTTTGATTAAATATCAACCGTTTTCTGGCTTAAAGCGTGAATCATAGTGGCCATTTAAATAACGTTTATTATTTATAGTCAATGCACAGTTAATGAACATAGAATAGGATCGACAAGCTGTCAGATCATATTTCAAATAAGCTTGCGTATTTTGCTTTTCTCAAGTGTATGTCAAGGTTGTGATAAAGAATACAGTTGTAGTAGTCTTTGTTGACACAATAAACCTGTGATTTTAGATCATTTTAGTCTAGATAGGCAGCTGCAGGTGAATGTTAGTATCAGAGAGATACAATAAGCTATTCTGATTAAATCTTAAACGTTTATCCATTCATAGAAAGTATAATTTTGCATCATGATTATCACTCGTGATAAGTTTTTTTCCAGGTAAGATTTAAGTATCTAGTTTTAATTTTGTTGAAGTACCGCGCATCCATCCTTTAGCGCGGTCGGTGCACAGTCAGCAGTCCAAGTACATCTGTGGCTGTGTTCCTCCAAATCTATTCAAATATCAGTGGGTTTCCTACCGCCCGGGAGTTAATTCTGAAGCTAGACTGGTAACCATACAGGAGAAAAATGTTCAGAATAGCGTAATTTTTACCATGGGTATAATGGTATATGGTATTCCCGGGAGGTTATTTTATCCTCCTTCTGAAAATTTCTCATTCTAATACAAATGCAGTTGTGGTGACATTGAGTGCGCACATCATTCATACATCGTGCACAAACCGTGCACATACCGTTCACACATCGTTCACTTATCGTTCATCCTTGGTGCACACAACTGGGTGATCTAAAGATAGTTCGTTCATCAGTGCGGTTCTCACCACAAACACTCAAAATTTAATACAAATGGTCGATACATGTTACGGAAAAAAAGTTATGGAACCTCCCTGTTGTAATACTATATAAATTTGCATCATATTAATTGGAATAATGTTGTTTTAACAATCTACAGTAGGCTGTATTACAGTGATAATGAGACAGTCAATAACGGGTGTAGCTCCAAGGTGCATGTAACATAACAGGTAAATATTATTTCAGAGTTTTACCTGCCCTGTGTCTGGCATCGACAACTGGTATGCGTTATCGTGTAGCCGTTATGAAAACAAACAGACGCTAATCATTGTACATGGCGTCCAAGGCTATTTTATTGCTTACAGAAATAAAATTATTGTCAAACTCTTTTTTTTCTGGGGTAAGTCATCCGGATATTGGATAATTATATACCCACTGTGTCTGTATTACCTACTGTTTCCAAGAAAACATATACAACAATCTCACCTGTTGGCTATATGTGTTCACTCTAAAACATTCTGACTTGCTCAAGTTAGCTGTTGGCAATATGTGTTCACTCTAAAACATTCTGACTTGCTCAAGTTCTTCTTAGGGGTTGGCCGTCGCCTCCTTAGCTTTATATTGGTAGCAATTATGTCCAAAGTATCACAGGGATGTTAAAGATCATGATAAGACGGTTTTATAGTGACATTGTTAAGTACGAAAATGTCCAAAATGGCCGCATTGACGTAAAAGGTTAAAATCTTAAAAAGACTATACATTTGTAACTCAAAAAATACATATCGTTAGGGGTTTCTGCATTATCATATATATGTATAGATATTGAGCGGAGCTTACTTTGTTTATTACATATATAGTTGTCACAAAATAAATGTCAAAGACAAATTTCCATTTCCGGGTCAACAGTAATCAATTTAAACATTCATTTTTCGTTTCGATATCTTTATCGTTTTGTTTGCTTACACTTTGGTAAACCACCTCAGTCAAAGATATATCATCACCTTCTCTATAGTGCTTAATTTTTCCGACAAAACCTTAAACAACAATACTACCCACTCACTCTCAATAATAAATCATTGATTGAAAAAAAAAACGTATAGAAACGACCGTCATTCAGAGAATATATTTAGATCCAGCTCATAATGTTAATCCCGTGTTTTTATTAAACCTAGTTCTTCGTCTTTCTTTTCTGTTTTTGCTAATTAATGTCACATTGACGAAATTAGAGAAAGGGTATTTGATCAATAAATATCTCTTTACCGAAATTCTTGTTTTCCCTAACATGTGTTTTGTCAGTTATGTGTGTGCTGGCTGTATATGTACATACACATATTCAATTAGGTCTTAACTGTGGTACACTGGCAATCACGTGACGTACACTGACAATCAACAACAGTTATTATGTTCGTCGCATGATTATAACACGATCAGGCTTGTTAATATGGGGTATACCAATGCACAAAAAGTTACCATGTCCGCAGTCATCATGAAACTGTCTTTGATCACTAATTGTTGAGTTGGCTGTGTGAGCCTCACGACGATTCAGGTATGTAGTTACACTAAATCTTGGAGAATTAGTTTTTCTTTTACGTTTACTGAGATTCTCGTGTTTGGAGTCATAAATAGGTATGTAGGTATGTACGTATTAATTTTCTAATACCAAACCATTAAAGTTTAACGTAGATAGAATTGTCAGGTTTCAGTCATGTTCCAATCTTGTTTTTATGTCATATGAGGGAATCTAGCGTACAGTATTAATATGGTTAATTTTAATAGCAAATATATATCTGCAAAATGTGGCAAAAATGAATATGTCTGTTGTTTTTAGAGCATTTTTATCATAAGAATATAAAAACATGACCAGTGTGACGGCAACAATTTTGATGTTTAACACCAGAACAGTGAAAATAACACATTTAATATTGGGATAAGAAAAAACAAAAAAAAACAACAAACCAAACAAAAACAAAAACAAAAAAACAAAAACAAAAACAAAAACAAACAACCAAACTCGCAACCCCCAATTTTTACTGTTTTAGAAAGAGAAACCAATTTCCTTTTGATCTGCAAAAAAAAGTCAGAATGCTTCATTTAATGCATTAAATCTGCTAAATATGGTAAATAATCGAACATTTTCTCATTACAGTAGATAACAGTATATTACATTAGGAGTAACTTCATTTGATGTTTTTTAGCCAAATAATAGTTTAAAGACCTTTTACTTCCAATCATATGTTTGTCAATTCTGGAAGCATTCATACATGTACATATCTGATAACAAATCTGGTACATATTGAATAAAGTTGTCGTGCAATTGGATATTTCAGTATAGTTCACATAAAATAAGTTATCATTCTAATTTAGAAAACTTGGACAGAGCATTGCACAAAAACGAATTCGCTAAACTAAAATTATATTTCCTTTTTGCATTTTTCGCTTTGCAATGAATAACTCTTTTCAAAATTACAAGAAAACAAATAAGTCGTCAGATATTTTGTCTTTTCACCAGAGAAAATCCTTAATAGTTGTTAGATAATTTGACGCTTAGCTTTTACAATATTTGTTGATGTCGGTTTGGGGTAAAAGGTTATTGTACGTGTATTATGAGGCTTCGTCTTTATTCATGCCCCTAGACTGTGACAGCCTGAGTTCAATACGGACCTGGCAATTACGTAAACGTCACACACTGTTATTGTTATAAGGGACATTTGATCCGATTTTCTATACACACTTATATACATTTTCGTAGTACACGATTTGAAATTATTCAGAACTAGTTTAAGTTAACTTCTAAATTCAAAAATTAAAGGGGTTTCACGCGCCAGGCCCTTCTACTTCTACATTAGTTTATAACTTTTGACAATCATTTTGATTAAATATCAACCGTTTTCTGGCTTAAAGTGTGAATCATGGTGGCCATTTAAATAACGTTTATTATTTATAGGCAATGCTCAGTAAATGAACATAGAATAGGATCGACAAGCTGTCAGATCATATTTCAAATAAGCTTGCATATTTTGCATTTCTCAAGGGTATGTCAAGGTTGTGATAAAGAATACAATTGTAGTAATCTTTGTTGACACAATAAACATGTGATTTGAGATCCGTTTAGTCTAGATAGGCAGTTGCAGTTGAATGTTAGTATCAGAGAGATACAATAAGCTATTCTGATTAAATCTTAAACGTTGATCCATTCATAGAAAGTATAATTTTGCATCATGAGTATTACTCACGATAAGCTTTTTTTTCAGGTAAGATTTAATTATCTTGTTTTAATTTTGTTGAAGTACCGCGCATCCATCCTTCAGCGCGGTCGTGAAAAGTCAGCATTCCAAGTACATCTGCGACTGTGTTCCTCCAAATCTATCCAAATATCACTGGGTTTCCTACCGTCTGGGAATTAATTCTGAAGTTAGACTGGTAACCATACAGGAGTAAAATGTTCAGAATAGCGTGATTTCTACCATGGATATAATGTTATAGTGTATTCCCGAGGAGGTTATTGTATCCTCCTTCTGAAAACTTCTCATTCTAAATGCAGTTGTGGTAATGGTCGATACATGTTACGGAATAAAAAAAAGTTATGGAACCTCCCTGTTGAAATACTATATAAATTCGCATCATATTGATTGGAATAATGTTGATTTTGCAATATACAGTAGGCTGTATTACAGGGTTTAGCTCCAAGGTGCATGTAACATAACAAGTAAATATCATTTCAGAGTTTTACCTGCCCTGTGTCTGGCATCGACAGCTGGTATGCGTTATCGTACATCCGTTATGAAAACAAACATGACGCTAATAATACGTTGTTTAATATGTGTAACCAGATCTTTTCATCTGCTTTTACACCTAGATGAGAGAGGTCAGTACCCTTGGTCAGATACATATGGATATACAATGTAAGGTCTATATACAGGTATTACTTTTACCTGAATGAGAACGTGTCCATACGTGTCTATTTAGTACATAAAAGACCATTTCTGATTTTAAGAAAGAGATACAAACATGTAGAAAGATCAGCTGATATAATAGCTAAATGTAGAAATATGTTTAAAACAACTCGTACGAAAATGAATATATTCTTAAGCCATTTCTCAGTTTACATCAACCACGATTGTCTTCGTACAGTGTTAGTTTACTGTGCGCGCACATATGCGCTTGAATTAATGGCCCAGAGTTTTTATCGTTCTCACTTCGTACACACACCGTTCATACATCGTGCAAACACTTTTCACACATCGTGCACACACCGTTCACACATCGTGCAAACACTGCACATAGTGTAACGTTGCGTGATTCAACAACTATAATGAGACACTTCATGCATACATTAAAGGTGCTTTGTCCTGAAATACATGACTCTTTCAGGAAAGTTCTCAACGCAGGAATAGAAGTTTCCCGTCCTTCACCCTTGGGCCTTTAAAGAAGGTTTCTATCTCATTTCAACTACCAAAACAAATTCTGATAAAATATTAAATCATTACTGCATTTATCATCAATGGATGCCATAAGATATGAGAAATCGTACACGTATGTGATGATATAAGTTGAGGTCTTATATAAATGATCACATTTTTTACATGTTTCAAGATTTTATTTCTGTAAACATTTGTGATATTGAGATATTTAATGAGTATGCATGATTTTGTTCTCTTTAAAGGAGCCACTATGGAAACATTCATGGTTTTCTGTTTGTTGTTGGCCGGCGGGATGTATTCCGTGCTCCCTGTCGATGAATCAGGCTTTATATTGTTTGTAGTGGCGGTTATATGGATTGGATGGAACCTGGACTTTTTTAAAGGTAAATGTATATCTTGTTGAATGTTATATACCTATTACAGTACTTGTAACGTTATACACGTCATTTTAATGTATCATTGTTATTTGCATGACAACGAAAATTTGTCACAAAAGTGTACTCTTTATACTAAATATAAGTATATTTTTAATTTGAAATTCAGGCGCTTCATGATTTTATCGACGAAGGTTTCAAAGATTGTTATCGTATCTATTAACGGTTAGCACTTCCTCATACTGGCTACATCTATATATATATATATTGAGTACCCAATTTGAAAGGGATTTGATATCGAGACATAATTAATGGTATCTATTTTAAAGCTGTCGTTTCAGAAAAAAATAAAATCGAATTGAGCATCTAAATCACCTGATATTTCTTTTTTTCGAATATGTATCCATCAGAAAATTCGGCATTTTTCTTTGTGATCGGTTAAAAAAATGTAAAGATTAGATATCTTATGTGAAGGGCCTGACCAAAATCGTTGGCTAGGATAAAAAAAGGTCTCAAATTCAATAGGACGACGCTATAGGTCTACTTGTATATGTGGTTTGTTGTGTCACATCACTTAACAGCATTGCATAAACACCTTGTGACCTTATATCGCGTTTTAAGCTCACCTGGCCCGAAGGGTCAAGTGAGCTTATGCGATGGTCAGCGTCCGTCCGTCCGTCCGTCCGTCCTGCGTCTGTAAACTTTTTCTTTTAAACGACTTCTTCTAAAATACTGAAAGACCTAGTGACATGAAATTTGGCTGGTAGCTTTCATGTAAGGAGCTAAACAAAGTTTGGGGAAAAAAATCACTTTGACTTAATTTCAAGGTCACATGGGTCAAAAATGTCGAAACCTTCAAACGACTTCTTCTAAAATACCGTCAGGCATAGAGACTTCGTATTTGACCGGTAGATTCCTTGGATTAAGCCGAATAAAGTTTGCGAAAAGAAACAATCTTAACCCATATCCAAAGGTCACAGTGAGGTTAAATCTATTTTAACATTTAAAAGACTTCTTCTAATAAACCAAAGTATGATATTTGGCTGAAATGTTCCTTGGATTAAGCCGAAGAAAGTTTGCGAAAAGAAATGACCTTGACCTATATTCAAGGTCACAAAGGTCAAATCTCTTAAAACCTTTAAACGACTTCTTCTGAAATACCAAAAGCCCTAGAAACATGATATTTGGCTGGAAGGTTCCTTAGATGAAGCCCGACAAAGTTTGCGAAAAGAAATGACCTTGACTTATATTCAAGGTCACAGGGGTCAAATACGTTAAAACATATAAACGACTTCTTCTGAAATACCAAAAGCCCTAAAAGCATGATATTTCGCTGACAGGTTCCTTGAATGAAGCCCAACAAAGTTTGCGAAAAAAGTGAGCTTGACCCATATTCAAGGCCAGTGTGGTCAAATCGGTTAAAAGCTTTGAGCGACTTCTTCTGATAAACCCAAATTCCCAGAGACATGATATATGGCTGGTAGCGTCCTGGGATGAAGCCAAACAAAATTTGAAAATGAAAATGATGTTGTCTCATAAGGTCACAGGGGTAAAATATGTTTAAATCTAAACCTGTTTTTCTAAATGTCTTACAGTTAAAGATTTTAGGGGACTTTAGGGTTACACTATAATGTAAGTCAGAGATTGATACCAGGTGAGCGATGCAGGCCCGTTGGGCCTCTCGTTATATGAAACGACTATTTCGCGGAGATTGAATTTCGCGATAAATTCGGTCATAAATCCTCTGTACAGTACAGTACTTCTGCAGTTCGCATACCTCCGACTGAATTTATTTCGTGGCAATTAATTTGTAATTAACCGTGAAATACGCGAAAACTAAACGCACGCGGAAATAAGTTGTTTTGCAGTATGCTAGATACACACATGTTACACTCCATATCAGTTCAATAAACCTCACTGTATAAGAAATCTAACCTTATGTTATGGGACCTCTTTTTGCTGTATAATAGCTTTCCAAATCAATCATGCTGTTTCCAGAGTCGTAACTTAAATAACATGCAGGATAAGTTTCTGGATTAGTGTACGGCACCCGGAATCATAAAAATGTTTTGCATTATCTTTGATACATAATTATGAAAATAAATGTTTTGATATTGTAATTTGTATGTAATGCATTTTAACATTAGGTCCTCCTGTACTGGATATGAGCCATGCAGTCCACTCAGCTGCAGAAGGTGAAACTGTGTGTCTGAAATGTACTGTCACAAGTACATCACAGATACCACGTATCAAATGGTTGAAAGGAGGAAAGGAAATTGAAATGGACGGTGTTAAGTATATCGGCGGTACATTAAAGGATCCTTCGTTAGTAATAAACAACGTGAACAAAGAACAAGACGAAGGAAAATACACTTGTTTGGCAGAAAATAGTTCGGGAACAGGAAGCAAAACCGTGGTCTTAGAAATCAAACGTGAAAAGAAAGAGGCAAAGCCGAAGGCTAAAACACCTGAAACCCGTACGTTATTTGATTATTATTATGGATGCCATACTTTGTTTTAAAACAATCAGATAAAGGCAATCTCACATGGATATTATCACTAGCAATGATATAAGTTATGGTCAAATATCATTGCGCACACTTTGTATACTTTTTTCATAGTTTAACGAGTAAATGATAGCTTATGGTGAAGGTAAATTTTAAAACCTTTGTAGTATTATTAAAGTAAATAAACGAAATGTATTAGACCCAACTATATCCTGTGGGGTTTTGATATTCGGTAAGTTTCGTATTTGTGAACATATAAAACAAGTATGCTTTTTTTCTCTTTACAGGTGCCATGATGAAAAAAATCATGGTTTTCTGTGTGATGTTGGTCAGCAGGATATGTGCCGTGGTCTTTGTCATATGGACTGAATTTGGCTTTATCCTATTCTTAGCGGCGGTAATATGGCTTATATGGATTGGTAGGAATCTTATCCTAAAAGGTATGTATAGATCTTGAAAATTGTGTTGCATGTTATCAAAAATAAAATCAGTAGTGTTAATCACGTCCTTTAAATGTGAGATTGTTATTTCCCTGTCGAGTTAGTCCGTTATGTATTAAACTTACAGCGTAATCTTATACACAAACGTGTATTTTGTTTAACTAAATACTTGTATATTCTGAATTTAAAGGGGGTTCATTATTTAACTTTAAAATACGAATGTTCCAAAGACTTATTTGTGTGTGTTTTTTAAATGACATTCAGAGTCAAATTTTGCCGTAACCAAAAAGAAAAGGTTAATACTCCCTTTTACGGGCTACATCTACATGGGTGCTCCATGTCGGGGTGTATCTTCAATTTGAATGGGATTTGATATCAAGACAAAATTTGAAGATACTGGTAGTCCTATATTCAATAGGTCATGGCCCTGGCACTTTTGCAGTAAAATAATGACACTATTTTAAAGTTGTCGTTTAAAATAATAGTATCCCCATGTTAAGTTTTCCTTTGTTCATAGTTCGCCCCTAGTGTTATCGATGTAGCGTAAACAATATGGTTTTCTGAACTTCAGGGTGTCTTCTTTTTTTTCTTTTCACACCACAAATAAATTCAAACTTCGTTGATGACGGAACCTGAAGTTACCTGTCTGTATAATGAAACATAAGCTTCATTGGTAAACTGTACATTTACGTTTAATTCAATATTGACCTTTATGTTGCCTAATAAAATATATCTGTAGCTAATCCAAACCACAAAATATTGCAATGAATTCGGGGTATTTGTTAATTGCAGTATACTGAGTGAAAGGTATGACGCAATCATTATATAGTCTAATAAGTATGTCTTTTAAACTTATACTACATGTATAACATTAAAAGCGTTATCTCAAATGAAATGGATTCTCGTTTGCAGTCAAGTTGCCTGAATGAGGTCCATTATCAGAGATCATATCGTATTAATATTATATTAATATATATCATATATTATCTTGTTAAATTGGCTAACTATGCATTTCGACACTAATTTGACTAAACAGGACAATTGTCTTTTAACCAACGTGTTGATACTTGTGTAATAAGTTAATTGGATATGCTGGTAAACGATATGGTGCAGACAAGCGTGTAGTCTGAAGTTATTTTGACAAGATTTGTATGAAATAAACTGCCAAATAAGCTATCTAGTTTTGCTATGGATGTCATTTTTGTCCATTTACTGCCTCAGATCAAAAATCTATCCAAAATTGAGTTCCCCTCACTCAAAAATGCTTCTGGCCATTTAAAGACTCTACTAGATATGCCATATCCTGCCATTGTACATGTATTCATGTATTGTGTATATAGACCATTGGATTAAATGCCAAATTTAGCATGGACAATATGTAACGTACACGTACTTGTCAGGTCCCTTGATCACAGGCTGTCACAGTCTATGGTCGTGATTAAATTTTCTAACGTCACAATTCTGTAGGGGCGACAACCCCTTCTACAACTAAAACTAAACAACTAATTGAAGGGAATGTTGTTTTCTGTTAATTTTTTTAAAACTTTAATATCATTTTTGCTCCATAATATAGTAAAATCGTTTCTTTAATAAATATTTTAGCTTAATTAGGCATTGCTACCTTTAAAAACTCAAAAGGAAAAAAATAAATCATCAGATTATCAAAGATGTTTAAAGCTAAATTCATGTTTACATCTTTTGCGTTTGACAAGGTATTAACTTCAAACATATCAAATCAAAGAGAAATATCTATTGAGAGAGGTCATTCTTCAATTGATCATTCCCTAAACCAGGTCAATAAGTGATTATTAAGTTTACGTATGTGTAACAGGGCGCAAATTAACTGATACACAGATGGAATCAATAACAAGTAACATAACACCTGGAAAATGATCATATTGCGAGTAACAATTATAATTCGAACACATGTCATTTCTTTCAATAATTTATAATAATAATTCATACTATCTTTCTGATACTATTATTCACTTGCCCATCGGGAAAAGGGGATGTAAAATCACATGCATCATTTAGCATCAGGAAAATACAGTGCGAATTTGTTCAGGGGTACAGGTAACGACACACGTGGGGGGGGGGGGGGGGGGGGGTCACATTTGACTTAAACGAGAAACCCTCGCTTATTTAAACTACGAGAAAAACTAAGAAATAATCACAATTCTTTGGACTGGATTTAAAACATCTTATATGTATAGCATTACTAAGGATGATGTTAGGTTAGGTCCGATATCATTGGGCACTCTTTGTATACTTTTGGTAAAAACAGAGAATACCAAAGCTTCAATAAAATCATAATTTGAACTCAAACTAAACGACTAAAATTTTAATGACATGATCCTGTTGCATTATGACGTTCTATAAGCCTTGCATGCGTGAAAATATAAAATGAATATGTCCTGTTTGAAGGAAAATATTGAATAGCCTGTATATTTCTTTCTTACATATAAAGTAAATACATCGAAAAGAATTTTTCACTTAATCACATTTACTGCATTGTTGCATCAAATGTTTTCAAATGCGTGATGTCACCTCATTTATTAAGTATTTTAACGTCGCGTTGCATGAAAGTGGATGTAAGATACACTTGTAAACAGTTCTTGGTCTTCTTTACCCTTAACAGCTGTACTTTACACACAGGGAAATGAGATAGATATTATGATTAATGATCAATCAACATGCTACTGATAATGCTAACGTCCGCAAAGCAACATTTGAATTTTCTCAAAGAGTTGTTATATTAATATCTCTGATAAGTTTGCTTGTTTTGTTTCTTTTCAGGAGCTATAATGAAAACATTGATGGATTTCTTGGTGTTGTTTGTTTACGTGATACGGGTGGTGCTCTCTGTCGATGGGAATGAATTTGGCTTACTATTATTCTCGGTGACAGTTCTATGGATTATATGGATGGGAAGGAGGCTGAATATTTTTAAAGGAAAAAATGGTATGTATTAAAGGATGACGTAACACACATATGCTGCTCATTTTAAATTAAGTAATACATACAGTATGCCGAAATATTATTTAAACTGCATTATACAGCTGTTTCGTCCTTCAAGGACTCTCCAGTGATGTTAGAGGCCAAAAGGTAGGAATCCTTAATGTTTAAACAAATGTAGAAACAGAAGGGTCAGGTGCGTAAAATCCCTTTAATTTATGAATTTCGAAGTAAAATTAAACTAGTTCTGCATAATTTCAAATCCTGTACTACGAAAATGTGTATATTATGTACCGTGCCACTATTCAAATGAGATAAAATGTGGCTATGGCGGTTCCAGCAAACCACGGGGAATAAAAAAATCCACCAGCAGAGTCTGCCATCCTGCCATTAATAAAGATGACGTAACACACACCTATGCAGCACCTTTTAAAGTTAGTAATAGATACAGTATGCCACAAAAATGAATTAAACTGTACCATACTGCCGTTTTGTCCTCCTAGGACTGTTTAAGGTCTTTCTATATCTTGAACGTTTTGTTGAATGTGAGCTACATGTAAACATACTATCGTTGTGTGAATCACTTCCTTTTAATGTATGATTGTTATTTGTATGACAAGATAAACGATTATTTATTCCGGTTACAATCTTATTGAGCACACACACATGTGTTTTTCATACTAAATATTTCTATATTCTTGATTTGAAGGGGCTACATGATTAAACTTTGAAGTACAAAGGTTTCAAATATTTGTTTTAACATGACATCCACGGTCAAATATCACTCCGTAAAAAGGAAAAGATTAATACTTCCTCGTGCGGGTTACACATGAACGGGTGCTCCATTTTGGCGGATATGATAACATTTCGAAAATAATGGTTCCCAAGTGTTCAAAACCCATTGCTGTGGTAGTTTTGCAACAATAACCCCACTATGTTAAAGGCCCAATATACGTAACTTTCGGCAAAACATGAAGCGAAAATCAAGCATAATAACTTTTTTATATTTATATATTTAGTTAAGATTAACTGATATCTGCAATATCCAAGATAAATTCCTTCGCGGTTTCTGGTACAGCAGCAATTGAAACACGCAATTTGTAAACACTCGTCCATTTCGAACCGTCTTCTACCTTAGGTTTGTTGTTTAAGTGGGCCCCACCTGAATTTTTTCTATTCTTTGGATTTTTTTGTCAAGAGTTTCTTATTAGTTACCGCTTAGGTTTACTTCGTTTTAGGCTTATATTTGCATGGTTATCAACTGGATTTTTTTCAGAATTTTTTCAGAATCACGAACATTTCCCTGAAGTTACGTATATGGGGCCTTTAAAGCTGTCGTTTCAGAAAAATATTATTGGATTGGTCATCTATATCAATGAAATGATGTTCCATTTGTTTATGTGATGGGCTTTATTTTAACATTAGGTCCTCCCGTGCTGAACATGATCCAGGCAGTCCACCCAGCTAGAGAAGGTGATAATGTGTGCCTGAAATGTACTGTCAAGAGTACATCACAGATATCTAGTATCAAATGGTTGAAAGGAGGAAAGGAAATTGAAATGGACGGTGTTAAGTATATCGGCGGTACATTAAAGGATCCTTCGTTAGTGATAAACAACGTTAAACAAAAACAAGACGAAGGAAAATACACTTGTTTGGCAGAAAGTAGTACGGGAACAGGAAGCAAAACTGTGGTCTTAGAAATCAAACGTGGAAAGGAAGTGGCAAAGCCGAAGGCTAAAATAGCTGAAGACAGTAAGTTGTTATATTGTTATGAATGGTGACACACCTTAGTAACCGATATAATCGATGAGAAACATCGTATTGGTGAAAAGGGAAAACGAAAGTGTTTCTACCACAATAGGTGGGTGTTACTCAACACTCAGGGTATCAAATACTCATTACAATTGTTGAGTAACATTCTGTTTATACCACAAGTGGAATACAATCTTAACGTATTTTGATTGACTGACTTCATGAAATTTGACCGGAATAATGTCATTTACTGATTGTTGACTACGTCATCGATTGGTGGCATCATCACCTCCTGGCGGGAATATAGACTATATGATACGTTTTTCGCATATCATAGGTCGTGGTTCTCTCCAACTGTTTCAAACTGAGATTGTGGTATAAACAGGCTACACGACTCGTAGTTGGTTTGATATGGAATTCATTTCATCCTCGTTAATATTTATTTAAAAGTTACAAAAGACACTTGCAAAGGCTCGTGTCTTTTGTAACTTAAATAAAAATAAACTCAAGTGAAATAAATTCCATATCTAACAACCACTCGTTGTGTAACCTCTGTGTTTCTATTTCGCTATTTTCTTTTACACGTTCTCCTCTTTAGTCGTGTAACACAGCAAAGCTGTTTGTTGAAGTGGCAGAAATTGTTTTGACTACGCATTCCATGTTTCATGAATTGCACCGTCAAAAATAAAATCAAAATAGCACAACGTATTGAACAAATAGCAAACTTTATTAGCAATGAACAGATTTTCAGATGGCAAACGATTTTCCTACACCATGAGAGACAAACCTCCAAGATGGGGAACTCGAATAGGTTTACTATTTTGACGTCGAAATCAGTGAAGACATACTTATACACAGGGGGTTCGATATGCAACATCATATTTACATCATGATATTGCCAGTGCAATTTGAAAATATAATGTTTAGAGTATAACTAATAGGATTATCTCTTAATTGAAAACAATTTTGTGTCGGACATAATGAAATCCATGTATAACAACGAACATTGGGAATATAAAACACAAGATTCATAATGATCTTTTCAGGTATGCCGTCTGTCAGAATACATTCTGAGAAATATACTGCTGAAATAGGAGAGCAGGTGATACTGGAGTTTGATGCGGTCCCATCTACTAACGGTATTTCCTGGCAATACACTTCTTCAGTTGATGGACAAACACATAATCTAGATGGATGCAACCAAAAATATGAATTTCCCAATTCTGATTTCGGCGGAGAATTAATAATCAACGACATCAGCAAATATGATGAAGGTACATACGTATGTACCATCCGAAATAGCATCGGAATGAGCAGTGCATCAACGTATCTGACAGTGAAAGGAGGTAAGAGTTACATCTGGAAAAGCATTTCTTCTTTTTTGTCTTGTTCAGTTTATGTTGAAGTGAACAATTTAGCGTTCTTGTTTGACTAAAACTATAGACAATGTCCCACAAAATAAAAATCAGGAGCACTCGGCTCTTTTATCGGTGTATAAAAATGCATTTATTTTCAATAATGCACAAATATTATACTTTTACTGAAAGCGAAACCCAGTTTCATAATCATATTTTGATTAGAATAATGTTCGTTGTCACATTTTAAAATTCAACATTCAATTTTGAGATATTCGTGCAATGTTTGCTGCTGACAAACATACAGATGTAACAAGGATTCGAGATATGCCAGTTGAAGACCATGTTCTGTGTCCTTGCATGCTATGAAGGTTAAACACTTGGTCTTATTCTCTTGTACTTTTACAACGGTCTCGATATAGTTCTCCTTTTTTGAGTGCGTAATATGGTTTTGTTGACGCTTCTGTATTATCTAATTTTAGTTAAATATGCTCATAATTATGCCTACTTGTTATTTTTGATTGCTCAGTTCTCACTTTGAGGACGTGAAATTCACCTGAATGTGATCTAGATAAGCATGGCCGGTATCGTCGATGGAGCAAAAGACACTTTGTCAAAATAATCGGTCGTATTATTTCGTACGTTTTTAAGGGCATTCGTGTTTTTGTTCGGTTTTGCTCCTTGTTTTAGCGATTTTGTGTTCAAAACATTGTTTTGTAGACGTGTAGGTATTCCTTGACTTTTGTTACTCACTCTATTTTATAAAGATTCATTGATGAAAACACCAGAATTCAGACTTGATTAATATCACATTTTTAGGTACATTTTCAAACAAATGCTTTCAGGGATATAATATAGGCATCGGTAATACATATTTGATTATTTTCTACAATATAATATCGTTATCATAATAACCGAAAACAGTACTTATATAATCGTACGGGAACATTATTAAAAACTAAAGAAATGCATTTGAACGGTTTATTTGAAGTTGATTAAGGCCGCAACTTGATACATTTCTTTTCAAAATACCTAGTAATAACTCTTCAATATAATATTATAATTTAAACATTAGGTCCTCCTGTCGTGAAGATGGACCGACTTTATCACTCGACAACAGAGGGGGACACTGTTTATCTGAAGTGTACTGTCACATCAACACCACCTGTATCCGGTATCAAATGGGAGAAAGAAGGAAGAGAAATTACGATTGATGGTGATAAATTCATCGGTGGTTCAGTGACTTGTCCTTCGCTAGTTATAATCAATGCCGAGAGGGAGTGTGATGAAGGCAAATACACATGTTTTGTTGAAAACAAAGCGGGAAAAACGAACGACTCAGCGATTTTGAAAATCTCTGCGAAGTTGAAGAAGGAAACAACTGAAACCTGTAAGCGATACGATATTCTAGGCGGCGACAAACAATGATGATCTCATTTTTTTTACAGGTTAAGTTCCTAAAGATTAAGTTTAAGAAATGTATAAGAGTAGGTTTAGGCGTACTTAACATCTGAATATCGATGTCAAGACACAGCAAAACTTTGAAGTTCAAAGAGCAAATTTTTATCTAAAGAAAAAAAGTTAAAAACTGTCTGCACTATAGCTAACTGCGTAGTTAAAACATTCTATTTTTGGCTCTTGTTAACTACAAATGTAACTGCTAAGTTAAAACATTCCTTTTTTTTAAACTTTGAATGTCGTTTTAGGTCATTACGTACCCAACCGAAAAGGGATGAATGATGTACAAATTTGGTTCAGAAAAGGGAAAATGGTGAACGAAGTATCTTACAGTATTTGCCCTGAGACAGAGAGAGGAAACTGGGAAAAGTTCGTACAGTCATTGCGGCCATATATTCCCAGAAGACTGCTTACAAAGGGTCTACACGAAATAATAGAATACTTGTTAGAAGATGGATATTATGATAAGTTATCTGAAGCTGCTTTAGAAATAGATCCAGAGCTCTCCCAAATTATCAAGAAAGCAGAATATGACATAAAAACAATAAAAAAAGGAGGTAATACATATTTTTATCATTTACAACATACATATTACTTTTTATGCTTTGTTTTATTGTCAGTGAATTGTTAACTTGTAAATTAATACAGATTATTTTGAACTGATTTATTCCGTGACAGAATGTATATCTGAATTAAGCTTAACTTGACGGAAGTGATGTTTTATAGATTAAAGTGGCTCTATTCCTTTATCTTTATGTTGAAGGAGTGCCGAACGAAAGACCTGTCGATTTCGAATGCAAATTTGGCGGTCATTACGAACCAGAACGACAAGCACAGCAGTCTCTCTGTCAAATTGAAACAAAGTTACCAGTTTTCAAGAGCAGAATTGAGGTTAAGTGTGAACAAGGTAAACAATTTACATACTTTTCCTTTGTACTGGTCCTTTATTTTCGGTAATCATCAATTTAAGCTCACTTGGCTAGAGGGCAAAGTATGATCATGCCATTGCACAGCGTCCGTCGTGCGGTTCTAAATTATCTTTGGACAAACAGGTTTCAAGTTTTATAAACATGGGGCGTGGTCAAACAGGTGGTAGAGGGGCGGGATCGAAAGGTACATTTAAAAGAACTAAAAACTTAAACCAAATAGTGTGACGAATGCTAAAATAATAAAGAATCGATTTGATATAAACTGAGTTGTGGTCCCCATGTTGTAGGCAGACACTACACGTTTAATAGGGGCAATAGAGGAAACTATTTAAAATTCTTTTTAAAGAGATTTTTATTAAACCTGTTTATGGCATATTACTTATGATTACTTATGTATCTATCGATCGGTTTACATGAAACTTGGTCTAGATATTCCGTTTACAAAAATACTTACTTAAAAAGGCCAAAGGTCAAGGTCATAAGGTGCAAAGATTAAGGTCAAATTTTTCACTTATAAGTATTTTGTTTTGACACTATGAAGCACAGATGGTCAGAATTAAACAAGGTGTCAACTGACTAAAATTTAAGCTCGCCAAATGAAAGGTAAAATCATCATGACATTGTGAAGCAAACTTGATCAGAACAGGTTAGTAAATCAAAGATCAAGGTCAAATATTTAAACTTTTTCACTGATGAAAGTTTTGTTATGACATTATGAAGCAAAGCTGGTTGGAATTAAAGGAGTCAACTGAAGAAATGTCAAGGTCACCAGGTCAAAGGTAAAGGTCAGATTTTGTAACTTCTCACTGATAAACATTCTGTTATAACATTATGAAGCAAAGTTGGTTGGAGTTAATCAATAAGTCAACTGACGGAATGTCGAGGTTACTGATTCAAAGGTCAACACACAAGGTCATGGTAATTGTTTTGAACTTTTCATTAATGCATATTGGATATCCTTAAATAATGAATAGTCCTTGAAGCAAAGTTGGTTGGAATTCAGTAAGTTACATGGCAGTGCTCTTGCTGGCCTGTCAGTATTCTTATTGTTCTTTAATATTTAATTTGTATGATACTCAGCAGCTTTTGATTCAAAAATAAAATTCCAGATGATATATTAAAGCACCTGGGCGTACTGTAATTAAGAAATAATACATCGGAGATACCGTCAGAATTGCTTCTGGTAATTTTGCTGTCTTGATATCAGTTTATATTTTGAAATAAAACCTGTTCTAACTTTTTTTATCAAAAGTTGACAGAACTTATTCCGAATCACATCAAGTGATAAATAATATATATAGCAGCTATCACACGAATACAACACGCATTTAATTGTCTCGCGTGACTTACTTTCCCCATATTACCAGGATTAAATAAATATGTAACTTGCGTTGTTACATGCAAAATTACCACAAAACTATTTCTGAAGATATTGTCTAGCTATACTTCTCAAATCTCAAAACATATTTTCTATTGTTTAAGAAAAAAATAATACATTTGTAATACACTTTTTAGGTGGATGACTGTGGGACAATACCAATATTGTAGTAGAATTCAACTCGTATCACCAAAAGTAAATTGACTATCTTACTAGGTGCGGACGTGTCTCATGACCTTGAAGGCGACATATCAGGCAGAATGGACACGGATAATGGAGAAGACCCCCAGATGACGGAGCAAATCGATCAAGCCATATATCGAAGAGTAGCGGCGCAGCCTGAATCTCAAGGTAATAGTTAGGACTTTATTTCTTTATACATGTACCACCTACTGGTAACACGATAAACACATTATCTTGACCTGACAGTGTGAGAAGAAGTTGAGAACGACTTGAAAAGAACTTGAGAACGAATTTCCCGATATTCAAGCGCGTGGGAATGTGTTTTCTCAAAAAAGAGCGTCTGCTCGCGATAAATGACGTCGTAACCAGAAATAGTGATCCGCGTAAGAAACTAGTCCAACATAAAAAAATTAGTAAAAACTAATGAAAACATATGTTTGTTTTACAAACGACATTTCAAGCGTATATGTGCATATACGAAAATCAATGACAATATCTTTGTTTTGATGTTATTTAAAGTTCATGGTATTCCTCCGCGTAAACCTTATGTTTGTTAACGTTTGCCACAGACAGATCGCGACCGAAGACCCTAGAAGTGGTTTTAAAATTATTGTGTTTAGTTGACGTTTCTAAAATGAAGACATATGTATGGTAGTACAGTATATAGATGATAAGCAGTTTGACACACAATCCTTTCAGGGTTTGTCGTTCGAGCATCGCGAGCACGTGGATACAATTGAGAGGCCATCACCTGTGAGCGATTGGAAAATTGTTCTCATTTACTCACCACCTATTGCACACAAAGAATTGTAGCGTCAATCAATGTTATTGAAAAAAATCAAGTAAGAATAATTATACCAGCTTTGATAATATAGAGGTTATTCTAGGTTAAGAAATGATGGGGAAAACATTCAGGCGTTACCTTGATAAACAAAATTATAAAATAAATAATATGCGAGTGGTAAGTCGGAGTTCTAACGACAATGCAACTGCCAGATTAAATTATGGTTCTTGGCCAATGCGAAAGTCTCTTTGATTCAAGGAAGGTTCCAGACACATAGTAGCAAGCAATTAAATATTGTCTTGTCTTGTTTTACTTTCAATTTAGATTTGATATCCATTCGTTGATTTTTTCTTACATTAAACTAGTTAGTTCTCCAAATTGATGTAATCATCTTATTGCAGTTATCACACTTTAGTTCTGTTTTATTCTACAGGTGAAATTTGCCTTACTTTTACAATCAGCGAAGCAAATAATCCAGAGGAACTGCTTGCATTGTACCTTGCGGAGAAACTCAGGGAAAAACTAGACAAAAGGGAGCTTGAACTGGAGGATGAATCAGGAAATCCTCTAGAACCAATATCGCCACCAAGACTAGTGATACAAATGAAAGGTTCGTGAATATTGTTTTGCATAAAAATCTTCTGATTTGGACAATTACAATAAACAGCTTGCTATAATTTCTCCAACATTACCTATATACAAAAACAGAACGAATAATATTTAATAACAAGATTTTCTCCTTAAGAACTCATGAAGAGGCGAGAGCACCGTTTGCTTGCCATGGAAACCATTTTATTAATTTTTTTTTTTTTGGGGGGGGGGGGGGGGTCCAGACAACATTATCACTCATAAACCTATTAACCGATTTCAAGTAGGGGAGTATGTGTAGATATGCATGCAGATTTAAAAAAAAATAAATATTTAGGTTGGCATTGTAACTTTGTTATCTAAACAGGTTTTTGTTCGAAACGTTTGACTAGACAACTCCTCCTAACCAGTGAATCAAATTTAATGAAGTTACACATGGATGTTAGGGACCATGTGTAGATGTTTTTATACATACTTTTGGTTGCCATAGTAACCAGATCATCATCAAAGTTTGCCTTGATAAAATGTTCCTGAACCTGAGAACCAATTACATTCACCTATCGAGTGGGTATTCTCGTGGACTACGACGATCGGATTTTGCTGATATGTATTCATAAATTAGATAATATCTAAATAACTAGTGTGATTCCAAAACGTCTAGCCAGACGCTCTGGCTTGGGATTTCCACCCACCAACGCATGCGCAGCGAGCGCCGTTTCCATTGTAAACACTCTATCTTGTATTACCGTTACACTGCGATAAGGCCTAACTACTATGCGAAAAGTTGCCAAATTGTCAAAATATGACACAAGACTGCGTTGCGGAATCACATTGAGAGATGGGAAGTATTCAAAGGAGAAACAACCTGCTTTATTGTGTTTATGTTACATATTTCTTCTGTGCAACGGTAACATGCACAAATAAAGCTTTGCTTTGGTTTTGGGGCTACCCAAGGGGAAACTGTTTCAGTCTTCTGTTGCATAAAATGCGTGAGAAATATTAAACTTAAGAGTGTGTTTTATAATTTTCCCTTTATAATATCTCATGTACCAGTAAAACGGTATGGTTTAATTATATTGATGGATAGAAAAGTCTTTTCAAATACAATATATTCTGTAACAGAAAAGGTCGTTTGATTACGTTGTAAAACGGGACGTGCGACCGAGGTACATAAGGCTTCAACTTGGACAAAAGCAAAAAAAGCAAAAAAAAAAAAATTCACTCGTAAAAAAAAGTGATATTCATACTTAATCTATAAATTAGTGAAGGTACAAATTGTTATATATATAGATGAGATAGGTATTTGCTAATTATTATTTGGTTATTTTACTTTTCATTATTCCATCTAGTGTCATACGAGTTGTGTCCCTTTAGCTAATATCCGGATATTTCTGTTCGTTTCCTTTTTCATTTAATTATAATGCGCCTTATCCCGGATTTTGGTTGTTTTGTTTATTATTATGTAATCTGTATCACGAATGAGTTTGACTGAGAATACATGAAAAAGAGGAAGAACACGTGTGTTTTTGTTGTCTCTTCCGAAGATGCCTTAATGCTTAATATTGGCCCTGTACAAAATATCATTGGGTTGCGACCCCGGTACTGAATTTGATACGAAAAAATATACATAACGGGGAAAAAAGTTATACAACATTTACCTATATGTATATTCCATTCCTGCATGTTTGTTTAAAAACTCAACGTCACTTTACAAGACGACAAAAAAGATGTAAAAAGAAAGCGGAATTATCATAACATATTCATAACGGGTAGTTATAAGTGTTTCAGCAGTTCCAAATCTGATATACATGTAGTCGTGCTTAGTGTGTGGTGCGTTATATGAGTGTATGGACTTAAATATTAATGTACATTGTATATATATAGATAGTCTGAAAAAAATCCTCAAGACATAGAGTTGTAAAAAAAATCGCAAAGATTTCATGTCATTTTATTTTCGTAGTTTTCAATGCATGCTACATACATTTTATTAAATCTTCAGAAAAGTTGGGTTGGTGAATATTACCTTTTACATAAATAAAGGTTTGTACCATGACCGTATTCTATATCCATGGGTACCAGTCTCGGTCAGGTAAATATGATATATATAATTCCTGGTATCGATAAATGGTGCCGATATACTGACAATTATTCTTCATTTGAATATCGGTATGTGTGCAATTGATGTCTAATTTTAATGTGAATGTGATTCAATAAGTTTATTTACGAACTTTGTCTCTGTTTAATCAGCCGTATACATTACGCGTCCCCTCCCGTACGGCCCCTTCCGTCAAACCGATCCGACAACTTGCGGCAAACCTGTCACGTTGCGTCATCCCCGCTATTTTATCTGGGCTTTCCCGAGGAATGCTATTTTGCATGTGGTCAATATAGACATTTTGAGTGGACTTTGAATATGGAAATAACAGAAAATATAATTAGTAGTGCAGACGCCGTGTATATTCAAGAACAGGCATTTAGGCTTTCGCAGGATGCCCCTTTCATGGTCATATGTTGTACCGCGGCGGAATAAATCTATAATTGATAAGATCGCTGGTCACGTGATCGTGTAACGTCATAATAGCACAAGAGCTTCTCCATGTTAGGCTAGCGTGTATACATATTTGACCTCGATGTACTTCGATATCTAAAAAAATACTCAGTATCATATCCTATCATATAGAGTTGAGCTTGATAATTTACCTTACCTGCGTAAACCCCTGAGAATCATGTTGATTGAGTTACAGAAGAAAAAGTCAGTTAGCATGACACTGACGAGGCTGAAACAATGCATGGGAAACGTTATGTCATATCTGATTGCATCTAATGTCGCCGCAAGTAAATGAAAATAAAACATAACTGCGAAATGATTGGCAAAGGGTTGAGCGTCGGTAAGCTAGAGAATACAGTTTTCAAAGATAATAAAGAAATTAATGTTAAGTGATAGATTAAACTTGGTTTACTTTATTCAAAAAGTACATATCTTTGCATGGAAAAAGTACATAAACACCTGAATTTGATTTACATATTCTAGTATATCGGAAAATACTTAACTCAAATCGAACAGTTTTGAGATAGAATATCAACAAAGGAAAGACATACACGGATACCCTTGAACAATTAAAAGACCAGGTGTTGCAGAAGAGTCAGCGTCTTCTGCATTATCGATGACACAGCCATGTTAATCTTTGTCATATCAGTTTATATAGTATGAAAAGTATTTTTGTTTGTATAGTACTTAAATGTAATTTCAATTGTGGTGATTACATGTTTTTCTACCACAAAAGGTGGGTGTTATTCAACTCTCAGGGTATCTAACAGTGGTAAAAATTAAGCTATGTATCCCGCCTGAATATATGATATCCCGTCTCTGTATTAGCAAGATTGAAAAAAAATATCATCAATTTTACTTTCCTTTCTTAAAGATCAGCTCTAGGATTCTACTTTCACTTTCAAATAACTTTGAACTATCAGTATGCTACATCGTAGCTAACGATTCCGTAATGGAAAAAGTCAAAACGACAACAAAATAATATGAATTGTCATAAATTCATTTTGTTCCGCAAGCGTAATATTGTTTCGCCTTGTATCAAAGTGTTACGATCACGTGACAATCACATGTCCAGCTAGTGTGCGGTGAAATCGCCAACTCAGGAATGTAGAAGGCTTTATAAGTCTCTGAACAACTCAATAAACAAAATCATTGGTTTTAAACAATAATCAAACACATTTTTATCGCAAGTGGCATACATTGTGAATAAACGAGTCTTCTTCAGCTATTTACGACAATAAAGTGCATTCTGAATCAATTTCCGGCATCATGCTGTCCAGATGTATTTGTACCGATTTTGCCACTTTTTGAACAGAGATACGGGAAAATTAACTGTTCATACAATAAAGAAACTATTGCTTAAATGATTGAAAACACAGGTCTCCGAAGAAATAGTTTGATTTAAATCGGCATGTTCTCGCAAGACGTCGTGTAATGTTATAAACTAACTGTGGGGAAAGCAAGGTGTGGAAAAAACCTAGGGTGGACAGGTGTTCACCTCGGGCGTCGTAATTAGCTGGTTCTCCATGTTCTAATTTCCCCAACGTGTAGTATTCTGTTCTGGGCAGCACTTACATGAAAGTCTATTTATATATGTCTTTAACTAACGATTTGTGAACTAGATAATCGTATGATAGAACTGAAACGCATGTCCTTAATGTGGCATTCTGGTGTCATGTCATTAAAACCTTTTTTATCTTTACATGTTCAAATGTTTATATTTTTCAGATAAACCAATTGTACGTCTTAGTCAAGGACACTACCAATACACAATAGAACAAACTGCTGTATTGAAATGCGTTGTGGTCTCCCCACTGGAAACGGAGTATATCAAGTGGTTCAGAGTGCAGGACGGAAAACCCCAGGAAATTGCTATAAACAACAGCAAATATTTTGGCGGACCAAAATCGTCATCACTTGCTATCAGGGATGCATATTGGACTGACACTGGACTATATTTCTGTAGGGCCGGGAACAGGGCTGGTGAAGCTGAAAGCGATGCGGCGTTTGTCAACATCATCAGACCCTTCATCGAGTTCGGAGGTACCTGATTTATGCCTTATACGGTATCATATCACCAGCTTGAAGCTAATGAATAATGAACGCAAATTAAATCAAATACATATGCTTTTCCTGATATTACATAAATTGGTTTCATTCAAAGGTAGTAGAGATTAATTCCTGAGGTTTTATGAACCATTTCTGAATTGAAACTAATGACCCGTACAAATCAATCCAACAGGAAATGTTTTCAATTAAGCTCTAAGACATACTTAATGATTTCTATCTTTACAAACAAAAAACAAACAAAAACAAGAACAAAAACAAAACAAAAACAACATTATTCCATTTTACACGTCTTTGATTTCCCCATGTCAACATTGGGCCTATAATTATAGGCTTAGTAACAACAACTGATTGATTTTAAGTGTTCTTGGTAAGTGGATTGTATTTGGCCTAATAATGATTTTGAATGTAGATTATTATCCAATGTTTGATGATTTTTATGCTGAAGAAAGTGTCCTGTAGTCTCGCTACCAGTACTAAATTGATTATCGATTAATTAAAGGGATGAATGTTGCTTCTCCCCATGTAAATGTTCTTTGAATTGATTTTACCTGAATCAATGGAGAGAATGATTTTTTTATATCACGCTTTATCCGTTTACATAGAAAAAAGCACTTTGAATAAGCCTATGTCTTGGACGCAGGAAAGCGACATGGCTACCGCTCAGGAAAGTGGCATGGCTACGGCTCAGGAAAGTTACATGATTACGGCTTGTCCACAGACAAATGGCATCTTTTACACAGTGAAGAAAGGTGAGTGCTTACAAAGTGTTGTTCATTTCAATAAACAGATACAGAAAAAGCCGTACAAACAACATTTCATCGATTTAGCGTGAAAACAGACCAGACTGACTTTTTCACTTGTTTCCTAAGTTAGGGCGAAAATGATAAAGTACATGTACATCCTCGTCAAATCAGTTTTTAAATTGACGCCGACTTCCTGTAAAATGCCATTCGCATTTACAATGTGTTCTAGTAAATGCATAGATGTAATGAATTTAGCAAAAAAAAAAAAAAAAAATCACACACACACAATTTATCTTCTTTATTAATGGGAACGAAATCAATCAGTTTTATCTATTATTGCTGCATTTATTCTACCACTTCCTCAACCTCTTATATCCAGCGGTTTTGATAAATAATAATAATTATAATAAACAGGAAATACCAAAGAGCTTGCAAAACTATAATTCGAACCCGAAAGATTAAATCAAAGGAAAAAAACAAATATTGATATGGGGAACCTTTCAATAATCAGTCAATAGTGGTCAAAGTCTTAAAGAGGGACAGTGTAAGTTATACTCATCTCTACTCCTACTCGTAGACATCTTGAACATTTTGATAATATTTTCTGTGAAGTGAACTTAGCGCAAATAAATAAACGATATATATGTTGAGATACGAGTATGTTGCCCAAGTTAAGTGCTTAATCACCCAAACGCTGGACCTTGGGGCTTTAAACAGTTTTGACTATGCTACGGTGATGTGCCCGATCTAGTTACATTACTCAGTATTTGAGCCTGGAGACACACAAGAACGAATGACAAGTAGTAATAATAAGAACGAGACAAAACAACTTAAGAGGAACAGAAATTTGCACATCTTGTAGTTATTAGTACTTTCAATTTCTAATATTTATGAATAACTAGACAGCTGTTGCTGAATAAGATAATTAATGATAAGTTCAATAATTTATTTTAGTCGGGAAAATTTCAATTATGAGAATGATTGATCTTTTTTGTTCACCGAATATATAGACCTTTATCTATATTGCGTTTGCAGATATAACTTAAAATACTCATAGTAAAAATTAACAAAACCTATTTCATGCACCACCTTTTAGCCCCTAGCATCAATAAGGAGTCCTAGGAGGACAAAACATCTGTATGATACAGTTTAATTAATTTTTTCGGCATACTTTATCTATAGCTAAATTTTAAAGGTGTGTATGTTACGTCATCCTTTATATAAATCAAAGATAATATCACTAGCACATATGTTTTTTTTATGTTATGATCAATCGGTTCAATACAAAGAAGACCTACTTCACGTTAATCACCAGTTTATGTCAAATATATTGCTTTAACATTTCGATTATCTTCTCAGGTAAATACCAGCCTATCCCAAATGAAGTACTCCAGGAAAAAATCGTATTCAGACATGGACAAATGGTCAACAAGTTATCAGACCATATTTGCCCAGAGGTAGAACAGGACTGGGTAAAATTTATACAATTACTACAAGCATATGTACCCAGACGAGAGCTTACAAAGAGCCTACAATCAATCATAGGCTACCTCTTACAGCAGGAACACATTGATTACGGTCAGTACGACAAGTTATATGAGGCTGTTCACGACATAGATAAACCGGTTTCACGTTTCATAAAGAAGGCGGAAGCCGACATTAAAGCATTAAAGGAAGGAGGTAAACATCGATTATCTTGTAATATTATTTATATTTTTGGTTTAATTTTTTTTTAAAGAAAATATGTTCCCGGTTTTTAATTGTTTAAACCATTGTAATATGTATACCATGCGCTTACTAAGTTTAATTGTAAACTGAAATGTTATTTAATGACGTTGTGTGAATATGACGATCTTTTTATTGAATTTGCACCTTTGAATACTTCTTTACATTGTTGAATATTGCAGGAGTGCAAAACGAAGACCCTGTTGAAGTTGAATGCAAATATATTGGTGAATACCAATCAGAGAAACAAGTGCGACAGTTCCTCAGACAAATCGAGCAGAAATTCCCATGGTTCAGATTCAGAATTACAGTGAAGGGACAGCCAGGTAATATAACAAACATGATTTTTGAAATGAACAAACTTTTACTTTTGACATGTTTTAATTTAGATATAAAATGTTAGAAATCAGTGGAAATATTGTTCTTATTATCCGACGTAGTCATTCAAGATGTATATCGTACCATGTTTTAATGTTGACATTAAAGTTATTTATAAAAATTGCTTTGATGCTTTGGTCATACTCTTTAGATAAATGCATTTATTTTTATTCATTATGTTTTATATTAAATGTTTACTTATATGCGTTCTTAATATATTCATATCATTGTTTACAATGTCATATCAAAATTACTGATATTACTTTTGACATTCTTCAGGTTCAATTCACCTTACGTTTACCATCAGCAAGGCGCAGAAGTCATACGACATGTGTGCATTGTACCTTGCGGAGACGCTCAGGGAAAAACTAAAAAACACAGAAATCGAATTAAAGGAGGAATCAGGCGTGCCGTTAGAAATACAGACATCACCGAGACTTATGATACCTTTGGAAGGTTTGTCAATTTCTTAAATGACAAAGACTAATTATAAAAAATGATATCTGCACAAAATGGGAAAGAAATCAGAGTATACTCAAGCATTATCAAAACAACAATAATAATAATTACTCAAAAGCGATTAAAGTAGTGGCAGAATATTACTAAAGGAAACATGGACTTTGATATAAAGTACAAAAGAATATGACCAAGTGTTCCGAAATAGTGAGCGTCTTTTGTTTCAAAGACAACTTTCGCTATATTAATATTGGTCACATCAAAGTAAACATTATCTATTCCTCACAAGTAAGAACCGAGACATCAGTCCCAAACACAACCAGTACTCACACTAATGAACATATCAAAAACCGTCCATCTTCATATCATTCGAGGATATAAAATATGTTTCGATGAAGCAAAAGACGCTTACTCTTCCGGAACACCTGGTCATATTCTCTTGTGCTTTTACGAGAGTCTTCATGTAAATCTTTCCTTTGTTCCTATTTTGCCACTAGTGTAATCGATTTTGAGTTCGGATTATGGTTTTGTTGACGCTTTGGTATTCTCTGATTTTTTTTCAATGAGACCACGATTGCAACCATACAACTTACTTATAGTCCTCGTCAACCTACATCTCCGGAATTCTCGTGTCGTAAGTTTGTTTGGGATCAGTCGAAATCTTTCACAAAAATCTTGATATTAGCGCATGAGCTTAAATCCAGGACACTATTATGGCGATTATTTCTCATCCTTTGATTATAAATATACATTGTAATTGTTAGGCATGACAACAAATTTTACTTCAGATAGGGTTTTTGACCCCATACTTAGAATTGTATCACATTTTCGTACTCATCCTCCTCCAATGTCCTTTTCCTGGGAATCTCGGTCTTTTAGTCGTGAATCAGTTATGTATGAAGGGATAACAATCACTCTATACTCGCTATGCATGACCAAATATAACCTATTATCGTTCTCACAGGAATAATCCTAGGTTTAAATCAACTCCTTAAATCGGTTGTTATTCCATTTTAAGCATGCGTGTTTGGTATTTGACGTTTTGCATGAAGAAAGAGTTTAAATCCTAAATTAGGATCTTTGATGTTTACGTATCCTTATCGGTTGATTGTACTTCAGAGAAAATAGAGATAGATTTTGACAATGAAGCACTGGTCCAATCACTATTATCAACACATCCTGTATATTTGACTATCAACATATGTATTGAAATGATATAAACTTGAACCTTTTTTAATGAATGGCATTATTTATGTACACGAACAACTTATATGATTCTCAATTGTATGCGGTCTATTATGACCATCACACTCACATAGTTTGATGCCAATATGGTAAGCATCCTTAAACATAGTTTCATTAAATCATAATTTGTTTAAATAACATCCACCGTTGTTTTAAGGCTATATGATATTTTTCGTTACAGACTCAATTATATTTTGCAGATAAACCAATGGTACGCCTGGGTAGAGAACACTACCAATTTACTGAAGGACAAACTGCCCTTGTGTCCTGTGTGGTAGTCTCCACATTGGAACTCAAACACATAAAGTGGTTCAGGGTAGCAGACGGAACAACTCAGGAAATCAACTTTGACAACACAAAATATGTTGGCAGACCAAATTCACCATTGCTTTCTATCAGCGAAACAGATAGTGATGACACCGGAATATATTTCTGCAGAGCCGCGAATGGGGCAGGTGAAGCTGAGAGCGAAACAGCATTTGTCAACATAATTAGCGGCGGTGAGTTTGAAGGGCTTTTTAATGCCTCATTCAGAAATATATTTAAACAATACAATATAGCAGTTGACGTTTACGGGCTTAATGTTTGATAATTTGATATTCATTCTCGGGTACTTTCTACTTTTTAGGGTGTCAAATCCTCAAATAATTGTACAAAAGGCACACGAGAAAAACATCTTTTTAATTTAGAATTTAGATAATGCCGAGCCAAATAATGAATTAAACTGATTATTTTAACTATCTTTAATAATTGCAAAGTTTGTTATTGTCAGTGATTGTAAATATCGATAACTCTAAATCTGAAAGAATATCTGAGAAGCAATACTGTTTTTTTCATTTTTTTAAACGGCACTTCGTTCTGGATGATGCAAATATATTGCCATGAAAATCAGTTATTTTGTACACATTTAAATCTCCTTTTTGTCTTCTGTGGATGAGTCCTAAAAAACCCACTGTGCATAACTGTTTTATGTATGAAACTTGAACAGGGTGGTCGGGTGGTGCAGTGGATAGTGCACTTGCCTTTCACTAAGGCAGCCGGGGTTCGTGAAAAGTTATGGGGTCACCTGCCCGACTACGTGGGTGATATCCGGGTATTCCGGTTTCTTCCCACAATAAGACCCATTGCGCGCTAACACCCCGGTCAACGAGAATGATTTATTATAATTTGGATAACTATTTTCATAATTGTTGAAAAATAATAGTTAAAAAAAATAAAATAAAAATAAAAATAAAACAGGTACTTAGTTTAGAGTAACGCGGAGGTTCAAATGAACCAAATTAAGATATACTATGATTACTTGTTTTCGTTAAAAAACCATGTATGAACCTTACCTCAACTGTCAATTAACATATTAAGAATAGTAAATAAGATTTTGTGTCCTCAGTTGCCTTGGACCCTGTTTAGCATCATTAACGAGGCCGAGAAGAAAGAAACAGCTGTTTGGTGCAATTCAATTCACAAATATCTATTCTAAATTAAAAAAAAATCTATTATCGTATGTATCTTTTGTATACTCCCCTGTAAAGCTTACTTATTGATAGTAACTTTGGATATGACGCTGATCCTTTCGTGAATATTTGATATTAATATATATTGCTTTATGTATTCCTTAGATCCTGAAGATGAGTCTAAAGTTCCATCCAGAAATATCTTTCCCCGCCTATGTCACATTAGCAGCACGGACCGTTCCAGTGATCATGGATTTTTCTTAGATAGAAACAGGGAAGACGCTGGTCACTACATCCAGGCAGTAAATAAGTACTCACCTGCGGAGAAAGTGGGTCTGAAGGCTGGTGACAGGATTATCGAAGTGAATGGTGTAAGCATGGAATCCGAGCCTTTGCAAGAGGTCCTCGAAATTATAGAAAAGACAACGGTCATCACACTGCTGGTGGTGGATCCAGATACTGACGAGTACTACAAGTCCCAAGGAATCGAAGTCCAAAATGACTTGAAGGAAGTCATTTATATATCTTATGGTAAGTGTGTAAAATGTGTCATATTATTTTTTTCTCATTTCTAGGTTATAATACTGGCCTGTCTAGGGCAATACATCTATGGTTGCTGTGGTTGTATTACACATTTACCAATGTAATACAGCCGCGTGCGTTCCGTCACAATGGCACAACAATGAAGTGACGTCAAGAATACGGTTAAATATGATGCCGGAAAGAGAAAAAAACAACCTGATGAAAATACAACTTTTCAAAATATTTTAACCGTGAACTTTAGAAAGAGAATAATACTTTCGTCAAAAAGAGAAAAGTTGAGATTTTCAAAATGGTTACCAGTCACAGGGTATTTTGATGGTTTTGAGCTTATTCAGGTAGTTAAAATGAGAGAAATTTACTCCTTCATGACCAAAAGGGTAATAAAGGGGAAATTTCACCCTCGGGATTTTCAAATTAGGCAAAACCCTTGACAAAGCCTGAGGTTTTATCGAATTTGAAAACCCTTCGGACGGAATTTTCCTATCCCACACCTCTGGTCATTAAAGAGACTTATAATCATGACGACATATAGACACGAAACTAAACAAAAGTGCTTCTTGACGTTCTCTTGTATATTGTTTATCTATTTACTATACTTTCAGCTCACCTTCTTTTAAGCACTCGCCTTGTCTTTACAGTTTTGTTGTCTTCAAATTTGCGATAATCAAAATGTAAATATTTTCTTGTTAGCTTTGGTATTTACATGTAGAAGTGTCCAGCTAATACCTTCGATACACTTACCTTATTCGACCCACCCACCCTACTTCCTTGAAATGGATAGCCATAGAACTAATATTTTAAACATATTAAGAAAACACAAGATACTTACTTCAATATTGTTATTTAAAAATCAAAAAAATCAGAGAATACCAAAGCGTCAAAAAAACCATAATCCGAACTCAAAATCGATTAAAATAGGGGCAAAATAAGAACAAAGGAAATATTTACATGGAGACTCTCGTAAAAGCACAAGAGAATAAGACCAGGTGTTCTGGAAGAGTAAGCGTCTTCTGCTTCATCGACAATACCCGACATGTAAATCTTAATCACATCCAAGTAAGCATCAAACCAGAAAATGAGAACCGAATCATCATTGTCATCACAAGAAGTAAACACACTAACAAGCAAACTCAAAAACGTCCATCTTCATATCACACAAAGAGACAGAATATTTCTCGATGAGATAAAGATGGCGACCATAAAACATGCCCATAGTCTTCATCAACCTGCATCTCTCGAATCCGTGTGCCGTAATTTTGTTCGTCAGCAGTTGACATCTATCACGAAAATCTCGATATTCAGAGCAAGCCCTAGACTAACGAATCAACTGCGATATGTAAACACCATAGGATGGAGAAGTAGGGATGTTACTATAAAGAAAGGGAAAGTTCCCGATCTGAAAATCGAAATCTTCACGTTTATTATACAGCTTAGTAGTAAGTTGCCCGTGTTGGTCATAGCTTGAGTAAAGATCGAGGTAAGAAGCTGATGTAAGAGAGTCTGTTGTGTCTTTAATCTCAAGTTCAGTAGGGTATATACGATCGACTAGGTCAGCAAACCTCTCAAGCATCGGGGTCAAGAAAGATCGACATGAACTATTTCTATAATATATAGTAATAAGTGAATTATCGAAAGTTTTAAAAACGTTGACATAATCAAGAGCAACGTCATTAACTAGTACAAATCACCAGAGTTGATAATAGTTTAGGTTCATGCTTCCATATTTTATCAGAAAAAAAAACAAATTATCATCTCAGTAACATTTATCTTTCTAGTGAACTGGTAATTGTCTAGGTGATTCAAATGAAGGAAGTGCACATTATTGACTATTATTCTTTAATTAATTTATTATCCAGGGCTGTATGATACCGGCAATCATATATATGGGTCCGTTCGATGGCACGCCTCCCTCGGTTACGGTTTTGACTTGGATGAGTACACAAATCAATATATCAGCAGTGTGGATGACGCTTCACCTGCATGTGCTGCCGGTCTGAAAGTTGGCGACAAAATCGTGAAAGTGAATGGTGTTGCCGTCGAACATGACTTCCACAAGGAGGTCCTCCGAAAGATAAAAAGCTCAGAAAAGGTAAAGCTGTTGTTGTTGAAAAAATGAAGAAGGCAGTGACAGTGCTTCGGACACATGTACAAGTTATCTGTTGCCTGTTTCCTTTAAACAGTGGTGTAATAGCGATCGCGGCATGGTGGTCGGAACCATTAGAGACATATAACATTCATATCGTCATAAGTAACCGACAAAGGATAACCAGCAGCAGCAATAAAATATTCAGTTTTTAGTCACGTCTGTATGATGACAAGGAGACATTTCTTTGAAAGTACTATGATGGAAGAACCTCAGAAATAGGAGAGAGGATATGCAGTTAATACATGAATTGGTCAGACGGGATTAGTTTCAAGAAACTGTTATTGAATTTGTAATAATAAAAATGAAATGTGATATAGTAGATTAATCATATCATTTGTGCTCAGTGTCATCCTGTAATAGAATAATTGCTCAATATTTTTATTTATTTTTTTTTCGTTTTTTTTTGTTTGTTGTGTTTTTGCGTTTTAATGAATAGTATACCTTCGCATATAATTTAATAAAAGTTGAATCTGCGTTCTCCGCGTTATTGACGGTAGACAAATTGGAGTTGATACATGATTTGTAGCATTGTGGCTTCATTTGTGTCACCCAAGTAGATCATATAATTTATACGCAATTTGGATGATTGTATAGTAGTAAATGTAACATGGTATGATATCAAATATCTTAAAGCGCTTAACATGACATACTTAATGTATAGATATATTGTTTAAATGACATTTGATTGATGGATTTGTATTTTATCTTACAAAAGCCAACTCTCCTGCATCAATAACTTAAGTCACACGGTGGTTGTTAAAGATAACTATCATACTTCTGGTTTGTTAGTTGACGTGAACGCAGGCTTGGCTAATAAGGATATAATGAAACTGGTCAAAGGTTTGGTATTGTACATGAAGTATAAAATATATACTGTATATATAACAGCTCAGATTAGCTGTTCAATTTTCCTTTTGTTACACATTTGTAGTAGAAGAATGGATACGAGTTTGTATATACTATAACTATTTTATTTCTAAGATATGCAGATACATGTTTGGTTGTTGTTGTTGTTTTTTCTGCTTTTTCATACGGTATTACCTAAACTTTATTTCACCTATCTAAAGGTGACGTTGTATAAGACTTGAAGTGCTCATTTGTATATTTTGCATATGTCTTCTATACTATTTTCTTTGACTTTTGTGCGATTTTTCAAATTGTATGATGTTTGATTTACTTAACACTAAAGACGCATTGACCTATATACACGTCATTGTGACAGTGTCGCTCTTGTTTTGTTGAGTAATACAAAATGTAAGGGTTTTGTGTTTTATATATATATATATATTGTTGATGTTTTTGTTGTTTTATGTGTCAAGTGTCTCTGTGGGAGGTTATTTACAAATATAACTAACAGGGAATTTGATCGAGTATAGAATCACCTAAGGTGTTAGTATTTCCTTGATAACTGATTAATTTTTTCGAACAATTTATTGAATACGAAAAGGATGGGATGACCACGGTGAAGGACGTGTTTGATAATAATTACCATATATCGGTTTTTAAGCGTATGCTAAATTTAGCATTTTTTGTACAAAATCACAGGTTGTATATTTAGCGTTGTTTTTTTATAGCGTTGATACAACTTCAGTTAGTAATTTAAGCGTAAGAATCATATACAACACAGACAAACAAGTAACAAACAATTATATTTATTTAAAACCCTGAGGTTTTGCATTAAATGTTATCGCGAAGGAGACAGTAGCACGACAATATGCAGTTGTAGGGCCACTAAAATTTCACCAGGTCGTGTTCTGAGGTGATCATACAGTTTTGCCAAACATTTTAAACATAATGGTTTCATCTTTTAATGTATCTTCATATTGTTATAATGGAACTAATTTTAGCAATATTTTATTTTTCGCAATGGCAGGTTATCGCAAAAATTAGACACCCGTTAAAAAAACACCCGGTATACGGTTTACGTTTTAGTCATTCAATGAGATTAACAGCAAGAGTGCGGAATTAATAGTTTATAATATAATAGAAAAACTAAGAAATAATCCAAAAGGAAATATAGATAGAATATGGCAGGAATGGACGATAAATGATCAAAGAACAGCATTTTCAAGACGTCTTCTTCAGAGAATGAATCTAAATTAATTTTACAGGGTAATAGTTGCTACCTACAAACAATTTCTGGTGACAATAAACACTTAATTATAAGAAAACTAAAACCTACCATTCAATTTATTTTTACCGAATCTTTTACTGGTAATTACATACTATTTAATATGTAGGGTCACAATTATTTGACCGTCTTATCAAACAACAACGCAATGGCCAAACTAAACCAGAAGTGACCTCACCTGAACATTTAAAGAATATAACAATGACGTATCTGACTAAACTGGTTACAACTGTGAAATAATAAATCAATATAAAAATGTATAAAATTAAGTATATAATAAGTGTGCATGTTGTATGTTGTTATTTAAGTGTATAAGTGTGCATGTTGTATGTTGTTATTAAAGTGTATAAGTGTGCATGTTGTATGTTGTTATTAAAGTGTATAAGTGTGCGTGTTGTATGTTGCTATTAAAGTGAATGATAAGTGTACATGTTGTGTGTTGTTATTTAAGTGTATAAGTGTGCATGTTGTATATTGTTATTAAAGTGTATAAGTGTGCATGTTGTATGTTGTTATTTAAGTGTATAAGTGTGCATGTTGTATGTTGTTATTAAAGTGTATGATAAGTGTGCATGTTGTGTGTTGTTATTTAAGTATAGAATACGTGTGCATGTTGTATATTGTTATTTAAGTGTATAAGTGTGCATGTTGTATGTTGTTATTTAAGTATATAACAAGTGTGCATATTGTATGCTGTTTTTCAATAACTCCTTTATCTTGTGTGTGTGTGTGTGTTAACCTTTATACATTAAACATAGTGCATTACATACATGTTGTTGCACTTAACCTGGTGGTATTATGCACTATATTTTGTATATTAGTTAAATTGCCATGTTTGAACATTTTAATTTAATTTTTTTTTCCGATTTTACGCTTTAAAAGCAACATATTTTTATTGAAGATTATCTTTTAACTTTTCTTTGTTTATGAAGTAATACATCCAGTCGAGCACGCTGTAAATTGCATGAACGCAAAGATGATTTCCACACGATTTAAGACGGATGAACCCGGGACAATCAAACTCTGAAATACATTGCTAGTTATATAAATGGATTGATCAATTCTCGAAAAAAGAATAAGATCTCATGAATATTCTGATCCGCCCACAATATGTTTAAATGTCTCATTAACCCCGGAATGTTTGTACATGCAGTATACTGTAGTAAACGAAAGGGTTACAAGAATACTGGAGAGCGGGGGGCGGGGTCATCATAAGTATTTCTCTTAGAATATAATATCAATAGTAGCTTAAACAGAGGTTTATCCTTGGTTTTAGCGCTGAAAAATACGAAATATGGATTGCAGATTGATGTAAGACTATGCCTACTCTATATGATCATACTCTCTTGTACATTTTTAATGATCTAAGTACAAATCATTCATGATTCATATTTCGTCCATAGTTTTCATGTAAATAATTTTGAGTTTGGATTGTGGTTTTTTTGACGAATTTGTATTCTATGATTTTTTTTCTGCGGTTGTACTTTTCAAGGGTGTAAATATTTCCTTTTGTTAAATTTATCTCAAGTTTAATAGATATTTAGTTCGGTATTGTCCGATATACTAAAGCTTATTCACATTAATAAAGTTTAAGTACGATTTTTCTATGTTTCAAATGAATGTATATATTTAAAGAAAGGCTCTTGATATTGAACAAGATATACAATTTCAGTACAGTCAGTATATGTAGAAAAATCAACACGCAATGAAGTTGTAATATAAACAACGAAGCTGGCTGATAGCCGGATATTTATCATTTTATTAATATTTCATAATGTGACTTTATATATGATGGTGTACGCATGTGAGTGTATGAGACAGGCGTGAATATACATTTTGGTGTGTACAATGTGTGTACGATAAATTCGTTAGATTATTAGCAGTATGCCGAACGTACAATCTAATCAGGAATGTAGCATCTAATCAATGTATGTGTAGTATAAGAAGGATGCTAGCTTTGGAGACGTACAAATGAAAAATTCAAAACTGCTGTAACATTGATTGAGGACTTATGTCATACTGCAATTAATCACAGAACAAAGTTAACAACCACATGTATGTGATCTACTAGAACTATTTAAACACTCATTATCCCGAAATTATGCAATCGTCATCTATGAGAGAACAATTAAAACTTGTATGTTAAACTTTGAATGAGAATAACTGGATTTAAACTTAAGATTGAATTATAATATAACTATTGTCATTGTGAACAATTTTCAAAATTCAACTTTGTTGACAAACGTAGCTTTATACATGTTAATGGTTCGTATTTGACCGTTGTAGAGTCACAAACCTTGGGTGATAAACATGGCTTATGATATCATAGGAATGGTGTGTGAGATTGAGAGTGAATTTACCGTATATATGCATACAAAACGATAGTGCCATCACTATTGTGACGTCATAAACATGAAAAGTAGGGAAAGAGGTTGTCCCCCTTTAATATTTAGCCTGACTAGTTTACAATATATGATTTCACTAGAATAACTTTTTACGAGATGAAATGCCTAAAGACAATACCACTCACATTGCTGTATTTTTATTATTTCAATCCTTCACAATATGTTTTCTTTTTAAATGTATACGTATGTCAATAAATAACATGATTTATTAGATAATGTGTAGTCAAAATACATTTTGTTATGAATAGATGGCCATTGAGCAAAATGCTTGCGACATCTCATCTCCATCAGTATGTTCAAACAAAGAAGGTAGATCACATGAGAAAATGTAGCACGTATAATATTGAACCATTTTGTAATACTTTCTCAAAAACATTAGAAACTAAAACATTTTTTTATAAGTTATCAAGACACAAAGTAAAATGCTCTTGCCTAATTAATGGTAAGTAACATGTCAGGGATGTCTTTCTCTTCTGTAAATTGCATAGTATCATAATATAAGTTTGATGTGTGAACTCCGTATATGATTTGTCCCTACAAGATTATCAGACTCATGAAAATATAGGTTAGGTATATCATGATAGAAAATATAATGATCAGTCAACTTATTACGTTATAAATGTGTATGTGTGTTATCATGGTGGCAGTGTATAGTATGATTTTCTGGCCGTGGGTGAGTTTTTTTGTACAATGAATAGACCCTATAATATTATGCCTATAATATCAAAATCTAAAAAAAAAAACATTTGGCCTTTCCGAAACGGGTGTCTACACATGAAAAGCTAGCTTAATAGGAAGTGAAATTTCGACAACAGCACATGAGGGAAAATAGCGAAAAATCTAAACAAATGACGGGACACAGATAATACTGCAACCAAGTATGTAATCTTTAGTTTCAGATATAACGTCAGTAAAAAATCCCATTGGTCACATTTTGGGTCAGAAATCATTGTTTTTGCATTTTTCATTATTTTTTGATGATGTAACCATGCTTTTCGCACAAGTGACATGCAAAAAAATATAATTTTATACACTTCTCATTCCTTTACAAACTTTATGTGTAAATTGCACACCCCGTGTTTATGTTTCTTGGACATGCGCCTTGTTTTCCAGAAATCTGTTAACGTCTTTAATCTGCTACCTATAGATACTATAAAGATGTTTATAGAATTAAACATTTCTGACAAGATGACTTCCTGCTTTGCTATTATTTCATTGTTATCTCTCTTTTTTTTGTTAAAATATTAATTAACAGTATATAATATTTCATAGTATGGAATGTCATCAATATTATTTCAATTATAAGGATGTATACAATATTGCTTTTTATCAGCAACAATACAGGAAATAACAGTGTTATTGAATTCTAAATCGTGTAGGGGTTAATTGTTTAGCTTCCAAGCCCTTACATTTTTTATCAATCATTTATGCAATTATTTGATTAAGAATGGAAAAGAAAATCTGGTCTTTTAGCCAAGAAAAAAATGGTCCTTTAGCCAGGGTTAGTGCTATTATACTATTATAATACTGATTAAAAATATTCTTATACAAAGAAAAGGGCTAATCACGTTGTGATTGTGTACACTCTTTAGAGATCGTGAGTGGAAGAACGTTTGGATGAATGTTGATGATGAGGTTGCTGAGATCTTACTATATCATCATGATAGATTTACAGGAATCATTTATATATATGTACTACCAGCAGTAGCTCAGCAATCGTACTTACTGAACTCGACACGATGACAGCAGACTGGGTAAGGTGTCTATCTAAGTGTCACAACAGACTTGTATAGTTGTCCTAATGACAACAGTCTTGTACAATTGTCCTAGTGACAACAGTCTTGTACAGTTGTCCTAGTGACAACAGTCTTGTACAGTTGTCCTAGTGACAACAGTCTTGTACAGTTGTCCTAGTGACAACATTCTTGTACAGTTGTCCTAGTGACAACAGTCTTGTACAGTTGTCCTAGTGACAACAGACTTGTACAGTTGTCCTAATGACAGCAGTCTTGTACAGTTGTCCTAGTGACAGCAGTCTTGTACAGTTGTCCTAGTGACAGCAGTCTTGTACAGTTGTCCTAGTGACAGCAGACTTGCATAGTTGTCCTAATGTCAGCAGTCTTGTACAGTTGTCCTAGTGACAACAGTCTTGTACAGTTGTCCTAGTGACAACAGTCTTGTACAGTTGTCCTAGTGACAACAGTCTTGTACAGTTGTCCTAGTGACAACAGTCTTGTACAGTTGTCCTAGTGACAACAGTCTTGTACATTATACAGTCTTGCATTTTAAGTCTCCGAGGTTTCCACTAACCTACGTGCCCGGTTTTTATTCCGCACGGTTCAGAATGTACAAGTGTTCCCTTAAAAAATATTCAGCATTTGTAAAATACGAAACTTATTGAATCAAAGGCTAGTGCATCTCCGACATTCCTTAAGGATGATCTATTTTCCTCTGGTTTCACTTTTTTGGTCCTATCTAAGCATCATAGACGTATAGTGCAGTATACAAATTCTTATTCTTGCTTTTTTTTATGTGTGTCCACTGTACAATGATCTTATTTTTTTGTTCTTTCTTCTCCTTATAAATTATGTAGTTCCATGTTATTCTATAAGAAAGTATATACCAAATCAAAAATAAATTTATTAATGATATCTAATACCTTTGTTGAAGTTGTTATTTAAAACATTAAAGGGGCATCCCGCGAAAGTAAGCTTTTTTTCGTATTTTTTTTCAAAATATTACATACACATATCGAGTGGGTATTCTTATGGACTACGACTATCGGATTCCGCTGACATGTATTCAAAAAATAAATAATTTCAAAATAAATAGTGGAATTCCAAAACGTCTGGCCAGACGTTCTGAATTGGGATTTCCACCTACCAACGCATGCGCAGCGAGCGCCGTTTCCATTGTAAACACTCTATCTGTTATTACCGTTACACTACGATAAGGCCTAACTACTAAGCGAAAAGTTGCCGAATGGTCAAAATATGACACAAGACTGCGTTACGGAATCATATTGAGACATGGGAAGTATTCTAAGGAGACACTACCTGCTCTATTGTGTGTATGTTACATATTTCTTCTGTATTACGGTAACATGCACAAATAAACCTTTGATTTGGTTTTGAGGCTACCCAAGGTGAAACTGTTTCAGTGTTCTGTTGCATAAAATGCGTGTGTAATATTAAACTTAAAAGTTTGTTTTATAATATTCTCTTTATAAAATCTCATGTTTCAGTAAAACAGCACGATTTAATTATATTGCTGGATAGAAAGACATTTTCAAATACTATGTATACCATAACAGAAAAAAGTCGTTTGATTACGTTGTAAAATGGGACGTGCGACCGAGGTACATACGGCTTCAATTTGGACAACAGGAATATAAAAATTTGTTTTCACGCGTAAAAAAAAGTGATATTCATACTTAATCTATTAATTAGTGAAGGTACAAATATCATTGGGTTGCGACCCCGGTATTAAATTTGATACGAAAATATATACATAACTGGAAAAAAAATAAAAAAAATAAAGTTATACAACATATACTTATATGTATATTCCATTCCTGCAGTTTTTTTTTAAAAAGTCACCGTCCCTTTACAAGACGACAAAAAAGATGTTAAAAGAAAGCGGAATTATCATAACATATTCATAACGTGTAGTTATAAGTGTTTCAACAGTTCCAAATCTGATATACATGTAGTCATGCTTATAGTGTGTCGTTATATGAGTGTGTGGACTTAAATATTCGCATTCCGTGATACGTGTTAACGTGTGAAGACGCTAAAAGTTGGATAGATTTTGAATGGATATGAATGTACTTTGTATATATAGTCTGAAAAAAAATCTTCAAGACATTGAGTTGTAAAAGAAAATCGCGAACATTTCATGTCATTATATTTTCGAACTTTTCAATGCAGCCTACATACATTTTATGAAATCATCTGAAAAGTTGGTTCGTGAATATTACCTTTTACATATATTAGGTTTGTACCATGGCCGTATTCCGTACCCATGTGTACCGGTCTCGGTCAAGTAAATATAATATAGATAATTCCTGGTGTCGATCGATATATGGTGCCGATATGCCGACAATTATTCTTCATTTGAATATCAGTATGTGTGCAATTGATGTCTAATTTCAATGTGAATGTGATTCAATAAGTTTATACATGGACTTTGTCTCTGTTTCATCAGCCGTATACATTACGCGTCCCCTCCCGTATGGCCCCTTCCGTCAAACTGAGCAGGAAACATGCGGCACACCTGTCACGTTGCGTCATCCCCACTATTTTAATCTGGGCTTTCCCGAGGAATGCGATTTTGTAAGTGGTCATTATAGACATTCTGAGTGGACTTTTGAATTTGGGAATAACAGGAAAGTATAATTAGTAGTGCAGACGCCATGTATATTCAAGAACAGGCATTAAGGCTTTCGCGGGATGCCCCTTTAATTATGATAGGAATCAGATCTGGAACGGAATGAAATATTTATTATGCTTTGTTTAAGTTGATATATATACCATTATATTGAAATAAATCATACAGCAAACTATAGATATAAATTTGCTACAGAAAAAGCACTATTGCATAAATATTAAACTTGCTGCATATGTATGTCCTTAAGGTCAAAAAAGGAGATTGAAAGAAAGAGAAAAAAACATAGAATGAAACAAAAAGTATAAATAAGTCTTGGAAAAATAAACAAAAATGAAATGAAGCACACCAAACAAAAGCGCGCATAATTCCAGAAACACAACCGAAATACAATATTAAGGTTTATAGACCATGACGATTTTAGGTTTCAATGAAAGTAGCATGGTACATCTTCAATCTTTTTTTACATTTCAAATACGTTTTTAAACAGGTGTCAATAAAATAGCTTTACCACTTGTTAATGTCAAAAACTGTTTCATTTCTATGAATGGTATGGCCAATGGTCTATTTTCTATTGATAATTTTCTTGGTGTTTTTCATGAACTCTTTTCTAAGATAAAGTTGCTGGCTCTAAAACAATCCGCAGATAGAGAAACGTCTCTCCGTACAATCAGCACTGGTGAGACCTGTCTGTGTCAACATGACACAGTGCCCTTGACTGGGGTCAGGGTTGCCTGGAGACCAGAGGGCGCTGTTAATCTGTTCGCCGTCACTGTACTGCCATTGTATGGAAACATACATCCCGGACACAAACAGCTGTGAGTGGTCAAGGCCTGAAAATAAAGAAAAGATGATATATTTATGTCGTACTTTATGTTAATGATACGATAATGATTGTTTGATAAAACCGCCAATAAAATATAAAAAACAACTAATATTCTTCTTTTACTGATCATTGCTAAGTAATTCAAGCGTCACAATGTATAGAAAATGAGCAAATATGGACACACTGTCAACGAAATACCCAAATATGTCTCTGATCGTAAAAAAACATAGGGTAATTCGTGAATGACTTAATTATCGTATAACCGTCGCTGGCTTTTTCAGGCACCGGCGGCAACTTTGCAAGCGGTCGTATAATCTTTTAAATACAAATAATATGCTTAAAGGCATTACAAAAGGTTGATTTTTGTGTTGAAAATTCGGTTTTTTTATAAACTTCGTAAGGCAACGAGATCACCTTGTCAAATTTTTTTTGCTACACAAACACAATTCAAAGGAAACCAGGCAAACACGAAAACCTTGAACACTCGCAATGCCTCCTTGCATCCTTAGTGCAATGACATTGAGAGGGGACCACCGAATCGGCGATTTTCAAAGTTAAGATAGTTTAAAAAATCCAATCTTTTCTAAATGTAAGATGCCTTCTTACTTAAACATAGAAATATGAAAATAAATAGAGAATATTTTACAGTGTCTTCAGTAATTCGAAATATATTTCACGAGGTGGGCTAATATTTTGATATGTTCACGAGTGTGCAGCACGAATGAATAATATCAAAATAATAGCCACACGAGTGTATTATGTTTCGTAAAACTTAAAATATCGTTAGACTTTTAGTTTATTACATTTTTATGGCAAAATCTACAGTGGCAGCTTTTGATTTTCCCAAATGTCGTTTGTAGGCAGCGTTCTGATTGGTCAATCAAAATCAAAAGAAATTCACTAGGAAAAAATATCACTTTTATGGAATGAATAATTTTCGATATTTCCCTGGTTAAAATGTAATAAAAAATATGTCCATACCTGATACTATTTCCAGCTTAAGGCTTAACTACAGCTCATTACACTGGGATCTGGACGAGATATCTCTCATAACTGAGCAGTTTTACTTGGGAGAAAAGGCCAAACGTATCTAATTAGTATTTTTAATTTGACCTTACCCTTTTATTTGTCTTTATGGTAAAACATTTAAATTTACTGGGAATCAAAATACTTTAAACATCTAAACAGAAGTATAAAAATACTAATGTCAATTTTCATTGTTTTCAATCTCAACTTTTTTATGTGATTCCATCTTTCAAAAATCGTGACGCCTTCAAAATCGAGTTTTGACGCACTGTAATTGCAATAAGATGTCGTTAAGAATTCGTAATTGCCTTCGTGTTTTCAAGAAAACATTTGAATACAAAGTACAAATTCACATCTTTGTATAGTTTTCGTTTGTGGTTTGGATGCCATCCTGATACTTTCTTTAGGTGCGCTATTTGCTCCGACTGTTAGTCGGCTGTTGGCTGATCATGATTTCAGGGTCAACTTCGCGCGCAAAATTCAAAATAAAAAAAAATATTGGTTTGTCCTTTTTGTGTCATAACTTAAACATCTAACATAATATTTCTTGATCATTTTAGGATATTTAGCAAAACTACTCTGCAGATTTTTCTTTTTGTCTTATCTTACTCAGTATGGTATTTCCAGCGATTATGTTCTGCAGACCCAACATTTCGGACTCGGAGTCGACCTTGATGAGCTGTGAGTACTGCTGTTTACAGATATCGGCAGCTGTCGTCTGATTCATGTTGATCTCGTTCACTCTGTACAGAATGGTTTCGTCCAGGACTTGGCGATACCGAAGTGACACAAGTTTTCCTTTAAAACAAATCATATGATAGTGGTTATTTTCTCGTCGTTATGGCAACAGACGTGTCGTTAATCGTATATGTGTGTTTGTCAGTAAGTATTATAATAATGTATTACAGGTCGTACATTTAAAAGCAATTTTATCACATCGCTGCTCTGTTCAGTTATGTCATACGGCCTTTATAATCATATGACTATTTTGATATAATACAAATTATTATCAGAGCCTGCGGTCTTCGGGCTGATATCGTTTATATATTTATTTGGATGATAAAGGGTGTGATATCGGATATCATTTGATAATTTCTAATGACATGGCCGTATATCATAACTGTATGGATTATTGATGTGATAAAACATGCAGATCACGGGCTGATATCAAGGTCTAGGGCTGATAAAAGGTGTGTTATCACAATAATCATATCATAACCTTTATATCACATATAAAAGAAGCAAAATAAAACTGTAATTAAACAACCTCACAATCATGTCGGTAGAGTTATGAAAACAAACTATGATTTCAACGGAACAGTTTATTTCTCGTCGATACTTTTATTGTTTCGTTCTATCCAGACAGTTCGACTAAAACAGTAGTGAGCGAATTTAAAGTTATATCCGTTGTTATTTGTATGTTATATGTACAGGATCAACCCGGGCTGATAACAAGAATTGCCACGGATGACAGGACAACTGTTACATGATATTAAATTATCGGCTCGGGCTCTGATATGACCTACCAAACACGTATCGCAGAGGCAAAATGTATGTTATCACTGACTAAATAAAATAAGAGAATACCGAAGCGTCAACATAATCATTATCCAAGCTCAAAATCTATTAAACCAGGGGCAAAATTTGAACAAAGGAAAGACTAACATGGAGACCCTTGCAAAAGTACAAGAGACTAAGACCAGGTGTTCCGGAAGAGTAAGCGTCTTTTGCTTCATCGACGACACCCGCCATGTAAATCTTTTGTCACATCATAGTAAACATCAAGTTCTCAAAATGAGAACCGAGTATCATTGTCAATCACAACAAGTAAACACACTAATGAGCATACTAAAAAACGTCCATCTTCATATCACTTAAAGATACAGAATATTTCTCAATGAGACAAAGATGGCGACCATAAAACTTGCCCATAGTACTGATCAACCTGCATCTCTCGAATCCTTGTGTGGTTAGTTTGTTTGTCAGCACTTTATTACCAAAGTGTAATAGAATATGATATTACACATGGGTAATAATACTATTGTGATGTAATTTATAAATAAGTCTTAATGACGTCAAATGATTGTCTCAGTTGTGAAAATCGCATCGTCAATTTTAAGAAATTTGCCTTTCATCCATCAGAAAAGTTCCTGTATATTATAATGAATATAAGTCATATGAGGAATAACATTTTACACTCGTGTCAATGTAATATGGAATTTGTTCAAATTCTTAAATTATTTTAAATGGGGCTCGCTTAAAGCCTCGAGACATAGGAAATTATTGAACCTGAATAGTTTCCATATTACGTTGATTCGAATTCATGAAATTGTAAAATAAACGTAAGTGATACCTTTGTTGACATAAAACGGTGTTAGCCCACTATATGATGTTGCATATATCCCGCTCAATGCTGATGTAAAGCCGCGACACGTTTTCTGGTTGTTGTCGAAACTAAGGGAAAGGCAGGTTTCGTCCTTGTGACACTGTTGACCACATTTTGGTAGTGAACTTGATTGAGACTCAAACAAAACGTGTTGTTCGAAGCCTGGGGACAGCAGCATCGGCAATCTAAAGAACTCTGAACGGCTTTCTGGAAATGAAATTACTGTACATGTAAGTCGTTTTGTATTCCGAAAATACAGAAAAAATGTGTTTACTAAAATCAATGTAAATTACATTTGAGATGTAATGATTGAATAGAACAAAAAAAAAGAGATAAAATATCATTGATTGCCTTTTCAGCAAGACATTCGAATTTCGGCACTAAAATATCCAATAGGCTGAACGAATATGCCGAATAAACATGCAACTTTACCTATACAATTAGGAACGACTCTCGGAAATGGAACATTGATGGTACATTACTGATTCATTTTAGGACATTTGAGTCACATATAGCTACTTAAACTCATGAAGATTATTTGGGTTATAGCAGAAAAAAAATTATTTAGATTATAAGAGATAAAGTTTCCTCAATATCTAGCGATCACCCTCATCTACGCTCTCTACACCTCTTTGATATGGCATAGCAACACTGAAGGCTCTGTGTGCTCAACCCTGTTGATGAGGCAAGAACATTAGTTCTTTCCTTTGATGCAACTCAAAAGAATCCCGCGGTCGTAAATCGATAACAAATGAATGGATTTGAAGTCGATTGTCGCTCCTTTATAATCAATCACCCTAGCGATTACTTGGGTGTTTTAACACGAAACAGGAAACAAATCAAACTGCTTTCTCTTTGTCTTTATTTCTGGATATCGAGGATGGAGATAGTTTAACGTTTATTGCATCTTAGTTCTAAAATGTAATAGCCATTATCAGTATGTTAAGTAATTCAATATATTCCAAAGATAATGAAATCATTAAATGTAAACTTTTAAAAAGAATTCTGAATCTACCCACACTGTAATTTTGTTCATCAAAATTCCTTGTTCTCATTGTATCCTATCTGTAATATTGATGGAAAGTAGTTACAAAATTTGGGCACTTTTTGTCTGTATTTTATGGGTGGAAGGAACCCAAACATGGAATCCTGGATTCTAGCATATCCAAAATGATTTCCTTTGAAAAACAATATGATTGATAAACTGATAAATATTATGTCTCTTAAATTTCGTTCTTACTGCTAAAACTGCTAAATGTGTAGAAGCTTTGTCATAGTGTTTAATATCTCGTATATTTAAATGCAATTTGGTACATTTTTAAAAATATGTATGGTAAGTTAACAGTATATGGAGGGTACACGACTCGTGTTTGTTGGATAAGGAATTTGTTTCATTTGAGTTAATTATTTTTTTAAGTGTTGCTAAAAAACAAGAGCTTTAGTGAGTGCCTTTTGTAACTTAAAAAAAAAAATAAACGAGAGTGAAATTAACTCCAAATCCAATAACCACGAACATGTGACCTGTTTCTACCACAATGATATTATGATTTCAAGTCGACAGTGACAGAGTTGTTTTCTTGAGTGAACAGCGGACTACATAGTGTATTTTCGCGAAAACAAGTCTTCGGTATATATATTCCCGCCAAGTTGTGACGACGTCAGCAATCGATGACGATGTGAACATTCCGCACGTGACATTGAACCACGTGATTTCTGGTCAAAATTCAACTAATCAACCAATTAAAAGTCCAAAAGGTAATATATCACTCGTGCTATATAACATATATTTATCCAACAGTCACCAAGTTTATTAAACAGTCAGTTTTTTAAAACAATAGCACGTACACAATTTGGAAATTACGAAACGGTAATTAAATATGAACGGAATGATAGGCAGGGATAGCTATTATAAATGTAATTGCTTGAGAATGGCATATGTTGCATACCTGTTTCTTCAACGTTGTAGCAACCACTGACGTCGAAGCGGAGACTCACGTGATTTTTATAACTTCTAGGATTTATACGGAGATACACTGCTGTGATACTGGGGACGATACTCGACCTGACTACAGTGTTTCTGTCAGTATTTCCGGTAAATAACTGAAAGATATATGTTAAAAATAGGACAGAATCATATTACGAACATTAATAGACGAACTTAAGTAAACAAATCGACCAACAAGAAACTATTACAACCTTATTGTCATTTTGATGTGAACACTTGTGTTTTTTAAAATTGATATATATTTATTTTAGGTGAGTCTAAAACTTTCAATTTCTGATCTTGATATAAAAATAGAAATACATATATTAGAACAAAAATCGGTGAAGTAACCTAGCTCATTACACAGGCATACATTAGAATTTGAATGAGATACCCCATCACTTACACGACTCCACTGACAACGATAGAATACCGCAGACAATTATTAAGAAGTGATGAGGTACCTTTGGTTGCTGGCTTGATGATGTCACATTTGTCCACGTGATGCTATCGATACTGTACAGTACGTAATATGTCTTTACCCACTGGTTATGTATATTGCCTGTTCGCCCCTGTACCATTACTGCATCAACGTCTGTTTTTCTTGGGAAACGAACCTGGAATTAAAAGAGAGGTACGTATTTTATTCATTTATTTATTTTTATTTATAAAGCAACAATTTAACACAGTTTCCATAACAAATACGTATTTGACCCGGTTTTATTATCACTACAAACAAAACCAGTCATTACAAATACTGGTTGGTGTTGGTACAACAAACATGGCTATAGAATCACTTGTATGTCTCTTCTACAACAAATATGTAGACATTGTATGTCCCTTGTACAACAAACTTGTCGATAGCAAAGTAAAAATACAGCGGAATTTTAGCAGAGTTTCAGCAGAATTTCAGTTGAGTTAACAGCGGGTTTTAGCAGGGATATAGCATTGTTAAAAAACACTGAACCCTGCTGAATTCCTGCTCCACTCTTAACTTTAAAAAAGTTGGTTTACTTCATAGTATCTTCAGCAGGATTTCAGCACGAAAACAGCAGGCTTTAAGCGTATCAAATATTTCAATGAGCTATACAGCAGGATTTCAGCAACAAAGGCGAGATTTCAGCGGTTATATCGGGTAGCAGTATTTCAGCGGACAGTACAGCAGAAATTCAGCGGTAATATACATGTAGCAGTATTTCAGCGGACAGTACAGCAGAAATTCAGCGGTTATATACATGTAGCAGTATTTCAGCGGACAGTACAGCAGAAATTTAGCGGTTATATATCAGGATTTCAGCGGTCAATACAGCGCGATTTCAGCGGATATATAGCAGGATTTCAGTGGATATATAACAGGATTTCTGTGGACAATACAGCAGGATGTTAGCGGTCAACACAAAAGCGGGGTTTTTGCCAGCCTCTCATTTCATTAGATGCATAAAATTAAGCAATACATCGAGATTTAACTTCTCACATTAATTTTATTATAACAAATCTGGAAAAGACTCATGCAAGCACTACAACTGATCAACAGGATGAATCCTACTGATTGATTTCATTCTTACAGTCACACATGTTAATCAGTTTGAATTTTGTATAAGACTAGAACCAATGCACTGTAGATATCTAGTCAGATAACAGGTAAATAAAGCAAAAACAGATAAACACAGCAGAAGGCAGTGCCTCTTTCCAAAATATTGCAGAAGATGGTACCTCCTTCTAAAAGTAGACACATTCTTCACATAATTATCTATTGTTAATGTGTAAAACAAACCCTTTGTCACTTTTAGCAGAACCAATCTAAATCTAGACTATGCTAACCTACTGGCAAAACTGAAAACAATATTGAGTCCTTGAAATATTCCCTCCAGAATTCCTTTCATTTGGTACAGTATGATGTAAGGTTGATTTCGGGTGGCTGACTGAAAGGCTTGATTTCATTGGCTGGTTAAGTGAATAAGGCCGCTGAAGTTCTGCTGTACAATATTTCATAAATATATTTGATAGAGCAGGGATTCAGCGGCCATTAAAAATCCTGCTGCATTATATTTTTAAAACAGAGAGTTTAAACAGCAGGGATTCAGTTCCGCTGTATTTTAGCAGCGCCGTTGTAATTGAGCAGCGCAGCTGTATTTTAGCAGCGCCGTTGTAATTAAGCAGCGCCGCTGTATTTTAGCAGTGCCGTTGTATTTTAGCAGCGCCGCTGTATTTTGACGTGGTTAGAATCAGTTATATATCGCCAGTACAACAAATTTGTCTAAAGAATCACTTGTATGTCGCTTATACAACAAATTTGTCTGTAGAATCACTTGTATGTCGTTAGTTCAAATACTTGGAAAAAATTCAGAACGGCTATAAATAAATTGATAAACCTAGTCAGAGAAGCTAAAAATGACTATTATGTATAATTACAACAATCACTCAGTGACCAATCTGTACCTCCTGGTAAATGGTGGAAAATTGCTAGATCTGTCATAAATTCAAATAATGTATCAAATAATCTTCCTCCTCTTTCTGAAAATAATAACTTAATACACCATCCATTTGAAAAAGCTGAATGTCTAAATAACTACTTTAGCTCAATATCAATTTCTTCTATAGATCTTGAACTCCTCTTGGAATCTTGGAAAACAGCTAATGTTAATGCCATATGCAAAGGGAAAGGTAGTCAAAATGATGTCTTTAACTACAGGCCAATATCTATTACATCATGTATTAGAAAAATGGTCGAAATCGTCATTTTTAAATATATATTTTAACTAAATGAAAGAATGTGATATCATAACGAAACAACAGTCAGGCTTCTTACCATCTTACTATCTATATATGACACTATTATGAAGAACTCAAATCAAAATAATGAAACAAAATTTGCATTCTGTGATGTAAGTAAGGCGTTTGATTGAGTTTGGCATGTGGGTCTACTTTTTAAATTAGAATCATATGATATAAAAGGGAACATATTACAATGGTTTAATAATTATCTTTCTGATAGAAAGCAAAGAGTGTCAACAGAGGGTTTTTATTCATTTTTAAACATGTCAAAGCTGGAGTACCCCAAGACTCGGTCCTCGGACCGTTTCTCTTTTTAATTTATATAAATGATATAACTGAATGGGTTACAAGTAAAATACAATTTTTGCGGATGATTCTTCTCTGTATGAAGTAGTAGACAATGACCAAAATGAAATTGCAGTAAAACTAACTAATGATCTGGGTTCTATTAATGTTTGGGCAAAAAAGTGGGATATTAAATTTAACTTATTGATAACTGAATCAGTATCTTTTTCAAGAAAAAGAGAATCATATCATCCAGATCTTTTATTTTGTAATGAAAGTGTAAATAAGAAACAAATTCATAAACATTTCGGATTAAATTTTAAAGTGATGAGAAATGGACACACCATATTGATATTATTTAAAAACTATCTGTTGATTTCACTTTCAGACGATGTGTTGTTTATAAATAACAAGAAATTTGCTTACCACGTCGATCGTATATACGCTTCTAAACTTGAAATAAAGGACGCAATAGACTCTTCTACATCAGCTGCTTACCTCGATATGTACTTAAACTACGACCAACATGGACAGCTTACTACTAAGCTATACGATAACCGTGATTATTTCAATTTTCCGATCGTGAACTTTCCATTTCTTGATAGTAACATCCCTGCTTCTCCAACCTATGGTGTTTACATATCGCAGTTGGCTCGATATTCTAGGGCTTGTTCTAAATATCGTGCTTTTCGGTATCGATGTCGACTGCTGACAAACAAAGAACACGGGGATTCGAGAGTTGCAGGTTGATCAGAACTATGGGCAAGTTTTATTGTCGCCTGTCTTACTGACAAATATTCTGTATCTTTAAGTGAAGATGGACGTTTTTGAGTATGCTCATGAATGTGTTTACTTGTTGTGATTTTGAGAACTTGATGTTTACTTGGATGTGACAAAGATTTACATGGCGGTTGTCGTCGATGAAGCAGAAGACGCTTACTCTTCCGGATCACCTGGTCTTTTTCTCTTGTACTTTTGCAGGGGTGTCCATGTAAATCTTTCCTTTATTCATATTTTGCCCCTGGTTTTATCGATTTTGAGTTTGGATTATGATTTTGTTAACGCTTTGGTATTCTCTAATTTACGTTTAATAGAGAATGAATGAATATACTGAGAATTTTGAAACATAAATTAGATAGAAAAAGTCTTACAACAATATATACCTCTTTTATTATACAAATACTTGAATATGGGGATGTAATATGGGATGATTGTAGTAGCCAGGATAAAAAATGTTTTAGAATCACTCTAGCTAGAGAGCATTAAGCATTATCACGGTTTTGCGTAGAGGCACCTCGCACAGTAAGCTTTATGCAGAAACTTGGATCGAAACACTCTGTTGTAGAAGAAAAACAAATTTTTAATAATGAGTCGCCAGATAATTTAGAAGACATCATTGAGCCATACATTTTCAATAATGCTAATTTAAGTTATCTTCTAAGAAATAGTCGTGTTTTTAATCCCCCACTTTGTAGAACTGAGAATTCTTTTAACAGTTTTTCCCTCAATGTGTAGAGTTTAATCTTTTATAAACAAAAAATATTAAAGCAACTTCCCTGCAACAATTTGATAAAATCATAAAATCTAAAAATGTAATCACCAAGAATGAAATTTCTAGCACATTTGAATACAAAGGTTCAAGAAAGTGTAATATTTTAATCTGTCAGCTTAATAATCTTGCTAACAACGTGAAAAGTGATTCATACATTGACTATCTGAATGACACACCAGCATGTAGATGTGGGTATGGAAATGAAAATGCTTTTTATTTGATATTCGAATGCCCGCTCTATAGTGACATTAGAAGACAATTAATACAAAACATTTCTCAATTTTCTTCAACATATATCCATGTTCATTATAGTTTAAAAACTATGTTAAGTGGGTACAAGATATGTAGCGAAGATACCAATAAACACATCCTGCAAAACAGATGTGATTTTATTCGAAAAACAAATAGACTAAATAAATGTCATTTTATTGATAATATTGTCCCCGGTGTAATTTGTTCTATATATACTGAAACGAAAAAGAAACGCAACATGGAAAATTGTGATTAATTTTGTATTAAATATACATATCTGTATACAAATCGCCGATATAAACATGCAACCTGCCTAACACCCATACCAATCTTCAAAATCACCCAAGTGTGACTAGAGACCTATGCACTTCCGGCGCGGTAAAAACATCAAAAACCGTGCCTGTACAAACATATGCGTTCTTTTTTCATTCAAACCAGTATCAATTCATCACTAACATTGAGCCACATCATCGCCAATACTTTTGCAAACAATAATTCCTTTTACAATTATGCCACGGTTATCAAAGGTTGATAGAGGACGTGCTATAGCGATGCTTCTGGCAGGGAACACGCAACTTCACGTCGCTCGACAATTCAGAGTTCACAAATCGACTATTAGTCGATTAGTTTCACGTCTTAACGCAACAGGAAGAGTCGATGACCAGCCGAGATCAGGACGTCCACGCGTAACGTCGCGACGTCAAGACCGGGTTCTTAGGTTGGCACACCTGCGTAACAGGAGATTAACGGCCGCTGAAACGGCAAGGAATACGATTGGTAATCATAACCGTCGAATTCATCCCCAAACAGTGATCAACAGACTGCGTGAGGCTAATTTGCGTGCAAGGCGACAGTACGTTGGTTTACCACTAACACCGCAACGTCGAGCACGTCGTATGCAATGGGCAACGGCACATATGCCCAGACGTTTTCCTATAAGACGTTGGAGGTCTATGCTCTTCACCGATGAATCTCGATTCACGTTATTTCGAGCAGATGGCCGTCAACGTGTGTACCGGCGTCGAGGCGAACGTTTTGCTGACGCCTGTGTTTTGGAACACGACCGATTTGGGGGTGGATCAGTTATGGTTTGGGCGGGAATCTCCCATGGTTTGAAGACGCCTTTGGTGATAGTCAATGGGAATTTAACGGCCGTACGCTATCGGGATGAGATCCTTAGGCCCCATGTTGTGCCGTTTGTTAGGCAGCATCATCTAACCTTTCAGCAAGATAACGCGAGACCACACGTTGCAAGAGTCTGTAGAGACTTTCTTGCGACACAGAACATTGCTCCTATAGATTGGCCTCCATATAGCCCCGACCTGTCCCCAATCGAGCATTTGTGGGATGAATTAGACAGAAGAATTCGAAATCGCCGTAACCCCCCAAATACCCTCCCTCAGTTAGCAAATGCACTCGTCCAAGAATGGAATAACATTCCAATACGGAAAGTCAATGCCCTGATGAACTCAATGCAACAAAGAATTAGAGATGTGATAACTGTTCGAGGAGGACACACACGATATTAGGGCACGGTTTCAAAACTGCTGCCATTTCAACTTGGATTCACGTAGGGTACTACCAATCATGACCTTCTAGCAAAGTGACCTGTTCTTAAAAATCTCTAAATATTGAATAAGGATGTTACATCAATATTCAATATTAACTATTACATATGAAATTTAAACATAATGCTCACAATTATTATTTTATTAAACCTACAATTTGAAGTTGCGTTTCTTTTTCGTTTCAGTATATTTAGGTATACCTCCAGAATACTCTGGAACTTTACTGGACTGAATTGGAACTCGTGATTATTACTGTTTTAAAATTTAAGAGAACCAACTCCAATAATAGATACCTATATCTGCAGTCTCCATTTTAAATCAATATCATATTCTGAAATCCTAAAAAAAATATCTTTCTTGGTAACCTATCCTACATATCCAGTGGGTGGATGGTTAGCGTGTTGATACACAAGGACTTGTATTCCTTGAATTTATGTGGGATTGGTTGTCAATAAATGTACATAATTTTAATAATGGATATTATCTAAAACATTTACAGAAATGATTAAGTGATAATTAAAAAATAATATTTATTTCATGAACTAAATTAAAGATATCTCCTTCCACTGTGTATTTGGATTACTTTGACAGAATATGTGTATTATAGTAAATGTAAATATGAAAAGAAATATTTTGCACCTCGAAGTGAGTAACACAGATAATTTTCAGTAATTAAGTTAACGTCCACATAGCCTGGAATGACAACGAGATACAAAAAATACCTGTATGTATTGCTGGTCATTGATAATTTCAGCGCACCAGGATGAGGCACCATTCGATTCTGGATGTTTAAAATGTAGTCTACCGTTTTGAGGCACGCATTGTGAACCAACACCCCATACACTTGAAGCGGTCAATGCCGAGTTCTCTACACCATACAGTCCAGACACGAGGTACTCCGAACACAAAGTCTGGTCTGAAAAAAAAACAAATATACATAAATATGGGTCAAAAGTTAAATTGAGATTTAAAAATTAGGCTTGAACCTTTTTTTAGGTTATGGAGGTATAACAAAACAAATACAGAGTGTATAATGAGATAAGAGTCCACTCGTGTTTTTTGCGTTATACCCCCATTTCATGAACAATATATTCAAACTAATAATATAATTCAAACTATACTATATATTGATGAACCCTTTTCTCTTACAAATTAGTACGCTAATACATCAGGCAATCAAAGCGACGTTTTAAACGGCAACGTCATTTCTTTTCTAGATTATGGGCTGTTAATATATTTTTTGAAGCCAATGGGCATACAATTCCTCAAACATGGTCACCCTCTTATAACGAACATACGTTTAACATACTTTAATTCCATGTGTATAAACGGTTACTGATATTTGCATGTGTGCTAGTATTTACCGTAATTGATGTACTAGTGATAATGAGTGAATACATAATCATTTGTTTTGTTTACTAGCATTATCATAAGGGAAACATTAACCATTCAAGTCTATCTTTATCAAATAAAGAAAAATATCTGCCACACTCCATTTTGGCGTCCATAACAAGTGTATGTCAATTTGATAGATAGGAACTATGTCTGCTATACTGGAGGTATGGTAGTGTAATGGTAGGACGCCGGGCTCGTGATCGAAGGGTTGCGATTTCGGGTCCCAGCCACAGTACTTGTGTTGCATCCTTGAGCAGATAATTTACAAAGCGTGTTCCAGTCTACTCAACTGTCAAAATTGAGAACAGGGTTGGGCAGTATTTAAAATTGTAGAATGCTAGCTATGAGCGCCGAAATGGAAGCACAAGTTGTATGCTTCTAAAGGAGTTTAGAACGATATTGGTTGGTTGCTAAGGACCTATTACCACGGATAATAATGTGTTATCCGCTTTGAGACAAATTTAAGGTTGTGATAAAGCGGTATAAAAGAACTTCGAAGTATTGTTATTAGTATCTTCAATACCAGCAACGAAAAAGAAGGGAGTGCCAATTGGGACTTTCTCTTGGCTATAACTGTTAAATATCAGTTTTGTATCAGTAAATGTATGCGCATATATGTTGATACGACATGAAAATAAGATCAACCAGGAGACCGTACGAAGATATAATTGTGTACAGATGGGGACCAAAACCACTATTGGTCTTCCATCTATGCTGTCAACGTTTCGTCATATTATTTATGATTTGATTTATGTTTTACTATACACTTTCATCCAAAGGTATTGTTACAAACGCTGTGTACCGATTAGCCATTAGCAAACAAAACAAGAACACAACTGATGCAATTTCCTGAAGAAAGTCAACGTATCAGTGCAATGGGCATTTTATTTAAAAAAATACCTAAGTCCTGGAAGTTGCAGGGAGGGTCAAGGGAGGAGTCTATTTTATGGTCGCCATCTTGATCTCATCAAGAAATATTCTGTATCTTGGTGTGATATGAAGATGGCCGTTTTTGAGTTTGCTTGTTAGTGTGTTTATATTGTTGTGATGAAAATGATGACTCGGTTTTCATTTTGAGGATTGATGCTTACTTGGATGTGACCAAGATTTACATGGCGGGTGTCGTCGATGAAGCAGAAGACGCTTACTCTTCCAGAACACCTGATCTTATTCTCTTGTGCTTTTACGAGAGTATCCATGTAAATTTTTCCTTTGTTCCTATTTCGCCCCTAGTTTAATCGATTTTGAGTTCGGATTATGGTTTTGTTGACGCTTTGCTATTCTCTGATTTTTTTGGATAAAGTTCAAAATGACCTAAAATTCTTTTTTTCTTATATTTGCTCAATAATATGGAAGTAATGCAATGGGACCACTATCAAAAAATGTATTGCTGAACTGTATGTATTAAAAACCTGAAATTGCAAAAATATTGGATTTTGAGGATTTTAGTTGTACCACAAACCATACATACATGTAGTTGGGAAAATAACAAAACATCGTAAGCAGTAAATATAAAACTATCAAAAGTAATACAGACTTCCAATTTGTACGCAATTTCAAAGCATTTGCAGAAATGACATATCAGAACTTTTGGATGGCAGTGTATGTAAGAACCATTAAATAGTTTAACCATAAATGCAGTTATAGGAACTTCACAAAATTGCAATAAATGGTGGTAAAATAGAGGTAATAGAAGGTTACTTTTATTTTGCAATGTTCAGTTGTTTTTCTACTGAAAATACATCTTTTATGAATAAAACGAAAATAAGGGCTTAGAGAAAATAATCACCCCCTCAATCAACGCTTAAACCCTCATTTCGCAGAGTGCTTATCAGAACATGTTGCTTAAATCCAAACTATGTGTATTCAAAATATGAAACTGATCGGTTAAAGCCACCAGGAAAGCCAAACTGGTACCCTTCCTTACTTGTCTGTAATGAGTATTTGTTTTGTATGCACAATATGACACTGATTGATTTGCATATGCGCTATCACAAACCATATCATATATACCCGAAACGCGTCATTTCCGCCCAGCACATGAAATATCCCTTTTATTTCCTTATCGAAGCTCTTTTTAGAAATATCAAATGTCAACATGGTAACGTACACACATTTTGGATACAAATGTTTCTATCACAATACCCTGTGTTATTCCACTCTCAGACCATTGTATAAACGTGCTGACTGTTGAATATATGTAATATATTTACACCTCTCCCTTCTTGTGCTTAGTAAACTCTGACTGCGAATATATTAGCGTATTCGCAGTGAAAAAAGGCTCGGCGGATTGATATTTGTTCAAATATGGCGTCGTTCACGCTTCAGAAAAATAAGTTTTCGCTGTCGGCCATTGTTTGGTTCCTACAAGATTTTGAAACGTGGAACATATATTGAATCAATTCCCTGTGATTAAACAATAAATAGTTTCTAGCAAACTTTTGATTCGTAATGATGCGCATTCGAAACTCTTTGACGGTAACGCAAACATGGCGGCCCCCGCAGTTGCGACGTCTGACGTCGGACCGCGTCACAACCAGATCACCGTGTCAATGCGTGTACATAACGACCGTTATAAATAAAGAAATAAATTCGACATGCCAGACATATTATTTAATACCAAATTGACATATGATGTTATGAAGGAAAATAGTGGTGTTCACTGTGTATTTTCTAAGTTTACCAATATACTGATAAAATCCAATTAGACTATATTATCTTAGCAACCACGGCCATCGTAGTTACCATCTTAGCCACTCGCTTCGAATGTTTTTTTCTTCGTATAGCACTTGAAAATTAATAATGGTGTAAATATAAGGATTGTACCTCATTTTGACTGCGTATACGGTAGTATGCCCGCAGTTGGCAACGAACATATTCACTATGGAGCGCTAACGCGCACCATAAAATATGTTCGTTGCCAACTGCGGGCATACTACCGTATACGCAGTCAAAATGAGGTACAATCCTTATATACCACTAGTGGACTTTTGATTGGTTGGGTAGTTGAACTTTGACCTGGAATCACGTTGTTCAATGCAACGTGCTGATTGTTGACGTCGTCATCTAATGTTGACGTTGTCTAAATTTCGTGGGAATATATACGAGATGATGTGTTTTCGCGCAAATATTCTGAGGTTCACAGAAAAAAACACTGCCACTGCGACTTAATAAAATTTCGGTAGAAACAATTCACACGATTCGTGGTTATTGGATATGGGATTTATTTCACTCTCGTTATTTAGTTTTTTAAAAAGTTACAAAAGACACTCGCTAAAGCTCGTGTCTTAATCAACTTGAGTGAAATACATTCCCTTTCCACCAACCGCTCGTTGTGTTACCTCTATATATCTGCACTAAAATCGAGAAATAAAATGTTTATCAACCTCCATACAGGCCACGATGTAGACAGGTAAATCAGGAACACATGTTTTGGAGTCTGGATGAATGAACCTTTATTTAAGGTCTAAATGCAAAAACAACATATAAAATATGTGGAAGCAGTAATCCTGTAAGAGGAAATATATCAACATACTTAATTCTACCATTAATGTTTAACTGATATGCTAATTAATGCAGTTTCTTATCTTATCAATAATCAATAATTTGCAATTACCTGCAAGAGTGTGAGATACATTCCAACCAATAAAAGCAACTTCAACGAAGAGAAGTATTTTTCTTAATTGTATATCCATGTGTAATCCGCAACTGCCACAGCTGATGAACAACACACACCCGACCTCTAAGACTGCGGCCTAGTGGTTCATAACGGTTCGGTTAGAATGATTTTCTGACTTAGTTGATCAATGTTCAACATTGATTTGTTTTCACAGATTGTTAGAACTTAAAATGAAATATTCAACATGTAGATATATTGTCTATCACTGCGACTAATTACTTTTTGTTCGGGTTGGGCGCTTGCGTATAGTTATAAAGTGTGTGAACTCAATTTTGTAAATCGAAAGGATTTTGTTAAAAGGATTCTTGTCGATAACATTTGCTGAAATATATTATTATCCTTTTCATTTATTTAGGTCACATCAGTGAATCTTGGTGTAATGATGGTTGAGTAGAATTTTGCCGTTTGTAAGACATCAGTAAATATTGGTGAGATGATGGATAAAGATGATTTTGCCGTTTGTATGACATCAGTAAATATTGGTGAGATGATGGTTAAAGATGATTTTGCCGTTTGTATGACATCAGTAAATATTGGTGAAATGATTGTAAAGGAGTATTATGCCGTTTGTATGACATCAGTAAAAATTGATGAGATGATGGTTAAGGAGGATTTTGCCGTTTGTATGACATCAGTAAATATTGGTGAAATGATTGTAAAGGAGGATTATGCCGTATGTATGACATCAGTAAATATTGGTGAGATGATGGTTAAGGAGGATTTTGCCGTTTGTATAACATCAGTAAATATTGGTGAGATGATGGTTAAGGAGGATTTTGCCGTATGTATGACATCAGCAAATGTTGCTGGGATGCTGGTTTAGGAAGATTTCGCCGTTTGTATGACATCAGTAAATATTGGTGAGATGATGGTTAAAGATGATTTTGCCGTTTGTATGACATCAGTAAATATTGGTTAAAGGTTGGAAAGGAGGATTATGCCGTTTGTATGACATCAACAAATGTTGGTGGGATGCTGGTTTAGGAAGATTTCGCCGTTTGTATGACATCAGTAAATATTGGTGCGATGATGATTAAGGAGGATTTCGCCGTTTGCATGACATCAGTAAATATTGGTGAGATGATGGTTAAGGATGATTTTGCCGTTTGTATGATATCAATAAATGTTGGTGAGATGCTGGTTAAGGTTAATTTTGCCATTTGTATGAAATCAGTAAGTATTTGTGTGTCCAATGCAAGAAGAGTTGCAATACTTCTTAACAATAAGTCAAAGTGATAAGAGAAAAACAAAATAAAACTGGGAATGTTTTAGCATAAGATAAGAAAGTTGAGAACTTTAATATCAATATATGGACCTAACGTTAATATTTAGCTTTCTATGATATGGTGGAAACGACACTACATGATGTTGAAATTGATAAGTGTATCATACGTGATGATTTTAAAATTGACGGAATTCAATAAAGTAATTTATAAAAGGACTATGGAAATGCAATCATTCTTTATTACATGATCAGGAATATGTTGATATTATCAAAATCTAACATTAAATTGCAAAACTTCCTTCCTGTATACCTTTCTGGGGATGTAAACAAATATAAAATTCTGATATAGAGATTGTTATACAAGATCATCCTTTTTTTAATCTTTTTAAATGAAATTTAGAGGTAAAAATCATTTCATATATGTCATATTTAAGAGACAATAACATTAAAGAGAAGTATATATTATGGAAAAAATAGATGTTCTTGAAAATCAAAGTGATATGGATTTCGATAAATAACAGGTAAGTAAATCAGAATTAGAAGACATTTGAATGCATACTAATAAGGGAAGTATCATTGGGATTGAGGTAGGAGAAGAACGTACATATTTTTTTGTAAAAAATATGGAAAAATAGAAATTTCACCTCTAAAACTTTTGTAAAAGTACATCTGGAGAAATCATCACCAAACAGGATGACATTCAAAGACTTATACGAGGGGAGTTCCAAAAATAATGTCACTTGCATCGGTGCTCATATAGCGGAAGTGCTTTTGTTCATTTAATTTGCTCTGCCCTTCAAAATACTCTCCGCCAGCCAGAACACAACTTTTCAGCCGGTCAATCCATTTTTGGAAGCATTTTTCATACTCTTCAATGGGTACACCCATCAGACACTGATAAACAGCAGAACCAAGGGCATTTCTCGAATTGTATCTTCTTCCAGATAAATGATATTTAAGTTTTGGAAAGAGAAAATAGTCGCTGGTGGGCAAAGTCTGGCGAATACGGAGGGTGCGGAAGGACGGTAACCTTCTCTGACTCCAAAATGTCAGTCACAATACGTGCCTTGTGAGCGGGTGCATTATCATGCAAAAGTCAGACATACTTTAGTCCTGTTTTGGGGTGGCGACTTTTGTAGTAGTTCTTCAACTTTCTCAGAACAACGTTTTTAAAGAACTTGCCTGTGACCGTTCTGCCTTTTGGCACTGGGATTTGAATAGCTGGACCCTTATTAGTGAAATAATAGCATACAAAACCTTCTTTACCGTTCGTATTCGTTTGGCAATACTTGGGCGTCTGGCATTTTCAGTGGCCCATATTCGGTTGGCAACCTTCGCTTTGGTTCAAAATAATACACCCAGGTCTCATCACCAGTGACTATATTATCAAAAGCTTTTTTACTATATTTTGGGAACATTTTGAGAAGTTTTTTGCCATTGTTACACGCGTCTTCTTTTGCTCATCCGTTAACAAATTGGGTATCCATCTTGCATATATCTTTCTAACTTTTAGGTGTTTCTTCAAAATTGCATGAAGTCTTGCTAACGACAAGCTTGTCATTCGTGCCAATTGTCTTATGGTGAATCGAGCATCAGTTTGGAGGATATTTCGGATTTTTTCTATGTTACCTTTGGTCGTAGTTGTTGCATCTTTCAATTGCTGCTGCCATGCACTATATTTACCTACCCAAATACAAACAGTCCTGTGAGACATTTGGCCCTCCCCATAAATGTCACACACCTCGCGGTGAATATCTACAGTCTTTATGCCGAGTAATGACCTACCTTTTATATAGGCCCTAATTTCAAGAACATTTTCAGCTCGTTTTCCTGTCATTTTGTGTCTAGTCTAACGAATAGGCTATGAAATAATGTACACTGTACCGAGGCCAGTGAACGTGTGGACGAGATATTTACCTGTGTCACGAGCAAGTGATCACTCAATCGACACGAGGTGGTTTAGTGCATAAATTGCACGATTTCCGCGAAATAAAGCACAGATGACATTATTTATTGAAAACCCCTCGTATACTACAAAGCATACATTTGATCATTTAAATTTAGATATCTGTTGGAAAATTGTTATGCTTTAAAATTGGATGCTTCAGAATTAAAAAGTTTTGAAGGTTTAATTACTCTTAAAGAGGCATCTGTTACACTCAAAAGCATGAAGAGTAATACAAATCCATGATCTAATGGCTTTGCATCAGATTTTTTAGAAATGATTTTCGAATAGTTTGGGAAACTTTGCTGATCGGTGTATTAATTTAATTAAGTTGTAAATATAATCAATTATCTGTTACACAGAGACAGGGTATAATCACAATCTTAGCTAAGGGAGATAAACCCAGACATGTTCTCAAAATCTGGCGACCTTTTTGTTTATAAAATTGCATCTGGCTCTATAGCAAACTTTATGAAAAGTGTCTTAAAACAATTATCAATTTAGATCAGACAGGGTTTCTGTCAGGACAGTATATAGACAAAAATACAATATCTAACAATGTATTAATTTCGATAGCAATTATGCATATGAAAAATGTATTTGTAGAACTTTATTTAAACGAATTTAAAAAAATGACCATTATGGCGGCCATTTTCAAAATTAGTATTTCTATGTGTTTCTTCCGCTTCACGAACGACCAAATTGTTTTGATTTTTTGTACTTAACTGATCATTTAAAATCGTTATTGTGTCGCCATTGTTCAGTACAGCTTGTTCATTTTTTCTGTACAACTTGTTTTATGTTCATTATAAAGCAACTGGTATGCACAAAGATATATTTTGACATGTTGGGTATTTTATTAAGATATTCGATGTTATTGAAGCGATTTTGATTTTTGACTCAAAAATAGTGAAAAAACAAAACAGCATTTTACACATAAATCACTGGCTTTGTTCATTTTGGTATCTTTAATTGCATAGCACAAAAACAAGTTCACTACCATATATTTCTTTTTGCATTTTCTGCTATGCAATGAATTCCTTTTTCAAAAAATGCTTATACGAAAAAAACGTTTGCAGTCAGGAAATTTCGTCTTTTCCAAAGAGAAGATCCTTAAAGAGTAACTGTAACGAAAATAGAAACTGTAATTATCAGACGCGTTGTATCGGCATTAATTGATTGTCGAAAACCGCATCGAAATCGGCCGACTGGTTACAAAGTTACGACAGGTTTGGTTTTTTACCTGTTTTGCCACAAGCTAATCAAGCGCACCGCGAATCGCTGAAAGTTGTGCACACGTATTGGTGACGTCACAACGGGAACACAAGAAATTGGGTCCTATATCTCTCTATATAATATAATATGTACGCCTGGTTAATTTTTAACCCGACATGTATTATACAGTGAATTTAAGTGTCGTGCATATTAGGGGGTGGGATCTGGAATGATCCTTGAAATACTCTGTGTCGTTTATAATGTTATATATATCATTAATTTTGTCCAATGATTCAAGAGTGAATCTTATAATAATACCTTTGTATTATGGACATCTCAGGTTAGTGTTCATTATTTTACGTAGTCGGATTAGCGGGATAATCTAACTGGTCAGTTCGATATTAAATGGCCGGTGCCAACTTCATACGTAACTTGTTACTCAAATAGCAAGTAATTAACTCTGGAGATGAGGGGGGGGGGCGGCTTTCAAAGTTAAAACTAACTCGGAATAGTTGAGTATGTTGCGGTTATTGCCCCCTCTTTATAACTTCAAAATGTGTACTCTAGATCTGTAGTTAGTTCTAGATCTCGACTTTGAATGGAACATTGACTATCGAGTGTACCTTTTGAAATCTCCTGAACCCGCCGTCAAGTCACGCAGTACCTGGCACTTTATTAAATTAAAAATTTGACTCTTCTATTCATCCTGACAAATTATATTTTAACATAAATGAGTAAAGTGCGGATTAAAATCAAAAAAGTATTCTTATTTTCAAAAGATGTTCCATGTTCATTTCTTGTCAGTAAAACACAATGGTTTTCAAAGATCTAATATTATTCTCAAACAGATTTCGAAATGAATTGTTCTTGATTTCTATTTCGATGTGGATTTCGATTTTAATTAAGGAGAGTATTGGTTTGTGGGACCGCGGTACATCTTGGTGTGATTGTAATTAAGGAGAGTATTGGTTTGTGGGACCGCGGTACATCTTGGTGTGATTGTAATTAAGGAGAGTATTGGTTTGTGGGACCGGGGTACATCTTGGTGTAATTTAAATTAAGGAGAGTATTGGTGTGTGTGACCGCGGTAAATTAAATTATATGATTTATGTAAATATTATTTTATGTGTAATGTTATCTTTACATAAATCGTACTTTTCAACACGAAGAAAATGATCACAAACAAATTATATGATTAACGTGACGATTGCAGCCGTTACAGTCGTTACAGCCGTTACATCGAAATTAAGCCTGAAGCCCTAGCAGGCTTCATTCAATATGGATGTAACGGTTGACCATTCATAACACTATGCAAGTTAAAAAAATACTTTTAATCCTTATTTAATGATACAAATGATAGATAATAACACTGTTATTGACTTGGTAAGTATACAATAGACCAGACTATTTGTCCCTCGGTACTGAAACCAATCAGGCGTACTATTTCATACGGCCGAAGTGACCTCGGGCAATTTCGTTGTTGCGATTATTTCAAAAAGAAAATATTCTGGTCCAGTGCACACAATCTAGTAAATTACTGTATGATATTGCACTCCGATATTGCAGGTAAATAGTCTGTGTTATATAATTCATGCTGATAGGATGATATAATCAGTAATAACATGGAACATTTGCTGCATAATCGACCTTCGACTACACTGATGACCTGGTAGAGGTTTATTAGATTCAAAAACAAATAAATCATTTGACAGACGCGTCTCCTGGGGACCGAGCGAAAACATAATAAGGTGCCGCTAATGTGCTTTCCATAATGAATAATTCACTGCGAAAGTATTAATTAGGTTCCAACGGGTACCGGATCCATTATTGGATGACTACGTACCCCACGGATAGTCTTCAAGGACTGTAAAAACTCAAATTATGTCAAAGTTCGGATAGTAGGCATTTTTATAAAAATTCTGACGCTTTTGTTCGTGTTAAACCATGCAACGCCAGTCTCACTGACTTGTTGAATATTTCAGACACGTCAGATTTTTATAATATTTCCAAATGTGGAATTACTCTACCCGAAGCTTTGAACCACTAAACTGTCAGTCATCCAATGTTGTATACGGTATTGAGTGTTCGCTTTGTGGTTTAATTTATGTGGGTGAAACCAAAGGCCAGTTACAACAAAGAATAAATGGTCATCGTTCGGCTGTTAACTGGGACGAGCATCAATGTTTGTATCAACATTTCAACCTCCCCGACCATTCTATTGTTTCCATGAAAGTCCGTATTCTGGAAAACAATTATGAACCTACAAATAATCCCACACTCAGCAATCCGTACCGTAGACATCGTGAGGAATACCATATAAGACTTCTTGGCACTGCTATGCCATATGGATGCAATGATCGTATAGATTCAGTGGGAAACTTATCGAGTCCTGGATGCAGTCAAACAAATGTAATGTCTTTGTTTACCCCTCAAAGGAGACGCCAGCGTAGTCATGGCCATCGACATTACAATAGTCCGACGGAATACAACGTGAAGTTTGAAGATCTGATGGATACTTGATCTTGACCATTAGGTGTAAACCACGTCAGGACAACATTGTATTCAATTCCTCGGGCTACATTACGAACTCTGCAAATGACTCAAATAAAACATGTTCCGGGGGGACCTGTGGAAACTAGCGTCGAGACTCCATAAGATTATTGATGATGTGGCAGAAATTCGACTTTTCAAGCCTGTGCGAACGGACAGGCAAGAAGCACCGTCGACTCGACATTTCATGAAGTCTAATTTGCCAATAAGGGGATTGATGCCATTAACATCAGCAATATCTTGCACCAAAAGTCTGTTCAAGCTAACATACCACCGTACTTCCGATATAAAAGTTCACCGATTATTTCCTACAGTTTTTCTATACCTATTGCACCAAAGCTTTTCAATTACAAGCAAACATTGCAACAATTGAATATAGATGACCTTAGAATGACTCCTCCTTCAGCATGTTCATGTTCTTCATCTCAATATTGCTATGGTCCAGCTGGCCACATAGTAACGGGTAATTTGAATATTATCCCAAATATAAAGCTGCGGGAGCTTTTCATGAAAGGTCCTCAGTATCGAGAGACTCCATCAATCAATTGGCATGTGAATTTCAAGATTCTTATGGACTCGGTTGAAGATTACGCCAGACAATGGACTAAACGTGAACATGCTGAATTGGATTCACTTTCAGAGCGGGTGAAGTCTATCAGGTCCTCTATTCAGAAAAGAATAAGCAATTTGCGTCACAAAATGAAAACTAAACACAAGTCGATATTTCTTGACCCCGATGTTCGAGCAACACTCAACGATCTACATGATAAGTATGTGGTTGTGTCTACAGACAAAGCATCTAACAACTTGATCAATGTTTGCAAACGCTATTACATTCATTGCTTGAAAAAAGAACTAGGCCTGCCTGATAACCAAGGTAACCCTACTTACACATTGACCGGTTTTTCGAAAGATGAAATACTGTCCAACCATGCTTCGGTATTGCAATATTTCCAAGTACCGGTTAATGAGCAATATGCTGACCTACCTTGTCTTTATTGGATACCGAAACTACACAAGGATCCTTATAAGCAACGTTTTATCGCTGGCTCTGCTAATTGCTCGACCAAACCATTATCAAAACTTCTTACTACAATTCTTAGTACCATAAAACCAGGGCTTCAGTCGTATTGTGACACTGTGTACTCCAGAAGTGGAATTAATGGCATGTGGATTTTGAAAAACTCAAAAGATCTTTTGATCAATCTTGAACATCCCCTCTTAAAAAACGTCTTTTCGATCAAAACATTTGATTTTTCCACCCTGTACACTACCATACCTCATACAAAATTGAAGGAACGTCTCCGATCTCTTGTTATGAGAGCTTTCTTTTCTAAGAAAGGCGGACGACGATACAAATATATGGTAGTGAGCTATCTCGGAGCATACTTTGTCAAAAACACGACAAAAGCTAAGAGGAAATATACTGAAGAAGATGTAGTACGGATGATTAAAGTCCTGGTCGACAACATTTTCGTTGAGTTCGGGGGAACGATTTTCCAGCAGACTGTTGGCATTCCCATGGGAACAAACTGTGCCCCACTCTTAGCTGACTTGTTTTTGTTTTCATACGAGGCTGAATTTGTGGAGGAGCTAATCAGGACAGGTAATATATATAAGATATACAGATATATCGACGATGTGCTGTCTACAAACAACAAGAAGTTTGCTGACCACGTCGATCGTATATACCCTTCTGAACTTGAAATAAAGGACAAAACATACTCTTCTACGTTAGCTGCTTACCTCGATCTCTACTTAAACTACGACCAACATGGACAGCTTACTACTAAGCTATACGATAAACGTACTGATTTCAATTTTCCGACCGTTAACTTTCCATTTCTTGATAGTAACATCCCTGCTACTCCAACCTATGGTGTTTACACGTCGCAGTTGATTCGGTATTCCAGGGCTTGCTCGAAATATCGGGATTTTCGTGATCGATGTCGACTGCTGACAAACAAACTAACTACACAAGGATTCGAGAGATGCAGGTTGATCAGTACTACGGGCAAGTTTTATGGTCGCCATATTTGTCTCATTGAGAAATATTCTGTATCTTTAAGTGATATGAAGATGGACGTTTTTGAGTATGCTCATTAGTGTGTTTATCTGTTGTGATTGCCAATGATACTCGGTTCTCATTTTGTGAACTTGATGTTTGCTTGGATGTGACAAAGATTTACATGGCGGGTGTCGTCGATGAAGCAGAAGACGCTTACTCTTCCGGAACACCAGCTCTTGTACTTTTGCAAGGGTCTCCGTGTAAATCTTTCCTTTGTTCAAATTTTGCCCCTGGTTTAATCGATTTTGAATTTGGATTATGATTATGTTGACGCTTCGGTATTCTCTTATTTTATTGCCCAATATACGTAACTTCAGGGAAATTTTCGTGATTCTGAAAAATTCTGAAAAAAATCCAGTTGATAACCATGTTAAATTAAACCTAAAACGAAGTAAACCTGAGCGGTAACTAACAAGAAACTGTGGACAAAAAAATCCAAAGAATTGAAAATACTTCAGGTGGGCCCCACTTCAACAACAAACCGAAGGTAGAAGACGGTTCGAAATGGACGAGTGTTTACAAATAGCGTGTTTCAACTGCTGCTGTACCGGTAACCGCGAAAGAAGTCATCTTGAATATTGCTGATATTAGTTTATCTTAGCTAAATCTATACATATTATAAGTTATTTGGCTTGATTTTCGCTTCAAATTTTGCCGAAAGATACGTATATAATATATATTAGAATGAAAAAAAGGTTTGTTTGCGTCTTCTTTACATCCTTGTAATTGAACCGTTTTAGAAGAAGAAGAAGAAGAAGAAGAAGAAGAAGAACGAATGACAGTATGGTCCATTGTTTAATAACTCAACGGATACAAAACAGACATCTTTTCATAAACTAATGTCTCTCGGTGTTATTAATATTTATATGAGAATCGGTTTCCGTCACCAATATAGTGTTCCAAGAGTTTAGCTAATTTGCTTCCAATTGTTATTTGATCTGTATTGGATTACAGATATGTGATAACTTTACTCATTTAAATAACAATGGCTACCTCGTTAGTCCAATTAGACTGACTATCGCATGAATGGCTAACTACTTAATACCATTTTTTGTTTCTGTATAATTTATGGACCTTTTCTTTTTCAGTAGTACCTATATAATGACACATTTCCCGGGTATTTTTCATATGAAAATTTATTAATATATATCAAAATGTACTTAAACAATTAAACTTTCTAATTAGCCATGCACACACAACGCCCTTTATATGTTCCCGTCAACAGTTTGAGGTAATCATAGCGCTAAGATATATCCACCGACTCAATACCAGTGTAGACTCTGACGATAACTTATTAATTGTCGATTCGTTACAGCACTAAGATGAACATAGATGAATCATTGAACCAAAGACAAATGCCCGAGGAATGCGTTTACAAACATAACTGTTACTGGTATAAGACAAAATTTACAAATATTCAGTATTTATTTTCATCAGTTTGGATCATTAAACATTCGAAGTGCTTGAGAAATTATTTACTCGTGCCAAATAGAACTGTTCAGTTAAATATTTTGAACCCCGTTAAATCTATTTTTAAAAAGTAAGAAACATATCCTGCTTTAATTCTTGCAAGGAGATGTCTACTTTCATTTTACCTTACCTTAAATTATCAGGACAGTTAACAAAAACTAGCCAAATATTTCATTTCACTTGCAAGTATGTCGACAATGTGATGTCTATGAATAACAAGAAGCAAAAATGTAAACAAAAGCTTTATTTTTTTTTACAAAATATTCAACTTACATAAATCACTAAACAAGAAGTTTATGGACCTAGTAGATCGTATGTTCGCTTCTGAACTTGAAACCAAGGACACAACAGACTTGAACAATCAGTTTTACCCATCGTTAACTTTGCCTTTCTTATAACCATGTTCTTATAACATCCAAATATCGACAACCTATCGAATATACATGTGACAGTTGATGCGTTATTCTATGCCTTGCTCTTAATATAAATCGTTTTCGTGATAGAACTTGGTCATCGATGTCTGAACCTAACCAGGTTCTGATATGTTATACAATCTCGGATCGACAATGACTTATTCTTCACCGAGTGGCAGTTTAAAGATACTAAATTCAGAGGATTGATCGACTTTTGGTAACCTGTTGTTGTTGGCTTTATAACGTGTAAATTCTCGTACGATACTGATGGTATTGGAATCCGTATGGAATTATCGTATCGAGAATGCACAATAGTGTCGATGCACGGTACCTCTGTAGGTGCAATGTATCCCTACAAGAAAGTGTTCGAGGCGGATAAACCATTTGATGTGACTACATTGACGAGATTGTCAGTGTGTATGCACGAGTGGGTACGGACACTGGTTCCACTAGATATAGCACCTATAATCACTTGTATTTGCCTAGCAACACCCTTTCCTGCCCGTGTTCCACGCCTAGTACGTAAGTTTTCCCCCAAATTCGATTTCTGACAATCTACCAAACACGGTTTAGTGATATCATGACTCACTGGTCTAAGTGCCAGGAGAACAGATCTGCTATACCTAAACATTAATGGGATATTAGCTTGCCATGACTGAGGAAAACTACTTGGGACGTTTTCACGTATCTGCTGCTGGTGTCCACTTGTATATTGGTCGCTTCTTTGGTGACACTCACTAAGACGACATGTATGGACTAAAAATGTCTATTTACGAATAACTGAAACTACAATTGGACTTTTACTGTATTTACAACCTAATCAGCAGAGCAGCTGAACCAAAAAACGCTCAAAGTTCTGTTGGTTAACACAATATGGCAAATTTGGGACGAAAATTTGACGTAGCTCATAAATTGCTACGATTATTAGCTCTGCTACTGAAATTGTAATAATACTGTTTTTTATAAACTGTTTCACAACAGTTGGACGCGCTCTAATATAATCAATTCACAAATAAACACCGGGACGAGACTACAATGTAGGATAAACCGAAATGGCTTATACCCAAGCCAGATGAAAAAAGTTAGGCCTACTGCGTATACGTATGAAACTGCAAACTAATATCACTACAAATGTGAAAATTATAAGTCAGATTTTAAAGAAGGTTTTAATTTGAAATTAGTGAAAAAATTAAGCAAGCAATTAAAGATTAAATTAACTAATTACAATTGGGACGGGTTTGCTCGAGAGACGGGATTAATTAGACAACTCGCCCAATAGTCAAAGTCTGTTTTTCCATATATACAGAATAAAAACAAGAATATCGACATATAACAGTGGAGGTTAAGAAGCAAATACCGTAAACAAAATTGATACAATACAGTTACTTGTGAAAAAAAATCCGAAAAATCCGAAAATACATGGATGTATTAACTTTCGAGTAACGCGACAATTTCGCCCAGCAGTCAAATTCAGTCTTCTGATATATACAAAAATCCGAACCTAAATAACCACAAGTTTCCAACTCTTACGACTACAGTTATTGAAAATAAATAATCAGAAACTACAAAACTGATGCTATGGTAAACAACAGCCTTGTTAAAAAGGTATGTTCGTGAGAAATACGAAATTTATCAGGAGCTTACGGGAGCAAACCTTGTCAGGCGCTAACCGTAAGTCCACACAACAGACTTGTACAATCAGTTTTACCCACCGTTAACTTTGCCTTTCTTGATAGTAACATCCAAATATCGACAATCTATCGAATATACAAGTGAAAGTTGAAGCGTTATTCTATGACCTGCTCGTAATATATATCATATTCGTGATAGATGTCGGCTGCTGACGAACACACTTACGGCACTGCGGTTCGAGAGATGCATGTTGATGCAGACTATGAGCAAGTTTTATGGTCGCCATCTTGGTCTCATTGGGAAATATTCTCGAATAAAAAGGATTCTGAATAGTTATTGTCATCAACAGCATGCTTAAGCGTATATTGTTTCACTTAAACCGATGAAACGGTATATTTACTTTGATGTACGTCAGTTCAAACTGCAGTCATATCATCCTCAAATCGAGAATTGCTGGATCTAGAATAATCCGCAGATAGAGAAACGTTTCTCTGTACAATCAGCACTGGTGAGACCTGTCTGTGTCAATATGACACAGTGACCTTGACTGGGGTCAGGGTTGCCTGGAGACCAGAGGACGCTGTTAATTTGTTCGCCGTCACTGTACTGCCATTGTGGGGAAACATACATCCCGGACACAAACAGTTGTGAGTGGTCCTGGCCTGAAAATAAAGATAATATAACCATGTCATAGTCCATGTAACTAATGTAATCATTTGATTAATCTGTCAATTAAATAAAAATAACAAATTGTTCAACTTTTATATAATTTCTAAATATAATGTTGTCGTCGAGAAAGCATTCGACGTAACTGTTTTTTCTGGATTAATGGATTGTCCATTACATATCCCGAACAGGTAATTCGGCTGATTCTCATGCTGGTACTTGTGGCGTGGTCGGGGTATTTTTACCTTCTCTCTATTTAAGTGTCTGAGAGCCGATTCTTTGTGAGATTTAACCGCTTGACGAATCAAGCTGGAATTTGGCAATTATTTTCATTATAGGGTTGAAAAAAAATATTTACATAAAACGAAAATTGGAAGATTTTGTTTATTTTTTTTTAATGATTTATATTTTGCTATATAATCTATTTATATATGGTTATAATCCTGGCCACAAGTGACTGTGGGTTCTCATATAATTGCACAATCGATTTCCATTTAAAAGCAGGCACAACCCTGTGTCTTATCTTACTCAGTATGGTATTTCCGGCGATGATGTTCTGCAGACCCAGCATGTTGGACTCCGAGTCAACCTTGATGAGCTGTGAGTACTGATGTTTACAGATATCGGCAGCTGTAGTCTGGTCCATGCTGTTCTCGTTCACTCTGTACAGAATGGTTTCGTTCAGGATTGGGCGGTAACCAAGAGACATGAGCTTTCCTTTAAAACAAGTCATATAATAGTGACACTCTCGTCGTCGTCATGACAACATACGTATGTATCACTAACATGTAACAGGTTTAGTCATAAATCAATACTTCATTATTAGGGCTTAATATTTTTGTCTAATTAAATTGTATATTTAGTCTTGTAAAACGTCAATTGTTTTACATCATTGAAATGTAAAACAGAGCCGTTTTGACTCCAGTGTGTAACTTAGTAGCAACAACGGAAACTTACAGAACATCAAATTTGCGCTAGTGTATAAGAAGTAGATTCATATGGATATCACACTGGCAAAATGACTAGATAGCAGTTCAATATATGATACGTATTACATCTCGAGCAGTTTGAATATCTTTTCCAAATTTAAGCAAATATCTTTTCCAAATTTAAGCAAATATCTCAATAACAGAAGGTTATACCTTTGTTGACATAAAATGGTGTTATCCCGTCATACGATGCTGCATATAGGCCACTCCATGCCGATGTAAACCCGCGACATGTTCCCTGGTTGTTGTCTAAACTAAAGGAAAGGCAGGTTTTGTCCTTGTGACACCGTTGACCACATTTTTGAAGCGAATTTGATGGTGACTCAAATAAAACGTGTTCTTCGAATCCTGGGGTCAGAATCATTGGCAATCTTTGAAATTCTGAACGGCTATCTGAGAAAATAAATTTGAAGACATTTTGAAAGATACCAATCGATATTCTCAACAAAAAATAACTATTGAAAGCAGAAATACTTTTCATTTAAGTATTGAAGAGTGTTGATATGGTTTTCATGTCCGATATAAATTACAGAGCCTTCCAGACCAATGTCATATTGCGTACTACCAGAGGACAGTATCCAAAACTTATATGCTTACATTTATACACAATCCATATATCTGACATTTTTCGCACTTCTGTAGTGAAATGGAAAAAAAATCAGAAAATACCAAAGCGTAAACAAAGCAATAATCGGAACTCATAATTGATTAAACTAGAGGCAACATAGGAACAAAAGAAAAGATTTACATGGAGAATCTCGTAAAAGCATAAGAGAATAAGACCAGGTGTTCTGGAAAAGTTACAGTTTTCTGTTTCATTGACGACACCCGTCATGTAAATCTTTGTCACATCCAAGTAAACATCAAGTTCTCTAAACGAGAAACCGAGTATCATTGTCAATCAAAACACACCAATGAGCATACTCAAAAAAGTCTATCTTCATATCACTGAAAGATACAGAATATTTCTCAATGAGACAAAGATGGCGACCATGAAACTTGTCCATAGTTCTGATCACCCTGCATCTCTCGAAGCCTTGTGTTGTTAGTTTGTTTGTCAGCAGGCGACATCTATCACAAAAATTACGATATCTAGAGCAAGCCCTGGAATGCCGAATCAACTGCGACCATAGGTAGGAGAAGCAGGGATTTTGTAGATATCGAGGTAATCAACTGATGTAGAACAGTCTGTGGTGTCCTTTATTTCAAGTTCAGAAGGCTACATACGGTTGATGTGACTGGCAATCTTTTTCTTGTTTAAAGACAACACATCGTCGATATAATGAAGTGAAATTAAGATTTGGCAAGGTTTTTGTTACCTGTCCTGATCAGCTCTCCCACAAATTCAGCCTCGTATGAAAATAAAAACAAGTCAGCTAAAAGTGGGGCACAGTTTGTTCCCATGGGAATGCCAAAAGTCTGCTGGACAATTTTTCCTCAAAGCTCAACAACAATATTGTCGACCAGGAATTCAATCACCCTAACTTTATCGTCTTCGGCATATTTCCTCTTATCTTTTGTCGTGTTTTCACAAAGTATGCTCAAAGAAAGCTCACTACCATATCTTTGTATCGTCGTCCGCCTTTCTTGAAAAAGAAAGCTCTCATAACGAGAGACGGGAGACGTTCTTGCAGTTTGGTATGTGGTATGGTAGTGTACAGGGTGGAAACTCGAATGTTTTGATGGAGAAAACATTTTTGAGAAAGGGGCTCTCAAGACTGATCAGAAGATTTTTTGAGTTTTTCGAAAATCCACATCCCATTAATGCCACTTCTGGAGTATACAGTGTCACAATAAGACTAAAGCCCCGATTTAACGGTAAGTAGAATGGTAGTAAGAAGTTTTGATAATAGCTTGGTTGAGCAATGAGACGAGCCAGCGATATAACGTTGCTTATAAGGATCATTCATGTTTAGCATGAAGCCTAGCACTTGTACAAATGCAAACAATACATACTGTATGTTATCACATTGTAGGCAGATTTAAATATCTATATAAACAGGGACACATAATGAATATAATGGTCTAACAATAAGAAAGGTTACGTACTTGTTTCCTCGACATTGTAACATCCACTGACGTCGAATTGGAGACGTATAGCATCATTCCAGCTTCTAGGATTGATACGGAGATACACTGCTGTTATACTGGGAAAGATACTTGACCTGACAACGGTGTTTTTGTCCGTGTTTCCGGTAAATAACTGGAATAGATGTTAACAAAAGTTCTTTAATGAAAAAACTTGTCGGGTAATATAGACTACAACAACCGAATGCACTTATTCCAATCCTTTCATATGATTACCGACTCAATTCCAATTCAATTTCTTACGTATTGGCCTACCAGTAACAACTGTCACTTAATAATCTAGTACTAATTAGAAATAAATAAATGTTAACTTAACGGAACGGAAACAACGCACAGATATATTGGAATTTAAATTAGCTACCACATCACGTACAATACTACACAAACACATACAATACAGCAGATAGTTTTAAAGAAACTTAAAGGCACCCTTGGTTGTTGGTCTAGTGACGTCATAGTAGTCCACGTGATGCCATCGATACTGTGCAGGACGTTATATGTCTTAACCCAATTGAGGCAACACTTGTCTTTTCGCCCCTGTAGCATTACTGCATTTACTTCTGTTTTTCTCGGAAAACGGACCTGAAATCATAGAGTAAGATAGACTTCTAAATATAAAATTACAAATAAACATGCTGATGACATTACTGTATTGAATGTCGCTTCCCCTGCCTGTCATTTGTATGTCGTTATCAAAACTAATTATAAAATCATTTTTGTATTGCAAATAGACAACTATTCTGGTCTATTGCACACTCATCCAGTAAATAAGCGTTTTATTGCCTAATAATTACAAAAATAAATAAATAATAAAATCATAAGCAGTGTAAAATTACAAAAGGTTTAATGAATAAAAAACGTTCATTGCAGCTTGCAACGGAAAACCAGTTTTGCTCTGCCATAAATCATTGTCATCTGCATCAATGCTTCTAATGAAACAATCCAGTCACTCGGCGTCAGTTGTAAGTTTGTTTGTGAATATAATGGGAAAGTTAAACAACGTTTCAGAATATCCGGATTATGGTTAACAGAGCGTAGGGAAAAGTGTGTAATTGTAATTTGTGCATGCGCATGACGTGTGCAATAGTCCGGTGTGCATGCGCACATGAACGTGTGCAAAAGTCATATGTGCAATATCTCAGGCTTGTAAAATATAGCCAAAAATATTTAATTTTTCTCAATGACAAAAAAGTTAATTGATAAAACCCGTCTATTAATTCACCTGTACGTCACTACTGCAGCAAAGTCTTTCTATTAACTCACCTGTACGTCACTATTACAAGAAAACCTGTTTATAAACTTATCTGTACGTCACGATTACAAAAAAACTGTCTATTAACTCACCTGTACGTCACCACGGCTACAAAACCTGTTTATTTACTCATCTGTACGCCACTACCACAACGAAACCTGTCTATTAACTTAACTGTAAATCACTAACAATAATATTACCTATCGGCTCACCTGCATTTCAAAAAACCTACATATGTTAAATTTAATAGGTATCGAAAAGTCAACAAAACCTATTTTCCAACTTAAATTAATGCTTCTAAAGGGGGAAGAAGAAAATGTCATAGATAAGCTTTTGGCGTTTATTTCATCAATTCTGTCTATTATAGCGTAACATACACATGTGTAATATTAAGACGTATCTCCAAGTATTAATGAACGAGTCTGATGCCGACTGTTTCCTCACTGAAACACCATACCGAAGGCATCGGGAACAGCTCCCAGTCACACAATATTGACAACGGGTGAACCACCCAGCACAGCCTTCCTCCCGGTCACATCATACTGACAACGGCCTTCCTCCCGGTCACATCATACTGACAACAGCCTTCCTCCCGGTCACACAATACTAACAACGGGTAAACCACCTAGAACAGCATAACTCCCTGTCTCACAATACTGACAACGGGTGAACAACCCATCACAGCATCCCTCCCGGTCTCACAATACTGACAACGGGTGAACAACCCAGCACAGCATTCCTCTGGGACACATTATACTGACAACGGGTGAACAACCCATCACAGCATAACTCCTGGTCACACCATACTGACACTAATTTAACCACCCAACAAAGTATCAAACAGGGTCTTTATCGCGTTGGGTGAGGGTGTTGCTCAAAGACTCATCTATAATCAAATTTTATATAAAACGTAGCGAAAACGACATATATTTTATTTACCATTTGTACACATTTTACACATTGGTGTACACATGCTTTACTGGTCATGTGTCTGATGACGACAACTGAGTACATAAGGTAAAAGTCATTCCAATGAGGACTTTGACTGTATTTTTTATGATGTCGAATGATAATTGAAGCTATATTGTAATTGATTTGTTCGGCATATTGTATTTATTTCTGTATCCAAAAAGTGAAACATGTGTGTGTGATACGTAGTGTTAGTTGGTAGACTCTGCTGGTGACATTTTGAGTCCCCGATGTTAGCTGCAATCTTCACAGCTATAGTTATCCAATTTGAGTAGTTGCATTGTTCATAATATACTCAGTTTCGTAGTAGACGATTGGACAGTATGCCAGTATGATTCATTTTCCGGCATACTGTATCTATTACTAAATTTAAACGGTGCAGCATGTGTACCTCATCTTTCAGCTGTTTCATGTTTGTATACACACGTACAGTAAGTAAAACAAAGTTACAAAATTGTAGCATCGTTGTAACACAAAGTCATCTTAAAGCACATTGAAATGGCGGGAAATATAAAAAAGGTTTGATTTAAAAGTTTTGTCGTTCCCTTCATCTGCCCATGCAAGCAATAGAATTGACTCTACTTTCAATCCTTAAGTATGACGGTTTTGCAAGGAACACTTTGAAAATCACCGTAAATGTTTTACAAATACATGTATACAAAATACAACGTCATATACCCGTTTCCAACCTAGACACCGTATCTGAAATATTTAAACATGAAATAAATTTCCACATAAACCGGAATGACAGCTAGATAAAAACAATACCTGAATATATTGCTCGTCATTGTTAGTTTGCGCGCACCATGATGAGGCAATACGCGGTGTGGAATCATCGAAGTGTAGTCTAGCGTTTTGAGGCCCACATCTATCTTTGTCATTGAGAGCTATACTTGAAGCGGTCAATTCCGAGTCCTCAACACCATATAGTCCAGACACGAGGTACTCCGAACACAAAGTCTCGTCTGAACAAAAGAAAATGCGCCTAAATGTTTCTTTTTATGTGTAATTAAAAGCAAACCGTAAATTGAAATTACGCGGGTTCGTATTCTTACGATATGATTTTAAAAGGGACAACTATATAAACAGTTTTCACGTCTATCATCTTTTCTTCTAGGTTAATTCCCTCTATCCTGCGAAGAAAAAACGTCTGCCATCCTCAATTTTAACCCAAATAATAAATGTATGTCAAAAGTGAATCATCCTTCTTTAGACTTTGATAAATACAGGAGGGGGTGGTAATTTAGGTTTTCTAGTCTATTTTCTGTATCAATATAATATCATTTTGTTGTGATGATAATAATATGACATGAAATTAAGGTCAACTAGGAGACCGTTCCAAGATATATAGATGTAGACAAGGGGATCAAAACCAGCAATAATCTTCATGTTATGTTTTGAAAGTCATATTTTGACGCTTTGTGAAACATTAAAATTAACTTTTAGTATGGAAAGTTCTATAAGGTGATCACTGTTTGCTTTTTAATATTTCAGTTTATATAACAGTTTTGCCTGTGAAATATAGAACATTATCAAACTGATAAAACTTGTATTTTCACTGCAGTGATGAGCAGTGAAAATATAAGATTTTGCAGTGAAATAAAAAGATTCTCTTCCCAGTAGGCAAGTAACATGTAAAGAAAACAAAAATTTAAAAGTATTTTACGGCGTTTTCGAAATGTAATAAAAGAAAACTCAATGGTTTGCCGTTTAATATCAAATTTATTTCACTTGTATTGCAGGTTTTAAAAAAATATTTTCACGAGTGCGTCTGCCATACTCGTGAAATATATTTGATATTAAACGGCAAACCATTGAATATCGTCTATATATTGACTTGACTATCTCAAACAAGTTAAAGATGTTTGGCCTTGATGACAAAATATCTCCTTTTAAACCAGGATCATATGTATCGGAATCTGACTGAATCGACCTTTGCTAAAAGTCTAAATGCAATAACGTTATATTAGAGATGTGGAAATGGTGTTTTTCAGAGAAGAAACTAGTCATCATCGGTAAGTATACTACAAATGTTCCATACAAACATGCTAATGCAAAACAATCTAGATAATCATTTGAAATTACCTGACAGTGTATGAGATATATTCCAGCCAATAAATGCAAGTTCAGCAATCAGAAATATTCTCCGTAAATTACAACCCATCCTGGATCCACAACTAAGTCCGCTGGTAAACAGCACACAACTGATATATCAGACTACCGCTTTAAAGGGTTGCCTACGGATCACTAAGGCCAACCGAGTTGATCAATATCAGACATCGTTTTCATTTAAAACGTCATTGAAAATGAAATAAAAAATTAAACATGTTGATATAATTGTCTATGACTATGACTAATCACGTTATGTTTGGGTCGGACACTTTCCTAAGCATTGTAATTTCGCGTATAGAATCAATTACATAAATTGGAATGCTAATTTGATTTTAAAGTTCTGTTCTATACGCCGGTATAACGACTGCTCTGTTATTATATTGATCTGAGCTATATGGTGGTATAACGACTGATCTGTTTTATTGATCTGTGCTATATGGTGGTATAATGACTGCTCTGTTATTATATTGATCTGTGCTATATGGTAGTATAACGAATGATCTCTTTTATTGATCTGTGCTATATGGTGGTATAACGACTGATCTGTTTTATTGATCTGTGCTATATGGTGGTATAACGACTGATCTGTTTTATTGATCTGTGCTATATGGTGGTATAATGACTGCTCTGTTATTATATTGATCTGTGCTATATGGTGGTATAATGACTGCTCTGTTGTTATATTGGTCTGTGCTATATGGTGATATAATGACTGCTCTGCTTTTATATTGGTCTGTGCTATATGGCGGTATAACGGCTGCTCTGATGTTATATTGGTCTGTGCTATATGGCGGTATAATGATATTTCTCTGTTGTTATATTGGTCTGTGCTATATGGCGGTATAATGATATTTCTCTGTTGTTATATTGGTCTGTGCTATAAGGCGGTATAATGATATTTCTCTGTTGTTATATTGGTCTGTGCTATATGGCGGTATAACGATTTTGCTCTGCTTTTATATTGGTCTGTGCTATATGGCAGTATAATGGATAATCTGTTGTTTTATTTGTCTGTGCTATAAGTCGGTATAACGATATTGCTCTGTTGTTATATTGGTCTGTGCTGTATGGCGGTATAACGATATTGCTCTGTTGTTATATTGATCTGAGCTATATGGCGGTATAACGGCTGCTCTGTTGTTATATTGGTCTGTGCTATATGGCGGTATAACCATATTGTTCTGTTGTAATATTGATCTGAGCTTTATGGCAGTATAACGACTGCTCTGTTGTTATATTTGTCTGAGCTATATGGTGGTATATCGACAGCTCTGTTGTTATATTGTCCTGTGCTATATGACGGTATAACGACTGTTCTGTTGTTTTATGGATCTGTGCTATATGGCGGTTTAACGATTGCTCTGTTGCTATATTGGTCTGTGCTATATGGCAGTATAACGGCTACTCTGTTGTTATATTTGTCTTTGCTATATGTCGGTATAAGGATATTGCTCTGTTGTTATATTGATCTGAGCTATATGGCGGTATAACGGCTGCTCTGTTGTTTTATTAGTCTTGCAGGGTGTAAGTTTCGGGGGATCCAGTGCTGTAGAGACCGGATTTAAAAAGTACGACTTTGCTGACAGACTGTCTAGTCTGTGAATATTTAATATCCTTTTTTATGGGGAATCAAGATAATTGAAGGAAGGGAGCTATCGTCGGAGGTACATGCATATCAAGTTTGGTCTTTTGCTGGACCTACTTCTCCCAGCAACACCGTAGGAAAGGCCCTGGTAAATGACTATGATTTTCGAAGAAATTGTGTGGGTGTTGTGTGTGTGTGTATGACATGTTTCTAAACGGTGTATATTTCATACTTTAATTTGTGTTGTATATAGAATTTTACAATTTCATTGAATCTAACACCATTGAGTTTCCTGTTCCCTTGATCGAGATCAACATTGCTCATCCAACGTTTACAACATTGAATAACGAATCAACTGCGACCTGTATGTATGATAGGTTCGGGAAAAACTGGGATGTTAATATCAAGAAAGACAAAGTTAATCGTTGGAAAATCGAAAACGTCACGTTTATGGTGTAGCGTAGTATTAAGCTGCTTCTGTGAGTAAAACATCGAGGTAAGCAGCTGATGTGGAAGAATCTGCTGTGTCCTTGATTTCCAATTCAGAAGGGTTCATACGATCTACTAGATCAGCAAACATTTTGTTAAGTGATAAAAACAGGGTTGAATATTTTGTTTCTTGATTGTTGTAAAACAAATAAAGTTTTTATTTATATTCAAACTTCTAGTTATTTGTAGACAACAAATCGTCGATATACGTGTACCTGAATGTGAGATTGAAAGCTTTGGCAGGTTTTTGTTAACTGTCCTGGTAATGTTATGTAAGGTAACATGAAAATACATTTCTGAGTGTATATAAAATCCAAATCTATTTCAGGTTTTTTTTTTATAAAGACACACGTCGTGACTACACTGTATATCTTAATGAAGTCGGTCGGGCAATTTACGTTTTGTTTCTTTTTTTATTAATAGATTCACATGGGTTCAAAACGTTTGATAAATACTGGTCTGAGTCGGCTTTTTGCCCGAGTTCATTATATTATTTCTCAAAATGTTTTAATATTGAATGAACAAAATTTAATGAAAAACCAAAATTGAATTTATCGATTTGTGTTACGTTTTCTGTTATCAAGTATGTTTGTTAATGCATTTGTCGGACATTCGTCTTTTGTTCAGTTATTACCCTCATAATACATATATGTCCATCTACATTTGTAGGTACTTTTCCGAATCGACAATTTGTAAGTTTGATATCTTTTAATTGTAAAATGAACCGCTGTTTTGTCTTTGGAAGTCTGTAGTGGTATCAATATTAAATGATTGCCCAGCCCTCGTTGTAAGGCGTCAGAGAGAAACTGGTATTAGACGTAGTACAAAATCCAGTGGGTGAATTTATCTCGCCGCTAGGAGTACCTCAAACTGTTGACGGTGGTATGAAGGGCGTAGTTGGTGCATGGGTAAGTGGAAAGTTTTACTTGTTTAAGAACGTTTTTATATATAATAATGTAATATTTTTATATATGGATAATACAGCCAACGTAATCATTGTAATAAAGGAAACTGTTTAAAACGTCAAAGTATATTGCATCTTATATAAATTTTTGGAAAAAATGAGTTCATTGCATAGCAGACAATGCAAAAAGAAATATGTGGTAGTGAACTCTTTTTTTGCTATGCTCGGTCAAAGATACCAAAATGAGTAAAACAATTGATATATGTAAAAAAAATGCTGTTTTGGCAATTTGCAGGACAATTTCATTCAATATGTTCCAGATTTTTGATCAGATATGGATGAAAGTTTGCAAAATTAACAAAAATAGTATTTCCTTATAAATTAAGGAAGAAAAAGTCTTAAAATTATTCTTTTAGCTCAAAAAATAAATTTTAGTTACCCTACCCCTTATTTTTTAATAAGAAAATACTCCATTTTTCCTCATTTGTTGCAGATTAAATATTTTATAAAACAATTCTGACGACTAACATTTTGAGATATTTGGCAGATCAAAAGGAAATACACTTTTCTTTCTGAAGCAGTCATATAAACTTGGGGGTAGCGGGCTTGGTTTTTCCCATTATCAAATGTGGGTTTTTTTCACTATTCTTGAGTCAAAAATCAAAATCGCTTCAATCGCTACACCAATTATTTTAAAAACATACCCAAAATATGAAAACAAATATCTGTGTTGCATTATAGTTGCTTTATAATGAACATAAAGATGTTGTACAGCAAAAATTAACTTGCTGTAAAAAAAATTGAGACACACTGACGATTTTTAATAATCAATCAAGCACAAAAATTCTGAAATTTTGGCCGTTTGTGAAGTGAAAGAAATACACAGAAATGCTAATTTTCAAAAATGGCGGTCATAATGGTCATTTTTTTTAAATTCTTCTAAAAAGAGACAGACATCTAATTTTTTGCTACATTTTTGAGATGCATATTTGCTATCGAAATTGATAATTTGTTAGATGTTACGAAAATATCTCACGTGGGATCAAAACGAGATTTAAAGTGATTGAAACCTCACAAGAGCAGATCCTTAAATGAGTACAGTTATTTACTTTTTGCAATTCAATACTTATCAAAGAACAATTGGTAGCAAATTCGCTAAACTCTTTGAAAACTGTATTAGTGAGGGGAAACTTATTTCGTCCCATACAAATGTAATTGGACCGAAAGACATTAGTTTATGAAACGTATGCAGACTTAACAATAGTATTTATAATAAAAGGATATTTGTGTAAACATTAGTTGTTGATTTTGATTTAGCAGACACCCTAGGAGAACGGGAACGTGTTCGTTTTTTGTATCCGTTGAATTAATTAACAACGGGTCATGCTTGTATTTGTTCTCCTTCTTACACTAAACTGTAGCAAGTGGTGTCCTCTTTGTTTCCTCGTGTCTCTCTAGTTACCTCCCTTTGCAAAGCCATACGCGAAGGCAATGTTAATCTGGTCAAATTCATCGGCAAATTAAACAGCTTGCATTTGGTAGTTTTATTGAATCCAACTTGACCAAGAATTGAAATATTATTGCTATGGACCATATAACATATCAGAAAACTTGGTAAGATATCATTCATTTTCACATCATAGTATCACTCATTGAAGTTCTACCCCTTAATGGATTTTGATGGTCAAAGGTCATCGTTGATCAAGTAGTTGCTTCTTTCCATGGAAACAGATATTTAGCAAAACAAAAACAAAATCACAAGAAAACAAGTTTTACAAATTATGTTAAACCGTTTCCAAGCCCGGAAAAGTGAGAAAACAGAATTATTGTGTTTCTAGCTTTTTTCAATGAAGACGGAAAAAGTAAATATCGAAAACCTCTCCAAAGGCAAAAAACACAACAAGGGCACTAACTTGATATATGATAAACCCTCGGAAGGACGCATGCAACACAGGGACAGACGATGCCCATTTTAATACACCCCGCAAAAGCGTTTCGCGGGGGATAATTAACCAGGGAAATTGGCATTATACCTGTATTGCTAAATAATTCTGAATCTATACAGTAACATTATTTGTATTAAACACACAGCTTAATTTGAAAATTATGATTTTGTCAAAGTTTTGGAAAAAATTTGAAGAGACAGTCGGAAGTTGTTTTCAACATCTACAGTGGGATTTTGATTCTTTGACATGATCAAGGAGAGTTTAAAGGAAGCTGGCTTGAGCACAGAATCGATGCTTGAGCATGAGCACGGTTTTATGAATACGGGCCCAGTTCTTTTTCTCTTGAGTTTTTTTTCAATAGTCCCTGCATTAATCTGTTGGCTTCCCTGTGACAGCCATTGCCCTGCTCTTAGCTTAAATGTTTTTGTTTAGCATACGTAGCTGAATTTGTCGATGAGCTTATCTGAACTGGTAATCAATACCATGCCAAATAATTTAATTCCCCTTTTACATCAGTTGCTTACCTCGATTTTTATTTAAACTTTTACCAACATGAACAGCTTACTACTAAGCTATATGATAAATGTAGCGCTTTAAATGTTCCTATCCTGAACTGTACCTTTCTTGAAAGTAACAACCCTGCCTCCCCAACCAATGGTGTTTACATGTCGCAGTTGATTCGTTATTCTAGCACTTGGTCTCAATAAAGTGTTTGTGGTGAAAGATGTCAGCTATTGACAAACAAAGATTACACAACACAAACAAATGCTGCACCTTTTAAAGTTTAATAGTAGATGCAGTATGCCGAACAAAAATCATACAACTGTTTTGTCCTCCTACGACTCTTCAGTGATGCTAGGGGCCAAAAGGTGGTAATCAAAAAATTCTAAACAAGTGTAAAAGCAGAAGGGTCAGGTACGTCGTGTACAACAAAATGTTTATATTATGTACCGTGCCACTATTCAAATGAGATAAATGTGGCTCCAGCACACCTTGGGGGATAAAAAGTCCACCAGCAGAGTCTGCCACCCACTATCATGAAAGTGTATGTAACACACACAAATGCTTCATCCTTTACTACACAGGGATTCGAGCGTTGCAGGATGATGAGGGCTACGGACAAGTTAATTTGTATCTGTCAGTGATATGGAGTTGGATGTTTTTGAATATGTTCATAAGTGTGTTCACTTGATGTGATTGAGATAAATGACTCAGTTCTCATTTTTTTATGACATACTTTTTATTTGGACGTAACTAAGATTTACATGACAGGTGTCTTCGATGAAGCAGAATATGCTTAATCTTCGGAGACACGTGGTCTTATTATCATTTACTTGAACGTTGGTTTCCATGTAAATCGGTTCTTCGTTCATATAACGCCCATTATTCGGATAATGGTTTTGTTGACACTTTGGTTTTCTCAGATTTTTTTTATTGCACCAAGCTTGACTACGGTCACGTGTAGATTAACACTCTCCACAATCGTAATTACGGAAATATTTTCCGCCGCCACTAAAGCAAAGCAATGTTCCAAAGAAAAACAAGGTTCCATAAGCGTGTCTCTTTTTATCACTTTGTTATTGTTTTCAATGAAACATTAATTTACACGCATTATGATCATAGGAAAGGAAACTTCTAACACGAACAAGAAGTAATTTGTCACAGTCATTGACGCTATCTACATGTTTCAAATCCGTAAAAGCAGCAGATAGAATCGATGTTAAAGATTGATTAAGTTAGTCGGGACATCGCTCTTACTAGAACGCCGTCATTAAAAAGCTGTTGTCTGAGAGGTCGGGTGTGCGCTGTTTATCAGATGTGGCAGTTGAGTGTCCAAGATGGATTTACAATTCAGGAAACTACTTCTACTTGTTAAAGTGGTATTTATTGTCTGGAATATATCTCACACTATGTCAGGTAGTTACAGAGGAGTAATTATATTATAATAATAATTTCTTAAAGATATCTGTTTTGACCATTTATTGTAGAATGATGTATAATAATATATTTCCTATTTAATTATTAACATTTCATATTTCCTGGTTTAAAAAGGTTTTTATTTCGTTGCTGACGTTAGGGATAACAAATGTTATTTCTTGTAGATATACAAGACTGATTTGAAGGATGGTATTTCTATCAAGGGATGATTATTTTCTGTCACCTATATGTTTCGTTTTAATTCATAATAGATATGTTTAAGAACAAATCATCACATTTGCGTTCGATGCCTTAATGGAGAATGGTTGACATTTGTTGTTACATAGAAAATGATATACAAAATACCGTAGAACAGTTAATTCTTTGTTTTTTCTTCCAAAATAAATTTGATATCGTAATTCAAATTGTGACTTGTGACATTTATTTTTATTGTTTAGACTTGCCTTTGTGTTCAGAATACCTCGTGTCTGGACTGTACGGTGTGGAGGACTCGGCATTGACCGCCTCAAGTATATGGAAGGGTAACACGCATGCGTGCGGGCCTCAAAACGCTAGACTACATTTCGATGGTTCCACATCGGGTGCTGCCTCATCATGATGTGCTGGCACTAGCAATGACCAGCAATACATACAGGTATTGTTTTTATCTAACTGGTACTCCGATATATGTGGACGTTTACTGAATTATGGAAGCTGTCAGTGTTACCCACATAAGCCTTCGGGGTGTTAGCCATTTCTTCATAATAAAAGGCATAAAAAAGTATACATGATGCTCAATATCTATGAGTATACAATAAACAACAGCATTATATATATTGACTTTCTAACGTTTAAATCTATCGGAAAATATAACAAAGTAATAAGACCGTGATCTGAACTTAAGGTGCAAAATCTAGTGTAAATACAAATAAAACATCTAGTTAAGTGAGATTAAAGTCATAACTAGGTAGTGATATTAAAGCATATCTTGGTTATTGGTTACTCACTATGAGCTCTCACTAAATCGACGCATCATAGAATCAGAAAGCAGGTCAATACAGAAGAAGTCGGCCAATACAAGATTTGCCGCGAAACATGTACGTTTACGACGACCGGAAATTGCGTCATAGACGTCAAAAGGAAGCCCATGGAAAAGGGAAAAACACAATGGATGATGAATATCTTCAATAATGATAATTTCAAGGTAACCAAGATAAATTCTGCAAATTTTGTTTTCAGGCAGAGTTGATTCTGAACTGTACTCTCTAGCCTAGACAACAACCTAAACATTTAGATAAGGGTTTTTCAAACGGATTCGGATTCAAATTTCAATTTTTTTTATTGTCATTTCTTTATTTTTTTTGAGTGACGTCGACATTCTTCATTATCTACACTAAGGTCACATGCACGGAGCTACATAATGACGTGTTTTAATTTTGTATTGTACCGAGCCTTTGATAGGCCGAAATGCTGAAATAATAAAGAAGATGTCTTGTGTAGTAATGCTGTGCTATTTAATTGTCCCAGAGTTAATTTATAGAGTCATCTTAAATAATTTATGCAAATATTGTGTAGATACAAATAAAGCATCTAGCGAAGTGAGAATAAATTCATAACAAGGTGTTTACTTTTGGTCTACATTACCAATAAACATGTATACCACGCCCAAGGCAAGATCCGTGTTATGATACCATAACACTGGCGTAATGATATTAAAACACATCTTAGGGATTGGTTACCCACTATGTTTATGAGCTCCTACTATATCGAAGCGTTATAGAATGAAAGAGCAGCCATATTAAAGGTGTCCTAACACACACATATGCTGCACCTTTTTTTAATTTAGTAAAAAGAGAATATTTCAGTAAACAACTATCGTCCATGACCAGGGATGATGAACTCAAGCCGGTTCGAAATCGAGACGAAGGGGCTCACAGACTCTCGCACATCTATGACCGAGACATAAACAAAGCGAGGTTGAATCCGGTTAGAAACAACCTAGGCGATATCAACTCGTACACTATTTATATACATGTATTTGTCACATAAAACATTTATTGGTTGTGTTAAATAGTCTTTACATAAAAGGTATTGTTGTTGTAGCAACATTTAAAAGATTTTCAAGGCATCTTTTCGTATTTTTATTTGTATCGATATCCAATACATTGATGTCATCAGCACGATTGAATGTACATCTAATATATAAATTTCTAACTAACCCGATGATTTCAGGTACATTTCCCGAGAAAAACAAAAGTAGATACGGTGATGCTACAAGGGCGAAACAATAAGTGTTGCCCCGAGTGGATTAAGAAATATCACGTCATGTACAGTATCGATGGCATCACGTGGACAACTGTGACGTCAGCAAGCCAGCAACCAGAGGTACCTTAAGGCTTCCGGGGTACTATCTGTTGTATTCTATCTTTGTCTTTTCAGTCTTGCGTATAAAATGTTAGCTCATTAGAATTTTAATGTATGCCAGTGTACTAAGCTCGGTTTTGAACTATAATCAATTTTTCTATTTTCATATCTAGATAAGGAATTGAAAATCGTAACTTTAAAACAAATACATTAAGAATATGAATTAGACTCATCTAAAATATTTTCACAGCATAATGATAGCGTGGTTTATTTTTTCCTGTTGGTTGTTTTTTTTTTTGCTTAAGTTCGTACTTTAATGTCAGCTTCTTAGTTGTTTTCGTTGTTTTCCTACAGTTGTTAACATATGTATTTCAGTTATTTACCGGGAACACGGACAGAAACACCGTAGTCAGGTCGAGTATCGTCCCAATTATCACAGCAGTGTATCTCCGTATCAATCCTAGAACTTTTATTAGGTATGTGAGTGTCCGCTTCGACGTCAGTGGTTGTTACAGCGCTGAAGAAACAAGTATGTATCATTTGTCATTCTTGTCTCTTATATCTTTTTTGTATGACTTTTGTTCTGTTTATCCACCAAAATACCCCCAGTTCAATCTCCACGCTCAACTACGCTGTCTACACCCCTAAAATGTGTCAAAGCAAATCTAAATCCTTTGGATATTACAATGGAACGAAAGCCGACTTTAAAGCCTGTCATTTGTATCGTTATGTGGCCGCGAGATTCGTTTGTTTTTCATCTAGAACGAAAAGTCTTGCATCACCAACAATTTGTCGCACGAAGAACCTTTAGTTTTAACTTTAACATAACGCAGGGGTATAGAGAGCGTAGGTGAGGATAATCCCTTGATATCGAGTATGCTATATTCTGATAATTAACATGACTTTTAGTAGCAATATTTTGATCCGAAATTCCTGAAAGCAAACGTTTATTTGTTAATGCTTTATTTCAGAGAGTCGTTCATAGTGTTTCATGTGATATCACCTTTTTATCATACGCATGCATTCAGCGTATCGGACATTTTGTTTAAAAAAACAAGAGAAAAAAAATCTTGCTGTATCTTTTATTTTTTTGTTTTTATGTTATTGTTCCTTGCATCAAGTTATCCCCCTTTCCCCAAAAATATTTTACATGAATTTAAGCAGCCATATTGGTTCCATACCTTCACTTACAGTTATTCATATTCCAGATAGCCGTTCAGAATTTCATAGATTGCCAATGATTCCGTTACCAGACTTTGAACAGAACGTTTTGTTTTTGACACCATCTAACTCACTCCAAAAATGTGGTCAACAGTGTCACAAGGACAAAACTGCCTTTCCTTTAATTTTGACATCAACCAAGGAACTTGTCGCGGCTTTACACCGGCGTGGATTGGCGTATATGCAGCATCGTATGAAGGAATAGCACCCTTTTATGTCAACACAGGTATTACTTACTGCTATTTTGGCCCAGGACAGTTAGATGACGTCATTTACCTACGGACTGGAGTCAAAACGGCGCCGTTAAACGTTTCAGTGATGTACAAAGTATGACGTTTCGCAAGCAATAATATACAAAATAAATATGAATAAAACAATCTGAGGTCCTATTTATGAAATATTGATTTATGACCAGAACTTATAGATGCCTGTGATATGTACGTCTGATGTCATGATGACGAGTTGAACTTTAATATGGCTTATATTAAAGTAAAACTCAGGTCACTTGGTTACCGTCCGATCTTGAACGAAACCATTCTATACAGAGTGAACGAGATCAACATGAACCAGACGACCGCTGCCGATATCTGTAGACAGCAGTACTCACAGCTCATCAAGGTCGACTCGGAGTCCGAAATGTTGGGTCTGCAGAACATCATCGCCGGAAATACTATACTGAGTAAGATGAGACACAGGGTTGTGCCTGTTTTAAAATGTAAATTGATTGTGCAATTCTATGAAAATCCACAGGCACTTATTACCAGGAGAATAACCATCTTTAGATATAAGTATATAGCAAAATATGAATAATTAAAAACAAATATTAAACAAAATCTTCCAATTTTCTTTTTATGTTAATAATTATCTTAAACCATAATGAAAATAAATGCCAAATTCCAGCTTGGTACGTCAAGCGGTTAAATTTCACAAAAAAATCGACACTTAAAAAGAGAGTAGGTATGAAAATCAGTGGCAAAAAATACCTCCGACCTCCGCACAAGTACCTGTGTGAGAATCAGCCTAATTACCTGTTCGGGATATGCTATGGACAATCCATTCAGAAATACGTTACGTGGACTGATTTGCGACGACACTATTATGTTCAGAAATTGTAGAAAAGTTTACCAATGTGTTATTTCTATTTAATTGACGCATTAATGAAATGAATACATAAGTACCATGGAATATGACATGGTTATATTATGTTTATTTTCAGGCCAGGACCACTCACACCTGTTTGTGTCCGGGAGGTATGTTTCCCCACAATGGCAGTACAGTGACGGCGAACAGATTAACAGCGCCCTCTGGTCTCCAGGCAACCCTGTCCCCAGTCAAAGTCACTGTGTCATGTTGACACAGACAGGTCTCGCCAGTGCTGATTGTACGGAGAGACGTTTCTCCATCTGCGGGTTATTCTAAAGCCAGCAATTCTCGATTTGAGATTAAAATAACTGTAGTTTGAACTGACGTCCATGAAAGAAAATATTCCGCTTAACCCGTTCAAGTGAAACAATATGAGCTTTAACATGCTGTTGCTGACAATTACTATTCATAATCCTTTTTGTTTGAGAATTTCGATTTTCTCAAAACCATTTGCTATATCCAAAGCATTTATTTATTTTTTAAAGTGACTGATATGTTTTGTTTCCTCGACCTTAATCGCATTAACAATTAAAATCTGCGGTATATAATATATACATATGTTGTATTCTGCGGGATAATAAAAAAATCGCCTCTTTTTCGGTATTCTCTTTTTTATTGTTTTCATAATATATCTTAATTGCAAAATGCATGACCTACAATTTTCACACAAATACAATTTATCGATATGAATACCGTTTTATAATTACCCGCGTGCAACTGGAAAGTTTAAAATATGAGCGGACGTCAGCGTAGGACAATGAAATGTAGAACTTAATTGAAAAATAGATCCAGGAAAAGCCGCTAGGTTGTTTAATCAACATTTCCTTAACCGTAATATATATTTCATTGGTTGTTTTGGTTGGTTGTTACTTTTGTACGAGTAAGTTCAAAAGTTCACAAAGGTCAAACATAGACCCATAACTTAGCCAAAAACATTTTTACTATTTTCATCTGTTTATTCTTCAATTCCCTTGTGCATATCGTAACTTAAAGAATTATCGCAGCACCACTTTTATGACTAAAACTCTCAATATGTAAAGTGTGTAGAGCTACCCGCTTAAGAAATGGCTTGGTGGTCAAAAGAAGCCTTAGAACGAATTTTATGATATGGGGTTCGATCCCCGTAATCGTCATACGCATGGAACTTTCAGAGAAAGTGGTTTTCTCCTGCAAACACAACTCCAACAACCCAGGTGGAGTATAAAATGCTCTGGGGTGGATGTTGCAGTATCTGTGATGTAGCATTCGAGTGTGGTGGCACTATAAAAGATACCGTTTGAAACACGGTCCCACTACAAATAGAACACAAATCATCTCCAGCACACACGAATACATACACACACACATATGGAAAGGGAATTTGAAATCATGTAAAAAAAACATTGCTAAACTCCCTAGGGGAGCATACAGCCGGTGCTCCGATTTCGGCATTCTTAGCTAGCATTCAACGATTCTAGCATTACTCGCGTATTCATTACTTACAAAGTGACATGTCCTGTTTCGAACCCACAACCCTTTGGTAACGAGCCCTGTGTCCTAACACTAGGGTGCCGTGCCTCCTTAAAAAGCACTGCACGAGAAAGAAACTATTTCAAAATGTACCGCAAGTGCCTGATGTTTTAGCAATTTTTTGGACAATTCCGGATAGAAATGAGTAGAGTTTTTCATATTTTGGGTCGGAGATTACGATCGCCTCTAAATCAGCTATCCAACTTGCAGGGTGTCCCACAGACTGTGGTTAAGCAAAGGGTTAGCATACCAAATAGCCTTACACCAACGCTAAGACGCTATAGTTCAGTGATTCATAAACATTGGTCATACACTAGCAAACAAGATAGTCCTAACACCGCGGAAATAATGCAATTCGGTGGTTCAAAAATGGTACTTATACTCTAACATATCAGACAGTTCAACTTAGCTCGAAGAAATTGTAACTTAGTGATCATAAGCTTACGGATATCCAACAAGATATTAACACAACACTTACAACCATGTTCGTTACTTTTGTTAGAGTCTCAATATATGTCTGAATCGTGACGAAACAGGTTGAACAGGTTAAATTCTGATTTAAGAAATCCCGATAAATACCATTTTATCAATTTGAACGCTTAAACCAAATAACAATATTCCAACCCCCATTATAATCCTTCCCCCCTATGTTTATTACTACGTTTTCTTCATTTGCTCTTTTTTACTCGGAGACAAAGAGGAGTCCACACACAGTGGAACTCACCGCGTTTATCAAGTAGCAAGAAGCAACACTCTATCACAGGTACAGTGTGGCTCACTGATGTCACAGTACAATGGGGTTCACCCCATCATACGTACAGTGGACTATTTCACACAATAACCGTTGTCACGGGTACAGCGAGGTTATACTACTTCTACGTACTAGACATACTTAGACTTATTTAAATGTGATAATATTATTCGTTTATGTTATTTCATTATTTTGCAGTTCAGAATCATCCACACTCAATGTTTTTAAAATGCGTTTTTCTCAATCCAAAACTGCATAAAAATACGCAAATTAGCATTGTTTACAGCGCCTTAAATGTCAAAGTTTTTGGCAACAACGCCATAAGATTAACACTAAAGATAACTAACCAGACGCGTGGCGTTCTTAAAAGAAATTCCAGGTTTACACACACAAAACAAAAATAATAGAAAAATCCGTGTGATCCATATACGTTTCGTGTAAGTAAAATAAATAAGTAATGAAATAAACATGACATAATACTTTCAAGAACATGTTTAGTCTTCATTTATTAATCATTACCTGTCTGAATATTTATTATTCTATCCATAAACAAAAGTTCAATATCAGTTCTTTTGGTCATTGTTTATCACTCCTTCGCTTTTAAATGTTGTTTTTTCTACCGTTCTACGCTCTCTGAGACAGAATATAGAATCTATGTTTTTCCCTGAAATAATGGGTTAGTTTCCTGCTCTGTTGGATAGTAAGGTAGTTCAATTCTGAATGATTTAAAAACTAAATTAAAGAAGAATACGTCGAACTTTGCCATGAGAAACAATTTTGTTGGAAATTATGAAAGAGACAAATACATGTATATATCATGCATCTGAACATGTTCAAATAAAGCCATTCGACAATGCAAATACAGCTTCATTAATAGTTTCCCACCACTTTTTAATCAATTAGCACAGACTTTGTCAGTGGTACTTTCAAAACACATTCGTCATAAAATACAGGAAATTCAAATTGTTTACATTATAGAATAAGAGCAACGAACATACAATTCATCATGCGCACTTTTCACACGTAACATTATTTCGATAAGTGTGTGAATGATGGTCATCTGGAAAATACAGTAAACCGCATGCAATTGGATTTGGAAATAAAACGAAGGGCATGAGAGGAATCCGAACTCTGGATCTACTAAAACGCTTTATTGATTAACTGAATGGAGCTATCCAACACAAAAAAAATATAATATGATATTATGTATAACTAGGTAGGAGGCATATGTAATATTAGGCATCATATGTGCCCACCCCTCAATTTCTAAAGGGGCAATATGACCATTTCAAAATTATGTGATGTTCTTCATGTACAAAAATATAAGTGCAACGGACACTACAATTATGTCTTTAGGTAGCCGTTTTGGATAATAATAGTATGATTCATTTAATCTATAAAGTCATTTTCATCAGTTCCCTCCACCCAAACCCTCTACTAGGCATTGCCTTCAACTCGTACGACCCTTTTGCCCGGGCCTTCAAATAGCTATGGGCTTAGCTACAGAGTAGTCCATTGTTCACGTGTGTCTATTGTCACAATTATTTCTTATGACAATCACTTTTAGATAAATCATCAACCGTTCTTTGACTTAAAAAGCGTAAGTCGTAGCACCCATTAGTTAACAGTTGTTACTTCTGGCGTCTGCGATGAACATCCATTTGGTCTCGTTTAAAACCAGTAAATATATAGGGATTGAACGGCGTTGTTTTAATTTTCATGCCGGTATGAATGCAAAGCGGTTACATTCATATTGCATGAAGCCCGCTAGGGCTTCATGGTCAATATGGATGTAACCGATTTGCATTCATACCGGTATGCAAATTAAAACAACGCCGTTCAATTCATATATTTACATTTTTACTACTTAACAATTGTCTAATTTATTTTCTTATTTATTGAACAACTGGTTAATCAACTGCGTTTGTTATTGCGCCGTCCTTTAAACGAAAAAGGCGGAACAGCCATAATTGTGCGTAAAATTGGCGCCAATAATCTTCCGTTGTCATTCGAACGTTTGACGCGGGGGCGTTCTCCATGTTATCCGAAGCGGAGCCGTGAGACTCCCATTGAACAAGACTAATATATTACGTCATAAGTAATTCACGTGAATGGATGTATTCATACTGTATTAGTAGTCTAATGTTTGTTGTCTTCAGTTGGTATATTCATATAGACAAGAAACAATCAGAATGTAAATATAAGTATATATGATAACAAAAATGCTCAAAACCTCGACCCTTGACTCTAGGACAGCCAAATAATCTACCGCTGAGCTGAAAGGAAATTCCCTTTAGTTCGAGCCAAGAAGGCGACCTTAATCTCATTAACAATTAAAATCTGCCGTATATAATATATACATATGTTGTATTCTGCGGGATAATAATAAAATCGCCTCTTTTTTATATTTGTTTACAACACAAACCATAAAAGTATCATCACTGCTTTATCAGCAAAGCGCGAGAATTTGTAGCGGTTTTTTTACGTCAAGTTTAAGTGACGTATAGCTTGACAACCATAGAAAGCACCATTTTGAATGAATTTCAATATTTTGCATACTGCAGCAATTAAATGGTAATATTTTCAAACATAAATGATAGATATTGAGTTTTTATTTAATAACACTAAGGATGGAGTCACACAACCACTTATTCTGTTTTTGATCCCTCTAACTTAAACTGTAAACCTACGCAGTGTAACATAATGGACCGTTTTCACTGGTCAATATTAAGGCTCTATTGTACTTAACATGCGAATATGGAATAGTTCGTATATCTCCACTGCATTGAATATATATTCTTATCAAATTTGAATTCGTGATATTTCATTAGTACTTAACTTTGACACTAACATATTTGTGTTGGCCGTATGCGGCCTCAGTTTCCTGGTAGGATTTCACGGATATCGAAGCACCGGAACTGTATAGTGTTTACGTACCAAACCTCGACACCGCACCGCTTTGGGGTTTGAAAAAGAAGTTTAGCGGTTCTCTTTGACACGTGTTCCTGAACATTATTTCTTTGTTTTTTCCAAATGAGTTATCGTTTAATATTTACAATTGCCACTGTTTTGAGCCGATAACCAACGTGTCAGCAAGTCTGTTTATTTTCCAATAACATGAGTGTAGAACGTGACCTTGTTCACCGCGTAGGAATACATGTATAATGTTTGACTTTCCACGTGTCAATGTTTACAAACAAACCGACAGCATACAAGCTTATACTACCATACGTACGAGACAACACAATTAAAGTTTTAATAGTTAAAAATATATTCGTGTGTATTGTTTTTGTTCAGTTTAAATGTAAATGCAAATAATGGAATTCAAATCCATTTTAAACTCAATTTTAAAACAAGAAACGCAATTTGTGTCGTCTGCTCAAGTGCCCCTGGTCAAGTGGTCGTGTTGGTCAGTCAAGTGGTCTAAATATCTCTAAGATAATGGCTAACTATGGTAGTTTTGCCATAAAATTACCGGACGAGGAAGAGATGAATGATTTGTGGGATTTTGACGACGAGGATTTGGACAACTTTTTAGCGACAATCCAGGCATCTGATTTAAACCAATTGACCCTGTGCTGTTTGACCATCCGGCCATTGAAGGGCTACCAAGACCAGAAATGCCGTGTGAAAGTACAATGTAGTCACTGGTGATGAGACCTGGGTGTTTTATTTTGAACCAAAGCGGAAGGTTGCCAACCGAATATGGGCCACTAAAAATGCCAGACGCCCAAGTATTGCCAAACAATACGAACAGTAAAGAATGTTTTGTATGCTATTTTTTTTTCACTAATAAGGGTCCAGCTATTCAAATCCCGGTGGCAAAAGGCAGAACGGTCACAGGCAAGTTCTATAAAAACGTTGTTCTGAGAAAGTTGAAGAACTACTACAAAAGTCGCCGCCCCAAAACAGGACTTAAGTATGTCCGACTTTTGCATGATAATGCACCCGCTCACAAGGCACGTATTGTCGTTACCGTCCTTCCGCACCCTCCGTATTCGCCAGCCTTGGCCCCCTGCGACTATTTTCTCTTTCCAAAACTTTAATATCATTTATATGGAAGGAGATACAATTCGAGAAATGCCCTTGGATCTGCTGTTTATCAGTGTCTGATGGGTGTATCCATTGAAGAGTATGAAAAATGCTTCCAAAAATTGATTGACCGGCTAAAAAGGTGTGTTCTGGCTGGCGGAGAGTATTTTGAAGGGCAGAGCAAATTAAAATGAGCAAAAGCACTTCCGCTATATGAGCACCGATGCAAGTGACATTATTTTTGGAACACCCCTCGTATATATATAAACTGTTTTCAATCTCAGAATAGATATATTATTCTCATTGATTATCTATACAGTGCTGATAGTTCCCCATGAGCACATATATTCAGCAGTGCATATGATCGGTTGTGATATCAAACTGTGATCAATAAATGTTAGAGATGAGGAGACGCATTAAAGCTATCAGCTCTATACTAATACATTAACGTTTTGTCTCCAATAACATGATTCACTGAGTAGAATGATCCAATGCCCTATACTTGTACAGATGAAAAAACTCCATTAACAAAAAAACTACATGAATGTTTGTTATTTGCCTGAACGGAATAGCGTTGTACATAATTGTAATGGATGCATTTTAAAATGCTTTATTTTGTTTAATCACATACTATAATGTATTATCTAGGGACTAAAATGAGTTTTTTTTAGATTATTATAATTTTTGGGGGAGGGGGGGGGGGCACATGACGTCACAGACGAACGTTCTGCAATCAAAATGGTGACTTTTTACATTCCATGTTTGCATGAAAATTGATGTTTTTTATGAACAAATGCCTCAAATGATGATCTTATTATAAAATGTTCTTACTTTCACTTTCATTTTGTATGAGATTTTTGAAACTAGTCATGAACTTCTATATAATCACAGAGCCTGGAGATTAACTGGTATTCTTGATATACCACGCTCATGAAACGTAATGAATCACAATTAATCGGTATTATTAATTCCATTTATTCAAGTGTCCGCGTATATTTTCTATAAAACATGTTTATATTGTATATCATTATGAGTCTGACAATTGATTACCATTGTAACAAGCACATATATGTTAATATGTTTTATGGACGTGTGTTTTTGAGATTTCAATCATGGTCAAGATTCTTTTCGATCTGACATGATGAATTTTTGTTATATTCAACAAATTAAAATCAATTTTTACAGAAGTATGCATCTGAAAGATGTGTCAAAATTCTTGATGTCTTTTATTTGTGGAACTTTTTTCGCAAAAGTAAGAGGCCAATTTTTGCAGCCATTTTTAAAACGTGTATTTCTGTTAATTTTTTGTATATCAATTAAATGCCAAACATTTACCTTTTATGCTCGATGGATTTCTTAACTAGTTAAAGAAATTTCTTTTCTGCTGTACAACTTTATGATATTCAATATCATTGTTATGTATATTGATAAATCATAATCTCTTGTTAAGTGATATTCAACGTCATATTTAAAATGACCTAATCCTCCTTCAACAAAACAAGGTAATATGATTCATTAAAGGGGAAGGGGGAAGCTGAAGGGGTCATTTTATTTAAGTAAGTGATAACAATGTCTTCTAGATTGTTCCTCTTTAGAATAAATGAAATGGTATTAATATAGATTCAAGTTGAATCATGCCATATTAACATGGATGTCATTTTTGTGGTTCGTAGAAAATGTATATAAATTATTTCAATAATTCACAGTTCATATATTGAGTGTATATAGACAATGTGGTACCCAAGACGTTCACAACATTTGCCGTTAGGCCTGAACACGTTAGCGAAACACACTAGTTGTCCTGTTGAATTTATATTGTTCAACTAGATATGTTTGTATACCTACAAGTTGCACAAGAAATTTTTAATCCGTTGTTCAGGCATATGTGCAAATACTTCATATATAGAGGATCTGTCACGTAGTCGGGCAGGTGACCCCATAACTCTTCACGAACCCCGGCCGCTATAGGATCTTTCCCCATCCTAAACAGATTTTGACTTTGCCGTTCTCACCAATTGATTTCAATATTTCGAACCAAATAACCCAACCTTTCGAATCAGGTCAAATGTAACGGCGTCCCAGTATAATACAATACAATGATCAGCGATTATCTGTTCTGTCATTTAAAGTCAGTAAAAACACAATTATGATTTTGTTCAAATCAAGAATGTTATGTGATAAAAAAATCCCATTTTTGTCTTTTGTATATCCTTTGTTGCATTCAATGACATTTAAAGGGGCATCCCGCGAAAGCCTAAATGCCTGTTCTTGAATATACATGGCGTCTGCACTACTAATTATACTTTCCTGTTATTCCCATATTCAAAGTCCACTCAAATGTCTATAATGACCACTTGCAAAATCGCATTCCTCGGAAAAGCCCAGATAAAAATAGCGGGGATGACGCAACGTGAGAGGTGTGCCGCAATTTCCCTGATCGGTTTGACGGAAGGGGCCATACGGAAGGGGACGCGTAATGTATACGGCTGATGAAACAGAGACAAAGTCCGTGTATAAACTTATTGAATCACATTCACATTAAAAATAGACATCAATTGCACACATACCGATATTCAAATGAAGAATAATTGTCGGCATATCGGGACCATATATCGACACCAGGAATTATCTATATTATATTTACCTGACCGAGGCCGGTACACATTGGTACGGAATACGACCATGGTACAAACCTTAATTTATGTAAAAGGTAATATTCACGAACTCAACTTTCAGATGATTTCATAAAAGGTATGTAGCATGCATTGAAAAGTACGAAAATAAAATGACATGTAATGTTTGCGATTTTTTTTACAACTCAATGTCTTGAGACATTTGTTTTTCAGACTATCTATATATATACAATGTACATTATAATAATAATAATAATATACAACATTTATATAATATACAACATTTATATAGCGCTCTATATAATTTGTAAAATTACTCTAAAGCGCTTCACAACATGTAGATAATAATTTGATACTTACACTGCATAAATAAAGAAGTTATTACAATCTAAGCTAATGTGATAATATAAAAAAATGCATATAAATACGAACTACATCTACTGAAGATAAACAAATATCAGTATATACATGACGTCTAAGTTGTCCATAATATGCAGACGTGAAAAGGTACGTCTTTAGAAGTTTCTTGAATTTGGCCAGAGTATTTTTTTTCGGATAGCGGATGGTAATCTGTTCCACAACGTGGCCGAAACTTTCCCAAAACACCGGTTTCCATAGGTCACAGTACGAGATTTTGGGACACACAACAATGATTCTGTCTTCGACCTCAGTGATCGTGACGACTGATACAGGGTAACTAGCTCCCGTATGTACTGGGGAGCTGTTCCATCAAGTGCCTTGTATGTGTATACCAAGATTTTGTATTGTGACCTGTATTGCACAGGTAGCCAGTGCAATGAATACAGAACAGGAGTGATGTGTTCCCTCTTTCTAACCCGAGAAACGAGACGTGCTGCCGTGTTCTGGACCTTCTGTAGGCGACTTGTCAATTTGTCAGATATACCACAGAGTAGGGCATTTCCATAGTCCAGCCATGAGGTAACAAGTGAATGAACCAAAATCTTGCATGCATCGGCAGTTATAAACTGCCGTATACAACCGATGTTCCTGATCAGGTAGTAACAGGATTTGGCAATAGCATTCACTTGTTTCTCCATGTTCAGTGAACTATCAAAGTACATCCCTAGATTTTTAACAGTTGGGACAGCCTCTACAGTACTTGTTCCGACCTTGAGCTGGAGAGCCGTTGATTGCTTACACTTTGGAGAAAAGACGATCAGTTCCGTCTTTTCCTGATTTAGTTTTAGCATGTTGGCATTCATCCAGCTTCTGACATTCATAATCATTTAAAATCTATCCAACTTTCAGCGTCTTCACACGTTAACACGTATCACGGAATGCGAATATTTAAGTCCACACACTATTATAACGACACACTATAAGCATGACTACATGTATGTCAGATTTGGAACTGTGGAAAAACTTAATTATAACTTCCCGTTATGAATATGTTATGATAATTCCGCTTTCTTTTAACATCTTTTTTGTCGTCTTGTAAAGGGACGGTGACCTTTAAAAAAAACCTGCAGGAATGGAATATACATATACATGTAGGTATATGTTGTATAACTTTGGTTTTTTTTTATTCCCCCCCCCCCCCCCCCCCGTTATGTATATATTTTTCGTATCAAATTCAATACCGGGGTCGCAACCCAATGATATTTGTGCCTTCACTAATTTATAGATTTAGTGTGAATATCACTTTTTTTACGCGTGAAAACTTATTTTTTAATTCCTTTTGTCCAAATTGAAGCCGTATGTACCTCGGTCGCACGTCCCGTTTTACAACGTAATCAAACGACTTTTTCTGTTATGGTATATATTGTATTTGAAAATGTCTTTCTATCCAGCAATATAATTAGCTCATACTGTTTTACTGGAACATAAGATTTTATAAAGGGAATATTATAAAACACACTTTTAAGTTTAATACTACACACGCATTTCATTCAACATAAGACTGAAACAGTTTCCCCTTGGGTAGCCTCAAAACCAAATCAAAGCTTCATTTGTGCATGTTAACCGTTACACAGAAGAAATATGTAACATACACACAATAGAACAGGTAGTTTCTCCTTTGAATACTTTCCATCTCTCAAAATGATTCCGTGACGCAGTCTTGCGTCATATTTTGACCATTCGGCAACTATTCGCTTAGAAGTGAGGCTTTATCGTGGTGTAACGGTAATAGCAGATAGAGTGTTTACAATGGAAACGGCGCTTGCTGCGCATGCGTTGGTAGGTGGAAATCCCTAATCAGAACGTCTGGCTAGACGTTTTGGAATTCCACTAGTTATTTCGAAATTATTTATTTTATGAATACATTTCAGCAAAATCCGATCGTCGTAGTCCATAAGAACACCCACTCGATATGTCTATGTAATATTTTTAAAAAAATATATGAAAAAGCTAACTTTCGCGGGATGCCTCTTTAATATTTTTGATAAAACGATATACTTACATTTTTATACGGATGTGTGTTATCTATTTCATTATATTTACTGCAGGTCAGATTAATATTCAATAAGAAATTAATGTTAGCAATGTCTTTGTCTTTGAAGTTATTTTTTAAACTTAACAACATAAATGACACAATAAACATATTATATTCTGAATAAAATCTTCGCAAACGCGATGGAAAATTATAGAAATATTTTCTATTGTTTGTCATCATTTATTTACCCCAACATCCCAAATCACGACGAACAATAACAATTTTGTAAAGTGATTAAGAACTTGATTTCGCATATTATGATGTTTTCGATGTCATCATGTTTTATTATAAGATGAAAAGACAAAATGCGTGTGTTTGGCAAATGCTGGTCAAATGGTTCATTTGAGCTCACGAATGGTTTAAAAATATATTTCACCAACATGGTACCTTGCCCTAATTTCTGGAAATCCCTTTAACTTAAAATCCCCATAAGAAAACATAACGGAAGTTGAGGAGAACTCAACAGTTTAGGAATTATCATGAACATAATAATTATTTATGTAATGTAATGGAAATTTTATATTAAGGAATTTCTTTAAGTTATTGAAGATTTATGAAACTTGGGCTTGATAAGTTGTTCATCAGAAGCCAGAAATCATTGACACTACAAGAATGATTAATTTAAAAAAACAACTAGTTAGTATTGGAAAGATGACGTAACACACACATATGCTGCACCTCTTAAATTTAGTAATAGATACAGTATGCCGAACAAATGAATTAAACTGCATCATATTGCTGTTTCGTTCTCCTAGGACTCTTCAGTGATGCTAGGGGCCAAAAGGCAGGAATCAAAAATTTATATGTAGAAGCAGAAGGGTCAGGTGCGTAAAACCCCTTTAATTTATTAATTTAGAAGTAACATTAAACTAGTTCTGTATAATTTCAAATCGATCTACATGATAAGTATGTGGTTGTGTCTGCAGACAAAGCGTCTAACAATTTGATCATTGTTTGCAAACGCTATTACATTCATTGCTTACAAAAAGAACTAGGCCTGCTTGATAATCTAGGTAACCCTACTTACACAATGACCGGTTTTCCGAAGGATGAAATACTTTCGAACCATGCTTCAGTATAACAATCTTTCCAAGTACTGGTTAATGAGCAAGACGCTGACCTACCTTGTCTTTATTGGATACCGAAACTACACAAGGATCCTTATTCTCACCGTTTTATCGCTATTCTGCTAATTGCTCGACCAAGTCGTTATCAAAACTTACTACTACCATTCTTGGTACCATAAAATCAGGGCTTCAGTCTTATTGTGACACTGTATACTCCAGAAGTGGCATTAATGGGATGTGGATTTTAAAAACTCGAAAGATCTTTTGATCAATCTTGAACGCCCCCTCCTAAAAAATGTCTTTTTGGTCAAAACATTTGATTTTTCCACCCTGTACACAAAATTGAAGGAACGTCTTCGATTTCTTGTTATGAGAGCTTTCTTTTCCAAGAAAGGCGGACGACGATACAAATATATGGTAGTCAGCCATCTTGGAGCATACTTTGTGAAAAACACGGCAAAAGCTAAGAGAGAATATACTGAAGATGATATAGTAAGGATGATTGAATTCCTGGTCGACAATATTTTTGTTGAGTTCGGAGGTAAGATTTTTCAGCAGACTGGTGGCATTCTTATGGGAACAAACTGTGCCCCACTCTTAGCTGACTTGTTTTTGTTTTTATACGAGGCTGAATTTGTGGAAGAGCTAATCAGGACTGGTAACAAAAACCTTGCCAAATCTTTTAATTTCACTTGCAGATATATCGACGATGTGTTTTCTATAAACAACAAGAAGTTTGCTGACCACGTCGATCGTATATACCCTTCTGAACCTGAAATTAAGGACACAACAGGCTCTTCTTCATCAGCTGCTTACCCCGATCTCTACTTAAACTACGACCAACATGGACAGCTTACTATTAAGCTATACGATAAACGTGATGATTTCAATTTTCCGATCGTGAACTTTCCATTTCTTAATAGTAAATTCCTTGCTTCTCCAACCTATGGTATTTACATGTCGCAGATGATTCGATGTTCTAGGGCTTGCTCGAAATATCAGGATTTTCGTGATCGATGTCGACTGCTACCAAACAAACTAACAACTCAAATATTCGAGAGATGCAGGTTGATTAAGACTATGGGCAAGTTTTATGGTCACCATCTTGATCTCATCGAGAAATGTTCTGTATCTTTGTGTGGTATGAAGATGGACGTTCTTGAGTTTGCTTATAAGTGTTTACTTGTTGTGATGACAATAATAACTCGGTTCTCATTTTGAGGATTGATGCTTACTTTGATGTGACCATGATTTACATGGCAGATGTCGTCAATGAAGCAATGTATTACCAATCATAATTGATAATGCGGGATTTAAAGCTACGTGATATTCTGATTAAATCCCAACTTAGTTCTCTACATTTATTCTGTCTTTTACAGATAAATCTCTGAAAAGAATATCTCACTTTAAGACACAACAACTTCCAAATAAATAAATATATGAGAATGTATCTCTGAAATGTTAATGGAGCACACTCCTAGCAAAATAGTTCATCCAGACTGATATGATCTACCATGTATCTATTTGGAAGCGGTTGGTTCGGTTTATTTTGTTTTATGTCCTATTAACAGCCAGCGTCATTTAAGGACGACCTCATCGCTATCTGCACGGCGTTACTAACGCCCTCATAAAAAGCAAATGACAAGACTTTCTCCGTACCTCCCTGACTCATTTGTATAGAGTTTCACGAGGGGGATTCTGTATTCATGTTTTAATTACTAATAAAAATAGTTATCAATCATAGTCAAATTATTAAACCTCTACATGTGTGTATTACTAAGACCTGTTACATGGCAGAATAATTCCTCAATTACTAGATTTTGTAAGAAACATGCGGAGAGTTTATCTTTTGCATAGATCAAAACTACCTATCTAAGTAAGATACTCTTCTCTTTGATCTATAAAATACCAAGTCAATTTGTTCTTTACTTTTCATCATACGGATGACCGCCTGGTGAGAGAAAAACTCATTTTCCAAACCATGCACTCTAATGAGTATGTCTCCAGCCTTCAGACCCGCAGCCTTTGCAGGTGTGCGTCATCAACAGCCTTGGTATAGTGACCTGCTCCCTCCCTATCTCCATCTAAGTCAAAATAAATAAGAGAATACCGAAGCGTTTAGTCATAATCCAAGTTCAAAATCGATTAAACCAGGGCCAAAATATGAACAAGGAAAGATTCACATGGAGACCCTTGCAAAAGTACAAAAGAATAAGACCAGGTGTTCCGGAAGAGTAAGCGCTTTCTGCTTCATCGACGACACCCGCCATGTAAATATTTGTCACATTCAAGTAAACGTCAAGTTCTCAAAATGAGAACCGAGTATCAAAGCGACAACCGAGGGAGGAGTTCAACCAAATGTGGCGATGTAAGTCATTGAGTTCAACCCGATCAAGATAATATAGTTGATAATAGCAACATTAAATAATACTTTTGATGTTATGCACACTCTTCAATTATGTTATCATTTTTGGCAATAACCAAATCTCTAGAGACGTTTATGTCAATAATGATATTCTTTCTCTCTATTCCATTTTTTTTTAATTCAAATTGAGTATGCCTAGATCTAGCAAGCGTTGTGGAATTTCTGTGTGCATTCTAATTTGTCAAAACATCATAGTGCTGTGAACTTTCATTAGAAAATTCCGCTTTGTTACATGGTGCCATAAGAGAAATGTGACGTCATTGCTCAATGGTAGTTTGCTGCTGTATTTGTATATATTGTAATTCTAACGCGGTTGAATCAGCTCTGGATGCATCAATAACAGACTGACCTTTTTTAAAGTCGGAGCAACTCTCTCTTTCTCTCTGATTAAATTAGGTTTACTATTATGATGATGATAATGATGATGACGACGAAGCTGATTTATTGATGTCATGATGTTGATAATAAGGCAGTGTTGATAATGAAAATGTGTGAGTCTACATGTGTTGTAAATGAATATTCATGTGAAATTTCTGAAAAATAAAATAAACATAAAAATAAAAAATATTTTCCTATAAACTTCCTTTTCCTATTTTTTAACGACACGTATTGAAATGTTTAATACTTACCATAACAAATAGAAATCACTTCCTTCAGACCACTGTGGATTTTGATCGCTGTAACCTGGACGAGAACGACAAGCAGCGCTGATATCAAGAATGGAACAAACACCAGATATACACTATATACATTAGTTTATTACACTTCCTTTACATATTTATAATACATCTCCCTCACAACTATCACACACATACATCCTCACATATATAAATTATATGATATTGAACAGTTCTCCTCACTTAAGTTGGCCCTCAGGTAAGTGGTCTGCAATCCACAAACTGGATGATAGTTAGTCCATGACGGTCAACATGATCCACAGATCCCATATTGCATATATCTGCACACAGGGCATATATAAGTACCATACACTAGGATGATAACAACACATATATGTATATCAATAGCTGCAATTTCCACAAATGACTGTCACTGCTGCCCACTCAGGACTGCCTACAACTGCCTTCATACAGTTGCCCACAAAGGACTGTCACTGCTGTCCACTCAGGACTGCCTACAACTGCCTTCATACAGTTGCCCACAAAGGACTGTCACTGCTGTCCACTCAGGACTGCCTACAACTGCCTTCATACAGTTGCCCACAAAGGACTATCACTGCAGCCTACTCAGGACTGCCTACAACTGCCTTCATACAGTTGCCCACAAAGGACTGTCACTGCTGTCCACTCAGGACTGCCTACAGCTGCCTTCATACAGTTGCCCACAAAGGACTGTCACTGCTGTCCACTCAGGACTGCCTACAACTTCCTTCATACAGTTGCCCACAAAGGACTATCACTGCAGCCTACTCAGGACTGACTACAACTGCCTCCATACAGTTGCCCACAAAGGACTGTCACTGCTGTCCACTCAGGACTGCCTACAACTGCCACCATACAGTTGCCCACAAAGGACTGTCACTGCTGCCCAGTCAGGACTGTCTACAGCTGCCTTCATACAGTTGCCCACAAAGGACTGCCACTGCTGACCACTCAGGACTGCCTACAGCTGCCTTCATACAGTTGCCCACAAAGGACTGCCACTGCTGACCACTCAAGACTGCATACAACTGTCTGCCTTCATACAGTTGCCCACCAAGGACTACCAGACTACAATTGCCAGGACTGTCTGACAATAACACTGCCCACAGAGGACTTTCCGACTATTAGAGTCGTCCACACAGGACTGCTGGATCACATCACTGCCCACACAGGACTACATGATTATGAAACTGTCCACACAGGATATCATCCTGTCAATACACACAGGATCTTAGCATCATCATTGATATATCATTAAAAGTTGCCCACACAGGACTGGTTGATATGGCTACTCATCTATGATTATGTCGTCACCAACGACAGTCTGACAGCAACGTGGGTAAGAGCTGTAACGATATAAATGGTAATGTCTAACTATCTTTCCCTAATTATGTTATATATATATATACATTGTATAGTTACTAACTATAACCATATATGATGAACATATTTACATCAGATGTCAATCATCAATTCAGTAAACGTCTCTCATTGTTACTATACGATGTTATATACCGCTTATCAGAAAAAATACCAATATGTACCAAGTTTATATTCATTAAACTTGCAAAATTCATTACACATGTAATTAATTAAGATAAATTCAATAATATTGACACTCTGTTTCTAACGTATGCATGTAATTAATTTAAACATAACCGATATATACGTATACGTATTACCGGTATGAGTTGTACTCATTGGTCTACACTATGATACGCATGTACAGTATACACTTCAAATACAAACGCAACAGATTTCAGAGCATATATAAAATACATATGGGATATAGGAATGCTATTGCACTTACCGCACACTGTATTTTGCGCTTGGAAAACCCATTGCAAGCCGCTGTACACTGCTACGTTATAACACTAAGCTACATGTTTTCACGTACAAATGTCTCCGGTCCTACTAATTTACCTGCATTGAACTCAGATCCGGAGAGTCCGTAATTATTACAAATATAATAAATACATCTAAATTGTTTAAACAAAGTAAAACAAAATCATATATCAACTATAGACTGAATATGTACGGAATCTATAGAAAATATAGTTGATACTGACAAATATACTGGAATATATACAAAATATGGTTGGGACTGTGACAATCCCTCGGTATTCGTAGTACACGTCAGTATATGGGTCCACCACCAACAGTATGATCACATGTTCATTTTCTATCTTTGGGATGACTTCCTGCAAGAGGTTGGATTCAACGTTGATATCTACCACTTCAATGATTCTGTCACCAGCCTTCAAACCTGCTTGTTTCGCACCTGAACGCTCCTCCACTGACATAACATAGAGGCCAGCGCCTTCCCTATCTTTATCTAACTGTAATCCAAGACCCCTGTCAGGCCAAAATACACATAGGCGAGGATATAAATACAGGTGTCCAGGTTCACGATCATCCCTGGATCTATGTTAACACTCATCGTCAGAATCTAAGGAATACATTAGGCACACGCACAACAGCAAGTTATAACATTCTCACTTAAATACAATGTGATAATCCTAAATGTTATGTATGTTCTCATTATAGTAAATCCGGAAATCTGTACTATTGTTTTGTATGTTAGAATGTACTTGCGTGTGAATTCCTGTCTTGAATAAAGGTAGATGGAGCCCCGCCATCTTGTTGTCCAGAATTGTTTTTTGCTGCTGCTGGTCTTTCGAACAGGACATCCTTCGTGGCGACGAGGATGTGGTATGCAAAGGTTTGAGAGTTAATAATGGCGATAAGCATACATGTAGGTAAATTTAGTAGCTACGATGACGCCATAGAAACATAGGAATTAAATACGGAATGCATGTAACGCATTTTCCGTTGTTAACAAATTAGCGGGCGACAAAATAAAGGTGGCGTCTCTTCTCACGGTGATAGGTCCCAAAACGTATCCCATTTTGAAAAACCTATGTGCCCAGACAAACCTGCTACAAAGGCATACGCTGATCCAATCGCGGTATTAATTCACATATTATGCCCCAACCGCCAGTGATTGCGGAAAGTTTCACAAACGTGATCAAAACCCGGAGAGTGTGTCATCATTCATCGCAAAGTTTAGAAAGTTGGTGATTCACTGCAAATGGGAATCCGTTGGACGACACCCTGATTGATAGTTTTGTATGCGGATTACGACATCAACACCCTCAAAAACGTTTACATTATGTACTAGCAGACTCTACCCTCACACTAGAAAATGCGGTAAACATTTCTGTTGCTATGAAGACTGCTCATTGTGACGCGACCGAGCTACAGAGTCACCATCTATGTACTACCATGTAAGAATGAACAGTCTGAAATCTAAATCAAACCCAATTCTTTTCAGAAACGTAAACTTTCGCCGAAAATGTGCGTCTGAGAACATATGCAGTTGAATCAAGCAGGCCACTTGTTAAAATAGTTGTGGACGTTGGGCTGGACAAATCTCATAAATTACTCGAGTTACTTGTTGTACCCTAATGTGAACGTGACTTGTTTTGTAAAGACTGGTTAGAGGTACTAAAGCTGGACTGGAGGGAAAGCAAAGTAGTGAATGTACTGAAATCTACTGAGACAGACAAAAATGTTAAATCTACACTCGAGAACATTCTGGATAACTGAAAAAAAAATATTTGCAGATGGAATTGGCAAGCTTAAAGGTATTAAGGTTAAGTTGTTAGAGAGTACACAACCCAACTTTCATAAACCATGGTTGGTATCGTACTCGCTACGCGCAAAGATGGAAGCGGAGTTACAGAGACTTCAAGACATGGAATCATAAGTCCAGTTGAACATACTGTTTGGGCCACGCCCATTGTTCCTGTGGTGAAAGAGTCAAGAAAGGTCCGGATATGTGGGATTATAAAGTTATTGTAAACCCCATAATGAAGGTTGAGCAATACCCTTTACCTAGGGTTGAGGACGGTTTAGCTTCTCTCGCTGGGGGACACAAATTCACCAAGATAGATCTTACGCAAGCTTATCTGTATATGGAAGTCGAGGATGACTCTCAGGAGCAACTTACCATGAATACTCACAAAAGCCTGTTTATGTTTACTCGCTTAGCTTTTGGAGTGGCGCCAGCCCAAGCCCCAGCGCTCTTGCAAAGGGCTATGGACCAGGTATTACAGAACATACCTTTCACTCAATTTGTACTGGACAATATGATAATTAGTGGAACGACTAGTGAGGAACACTTGAAAAACCCTACCTTGGCATTACAGAGATTGTCGGACCGCGATCTCAGGGCCAACCTTGATTAGTGTATTAAAAAAAGATATATTGTTGCAAGTTATACATTCCGATAACGTCACAATTCAATGTTTAAAGTATTCCCTGGCTGACATGTAGACTTATTTTGTTTTTTTAAACGTTTCCGATGACTTTGTTATGTTACGATCGATGAGATAATGTAGTATAATATCAACCAATACCAGACATTAACTTAGTGTTCTGAATTACAATAAATTTCGCGGTAGACATGAACTTTCATTCTGTCGGTCAGCCGTGATCAGCCGTTGTGGCAACGATAGGCCTAAAGATCATATTGCACTGTACAATATAAACCTGTATACAAACGTTCCAACTTGAAAGAATATCCTAAGACGCACAACAATATCTGCTTCATCTATGAAAACAACCTACATACGATGAATTACAGGAATAACAGTCAGGACGTGTTTGTATGTAACTATTTATTTACTGTTTCCATGGAGTATATAGCAAACACAGGAGACTCCCAAAATTGTGAGCAGCATTAACACACATACGGTAACATAGGCCAGCGCACTCTTTCCCACTATATATAAGATTCAATCTGATATGTCAATGAGAACTGCAATCGAAAAAAAACAGTGATGTGTCGGAGCAGTTTTAAAAATTCCGCGTTAGCGGTGAAATGTTAAGTTTATTGAGTGATTTATGTGTCATGATCGGACAAATGGCTGACTAATTCATTATTTTTTGCTGATCTAAAGTGAGTCAAAACTGCTCCAACATTAGGTCGTGATTAATTTATGATTATTTACAAATGTAAATCGTAGTCGGGTTGTTTAATATACTGGAAAAGGGTGCACTGGGAGTTTCTATTGAGTCGTGTTAATGCCTCTCCATCTCAAGGTCACGTGACTTGTTGACAGGAACAGTAACTGCGTTATGTAGCCAAGACTGGTCTTTAACAACCAAGTTTCACGACAAGATGCGTTAAAGGACTAAATTTAACCGGGGAGATATTAGTTTATTAAAAATGATCACATTCCTTCAATTTTATTTTAGAAGTACAGCATTAATACCCATGCCATTTGATGCATCGCCCTACGGCATAGGGAGTGTTTTATCTCATTTGACGGATGATGGAGCTGATTGACCCATTGCTTTCGCATCTCATACGCTATCAAAGACTGAGCGCGGTTATTCGCAAATCGACAAAGAAGCTTTATCACTATATTTGGGAGAACAACAGTTCAATGTCTACTTGTATGGCAGACATTTTACGCTTATTACGGATGATAAGCCATTAGTGAGCATACGTCACCCACACAGGTCATTACCAGCAATGGTAGCTACACGATTACAACGTTACGCCATTTCCTGTCTGAACACTCATTATGACTTTCGGTATAAGAGTACCTCGAAGCACTGCAAAGCTGATGCGTTATCACGGTTACCGTTATCGCCTACCAGACACAGTTTAAGTCACTTCCGGTGACGAGTGCACGTACGTCGCGAGACACAGCGAGACCGTACATTGTCATATATTCATGACTTGATCACAACAGGAAGCCAACATATTCAGGATGACCCAGAGATGCTTCCATATACAAATCGACGCGATGGACTGAACAGACATCAATGCTGCATTCTGTGGACAATCGTTTGGGGACCCCCTACTCATTACAAGGGTGCGTCCTATCAGAGCTACATGTACATAACAGGCATTTTGGCATAGTTAAAGTGAAGGTCCTAGCTCGATATTTAGTTTGGTGATCGACAAGGAGGTTGAAACCCTCTGTACATCATGTCTGAACTGTAGTCGTCTAGTCACATACCTAAGGAAGCACCAGTTTACACCTGGGTATTTACCTCTTCACCATAGCAACGCCTCCGTATCGATTTCGCAGGCCCATTTATGAACTCGATGTGTTCGATCGTTGTGGATTCGCATTCAAAATGGTCTGAAGTCATACCAATAAAAACCGCACCAAGTAACTATAGAATTGATGTCGTTCGTGGCATATTCGATAGATATTGAATTCCCCATCAATCAGAATCAGACAATGGACCACGAATTCAGAACATTTATGCGGATTAACGGCATCAAACATGCCACATCATCACCGTACCATCAACGGACTAATGGTCAAGCGGAAAACGGTTTGTTCAAATTTTTTAGCAGGCAATAAAGAATGCAAAGGGAGATAACCGCTCACTTCAACAAAATGTTAGTTTGTTCTTCTTTTGCTATAGAACCACTAACGAGACATATGCAAAACTTTTACAGGAGAGGAATCTGAAAAAAAGACTTGACCTTATAGGACCCGATCTGTCCCAAGAACAGGATAGTATGAAGTTATCTAAGCGTGCGGAGAAAGCAGTTTGCTCTCTTTCTCCTGGACAAAGTGTCAGGATTCGTGACTGTCGTGCTAATGATTAGAAGTGGGTCCCAGGTATTATTGAATGAAAGATTGGACACTTTCCTGCAAGGTCAATGTAGGAAATTACGCCACATTGACAAAGTCTGTCTTACCGGACGAAAATGATTCTGTCATTGAACTTCCTGATCAGGATCAACACAGCAACGCCCCATCTCAAGTAAAGGAGAAAGTGGTGCCAGAACAAGGCCCCAAAGCTGGCGAAACATGTGGAACCTCGATATCCTAAAAGGAAAATCAGACAGGCTCCAGTAAAACTGAACTTGTACCTGAAGTGTTTCGGCAGTATTCACTTTTATAGATAGTTATTGATTACACTGTGTAATCAATCAGAACCAAGGTTCTGCAGTTTTTGACAGTTGATTTCAAACATGCAAAAGTGTTCTAGTCATAAATCAGTGATTGTTCTTAATTGTTTCACTGACATTGTGAAAATTCATATGAGGTTTTTCTAAACCGAAATAATACCAACACTTTCCATTAAGACATTATGAACTTAAATTGTGACAATCGAGTAACAACATATTTTGACAGGGAGGAAAGTTATGGATGTTCCCATTATAGTTAATCCTGAACTCGTTGCTATTGTTTTGTATGCTAGAATGTACCTGCGTATGGAAGTACAGTTGTGGGATCGCACAACGTTACACGATGTGCGGTGCGCGCACGATATGTGAACGGTGTATGCACGAAGTATGCACGATGTGAGAACGATGCGATCCTGGGCGATTATTGCTAACGCACATGTGGGCGCAAGATAAACGAACATTGTGCGATGACAATCATGGTTGATATAAATTGAGAAATGGTTTAGCAATATATACGGTTTGGCGCGTGTTGTTTTTAACATATTTCTATGTTTAAACAATATACATTTGCTAATATTTCTATCCATATTTCTTAAAATTAGAAATAGTCTTTTTGTAGTGTTTGAAACAAACCAAATGGACGCATATTGACAAGTTTTTCATTCAGGTAAATATTGCCAGTTTTTACCAAGTTATACCTGTACATCGACCATATATGTAAATGCCTCTGGCCGGGACACTTACAACACTCGCCTAGGAGTGAAAACACAGGTAAAGTGGCGCACTTGACTGTATCATGGTCACTGAAATATTGATAACTGTATATTTAAGCAATGTATGCTTTAGCAAATGTTGTTACAGTCCTATAACACACTGCGCTATTGCTGACAAACTAAATAAAACCCGGTAGGGCTTTATGTAAGTTTGTCAGCAATAACAATGTGTGTTATAGGACTGTAGCAATGTTTGTTAAAATGTTTATTACTTATATTTACATTTTTTATGGAATAATTGTGCTTTATTTAGTTTTTTCGGACCGATTTTGAATAGCAAATCAAGTGTAGACAACAATGAAATTGATGACGTCACAATTGAGATTTACGACGTCACAATAGCAACTGCTGTTATAGTCTTGGTGTTATAGGCGTATGGTAGCAACTGCCTCTTAGCATTGTGTCAATGGGAAAATGAAGAACAAATGTAAATATTGTAAAAGTAACATAATCCCAATAAATATGATACGAATTTGTATTGTTTTTGGACAAGAGGGTTCCAATTTGTTTCATTCCGTAATATGTATCGACCAATTGTACCAAATCGTGCGTGTGTATGATGAGAATCGCACACATCAGCACACAATGTTTAGATCGTCCAGTTGTGCGCACCATGGGTGAACGTTGGGTGCACGATGAATGGACGATGCACACACGCATATTTTGGTGCGTTGTGCGTTACCACAACTGTAGTTGGATCCCTGCCATCTCGTTGTCCAGCATGGTTTTTGAAACATTTCATTTTTAGTGTTTACGTATGGTGTTTTCAGTATTTGGTGTGTTTGAGTTTTACTTTCGGATCAGTAAGCAGTTAAAATCCATTCAAAAGTTCATAAAGGTCATACATAATCACGTAACCTAGCCAAAAACATTTAAACTATTTTCATCGTTTTATTCTCCAATTTCCTTTTGCATATCGTAACTTAAAGAATTATCCGAGAACCACTTTTATGAGTAAAACTCTCACAACTTATAAATTGTGTACATCTTCCCGCTTAAGAAATTGCGTGGTCAAAAAAATGCCATGGAAGGATATTATGGCATAGGTAAGAGAAATAAAAAGTGAATTGATAAACTTCAACGTAACTGCCTCCTTGACGTCCGGCCTTCAAGAAAAAAAGAGTTTTCATCGCCGGATGTCACTGTTGCGGGACATACATGTATATTTCATTTCAACAAATTTTATTAATTTGATGGTACAATGAATGGGATTGAACAACAGGCTGGGCCTATATCAGTTCTCTCCCGCATGCGTTGGTATTATATAGATGTTTAAGTAATACACTTTGTATTAATAGATTGAAAGTGTAAGGTTGAAATAAACAAACACAGCATATATATTATATATAACAAGATCAATGTGCAAGGCAATGGTGTAAGGGAGATAACTCTTATTGGTTGTCAACCTGAGTCAGTTATTAACATCATAGTAGGTTATAAGTGCATTTCTCATAGAGGAGAACTAATATAAACACAGAATGACTCCCAGGTAGATTAATATAACGTTGATGTAAAATAGATATTATGAATAACAATATTCACTTAAAATTTTGAATATTTGGCAAACAATTACTTAATTGGTAATTAATATTTTCTAATTACTGGTTAAGAATTTCCAATTACTTCATCCATGCTGATTGTTTGGGGTAAAGCATACCATTTCCTATCTAAAGTCAACAACAGGAGATCATAATATAAGTTGATGTTAAATATTCTAGACAAATCTTTTTGAGTTGACAATAAAAGTTGAAACACTTTCGAGAATATTCATATTGGTTTCATTATGGTCGCCATCTTGATATCATCGAGAAATATTCTGTATCTTTGTGTGATATGAAGATGGACGTTTTTGAGTTTGCTTGTTAGTGTGTTTACTTGTTGTGATGACAATGATGATTCGGTTCTCATTTTGAGGATTGATGCTTACTTGGATGTGACCAAGATTTACATGGCGGGTGTCGTCGATGAAGCAGAATACGCTTACTCTTCCGGAACACCTGGTCTTATTCTCTTGTGCTTTTACGAGAGTCTCCATGTAAATTTTTCCTTTGTTCCTATTTTGCCCCTAGTTTAATCGATTTTGAGTTCGGATTATGGTTTTGTTGACGCTTTGGTATTCTCTGATTTTTTTTTTCATCATTACATTGGTTACAACCATTTAAAATAGCGTGTAAAGTATAATATGTATGGTTTTCACTGAACAGAGATGCTGATAGTAACTGCCCGTGGTTAATGTATCGGGCACAATCAAAGAAGAAGTGATGACTAGTTTCCTGTGAATAACCACAATCACATGAAGCAGTTTCTGACAAGTGGTCAATATATAGGTCATATTTTAAATTACTAGCATTGTTCCAAATTTGACATAATATCATATTGATTTTTCTTTCACCAGAGTTTTTTACCACTGCCTGAGTATCATTTGTTGGTGCATTATTTATTTTGTTAATTAATTTCTTAAATTGGGACAGGGATTGGGCGTTTGAAATAGCAGGGTCTAATTCATTATAAAGTCTAAAAGTTGAGGGGGAAAAGCTATTAAAATAGCTCTCAGTTCTACATATTGGGGGTTAAATATTCTATTTTGCCTAAGTATCTTATATTGGTTTTGTCATTTAGGAAGGGATTAACTATATCATTTAGGTATTCTGGGCTAGTATTATGCAATATTTTGTACATTAAGATCAGTATATTTTTCTCTCTTCTATCAGCTAAAGTTTCCCATCCCAATTTTTTGTATAATTTATGGTGTGATGTGACTTTACGAAGCCCCGTTACTACTCTAGCTGCATCTAATTGTACTGATTCTAATAATTGTTTTGATTGCTCTGTACATTTATCCCAGACTACATTTGCATATTCTAAAATTGGTCTACTATATGATAAATAAATCGTGTTGAGTGTTCTTCTATCAACAGAGGATTTTAGACTTTTTAATATATTAATTCTCTTATAAGCTGTATCACAGATTGAATATGCTGGTCCCATTTACCATCTTCATTAAAAGTAAGACCTAGATGTTTATGTTTAGTACTGTTGTTAAGTGGTTGATTAGAGAAGAAGATTGGAGGGTGATTAGTTTCTTTTTTCCGAGTGAATATCATGGTTATGGTTTTAGTTGCATGAAATTGAATATCCAAGGATTTAGCCCATGAACATATATTTTGTAGGTCATTTGTGAGATTCTGTGCTGCTTCAATAGGGTTATCATCAACAATAACATAGAGGGAGGTATCGTCAGCGAAGAGTTTAATGCTACTAGTTACTAATTAAGTTATGTCATTAATATAGAGAAGAAAGAGAAATGGACCCAGGACAGATCCCTCTGGAACACCCGCATTTATACATTTAAAAGTTGATTGATGACCTTCTGTAATTACCCTTTGTTTTCTCTCAGATAAGTAGTTCCTAAACCATGCCAGTAATTTCCCTTTAATTCCATAAGTTTCCAATTTGTAAAGAAGACCATCATGCCAAACCCTATCGAAAGCTTTACTAACATCACAGACGACAAATCTAACTTCTTTACCGTTATCCAAAGTATTTACAATAGTATGATATTAAGACATTAATTGATTCACAGTTGAGACACCAGGCAGGAAGCCTGGCTGATGCTCATTAATAGTTTCAGCTTCTACAAGGTAGTTATATAGATATTTAAAAATAATTTTCTCAAAGATTTTGCTGAAGCAAGATGTAATCGAGATTGGCCTATAATTACTGGCATCATTTTGGGACCCCTTACCCTTATATATAGCATTAACATCAGCGAGTGTCCATAAGGCATGGATACAGTTTATGTCCCAGCTCCATTGTTTTATTAAAAAGAAGTGTTAATGGATATGATATTGAGGGTGTTAGATGTTTAATTATTTTAGGTAGCATTCCATCTGGTCCAGCTGGTTTATTTTCATTTAGTACGTTAAGTTGATCGACTACATCTTGTTCTAATATGTCAATGTTCTCTAGCTGAAAGGATAGTTATTTATATTGGGTGGTAGTGGGTCAAGATCTGGTGAGGATGTTGCTATTGAGGTGAAGTAATCATTTAGTGCATTAGCCTTATCTGTAGGATGTTGCAGGGATGTACCATTATGGTTAAGGGGGGGGGGGGATATTACTTGATTTGTTATTAAAATTGGTTACAGATTTGGCCATTTTCCACCACTTAGAGGGGGGTAATGACTTACATATTGTATCACTCAGAGATCTCTGTAGTTTATTATTTTTTCTTTGCCGTATAATTTCAATTGTTTCATTTCTAATATTCTATATTTATTCCAGTGGTATTGACTATTCGTGACTTTTGCTTTCCTATGTATCCTATTCTTCTGTGTAATGTTTAATCGAAGTTCACTATTTACCCAAGATTTATCATCAGGACGTATAGTAATTATTTTAGAAGAGATATGACTATTCATTTGTTGATTGATATTATCTGTAAGTATTTGGTTTAATTCTTCAGGTATACCATTTTGCGAGTGTGTCAACCAGTCAATATCTCTCAGTGCGTTATTCATTTTTTTTTCAAAATTAACATTATCATACCTTAATACTGACTTTTTATAACATTTATGTTTAAAGACAGAGTAGGAGACTGTAATATGTATATGATAGTGGTCACTACAGAAAGGAGGACTTGTACATTTATTCTGAATGATTCTGGTATTATCAGTAAATACTATATCTATAGAAGTTGAACTATTAGAAGTTATTCTTGTCGGTTCATTTATCAGACTGCTGAGATTATATTTGGTATTTAGTCTACTGAATTAGATATGAGTTAGGACGGAGATTTAACATGTTAATATTTATGTCACCTGTTAAGATTATGTCCAGTGAGGTATCAGCGGCTCTGTCCAATAATATATTAATCTGTGTCCAATATTCTACATTAGATTCTGGTCTATATATACAACCTAACAAAAATGTATGATTACCAGTAAATACTTCAATCCAAATGCGTTCTGTAGCATCATTCTCCAAGTCTGTTCTTCATTTGGTCTGGACTGTATTTTTATAGTAAATCAAAACACCACCCCCATCCTATTTTGTCTATCTTTTTCGATATGGTTCATTTGGAAATGAGTCGAGCTTGATATCGTCATTGTGAATATCTGGGGTTAGATGGGTTTCTGTAAGACAGACAATATTATTAAGTTGTAGCTCGGAATCAACTGTTACAAGTTTGTTCCTCACAGACCTAACATTGAGATGACAAATTTCTATATTTTGTAAGGGACCAGGATTACACTCTATGTCATTAGCAAGAAGAAATATTTTATGACTTACATAAAGAATACAGGTATTATTGTTAATTAGGAGTATAATGTGACAAAGTAGTAGGAGACACCTGTACACCACATGTGTATATTTTATGCAGACATATGGAGTTCTGAGTATTCTATAAATGTATGCTATCCCACTCTGTTCCGAAACCTCTACGAAGTACTTATAATAGGTTAAAAATATGTCAAGCATTTACAAAGTATGAGGGTTCACTCTGACCATCCTGACCTACCACAGATGCACACATGCACACACACACACACTAGCACGTACATGTGTCATAACACATGACAAATCAGTATGGGAGTATACACACAAACTAATGCAATGAGCCACAATGAAAAGGTATAAGGCAGGTTCAGCATGGAGAAGTAGCAAGAAATCTCAGTTAATGTCAGAATGCTCTGGATGTATAGGCGTACATGCCCGGTCCACATATGTAGCACGAACACCGCCCCTTCCCTCCCCATGCAAACAAATTGACACAGAGGGGCAGGACGCTGACTTGCCACACACATATGGGCCAGTGCACAGGTGCCCGGTTCAACTGGCCGGTATACACGTGTAATAAGAGTCCCACGTGTGCGTGTGGGTCGGTCCAGAGAGGGTTGGTATCAGCTGTACACGTCACTCCGTTAATCCGTTTAGTGATCGTATAGTTTTAAAGGTTGAATAATAATCGGAGTCGACGACTGGACCTGCAATCCTCTCTAGACCTCGTTTTCCGCGGCCTGTTTCACTACAGGTTCGAACGCTGGATGTAGCGGAAGTACTAGCAATCGATTCAATAACTCAACAAAGTGTTTCAATATACAACTAGCTATTTATTTACAAGACACAAGTATTAATGAAGAATATAAATGTATAACAATATAAACACGGAAGATCATAACATTAGTGTCGCACAATGACAGCTAATGTTAAGTAACTCAATTCCTCTGTAAACACGTACGGCCCTTATACTAACCAACAGTAACACTGGTACTTAAAGCTACAATCGATTCCCTCTAGATACCTATAGGTCTATTAGCGAACCACTATGTTTTATCGCCTAAGCCCGGAGCCCCTGACTAACATAATCTGTAGTTCCTATTTAGCACCCTATACTGTTTAAATCCAAGGAACGATAACTCCACGTAGCACCAGATAGGTATCGGCACTGTTCACAGCACCTGGCCTATGTTGCACGGTTTATATTACCGCACATGAAGTTGGCAAGGTTTACCTCGCCTGGAGAAGCCGGTCGGTTCATCGACCCTGTCAAGACACTGATCCCTGCTCGGACCAGCCGTTATATACCCCTGCTCCCCCTCCCCAAAATAGCCTCAAAGACGAGTGTTAAAACTGTTAATCTCTAACCCAGTTTCATCATCTTAAAGCATGTGAGGGAGAAGCGGTAACCTATCCCTGTTATTACTATCAACCACGTCCGGTCGTCTCAAAAGTGTAAACACACAGATTTCGGCACCGGTATCGTAGCAGCGAATCAGCCCTTCTCTAAGTTGTGATGAATAACATGGAAATTAACTGATCCTTATCTGTACATCATAAACAATAATTATACTTAAACAAAGTATTACAAACATGAGAAGTCTAAACCCTAACTTCTTACACACGCATGCCACACCGATACAGGTCAACCCACACCCAAACATACATGTTTACATTACTCCTATAACATAAGAGGCTGCTGGTCGGCCTTTTTATTATCGGGTATGATTTTGCCGACTGCGACCTCTTATTTCCGAAGCACTAGTTCTTTGATGCAGATTCCGCCCTCGATTGAAGGGGAATGAAATTGGCTTGAAAAAACCTACTTCAGTGATTGACAGTTCATAAAAACAGTGTGTTCTCACGTTTTATGTAATTAAGATCCCATATGTATGTCAAAGATACAATTATATAAAATATTACGGACCGTCAAACGCGAAATACAAGACTAAGCGGCTGAAGCACCTCTCCGGCTTATTTTTCAACATGGCTTCCTCGGCTGTTAAAAATTAGTACAGGGTTTTTTAAACGGAACGAAATGAGACAGAACTTCGTTGTATTCCGCTTGTAGAACATTGTATGTATTTCTATTTTTGTATTAACCGCAAAAACCATGTGACATTTAAATTTACTTTCGACAATGTTGTCTGCTTCACTTCGACATTAGAAAAACCTTATTTGTATAAAAATTTAGTGTTTGACACGTAATTCTCCTGATTTCGTGATGGATTTATGGAAAGGAATTCTATTTGGACTTTGTTGATCATTTAAATGTAAGTGACACGCTATATTTTTTTCAAAATCCTGACTTTGAAAAATTGATCGTCAGCATCGGGAAAATCAGCTATGGGCAGTTAGAGGTTACACGGCGCCTGTCAAAAAATATCTCGCCGTGTTAAACCTCTAACATTGTTGGAGTAGTGTTTACATATGTCACGACCCATACCGGCACAACACGCGCGCACACAGGACACATACAACGAGTCACTGTGCCCGGACGTGGACACCTACGCTGTCCAAAACATGTAATATGCCAGTGAATATAGAGAAATGTTTTAAATATGGGTGGGGAGTCTTGCACATTGATACAAACAATAAAACAATTACATATCTCAAACTATACAAACTACAGACAAATGGCATTCAACAGCAAATTACCTTTCCATCACTGTACACACACCATGTGGCCCCCCCCCCCCCCCCCCGACTTGATCAACGTAACTAATGCGCTTGGTGCTCATATGTTTGCATTAAGCTCTAAAGTGATTATGATTGTTAATTAGTCGTACGAAATGCGGCTATAGTCTATTGGTTTAACGAAATGGACAGTATGCTTCAAGGTATAAAAGATAGCATTATAAATTTTACCATATTAACTGTTACGAGAGGCAATAATGCAAGGAACTTAATAGTACGTGTCATATATATAAGAAATGGGAGTTAAATAATGGAAGCATTAGACTGAAAGCATAGACCACGATCAGTGCTTATAGCATAGACGTCTATATATCTGATTTTTCTGAAAAGTCGCCATAACTCTGGAGAGTAAGAAGTAACTATTTGATAGTAATTTACTAGTAGCTTTGCACAATTAGATATAGTTACGCTGCGCATGTCGGAATGTCATTATATAAATATTTTTCGAATCAATATAAATAAGTTTTGCACCTTAGCGCATTTGTTTATACTTATCTATATTTAAATTCCTATAATTATATTTATAAGCACTCTAAGGTACACACATACATACACATATACGGACAGATAAATACTATGTTTGTCAAAATTCATTGCGGTCAAATATACAGCTATAAATTGATATTCATTTTTTGTAAAGAGTAGATATCAATTGTGTATAAATACATTACAAATACTTGTAATATAGTGTTATGACATTACAGTGCACATACATATGTTAACATGTGCCTCAAGTGTAGCCAGCATCTAATAAAAAAATGCTACATTTTCTAACTAATGTCAATTAACACACATATATGCAAGCTTGATATAATGACAGTTAGTTACATGAACATTTCTGTCATGATAAGGAGCTTTCAGGCATTTTTATTATGTATTTTGCTTTGTAGAATATACTATTAATGCAATATTTAATATTACATATGCTAATAGACACCCCTTCATTGTTTGAGATTTTTGTCATGTGATGTTACAGCATCACAATATACATGCATAGTTTTCAATATGATTATTCTGTACAATTATTTCATATGTATCTAGGTGCATCTAGCTAAATATACCAAAACAATTACTGAGATCAGTGGTCCATAATTATATATGCATATTCAAATTACTTTTCGTATTTGTTTACATAATCATATAGTCCTATTGGCTTGGTACAGTAATATATATATATAGGACTCACTAGTCAAAGATACGTTCTGCTTTGTGTACTTAACTATTTGTAATATACTTTTACTGTAATGTTTAGGTATTATATACACTAAAATAGACACTCACTCATACATGTACATGCATATTTAAATCTATATTGTTTTCAATTGCTTGTCATGAGATGTTTATTATAGCATTATAGTGAAAATGCAGTTATACAAAACTTTTATGTTTTTAAATTTGTTTATATATCTACTTCATATGTTGCCAGATGAACCTAGCTAAGTATATCAAATTGATAACTGGATTCAGTAGTCCACATGTATTATATGGTTCATATTTATTTACAGAACGATATTGACATATTGGCCTAGTATCAGATTACTATACCGTTTATCAATGCATGATGACAAGGACAAATTTAAACCAGACTCACTTATCAGCTGGACTGTCAACTTGTCAAGGTCAGATGAGGTCAAACAATTACTGATTAGTTTATTTTATTTTATCTTAGAAATTACCATACAAGGGGAGCAAATCATATAAAGAAGAAATAATTACATATATATACTGCACTGCAATGATGATTATCGTTTATAGTTACATGTTTATATCAGGTATCGGGACATATATTTACTTTTGGCAAATAAACTGTCACTTTTGGAATAACAGTGTGGCGATTCGTTTTAAGATGACAATCGGGATACAACATTCTGACTCCCGACATCTCTTTTAAAGCAGTAGATATACGGTAAACATAAGTTTTTTGAAAGAAATATCTCATTAGAATTTTTGTGGGAGCTAAACTATAAAGATAGTTATTTGTCTATTGTTATGGAATTCATGAGCAGTATTGCCAGTGATGTCCATACTATTGGACTGCTAAATCGATCTTTTTGATCTTACAGGAATTTAATATCCACATACATATAGAGAGGCAGTTTTGTTTAATAGTAAAAACAAATATATTTTCGCCTACGACTGAACGATAAATACTTCCAAACAAATTCAATAACATGCTATTGGAGACGAAAGGGGAAAAAAGCTCCAATTAAAGAAAATCTAACAAATTAGAACATATGAAGTCAACTAGTTCCTTCGCGGCCACAGTACAACAGTGCTCACTCCGGTCAAATTACAGCGGGACTCACTCCAGTCACAGTACTGCAGGGTATCCATTTCATTTTACGTAGGGGTTTACTCTGATCATTATACAGTGGGATTCACCCAGATAACAGATTAGTGGACTGCAGTCAGAGACACAGTGGGTTTCACATCAGTCACAGTAGTGTGCACCGCGTTACCAGTACAGCAGGGTACACCGCGTAACCAGTACAGCAGGGTTCACCGCGTTACCAGTACAGCAGGGTTCACCGCGTTACCAGTACAGCAGGGTACACCGCGTTACCAGTACAGCAGGTTACACCGCGTTACCAGTACAGCAGGATACACCGCGTTACCAGTACAGCATGGTTCACCCCGTTACCTGTACAGCATGGTTCACCGCGTTACCGGTACAGAAGGGTTCACTGCGTTACCAGTACAGCATGGTTCACCGCGTTACCGGTACAGCAGGGTTCACCGAGTTACCAGTACAGCAGGGTTCACCGCGTTACCAGTACAGCATGGTTCACCCCGTTACCTGTACAGCATGGTTCACCGCGTTACCGGTAAAGCATGGTTCACCGCGTTACCGGTACAGCATGGTTCACCGCGTTACCGGTACAGCAGGGTACACCGCGTTACCAGTACAGCAGGGTTCATCGCGTTACCAGTACAGCACGGTTCACCGCGTTTCCGGTACAGCATGGTTCACCGCGTTACCGGTACAGAAGTGTTAACTGCGTTACTAGTACAGTAGGGTTCATCGCGTTACCAGTACAGCAGGGTTCACCGCGTTACCGGTACAGCAGGGTTCACCGACAGTACAGCAGGGTTCACCGCGTTACCAGTACAGCAGGGTACACCGCGTTACCAGTACAGCAGGGTTCACCGCGTTACCAGTACAGAATGGTTCACTGCGTTACCGGTACAGCAGGGTACACCGCGTTACAAGTACAGCAGGGTTACCGCGTTACCGGTACAGCAGGGTTTACCGCGTTACCGGTACAGCAGGGTTCACCGCGCTACCGGTACAGCAGGGTTACCGCGTTACCAGTACAGCAGGGTTACCGCGTTACCGGTACAGCAGGGTTACCGCGTTACCAGTACAGCAGGGTTCACTGCGTTACCGGTACAACAGGGTTCACCGCGTCACCGGTACAGCAGGGTACACCGCGTTACCAGTACAGCAGGGTACACCGCGTAACTAGTACAGCAGGGTTCACCGCGTTACCAGTACAGCAGGGTACACCGCGTTACTAGTACAGCAGGGTTCACCGCGTTACCGGTACAGCTGGGTAAACCGCGTTACCAGTACAGCAGGATACACCGCGTTACCAGTACAGCAGGTTACACCGCGTTACCAGTACAGCAGGGTACACCGCGTTACCAGTACAGCAGGATACACCGCGTTACCAGTACAGCAGGTTACACCGCGTTACCAGTACAGCAGGGTACACCGCGTTACCAGTACAGCAGGGTTCACTGCGTTACCGGTACAACAGGGTTCACCGCGTCACCGGTACAGCAGGGTACACCGCGTTACCAGTACAGCAGGGTACACCGCGTAACTTGTACAGCAGGGTTCACCGCGTTACCAGTACAGCAGGGTACACCGCGTTACTAGTACAGCAGGGTTCACCGCGTTACCGGTACAGCAGGGTAAACCGCGTTACCAGTACAGCAGGATACACCGCGTTACCAGTACAGCAGGTTACACCGCGTTACCAGTACAGCAGGGTACACCGCGTTACCAGTACAGCATGGTTCACCCCGTTACCAGTACAGCATGGTTCACCGTGTTACCGGTACAGCAGGGTTCACCGAGTTACCAGTACAGCAGGGTTCACCGCGTTACCAGTACAGCATGGTTCACCCCGTTACCTGTACAGCATGGTTCACCGCGTTACCGTTACAGAAGGGTTCACTGCGTTACCAGTTCAGCATGGTTCACCGCGTTACCGGTACAGCAGGGTTCACCGCGTTACCGGTACAGCAGGGTTCACCGAGTTACCAGTACAGCATGGTTCACCGCGTTACCAGTACAGCATGGTTCACCGCGTTACCGGTACAGCAGGGTTCACCGAGTTACCAGTACAGAAGGGTACACCGCGTTACCAGTACAACAGCGTTCACTGCGTTACCAGTACAGCAGGGTTCACCGCGTTTCCAGTACAGCAGGGTACACCGCGATACCAGTACAGCAGGGTACACCGCGTTACAAGTACAGCATGGTACACCGCGTTACCAGTACAGCAGGGTACACGGCGTTACCGGTACAGCAGGGTACACCGTGTTACCAGTACAGCAGGGTACACCGCTGTACCAGTACAGCAGGGTACACAGCTGTACCAGTACAGCAGGGTACACCGCGTTACCAGTACAGCAGGGTACACCGCGTTACCAGTACAGCAGGGTACACCGCGTTACTAGTACAGCAGGGTACACCGCGTTACCAGTACAGCAGGGTTCACCGCGTTACCAGTACAGCAGGGTTCACCGCGTTACCAGTACAGCAAGGTTGGCCGCGTTACCAGTACCGAAGGGTACACCGCGTTACCAGTACAACAGCGTTCACTGTGTTACCAGTACAGTAGGGTACACCGCGTTTCCAGTACAGCAGGGTCCACCGCGTTACCAGTACAGCATGGTTCATCGCGTTACCGGTACAGCAGGGTTTACCGCGTTACCAGTACAGCAGGGTACACCGCGTTTCCAGTACAGCAGGGTCCACCGCGTTACCAGTACAGCATGGTTCATCGCGTTACCGGTACAGCAGGGTTTACCGCGTTACCAGTACAGCAGGGTTACCGCGTTACCGGTACAGCAGGGTTACCGCGTTACCAGTACAGCAGGGTTCACTGCGTTACCGGTACAACAGGGTTCACCGCGTCACCGGTACAGCAGGGTACACCGCGTTACCAGTACAGTAGGGTACACCGCGTTTCCAGTACAGCAGGGTCCACCGCGTTTCCAGTACAGCATGGTTCATCGCGTTACCGGTACAGCATGGTTCACCGCGTTTCCAGAACAGCAGGGTTCATCGCGTTACCAGTACAGCAGGGTTCACCGCGTTACCGGTACAGCACGGTTCACCGCCTTACCAGTACAGCAAGGTTCATCGCGTTACCAGTACAGCACGGTTCACCGCGTTACCGGTACAGCATGGTTCACCGCGTTACCGGTACAGAAGTGTTCACTGCGTTACCAGTACAGCAGGGTTCATCGCGTTACCAGTACAGCAGGGTTCACCGCGTTACCAGTACAGCAGAGTTCACCGAGTTACCAGTACAGCAGGGTTCATCGCGTTACCAGTACAGCAGGGTTCACCGCGTTACCAGTACAGCAGGGTACACCGCGTTACCAGTACAGCAGGGTTGAAACAAAGTGATAAGAAACAAAGTGAGATTCACATATAACGGAGCCCATCGCGTTTACTAAGTAACGCGCAGCAACACGCTACCACAAGTACAGGTGTGTTAAGACAATAGTTGTCGATTTATCGTTAAACAAAAAACAAACAAACTAAATGTATAGTCAGTTTTTCTTTATCAGTCAGCAGGGTTACCGCGTTACCAGTACAGCAGGGTTCACTGCGTTACCGGTACAACAGGGTTACCGCATTACCGGTACAGCATGGTTCACCGCGTTACCGGTACAGAAGTGTTAACTGAGTTACCAGTACAGCAGGGTTCATCGCGTTACCAGTACAGCAGGGTTCACCGCGTTACCGGTACAGCAGGGTTCACCGAGTTACCAGTACAGCAGGGTTCACCGCGTTACCAGTACAGCAGGGTTCACCGCGTTACCAGTACAGCAGGGTACACCGCGTTACCAGTACAGCAGGGTTCACCGCGTTACCAGTACAGCAGGGTTCACCGCGTTACCGGGACAGCAGGGTACACCGCGTTACCAGTACAGCAGGGTAACCGCGTTACCGGTACAGCAGGGTTTACCGCGTTACCGGTACAGCAGGGTGCACCGCGTTACCGGTACAGCAGGGTTACCGCGTTACCAGTACAGCAGGGTTTACCGCGTTACCAGTACAGCAGGGTTACCGCGTTACCGGTACAGTAGGGTTACCGCGTTACCAGTACAGCAGGGTGCACTGCGTTACCGGTACAACAGGGTTCACCGCGTTACCGGTACAGCAGGGTTCACCGAGTTACCAGTACAGCAGGGTACACCACGTCACCGGTACAGCAGGGTTACCGCGTTACCAGTACAGCAGGGTACACCGCGTTACCAGTACAGCAGGGTGCACCGCGTTATCAGTACAGCAGGGTACACCGCGTTACCAGTACAGCAGGGTTCACCGCGTTACCAGTACAGCAGGGTTCACCGCGTTACCAGTACAGCAGGGTTCACCGCGTTACCGGTACAGCAGGGTTCACCGTGATAAGAAACAAAGTGAGATTCACATATAACGGAGCCCATCGCGTTTACTAAGTAACGCGCAGCAACACGCTACCAGAAGTACAGGTGTGTTAAGACAATAGTTGTCGATTTATCGTTAAACAAAAAACAAACAAACTAAATGTATAGTCAGTTTTTCTTTATCAGTACAAATGGCGTAACAAGCTTAAGTATTGACTACTGTATTTAAACACTCATGCTTAAACCTCCTCAATTAACCTGATATTCCAATAAAGAAAATACCATTCCTTTTTCTACTTCAAAGTTAACAAAATGATTAACATGATGTTTTTGTATTCAATGCAAATACTAACCAAGAGCTGTCTGTACAATGGACACGCTAGCGACACAATACAGATAACGTACTAGAATAATGGTATATCAGTATTTCACATGTATTTTATATAAGCTATCTGTTTCACTTCCATTTCAATTTCGTTTCTATACTGCTACAAAATTAACAACTGCAATTTTTCTTATACACGTATACATATAACAACAACATTGCACTTTATTCTATCCCAATGTCTTGCCCAATGTCTACATACCGTATTGAAATTTCTTGTGTATTGGGATATGTAAGTCAAATGTCCATTTTTAAATGTGTGTTAGTCACTTGGTGTTTAGTGTACGTCATGGAAAGTCACGTGATTACGTAACAGATTGCATGTGAAACCTTTGACACCTTGGTTTGTGTACTTACAGTGATAACATGTTCAGGATAAATTAATAACACACATATATATGTACCAAGATACCGGGGTTACCACGTAGCTTTGAGGTTTGTACAGATACGTTATTATTTATTCATAACTTATTTGTTTTCTTCTTCATCTCATATCCCTGGTCATACTCAACGGAAATAAGCAGTTGAAGTTTTGGGATGATGACGAGTTTACAGAATATAAAACATATCTAGTTTAAAGTTAAGCTTCGTTGTAAAAGTATATATAAAAAGCATTGTACATGAAAATAGATACAAACTACATTGTAACAGGCAGTGGTATCATGTTAGAATAAATTATTATACCATATACAAAGATACCGGCGTTTCCAAGTGGCACAGATACATAATCATTTGATTGTTGAATACTACGTTTATTTCATTACTAATAGGGTTTTATCTTCATCTCATATTCCTGGTCATACAAAACGGACAATAAGCATTTGAAGTTCTAGGATGATTGCGAGTTAAAAGGTTTCACAAATATATCATTATAAAGTTAAGCTTCGATAGAAATGTAGATACGGGAATTATTGTACGTGAAAAATAAATACAACTATACAAAATTTATGATTAATAAAACATAAATTTTAAGTTTATATCTACCAGGAAGGTTTATTGCCCTACAATCAATTAACATTTTCATTTATTTCTGTTCGTCACAAGAAATCGATATTTTCCCGCGCCTCACAGGTGCAATCCTGTCTTTCTAAGGAAATCGACAAGCCTGTCTTGATTTACCTTGAATAAGAAACTCGCATGCGATATTATTCTATATCGTTATGAACACTAATGCATCATCACTTTACGCAGTGTAACCAGGGTAATGTTACCGATCTTGTCACACATTGATCCCCGAGTGATTATTACACGATACATTGAGTTCACACTTACAGATTGTTTACGGTAGGATAGTGTGGGAGAAAATTAATCAATTAAATATCAACCCCCATGAATTATATTTAAGTGATTCCTTTGGGACTTCTTCACATTTCATTTCAACATAATTTATAGACATATAGATGTTAAATTGTCAAAGGGATTGAGCAACAAGCACATCCTATGTAATCCCTCTCCATAGAAACAATACACTGATGGCAAAATTGTATATAGAAATATATATATTAATAAATTAAGTATGTCATAAAATAGCCAATTTAATTAAACAGTAAATGGATCTAATAGTTTTTTAATTATAATTAAATGATTAATATTAACTGAATTAAAAGTTACAACAAACATATATTCAGCAGCCCTGTTATATTTATTGGTTATGGAAAAATAATCTTATAAATTTATGTTAATTAATTTTTCAGTTTGAGATAAATCATTGAGAAATATTCTTTATCTTTAAGTGTTATGAAGATGGACGTTTTTGAGTATGCTCAATAGTGTGTTTACTTGTAGTGATTGACAATGATACTCTGTTCTCATTTTGAGAACTTGATGTTAACTTCGTTTAATCGATTTTGAGTTCGGACTATGGTTTTGTTGACGCTTTGGTATTCTGTGATTTTTTTTTCTGGACCAGCCAGAAGGCGCAGAGTATAGGCCGCACTGTCCATGAATTCACTTAGACCTACATCTGGACATTGGATTGCAAATAAAAAAATTAACTATACATATATTCTTAATTAAGAAGACTTTCATTTAAGACTTTCCATTTCATATATAATAACATTATATTGGGTGTGAGCTGTATAAGAATAAATATGGTACAACTTGTCCAAACAAAACGTCAGTGGGACCAAATTATATGATCGGTCCATACAAGTTGCTGGCAAGCAAAGGCAGGCCAAAGTTAGATTAAGAAAGGAATGCCCCGGTAAGATTGTAAGGCCAGTATACTATATACAGGTTTTCGAATTTTTGCAAGTTTCGGTTTAGACAGGTTATACTGTAACATAAGGATTGCAACTCAAGACCATCATCCAAATATGTAAGATAACATTTAAGAATGCTTATGGGAAGATTTTGAGAATGTTTTGACATAAATAGGTGAAGAAGAAAAAAAACGATTACAGCTAAAACTCAGGAAATCTTCTAATGTTTTTGATGTATGCAAGAATATGTCTGAATATTGAGATATTTATTTCATCATCACATAGAATGCAACCATATAAAAGTACTGATAAATTGAATTGGTAATGAAGTATCAAATTTTGTATATTTAATAAGTATCTTTCTGTATCAAAGATGGAAGGGAAGCGGAAGAAATAATGTTGTGCAGTTTCTTGTTTATACCAACAGCCACAGGTAGGATGATCTTTCAAATGATCTTTAAATAAATCATAATTCAAATTACTGCAATCATTTCTAAGTTGATATATGATAATACTTCATTTGCTGTACATATTACTTTTAAAAGTTGGAGTCACTTCATTTCCACCATTAACATCTTTGGATATTGAAAAAAAACATCCTAAAATTTTCCAATGGATGGGGTTTTAATAGTATCTAGATCTGGAACATTAAATTCACAAAAGGTAGAAGGAAAGTAACTATTCATATAACTGCTTGACCTTCATAAAGGAATACTAAAAGCGAGCGCACATAGTTCAGTAACCTTTATGATACATTGTGTAGATCTTGGGCGACGACATCTTCGCTAGCCAAGGGTTACGATCCGCACACTCATCTTCACCCTTGGCATATATAGACCACATTTCGTAAATCCCGCGACGAGAATTTTCATTGGATGCAGCTAGGTCTGGCTGCGTCCAATCAGAGCGCACATTACATTTGATCACGCGTTCTTCTTATGGGACAGAAAAAATGTAAACAAACATGGCACAGTGTCGACTGTGTCATGGATCTTTACCATTAAAACAGAGAAGAACAATCTTCAACGACACATTTACGACAAGGACTCAGTGCGTCGATCGCCGTTTCCTGATGCTTTCTAATTTGATCAAGCTGGAATTTTTCATAGATCAACCGAATGAGATGTTCTTCCTTGTTTACATTCATTGCATAAGCCGTTTTGTTACACGCAATTTTGATTGGTTGGTGATTACGTGATTCAAAGGGACACAACGCACACCGACCGCTAGGTAGCAGACCCGGGAGCTTTCAATTTTGCCATGATATATTCCAGGGGTGTAGATTACATAGGTGATCGTAACCCCTGGATATCGAGGATGGGGCGACGAAGGCGTCCCCAGGTTAGGGCTTTAGGTAACAAAACGAACAGAATCCTTCATAAGGATTGACAACCGGTTGCAGTTCAAATTGATCAGGGAGTTAAGATGCATTATGTTACCATTCCCAGGACTATAAACTTCCATATATATTTGGATTGAATTTCTTTCTGCACTGAGAAATGATATTGAATCGGTTCAAAACATTGAAGAAATTAAAAATTGCATAGAATTCAACTTTTGTTGGTATATTTGTTTATGATGATCTATTGATGCAATAATTAGAACAAACTACAAGATTAAGTAAGAAAGAAATGAGAAAACTGATGTGAAGGATATCATAACTAACCCATTGCTTGTCATTGGATGTACACAGTTTAAAAAGAGATCAGTTTGAACTGGGAGGAGATCTCTTTTCAAAATTTAGATTGTGAAATATGCAAGGGGCATTAACTCTTCCAAGTAAAGGAGAATCATCAATATTCAGGAAAACACAACCTCATGTCATGGTGAATTTTAAAGAGATCAGTTGAAGACTGGGAGGATATCTCCAAACAAGATTTCGATTACTGCAATTATAGTAGAATCAAACATGTTCAGGAAAACCCAACTTCATGTCATAGTGGATAAATGCACACAGTTTGAAAGAGATAAGTTAATTGAAACTGTGGGAAAATATTTAGATAGTTAAATATATAAGGGGAAGTTACTCTTCCGTCAAATGAATCTTTAGAGATTTTTCATAAAGCAGGTAGCATTTGAAATGGGCATACAGTTAGATACATCATTTTCCTTTTCGCATCTCTTACATATCGCGCTAAAATTGTTTCCATATATCTGGTATTTTTCCAATAAAAAGTATTTTGTTAAAGAGTAAGTTCAAGGGTAAAGCTAATGCTGGTTTAAGGTTTTAGACTACCTTGGGTAAGACAAAATCAGGATCATGAGGTTTCTTTTCATTAATACATTGATTTTATCAATAACATCTTGCTTAGTAACTGTTATATTTGAAAGTGAAAAAAGATCTTCCAAATCTCCAAAAGGACCAGGTGTAGTTGAAGATATGGAAGTAAAGTAGCCATTGAGACATTCTTCTTTATCATGGGGGTTGAATACTATACTATCATTGTTTTCTAGAGGGAGAGGTTGATGTAGGTTTACTATCAAAATTGGAGACTGATTTGGCATTTTTCTACCATTTATTAGAAGGTATGGCATTATCATCATGTGATATTTAAAGTTTATCTAAATACAGATCCTTATATTCCCTCATTTAATTAATGACCTCATTTCTTAATCTGAATTTATTCCAATGTTCTGCACTTCCAGTTGTTTTTGCTTTCCTATTGATTCTATTTCGCTGTCTCATTTTCTTTCTGATAATGCCATTCATCCACGGTTTATCCCTAGGCCTGACAGTTATCAACTTAGATGGTATACATTTATCTGAATATTTAATCATGCATTAGTTAAAGTATTATTAGATTCATTAGAGTTCTGATTCTGTGAAAATTCGATCCAATCGAAGGCATCAATAATAGAATTATTCATATTATAAACATCAGCATTATCATAAAACCATACCTTCTTTTTATATGAAATATGTTTAAAAACACAATCCTGGTATGAATAGGCGAGTGATAACTGCAAAAGGGTATATTTACCTAAGTATTTTTTAATGATATTAACATTATTTATAAAAACAAAGTCAATAGAAGTAATCCCGGTTGGTTGATTTATAAGGCAAATTAGTCCATATTTTGATAACAATCGAGAAAGATACGAATTCGGTTGGAATGTCAGCATATCTACATTTATATCGCCTGTTATCGTAATATCTATAGAAGAATAAGTAGCTTTTAACAAAATGTTTTCTAACTTTTGCCAATAGTCTATGTTGGAGTCAGATGGTCTATATAAACAACCAAGTAGGACTTATTATTTACATTTATTCCCAGACATAATAATTCTATATCATCGGAGTCTAAATCAGGACGTCTTTTAGAATAAACAGTGTCTTTACAGTAGATAACTATACCTCCCCCCATGCCATTTAATCTATCTTTTCTGAAAAAAATTGTCTGGATGAGAGCCTATTTCAATATCACAATCAGGTAAATTGTTATTTAAATGCGATATTGTGTTGCAAATAAAGTCATTTGAATTGAGTTCTGCCTCCACAAGGTCAGTTTTATTCCTTTATGATCTTGCATTTAAATAAACAATATCAATATTTGAGACAGGAACAGGATTTAATTTAATATCCAAGGATATGTGAAGTAGAATTGAAATTACAACCTTCAGGAAAGAAATATTATTGTATATCTGACACATCCTTGCACATAAAATAATCATGTTAGTAAGCAACTTTTATGGAGTGCAGCAAAACATTTTATTATTGAAAATATAAAGTTTATGAGTTTGGTTTGCAAAAGACCCACATACATGTACTTCGTATTGTATGTTGCGGAGAACCTTACCCGTTATCATATAAAGGAAACACTGTTGTTGGAATACCACGACAAATGGATCCTTCACACAAACACGTGTTACATACATTTGTATTTTGCATTTTGAGGTCAATGCATGGGGTTCATTTATAAATCTGTATCAATCAGTACACCATACAGGTAGCAATTTATAATGTGTACTATTTTTTTACACGAGTAAAAACACGTAAACAACATAAAAACAATAATAATGCAAATACATTGTACCTAGATGTTTCTGGATTGGGGGTTGTGGGGTTGGGGGTCGGGGGTTGGGGGTTGGGTGGACTCACGGGTTGAAGTCAATGCACAATGCAGGGTGTACGTTGCATATAAGACATTTTATTTTGAAAAGTTGTATGTTTGGGATTCCTGGATGGATAGACATTCTTTCCATAAGCTATATATTAGCTTATTATGATCCTAGTGTAGTTCCGGTATCCATTAATGACGAGGTAGGTAAGAAAAAAGGGTTACTGGGTGTAATATAGTTAATTTTAATATAGACTCTGCTGGTGGATTTTTTAGTCCCCGAGGTTTGCTGGAGCCTCCATAGCCACAGTTAACCTAATTTGAGTAGTGGCACGGTACATAATATACACATTTCCGTAGTACACGATTTGCAATTATACAGAACTAGTTTAATTTGACTTCTACATTTATAAATTAAAAGGATTTAACGCACCTGACCCTTCTGCTTGTAAATAGTTTAGAAATTTTGGATTCCTACCTTTTGGCCCCCAGCATCACTGAAGAGTCCTGGGAGGACGAAACAGCTGTGTGATGCAGTTTAATTCAATTTTTCGGCATACTGTATCTATTACTAAATTTAAGAGGTGCTGCATAATGTGTGTTACGTCATCTTTAATATGCATTTAAAAAATGTGGCAATATTTAGATAACAGTTGGTTTTAAGAAAACTTTTTTCATAACAATGTAAAAAAAGACCAATATGTCGGCTATTTCGACCTTTGACTCCAGAATAGTGAAAAAGTAACATATAACAGCCCTGCTTCTCCAAACTATGGTTTTTACATGTCGCATTTGATTCGAAATTCTATGGTTTACTCTAGGTATCGCGATTTTTGTGATCAATGTTGACTGCTGACAAACAAACTAACAACACAAGGATTCGAGAGATGCAGGTTGATCAGAACTATGGGCAAGTTTTATGGTCGCCATCTTTGTCTCATATTTTTAATAATCTGCATTCTTCTATGGTATAAAAATCTGTTTAGAATTCAGTATTTCAAACAAATAGTTTTGTATTGTTATTGTATTCTCATTCTGTGATGCTTTTTTCCAATTGCAGTATGTGATATGGTTAACCAATTACAGTATGTGATATGGTTTACCACTAACAATATGTGATATGGTTTACCAATTAAAGTATGTGATATGGTTTACCAATTACAGTATGTGATATGGTTTACCATTTACAGTATGTGATATGGTTGACCAATTACAGTATGTGATATGGTTTACCAATTACAGTATGTGATATGGTTTACCAATTACAGTATGTGATATGGTTTACCATTTACAGTATGTGATATGGTTGACCAATTACAGTATGTGATATGGTTTACCATTTACAGTATGTGATATGGTTTACCAATTAAAGTATGTGATATGGTTTCCAATTACAATATGTGATATGTTTAACCATTTACAGCATGTGATATGGTTTACTAATTACAGTATGTGATATTGTTTACCAATTACAGTATGTGATATGGTTTACCATTTACAGTATGTGATATAGTTTACCACTTACAGTATGTGATATGGTTTACCATTTACAGTATGTGATATGTTTAACCATTCACAGCATGTGATATGGTTTACCAATTACAGTACGTGTTATGGTTTACCAATTACAGCATGTGATATGGTTTACCAATTACAGCATGTGATATGGTTTACTGATTACAGTATGCAATATTGTTAACCAATTACAGTATGTGATATGGTTTACCACTTATAACATGTGATATGGTTTACCAATTACAGTACGTGTTATGGTTTACCAATTACAGTATGTGAAATGGTTTACCATTTACAGTATGTGATATGGTTTACCTCTTAAAGTATTGGATATGGTGTACCACTTACAGTATTTGATATGGTTTACCAATTACAGTATTTGATATGGTTTACCTCTCACATTATTTGATATGGTTACCAATTACAGTATGTGAGCTGATATATCTCTTACAGTATGTGATATGGTGTACCATTAACAGTATGTGATATGGTTTACCAATTACAGTATGTGATATGGTTTACCAATTACAGTTTTTGATATGGTTTACCAATAACTGTATGTGATATTGTTTACCATGTACAATATGTGATATGGTTTACCAATAACAGTATGTGATATGGTTTATCACTTACAGTATGTGAGATGGTGTATCAATTACAGTAAGTGATATGGTTTTCCAATTACAGTATATGATATGGTTTACCATTTACAGTATGTGGTTTTTATTTACCATTAACAGTATGTGACATGGTTTACCATTTACAATGTGTGATATGGTTTACCATCTACAATATGTGATATGTTTTACCACTTGCATATTGTAACATGGTTTATCGCTTACAGTATATGATATGGTTTACCATTTACAGCGTGTGATATGTTTAACCATTCACAGCATGTGATATGGTTTACCAATTACAGTACGTGTTATGGTTTTCCAATTACAGCATGTGATATGGTTTACCAATTACAGCATGTGATATGGTTTACCACTTATAACATGTGATATGGTTTACAAATTACAGTACGTGTTATGGTTTACCAATTACAGTATGTGAAATGGTTTACCATTTACAGTATGTGATATGGTTTACCTCTTAAAGTATTGGATATGGTGTACCACTTACAGTATTTGATATGGTTTACCAATTACAGTATTTGATATGGTTTACCTCTCACATTATTTGATATGGTTTACCAATTACAGTATCTGAGCTGATATATCTCTTACAGTATGTGATATGGTTTACCATTTACAGTATGTGATATGGTTAACCACTTATAGCATGTGATATGGTTTACCAAGTACTGTATGTGATATGGTTTACCAATTACAGTATGTGATATGGTTTACCAATTACAGTTTTTGATATGGTTTACCAATAACTGTATGTGATATGGTTTACCATGTACAATATGTGATATGGTTTACCAATAACAGTATGTGATATGGTTTATCACTTACAGTATGTGAGATGGTGTATCAATTACAGTAAGTGATATGGTTTTCCAATTACAGTATATGATATGGTTTACCATTTACAGTATGTGGTTTTTATTTACCATTTACAGTATGTGACATGGTTTACCATTTACAATGTGTGATATGGTTTACCATTTACAATATGTGATATGTTTTACCACTTGCATATTGTAACATGGTTTATCGCTTACAGTATATGATATGGTTTACCATTTACAGCATGTGATATGGCTTAACATTAACAGCATGTGATATGGTTTACCAATTACAGTTTGTGATGTGGTTTACCGCTTACAGTATGTGATATTGTATATTAATTACAGTTAGTGATATAGTTTACCACTTACAGTATGTGATATAGTTTACCAATTACAGTATGTGATATTGTTTACCAATTACAGTATGTGATATGGTTTACTACTTACAGTATGTGATATGGTTTACCACTTACAGTATGTGATATAGTTAACCACTTACAGTATGTGATATAGTTTACCACTAACAGTATGTGATATAGTTTACCACTAACAGTATGTGATATGGTTTACCTTTTACAGTATGTGATATTGTTTCCCATTTACAGTATGTGATATGGTTTAACAATTTCTAGATGTGATATGGTTTACCATTTACAGTATGTGATATGGTTTACCAATTACAGTATGTGATATGGTTAACCACTTACAGTATGTGATATAGTTTATCACTAACAGTATGTGATATGGTTAACCTTTTACGGTATGTGATTTGGTTTACCACTTGCAGATTGTAATATGGTTTATCACTTACAGTATGTGATATGGTTTACCACTTACAGCATGTGATACGGTTTAACAATTACTGTATCTGATATGGTTTACCAATTACAGTATGTGATAAGTTTGTCAATTACAGTATGTTTTCTGGTTTACCAATTAAAGTATGTAATATGGTTTAACAATTACAGTATTTCATATGGTTTACCAATTACAGTATATGATATGGTTTACCATTTACAATATGTGATATGGTTTACCATTAACAGTATGTGATATGGTTTACCAATTAAAGTATTTCATATGGTTTACCAATTACAGTATGTTATATGGTTTACCACTTACAGTATTTGATATAGTTTACCAATAACAGTATGTGATATGGTTTACCTTTTACGGTATGTGATTTGGTTTACCACTTGCAGATTGTAATATAGTTTATCACTTACAGTATGTGTTATTATTTACCACTTACAGCATGTGATACGGTTTAACAATTACTGTATCTGATATGGTTTACCAATTACAGTATGTGATAAGGTTTGTCAATTACTGTATGTGATATGGTTTACCAATTACAGCATGTAATATGGTTTACCATTTAAAGTATAAGATATAATTTATCAATTACTGTAAGTGAAATGGTTTACCACTTACAGTATCTGATATGGTTTACCACTTATAGTATGTGATATGGTATACCAATTACAGCATGTAATATGGTTTACCATTTAAAGTATAAGATATAATTTATCAATTACTGTATGTGAAATGGTTTACCATTTACATTATGTGATATGGTTTACCAATTAGAGTATGTGATATGGTTTACCATTTACAGTATGTGATATGGTTTACCAATTACAGTATGTGATATGGTTTCCAATTACAATATGTGATATGTTTAACCATTTACAGCATGTGATATGGTTTACTAATTACAGTATGTGATATTGTTTACCAATTACAGTATGTGATATAGTTTACCATTTACAGTATGTGATATGGTTTACCATTTACAGTATGTGATATGGTTTACCATTTACAGTATGTGATATAGTTTACCACTTACAGTATGTGATATGGTTTACCATTTACAGTATGTGATATGTTTAACCATTCACAGCATGGGATATGGTTTACCAATTACAGTACGTGTTATGGTTTACCAATTACAGCATGTGCTATGGTTTACCAATTACAGCATGTGATATGGTTTACTGATTACAGTACGTGATATTGTTAACCAATTACAGTATGTGATATGGTTTACCACTTATAACATGTGATATGGTTTACCAATTACAGTACGTGTTATGGTTTACCAATTACAGTATGTGAAATGGTTTACCATTTACAGTATGTGATATGGTTTACCTCTTAAAGTATTGGATATGGTGTACCACTTACAGTATTTGATATGGTTTACCAATTACAGTATTTGATATGGTTTACCTCTCACATTATTTGATATGGTTACAAATTACAGTATGTGAGCTGATTTATCTATTACAGTATGTGATATGGTTTACCATTTACAGTATGTGATATGGTTAATCACTTATAGCATGTGATATGGTTTACCAAGTACTGTATGTGATATGGTTTACCAATTAAAGTATGTGATATGGTTTACCAATTACAGTTTTTGATATGGTTTACTACTTACAGTATGTGATATGGTTTACCACTTACAGTATGTGATATGGTTTACCACTTACAGTTTGTGATATGGTTTACCAATAACTGTATGTGATATGGTTTACCATGTACAATATGTGATATGGTTTACCAATAACAGTATGTGATATGGTTTATCACTTACAGTATGTGAGATGGTGTATCAATTACAGTAAGTGATATGGTTTTCCAATTACAGTATATGATATGGTTTACCATTTACAGTATGTGGTTTTTATTTACCATTTACAGTATGTGACATGGTTTACCATTTACAATGTGTGATATGGTTTACCATTTACAATATGTGATATGTTTTACCACTTGCATATTGTAACATGGTTTATCGCTTACAGTATGTGATATGGTTTACCATTTACAGCATGTGATATGGTTTACCAATTACAGTTTGTGATGTGGTTTACCACTTACAGTATGTGATATTGTATATCAATTACAGTTAGTGATATGGTTTACCACTAACAGTATGTGATATAGTTTACCAATTACAGTATGTGATATTGTTTACCAATTACAGTATGTGATATGGTTTACTACTTACAGTATGTGATATGGTTTACCACTTACAGTATGTGATATAGTTAACCACTTACAGTATGTGATATAGTTTACCACTAACAGTATGTGATATAGTTTACCACTAACAGTATGTGATATGGTTTACCTTTTACAGTATGTGATATTGTTTCCCATTTACAGTATGTGATATGGTTTAACAATTTCTGGATGTGATATGGTTTACCATTTACAGTATGTGATATGGTTTACCAATTACAGTATGTGATATGGTTTACCACTTACAGTATGTGATATGGTTAACCTTTTACAGTATGTGATTTGGTTTACCACTTGCAGATTTTAATATGGTTTATCACTTACAGTATGTGATATGGTTTAACAATTACTGTATCTGATATGGTTTACCAATTACAGTATGTTTTATGGTTTACCAATTAAAGTATTTCATATGGTTTAACAATTACAGTATGTAATATGGTTTACCAATTAAAGTATTTCATATGGTTTACCAATTACAGTATATGATATGGTTTACCATTTACAATATGTGATATGGTTTACCATTAACAATATGTGATATGGTTTACCAATTAAAGTATTTCATATGGTTTACCAATTACAGTATGTGATATGGTTTACCACTTACAGTATGGGATATAGTTTATCACTAACAGTATGTGATATGGTTAACCTTTTACGGTATGTGATTTGGTTTACCACTTGCAGATTGTAATATGGTTTATCACTTACAGTATGTGATATGGTTTACCAATTACAGCATCTAATATGGTTTACCATTTAAAGTTTAAGATATAATTTATCAATTACTGTATGTGAAATGGTTTACCATTTACATTATGTGATATGGTTTACCAATTAGAGTATGTGATATGGTTTACCATTTACAGTATGTGATATGGTTTACCAATTACAGTATGTGATATAGTTTATCACTAACAGTATGTGATATGGTTTAACAATTTCTGGATGTGATATGGTTTACCATTTACAGTATGTGATATGGTTTACCAATTACAGTATGTGATATGGTTTACCACTTACAGTATGTGATATAGTTTATCACTAACAGTATGTGATATGGTTAACCTTTTACGGTATGTGATTTGGTTTACCACTTGCAGATTGTAATATGGTTTATCACTTACAGTATGTGATATGGTTTAACAATTACTGTATCTGATATGGTTTACCAATTACAGTATGTTTTATGGTTTACCAATTAAAGTATTTCATATGGTTTAACAATTACAGTATGTAATATGGTTTACCAATTAAAGTATTTCATATGGTTTACCAATTACAGTATATGATATGGTTTACCATTTACAATATGTGATATGGTTTACCATTAACAATATGTGATATGGTTTACCAATTAAAGTATTTCATATGGTTTACCAATTACAGTATGTGATATGGTTTACCACTTACAGTATGTGATATAGTTTATCACTAACAGTATGTGATATGGTTAACCTTTTACGGTATGTGATTTGGTTTACCACTTGCAGATTGTAATATGGTTTATCACTTACAGTATGTGATATGGTTTACCACTTACAGCATGTGATATGGTTTACCAATTACAGCATGTAATATGGTTTACCATTTAAAGTATAAGATATAATTTATCAATTACTGTATGTGAAATGGTTTACCATTTACATTATGTGATATGGTTTACCAATTAGAGTATGTGATATGGTTTACCATTTACAGTATGTGATATGGTTTACCAATTACAGTATGTGATATGGTTTCCAATTACAATATGTGATATGTTTAACCATTTACAGCATGTGATATGGTTTACTAATTACAGTATGTGATATTGTTTACCAATTACAGTATGTGATATGGTTTACCATTTACAGTATGTGATATAGTTTACCACTTACAGTATGTGATATGGTTTACCATTTACAGTATGTGATATAGTTTACCACTTACAGTATGTGATATGGTTTACCATTTACAGTATGTGTGTGTTTAACCATTTACAACATGTGATATGGTTTACTAATTACAGTATGTGATATTGTTTACCAATTACATTATGTGATATGGTTTACCATTTACAGTATGTGATATAGTTTACCACTTACAGTATGTGATATGGTTTACCAATTACAGTACGTGTTATCGTTTACCAATTACAGCATGTGATATGGTTTACCAAGTACTGTATGTGATATGGTTTACCAATTACAGTATGTGATATGGTTTACCAATTACAGTTTTTGATATGGTTAACTACTTACAGTATGTGATATGGTTTATCACTTACAGTATGTGATATGGTTTACCACTTACAGTATGTGATATAGTTTACCAATAACTGTATGTGATATGGTTTACCATGTACAATATGTGATATGGTTTACCAATAACAGTATGTGATATGGTTTATCACTTACAGTATGTAAGATGGTGTATCAATTACAGTAAGTGATATGGTTTTCAAATTACAGTATATGATATGGTTTACCATTTACAGTATGTGGTTTTTATTTACCATTTACAGTATGTGACATGGTTTACCATTTACAATGTGTGATATGGTTTACCATTTACAATATGTGATATGTTTTACCACTTGCATATTGTAACATGGTTTATCGCTTACAGTATGTGATATGGTTTACCATTTACAGCATGTGATATGGTTTACCAATTAAAGTATTTCATATGGTTTACCAATTACAGTATGTGATATGGTTTACCACTTACAGTATGTGATATAGTTTATCACTAACAGTATGTGATATGGTTAACCTTTTACGGTATGTGATTTGGTTTACCACTTGCAGATTGTAATATGGTTTATCACTTACAGTATGTGATATGGTTTACCACTTACAGCATGTGATATGGTTTACCAATTACAGCATGTAATATGGTTTACCATTTAAAGTATAAGATATAATTTATCAATTACTGTATGTGAAATGGTTTACCATTTACATTATGTGATATGGTTTACCAATTAGAGTATGTGATATGGTTTACCATTTACAGTATGTGATATGGTTTACCAATTACAGTATGTGATATGGTTTCCAATTACAATATGTGATATGTTTAACCATTTACAGCATGTGATATGGTTTACTAATTACAGTATGTGATATTGTTTACCAATTACAGTATGTGATATGGTTTACCATTTACAGTATGTGATATAGTTTACCACTTACAGTATGTGATATGGTTTACCATTTACAGTATGTGATATAGTTTACCACTTACAGTATGTGATATGGTTTACCATTTACAGTATGTGTGTGTTTAACCATTTACAACATGTGATATGGTTTACTAATTACAGTATGTGATATTGTTTACCAATTACAGTATGTGATATGGTTTACCATTTACAGTATGTGATATAGTTTACCACTTACAGTATGTGATATGGTTTACCAATTACAGTACGTGTTATCGTTTACCAATTACAGCATGTGATATGGTTTACCAAGTACTGTATGTGATATGGTTTACCAATTACAGTATGTGATATGGTTTACCAATTACAGTTTTTGATATGGTTAACTACTTACAGTATGTGATATGGTTTATCACTTACAGTATGTGATATGGTTTACCACTTACAGTATGTGATATAGTTTACCAATAACTGTATGTGATATGGTTTACCATGTACAATATGTGATATGGTTTACCAATAACAGTATGTGATATGGTTTATCACTTACAGTATGTAAGATGGTGTATCAATTACAGTAAGTGATATGGTTTTCAAATTACAGTATATGATATGGTTTACCATTTACAGTATGTGGTTTTTATTTACCATTTACAGTATGTGACATGGTTTACCATTTACAATGTGTGATATGGTTTACCATTTACAATATGTGATATGTTTTACCACTTGCATATTGTAACATGGTTTATCGCTTACAGTATGTGATATGGTTTACCATTTACAGCATGTGATATGGCTTAAAATTAACAGCATGTGATATGGTTTACCAATTACAGTTTGTGATGTGGTTTACCACTTACAGTATGTGATATTGTATATCAATTACAGTATGTGATATTGTTTACCAATTACAGTATGTGATATAGTTTACCATTTACAGTATGTGATATGGTTTACCATTTACAGTATGTGATATGGTTTACCATTTACAGTATGTGATATAGTTTACCACTTACAGTATGTGATATGGTTTACTATTTACAGTATGTGATATGTTTAACCATTCACAGCATGGGATATGGTTTACCAATTACAGTACGTGTTATGGTTTACCAATTACAGCATGTGCTATGGTTTACCAATTACAGCATGTGATATGGTTTACTGATTACAGTACGTGATATTGTTAACCAATTACAGTATGTGATATGGTTTACCACTTATAACATGTGATATGGTTTACCAATTACAGTACGTGTTATGGTTTACCAATTACAGTATGTGAAATGGTTTACCATTTACAGTATGTGATATGGTTTACCTCTTAAAGTATTGGATATGGTGTACCACTTACAGTATTTGATATGGTTTACCAATTACAGTATTTGATATGGTTTACCTCTCACATTATTTGATATGGTTACAAATTACAGTATGTGAGCTGATTTATCTATTACAGTATGTGATATGGTTTACCATTTACAGTATGTGATATGGTTAATCACTTATAGCATGTGATATGGTTTACCAAGTACTGTATGTGATATGGTTTACCAATTAAAGTATGTGATATGGTTTACCAATTACAGTTTTTGATATGGTTTACTACTTACAGTATGTGATATGGTTTACCACTTACAGTATGTGATATGGTTTACCACTTACAGTTTGTGATATGGTTTACCAATAACTGTATGTGATATGGTTTACCATGTACAATATGTGATATGGTTTACCAATAACAGTATGTGATATGGTTTATCACTTACAGTATGTGAGATGGTGTATCAATTACAGTAAGTGATATGGTTTTCCAATTACAGTATATGATATGGTTTACCATTTACAGTATGTGGTTTTTATTTACCATTTACAGTATGTGACATGGTTTACCATTTACAATGTGTGATATGGTTTACCATTTACAATATGTGATATGTTTTACCACTTGCATATTGTAACATGGTTTATCGCTTACAGTATGTGATATGGTTTACCATTTACAGCATGTGATATGGTTTACCAATTACAGTTTGTGATGTGGTTTACCACTTACAGTATGTGATATTGTATATCAATTACAGTTAGTGATATGGTTTACCACTAACAGTATGTGATATAGTTTACCAATTACAGTATGTGATATTGTTTACCAATTACAGTATGTGATATGGTTTACTACTTACAGTATGTGATATGGTTTACCACTTACAGTATGTGATATAGTTAACCACTTACAGTATGTGATATAGTTTACCACTAACAGTATGTGATATAGTTTACCACTAACAGTATGTGATATGGTTTACCTTTTACAGTATGTGATATTGTTTCCCATTTACAGTATGTGATATGGTTTAACAATTTCTGGATGTGATATGGTTTACCATTTACAGTATGTGATATGGTTTACCAATTACAGTATGTGATATGGTTTACCACTTACAGTATGTGATATGGTTAACCTTTTACGGTATGTGATTTGGTTTACCACTTGCAGATTGTAATATGGTTTATCACTTACAGTATGTGATATGGTTTAACAATTACTGTATCTGATATGGTTTACCAATTACAGTATGTTTTATGGTTTACCAATTAAAGTATTTCATATGGTTTAACAATTACAGTATGTAATATGGTTTACCAATTAAAGTATTTCATATGGTTTACCAATTACAGTATATGATATGGTTTACCATTTACAATATGTGATATGGTTTACCATTAACAATATGTGATATGGTTTACCAATTACAGTATGTGATATGGTTTACCACTTACAGTATGGGATATAGTTTATCACTAACAGTATGTGATATGGTTAACCTTTTACGGTATGTGATTTGGTTTACCACTTGCAGATTGTAATATGGTTTATCACTTACAGTATGTGATATGGTTTACCACTTACAGCATGTGATATGGTTTACCAATTACAGCATCTAATATGGTTTACCATTTAAAGTTTAAGATATAATTTATCAATTACTGTATGTGAAATGGTTTACCATTTACATTATGTGATATGGTTTACCAATTAGAGTATGTGATATGGTTTACCATTTACAGTATGTGATATGGTTTACCAATTACAGTATGTGATATAGTTTATCACTAACAGTATGTGATATGGTTTAACAATTTCTGGATGTGATATGGTTTACCATTTACAGTATGTGATATGGTTTACCAATTACAGTATGTGATATGGTTTACCACTTACAGTATGTGATATAGTTTATCACTAACAGTATGTGATATGGTTAACCTTTTACGGTATGTGATTTGGTTTACCACTTGCAGATTGTAATATGGTTTATCACTTACAGTATGTGATATGGTTTAATAATTACTGTATCTGATATGGTTTACCAATTACAGTATGTTTTATGGTTTACCAATTAAAGTATTTCATATGGTTTAACAATTACAGTATGTAATATGGTTTACCAATTAAAGTATTTCATATGGTTTACCAATTACAGTATATGATATGGTTTACCATTTACAATATGTGATATGGTTTACCATTAACAATATGTGATATGGTTTACCAATTAAAGTATTTCATATGGTTTACCAATTACAGTATGTGATATGGTTTACCACTTACAGTATGTGATATAGTTTATCACTAACAGTATGTGATATGGTTAACCTTTTACGGTATGTGATTTGGTTTACCACTTGCAGATTGTAATAGGGTTTATCACTTACAGTATGTGATATGGTTTACCACTTACAGCATGTGATATGGTTTACCAATTACAGCATGTAATATGGTTTACCATTTAAAGTATAAGATATAATTTATCAATTACTGTATGTGAAATGGTTTACCATTTACATTATGTGATATGGTTTACCAATTAGAGTATGTGATATGGTTTACCATTTACAGTATGTGATATGGTTTACCAATTACAGTATGTGATATGGTTTCCAATTACAATATGTGATATGTTTAACCATTTACAGCATGTGATATGGTTTACTAATTACAGTATGTGATATTGTTTACCAATTACAGTATGTGATATGGTTTACCATTTACAGTATGTGATATAGTTTACCACTTACAGTATGTGATATGGTTTACCATTTACAGTATGTGATATAGTTTACCACTTACAGTATGTGATATGGTTTACCATTTACAGTATGTGTGTGTTTAACCATTTACAACATGTGATATGGTTTACTAATTACAGTATGTGATATTGTTTACCAATTACAGTATGTGATATGGTTTACCATTTACAGTATGTGATATAGTTTACCACTTACAGTATGTGATATGGTTTACCAATTACAGTACGTGTTATCGTTTACCAATTACAGCATGTGATATGGTTTACCAAGTACTGTATGTGATATGGTTTACCAATTACAGTATGTGATATGGTTTACCAATTACAGTTTTTGATATGGTTAACTACTTACAGTATGTGATATGGTTTATCACTTACAGTATGTGATATGGTTTACCACTTACAGTATGTGATATAGTTTACCAATAACTGTATGTGATATGGTTTACCATGTACAATATGTGATATGGTTTACCAATAACAGTATGTGATATGGTTTATCACTTACAGTATGTAAGATGGTGTATCAATTACAGTAAGTGATATGGTTTTCAAATTACAGTATATGATATGGTTTACCATTTACAGTATGTGGTTTTTATTTACCATTTACAGTATGTGACATGGTTTACCATTTACAATGTGTGATATGGTTTACCATTTACAATATGTGATATGTTTTACCACTTGCATATTGTAACATGGTTTATCGCTTACAGTATGTGATATGGTTTACCATTTACAGCATGTGATATGGCTTAAAATTAACAGCATGTGATATGGTTTACCAATTACAGTTTGTGATGTGGTTTACCACTTACAGTATGTGATATTGTATATCAATTACAAGTAGTGATATGGTTTACCACTTACAGTATGTGATATTGTTTCCCATTTACAGCATGTGATATTGTTTACCAATTACAGTATGTGATATGGTTTACCACTTACAGTATGTGATATAGTTTACCACTTACAGTATGTGATATAGTTTACCACTAACAGTATGTGATATAGTTTACCACTAACAGTATGTGATATGGTTTACCTTTTACAGTATGTTATATTGTTTCCCATTTACAGTATGTGATATGGTTTAACAATTTCTGGATGTGATATGGTTTACCATTTACAGTATGTGATATGGTTTACCAATTACAGTATGTGATATGGTTTACCACTTACATTATGTGATATAGTTTACCACTAACAGTATGTGATATGGTTAACCTTTTACGGTATGTGATATTGTTTCCAATGACAGTATGTAATATGGTATACCACTTACAGTATGTGATATGGTTTACCAATTACAGTATGTGATATGGTTTACCACAAACAGCATGTGCTATGGTTTACCAATTACAGTATGTGATATGGTTTACCAATTACAGTATGTGATATGGTTTACCACAAACAGCATGTGCTATGGTTTACCAATTACAGTATGTAATATGGTTTACCAATTACAGTATGTGATATGGTTTACCATCGACAGTATGTGGTATAGTTTTCAACTTACAGCATGTGATATGGTTTACCAATTACAGTATCTGATATGGTTTACCAATTACAGTATCTGATATGGTTAAGCCATTACATTTTGTGATATGATTTATCAATTACAGTATGTGATATGGTTTACCATTTACAGTATCTGGTATGGTTTACCAATTACAATATGTGATATGGTTTACCACTTACAGTATGTGATATGGTTTACCATTTACAGTATATGATATGGTTTAACCCTTACAGTATGTGATACGGTTTACCAATAACAGTATGTGATATGGTTTACTAATTACAGTATGTGATATAGTTTAACAATTACAGTATGTGATATGGTTTACCACTTACAGTATGTGGTATGGTTAAGCCATTACATTATGTGATATGATTTATCAATTACAGTATGTGATATGGTTTACCATTTACAGTATGTGTTATGGTTTACCAATTACAATTATGATATGGTTTACCATATACAGTATGTGATATGGTTTACCATTTACAGTATGTGCTATGGTTTACCATTTACAGTTTGGGATACAGTTGTGATATCGCACAACACACCAAAAACTGCGTGCGTGCATCGTGCATACATCGTGCACACATCGTTCGCCCATGGTGCGCATAACGGGGCGATCTAAAGATCGTGCGTTTATGTGTGCGATTAGAATCGCACACACGCACGATTTGGTACAATTGGTCGATATATATTACGGAATGAAAAACATATGGAACCCTCTTGTCCAAAAACTATTTAAATTCGCATCATATTGGGATTATGTCAATTTAAAAATATACAGTACACAGTATTACAGTGACCATGGGACAGTCAAGTGCGGGTTTAGCTACCAGGTAACAGAATAGGTAAATAACATGCCAGAGTTTTACCTGTCCCGTGTACTGAGCGACCGTTACGAAAACAAACTGGACTCTTATAATAAGTTATTTGAAAACCCCTTCCCCTCCCCAACCCCTCTCCTGTGTTTTCACACCTAGGCGATTGATGTAAGTGCCCCTGGCCAGAGACATCTACAAACATTGTTTTTGTATATTGTCCTTGTACAGGTGCAGTGTATAACTTGGTGAAAACTGGCAATATTTACTTGAATGAGAACTTGTCAATATGTGTTGAGAGTTTTCATGTGTCTATTTGGTTTGTTTAAAAGAGAATTATCAGCTAATGTAAATAGTTAAAATATAAAAATATATTTAAAACAACTAGCGCGAATCCGTATATATTGTTAAACCATTTCTAAATTTACATCACCCACGATCGTCATCGCACAATGTTAGTTTATCGTGCGCCCATATGTGCGTTAGAAATAATCGCCCAGGATCGCATCGTTCGCGCATCGTTCGCACATCGTTCATACACCGTTCGCCCATCGTGCGTCCACCGCACATCGTGTAACGTTGTGCGATCCCACAATTGTATGTTTTACCATTTACACTATGTGATATGGTTTACCATTTACAGTATGTGGTATGATTAACATATTACAGCATGTAGTATGGTTTACCAATTACAGCATGTGATATGGTTTACCACATACAGCATGTGATATGGGTTACCAATAACAGTATGTGATATGGTTTAGCAATGACAGTATGTGGTATGGTTTACCACTTCCAGCTTGATATATGGTTTACCATTTACAGTATGTGATATGGTTTACCATTTCCAGCTTAATATATGGTTTACCACTTACAGCATGTGATATGGTTTACCAATTACAGAATGAGATATGGTTTACCAATTACAGTATGTGATATGATTAATCAATTATAGTATGTGATATGGTTTACCAATTACTATAAGTAATTTTGTTTACCAATTACAGTATGTGATATGGTTTACCAATTACAATATGTGATATGGTTTACCAATTACAATATGTGGTATGGTTTACCACTTACAGTCTTTAGCTTTAAGGGACATTCAATTAAATGTCCATGTACAGTACAGGTATATAGATTAGGATCGACAAGCTGTCAGATCATATTTCAAACAATCTTGCGCATTTTGGATTTCCTTATGGTATGGAAATTCAAACGGTTTGTTCGTATTTCTTAAAACAGTTTCCTTTTTGGTAATAGATTCCAATGATGTAAAATGTGATAAGCTATTGCGATTAAGTTAAAAATGGCGATACAATTGAGTGTTTTTGTATTATGATTATTACTCGCAACTTCTCTTGCCACGGAAGAAAGCTATTTAAGAAAAATCTGATTTACATAGCATATCATGCGACGTGACGTCACAATTGCTAAATAATTACGTGACGTCACGAATACGGTAAACTCGGATGCCGAAAAGAGAAAAGGCGAATTGATGAAATTAAAAGTTTTCACAAAATTTTACACATAAACATTAGAAGGTTGTGATTAATGTTTTTCTGCGCAAACTTTGTTTGCATATATCGGGTATGCTTAACCTTCCGGTCTGTTCTTTTGTTCATAAAAAAACTCAAGGGAAAAGTTGGAAAGTTTCAAAATGACTTCCAGTCCAAACGTATTGTTATGGTTTTTGAACTTATTCATGTAGTTGATTTCAGCTAGATAATAATACTCTTTCTTGAACCTCGGGGATTTCAAATTTGGAAAAACCCTCGGCAATGCTTCGGATTTTACACAATCTGAAAACCCCTCGGGTGGAATTTCCATACCTTACATCCCTGGTCATGAAAGAGTCTTATATGATTCCATGTCTGTGTCAGTTTATTGACCCCTGTTACACATATATAAAACTTGGACAAGATAATATTGATTCAGCGTTTATTAAACAAATATAGTTAAAATGGGATGACGTGCTTTTCTTATAAAAGGACGCACCACGGATTTCTCTCTGATTTGATATTTGCAAGATCAATTATTTTACTAAACGCAGCTGTATAAAGCATTTCAGTCATCAATGACTTGAGATTCAAACGATTGAATCCCCCCATTAGATTTTTCGTAGGTACGATTAATTTACCTAATCTAAAATATTTGAGTAAACTACAGGGTGTTGTCATTATTTCATTAGTGTAAGCCTCTTCAAATATTTAACCTTTGTTAATCAAACACACCGATTCCGATATTAGTTAATGTATACAGCTTATCAGTTGTATATAGACTTAATTGTCAATTCAATTAAATACAACTCCTTAGGAATTAGAGAACCAATATTTATCTCATACCGGCATCTCCATCCTAATAAAAGCTGAGCCGTTACTAAACCTTAACCAACATCTTTCCTATACCTCTTTTAATGACGATAACGACGGACGGACTATCGGTCTTACAGGCGCAAACAAAATATAATGCCCCACACCCTCTGGTTTTACCAGTAGGGGATTATGAAGTTAGTATATCACTATCACTTCAATACTTTTTGTCGTTTTCTATTCGCAATTCTTAAATATTCTGCCAAAAATGTGTTTGTCAGATACGGTAAAGATTGCTGAAGTACCCATGTAACTTGGTCAAAATGAACATTTTAAATCAAAACGCAATTCATATTCTAATGTTAAATAAATTTCTGTTGTCAATACTGCGTCAACACCAAAGCATTTTACTTGACAATAAATAGAGGATCTAACACGAATGTTATGTAATTCATTAAACGAGTTTCATATGAAAGGAGTCGTTTGATAACTTCACTCGTGCTTGATTATATTTATCATAAAGCATGGGCAACAAACATACTACACTAAAATGTATTTTCAAAGATTCTCCTTTGTGGCAAAAGGGTTAATATTTCACCACTGATACAACAACGTGACGTCATGTACACAAGGATTGGACGTCATTTTGTTAAACTTTCATAGTGCTATGAAAGATCAGCGGTTACATCCATATTTATCATGAAGCCCACTACAATTGAACCAAAAAATGTTTTGTGTTTGTATTCATAACTTGGCTTCTGAAAGTCCTTCTCATTGTTATGATTGATATTACAATTTTTTTCAGTTCATTATATTTCCATGAGGGTATTATGTTTCGTTTTTTGTAATTCAAGTATAGTGATGAAAGCACAACTTTGTTATGTATTTATTTCAATTTCAACAAATATTATGGCGCAAAGTGTCCTAAAGGATACAACAATGGGCATAGTCTATGATTTATTGCTATATTGTAGTTTAACAATAAATTACTTATATATAAACAAAACAACAGTAACAGAAAGATTTATAAATACATATTGATTGACTTATATGTTTCATTATCTTACATATACCTGGTGAATCTAATATGAATATGGCCCCTAAAGTTAAACTTAACGTCTGATAGGACTCCAAGTTCAGACGGAGTGTACTTTAAATAACCATTAGTTTACTTTCAACACTAACTGTATGTTGTGTTAATGTGTCTTTGAAAAGTCGATAACATATGTGGTCAAACAGAATGAACATGATTATTATTGCTCGCAGTTTGATCACTTTGTTTCATTATGAGTACCATTCTAGTAAAATATAATCTACACTTTCTCTTATATACAGCATATGAGATACACCGATAAGATGTTGTTTTACTTGTTGTTCACAACCATGATCTCGGTAATCTGTCATAAAATGTTTCAAATAATCTTTGTGTATTGTGAAATTTCTCGGTGCAAAAAAGAAACTTCATTACTATTTTCTGTGGAAAGCATAAACATTGTGAGTATTGATTTACAAACGCTTAATATTTTCCAGTTAATGGACGCGGGTAATATGTTTTTGTTCGCAAATATCCAGAAGGTTTGCAAAGTATGTGAGACTCTATGTGGTAATTTATGTTTACTGTAGAAGCTTAAAGTTAGTCAGGCAAGCAACACTCGTTCCTCAATTTAATTTTCTCTTGACCTAACATTAAATAAAAAGTTCTATGTTTAGCAACAAGGACCTCCCAAGTTGACATTTCGACCCAAACTTAATACCACTGTTTATAACCTTATATGCTAACAATGAATGAAGTTTCAACCAAATCCATCAATCCTGGGATCCCTTATGAAGTATCATCTAGAAACCAAAATTTGATGAAAAAGATATTTTTAGCAAAAGTTACCTTTGTAGTTGACCTTTCGACCCCAAACACAATCCCACCCCATAACCTTACTTTGTATGAAGTTTCAACCAAATCCATCAATCCTCTGTGAGGTTATCATCTTGAAACAAACAAACAAATTATACGAACATATATATTTATTTTTAGCAACAGTGACCTTCGTAGTTGACATTTCGACCAAATACCCCAATCCCACTCTTTGTTACTCAATAAGTTAACCTTGTATGAAGTTTCAACCAATATCGCCAATCTTTTCTGAAGTTATCATCTGATTTTAGTAACAGTGGCCTTAGTAATAATCGATAGCTCCAATTACCTATTGATGTTGAGAATAATAATCGGAAAATATTTAAACACAAAAACGTTGCAGTACGAGGGGAAAAGGCTTTATTGTAATTCTTTTCATCTTTAAGACACAATTATTTAAATATAGAAACGTATTGTTCTATTTTCGACTCACATGCCAGTATACGTCAGAAATATGTTTTTTTATAAAGCCCAGGAAGTGTTCACTTAAGCTTTTGTAAGAAACATTAAAAGTACGTACAACTACATGGTAAGGATTTGATATACTGTGAGCCAGGAAGATTACATTTGTGTGTAAGTAGACAATTTCGGATAATTTGATTCTGAGAGCAAGTTACGATGGTTTTATTAATTTTTTTAACTTAACCTTTTGAAAGTAAATACAAACAAGTGTTAACTTAATTTAGGATATCGTCTCTTAAATTAGATATAGAAACTGGAAGACATCATAACGTCATTCGTAGAAAAAGGATTCGTACTATATGTAATTTGAGAGACATAGAAGACAAGTGACATTTAATTTTGCAATTTTTAAAAAAAAAAAATAGAGAATACCAAAGCGTCAACAAACCATAAACCGAACTCAAAATCGATTAAACTAGGGGCAAAATAGGAACAAAGGAAAGATGTACTTGGAGACTCTCGTAAAAGCACAAGAGAATAAGGTTTCCGGAAGAGTAAGAGTCTTCTGCTTCATCGACGACACCCGCCATGTAAATCTTGGTCACATCCAAGTAAGCATCAATCCTCAAAATGAGAACCGAGTCATCATTGCCATCACACCAAGTAAACACACTAACAAGCAAACTCGAAAACGTCCATCTTCGTATCACACAAAGATATAGAATATTTTTCGATGAGATCAAGATGGCGATCATATAGTGAATTACGTCGCAGATTATTGAAAAAAAACTTTTATTGTAGAAAAGCCTCCATTTAATCCAATTGTTGAGCATGAATTTTGTTAGAGAATTTCCAAGGGAAATATTTATATTTAGTTACATGTATTAAGAGATGGTAATTATAACGTATTGTGCGTCATAACTTTTAATTAAGTGTTGCTATATTATTGTATGTTCATTATTGAAAGGTATTGTCTGTACATTGGGATGTCACTCTCTTAAGTATTATACTTACATTAAGAGCATTTTATATGTGTATGTACCTATACTCCCCATGGCTTTTGGCTTACAAAGATGTTATAAATACAACAGACGCCGCGAGGGTCAGGGCTTGTCGTCTGTTAAAGGGGACAATTGCATTACCGGTAGTTGTGATATGGTGACTTCCTCTTTATATAATCATAGACCGTGACTAAGTGCATGTCGAAAGCACCTACCAATTATGTGTATGGCACAGAATATTGTCAAAAGAAATAATGCATCATATAATCCAGGTCGATAATATGTGATTTCACAAACAAACGTGTATTTATTTCATACTGCAGTGATTTATTTGACCTTTACTTTTTCCTATAGTTTTGTATTAAGTGTGGTTTATAGCACCCACGATCACAGTTTCATATGCTTTGATAGTGTATACTCCTTAAATTCCACAATTGCTGCTTAACAAACGAAATTTTATATTCGGGTTTAGTGCCATGTTGTAGTAAAATTAAGTATGTTAGTATGTGAGGGATACCTAAGCTGTCTGAATGTTTAAAATCACAAACAAAATATTTCTTACTTTTAACATATAATATCGATTGCAACATTCATTTCCGTAATTAACAGTTAATATAACTACATATGTAATCGATGACTCCTCAACATAATCCAAGACAAACTGACAGTTTATTTCTTTATCAAATGAAAATGTGTTTACTAGTTTTCATATTTTATAAGCGATTTAGGAAAGGGGTTATGTAAGATGAAGCTAATTTGAAAATCAATCTTCACTATAGATCAACATTAAACAACGATTTCTTCGATTTTTTTTTTTATTTTGCGATCAATTTGAGGAAAAACATAAAGATGTATTCATAGAAGATAATTCTCTATTCCAAAGTTCATACATTGCTTTAATATGCTCTTGGCAATTACTTTTATGTTTGATGTAAATGTACAGCTATACTTTCCACCAAGATGTTAACTACATGTATGTGTCTTTTAAAAAATAATTAACTCTAGTGAAATATATTCCATTTCCAATGTTCACCTGTTGTGTAACCCATGCATATCTATAACATTTTACAAATAGAACTTATACACCTAATCAGCTTGTTTTATGGAGTGTACCCGTGTACTGATTTACGTGTGTCCGGTCATCACGACTGAAATGAAATGAAAACTTTAGAGAAAGTATTACATGTAGTAAGCATGTATGTAAATAGTCAATGAAGTCCAAACATATAAACTTTAGGAAAATACGTTGACGGGTTGAGCCTTTTTAAATATGCTACGAAGATTAGTGTAGGGTCAAAAAACACTTACTCAATTTTTTTTAACATTTTTAGTAGTGAAATATTTGAACTATTCATTCTATAAGTGATGAACCAATCAAATCACAAACGACAATGGGGAAACATAAAAAAGCTGCTCGGAAAGGTTTTGCTAAACAGACCTGTGCACTTAAATATTGAAAAAATGTTTAAAAGTTTTAGCCACACAAGTGAAATATAATGGTACATGTATTACTGAAGATACTCTTAGTAATCCTCTATATTTATAATGTTTGTGGTCCATGTAGGGAACTGCATAAAAGTATTTGTATGCATGGCTATAAAACAGTTTTCTTGTCCATTTGGATATACACAGTTGACAATGCTTTTTATCTTTACAGGTGCAAGAATGAAATCACTCATGCCTTTAGTTTTGCTGTTGGTGTGTAGAATACATGCGGTGTTCTCTGTCGATTGGAATGGAGGTTTACCGATTCTTGCCGCCAATAGTAACAGCGTATATCAATTCGGCGCAATTGTATTAGCAGTGGCAGTTATATTGATCGGACGGAGACTGTGTAACTTAACATGTATGTATATATAATTATCTGGAAAAATGTTGTTTTACATAAAAAAAAAAAAATGTTAACACAAGTTAATTACGTCCTTTTATTGTGGTAAATAATATTATCTTACTGTAATTTCTCTTGACAATTTGGTCCATTGTTTGTTTCAGTTTTAATGTAGTCTGTTATTTAAGGAATGTGTACACTTTGCATAAATCCGCGAAAGCGGTTTATGCAAAAATGTTTTTTTCGGTATATACCGTATAACCCTAAATAAAATTGTGGTCATTCCTTAAAATTTCATTTGTAAAGACACGTATATAATACATAGGTCTTATAAAATGATTTGGTATTAATGTGCATAAATTTCACCTCTAGACAATTTCAACAAATTAGAAGTTTGATTACAACATACTGCGCCAAACATGGCAGAATATGATGTCATCACTTTCGGCGTAGTCTGATTTTTGAGGTTATACGATGTAACCTGAAAAGAGTACCATTGGGGGAATAGGCAAAATTAAATTACTCGTACACACAAATATATTGATTGTACTAAATATTCAAATTATTTTTATTTTGAAATGAATAGGTTTCATGCTTAAATTTCTACTATTAAAGAAAGTTTTAAAGAATAAAATTAAAATATCAAGCAGTGTGAACTTTAACATAACATCCCGAATCGCTATTTTAATAAAGAATATACGAAGCTTAGGAGGCATTTTATCACCTATCTATTTAGAAAGATGAAATACTTCCTAACCATATAGCAGTATTACAATCTTTCAAGATACCCGTTAATGATAAAGACTACAACCTTCCTCGTCTATATTGGATACCTAAGGATCCTTATAAACAACGTTTTATCACTGGCTCTTCTCATTGCTCAACCAAGCCATTATCAAAACTTCCTACCACCATTCTTAGTGCCGTTAAACAGGACTTCAGTATTATTGTGACACTGTATACTCCAGGAGTGGCATTAATGGGATGTGAATTTTAAAAAACTCAAAAGATCTTCTGATCAATCTTGATCACCCCTTATCAAAAATGTTTCTTATATCAAAACATTTGATTTTTCCATCCAGAAGATATAATAGGAATGATTGAATTCCTGATTGACCATATATTTGCTGAGTTTGGAGGAAACATGGATTTCCTAATAGTTTTAGAAGTTTTATTTTTCCAAATGAAAACATCGAATCTAAAGCAATAATTAAACTCTTCGGACATTTTGACTTTATGTAAAGTTTGTACTCTACATATCCTAGTTCTGTAAAAAGTAAAAAGAGTCACAACTTGATGTTTTGAAGCGCTAAGGGATGCTTTGATTAAACAATGTATAACTTTATAATTTACAATTTATAACTGCTCTGTAGTATTGCAGTTTAACTATACGAAAGGTATTCAGAGATTTGAAAAGATACATTAGCATGTTTTTCGTTTTATCCACAAAAAAATTGTCTCCTCTATTATAGAACTTTTAATATTGTTGACTGTCAACAGTCGACATCTATCAGGAAAATCTGGATATTTAGAACAAGCCCTAGATTAACGAATCAACTGCAATAAGAAAAAAAAAATGGAAAATTGAAATCGTTATAAGCTGTTGATGTGAGTCACGGTTTGTCAAAAGTACTGGGTAACGCGTACCATAGCATACTTGTTGCAGGCATACTAACGTATGTGCAGTCAAATTACACAAACTAAACATTTTCTTTCGTTTGTGTCCACAGTACTTGTAGTACTTTATTTTATTGTCAGATGTTCCTACTGTCGAAACACCCGAAGCAAACTGCAACGCCTTAATAGGAAAGCGAGCAGAACTGAAGTGTTTGGTGACATCAAGTCTACCGATAACGTCCGTTTCCTGGCAAAAGTTTTTGCCTGAAGGGCAAGTTGTTCAGCTGAGTTTAGATCAGTGGAAGTATAGCGGATCAAAACTAAACCAACCAAACCTGATAATCAACAAAATAACGAAGGGTGATGAAGGCGAATATGTGTGTACCGTCTCCAATTTTTGTGGAAGTGGCCAAAGTGCACCTGTTAAGCTGAAAGTTGAAGGAGGTAAAATATTATGTGCCGTTTTCGATTATGGTTTTTGCAAATATGATTATATATACAATGTATATGTTATTTGATACTCGTGCAATTTAAATAGATGAAGAATAACGACCGTAGACACACAGGAATACGTCCAATGTTTAAGGCGGCCTACCCCTTTACCAAGTCATGGACATGATAATTTACATATATCAACATATAACATAGGTGGACAGAAAGTATCTAATAAGCGTTCAATAAAAATACCTACATATCCAGAATAATTGTCATTTGGTTACAAGCTAACCAAGAGATAGTTTATATATAATTATTTTTTTTTTTAGATTTTAACTTTAATTCAATTTTAAGCTTTCAAGATATATGCTAAAAGATGACGTAACACACGCATATGCTGCACCTTTTAAATGAAGTAATAGATACAGTATGCCGAAAAAATGAATTAAACTTATGATATAGTTGTTTCATCCTTCTTAAACTCTTTAGTGGTGCAAGGCGCCACAAGTTTTGAATCCAAAATTTCTAAACTTATATAGAAGCAGGAGGGTCAGGTGAGTAAAACTCCTTTTGTTGATTAGTTGAAGAAAACATAAACGTAAACACGAAAGTGTGTATATTATGTACCGTGTCACTACTCAAATGAGATAGATATGGCTTCTGAGGCTAAAGCAAACCTTTGGGATTTAAAGAAAACGCCAGGAGAGTCTACCACCCCCTACCACCCCCTATCATGAAAAATGATGTAACACATTTGTGTTGCACCATTTAAATGTAGAAATAGATACAGTATGGCGAAAAAATGAATTTAACTGTATCATACAGCTGTTATGTCCTTCTACAAAAAAACATGGATTGCTAATAGTTTTAGAAATTGTATTTTTCCATATAAAAACATAGACTCTAAAGCAATAATTAAACTCTTCGGACTTTTTGACTTGAGTTTGTATGTAAATATCCTAGCTCTGTAAAAAGTAAAAAGAGTCACAACTTGATGTTTTGAAGAGCTAAGGGATGCTTTGGCGAAACAATAAAGAATGTAATAAAAAACATTCCTTGTCCACGTTTTTTTATAACTGCTCTGTAGTATTGCATTTAAACTATACGAAAGGTATTCAGAAACTTGAAAAGATACATTAACATGATTTTTGTTTTATCCACAATGATTATGTCTTCTCATTTATGGAATTTTTAATATTGTCAAATGCAAATTTCTTTTACATGAATGAACACTTAAGAAAATGGTTTGTGAAATTTTAAAAACTCTTAGCAACCCTTAATAACGCCATGGTATTATTAACCACAGTTAACAAGATTATGACAGGAGAATGCATCCTACGGAAAGAACAGTTATGCTTTTAGTTTAAGTAATTTTAGGTAGCTAGTGTGTTGCAGTTTCTCCCAAATGAGTTTCTTATATTTGTACAGTGAAACATCTATATTAAGAACTACACGAGGAAATCCATTTCATGGTCCGTTAATTAATATATATTAGGCTTTATAAAGTTAAACACACAGTAATTGTAAATGTTTAGCAAATTTGACACCAAAATACAGCTAACTGATCTGGCACTTGATATACAGTGGAATACACACCAGGTAACTTTGTGTTTGGTCAGTGGTCTGAGAAGTGAGGTGAAAAGTAGTGCAAAAGGTGTATTTAGGACTTTTCAATACTGGTCTTAATAGCGAGATGGGCTTAATAGTGGAGCGTAAATACAAATATATATAAAAGATTCGTTTCCGGGACTGAAATGTAGTGGTCTTAATAGCAAGGTGGTCTTAATTCTGAGACGGTCTTTAAGCGAGGTTTCACCGTATTTGTTCAATTTTTGGAACTTTTGTTTAATGACTTTTAACATTATGTTGAAGACTAAAAAATGGATATAACATTTCTGGTCAACGATTTTTGATAAAAGTGATCTTATTTGTCATTCGATGAATACTTTGGTTTCCCAACTATTTAGATTAATTTGGACTCGGGGAAAGTTTGACCGACCCGATACAGGTTTGATGCTGCCGCTACTTCTGGCACCGGACTTTCCAAATGACGTTTCTTCAACTTAATTATATTTACTACTTATATACCATTACCCGAAATAGAAATCCTCCCAACATGTTCATCGAATGTTCGGACTATTACATGAAAGACTTTCATGCGACCCCCATCCAACGACAGATGCGTACAGTAGTAAAACAATAACGTATACTGACTTTTTTCGATTCTGACGATGACTAGGTAGGCTTACATGAAATCGACGAATTCTTCATTGGGGATACACCACAAAAACGTTGAAAAACATATGTATGACGTAAGTAAAAACATGATTATTTCAAGAAATTTCTTACAAAGATAGAAAAATTCAACAGATTCCCCAAATTTACTCAATAAACGCTTATATCATTTTTTTCATGAATGTTAAAACGCAAACTGGGGAAGGAATATAAGCCAACTGCTATCAGATCTATGGTTTGTAGAATTGAAAAACACCTGAAATAGAACAACTACGGCTATCAAATCAGCTAAAAGTGATGCACATCTATACCTAATAGATTTTTAAAAAAGGAGGAGGACGCGAATCGGGGTAAACGGACGCGAATCGGGGTAAACGGGCGGACGCTGTCAATAATGAAGGCGTAGCTCAACTTTATCTAACAATATACTTTAATACCGAATGACTCCTCCTTACCATCAGCTTCAACAATACGGTTTATTTTTGGTATGAAAGTGGTTATGAAACATTGCAACATGAGTGTGTGTGAGAGGGGGGGGGGGTCACATTATGGTTGGAACCTTGTTCAAGAATACTTAGGATTTAGAGAAAGACGAACTGAACCAAAGCCTGGGAATAACGCAAAAATCTAGATCATTTCCTCCCCAGGTATGGTCGACATCCCCCCTGAACACTCACACTTTTTGCCTTTGCCCAGTTGGAATATTACTTATGTTTACCATTTTTACAATCTGTTCATCTCATAAAAAATCACTTATATTATTTAGGTCTCAGCATTTAGCGTTTATCTATCGTGTATACGTGTTTATTGAATAGAACAGCCGGGGACGGTCAAATATATCCAACTTAATGATTATGACGGTTTATAATAAAGATGACGTCACCAATCGGTAAATGGAATTCATAAAGCTGTACATGTGTCTATTAGTAATAATATATTAAACGCTTTATTTATTGAGGATAAAAGACATAGAAGAGTTAATGGTCCTCTGTTAGTAAAAAGATTAGTTCAAACAATAACCATTCATATCATTATCACAGTTATCATGCAATGTAAGCAAAAAATCAGTTACGCTGATTCAACTACCATAAATATACATACAGCTAAAGTATCAACACCACACCTTCATTAAAGTTACACAATCAAACCATGATTTACTACTCTATTCCTAACCAATATGGTATTAAGTATTAGTATCACATTTAGCATAGCTAACACATTAATTTGGTTAATCCAAAGTCCTGTATCAATATAAGCACCAAATAGGAGGCACTTTGGTCTAATGGTAGGATGCCAGAAGCAAACATTAAATAGTTTCGAGCTGATCAAAGATGTTTTTTCAGTGAAATACCAAATTTCTAAATAATGTATACGCTATTTTAGCAAAAACATGGAAAGTTAAGACAGTGTTAATTTTCATTGTAGTAACATGCGTTCATTAGAATTTCAAAATTGTAAGTGTCATGTAAATGTCCAAAATGTCAAGCCTTGGTTTAAACAGTATTTTATTCATAATTATGTACAATACAAGATTCAATATATGCAACATTTGATTAAATGGGATTTGGCAAAAAAAAGAGTTCACTCTTATATTAAGCCTTGTGCTATCATTAGAAATGTGCAATTAATCACTTAAATTACATGCACCATTCGATTGCGAGCATTGTATTTTCTCTGTTAATGTAAAAGAACAATAGTTTCTGCTAGTAATAATATAACATTATGATATTGTTGCATACTTATCGTAATTCGTGTAATTCGTGTTTGTATATAATAGTTATCATCGTAAGTGTCTTGTTGTATCCTTTAGGTCCACCAACGTTGAATATGAATCCAAAAACACACTACAAAACGGAGGGAGAAGCTGCCATTTTAAAATGCACTGTCACAGCAAAACCACTAGCATCTGATATTACTTGGACCAAAGAAGAAGAAGGGAGCAAACGTGAAATTGCAATTGACAATGATAAGTACCTCGGTGGTACACTTGATACTCCCTCGCTGGTAATAGATAAAACAGAAAAAAATTACGATGAAGGGATCTATATATGTGAAGCAGAAAACATTGCAGGACCTGGGAGTAATTCCGTGCTCTTGAATATAAATAAGAAAACTGCTAAAAATGAAACAAGTAAGTGATCCATTTGGTGTTCTTAACGCTGATAAACAATGTCAAGAATCCAATGTGCTACAAGCTACATATGCTACGAGATAAAACTGCGTTGCTAAGATTAGATGATAACGTATGTTTATTAATAAAAAAAAAAAAATCTAAATACTTCTAACTGTAGTGATTCCTCTTCTCATGTCTCAAGACACAAGAGCAATACCGATGCGAAATGATTCCATCGGTCTCGTCTTGTAATCCTTATGAGCGTATGCCATAGTGCGGCGCGCCTCGTCTGTCTGCACAACATCACATTTTTACTTTTAAACGACGGTACCTAAATCAATAAAAGGCCAAATGTAATAATATTTGGTCAGCAAGTACATTTGACATATGGCTTTTATGTTTCTTCGACGAAATGAAGTTGACCCACTTTCACAGGGAGTCAAATACAGTGTATGTAAAACCTTTGAAATAACCTGATGACCCAAAGTATTTATAGGTATAGGATAGGTTTTTGCTTTAAGTACTCTAAAGCTAAAAAATTGTATTGAATTACATTCAAGTTAAAAAGGGTGAACAACTTTCAAAAAAGTTCCAAAAGACCAAGAGTTTGATACTAGACAATTATGTTCTTGGCATAAAGTACTAAATAGCTTCCTTAAATCGATAAATTTCCCCCACTTTCAATATCTCAGTAGTCACATATCGTTAACTTTTTTTCAAGTCTTCTTCTGAATAACAAAAAGGCACAGATAACTAAAACTTTGGCAGTAGGTTCCTTGGATACAGTCTCATTAGTTAATTTCCAATACAATTGGCAATGACGTACTTTCAAGGATAAAGGATAGCTATGTAAAAACCTTCAAATACATTCTGAATTAATAAAAGGCTTAAAGTACTTAGATTTAACCAGTAGTTACTTGGCCTGAAGTTATATAATAAGTTTCGTAACATTAAAACAAAGATCTTGATTTTTTTTCTCCTGATTTATCAGGAAGCCCAAAGGGATAAAGTATATAATTCTCTTTTATTTTGAGTTTGAGTTTGAGCAAGATAATTTTACTCCGCTTGTTTTAGTCTACTCAGCTGTAAATGAGTACATGGTTGGGTAGTGATAGAATTGCAGAATGCTAGCAATGAACGCCGACATGGCAGCACCGGTTGGATGCTCCCAAGTTCGCTGAGAACGAAACTAACCGGTTGCTAAGACTCCATAACAACGAACTATAATAATTTTTGAACCGCTTTGAGACGGATGTTAAGGCGTCGTGATAAAGCGGTTTATAAATATAAATATAAATGTTTCTTTTGTGTGATTTTTATGTATGATTCGTTTGTTTTCTTTTGCTTTTAGCTATTCGCGTTTTGTTTATATAGCAATTTGTTAATTATTCATATAATTGCAAATTTAATATGAATTTAATGATATCATTGCAAATATTTTATAATCGTTTTTCTATGAAAACTGCTTTTAAGACGCTATTGTAATTCAGTCTAATTCTGATTGAATGTATAACAATTATCAATTAATTATTTTCAGCTCTTCAAGACGAAGAAAATGATGATGTATTAAAGCAATGTGTTATATCCCGTCATTCATTGATGGTGAATGAATTGTTTGAATTTATAAATCCAAAAACAGATATCTGGGCTCAATTCAAACAATTATTGACGGGGTATTTGCCTTTAACAGTTCTTAATACGGACGATTTTCACATGTTCGTACAAAAACTTTTGGATTCGGAGGACATTCATATTGGACAATATGGACCATTATATTTTGCTGTTTATAAAGTCAATCGAAGAGCATCTCGCGTTATCGAAAAGGCGGTATCAGAAATCAAAACAATGAATGGGGCAAGTAAGTATATCGCACATTGGTAAAATAAGTAATATAAATTGTAACTTAGATCCTTGGTGTGTAGGATATGAATTACCTACAATTTGTAAAATAGCATTTTTTTGGAGCGAAGAAAAAACACTTTTATCAAGACACAGAAATTAAAATTTAAAACTGAAAGAACGTCTTTTGTTACATATTTTATATTTTACATCACGTTAATTTAAAGATTTATCAATAGAAGATTTGCCATATTTCAATGATCATAATATCAAAACTTAGATTAACGTCATAATGCATAAATATAAGTGATACTAGTGAAATTCACTGTACCCTTTGAAAATGTATTATTCTTTTTTCTGAAGATTTCTTAAATTTTATACATTTTATTTAAGAAATTCCAAACGAAAGGCCTGCCGGACTGGAATGCAAGTTTGAGGGTAGCTACCAGCCGAACTTGCCAAAACTGTGTACCAGTCAAACAACAAATCAGTACCCAGAAGTAAATGGCAGAATTTCAGTGACTGGGGGTCAAGGTAATATGAACATCATTAAATGATTCAAACCCTTATATAACAAATTAACACTATTTAAATAAAATAATAAATAATGGTGTGAAGTATTTTTATCCGTTGCTCTGAAAATTTCAGGAACCACAAGCCCTGGAAGGGCATGCAATTAACAATTTTAATATTTTAATACAGCACCTTAAGACCTTTCCATTTATGAAGAATGTTTGATTCCAGCATATCTGCGTCATAAGAAGAAGAGTGTTGAAATTGTAGCCTAACTCTAACCCTAACCCCTCCCCACAGCCCCGGGGTTGGACCAGAGTCAAAGTTCTACCAAAGTCAAACCATATTCTCCTGCTTATATTCCAACAAAGTTTGAATTATTTCCAACTGACAATGACCAAAATAAATCCATAAGTGCATTGTTCCTATTGTAAACGTCACGGCCTCCCCAAGGCTGGGGGAGAGGGTGCAGTTTAGGGAGCATGAATTCAAATCCTTATATAACAAATTTACACTATCTAAAAAAAAAAAAAATATTGGTGTGAAGTATTTTTATCCTTTGCTCTGAAAATTTCCAAACGAGGTTTTATCAAAACTGCCATTTTCATTACCATTGCTTTAAACAACATTTTACTTTGGTCTGGCAACAATAATTCGTACGTATTTTACGCAATCTCCCAATATTAGAGAGACAACCACATCCCTTCACATGTTTCGTCTATCAAAACACGTGGACAAGGTGGACCTTGAGTTTTGGTCAATTGAATCCTTGTTTAATTCCAACCAACTTTCCTGCATAATGTAGAATGTTCATCTGTGGAAAGATATAAAATTTGACCTTGACCTTTAATACAGTGATTTTTATGTCCGATTAGGTGACCCCTAGCTTGATTCTGACCAACTTTGTTTCACAATGTCATTACAAAATGTTCATCAGTAAAAACCTTTACCTTTGACACGGTGACCATGAGCTTTGACCTCACTACTTCTGTGAACTAAACTCTTAACAAATTTCAAGTTACTCAGATAAAGGTCCCTAATTTTACCCCGAAGTTCTTACAAAACTAAGCATACTTCACCGCTCCTCAACAGGTAACGACAAGCCCTGGAAGGGCATGAAATCAACAATTTTAATATTTTGATAAAGCACCTTAAGACCATTCCATTTATGAAGAGTGTTTGATTCCAGCATATTTGCGCCATAAGAAGAAGAGTGTTGAAATTTTAGCCAAACTCTAACCGTAACCCCTCCCCACAGCCCCGGGGTTGGATGGACCAGAGTCAAAGTTCTTCCAAAGTCAAACCATATTCTCCTGGTTATATTCCAACAAAGTTTGAATTATTTCCAACTGACAAAGACCAAAATAAATCCATAAGTGCTTTGTTCCTATTGTAAACGTCACGGCCTCCCCAAGGGAGGGGGAGAGGGTGCGGTTTAGGGAGCATGAATTCACAATTACGCACTTTAAGACCTTTCTACTTACGAAGAATATTTAATTCCAGCATGTCTGGATAAGATAATATTTTAAGTTTTAACTAATTTGGCTCCTTTTGACACCTCCTTCATGCCACTAGGGGTTTAACCATATAATCAACAATTGTTGGTGCATCGTTGGCCAGGAAAGATTCCTGCAAAATTTCATTCAAATTGGTTCAGGAGTTGTTGAGAAGTTATACATGTAAAATTGTTTACGGACGACGCACGACTTTTTAACAACTCAAAATAACCAAAATTAATAATCAGAAACTGTAAAAAAGATGCTATGGTAAAGACAGCTTGGTTAAAGAAGTATGTTCGTGAGAAAGGAGTTTCAATTGGCCCCCCCCCCCCCACCACATGGATTTTTTATTACAAGGTAGTTGACGTAAGTGCCCTTGGCGGGGAAAACATTGGTCCATATACATGTGTTCAAATGGCTATGATACGTTTACCAGGAAAAGAACGTATCGAAATCTGTAAAAAGTTTGTAAGCAATTTTTTTTCATAATGAAACTAAAAAATAATTGACATCAACGCTTAACATTAATTTTTTGAAACTTATTTTCAAATCTAAAACATGTTTATATACAATTTGACTTATCTTACAACGGATTCTTTTTTACAAATCAATACGCAACGTCAATTGCCGTATTTTGACGTCACATTTTTCGTGCCATTTTCGGAAAATCTCAACCAATCAGAAAGCCGTATTCTGCATACAATCAATGGAAAATTAATTATAACAAATATAACAAAAACATAATTTCTTTAGGACAACTTTAAATATGTAACTTCAACGTAGCAATCTAATTAAAATTCAAGCTAGAAACCATATATCTTGATAGGCCATTTTTCAATTTACACCAAACATGATCATACGACGTTCGGGCATTGTTCGCACACTTGTGCGCTAGTAATAATAAGGTTTTTAGGTTTTTAACGTTAACACATCGTTCACACATTGTGTGCACACCGTTCTAACATCGTGACCCCACCGTAAATCGTATTACGTCGTGCGATCTTACTTGTTTACTGCTATGTATGTTGCAATATTATTATCATTTCGTAATATCTGCGTATCATATGGCGCGATATCAGTTCTGTTTAATAAATATATTAATTTTATTTGCACTTGCTTAAATAATTCGTCTGTACACTTTAGGTTGTATTTACCTGAAATTTACAATCAGCGAGGCGAAGACGCCCTACCAATTGTCTGCCTTGTTTTTGGCGGTGACGCTAAAAACCAAACTAGAAAACAGGCAGATCGTACTGAAGGATGAGTCATGCGTGCCTCTAGTACTGAAGACTTCACCGAGAATTGTGTTACCCACGAAGACTCCGGAAGGTTTGTGGATCTGTTTGATGACAGACCTTAAGTCTAAATTAATGTGTTTCAAACGTAGCTTAGCAAAGCTATTTAGCCACATAAAACAGAATTAATAAATATACTATGCCTATTGAATATATAGAGGATATTCAATGGTTTGCCGTTTAATATCGAATATATTTCACGAGTATGGCAGATTTTTTTATATTATCATGAGTGCGTAGCACGAGTGAAAATATATAAAAAAAAAAATCTGCCATACAAGTGAAATATATTTGATATTAAACGGCAAACCATTGAATTTTCTTTTTATTACATTTCGAAAGAGGACTAAGATACTTTCATTATTTTTTTCTTGGTCTACTTGCCTACTGCAAAGGAGCTACGTCTACTGTAATCCGTCGAAATCACAACCGATCGGGTCCAGTACACAGCTGATTGGGATAAGCTGATCGGAAAAGTTGAACCATTCTCATCTTTCAATTCATTTCATATTTAATCCTGCAGCAGTTCCTATCAATATGTACTATTGATGCCATTTCGTCAAGACCATCTTTCCCCAAGAGAAAAGTTAATTCTAGCAGACGACCACAATGGCGAGCCTCCAAGATCCGATCAAGGGGAACAACTCATACAAAAGTTTCGGTGTTACGTGAAAAAAATGACCCAGTTGAAAACTACCCACCGTTGAAAGCTACGGCGGGTCACTTTTTCACGGGACGAATTACGGAAAAATCGAATGGGGTCATTTTCTACAGATGGCCGTGTACGATTTCTACTGTTAAATAACAACCCCGGGTAACTTTTGCAACGTAGAATAATGACCCTGGTGGTATTTTATTGTCGGGTCACTTTTTCACGTTACACTGAAAAAGCCTTATATTTTCACTGCAAAATCTTATATTTTCACGGCAAAATCTTATATTTTCACGGCAAAATCTTATATTTTCACGGCAAAATCTTATATTTTCACTGCTCATCACTGCAGTGAAAATATAAGTTTTATCAGTTTGATAATTTTCTATATTTCACTGGCAAAGATGTAATAAATAAGTATATTTGGTTTGTTATGGTGTATAATAACAAAATAAAACATTTTTATTCCTTTTAAGAAAGATATGATTTCCCTTTCAGGAACAATATATAGACGAAGTGTTGTCTATAAACAACAAGACGTTTGTTGACATATTCAAATCATACATACCCTTCTAAACTTGAAATCAAGAACACATTAGACTCGACTTCACCAGCTGCCTAACATTCTCGTAGCTATGGTTTTACTTGACCCGGTATAACAGTATCAGGATGTTACGAACCAGTTAGTCAAAACGTTTAAAAATCAAAATTGCATCTCTCGAATGCACTTTTGTTAAAATTAAAGATATGTATACCGTCATGCTGTATTACCAGAAATGTTAGAATGTTGCTTTTTGTCTCGGTGGCATCTCGTTGGCTTTGCTACCTACACATTTCTACAAAGCACAATGGCCTTTATCACATAACTGACAGGTTTAATCATGTCATACGGCCTTGTCATAAAAATGGTATTACGCACGTGTAATAACACTAATGTGACGCCATAAACAAATGACGTCTTCATGACGTCATATGATATTCTCGATAGTGAAAATCCTACTGTCACAGAAGAAATCTGCCTTTCTTATAGATCATTAATTTGAGAGTGTTTGTGTATTTTCTCATAAATATAAGTTATGTGATAAATATAATCTTACACTCGTGTAAATGTAATATGGAATTTATTAAACTCGTTAAATAATTTAATATGTCACTCGCCTAAGGGCTCGTGACATATCAAATGATCTAACTCGTTTAATAAATTCCATATAACATTGACACTCGTGTAAGATCCACTATTTTATCGATGTTTTAGAGAGCAAGATCTACTGGTTTGTTTTGTCCATGTCATCTTGACATAAAGACATGGAATATTTGGTTTTCATAGGCCAGTCTGAGGAGCAATACCTTAATGATAACATATTTACCTTTATACGTACGAAAGACTCCTTTTCCATTTTGAGCATTAACAAAATCAATCAAAAGGTGAGATACATCCTTATGTTAATGTTATTTTTTATTATAGATATGCCAACAATATGTACTAGTAGAGGATACTATCGATTTACTGAAGGACAAGTGGCCATTTTGAAATGTGCTGTGGTGGCTAAAGCGGAAACCAAATATATCCAGTGGTTCCGATTTAAGGATGGAAAATGTCAAAATATTCGTATAAACAACGAAAAATATTTTGGCGGGTCATCAAAATCTCCATCACTTGCTATTGCTGATGTCGATAGCTCTGACAGAGGGATATATTTCTGTAGAGCAGGCTATAGCGCAGGTGAAGTGGAAAGTGATACTGCGTTTTTGGAAATCAATTATGCTGGTGAGTTGTAAAGGGAGATAATATGTTGGACGGGGTTACTTTGGGATTGCTGCAATTTTCTAAAAATAGATCATTTTGTTTTGAAGTCTTGGTATGGGCGAAAAATATGTATGTTCAAATTTTGCCCAGAAAGAACTCAATTTCAGTTTAGATAACACGCTATGGCCTGGATCACTTACAGAAAACAATTGATAGCCGTCGTAATCATATCTTATTTGAGTAGTAACACGGTACATAATATACACATATTCTTAGTATATGATACAAAACGTGCTAAACGTGGATTTCCACCATTTATCCCCTAACACGACTGAAGATGATGCAGTTTATTTTTTTTGTGGCATACTGTATATATTACTAAATTTAAAATGTGCAGCATGTGTGTGTGTGTTACATCATCTCTTTTTAGTGTTTTGAAACACAATCCTCAGGCTACCAACTTAATCTTGTTTGAATTTTAAATATGTATTGACATATGCTGTGAATATTTTAACGAAATGATACACTTCATTAAAAAGGAGGACATGAAAACCTTTCTCGAGAGCGTTGAGTAATTCTTGGATATGTTTTGATATGAGCATCGGAATCGTTCTTTCAATTGTATTTCTGCACATTGTCTACATAAAGGAAAAGTTAGTTTTCAACTAATAGCACAGGCAGCACAGGTAAATATTTATTTCCTTTGAATTAATGGTGACAAATCGTGACAAAATCATGATAGAATAATGCCAAAACGTGACAAAGTCAAAGCAAGTTGTGACAAAAGCATTACAAAACGTAATGAATGACTTCAAATCATTACAGATATATAACAAAATATATAACATATATTGACAAATGTGACCAAATCATGATAAAGAGTGACAAGATATGTCAAAACTACACGTCTAACATCTTCTCTCACTATCAGTTCGCGCATTGCCCCTCCATATATATTCATCAGTGACATGATAATATGTGAAAAAAAATAAAGTCTGCATTTGGTTTTATGAGGAAAGTGGAAAAATCATTGCTAATATTCCATCTGTGTTGTATATGTGTATATGTGTTAGTCTTAATTTCATGAACACCTTAGAAAAAGTGTCAAAACTCCTTCGCGACATTAATGCTAAACCATTCTTCTTTTCTTATCTAAAGAAATGGATTGCAATCATCGATGTCGTGTAGCTATGCAGTATTTGATTGCCATTAGTTTGTCAGTTAACAAAGTACAATCATAGAAGCAATTCAGACTGTCTAGTATATTTCATCGTCGTTTGAGGCACACAGTTTCGTTGATCAATGATAAGGTCATTAGCGAACGCTGACCAATGGGCGTTATGGTTTTATATTTCGTTAAATGCATCCATTGCTAACATTTCTTACCCCGTATACTAAGTATAATGTTTCTATTCAACAAACATTCTTCTCTGAGCAATACATATTTCAGTTACATATTTCCAGATGGTTCCGTTACCAGACAGGAGCATGGTAGTTTGAGGATTAAGGATGTCAGTACCGCAAATGAGGTTTTCGGTGATGTAATGATGAATGCCGTTGACGAGACGGAGGATTCCGGTGCTGTGCGGGAAGATGCCGTTGACGAGACGGAGGATGCCGGTGCTGTGAAGGAAGATGCCGTTGACGAGACGGAGGATGCCGTTGCTGTGAAGCAAGATGCCGGTGACGAGACGAAAGATGCCGGTGCCTTGAAGGAAGATGCCGGTGAGTAGATGCAAACCGCCATAACTCAAACTCACAATTTCGTTTTCATACCTTTTGTTGGTATCATTTTTTGTGAGAATCGGTAACATTTTGTGAATAATCCAAACTCATGTTTTTGTGAGAATCACTATTGGTATTTATGTTCGAGGGTATCAGTGTCATTTTGAAATAAAATAAGAGAATACCGAAGAGTCAACACAATCATAATCTAAACTCAAAATCGAACAAACCAGGGGCAAAATTTGAACAAAGGAAAGATTTACATGGAGACCCTTGCAAAAGCACAAGAGAATAAAACCAGGTGTTCCGGAAGAGTAAGCGTCCTCTGCACCATCGATGACACCCGCTATGTAAATCTTTGTCACATCCAAGTAAACATCAAGTTCTCAATATGAGAACCGAGTATCATTGTCAATCACAAAAAGTAAACACACTAATGAGCATACTCAAAAACGCCCATCTTCATATCACTTAAAGATACAGAATATTTCTCAATGAGACAAAGATGGCGACCATAAAACTTGCCCATAGTACTGATTAACCTGCATCTCTCGAATCCTTGCGTTGTTAGTTTGTTTGTCAGCAGTCGACATCGATCACGAAAATCCCGATATTTAGAGCAAGCCCTGGAATACTGAATCAACTGCGACATATAAACACCATAGGTTGGAGAAGCAGGGATGTTACTATCAAGAAATGGAAAGTTAACGATCGGAAAATTGAAATCATCACGTTTATCGTATAGCTTAGTAGTTAGCTGTCCATGTTGGTCATAGTTTAAGTAGAGATCGAGGTAAGCAGCTGATGTAGAAGAGTCTGTTGTGTCTTTTATTTCAAGTTCAGAAGGGTATATACGATCGACGTGGTCAGCAAACTTCTTGTTGTTTATAGACAACACATCGTCGATATATCTGAAAGTGAAATTAAAAGATTTGGCAAGGTTTTTGTTACCAGTCCTGATTAGGCTTCCACAAATTCAGCCTCGTATGAAAACAAAAACAAGTCAGCTAAGAGTGGGGCACAGTTTGTTCCCATGGGAATGCCAACAGTCTGCTGGAAAATCTTTCCTCCGAACTCAACAAAAATGTTGTCGACCAGGAATTCAATCATCCGTACTTCATCTTCTTCAGTATATTTCCTCTTAGCTTTTGTCGTGTTTTGGACAAAGTATGTTCCGAGATAGCTCACTACCATATATTTGTATCGTCGTCCACCTTTCGTAGAAAAGAAAGCTCTCATAAAAAGAGATCGGAGACGTTCCTTCAATTTTGTATGAGGTATGGTAGTGTACAGGGTGGAAAAATCAAATGTTTTGACCGAAAAGACGTTATTTAGGAGGGGGTGTTCAAGATTGATCAAAAGATCTTTCGAGTTTTTCAAAATCCACATCCCATTAATTCCACTTCTCGAGTACACAGTGTCACAATACGACTGAAGCCATGATTTTATGGTACTAAGAATTGTAGTAAGAAGCTTTGATAATGGCTTGGTCGAGCAATTAGCAGAGCCAGCGATAAAACGTTGCTTATAATGATCCTTGTGTAGTTTCGGTATCCAATAAAGACAAAGAAGGTCAGCATCTTGCTCATTAACCGGTACTTGGAAAGATTGCAATACCGAAGCATGGTTGGACAGTATTTCATCTTTCGAAAAACCGGTCAATGTGTAATTAGGGGTACCTTGGTTATCAAGCAGGCCTAGTTTTTCTTGCAAGCAATGAATGTAATAGCGTTTGCAAACAATAATCAAGTTGTTCTCTGCAGACACAACCACATAACAAATCTGTATTTTTGTAAGGCTCATTTTTCTGTGAGTATCCATTCTTCTTGTCTTATCTAAAGCAATGAATTGCAATCATCGATATCAAGCAGCTATGTAGTATATTATTGTCATTACTTTGTCTTTGACAGTTAACAGTTAATCATAGAAGAAACTTAGACTTTCCAGTATATTTCATCGTCGTTTGAGGCACACAGTATCATTGGTCAATGATAAGGTCTTTGGCGAACGCTGACCAATGGGTTTTATGCTTTTATATTTCGTTAAATGCATCCATTGCTAGCATTTCTTACCCCGTATACTAAGTATAATGATTCGTATTCTACAAACATTCTTCTTTGAGCAATACATGTTTCCATTACATATTTCCAGGTGATTTGGGTACAAGACAGGAGCATGATAGTATTACAATTAAGGATGCCAGGACCTTGAATGATGTAATGGTGGAAGCCGGGGACGAGACGGAGGATGCCTGTGCTGTGAATGAAGATGCCGGTGAGTAAATGCAAACCGTCATAATTCAAACCCAAAAATTCGTGATAATCACTATGTTTTATTATATGTGATATAACATATCACTGTTATATTATAACAGTGATATGACATATCTATTTAAAATCTGAAAAATATTCGTCATTAAAATCAGTGATCATAGGGAAGTTAGTGACGAGTTTTCACATTTTATTGAAATATTTACAGAGAGGACTCTATTTTGTCCCACTGAAGTGTCTAGACTTGCTAGTGTCAAAAGTATCTACACCAAGTATTGTCAACTTATGTGTCGTTTTGCAACAAAAATGTAATAAACAGAATATCTAACACAATGTTCAATAATACCAAACATGTTTCACTCGTGTGGTAAATATGGTGATGTTTTTCACACGTGCTGCTCACTCGTGAAAAATATCAAAATATTACCACACTCGTGAAATACACTGTTAGAAATCCTCTATGTATTTTTGTAAGGCTCATTTTTCTGTGAGTATCTGTAACAAAGTTACTATAGATGGCAAAGGGGAATCTGAAGTAATGGTTATATCACATGCTCGTCAGAACAGGGTCGATCTCGTCAATGCAGGCAATATCGACGTCTGTGATGTCTCTGCTATTTGTACCACATGTCGCATAGAATTAACTTAACATTTCATCGTTTAGAAAGCTGAAGTTGAAGTGAAAGTTAATTTAGAGGACGACAGTGTATTTTGTACTAACGTTGAGACTGAGGCTGAAGGGCGGGGCCAAAAATAATTATTTAGCTTTATTGGTTTAAGCAATTTCCTCTCCATAACCACTGATATGAAATCAATATAGTTTAGCAGGAAGCATTCGCTAAGGATTCCAAATTGTACTGTTACGAACGAATCTCGACTAGAACGTAACAAGACATATTTTTCTCATTGGAACGGATTGAATTGAGAAAAGGTAAAACGAAACACGAGGAATGATTGGAAACGAAATGGAATAAAACCCCAAGAAAATAGTTAAGCTATTTGAATCGAGATTTCCGCCGTCTATAGGGGATACCTAGGATATAGGTAATAGTAGATATTTATTTGATTATGTTATTTGTGAGTTAGTTCGCTGAATTGGCTTGTTCTGTTTGTCTATTACCACATTGTTATGTTCATTACACTCTCATACATATTTCTAGTATTATATATACAGTTGTGAGAACGCACAACGCACCAACACATGCTTTCATGCGTCGTGCACACATCGTGCACACATCGTCACCGTGTATGACCGAATCCGGAAATAGCTACTTTTGAGGCGAGACATGTTCGCCGCAAGACAACTGGACAAATCAGTTTTTAATGAATTTAACCACTTTTAGAAAGTTTACATCATTGACACAATGTATGCATGTTTTTGCGTTCATCACGTAACAGTAGAATGTCATAGTTAACAATTCTGTAAAGTAATATTGATAGAATAAGCAAAAATACTTGCCTAGTACCTGGCATTTGCCAGTACGACTTGTTTTTGTCAGGCTCGTAAATAAAAATTAACGGTCAAAATGTCGTTAGTTTTGCCCTGAAAAACTTAATATGCTAAAAATTAATGATTGCCGATGTGATCATCTAATTAACGTGAAAATGTGTTTTTAAAAATTGGGGCTTTGTACGGGGGATAGCTTGTTTGTGTACGGGGCATAGCAAACTCTGAACAATGAAGTTTAATACGGGGAAAAGCGAACGCATTTGTATAAATACCGTTTTCTCCCTTCTTAGTTTAAGATATGATATTGTACAAGTGTATATACTGTGAAAGGCGTTTTACGGTGTTTGGTGATATCATTTATTATCATCTGCATGTTGAACAACATGTAAACAAAGTAATAACAGATGTATTCGATTGGAGGTTTCCCTTCAAAAACAGTACCGTTTGATTTTATGTATGTATGGAACAAAGGAGACCTATTTCCATTCCTGATAAAAAAGCATCATACTGCTGAATGTCCAGTAATTTTAGAGTACAGATGGATGTTAGCTAACAGAACTAATTTACCTTCTTCTGGGGGTAAAGAAATTGAACACATCGGGAAACTCGGGGAATACATTCCGTTTCTCTATTGAACAATATCTTTTCTACTTTTTGTAGATGTTGTTAATCTTGACTTTATTACATCAGCTATGCGATATTCTGAGAACATCAAGCTATGTCAAGGGGTTTCATTAAATATGTTCTGTACAACCTTTTAATATGAAAATGATAAACGGTGCCCTTTGACATTAAACCTTTACCGATGACCACCAAGACCGTATCAGATATAGATCTTGATCGTGTGATGCTATGGTGTGAATGTTAAACCAAATCTGGCCATGGTTTTAAGTATATGTTGTACACAATGTCCAGACCCACGGACGGGATGCACAGACAAAGTGATTACTATATATAACAATCTCCAGAGTTTATGTTGTTGACATATCAAGACAGATATAACCATTTATGGCTCCTTTTTATGACCTAATATTTACCGCATTATTTGCGTATCAGTCTGCTGCTTTGTATAGCCCGCACACCCCAAAATGTTGTTTTTATGGTTTCAAATCTAAGATAACCCGCTCCGGCATATTGCCCGCGGGCTATATGCTATTGCAGTACCTGGTCAAAAGCAATGTCGCCCATGTGCCAATTTCCCATAGACCTAATTATATTTCCCACTATTTATGAAAATGTCATTATATTTTAACCGTGTTGCCGATTTTAATAAACTTATTTTGATATGCATCAGAATTTAGTAGAGTTTCCAAAACATGATTCTGGGTTCAGTTGCATTCAATATGCTACATTGTAGAGCTGTTTGAAATTGCAGCTTATTTCCATGAAATCAACACTGACGTCAGGGGAGACGTTCACAGATTTCATTTTTCCTTTAAACACATCAACAACATAACCCACGGTCTAAATTTGTACTGAAAATATGTTTTGGAAACAACAATCAAGCACAAAATTAACAAAAAAAAAAAAAAAAAATTGGATATTTGTCAAGCTGTTATGGTATGATGACAATTTTAAAATTGGTAGAAAGACACTAAACTAAATGGGGGAAATGTAAGGTGCGACATTATTTATGACGTGGGTATAATAAAAACTTCCTACAAGCTCTGTTGTGGACTTCACGAGCTTATTCTATGCTGTAAATTGTCCGTCAGTTTTAATACTAATGCCACTCCTTTTTGTCCTATAATGGGAACCCCAGAAAAAGAATTATAACTATTGATAAAAAGTCAAACGGGATTTTGCAAACAATGACAGTTTTTTGAGAAAAAATATACATGTAACACGTGCGTCATCGTTACTATTAAACACACATTACGCAGGCCACTTTAAGAAGGCAATAAGTTAGTCTTATTGAAATGCATATCCTTATTCTCACTCCGTTATATGAGATCTCATAAGAGGTCATGTTCTCAAACTTCAAAGCTATATCAGGGGGGGGGGGGGACACGAAATCATGGGGCCTTAAATTCACAAATTTGATAAAGCATTAAATTCACAATTTCTCATTTAAATCAAATGAATAAAGATCGCAAGATAGTCAGCGTGAAACATCTAAAAAAATCATGAATGTGATATATCATCTACAGGTCATGAAGTATAAGGATTTCAAAATGATCTTCATTATGTATTCAGAGATATTAAATTAAATTCAATTAAAATTATGTAAAAATGTGGTGTTTCACTAAATATTTGTCAGGATAGCCTGTTATTTAGTCACATTGTGAATTACAGTCACAGATACTAGCATTGTAGTATTATATAATATGATTAATAACTTTAGTTGTCAAGCATTTGTGTTGAAACACAATGTTCATTCAATAGGCAATTTATCATATTCAACTGTTTTTCAATGTTTGTAATGGTTATTGTACAAGTGTAAATACCTTTATTATCTTGATTAACCGTTAGTCCATCGTAAGAACCGTCTGGAGAAAGCGAGCGAAGTAATGTTTTGATCGTGAGTACTGTGTGTGTGTGTAACTGTATGGACGGCGCAATTTTGTGAACTCTCGTGACGTTTGATCTGTGACGATATCAGTCGGGGTCACTTGAGTGTTTTTCCCCATATGTGTTTGAAGTATTGGAAATATTGGAGATATCGGATCCGTTTGAAGTATTGGGTCGTGAGTCCGAGGGTGAATAACGGTATGGAAGAGTTAAATTGTGAATAATATGAAATATAGCTGTATAAATGTTAACTTAATAAGTATTTTTCATACAAGTGTCAATGAAGATCGTCGGGGCTTGTTTATGTTCGACGAGTCTACTTTGCGAGCAGCCGAGGGTGTGACACCTTCACTTCGTGTGAGTCCGCCAAGTAGGGGGACGTTGCCCCGTTGAGCTCGTGCGTTGCCCCGTCGATGTTAGCGCTATTTTCAGGGCGTAATTATTCCGTGGGAAATTGGAAATTCCGTTGCGATAGGATTTTCACGGGGGAAGGTTGGTTTTGAGCTGCTGGCGGCTAACACACTTTTGGATCGTTCCAAAACCTTGTAGCAGTCAGACAGTATGCTGGATGGATAGGTAAAGGGAATGGACGGCGGATTTTAAGAATTTGTTTACATTTATATATCTCAGCGTACTTTTGGTAGTTTAGACAGTTGAGTTAGACTTGTGATCGAGCTTAGTGAGCAGACTATATAAATCTCTTGATAAGTTGATATTTTGTATGCTGCTATCTCTATAACTCAAATAGAGTTGGTACTTTATAGTAGATATGTATTGCTTATTAGTATCATTGACACTTGGTTCATTTCTTTTGTTTGACTATATTACAGTTTACCTTAGGAGTAAATAGACTTGTTCAGTCCTCTACATATATTGGATAGTTCCAATATCCATGGGTCAGGCAAGGTATATATTATATATTTATGAGAGAATTTGGAGATAGTCTGTAGAAGTTGCTATTATTGTTGTTATTATCTGTCACTGTTATTTTTCACTTGGTTCAATAAATAAACGGTAACCGTAAAGGTGTGCGTAAACTTATTTTATGCTTTCTAGTTCTTATTTAGTTATTTAGATGTAGTCAGTCATAGGTTATTGGTTCTGAAGTACCATATAATTTCCTGGGGGCTTGTCAAAAGCAAATAATAGACACATAGTAAGAATAGCTGTGCTCTACATATGTAAAGGGGTTGAGCCAGGGCGAAGACCGTTACAGTAATACGCAAAATTCTTTTGACTTTCTTTTATATTTTGTGTCATTAGTATTCCTCTCGTTTATGCATCAATGATGTTCTTAACAATGTGGTTTCAAATTCCCCAATTCGTCTTTCATATAACATAAGGATACAAGCATACTGACTTTTGCTACAACAGTGTTAGGTGGTGCATTGGAAAAGAAAGCTCTCATAACAAGAGCTAGATTGAAGACGTTCCTTCAATTTTGTATGAGGTATGGTAGTGTACAGGGTGGAAAAGTCGAATGTTTTGACCGAAAAGACAGTTTTTAGGAGGGATTGTTCAAGAATTCAAAAACATTAATACAATCAGAAGCGGAGTAATGCTCAGAAAAGGCATTTATCTATACGAATATGTCGTCTCTAGGATAAAAACAGTTTGGTCGCAATAGACATTCAAAAGTAAGGTCAAGATCACAATCATTTTCGATCACGATTTGATGACTGATTACCCTTTAGCCCTCGAACGTACACGGATAAGGAGTTACTTCCCACAATCACAATCTTCGGAACACCTGGTCTTATTCTCTTTTACTTTAACAAGGGTCTCCATGTAAAGCTTTCCTTTGTTCATATTTTACCCCTGGTTTAGTTGATTTTGAGCTCGGATTATGGTTTTGTTAAGGCGTCGTTATTCTCTAATGTATTTACAAATCGATGAACTACTAACCATGAACAACGTCCGTAACAGGGTCGACATTTAACACGCACACAGAGCCAACAAATTAAAACAGTATCTTTTTAAAGATTTACTATTTTAACGAGAATTCGACAGGCATAGTAAATGGCAAATAAAACAAATTTTAATTAACCTGTTTACTTGGGTCAATTACAGACTATACATTCAAAACGAGTAAAATGAGAGGTAATCTGTGCCTATAAAATATTACAATGTGTGTCAAAATAGATAATAGAGATTGAAAAGATGTGAACTATAGGCATGGAATTTTCCTCTTTTTTTTCTGCTGACAATACAGCATACATTTTGGCATTCTTGGATCATTTTATAATTGTAACGTATTCCTTTCAATATGAAGATGGACAAGGGCCTGAAGTTGAGTTTTGCCTGGACCCACATGATGAACCTGATCACGAACCTAAGTCTGTACCCTTTCCTGAACTTCACGACTTACCTTCATCTGAACCCCCGGAGGATCAAAAGACTGAAACATCGGATGAACATGGAATTCAGCCAAAGGCTAATGGTAAGAATATACGAGACCAATTTGCTGTTGACTAAACAGTAAATAGAAGAGATCAAAACCAAATTCAAGGCAAAGATTCAAAACGGCTTTTGCCGTTAAATGCCTTGAAAAAAACTAGTTTCAAGATGCACATGATAAATCTGTTTACATTTGACTTTTAACTTTTGTGATTCAAAGTTAGATTCGACTCCCATTATACTACGAAGATCTGACCGGCTGGCAGAAATAATCTTATAATATCTTTCGCTTTTATATCGTTATTTCCAAGATATAACTGAATACATATCTGCATGCTTCAAATGTGAATGTTATATCATAAAAGAGAAATAGTCATGTAACTATCTGCAGCATAAAAGATAAAAGCCTCTGAAATATGTTAATCTTTTTCCTGTTAAGCATTTTTATAATCGTAACAATTTAATGCAATGCTTGAATTATTATTACCAAAATGAGCAATTTACTTCTAAGAGAAACAATATAACATTGCGATTTCGTTTTGCATTAACTATTATTTTAAATAAAAATATATCCCTATTCTCCGACCTATAGTGTTTTCATGCTGCAGTTAATTCATTATTCTAGAACACCGATTTTTTGTGTGATAGATGTCTGATGCTGACGAATAAAATTACAATAAAGGGAATCGAGAGGTGTAGGTTGATGTAGACTATGGTAAGGTTGTATGGTCACCACCTTGGTCTAATGGTTTCCTGTAATCGTGTATGATATGAAGGTTAATCTTTTTGTATGCTAATTAGTATAGCTGCTTGTTGTGATTGCCGTAGTTCTCACTTTGAGGACGTGACATTTACTTTGACGTGGTTTATGTTTAATGACAGGTGTCGTCGATAAAGTAAAAGATGCTAACTTTTCCGCTTGCTGAATCAAGTTTGAGTTCGGATTATCGTTTTGTTGACTCTTCGATATTCTCTGATATTTTGTGTTTGGACATGGTATTAAACTGTATAAATGGCTTATAAAGTATGGTGCTTAACGACAGAAAACCGAATTAATTTAGTTAAACTCTTAAAAGCCTGAACTAAACAAGAAAACAAAATAAATTAACCGAGTTGTTTGTCTTCAAGCGGGTTAGGTTTTAAACTTGACCCAGAGTTGTATGATACCATCTGCAGTATACAGAAAAAAAGCTAAATACAATTATGCGTAGCATTTCGCCTTTTTTGTCAAGCGTTTAAATAATATTAAAACCTGGTTAACTTAATTCTATTATGATGTATCTGGGTAATGCACGAGGTTCCCTCGACATCAACAAACTAAAGTCAAAGCTTACTCTTTTGGAACAACTGGTCTTATTCCCTTGTACTTGTCAAGGGTCTCCATGTAAATATTTTCTTGTTTCATATTTTGCCCCTGTTTAGTTGATTTTGAGCTCGGATTATGGTTTTGTTAAGGCTTTGTTATTCTCTAATGTATTAACAAATCGATGAACTACTCCGTATTTGGTATAACCATGAACAACGTCCGTAACAGGGTCGACATTTAACACGCACACAGAGCCAACAAATTAAAACAGTATCTTTTCAAAGATTTACTATTTTAACGAGAATTCGACAGGCATAGTAAATGGCAAAATAAAACAAATTTTAAACAAACCTGTTTACTTGAGTCAATCACAGACTATACATTTAAAACGACCAGAGTAAAATAAGAGGTAATCTGTGCCTATAAAATATTACAATGTGTGTCAAAATAAATAAAAGGGATTGACAAAATATGAACTAGGCATGGAATTTCTCCTCTTTTTTTTCTGCTGACAATACAGCATACATTTTGGCATTCTTGGATCATTTTATAATTGTAACGCATTCCTTTCAATATGAAGATGGACAAGGGCCTGAAGTTGAGTTTTGCCTGGACCCACATGATGAACCTGATCACGAACCTAAGTCTGTACCCTTTCCTGAACTTCACGACTTACCTTCACCTGAACCTCCGGAGGATCGAGAGACTGAAACATCGGATGAACATGGAATTCAGCCAAAGGCTAATGGTAAGAATATACGAGACCAATTTGCTGTTGACTAAACAGTAAATAGAAGAGATCAAAACCGAATTCAAGGCAAAGATTCAAAACGGCTTTTGCCATTAAATGCCTTGAAAAAAAACTAGTTTCAAGATGTACATGATAAATCTGTTTACATTTGACTTTTAACTTTTGTGATTCAAAGTTAGATTCGACTCCCATTATACTACGAAGATCTGACCGCTTTTATATCGTTATTTCCAAGATATAGCTGAATACATATATGCATGCTTCAAATGTGAATGTTATATCATTAAAGAGAAATAGTCATGTAACTATCTGCAGCATAAAAGATAAAAGCCTCTGAAATATGTTAGTCTTTTTCCTGTTAAGTATTTTTATAATCGTAACAATTTAATGCAATGCTTGAATTATTATTACCAAAATGAGCAATTTACTTCTAAGAGAAACAATATAACATTGCGATTTCGTTTTGCATTAACTATTATTTTAAATAATAATATATCCCAATTCTCCGACCTATAGTGTTTTCATGCTGCAGTTAATTCATTATTCTAGAACACCGATTTTTTTGTGTGATAGATGTCTGATGCTGACGAATAAAATTACAATAAAGGGAATCGAGAGGTGTAGGTTGATGTAGACTATGGTAAGGTTGTATGGTCACCACCTTGGTCTAATGTAAAGATTTCCTGTAATCGTGTATGATATGAAGATTAATTTTTTTGTATGCTAATTAGTATAGCTGCTTGTTGTGATTGCCGTAGTTCTCACTTTGAGGACGTGACATTTACTTTGACGTGGTTTATGTTTAATGACAGGTGTCGTCGATAAAGTAAAAGATGCTAACTTTTCCGCTTGCTGAATCAAGTTTGAGTTCGGATTATCGTTTTGTTGACTCTTCGATATTCTCTGATATTTTGTGTTTGGACATGGTATTAAACTGTATAAATGGCTTATAAAGTATGGTGCTTAACGACAGAAAACCGCATTAATTTAGTTAAACTCTTAAAAACCTGAACTAAACAAGAAAACAAAATAAATTAACCGAGTTGTTTGTCTTCAAGCGGGTTAGGTTTTAAACTTGACCCAGAGTTGTATGATACCATCTGCAGTATACAGAAAAAAAGCTAAATACAATTATGCATAGCATTTCGCCTTTTCTCTCAAGCGTTTAAATAATATTAAAACCTGGTTAACTTAATTTTATTATGATGTATCTGGGTAATGCACGAGGTTCCCTCGACATCAACAAACCAAAGTCAAAGCTTACTCTTATGGAACATCTGGTCGTATTCCCTTGTACTTGTCAAGGGTCTCCATGTAAATATTTTCTTGTTTCATATTTTGCCCCGAGGTTATCGATTTTGAGCTCGGATTATGGTTTTGTTAAGGCTTCGTTATTCTCTAATGTATTAACAAATCGATGAACTACTCCGTAGTTGGTATAACCATGAACAACGTCCGTAACAGGGTCGACATTTAACATGCACACAGAGCCAACAAATTAAAACAGTATCTTTTTAAAGATTTACTATTTTCATGAGAATTCGACAGGCATAGTAAATGGCAAAATAAAGCAAATTTTAAACAAACCTGTTTACTTGAGTCAATCACAGACTATACATTCAAAACGACCAAAGTAAAATAAGAGGTAATCTGTGCCTATAAAATATTACAATGTGTGTCAAAATAAATAAGAGGGATTGACAAAATATGAACTAGGCATGGAATTTCTCCTCTTTTTTTCTGCTGACACTACAGCATCTTGATGACGCTTCGGTATTATCTAATTTTTTGTTTGACTGAACATATATTTACGAATTCAATATTACATACTGCCAGTTGTGTATATATCAACGAACAATACCTGTCCTGTTCATCAATTTTTTCATATTGGTGCATGCAATCATTGCTCTTTTCTTGTTTACTTTTTAGAGGATACTTACAGACTTTTGGCTCAGAAATACAAGCTGACAGATGACTGTGTTGTCCCGGTGAAGGATGCATCAAACCAGCAAGACCTTATCATCATATATGACCCGTCCTGCAATACAGAGAGAAACCTGACAGAGTTAGGACATCATGTAACGATTCGGAATCCAAAGAACGTCAATACCGAGGGTGCAATGGTTTCCAGCATCTGCAAAAGTAAACAGTACTCCATCAGATCTGAGGACAGAAACATGTTGAAACAGGCTCTGAATCATCACAGCAAGGATCTGTTTGCTTCTCACTCGAACCTGAATATTATAACAACTTCTCCTGTTAAGTCAAAAAACAAAGGAGCTGACATTATTGAACGTCCCTGTATTGTCTTGGTCTGTAGCTCGAAAGGTTATATACCGAAAGGGGAGTCCAAGTTCCCTGAAGAGCTGATCTTTGAAGATCAGTCATTCGTTGTAGATGTTAGAGAAGGATACTTTCAGTTTACTCCTTCTTCCTATTTAACATATGGCAGTTCCCTTCACCATCAAAATATTAAAATGGGTTGCAGTTTTGGTATTGAAGGCACGAGCAATGCAGGAACTATTGGACCTTTTGTGGATTTCCAAGGACATCAATTGTTTCTCACATGTGCCCATATCGTGAATGGCATTGATCCTAACGGATATGATCTGAACCACATTCAGAACATGTTTGCTGAACAACCGCATGCTATGACAAATCCTTATCCACAACTTGCAGGAACAATCACACGACGTTGCGGTGAAGTCCGCCGAGCTGTATTTTCACCCAACAACAACCTATGTAGTGTAGACGCTGCGATTGTCGAAATTACAGAGCAGTCAAGATTACCTAATAGGGGTGAATTCGCTATTGACACCGAACTTAACTTAAAGATGGCAGGTAAGTTATATACTCTTATCTAAACACTATTCAAAAACGCAGCATTGCACGTGAAAAATGAAGATTATTAAACATGTATAGCATTGTGATATTTCATAAAACAAAAGCTAGACTTATCTAATGACTTTTAGTTTTGGATAACGGGAACATCTTAAAATCACGTTTTCCACAGATTTTATAGACAGATAAATAGCATCAGTTTAACAATTAACAAATACCTTTTCAGGATTTGAAGAACTGCCTCGCTTTGTAACTACATGTAGTATACGTGTATTTCATTGTGATAAAAATAAAAAATAAACTAGTTTGATCTGATGACATTTGATTCGAGGTTATATTTTAAAGTTACGTTTTCATAGACTTTATAGATAACATGAGCTAATCATTTAACAAATATAATTTTAGGATTTGACGACCTGCCTCGCTTTGAATTTGGAGATATTCACGAAAACCCCGATACGTTGAACACTGATTGGCGAATCGTCAAGTTTGGAGCAGCAACGCACGCGACGCGTGGGGTTATTAGCAGCTTAGGAACATCTGCCCGACCTTTGACGACAGATTTAGGGCTTCAAGGTCAACCTAACATGTGTGTAATGAAAAACCAAATAGAAGTGTTCAGTTTGCAAGGTCATTCCTCCTTCTTCTCACCTGGTGATTCGGGTTCGGGTGTGTTTGTTGTGAAGAAGTCACTAACAGGCGAGCAGATTTTGACGTGTATTGGTCTGGCAATCGGTAGTACATCATACGGTTCCGCTGTCGTCACGCCCATAGCCATCGTATTTGATGCGCTTGGACTACCGAGACAACTGAAACAGTTTCCCTAAGATTTTCTGTGGTTTTTAATAACTTTTACAATGGAAGCGAAAAAATAACATTTCGTTTGGTTTCGTTAGCCATTTTAGAGAGATAAATAATTGACGCAGTGTTTAAAAACCTGTTATGTGTTTGAATGCCAAAAAATTGAATTCAATACGTGTATGAATAAGTTCTGCGTCTCTTATATCAACAACAGTGTATACACAAATTTAACTTCAATAATGCGAATACCGTTTACTGATTTTAGGCATCGCATCCGTCACTTAATATCTTGTTTGACACGGAACATGTTCACTTGTTAACTCAACTTTAAGATGGATATTAATGTAGACGTCCAACGTCTTTCCTACCAATTAAGTTTTGGTTTTCAGGTTAAATTTTATATTATGTATTATAATATTTATTTGATATAATTATGTATAACTTTATGTTTTTATAAATTGCCATTTTAACCACAAGCAATCAGCAATGAAGTGTTTTATTACAGTTACTTTGAACATATCTACATGAGAGAAATATATTTTTACCAATGAATATTTGCGAAATTCACTTTTGGGGTGGGGGGGGGGGGGGGGTTGCGAGTAATTTTTTGCATTTTAAAATCAATATAAATTTTTTAATCCCGCCTTATTTCAATAAAGGAGTGAACTGCAAAAGCAACGTTTTCTTAACAATGTAACTATGTAAGTGTAAATCAAATGACTCAACTCAGTAGTTTTAATAAGCATAACACCTCCCCTACAACGAAGATATAGGGTTTACTGAATTCTTGTCTGTTTGCCTTCGAACATATTTGGCCTGACAGCCTATTATCCGATTTCAATAAAACTACACAGGAATGTTAGGGACAAGGTGTACGCAGATTTGCGTGCTTTACTATCTCTCATTTGTCCCTAGCTCCATTTCAATGAAATTGAATCAAAAGCTATCTTGAGATATCAGTGCCCTTTAATATGACACATCATCCAGAAAAAATATAATTGAGAATACCGAAGTGTTTAAAAAATCATAATCTTAAGCGCAACAGAGAATATGTTTGTTGCCAACTGCGGGCAAACTACAGTATTAGCAGTCAAAATGAGGTGCAATCCTTAATTGAAACTCCACGGAAAGAATGATCAGATTCTTTTTGTTCTGACATGTATTGTCAGCTGATATAACATAACTGCGTTTTTGTTATTCAAAGTATGAATGTTATATGATATATGTTATCTTATTGGTTTTTTTTTGTCATTTGTTGTATTCAATTACATTTTATAGTTTTGTAAAAGCTCTATGCATGGGTTCTTCTTAAATGTTTTTAATGAAACGATTCATTGGCAATTTTTAAAATAAAGGATATATGTTATTTTTGCTACATCATATTTACTGCATATCTTATAAACATTTGTTATACCCTATCAAATTAACATGGATGTTATCATTTTCATATTGTATCACTTCATATAATATTTACAAACGCAATGGAAAATAAACCTTTTAAATCGCATTTCATAGTTTGTCATCATGTATGTACCACCCCCCAAACACACACACACACACACACACACTCACCCACACACACACACACACACACACACACTCTCACACACACATACGCCCAAATTACCCACGGTAACAATACAATTTATTAAAGTGAGGCATAGTTCATAGACCTGGAAAGGCGAAACACAAGTATAACTATAACCTGATTAAAAGGCTGAATTTGTATGTTACTGTGCAAAATAGGCAAATAAAAGTTATTGCCTATATACTTAATTTAAGTTATATAAACTGAAGCACTGACCTAGATGTGACATGGTTTCCCTAAGCTAGCAAAAAATGCTTTCAAATTATATCAGTCTAACAATTGAAAGAAAAACAATCAGAGAATACCAAAGCGTCAACAAAACCATAATCCGAACTCAAAATCGATTAAATTAGGGGCAAAATAGGAATAAAGGAAAGATTTACATTGAGACTCTCGTACAAGAGAATAAGACCAGGTGTTCCGGAAGAGTATGCGTCTCCTGTTCAAGTTACAGTATAACCTTGCTAGTTTCTTTATTCCAACATAATAGCTTGTTAATATTATAATTTACAGCAAGAAATGTAAAACTGTTTTGAAATATCTGACCTTGAATGAGTTTTTCGTCAGTTGACCTGTATAAAAAGTGGTTAAGACTTTAAATGATTTTTTATCATCTATTTTACAATGTCCTGTTGAGAGAATAGAAGTTTTTTTAATCTAATACAGGATAGCATGGTTGGTAAAAATTCCTATCTGATCAAATCCACATATGGCGAGATATCACTTCTTTTTTATGGCTTTCCGGGTGTGGAACAGCATAATAAAATTGCTTTGGTAAGCTGAGAAGTATTAGTCATTTCATGGGCTGTTCCGCACCTTGAACACCCAGTCGCTACCTGCACACACCATGAGGTGAGAGTTATCTCCCTTAGGAATCAATCATATGTACCATTGTTTTTATATACCAGTGGTCCCATGAAGATTTTACTAGTATTCTAAGATATCATATTCACAATTTATTTGTTTTGTGTGTCTTTCTCTGAGGTAACTTTCTTTCATTTTTATACTTTAAGTGTATACTTGGTACAAAAATGTTATCGCTTCATGTACTAGAATTGGATCATTGTAAGAGCTAATTAAAACATTTCTTCATTAATTCAAAGTATTGAAGTTACATTTTAACAAAACGTTGTAAGTTATTAATTAGGCAATAAATCGGTTAGTCATGATAATACAGCTATCTAGTATAGTAAAATAATAGGGTGAGATACTCAAATATAATTAATAAACAAAATTGATTTTTTTTCTATAATGTTTCTGAAAGGAATTTTGTTTTTTTCATGAAATGAATAATACATGCCTTTGGACTTTAACTTATGTATTCCTTTTTTATCAAAAGCATGTGTGTCTATTTAAAGAGCTTATTACTATAGCGTGCGTTAGAAATTGTTTGTTGGTCGAGTAAATATAACTACAACATCTCGTCCTCGAAATCAGATATAAAAACGTAAGACCGCATTTAGAGCATAATTATCTTCAATTAAATTTTACTTTTTAAAAACATGCTTATTCCTTAAACCGAAATTCCCTGAAAAATTCTATAGAATATTTGTTTGAACATTGACAAACGTAAAGTAGGAATATTCAAAATGATCTTTTCTTGATAAGATGAGTTAGAGATCAACTTCCACACATACTTTTGTTATTGCTTATTTGGTTGCATGTTTCTCGGCCTAATTGTTAAATAGGGCCGCGTGTTTCGACATTCCAACACTAATTTTCCATCTCTGGGTTGCCAGTTTGAAACCCACATGGGGCAGTTGCCAGGTACTGTCCGTAGGTCGGTCGTTTTTCTGTGGGTACTCTGGTTTTCCTCCACCTCCAAACGAATAAACCATACCATATAAACCTAACAGTTGTACATTTTTGTTTGATGAAATCACTCGTTTAAAAAAATCAAGTGGATACCATTGCTATTTGCTATATTCGAACATATCTGCGAGTATAAAACTCTAAATTCAATATTTGATATGATATTAAACGGCCTGCTCATAATTCTGAATCTTAAACACCACAATTAGTCGTCTGATTCTTTTTACTGCTTTTTTTTCGTAATATTCCACATCTGTAAGAAAAAAAAATTAAAATTTCACGAGTTTACAAAAAAAAAAAAAAACTGATACAATGTAACGGTCGGCTTGATTATTAGGACAATGCATGTACATTTTGTAAGACACAAACACAAACTATAATTTGCATCTATAAAATTTGGCAATCGATAAAGCACGCCTAACGAGAATCACATTGCAAAACGCAGCCATTTGACTAGGAATCATCGATGCTGTTAACGATCAAAGTACAAAACATTCTCCAATGTTTGACACCATTTAACTTTTACATTAGGTTCCACTTACATTGAAACCTGTCAACGTTTTCATTCGATTCTATATTATTGTTGACACCAGTCGACTTGTTCATTAGATTCTACAATTGTTGACACCAGTCGACTTGTTCATTAGATTCTACAATGTTGACACCAGTCGACTTTTTCATTCGTTTCTACAATTGTTGACCCCAGTCCACTTTTTCATTCGTTTCTACAATTGTTGACACCAGTCGACTTTTCCCCCGAGGTTTGCCGTGTGTTACGTCATCTTTCATATGCATATATTATCAGATTACAAAATTGAAAGTATGTTTGTATGGTTATTGAGCCGTTAGTGTTAAATAGCATTATAGCATTATCTCTGTACATATCTTTGTTATACACTTAAGTAAGCTTATAAATATCCAATGAAGCTAAGCATACCAACGAATTGCTTCTCGTAAAAAAACTTGAAAAACCAGTAAATCAAAGTTTAGTAACGAATTGTTACACTATTCACATAGGTTTAGTTACCAGTTTACTTGTTGAAGAAGGTAAGATTAACGCCCCTTTGTATACTCGGTGCTCACTATACAATATACCAAATACTGGCTAACCGATCACCATGGGTCCGTTACAAATTGGGTCTTCTCTCATTACATATCAAAGTTATTGTTCAGGTTGTTTTTAAGTATGCTTATTAGTGTGTTTACAAGGGAAAACATTGCATTGTGTGATTCATCCACAAAAACCCAAAAATATTCATTCTTCAGGCAGACTTGTACCTGAAAGTTATAAATTTATCAACATTGGTCGTTTACAAGGGAAAATGACCAAACTTATAAGAGTTAGACTGACAGCAGCTGTCATATGTACCATCAGACGTCGCTCTTAGGATGAGGACAAATCCAAGGCAGTCCGTCAACTAGAGCATGACATCCGAAACACCATATTTTTGGCGACCATTCCAATGCAGTGACTTTTGCAATTCAAGGAGCTTTCCTTTAAATACTTCGACTATGCCACTTGAGTCCATCCCATCTCACCCTCTGCCAACATCTTCAGCCAGTGAAGAACCTCATGCTGAGGACATAGACACTGTTTGTGACCTGATGGATAATCAGCGTAGCTTATGGTTAGATGGGACAACTAAAACAGATCTGGATGAGAGCAGGTATGGTGTAGGCAGTGGTGAAATGTCTTTGGAAACAGACATGTTGCGAGACATAGTGTTATTTTGCTTGACAGAATAGCATCCAAGAATAGGAGGTTGCTGGGTAATTTTACCACAAATCTTGCAGAAAGTTGAATGGCCATTCGGTTCAAAACTTTTATAACAGATGCAACAGGGGAAGTTGGCACTCCCGCTGTTATGGAGGAGCTTTCCGAAAAGACTTTGGACCTGTTTGATCGCCCCTTGTGTGGCATAGGAGCACAGGTGTAGCACCTGGATCCTCAATCACGAATTGGTACCGGCAAAGATCAATAAAGTTGCTGCACAGTATCAAATCCAAGGCCAAACCAGATGTCCAGGCTCGAAGAGGAAGTTAGATTCGTGTGCTGTAAACATCACCAAGAAGGCTACGCAGGCTTATGGACCTGGTGCTGTTGATTTTTTTTCCTCACATTGAGACAGAAGCCTTGGAGATTAAGTGTGACAAGTTCTTGAAAACAAAAGTTGATATTGATATCCACCAATGTAGTAACACAGAAAAAGTAATCCGAGCACAGAGCCACAGTACAACTTGGCGGGAGTAGGGAAAAAACAACTGACATCATGAAACTTCGGCGATATTGAACGTAGGAATTCAAACAAACCAGTTGTTCCGCTTTTGTCACGTTTGCTGTATCCCTTTTTTTTCGCGGAACAAGGTTTACGTTGTTTGGATTGAATCGGAATATTCTACTGTTAAGGAATATTTACGGAAAGAACAGGAAACCAAAAAAGTGGTCGTTCGCACGGTAATGGCTATCGTAGCGGATCGCCGGACACGGGACAAGGAAAACTCAAACATGTTATTTGACTGTTCTGTTACCTGGGAGCTGAACCCGCACTTGACTGTCTTCTAGTCACTGTAATACTGTATAATGTATATTGTAAAATTAACATAATCCCAATAAATATTATGCGAACTTATATTGTTTTTCGACAAGAGGGTTCCGTATTTTTTTCATTCCGAAATATTTATCGACAGATTGTACCAAATCGTTATATGAGCGATGCGAATCGCACACATAAACGAACGATCTTTATATCGCCCAGTTGGACGCATCATGGGCGAACGATGTGTGCACGATGTATGCACGATACACGCACGCATCTTTGGTGCGTTGTACGTTACCACAACTGTACTTGTCCATAGTCTTCATCAACTCTCGTGTCGTAAGTTTGTTCGGCAGCAGCTGACATTTATCACGTAACAGTTTATATTCAAAAGATAATTCTTGTTATACCTTAGTTCTTAAGAACTTTGAGGTCATAGCATTTACTTGGATCTGACCTAGATCGACGGGGCGGGTGTCGTCGATGAAACACCTGGTCGCATTATCTTGTACTCTTACAAGGGTCTCCATATTAATATTTCCTTTGTTTATATTTTGCTCCCAGTGTAATCGGTTTTGAGTTAGGATTAGGATTTTGTTGACGATTTGATACTCTCTTACTTTTTTTTCCAACAGAAACTGACACAGGCAACTTACTAATTTTGGCTGAAAAGTTTACATCCCATTTATTGATTCCGCTGGGAATATAATTTTGAAACTGATTCATTTTCTAATGCATATTGATTTTGTTTTGTTTCAAGAATCGGGTTATTCATCAGTCAGTATCCGAGGTTGAGTTTAAGACTGTGGTAAAGGGCGAACATAAGTTTGTGACCTTCACATGAAATCCTGACTGATCAAAAGGCGGAAACATCAGATGAACCTGGAATGGTACCAAAGGATGAAGGTAATGATAAATGAGACCAAATTAATGTTGACTGATCGGTAGTTTTTGTAAACCTACGTCAATGGGAGATAACTCAACGCATAATTTCAAAAATACAAATATTTATTGAAATTCACATCGTCTATGATCACAACTTAGCACACATCCACCAAACATACAATATAAGTACATGTACATGCAATTATAAGCATGAATAATTATTAATAAAAGAAAATCGCTAAGCAAGAACTGATTATAAGGTGGTGTGTAGCACTCCAACTAGCGTACACAGATAGTTAAGGTTATCTCCCTTGACTACACATAGAAGCGAACAAATTCAAATTCAAAGCTAAGGTTAAGGACGGCCTTTACGATCAGATGCTTTGAAAATCACTCTTTTCAAGCTGTAAATCATGAACCTGTTTACCTATGGCTTTTACCTTTTGTGATTCAGAGTGAGACTCGACCCTAACAGTGAGTGTATGACTGGCAGTTACAAAGTATCGCATAATATATTTCACTTTTGAAATAATTATTTCCTAGAAATAACTAATTACTTCTTTGCAAGCTTTTACGCTCTACATAATGTTTCCATTTAAACCTTACAAACCAAAATCAAATATGATCTGACTAAACGTATATATTTAATAATTCAATATAAATAGATTGCAAGTTATGTATATATCGAGGAAAAGCAATACATGTCTTGTTCATCATTTTATCATATTGACTCATGCCATTATGGCTCTTTTCTTTTTTAGAGGATACTTACAGACTTTTAACTCAGAAATACAAGCTGACAGATGACTGTGTTGTCCCGGTGAAGGATGCATCAACCAACAAAACCTTATCATCATATATGACCCGTCCTGCAATACAGAGAGAAACCTGACAGAGTAAGGACATCATATAATAATCCGGAATCCAAAGTTCGTCAGCACTGAGTGTGCCATTGTTTTCAGCAAATGCAAAAATAAAAAGTACTCCATCAGACCTGAAGACAAAAACATTTTAAAACACGTAGCGACTCATTACAGCAGCAATCTGCTTGCTTCTCATTTGAATCTGAATATTATAACAACTTCTCCTGTTAAGTAAAAAAACAAAGGAGCTGACATTATTTAACGTCCCTGTATTGTCTTGGTCTGCAGCTCGAAAGGCTTTATACCAAAGGTGGAGTCAAAGTTCCCTGAGGAGCTGATCTTTCGATGCAGATGTAAGGGAAGGGTATTTTCAGTTCTGTCCTTCTTATCCAACATGCAACAGTACCAGCTTTCATCAAAATATCAAAATGGGCTGTAGTTTTGGTATTGAAGGAACACAACAATCGGGAACTATAGGACCTTTTGTTGATTGTCAAAGACATCAATTGTTTCAGACATGTGCCCATATCGTGAATGGCATTGCTCCTAACGGATATGATCTGAACCACATTCACAACCACATGAGCAACCACATGCTATGACATATCCTTATCCACAACTTGCAGGAACAATCACACGACGTTGCGATGAAGTCCGCCGAGCTGTATTTTCACCCAACAACAACCCTTGTAGTGTAGACGCTGCGATTGTCGAAATTACAGAGCAGTCAAGATTACCAAATAGGGGTGAATTTGCTATTGACTCCGATCTTAACTTAAAGGCGGCAGGTAAGTTATATACTCTTATCTAAACATTATTCAAAATATGCATTGCACGGGAAAAATGAAGATTAAAAGCTAGACTTATCTAATGACTTAGTTTTGGATAACGGGAACATCTTAAAATCACGTTTTCCACAGATTTTATAGACAGATAAATAGCATCAGTTTAACAATTAACAAATACCTTTTCAGGATTTGAAGAACTGCCTCGCTTTGAATTAGGAGACATTAACGAAAACCCAGATACGTTGGATACTGACATGCGAGTCGTCAAATTTGTAGCAGCGACGCATGCGACACACGGGGCTATCAGCTGCTTAGGAATAACTGCCAGACTTTTGACGACAGATTTACATGAAAAACCAAATAGAAGTATTTAGTTTGCATGGCCATTCAAACTTCTTCTTACCCGGTGATTCGGGTTCGGGTGTGTTTGTGGTGGAAAATTTACCAACAGGAGAAAAGAAGCTAACTTGTATTGGTCTGGTAATCGGCAGTACATCATACGGTTCTGCTGTCGTCACGCCCATAGCCGCCGTGTTAGATAAGCTCGGACTACCGAGACAACTGAAGATTATCCCTGAGATTATTTGTGGTATTCAACGTTTGCTACGGAAAGGAAAATAAGCATTTAGGAATCTCGTCCGTCACATAATAATATTGTTTGACACGGAAAATGTTCACTTGTTCGACTCAACTTATATATGTTAATGTAGACGTATTTCCTTCACATTCTGTTTTGGTTTTAAAGTTAGACTTCATATTATGCTATTTAAATATTCTTCACTTTCGTTTCTGTTTTAATATTTGAGCGTTCAGCTATAAAGTGTTTCATCAGAGTTACATGTACGATGCCTGCATAAGAAAATGTGTATTTATAAAAGTGAATATCTGCAATTTTTTATTTTCGTCATTTTTGGCAAAATAAACTATAATAAAATATAAAATTTTGCTTGAGTTTCACAAAGGAATACAATACAATATCACGTTTTGCCTAACAGTGAGTGTAAATGCACTTGTACTAAATCTTTCTGTGTATTATGATATTTCGATATATTTACAAACATAAATCTTAATGGGTATCAAGTCATCGTTTTTATTTTACTTTTCATTGTTCAATCTGACTGTCTTTTTTAACATATTTGTATGATGATGAGATGAGATGTGTTGCTTGCTCTAGGCGGGAAATACTACAATCAGATCAAGTCAGTGTTGTAACAGGTAACTGTACAATAAAATGAGTGATTCTAATTAGCATACCCCCATCCGCCCCCCCCACACACACCATCACAACAACGTGAAAATGTTGTCCTGATAGCTCATCGTAAACCTAGTATCCGATATCACTGAAACTACACAAAATGTAGATTCGCATGCTTAACACTTTCCCTGTTAATATCGTGATTTTCGTGAACGATGTCGACTGCTGACAAACAAATTAACAACACAAGGATTCGAGAAATGCAAGTTGATCAGAACTATGGGCAAGTTTTATGGTTGTCATCTTTGTTTCATTGAGACATATTCTGTATCTTTAAGTGATATGAAGATGGACGTTTGTGAGTAGGCTCATTTGTGTGTTCACTTTTTGTGATTGACAATGATACTCGGTTCTCATTTTGAGAACTTGATGTTTACTTGGATGTGACAAAATTGTTATTGTTACGAAGAGTTACATGGCCGGTGTCGCAGATGAAGCAGAAGACGCCTACTCTTCCGGAACACTTGGTCTTATTCTCTTGTATTTGTACAAGGGTCTCCATGTAAATCTTTCCTTTGTTCATATGTTGCCCCTGGTTTAATCGATTTTGAGTTTGGATTATGATTTTGTTAACGCTTCGGTATTCTCTCATTTATTATAGTAAGCAGATCAATGCCTAGCCTATTTGAGGATGAAATATATCGATTTTGCTGATTATTGATGTGTAAATGTTTTGCGAGTAGATGATTTACTTTGGTATCAATTAAAAAAATATCCTATGTCATTTGGTGTCAATTAAAAGTCGATCTTTTTCAAATTCTTTCAAATGTTGTGACCGATTTCAGTGAAACTACATGTACATTGTAGGATTATGAAGGATCACATGCAGATTGATGATCATGCATCTAATTTTCGTTGAAGTTCAGGCTACCAAGAAAACCAGATCAGTATACTATCACCTGTCCCTAGCTCCGTTTCATTGAAAATGAACCAGGAGCTATCAATGCCTATAATATGACGCATCATCCATAACTGTCACTACAGTACATATGACATCATCCAGGCTTCTGCTCGGTCAAACATGCTATATTTTCTTATTATGCCTTATATATATAAAGGTTTTTTTTCATCAATGCAAATACTATTATACCTACCAAAACATCTATTGTCCTTCAGTTGGGACACAAGAGTACTAGTTAGCCATCGGTTCTATTTAAATACGAGTTTTGACAGCTGAAAATATGCTTAATATCAATCAATAGCTTTCTCTTATTGACTTATAAATCCATTATCAATAAGTATATATTGTAACAAAACAGTAAACAATATTCCATTGTAAGACAATTTCGTTATAATACACATAACATAATAACATATAAAATTGGGAGCAAAACAAAAATCAATGCACATATATAAAACAGGTTTTGCTTTTCCCGAATTTAAAAATGCACCTGAATATTGACATTGTCATCTTAATGTATATACCTATATGCAAACGAACCTTTATAGACACTTACAGATGTTTCTTTTACTATTAATTTGATTAATTATTCAGCAGCAAGTTTGCGTTAGGCAGAAAATAAAGACATGATTGCTTTTCTTGCAAATATTTGGTAAGTTAAGTACTCCACACTAAGTTTTTTTAGTATGTGCTATTTATTATACCTTACATTTGTAGTACCATTATTATTATAGTTTAGTTTTAACTTGTTTAAAGTAAATTACAGAATGAATGAATGGATCTTTGTAAAATGAGTGTATGGAAAAAAACTACTTTTATATGATGACAAAAAATGTTACACGAATATTTGAGATGTGTCTAAACGGAACAGTGTTATATAGAAATTGTAGAGAATGCATTTAAAAACGTGTGATTGTATTTGATCCCAATGTCATGATAACTCATTTTATCCGGTGACTAAAATGTCATATTGTTTTGTATACTTACCCTTGTGATATGATCTATAGCGACCCGTGATTGGTTGTAGGCTTCAATTGTTTCAATTGTGACGTCAATCTAGGACAAGTACATGATGTCACAAGGACGAACTGGAATCAAACTTGCAGATTTGTACATTCATACAGGTTGCATCAAGATTGTCGTTTTACATGAAAAATATCACAAATTTTGACCTTGTGATAAAATAATTTTACACTCGTTTTCATTGCATATTACATTTTGAAACTATTTACGACCTTTAGGCAAAGGGTGTGAAGATTAACTGCCAGTATAAAACCATAACTGATGCTCAATACATGTTATTAATCACAATAAATCGCTTTTATTGATTTTTGTGATGGTTTTTGTTTCTAAGGATATTTTCTATAGAAATGTTTTATTATTACATTATTACCAGTCTTACTATTGTTAACTACTGTAACAAGTACATATAAAAGCATACAAGAAGAAAAGTCTTCTTTCTGATAAGTTTATTCATTAATCTTGGAGATTGACCTTTTGATTTGTTAAATTATGCAACATCTATGTGAGCTTGTCTCATTTAATCCATCTATGCATCAACCTAGATCTAGATTTCTTTTTAGTAAGTGAAAACGATACCATCTAGATTGTTTCTCTTTAAAATAGATAATCGAAGAAAATATAACTTAATATTGATTTGGCAGATTATATAAAAAAACAATTCAAGTTTAATTATGCCATTTCTGCAGGCATATGATTTCTGTGGTTCGTAGTTAATATATATTAACTATACTAATAATTTACGGTTTAAGTGTATGTAAATATATTTCTTTATTTGCTATTAAGAGAGAAATAAATTCATTGTTGAGGCATATGTGTAACTGGTCGATAAAGATATAAATCTCATAACTAGTATATTGTTGAATTTAAACTGTCCTGTTATATACAGCATTGATAAATACGCGGTCGGAGACGAGCATGTTACATGCAAAACGCTAATTCTTACTGCATGTGTGTGTTTGGTAACATTCATAAATGAATATAGTTTTTGAACAAATAGCTATTTTTTTACCAAATTATAATTATTATTTTGCAATTTATTTACTGCGTTAAGCATTTGAGAAAGTTGAAAAATCAGTCTCAATTCTGACAACCAAAAATTTCAAACCAAACACTGGAACTCGCTTTACTCGAATACTCGGATATATCTCATCGTTTTATTCGCTGACTGTCGATTTCTAGATAACGAGGTGCGACTGAAGGATAGTTACAAATATGTAATAAAACATAAAGATACTGCAACTGTAAGAACAGATCCTTACCCCTTTACACGTGATATTTTATTGATTACAAAGCGGTACATTTACTATAGTTTTACTGGATTTAAACTGTTTATATCTACTGTTTTCGTGTATTTACTATGTGCTTTGAACTCCGCGGAAAGACAATACAATGACCAGATATGCTTGTTCTGGCATTTAAGATAAGCTGTTAAATCATGCTGTGTATGTTGTTTATATCATGAATGTTATGTGCTATAAAAAATTACGTTTTTGTTTCTCCTCTGTTGTATTAAATAACATTTTATATTTTTGTAACAGCGTTGTGAGACCTATGGGTAATTCTTATATGTATTTGATAAAGCAATTCATTGACATTTTTATAAGGATGTGTGGTATTTGCTACATCATATTTACTGCATGGCAGATACATATTTTATATGAAAATAATGTTAGCAATGCCGCTACAGTTATTTTTATACATTATCAAATAAAATGACTGATAAAATTGTGCAGAAACGCAGTGGAAAATAAACGTTTATAATTGTTATTAATTTATTTTGTAGTTGATTTTCTTATATTTACCCCCACACCCCAACTTTCGACGAAAAGTCCAAAATTATTAAAGCAATTAAAAACTTGATTTCGCCAGTCATGGTGATTTCGATGTTATATTACTATTTAAGAAGAAGATGTTATGATGAAATGCATATGCTTGCCAGAGGTTGGTCCAATGGTTCATTAGAGCACACAAATGGAAGCGGTAAAAACCTCATATAAAACTTTCATTTCACTATAATTTGTACCTTGCCCAGTTTCTTGAATGTTTCTAAAGTTAACGAAATCCCTTTATCCTGAAATCTCCATAGAAAAGCATTACGATTAGCATTAAGCAGAAGACGCTTACTCTTCAGGAACACCTGGTCTTATTCTCTTGTACTTTTGCAAGGGTCTCCATGTCAATCTTTCCTTTGTTCAAATTTGCCCCTGGTTAAATCGATTTTGAGTTTGGATTATGATTATGTTGACGCTTCGGTATTCTCTTATTTATTTGAAAGGATGCCCAAAAGTTTAGGAAGTTTCATTTTAATATGTAATGCTTTTTTATAGAGATGTTTACGCTAAGGCATTTCCTAAAATTAAGGAAGGTCTATATGTATGCAACTTGTATTAATCAAGTTGTTCATCAAAACCAAAAAAAAACATTGATACTACTCGGATGACTCGGTTTGTTTGTTAGATTCTACATTCGTTAGAAATATTTGCATAGTTCATATATTTTGCACAAACACTATTTATAAGATAAATAGCTCAGTCGTCAAGGCAGCTACAAGACAGAGAGTTCCTAAAGAAAACTTTCTGCCTCGCACTGTATACTTTCGCATTAACGAAGATTGATAACAAGGGCCATCAGGCTTGGGTGATAGCTAAGGTTTATTACTGTATTGTCAAATGTTACGTAATATTGCGTAAGTTTATATGCCATAACATAATATTACAAATTGGATTACGTAACATATTAAAGATTATAACAAATACAGTTAGAGAAAATCATATGTAATAAACCAAGTAGTAAATTGTCCTGAATAACAACCTCAGCTTAACTATGTAAACTACTGATACTGTCACTAAACTATACATGTATATCTAAACTACTGATACTGTCACTAAACTATACATGTATATATAAACTACTGATACTGTCACTAAACTATACATGTATATGTAAACTACTGATACTGTCACTTAACTATACATGTATATCCAAACTACTGATACTGTCACTAAACTAGACATGTATATCTAAACTACTGATACTGTCACTAAACTATACATGTATATCTAAACTACTGATACTATCACAAAACTATACATGTATATCTAAACTACTGATACTGTCACTAAACTATACATGTATATCTAAACTACTGATACTGTCACTAAACTATACATGTATATCTAAACTACTGATACTGTCACTAAACTAGACATGTATATATAAACTACTGATTATGTCACTAAACTATACATGTATATATAAACTACTGATGCTGTCACTAAACTATACATGTATATATAAACTACTGATAATGTCACTAAACTATACATGTATATATAAACTACTGATAATGTCACTAAGCTATACATGTATATATAAACTACTGATAATGTCACTAAACTATACATGTTTATATAAACTACTGATACTGTCACTAAACTATACATGTATATCTAAACTACTGATACTGTCACTAAACTATACATGTATGTCTAAACTACTGATACTGTCACTAAACTATACCTGTATATCTAAACTACTGATACTATCACTATACTATACCTGTATATATAAACTACTGATACTATCACTATACTATACATGTATATCTAAACTACTGATACTATCGCTAGACTATACCTGTATATATAAACTACTGATACTATCACTATACTATACATGTATATCTAAACTACTGATACTATCACTAGACTATACCTGTATATATAAACTACTGATACTATCACTATACTATACATGTATATCTAAACTACTGATACTATCACTAGACTATACCTGTATATATAAACTACTGAAACTGGCACTAAGCTATACATATATATCTAAATATACATGACACATAACGGACACGAACTACATACAGTTGTAACTATTAACATTAGGAGGGGGGGGGGGGGAAGTAAATTTTTTTGAAGAAATTGACTACTTTTAAAACAGCAAAAGACGTGATCTGTACTGCACGACAGAAAATTTTAAAGTGAAGCGTTACTCTGTGATATCAATTTAATATCAGAATTTAAGTTTAATTCAAAATGATGCCTTACAATAATAAACCATTTATTGACATTTCAAAACGACCATCGTTCTGGAATATATTTAGATTATGCTCTTGATGGAAATCCCGTGTTTTTATTAAACCTAGTTCTGCCTCTTTCTTTTCTGTTTTTGCTAATTGAGGTCACATTGACGAAATTGGAGAAAGGGTATTTGATAAATAAATGTCTCCTTACCGAAATTCTTGTTTTCTCTAACATGTGTTTTGTCATTTATGTGTGTGCTGGCTGTATATGTGCATACACATATTCAATAAGGTCTTTAATTGTGGTACAATGGCAATCACGTGACATACACTGACAATCAAGAACAGTTGTTATGTTCGTCGCATGTTTAGAACACGATCAGGCTTGTTAATATGGGGTATACCAATGCACAAAAAGTTACCATGTCCGTAGTCATCATAAAACTGTCTTTGATCACTAATTGTTGAGTTGGCTGTGTGAGCCTCACGACGACTCAGGTATATAGTTACACTAATTCTTTGTTTATCAAACCATTTTGTTTTAGATAAAAGAAGATTAGTCTGTACCAGGGACAATGTTTACGTTAGGAAGAATATAGTGAGTGAATCTCAATGTTTATTTTTGCCTGATTCGAATTCCTTTTTAATTAAAAGCCTCCACAAAACAAGAAAGATTTGGATAAACAACATACATTTTCAAATCCATTTTATCTCTAGTTCTGATTAATAGTGTGTTCATATATGTTTTACAAGTGAGCACCATTTTGGAATAATCGTTTTGCGACTTTATATCAATTAGTATTTTTGTCGATTTGTGACGAAAACTGTACTCGTTTACGTTTACTGAGATACTCGTGTTTGGAATCATAAATACCAAACCATTAAAGTTTAACGTAGTTATAATTATGAGGTTTCAGTCATGTTCCAATCTTGTTTTCATGTCAATTGAGGGAATCTAGCGTACAGTAATAATATGGTTAATTTTAATAGCAAATATATATGTGAAAAGTGTGGCAAAAATGAATATGTCTGTTGTTTTTAGAGCATTTTTATCATAAGAATATAAAAACATGACCAGTGTGACGGCAACAATTTTGATGTTTAACACCAGAACAGTGAAAATAACACATTTAATATTGGGATAAGAAAAATAAAAAACCAAACCAAACAAAAACAAAAACAAAAAAACAACAACAAAAAACAAAAACAAACAACCAAACTCGCAACCCCCAATTTTTACTGTTTTAGAAAGAGAAACCAATTTCCTTTTGATCTGCAAAAAAAAGTCAGAATGCTTCATTTAATGCATTAAATCTGCTAAATATGGTAAATAATCGAACATTTTCTCATTACAGTAGATAACAGTATATTACATTAGGAGTAACTTCATTTAATGTTTTTTAGCCAAATGATAGTTTAAAGACCTTTTACTTCCAATCATATGTTTGTCAATTCTGGAAGCATTCATGCATGTACATATCTAATATCAAATCTGGTACATATTGAATAAAGTTGTCCTGCATATGGACAATTCAGTATAGTTCACATAAAATAAGTTATCATTCTAATTTAGAAAACTTAGACAGAGCATCGCACAAAAACGAATTCGCTAAACTAAAATTATATTTCCTTTTTGCATTTTTCGCTTTGCAATGAATGACGTTTTTCAGAATTACAAGAAAACAAGTTAGTCGTCAGATATTTTGTCTTTTCACTACAGAAAATCCTTAACAGATTATTTGACGCTAAACTTTTACAACAGTTTTTATGTCGGTTTGGGTGAACGTTTATTGTACGTGTATTATGAGGCTTCGTCTTTATTCATGCCCCTAGACTGTGACAGCCTGAGAACAATACGGACCTGGCAATTACGTAAACGTCACACACTGTTATTGTTATAAGGGACATTTAATCCGATTTTCTATACACACTTATATACGTTTTCGTAAAACACGATTTGAAATTATTCAGAACTAGTTTAAGTTTACTTCAAAATTCAAAAATTAAAGGGGTTTCACGCGCCAGGCCCTTCTACTTCTACATTAGTTTATAACTTTTGACAATCATTTTGATTAAATATCAACCGTTTTCTGGCTTAAAGTGTGAATCATAGTGGCCATTTAAATAACGTTTATTATTTATAGTCAATGCTCAGTAAATGAACATAGAATAGGATCGACAAGCTGTCAGATCATATTTCAAATAAGCTTGCATATTTTGCATTTCTCAAGGGTATGTCAAGGTTGTGATAAAGAATACAATTGTAGTAGTCTTTGTTGACACAATAAACATGTGATTTGAGATCCGTTTAGTCTAGATAGGCAGTTGCAGTTGAATGTTAGTATCAGAGAGATACAATAAGCTATTCTGATTAAATCTTAAACGTTGATTCATTCATAGAAAGTATTTTTGCATCATCATTATTACTCACGATAAGTTTTTTTTCCGGTAAGATTTAATTACCTAGTTTTAATTTTGTTGAAGTACCGCGCATCCATCCTTTAGCGAGGTCGGTGAAAAGTCAGCATTCCAAGTACATCTGCGACTGTGTTCCTCCAAATCTATCCAAATATCATGGGTTTCCTACCGCCTTGGAGTTAATTCTGAAGCTAGACTGGTAACCATACAGGAGAAAAATGTTCAGAATAGCGTAATTTCTACCATGGGTATAATGGTATATGGTATTCCCGGGAGGTTATTGTATCCTCCTTCTGAAAATTTCTCATTCTAATACAAATGCAGTTGTGGTGACATTGAGTGCGCACATCATTCATACATCGTGCACAAACCGTGCACATACCGTTCACACATCGTTCACTTATCGTTCATCCTTGGTGCACACAACTGGGTGATCTAAAGATAGTTCGTTCATCAGTGCGGTTCTCACCACAAACACTCAAAATTTAATACAAATGGTCGATACATGTTACGGAAAAAAAGTAATGGAACCTCCCTGTTGTAATACTATATAAATTTGCATCATATTAATTGGAACTAGAACACTGACAGGTCAGGAAGGGCCCCGTATTGCGGCTGTAGATATCCCCCACATGCCCACACGCCAACCTACTCCCTCCCGCAAAAAAATGTCATTTCTCAAATTATTCTAGAGGCTTATATAATGTGCACTCTGATGTGACAATTGCTTTACTCCTCGACAATAGTTGTATGGTTAACAGAAATGTATAAAATACTGACATAACTGTTTTGATTGTTTTATTTCAACTTGAAATATGTCCACATCTTTCATGATTAGTGTGATGTGTTTCACCCAGAATGAAAGCCTGGTCAGAATGAACTCAGTGATCAGAAGGATTTACACATGTAGCTGAAGAGAGCAACTGAGTTACAGGTAATCTCTGTGCACACATAGAAACTAAAATGTGGGTTCATGCTTACAAAAAAGCACACACTTATAAATACACAGCCAAACATATTAAGTCAATAAACAGAATGGATAAGCTTCAATGGTAATGAAAAGTAAAATAATAAGTTACCTGTGAGAATCTGTGTCAGATAATAATATGGAGCATTTTGTTTCTGTTGCTGTTGTACCTTCTGTTGTTACATCTGAATGTCAATATAAATTTGCTTGTGATCACTGTAGTATGTCCAGATTTCGAATGATGTTGGGAGTGGAGACAGATTTGTCCATACATGGTCAATGTAAGATCCACTGTGGTGGGTTGGACCTGTAGTTATTTGAGTCATGCCGGACTTTTCTAGCAGCTTTACGACTGAGCTTGATGCAGAAGACTTTCTCAAGTCAATATTGAAGTCGCCTCCAATAATCACATTCAATTTTTTTTGGCTCTTGACAAATTCTTTGATGCATGAGAATATTTCAGACTTAGAAGCTCGTGGTGGACAATACATCAGAAGCAGAGCTATGGTGATTTTTCTAGTACCAATGTTGAAACTGATATTTGCTGCTACTGCATCAAGTTGTGGATATGGTAGAAGCTTAATTCTTTCAAGAAGATAGTTTTCAACTGAGCATATTGCTGCACCACCACCATGATCTGATATCCTTGCACAAGTAATTTGTTATACACAGAAATAATAAAATCAACTCACCAATTAAAACTGCTGCTTTCAGCCAGGTATCTAGAAGTCTTCATCAAAATTGACACTGGCTAGGACACATTGTCTCATTTCATCATTCAGCAAAGAAACTGTCAACTATTTCACATCACCCGTATCGGATATCGCCGATACAGTATGACTTGAATTCTACCCTAATATGACTTTGACCTTTGACCCATTGACCTTAGCATTCAACCTTGTGTTTTATATTTGTTTATTGAACATGTTGACCAAGTTTCATGCAAATCTGGTATTCACCCGTATCGGATATCGCCGATACAGTATGACTTGAATTCTACCCTCATATGACCTTGACCTTTGACCCAGTGACCTTAGCATTCAACCTTGTGTTTTATATTTGTTTATTGAACATGTTGACCAAGTTTCATGCAAATCTGGCAATGAATACCAAAGTTATTATGTAAAAACAAAATTTGTGGACAGACGGACAGACAGACGGACAGACAGACGGACGGACGGACGGACGGACGGACGGACGGACGGACGGACGGACGGACGGACGGACGGACGGACGGAGTGATTACTATAGGGCACCCGTATCTCCGATACGGTGCCCTAATAATGTTGTTTTAACAATCTACAGTAGGCGGTATTACAGTGATAATGAGACAGTCAATAACGGGTGTAGCTCCAAGGTGCATGTAACATAACTGGTAAATATTATTTTAGAGTTTTACCTGCCCTGTGTCTGGCATGGCGTCCGAGGCTATTTTATTGCTTACAGAAATAAAATTATTGTCAAACTCTTTTTTTTCTGGGGTAAGTCATCCGGATATTGGATAATTATATACCCACTGTGTCTATAGCACCTACTGTTTCCAGGAAAACATATACAACAATCTCACCTGTTGGCTATATGTGTTCACTCTAAAACATTCTGACTTGCTCAAGTTGGCTGTTGGCAATATGTGTTCACTCTAAAACATTCTGACTTGCTCAAGTTATTCTTAGGGGTTGGTCGTCGTCTCCTTAGCTTTACATTGGTAGCAATTATGTCCAAAGTATCACAGGGATGTTAAAGATCATGATAAGACGGTTTTATAGTGACATTGTTAAGTACGAAAATGTCCAAAATGGCCGCATTGACGTAAAAGGTTAAAATCTTAAAAAGACTATACATTTGTAACTCAAAAAATACATATCGTTAGGGGTTTCTGCATTATCATATATATGTATAGATATTGAGCGGAGCTTACTTTGTTTATTACATATATAGTTGTCCCAAAATAAAAGTCAAAGACAAATTTCCATTTCCGGGTCAACAGTAATCAATTTAAACATTCATTTTTCGTTTCGACATCTTTATCGTTTTGTTTGCTTACACTTTGGTAAACCACCTCAGTCAAAGATATATCATCACCTTCTCTATAGTGCTTAATTTTTCCGACAAAACCTTAAACAACAATACCACCCACTCACTCTCAATAATAAATCATTGATTGAAAAAAAAACGTATAGAAACGACCGTCATTCAGAGAATATATTTAGATCCAGCTCATAATGTTAATCCCGTGTTTTTATTAAACCTACTTCTTCGTCTTTCTTTCTGTTTTTGCTAATTGAGGTCACATTGACGAAATTAGAGAAAGGGTATTTGATCAATAAATATCTCTTTACCGAAATTCTTGTTTTCCCTAACATGTGTTTTGTCAGTTATGTGTGTGCTGGCTGTATATGTGCATACACATATTCAATAAGGTCTTTACTTGTGGTACAATGGCAATCACGTGACGTACACTGACAATCAACAACAGTTATTATGTTCGTCGCATGATTATAACACGATCAGGCTTGTTAATATGGGGTATACCAATGCACAAAAAGTTACCATGTCCGCAGTCATCATGAAATTGTCTTTTATTACTCATTGTTGAGTTGGCTGTGTGAGCGTCACGACGATTCAGGTATGTAGTTACACTTATTCTTGGAGAATTAGTTTTTCTTTTACGTTTACTGAGATTCTCGTGTTTGGAGTCATAAATAGGTATATAGGTATGTACGTATTAATTTTCTAATACCAAACCATTAAAGTTTAACGTAGATAGAATTGTCAGGTTTCAGTCATGTTCCAATCTTGTTTTTATGTCATATGAGGGAATCTAGCGTACAGTATTAATATGGTTAATTTTAATAGCAAATATATATCTGCAAAATGTGGCAAAAATGAATTATGTCTGTTGTTTTTAGAGCATTTTTATCATAAGAATGTAAAAACATGACAAGTGTGACGGCAACAATTTTGATGTTTAACACCAGAACAGTGAAAAATAACACATTTAATATTGGGATAAGAAAAAACAAAAAAACCAAACCAAACAAAAACAAAAACAAAAAAACAACAACAAAAAACAAAAACAAACAACCAAACTCGCAACCCTCAATTTTTACTGTTTTAGAAAGAGAAACCAATTTCCTTTTGATCTGCAAAAAAAAGTCAGAATGCTTCATTTAATGCATTAAATCTGCTAAATATGGTAAATAATCGAACATTTTCTCATTACAGTAGATAACAGTATATTACATTAGGAGTAACTTCATTTGATGTTTTTTAGCCAAATAATAGTTTAAAGACCTTTTACTTCCAATCATATGTTTGTCAATTCTGGAAGCATTCATACATGTACATATCTGATAACAAATCTGGTACATATTGAATAAAGTTGTCCTGCATATGGACAATTCAGTATAGTTCACATAAAATAAGTTATCATACTAATTTAGAAAACTTGGACAGAGCATAGCACAAAAACGAATTCGCTAAACTAAAATTATATTTCCTTTTTACATTTTTCGCTTTGCAATGAATGACGTTTTTCAGAATTACAAGAAAACAAGTTAGTCGTCAGATATTTTGTCTTTTCACCACAGAAAATCCTTAACAGATTATTTGACGTTAAACTTTTACAACAGTTTTTATGTCGTTTTGGGTGAACGTTTATTGTACGTGTATTATGAGGCTTCGTCTTTATTCATGCCCCTAGACTGTGACAGCCTGAGATCAATACGGACCTGGCAATTACGTAAACGTCACACACTGTTATTGTTATAAGGGACATTTAATCCGATTTTCTATACACAGGACATGTATATGATTTACGGAGATCAAATAGGAATCGACATACTGTAAGAACACACCTTGAATAATAAACTTGCGTAATGTGCATACCTCTATGGTATACAAATCTGAAGTTAAGAGTTCAGTATTTCTAACAAAGTTTTGTGCACACTCAAACACATTTTCGCAGTACACGATTTGAAATTATGCAGAACTTGTTTAAGTTTACTTCTAAATTCAAAAATTAAAGGGGTTTGACGCGCCAGGCCCTTCTACTTCTACATTAGTTTATAACTTTTGACAATCATTTTGATTAAATATCAACCGTTTTCTGGCTTAAAGCGTGAATCATAGTGGCCATTTAAATAACATTTATTATTTATAGTCAATGCACAGTTAATGAACATAGAATAGGATCGACAAGCTGTCAGATCATATTTCAAATCAGCTTGCGTATTTTGCTTTTCTCAAGGGTATGTCAAGGTTGTGATAAAGAATACAGTTGTAGTAGTCTTTGTTGACACAATAAACCTGTGATTTTAGATCATTTTAGTCTAGATAGGCAGCTGCAGGTGAATGTTAGTATCAGAGAGATACAATAAGCTATTCTGATTAAATCTTAAACGTTGATCCATTCATAGAAAGTATAATTTTGCATCATGATTATCACTCGTGATAAGTTTTTTTCCAGGTAAGATTTAAGTATCTAGTTTTAATTTTGTTGAAGTACCGCGCATCCATCCTTTAGCGCGGTCGGTGCACAGTCAGCAGTCCAAGTACATCTGTGGCTGTGTTCCTCCAAATCTATCCAAATATCAGTGGGTTTCCTACCGCCCGGGAGTTAATTCTGAAGCTAGACTGGTAACCATACAGGAGAAAAATGTTCAGAATAGCGTAATTTTTACCGTGGGTATAATGGTATATGGTATTCCCGGGAGGTTATTTTGTCCTCCTTCTGAAAATTTCTCATTCTAATACAAATGCAGTTGTGGTGACATTGAGTGCGCACATCATTCATACATCGTGCACAAACCGTGCACATACCGTTCACACATCGTTCACTTATCGTTCATCCTTGGTGCACACAACTGGGTGATCTAAAGATAGTTCGTTCATCAGTGCGGTTCTCACCACAGACACTCAAAATTTAATACAAATGGTCGATACATGTTACGGAAAAAAAGTTATGGAACCTCCCTGTTGTAATACTATATAAATTTGCATCATATTAATTGGAATAATGTTGTTTTAACAATCTACAGTAGGCTGTATTACAGTGATAATGAGACAGTCAATAACGGGTGTAGCTCCAAGGTGCATGTAACATAACAGGTAAATATTATTTCAGAGTTTTACCTGCCCTGTGTCTGGCATCGACAACTGGTATGCGTTATCGTGTAGCCGTTATGAAAACAAACAGACGCTAATCATTGTACATGGCGTCCAAGGCTATTTTATTGCTTACAGAAATAAAATTATTGTCAAACTCTTTTTTTTCTGGGGTAAGTCATCCGGATATTGGATAATTATATACCCACTGTGTCTGTAGCACCTACTGTTTCCAAGAAAACATATACAACAATCTCACCTGTTGGCTATATGTGTTCACTCTAAAACATTCTGACTTGCTCAAGTTGGCTGTTGGCAATATGTGTTCACTCTAAAACATTCTGACTTGCTCAAGTTCTTCTTAGGGGTTGGCCGTCGCCTCCTTAGCTTTATATTGGTAGCAATTATGTCCAAAGTATCACAGGGATGTTAAAGATCATGATAAGACGGTTTTATAGTGACATTGTTAAGTACGAAAATGTCCAAAATGGCCGCTATGACGTAAAAGGTTAAAATCTTAAAAAGACTATACATTTGTAACTCAAAAAATACATATCGTTAGGGGTTTCTGCATTATCATATATATGTATAGATATTGAGCGGAGCTTACTTTGTTTATTACATATATAGTTGTCACAAAATAAATGTCAAAGACAAATTTCCATTTCCGGGTCAACAGTAATCAGTTTAAACATTCATTTTTCGTTTCGATATCTTTATCGTTTTGTTTGCTTACACTTTGGTAAACCACCTCAGTCAAAGATATATCATCACCTTCTCTACAGTGCTTTATTTTTCCGACAAAACCTTAAACAACAATACCACCCACTCTCTCTCAATAATAAATCATTGATTGAAAAAAAAACGTATAGAAACGACCGTCATTCAGAGAATATATTTAGATCCAGCTCATAATGTTAATCCCGTGTTTTTATTAAACCTAGTTCTTCGTCTTTCTTTTCTGTTATTGCTAATTAATGTCACATTGACGAAATTAGAGAAAGGGTATTTGATCAATAAATATCTCTTTACCGAAATTCTTGTTTTCCCTAACATGTGTTGTGTCAGTTATGTGTGTGCTGGCTGTATATGTGCATACACATATTCAATTAGGTCTTTAATTGTGGTACAATGGCAATCACGTGACGTACACTGACAATCAACAACAGTTATTATGTTCGTCGCATGATTATAACACGATCAGGCTTGTTAATATGGAGTATACCAATGCACAAAAAGTTACCATGTCCGCAGTCATCATGAAACTGTCTTTGATCACTAATTGTTGAGTTGGCTGTGTGAGCCTCACGACGATTCAGGTATGTAGTTACACTACATCTTGGAGAATTAGTTTTTCTTTTACGTTTACTGAGATTCTCGTGTTTGGAGTCATAAATAGGTATATAGGTATGTACGTATTAATTTTCTAATACCAAACCATTAAAGTTTAACGTAGATAGAATTGTCAGGTTTCAGTCATGTTCCAATCTTGTTTTTATGTCATATGAGGGAATCTAGCGTACAGTATTAATATGGTTAATTTTAAAAGCAAATATATATCTGCAAAATGTGGCAAAAATGAATATGTCTGTTGTTTTTAGAGCATTTTTATCATAAGAATATAAAAACATGACCAGTGTGACGGCAACAATTTTGATGTTTAACACCAGAACAGTGAAAATAACACATTTAATATTGGGATAAGAAAAAAACAAAAAAAAAAACAACAAACCAAACAAAAACAAAAACAAAAAAACAAAAACAAAAACAAACAACCAAACTCGCAACCCCCAATTTTTACTGTTTTAGAAAGAGAAACCAATTTCCTTTTGATCTGCAAAAAAAAGTCAGAATGCTTCATTTAATGCATTAAATCTGCTAAATATGGTAAATAATCGAACATTTTCTCATTACAGTAGATAACAGTATATTACATTAGGAGTAACTTCATTTGATGTTTTTTAGCCAAATGATAGTTTAAAGACCTTTTACTTCCAATCATATGTTTGTCAATTCTGAAAGCATTCATACATGTACATATCTGATAACAAATCTGGTACATATTGAATAAAGTTGTCCTGCAATTGGATATTTCAGTATAGTTCACATAAAATAAGTTATCATTCTAATTTAGAAAACTTGGACAGAGCATTGCACAAAAACGAATTCGCTAAACTAAAATTATATTTCCTTTTTGCATTTTTCGCTTTGCAATGAATAACTCTTTTCAAAATTACAAGAAAACAAGTTAGTCGTGCAGATATTTTGTCTTTTCACCAGAGAAAATCCTTAACAGTTGTTAGATAATTTGACGCTTAGCTTTTACAATATTTGTTTATGTCGGTTTGGGGTAAAAGGTTATTGTACGTGTATTATGAGGCTTCGTCTTTATTCATGCCCCTAGACTGTGACAGCCTGAGAACAATACGGACCTGGCAATTACGTAAACGTCACACACTGTTATTGTTGTAAGGGACATTTAATCCGATTTTCTATACACACTTATATACATTTTCGTAGTACACGATTTGAAATTATTCAGAACTAGTTTAAGTTCACTTCTAAATTCAAAAATTAAAGGGGTTTCACGCGCCAGGCCCTTCTACTTCTACATTAGTTTATAACTTTTGACAATCATTTTGATTAAATATCAACCGTTTTCTGGCTTAAAGTGTGAATCATAGTGGCCATTTAAATAACATTTATTATTTATAGTCAATGCTCAGTAAATGAACATAGAATAGGATCGACAAGCTGTCAGATCATATTTCAAATAAGCTTGCGTATTTTGCATTTCTCAAGGGTATGTCAAGGTTGTGATAAAGAATACAATTGTAGTAATCTTTGTTGACACAATAAACATGTGATTTGAGATCCGTTTAGTCTAGATAGGCAGTTGCAGTTGAGTGTTAGTATCAGAGAGATACAATAAGCTATTCTGATTAAATCTTAAACGTTTATCCATTCATAGAAAGTATTTTTGCATCATCATTATTACTCGCGATAAGCTTTTTTTTCCGGTAAGATTTAATTATCTTGTTTTAATTTTGTTAAAGTTCCGCGCATCCATCCTTTAGCGCGGTCGTGAAAAGTCAGCATTCCAAGTACATCTGCGACTGTGTTCCTCCAAATCTATCCAAATATCACTGGGTTTCCTACCGTCTGGGAATTAATTCTGAAGTTAGACTGGTAACCATACAGGAGTAAAATGTTCAGAATAGCGTGATTTCTACCATGGATATAATGTTATAGTGTATTCCCGAGGAGGTTATTGTATCCTCCTTCTGAAAACTTCTCATTCTAAATGCAGTTGTGGTAATGGTCGATACATGTTACGGAATAAAAAAAAGTTATGGAACCTCCCTGTTGAAATACTATATAAATTCGCATCATATTGATTGGAATAATGTTGATTTTGCAATATACAGTAGGCTGTATTACAGGGTTTAGCTCCAAGGTGCATGTAACATAACAAGTAAATATCATTTCAGAGTTTTACCTGCCCTGTGTCTGGCATCGACAGCTGGTATGCGTTATCGTATATCCGTTATGAAAACAAACATGACGCTAATAATACGTTGTTTAATATGTGCAACCAGATCTTTTCATCTGCTTTTACACCTAGACGAGAGAGGTCAGGACCCTTGGTCAGATACATATGGATATACAATGTAAGGTCTATATACAGGTATTACTTTTACCTGAATGAGAACGTGTCCATACGTGTCTATTTAGTACATAAAAGACCATTTCTGATTTTAAGAAAGAGATACACACATGTAGAAAGATCAGCTGATATAATAGCTAAATGTAGAAATATGTTTAAAACAACTCGTACGAAAACGAATATATTCTTAAGCCATTTCTCAGTTTACATCAACCACGATTGTCTTCGTACAGTGTTAGTTTACTGTGCGCGCACATATGCGCTTGAATTAATGGCCCAGAGTTTTTATCGTTCTCACTTCGTATACACACCGTTCACACATCGTGCAAACACTTTTCACACATCGTGCACACACCGTTCACACATCGTGCAAACACCGCACATAGTGTAACGTTGCGCGATTCAACAACTATAATGAGACACTTCATGCATACATTAAAGGTGCTTTGTCCTGAAATACATGACTCTTTCATGACAGGGAGGTACGAAAGGAAAGTTCTCAACGCAGGAATCGAAGTTTCCCGTCCTTCACCCTTGGGCATTTAAAGAAGGTTTCTATCTCATTTCAACTACCAGAACAAATTCTGATAAAATATTAAATCATTACTGCATTTATCATCAATGGATGCTATAAGATATGAGAAATCGTACACGTATGTGATGATATAAGTTAAGGTCTTATATAAATGATCACACTTTTTACATGTTTCAAGATTTTATTTCTGTAAACATTTGTGATATTGAGATATTTAATGAGTATGCATGATTCTGTTCTCTTTACAGGAGCCACTATGGAAACATTCATGGTTTTCTGTTTGTTGTTGGCCGGCGGGATGTATTCCGTGCTCCCTGTCGATGAATCAGGCTTTATATTGTTTGTAGTGGCGGTTATATGGATTGGATGGAACCTGGACTTTTTTAAAGGTAAATGTATATCTTGTTGAATGTTATATACCTATTACAGTACTTGTAACGTTATACACGTCATTTTAATGTATCATTGTTATTTGCATGACAACGAAACTTTGTCGCAAAAGTGTACTCTTTATACTAAATATAAGTATATTTTTAATTTGAAATTCAGGCGCTTCATGATTTTATCGAAGAAGGTTTCAAAGATTGTTATCGTATCTATTAACGGTTAGCACTTCCTCATACTGGCTACATATATATATATATAAATATTGAGTACCCAATTTGAAAGGGATTTGATATCGAGACATAATTAATGGTATCTATTTTAAAGCTGTCGTTTCAGAAAAAAATAAAATCGAATTGAGCATCTAAATCACCTGATATTTCTTTTCTTCGAATATGTATCCATCAGAAAATTCGGCATTTTTCTTTGTGATCGGTTAAAAAATGTAAAGATTAGATATCTTATGTGAAGGGCCTGACCAAAATCGTTGGCAAGGATAAAAAAAGGTCTCAAATTCAATGGGACGACGCTATAGGTCTACTTGTATATGTGGTTTGTTGTGTCACATCACTAAACAGCATTGCATAAACACCTTGTGACCTTATATCGCGTTTTAAGCTCACCTGGCCCGAAGGGTCAAGTGAGCTTATGCGATGGTCAGCGTCCGTCCGTCCGTCCGTCCGTCCTGCGTCTGTAAACTTTTTCTTTTAAACGACTTCTTCTAAAATACTGAAAGGCCTAGTGACATGAAATTTGGCTGGTAGCTTTCTTGGAAGGAGCTAAACAAAGTTTGGGGAAAAAATCACTTTGACTTAATTTCAATGTCACATGGGTCAAAAATGTCGAAACCTTCAAACGACTTCTTCTAAAATACCGTCAGGCATAGAGACTTCATATTTGACCGGTAGATTCCTTGGATGAAGCCGAATAAAGTTTGCGAAAAGAAACAATCTTAACCCATATCCAAAGGTGAGGTTAAATCTATTTTAACATTTAAAAGACTTCTTCTAATAAACCAAAGTATGATATTTGGCTGAAATGTTCCTTGGATTAAGCCCAAGAAAGTTTGCGAAAAGAAATGACCTTGACCTATATTCAAGGTCACAAAGGTCAAATCTCTTAAAACGTTTAAACGACTTCTTCTGAAATACCAAAAGCCCTAGAAACATGGTATTTGGCTGCAAGGTTCCTTGGATTAAGCCCAACTAAGTTTGCAAAAGGAAATGAACTTGACCTAAATTCGAGGTCACAAGGGTCAAATCTGTTAAAACCTTTAAACGACTTCTTCTGAAATACCAAAAGCCCTAGAAACATGATATTTGGCTGGAAGGTTCCTTGGATGAAGCCCGACAAAGTTTGCGAAAAGAAATGACCTTGACTTATATTCAAGGTCACAGGGGTCAAATACGTTAAAACATATAAACGACTTCTTCTGAAATACCAAAAGCCCTAAAAGCATGATATTTCGCTGACAGGTTCCTTGGATGAAGCCCAACAAAGTTTGCGAAAAAAGTGAGCTTGACCCATATTCAAGGCCAGTGTGGTCAAATCGGTTAAAAGCTTTGAGCGACTTCTTCTGATAAACCCAACTTCCCAGAGACATGATAGCGTTTTCCAAACAAAATTTGAAAATGAAAATGATGTTGTCTCATAAGGTCACAGGGGTAAAATATGTTTAAATCTAAACCTGTTTTTCTAAATGTCTTACAGTTAAAGATTTTAGGGGACTTTAGGGTTACACTATAATGTAAGTCAGAGATTGATACCAGGTGAGCGATGCAGGCCCGTTGGGCCTCTTGTTATATGAAACGACTATTTCGCGGAGATTGAATTTCGCGATAAATTCGGTCATAAATCCTCTGTACAGTACAGTACTTCTGCAGTTCGCATACCTCCGAATGAATTTATTTCGCGGCAATTAATTTGTAATTAACCGTGAAATACGCGAAAACTAAACGCACGCGGAAATAAGTTGTTTTGCAGTATGCTAGATACACACATGTTACACTCCATATCAGTTCAATAAACCTCACTGTATAAGAAATCTAACCTTATGTTATGGGACCTCTTTTTGCTGTATAATAGCTTTCCAAATCAATCATACTGTTTCCAGAGTCGTAACTTAATAATATGCAGGATAAGTTTCTGGATTAGTGTACGGCACCCGGAATCATAAAAATGTTTTGCATTATCTTTGATACATAATTATGAAAATAAATGTTTTGATATTGTAATTTTTATGTAATGCATTTTAACATTAGGTCCTCCTGTACTGGATATGAGCCATGCAGTCCACTCAGCTGCAGAAGGTGAAACTGTGTGTCTGAAATGTACTGTCAAAAGTACATCACAGATACCACGTATCAAATGGTTGAAAGGAGGAAAGGAAATTGAAATGGACGCTGTTAAGTATATCGGCGGTACATTAAAGGATCCTTCGTTAGTAATAAACAACGTGAACAAAGAACAAGACGAAGGAAAATACACTTGTTTGGCAGAAAATAGTTCGGGAACAGGAAGCAAAACCGTGGTCTTAGAAATCAAACGTGAAAAGAAAGAGGCAAAGCCGAAGGCTAAATCACCTGAAACCCGTACGTTATTTGATTATTATTATGGATGCCATACTTTGTTTTAAAACAATCAGATAAAGGCAATCTCACATGGATATTATCACTAGCAATGATATAAGTTATGGTCAAATATCATTGCGCACACTTTGTATACTTTTTTCATAGTTTAACGAGTAAATGATAGCTTATGGTGAAGGTAAATTTTAAAACCTTTGTAGTATTATTAAAGTAAATAAACGAAATGTATTAGACCCAACTATATCCTGTGGGGTTTTGATATTCGGTAAGTTTCGTATTTGTGAACATATAAAACAAGTATGCTTTTTTTCTCTTTACAGGTGCCATGATGAAAAAAATCATGGTTTTCTGTGTGATGTTGGTCAGCAGGATATGTGCCGTGGTCTTTGTCATATGGACTGAATTTGGCTTTATCCTATTCTTAGCGGCGGTAATATGGCTTATATGGATTGGTAGGAATCTTATCCTAAAAGGTATGTATAGATCTTGAAAATTGTGTTGCATGTTATCAAAAATAAAATCAGTAGTGTTAATCACGTCCTTTAAATGTGAGATTGTTATTTCCCTGTCGAGTTAGTCCGTTATGTATTAAACTTACAGCGTAATCTTATACACAAACGTGTATTTTGTTTAACTAAATACTTGTATATTCTGAATTTAAAGGGGGTTCATTATTTAACTTTAAAATACGAATGTTCCAAAGACTTATTTGTGTGTGTTTTTTAAATGACATTCAGAGTCAAATTTTGCCGTAACCAAAAAGAAAAGGTTAATACTCCCTTTTACGGGCTACATCTACATGGGTGCTCCATGTCGGGGTGTATCTTCAATTTGAATGGGATTTGATATCAAGACAAAATTTGAAGATACTGGTAGTCCTATATTCAATAGGTCATGGCCCTGGCACTTTTGCAGTAAAATAATGACACTATTTTAAAGTTGTCGTTTAAAATAATAGTATCCCCATGTTAAGTTTTCCTTTGTTCATAGTTCGCCCCTAGTGTTATCGATGTAGCGTAAACAATATGGTTTTCTGAACTTCAGGGTGTCTTCTTTTTTTTCTTTTCACACCACAAATAAATTCAAACTTCGTTGATGACGGAACCTGAAGTTACCTGTCTGTATAATGAAACATAAGCTTCATTGGTAAACTGTACATTTACGTTTAATTCAATATTGACCTTTATGTTGCCTAATAAAATATATCTGTAGCTAATCCAAACCACAAAATATTGCAATGAATTCGGGGTATTTGTTAATTGCAGTATACTGAGTGAAAGGTATGACGCAATCATTATATAGTCTAATAAGTATGTCTTTTAAACTTATACTACATGTATAACATTAAAAGCGTTATCTCAAATGAAATGGATTCTCGTTTGCAGTCAAGTTGCCTGAATGAGGTCCATTATCAGAGATCATATCGTATTAATATTATATTAATATATATCATATATTATCTTGTTAAATTGGCTAACTATGCATTTCGACACTAATTTGACTAAACAGGACAATTGTCTTTTAACCAACGTGTTGATACTTGTGTAATAAGTTAATTGGATATGCTGGTAAACGATATGGTGCAGACAAGCGTGTAGTCTGAAGTTATTTTGACAAGATTTGTATGAAATAAACTGCCAAATAAGCTATCTAGTTTTGCTATGGATGTCATTTTTGTCCATTTACTGCCTCAGATCAAACATCTATCCAAAATTGAGTTCCCCTCACTCAAAAATGCTTCTGACCATTTAAAGACTCTACTAGATATGCCATATCCTGCCATTGTACATGTATTCATGTATTGTGTATATAGACCATTGGATTAAATGCCAAATTTAGCATGGACAATATGTAACGTACACGTACTTGTCAGGTCCCTTGATCACAGGCTGTCACAGTCTATGGTCGTGATTAAATTTTCTAACGTCACAATTCTGTAGGGGCGACAACCCCTTCTACAACTAAAACTAAACAACTAATTGAAGGGAATGTTGTTTTCTGTTAATTTTTTTAAAACTTTAATATCATTTTTGCTCCATAATATAGTAAAATCGTTTCTTTAATAAATATTTTAGCTTAATTAGGCATTGCTACCTTTAAAAACTCAAAAGGAAAAAAATAAATCATCAGATTATCAAAGATGTTTAAAGCTAAATTCATGTTTACATCTTTTGCGTTTGACAAGGTATTAACTTCAAACATATCAAATCAAAGAGAAATATCTATTGAGAGAGGTCATTCTTCAATTGATCATTCCCTAAACCAGGTCAATAAGTGATTATTAAGTTTACGTATGTGTAACAGGGCGCAAATTAACTGATACACAGATGGAATCAATAACAAGTAACATAACACCTGGAAAATGATCATATTGCGAGTAACAATTATAATTCGAACACATGTCATTTCTTTCAATAATTTATAATAATAATTCATACTATCTTTCTGATACTATTATTCACTTGCCCATCGGGAAAAGGGGATGTAAAATCACATGCATCATTTAGCATCAGGAAAATACAGTGCGAATTTGTTCAGGGGTACAGGTAACGACACACGTGGGGGGGGGGGGGGGTCACATTTGACTTAAACGAGAAACCCTCGCTTATTTAAACTACGAGAAAAACTAAGAAATAATCACAATTCTTTGGACTGGATTTAAAACATCTTATATGTATAGCATTACTAAGGATGATGTTAGGTTAGGTCCGATATCATTGGGCACTCTTTGTATACTTTTGGTAAAAACAGAGAATACCAAAGCTTCAATAAAATCATAATTTGAACTCAAACTAAACGACTAAAATTTTAATGACATGATCCTGTTGCATTATGACGTTCTATAAGCCTTGCATGCGTGAAAATATAAAATGAATATGTCCTGTTTGAAGGAAAATATTGAATAGCCTGTATATTTCTTTCTTACATATAAAGTAAATACATCGAAAAGAATTTTTCACTTAATCACATTTACTGCATTGTTGCATCAAATGTTTTCAAATGTGTGATGTCACCTCATTTATTAAGTATTTTAACGTCGCGTTGCATGAACTTGGATGTAAGATACACTTGTAAACAGTTCTTGGTCTTCTTTACCCTTAACAGCTGTACTTTACACACAGGGAAATGAGATAGATATTATGATTAATAATCAATCAACATGCTACTGATAATGCTAACGTCCGCAAAGCAACATTTGAATTTTCTCAAAGAGTTGTTATATTAATATCTCTGATAAGTTTGCTTGTTTTGTTTCTTTTCAGGAGCTATAATGAAAACATTGATGGATTTCTTGGTGTTGTTTGTTTACGTGATACGGGTGGTGCTCTCTGTCGATGGGAATGAATTTGGCTTACTATTATTCTCGGTGACAGTTCTATGGATTATATGGATGGGAAGGAGGCTGAATTTTTTTAAAGGAAAAAAAGGTATGTATTTAAGGATGACGTAACACACATATGCTGCTTATTTTAAATTAAGTAATACATACAGTATGCCGAAATATTATTTAAACTGCATTATACAGCTGTTTCGTCCTTCAAGGACTCTCCAGTGATGTTAGAGGCCAAAAGGTAGGAATCCTTAATGTTTAAACAAATGTAGAAACAGAAGGGTCAGGTGCGTAAAATCCCTTTAATTTATGAATTTCGAAGTAAAATTAAACTAGTTCTGCATAATTTCAAATCCTGTACTACGAAAATGTGTATATTATGTACCGTGCCACTATTCAAATGAGATAAAATGTGGCTATGGCGGTTCCAGCAAACCACGGGGAATAAAAAAATCCACCAGCAGAGTCTGCCATCCTGCCATTAATAAAGATGACGTAACACACACCTATGCAGCACCTTTTAAAGTTAGTAATAGATACAGTATGCCACAAAAATGAATTAAACTGTACCATACTGCCGTTTTGTCCTCCTAGGACTGTTTAAGGTCTTTCTATATCTTGAACGTTTTGTTGAATGTGAGCTACATGTAAACATACTATCGTTGTGTGAATCACTTCCTTTTAATGTATGATTGTTATTTGTATGACAAGATAAACGATTATTTATTCCGGTTACAATCTTATTGAGCACACACACATGTGTTTTTCATACTAAATATTTCTATATTCTTGATTTGAAGGGGCTACATGATTAAACTTTGAAGTACAAAGGTTTCAAATATTTGTTTTAACATGACATCCACGGTCAAATATCACTCCGTAAAAAGGAAAAGATTAATACTTCCTCGTGCGGGTTACACATGAATGGGTGCTCCATTTTGGCGGATATGATAACATTTCGAAAATAATGGTTCCCAAGTGTTCAAAACCCATTGCTGTGGTAGTTTTGCAACAATAACCCCACTATGTTAAAGGCCCAATATACGTAACTTTCGGCAAAACATGAAGCGAAAATCAAGCATAATAACTTTTTTATATTTATATATTTAGTTAAGATTAACTGATATCTGCAATATCCAAGATAAATTCCTTCGCGGTTTCTGGTACAGCAGCAGTTGAAACACGCAATTTGTAAACACTCGTCCATTTCGAACCGTCTTCTACCTTAGGTTTGTTGTTTAAGTGGGCCCCACCTGAATTTTTTCTATTCTTTGGATTTTTTTGTCAAGAGTTTCTTATTAGTTACCGCTTAGGTTTACTTCGTTTTAGGCTTATATTTGCATGGTTATCAACTGGATTTTTTTCAGAATTTTTCAGAATCACGAACATTTCCCTGAAGTTACGTATATAGGGCCTTTAAAGCTGTCGTTTCAGAAAAATATTATTGGATTGGTCATCTATATCAATGAAATGATGTTCCATTTGTTTATGTGATGGGCTTTATTTTAACATTAGGTCCTCCCGTGCTGAACATGATCCAGGCAGTCCACCCAGCTAGAGAAGGTGATAATGTGTGCCTGAAATGTACTGTCAAGAGTACATCACAGATATCTAGTATCAAATGGTTGAAAGGAGGAAAGGAAATTGAAATGGACGGTGTTAAGTATATCGGCGGTACATTAAAGGATCCTTCGTTAGTGATAAACAACGTTAAACAAAAACAAGACGAAGGAAAATACACTTGTTTGGCAGAAAGTAGTACGGGAACAGGAAGCAAAACTGTGGTCTTAGAAATCAAACGTGGAAAGGAAGTGGCAAAGCCGAAGGCTAAAATAGCTGAAGACAGTAAGTTGTTATATTGTTATGAATGGTGACACACCTTAGTAACCGATATAATCGATGAGAAACATCGTATTGGTGAAAAGGGAAAACGAAAGTGTTTCTACCACAATAGGTGGGTGTTACTCAACACTCAGGGTATCAAATACTCATTACAATTGTTGAGTAACATTCTGTTTATACCACAAGTGGAATACAATCTTAACGTATTTTGATTGACTGACTTCATGAAATTTGACCGGAATAATGTCATTTACTGATTGTTGACTACGTCATCGATTGGTGGCATCATCACCTCCTGGCGGGAATATAGACTATATGATACGTTTTTCGCATATCATAGGTCGTGGTTCTCTCCAACTGTTTCAAACTGAGATTGTGGTATAAACAGGCTACACGACTCGTAGTTGGTTTGATATGGAATTCATTTCATCCTCGTTAATATTTATTTAAAAGTTACAAAAGACACTTGCAAAGGCTCGTGTCTTTTGTAACTTAAATAAAAATAAACTCAAGTGAAATAAATTCCATATCTAACAACCACTCGTTGTGTAACCTCTGTGTTTCTATTTCGCTATTTTCTTTTACACGTTCTCCTCTTTAGTCGTGTAACACAGCAAAGCTGTTTGTTGAAGTGGCAGAAATTGTTTTGACTACGCATTCCATGTTTCATGAATTGCACCGTCAAAAATAAAATCAAAATAGCACAACGTATTGAACAAATAGCAAACTTTATTAGCAATGAACAGATTTTCAGATGGCAAACGATTTTCCTACACCATGAGAGACAAACCTCCAAGATGGGGAACTCGAATAGGTTTACTATTTTGACGTCGAAATCAGTGAAGACATACTTATACACAGGGGGTTCGATATGCAACATCATATTTACATCATGATATTGCCAGTGCAATTTGAAAATATAATGTTTAGAGTATAACTAATAGGATTATCTCTTAATTGAAAACAATTTTGTGTCGGACATAATGAAATCCATGTATAACAACGAACATTGGGAATATAAAACACAAGATTCATAATGATCTTTTCAGGTATGCCGTCTGTCAGAATACATTCTGAGAAATATACTGCTGAAATAGGAGAGCAGGTGATACTGGAGTTTGATGCGGTCCCATCTACTAACGGTATTTCCTGGCAATACACTTCTTCAGTTGATGGACAAACACATAATCTAGATGGATGCAACCAAAAATATGAATTTCCCAATTCTGATTTCGGCGGAGAATTAATAATCAACGACATCAGCAAATATGATGAAGGTACATACGTATGTACCATCCGAAATAGCATCGGAATGAGCAGTGCATCAACGTATCTGACAGTGAAAGGAGGTAAGAGTTACATCTGGAAAAGCATTTCTTCTTTTTTGTCTTGTTCAGTTTATGTTGAAGTGAACAATTTAGCGTTCTTGTTTGACTAAAACTATAGACAATGTCCCACAAAATAAAAATCAGGAGCACTCGGCTCTTTTATCGGTGTATAAAAATGCATTTATTTTCAATAATGCACAAATATTATACTTTTACTGAAAGCGAAACCCAGTTTCATAATAATATTTTGATTAGAATAATGTTCGTTGTCACATTTTAAAATTCAACATTCAATTTTGAGATATTCGTGCAATGTTTGCTGCTGACAAACATACATATGTAACAAGGATTCGAGATATGCCAGTTGAAGACCATGTTCTGTGTCCTTGCATGCTATGAAGGTTAAACACTTGGTCTTATTCTCTTGTACTTTTACAACGGTCTCGATATAGTTCTCCTTTTTTGAGTGCGTAATATGGTTTTGTTGACGCTTCTGTATTATCTAATTTTAGTTAAATATGCTCATAATTATGCCTACTTGTTATTTTTGATTGCTCAGTTCTCACTTTGAGGACGTGAAATTCACCTGAATGTGATCTAGATAAGCATGGCCGGTATCGTCGATGGAGCAAAAGACACTTTGTCAAAATAATCGGTCGTATTATTTCGTACGTTTTTAAGGGCATTCGTGTTTTTGTTCGGTTTTGCTCCTTGTTTTAGCGATTTTGTGTTCAAAACATTGTTTTGTAGACGTGTAGGTATTCCTTGACTTTTGTTACTCACTCTATTTTATAAAGATTCATTGATGAATACACCAGAATTCAGACTTGATTAATATCACATTTTAGGTACATTTTCAAACAAATGCTTTCAGGGATATAATATAGGCATCGGTAATACATATTTGATTATTTTCTACAATATAATATCGTTATCATAATAACCGAAAACAGTACTTATATAATCGTACGGGAACATTATTAAAAACTAAAGAAATGCATTTGAACGGTTTATTTGAAGTTGATTAAGGCCGCAACTTGATACATTTCTTTCAAAATACCTAGTAATAACTCTTCAATATAATATTATAATTTAAACATTAGGTCCTCCTGTCGTGAAGATGGACCGACTTTATCACTCGACAACAGAGGGGGACACTGTTTATCTGAAGTGTACTGTCACATCAACACCACCTACATCCGGTATCAAATGGGAGAAAGAAGGAAGAGAAATTACGGTTGATGGTGATAAATTCATCGGTGGTTCAGTGACTTGTCCTTCACTAGTTATAATCAATGCCGAGAGGGAGTGTGATGAAGGCAAATACACATGTTTTGTTGAAAACAAAGCGGGAAAAACGAACGAATCAGCGATTTTGAAAATCTCTGCGAAGTTGAGGAAGGAAACAACTGAAACCTGTAAGCGATACGATATTCTAGGCGGAGACAAACAATGATGATCTCATTTTTTTTACAGGTTTAGTTCCTAAAGATTAAGTTTAAGAAATGTATAAGAGTAGGTTTAGGCGTACTTAACATCTGAATATCGATGTCAAGACACAGCAAAACTTTGAAGTTCAAAGAGCAAATTTTTATCTAAAGAAAAAAAGTTATAAACTGTCTGCACTATAGCTAACTGCGTAGTTAAAACATTCATTTTTTTTTAAACTTTGAATATCGTTTTAGGTCATTACGTACCCAACCGAAAAGGGATGAATGATGTACAAATTTGGTTCAGAAAAGGGAAAATGGTGAACGAAGTATCTTACAGTATTTGCCCTGAGACAGAGAGAGGAAATTGGGAAAAGTTCGTACAGTCATTGCGGCCATATATTCCCAGAAGACTGCTTACAAAGGGTCTACACGAAATAATAGAATACTTGTTAGAAGATGGATATTATGACAAGTTATCTGAAGCTGCTTTAGAAATAGATCCAGAGCTCTCCCAAATTATCAAGAAAGCAGAATATGACATAAAAACAATAAAAAAAGGAGGTAATACATATTTTTATCATTTACAACATACATATTACTTTTTATGCTTTGTTTTATTGTCAATGAATTGTTAACTTGTAAATTAATACAGATTATTTTGAACTGATTTATTCCGTGACATAATGTATATCTGAATTAAGCTTAACTTGACGGAAGTGATGTTTTATAGATTAAAGTGGCTCTTTATTCTTTATCTTTATGTTGAAGGAGTGCCGAACGAAAGACCTGTCGATTTCGAATGCAAATTTGGCGGTCATTACGAACCAGAACGACAAGCACAGCAGTCTCTCTGTCAAATTGAAACAAAGTTACCAGTTTTCAAGAGCAGAATTGAGGTTAAGTGTGAACAAGGTAAACAATTTACATACTTTTCCTTTGTACTGGTCCTTTATTTTCGGTAATCATCAATTTAAGCTCACTTGGCTAGAGGGCAAAGTATGATCATGCCATTGCACAGCGTCCGTCGTGCGGTTCTAAATTATCTTTGGACAAACAGGTTTCAAGTTTTATAAACATGGGGCGTGGTCAAACAGGTGGTAGAGGGGCGGGATCGAAAGGTACATTTAAAAGAACTAAAAACTTAAACCAAATAGTGTGACGCATGCTAAAATAAAAAAGAATCGTTTTGATATAAACTGAGGTGTGGCTCCCATGCTGTAGGCAGAAACGACACGCTTAATAGGGCAATACAGGAACCTATTTAAGATTCTTATTAAAGAGATTTTTATTAAACCTGTTTATGGCATATTTTAGCAAAGGATTCATAGGCCGAGTTGTCTTCACCATCCAAGTAAGTTTACATGCACTACGTCCGTCCTTCTGTTTGTCCGTCCGTCCACAAATTCAGCTATTGGTTGATTACTTAAGTATCTATCGATCGGTTTACATGAAACTTGGTCTAGATATTCAATTTACAAAAATACTTACTTAAAAAGGCCAAAGGTCAAGGTCATAAGGTGCAAAGATTAAGGTCAATTTTTTCACTTTCAGGTTAGTAAATCAAAGATCAAGGTCAAATATTAAAACTTTTTCACTGATGAATGTTTTGTTCTGACATTATGAAGCAAAGCTGGTTGGAATTAAATGAGTCAACTGAAGAAGTGTCAAGGTCACCAGGTCAAAGGTAAAGGTCAGATTTTGTAACTTCTCACTGATAAACATTATGTTATAACATTATGAAGCAAAGTTGGTTGGAGTTAATCAATAAGTCAACTGACGGAATGTCGAGGTCACTGATTCAAAGATCAACAAACAAGGTCATGGTAATTGTTTTGAACTTTTCATTACTGCATATTAGATATCCTTAAATATTGAATATTCCTTGAAGCAAAGTTGGTTGGAATTCAGTAAGTTACATGACAGTGCTCTTACTGGCCTGTCAGTGTTCTTATTGTTCTTTAATATTTAATTTGTATGATACTCAGCAGCTTTTGATTCAAAAATAAAATTCCAGATGATATATTAAAGCACCTGGGCGTATTGTAATTAAGAAATAATACATCTGACATACCGTCAGAATTGCTTCTGGTAATTTTGCTGTCTTGATATCAGTTTATATTTGAAATAAAACCTGTTCTAACATTTTTTTATCAAAAGTTGACAGAACTTATTCCGAATCCTTCAATATAAGTTTATATTAATCGCTCTAGGTATTAACCTGCTGGTTATTTGGTTGGCATGATTGTCATTTCAAGTCCCGATTTTTAAAGTGGTTTTGATATTATTTTGTTCTTCAGAAAAAAAAGTTATGTTTTGTCAGCTGCTGGCTGTCTTTTATTGCATAAAAGTTGTACTTGTAGGGCAGTTGAACATATTGTCTCAGTCAGTCTAGAAGAGCAGTGTAGCTGGTTGTGTATCCTTAAAAACAGTATCAAGCTTATTCTATGATTTTGTAATGTGCCTTTTATTGAATAATAAGTGTAGTACAGCATCATAATTGTATTTTGACAATTCCTTTGACCGTTTTAGTCCCTTGCTTAGCATCATTGACGAGTGTTATGTTGCAGTATAATTAATTATTGAGCTTAGCTGTATCTTATTTTATCAATGACACTGCCTCACATTTGGCTGTCAAGTATATACATCAAGTGATAAATAACATATATACCAGCTATTACACGAATATTACATGCAATTAATTGTCTCGCGTGTCTTACTTTTCCCATATTACCAGGACTAGATAAATATGTAACTTGCGTTGTTACATGCAAAATAACTACAAGGCTATTTCTAAAGATATTGTCTAGCTATACTTCTCAAATCTCAAAACATATTTTCTTTTGTTTAAGAAAAAATAAGAATACACTTTTTAGGTGGATGACTGTGGGACAATACCACTAAAGCAACCGTATAGTATTGTTAGGTAGAATTCACCTCGTATACCCCAAAGTAAATTTGCTATCTTACTAGGTGCAGACATGTCTCATGACCTTGAGGGCGACATATCAGGTAGCATGGACACGGGTAATGGAGAAGACCCCCAGATGATGGAGCAAATCGATCAAGCCATACATCGAAGAATGGCGGCGCATCCTGAATCTCAAGGTAATAGTTAGAACCTTTCTTCTTTATACCACCTACTGGTAACACGATAAACACATTATCATGAGCTGACAGTGTTGGAAGAAGTTGAGAACGACTTGAAAAGAACTTGAGAAGGACTTGAAAAGAACTTGAGAACGAATTTCTCGATATTCAAGCACGTGAGAATGTATTTTCTCCAACCAGAACGTCTGCTCGCGATAGATGACGTCGAAACAAGAAATGGAGATCCGCGTAAGAAAATAGTCGGTCATAAAAAAATCATTAAAAACTAATGAAAAATTACGTTTGTTTTAAAAACGACATTTCAAGCGTATATGTGCATATAAGAAAGTCAATGACAATATCTTTGTTTTCATGTTATTTTAAAGTTCATAAAATAAGAGAATACCGAAGCGTCAACATAATCATAATCCAAACTCAAAATCGATTAAACCAGGGGCAAAATTTGAACAAAGGAAAGATTTACATGGAGACCCTTGCAAAAGTACAAGAGAATAAGACCAGGTGTTCCGGAGAGTAAGCGTCTTCTGCTTCATCGACGACACCCGCCATGTAAATCTTTGTCACATCCAAGTAAACATCAAGGTCTCAAAATGAGAATCGAGTATCATTGTCAATCACAACAAGTTAACACACTAATGAGCATACTCAAAAACGTCCATCTTCATATCACTTAAAGATACAGAATATTTCTCAATGAGACAAAGATGGTGACCAAATAACTTGCCCATAGTACTGATCAACCTACAGCTCTCGAATCCTTGTGTTGTTAGTTTGTTTGTCAGCAGTCGACATCGATCACGAAAATCCCGATATTTAAAGCAAGCCCTGGAATACCGAATCAACTACGACATGTAAACACCATAGGTTGGAGAAGCAGGGATGTTACTATCAAGAAATGGAAAGTTAACGATCGGAAAATTGAAATCATCACGTTTATCGTATAGCTTAGTAGTAAGCTGTCCATTTTGTCATGGTATTCCTCCGCGTAAACCTTATGTTTGTTAACGTTTGCCACAGACAGATCGCGACCGAAGACCCTAGAAGAAGTTTTAAAAGCATGGTGTTTAGTTGACGTTTCTTAAATAAAGACATATGTATGGTAATACAGTATATAGATGATAAGCAGTTTGGCACACAATCTTTTCAGGGTTTGTCGTTCGAGCATCGCGAGCACGTGGATAAAATTGAGAGGCCATCACCTGTGAGCGATGGGAAAATTGTTCTCACTTACTCACCACCTGTTGCACACAAAGAATTGTAGCGCCATCAATGTTATTGAAAAAAATCATGTAAGATTAATTCTACCAGCTTTGATAATATCGAGGTTATTCTAGGTTAAGAAATGATGGGGAAAAACATTCAGGCGTTTACTTTGATAAACAAAATAAAAAATAAGCAATATGCGAGTGGTAAGTCAGAGTTCTATCGACAATGCAACTGCCAGATTAAATTATGGTTCTTGGCCACTACGAAAGTCTCTTTGATTCAAGGAAGGTTCCAAACACATAGTAGCAAGCAATTAAATATTGTCTTGTCTTGTTTTACTTTAATTTTAGATTTGATATTCATTCATTGATTTTTTCTTACATTAAACTAGTTAGTTCTCCAAATTGATGTAATCATCTTATTGCAGTTATCACACTTTAGTTCTGTTTTATTCTACAGGTGAAATTTGCCTTACTTTTACAATCAGCGAGGCAAATAATCCAGAGGAACTGCTTGCATTGTACCTTGCGGAGAAACTCAGGGAAAAACTAGACAAAAGGGAGCTTGAACTGGAGGATGAATCAGGAAATCCTCTAGAACCAATATCGCCACCAAGACTAGTGATACAAATGAAAGGTTCGTGAATATTGTTTTGCATAAAAATCTTCTGATTGGGACAATTAAAATTAACAGCTTGTTATAATTTCTCCAACATAACCAATATACAAAAACAGAACGAATAACATTTAATAACAAGATTTCCTCCTTAAGAACTCATGAAGAGGCGAGAGCACTGGAGACATATTAACAAGACTTTGCTATTTATTTTCTTATTATACCCCTCACAACGACGTTAGGGGGTATAATGGAATCAGGTTGTACATCGGTCCGTCCGTCCGTCCGTCCGTCCGTCCGTAGACACAACGATGTACCGGCTACTCCTCCAAAACCTCTGAGGAATGTCAACGAAACTTGTTGACAATAATCCTTATAGATTGTAGATGTGCGTTATCTCTATCACAAAAAAAAAAACCATTTGCTTGCCATGGAAACCATTTTATTATTTTTTTTTTGGGGGGGGGGGGGGGGGGGGGGGGGTCCAGACAACATTATCACTCATAAACCTATGAACCGATTTCAATGGAACTATACATCAAATTAAGATATGCATGCAGATTTAAAAAAATATATTTAGATTGGCATTGTAACTTTGTTATCTAAACAGGTTTTTGTTCGAAACGTTTGACTAGACAACTCCTCCTGACCAGTGAACCAAATTTAATGAAGTTACACATGGATGTTAGGGACCATGTGTAGATGTTTTTATACATACTTTTGGTTGCCTTAGTAACCAGATCATCATCAAAGTTTGCCTTGATAAAATGTTCCTGAACCTGAGAACCAATTACATTCACCTATCGAGTGGGTATTCTTGTGGTCTACGACGATCGGATTTTGCTGATATGTTTTCATAAATTAAATAATATCTAAATAACTAGTGGATTCCAAAACGTCTAGCCAGACGCTCTGGCTTGGGATTTCTACCTACCAACGCATGCGCAGCGAGCGCCGTTTCCATTGTAAACACTCTATCTTGTATTACCGTTACACTGCGATAAGGCCTAACTTCTATGCGAAAAGTTGCCAAATTGTCAAAATATGACACAAGACTGCGTTACGGAATCACATTGAGAGATGGGAAATATTCAAAGGAGAAACAACCTGCTCTATTGTGTTTATGTTACATATTTCTTCTGTGCAACGGTAACATGCACAAATAAAGCTTTGCTTTGGTTTTGGGGCTACCCAAGGGGAAACTGTTTCAGTCTTCTGTTGCATAAAATGCGTGAGTAATATCAAACTTAAGAGTGTGTTTTATAATTTTCCCTTTATAATATCACATGTTCCAGTAAAACGGTATGATTTAATTATATTGCTGGATAGAAAAGTCTTTTCAAATACAATATATACTGTAACAGAAAAGGTCGTTTGATTACGTTGTAAAACGGGACGTGCGACCGAGGTACATACGGTTTCAATTTGGACAAAAGCAATAAAAAAAAAAAATTTTCACGCGTAAAAAAGTGATATTCATACTTAATCTATAAATTAGTGAAGGTACAAATTGTTATATATATAGATGAGATAGGTATTTGCTTATTATTATTTGGTTATTTTACTTTTCATTATTCCATCTAGTGTCATACGAGTTGTGTCCCTTTAGTTAATTTCAGGATATTTCTGTTCGTTTCCTTTTTCATTTAATTTTTGATGCGCCTTATTCCGGATTTTGGTTGTTTTGTTTATCATTATATAATCTGTATCACATATGAGTTTGTCTGAGAATACATGAAAAAGAGGAAGAACACGTGTGTTTTTGTTGTCTCTTCTGAAGATGCCTTGATACTTAATATTGCCCCCGTACAAAATATCATTGGGTTGCGACCCCGGTACTGAATTTGATACGAAATATATACATAACGGGGGAAAAAAAGGTATACAACATATACCTATATGTATATTCCATTCCTGCAGGTTTTTTTAAAAAGTCAAAGTGCCTTTATAAGACGACAAAAAAGATGTAAAAAGAAAGCGGAATTATCAAAACATATTCATAACGGGTAGTTATAAGTGTTTCAGCAGTTCCAAATCTGATATACTTGTAGTCGTTCTTAGTGTGTGGTGCGTTATATGAGTGTATGGACTTAAATATTCGCATTCCGTGATACGTGTTAACGCGTGACGACGCTGAAAGTTGGATAGATTTAAATGAATATTAATGTACATTGTATATTTATAGATAGTCTGAAAAAAGACATTGAGTCGTAAAAAAATCGCAAAGATTTCATGTCTTTTTATTTTCGTAGTTTCCAATGCATGCTACATACATTTTATGAAATCATCTGAAAAGTTAGGTTCGTGAATATTACCTTTTACATAAATAAAGGTTTGTACCATGGCCGTATTCTATATCCATGTGTACCGGTCTCGGTCAGGTAAATATAATATATATAATTCCTGGTATCGATAAATGGTGCCGATATGCCGACAATTATTCTTCATTTGAATATCTGTATGTATGCAATTGATGTCTAATTTTAATGTGAATGTGATTCAATAAGTTTATACACGGACTTTTTCTCTGTTTCATCAGCCGTATACATTACGCATCCCCTCCCGTACGGCCCCTTCCGTCAAACCGATCCGGCAACTTGCGCAAACCTGTCAAGTTATGTCATCCCCGCTATTTTTATCTGGGCTTTCCCGAGGAATGCGATTTTGCAAGTGTTCAATATAGACATTTTGAGTGGACACTGAATATAGGAATAACAGGAAAATATAATTAGTAGTGCAGACGCCTTGCATATTCAAGAACAGGCATTTAGGCTTTCGCGGGATGCCCCTTTAATGGTCAAATGTTGTACCGCGGCAGTGTAAAGCTTTGTAATATGACTTGGGTGTTTGCTTTATTCTCATTGGCCCACTGTTTGCGAGTAGACCTGTTCGTGCTAAAAATAACTCGACTGGGAAATTCCCTTCACATTGCCGACCGGTTCGTGCTATTTTTAGCACGAACAGGTCTGCAATCTTTGCTTCCCTGTTGTCCAATCGCGCAACACGTTAGTTTTGACAACAGCCAATCAGAATGCTTGATACAAGCGATCGTTTGGAATCACTTTGTTTACAATATGGCAGAGGGTCAACCCAAAAACGCTTTGCTACAATAAACGAAGAAGAACTTAATAATCTATTGAAGAAAAAAGATGCAAAGAACACACGCAAGAACACTGCTGGCGCTGCGAAAGTTTTTAGGCAATATTTGGGTGCCAAAGGTCAGTCAGTTACTGATTATAAATGTTGTTTTTGCAAATGGTTCTATTATTAAACTGTTGAATTGTTAACTTCTTAATTGTTATTCATTTGTTTTATTTGGTCATATTACAAAGCAGTAATCGCATTTTGTTTTCGGTGTTCACGAGACTATACGGACCTGGGCAAGAGTTTGTTCACCTCGGCCTTCGGCCTCGATGAACAAACTCTTGCCCAGGTCCGTATAGTCTCGTGTACACCTCAACAAAATGCAATAATTGTATAATAGTTGATAAGATCGCTGGTCACGTGATCGTGTAACGTCATAATAGCACAAGAGTTTCTACAAGTTAGACTAGCGTGTATACATGTTTGACCTCGGTGTACTTCGATATCTAAAAAAATATTCAGTATCATATCCTATCATATAGAGTTGAGCTTGATAATTTACCTTACCTGCGTAAACCCAGAATCATGTTGATTGAGTTACAGACGAAACAAAAAAGTCAGTTAGCATGACACTGACGAGGCTGAAACAATGCATGGGGAACGTTATGTCATATCTGATTGCATCTTATGTCGCCGCAAGTAAATAAAATAAAACATAACTGCGAAATGATTGGCAAAGGGTTGAGCGTCGGTAAGCTAGAGAATACAGTTTTCAAAGATAATAAAGAAATTAATGTTAAGTGATAGATTAAACTTGGTTTACTTTATTCAAAAAGTACATATCTTTGCATGAAAAAAGTACATAAACACCTGAATTTGATTTACATATTCTAGTATATCGGAAAATACTTAACTCAAATCGAACAGTTTTGAGATAGAATATCAACAAAGGAAAGACATACACGGAGACCCTTGAACAATTAAAAGACCAGGTGTTGCAGAAGAGTCAGCGTCTTCTGCATTATCGATGACACAGCCATGTTAACCTTTGTCATATCAGTTTATATAGTATGAAAAGTATTTTTGTTTGTATAGTACTTAAATGTGCTAGTAATTTCAATTGTGGTGATTACATGTTTTTCTACCACAAAAGGTGGGTGTTATTCAACTCTCAGGGTATCTAACAGTGGTAAAAATTAAGCTAAAAAATATGGTATTTCAGACGGAATCCCATTATACAGTGATCTTGTATCCCGCCTGAATATATGATATCCCGTCTCTGTATTAGCAAGATTGAAAAAAAAATATCATCAATTTTACTTTCCTTTCTTAAAGATCAGCTCTAGGATTCTACTTTCACTTTCAAATAACTTTGAACTATCAGTATGCTACATCGTAGCTAACGATTCCGTAATAAAAAAGTCAAAACGACAACAAAATAATATGAATTGTCATAAATTCATTTTGTTCCGCAAGCGTAATATTGTTTCGCCTTGTATCAAAGTGTTACGATCACGTGACAATCACATGTCCAGCTAGTGTGCGGTGAAATCGTCAACTCCGGAATGTAGAAGGCTTTATAAGTCTCTGAACAACTCAATAAACAAAATTATTGGTTTTAAACAACACATTTTTATCGAAAATGACATACATTGTGAATAAACCAGTCGTCTTCAGTTGTTTACGACAATAAAGTGCATTCTGAATCAATTTCCGGCATCATGCTGTCCAGATGTATTTGTACCGATTTTGTCACTTTTTGAACAGAGATACGGGAAAATTAACTGTTCATACAATAAAGAAACTATTGCTTAAATGATTGAAAACACAGGTCTCCGAAGAAATAGTTTCATTTAAATCGGCATGTTCTCGCAAGACGTCGTGTCAAGGTAACCGTGATTTTTTTTTATGAAATGCATGCTCGTTTTCAAAATATCGACAGGCCTATCATATCCGTGTAATAATTCATTAATTTAATATGTACTGTCTTACAGTGTATTTAAGACAACTGATTATTATACCGCGGATGTTTTACTTAGACCTAACGACAACCGGTCTATTGTTATAAACTAACTGTGGGGAAAGAAAGGTGTGGAAAAAACCTAGGGTGGACAGGTGATCACCTCGGGCGTCGTAATTAGCTGGTTCTCCATGTTCTAATTTCCCCAACGTGTAGGATTCTGTTCTGGGCAGCACTAACATGAAAGTCTATTTATATATGTCTTTAACTAACGATTTGTGAACTAGATAATCGTATGATAGAACTGAAACGCATGCCCTTAATGTGGCATGCTGGTGTCATGTCATTAAAACCTTTTTTATCTTTACATGTTCAAATATTTATATTTTTCAGATAAACCAATTGTACGTCTAAGTCAAGGACACTACCAATACACAATAGAACAAACTGCTGTATTGAAATGCGTTGTGGTCTCCCCACTGGAAACGGAATATATCAAGTGGTTCAGAGTGCAGGACGGAAAACCCCAGGAAATTGCTATAAACAACAGCAAATATTTTGGCGGACCTAAATCGTCATCACTTGCTATCAGGGATGCATATTGGACTGACACTGGACTATATTTCTGTAGGGCCGGGAACAGGGCTGGTGAAGCTGAAAGCGATGCGGCGTTTGTCAACATCATCAGACCCTTCATCGAGTTCGGAGGTACCTGATTTATGCCTTATACGGTATCATATCATCAGCTTGAAAGCTAATGGATAATGAACGCAAATTAAATCAAATACATACGTTTTTTCTGATATTACATAAATTGGTTTCATTCAAAGCTAGTAGAGATTAATTCCTGAGGTTTTATGAACCATGTCTTAATTGAAACTAATGACTCGTACAAATCAATCCAATAGAAAATGTTTTCAATTAAGCTCTAAGACATACTTAATGATTTCTATCTTTACAAAAAAAAAAAAAAAACCAAGAACAAAAACAAAACAAAAACAACATTATTCTATTTTACACGTCTTTGATTTTCCCATGTCAACATTGGGCCAATAATTATAGGCTTATTAACAACAACTGATTTTAAGTGTTCTTGGTAAGTGGATTGTGTTTGGCCTAATAATGATTTTGAATGTAGATTATTATCCAATGTTTGATGAATTTTATGCTGAAGAAAGTGTCCTGTAGTCTCGCTATCAGTACTAAATTGATTATCGATTAATTAAAGGGATGAATGTTGCTTCTCCCCATGTAAATGTACTTTGAATTGATTTTACCTGAATCAATGGAGAGAATGATTTTTTTATATCACGCTTTTATCCGTTTACATAGAAAAAAGCACTTTGAATAAGCCTATGTCTTGGACGCAGGAAAGCGACATGGCTACCGCTCAGGAAAGTGGCATGGCTACGGCTCAGGAAAGTTACATGATTACGGCTTGTCCACAAACAAATGGCATCTTTTACACAGTGAAGAAAGGTGAGTGCTTACAAAGTGTTGTTCATTTCAATAAACAGATACAGAAAAAGCCGTACAAATGACATTTTATCGATTTAGCGTGAAAACAGACCAGACATACTTTTTCACTTGTTTCCTAAGTTAGGGCGAAAATGATAAAGTACATGTACATCCTCGTCAAATCAGTTTTAAAATTGACGCCGACTTCCTGTAAAATGCCATTCGCATTTACAATGTGTTCTAGTAAATGCATAGATGTTATAAATTTAGCAAAAAAAAAAAAAAAATCACACACACACAATTTATCTTCTTTATTAATGGGAACGAACTCAATCAGTTTTATCTATAAATGCTGCATTTATTCTACCACTTCCTCAACCTCTTATATCCAGCGGTTTTGATAAATAATAATAATTATAATAAACAGGAAATACCAAAGAGCTAGCAAAACTATATTTCGAACCCCAAAGATTAAATCAAAGGAAAAAAACAAATATTGATATGGGGAACCTTACAATAATCAGTCAATAGTGGTCAAAGTCTTAAAGAGGGACAGTGTAAGTTATACTCATCTCTACTCCTACTCGTAGTCATCTTGAACATTTTGATAATATTTTCTGTGAAGTGAACTTAGCGCAAATAAAAAAACGATATATATGTTGAGATACGAGTATGTTGCCCAAGTTAAGTGCTTAATCACCAAGACGCTGGACCTTGGGACTTTAAACAGCTTTGAATATGCTACGGTGATGTGCCCGATCTAGTTACATTACTCAGTATTTGAGCCTGGAGACACACAAGAACGAATGACAAGTAGTAATAATAAGAACGAGACAAAACAACTTAAGAGGAACAGAAATTTGCACATCTTGTAGTTATTAGTACTTTCAATTTCTAATATTTATGAATAACTAGACAGCTTTTGCTGAATAAGATAATTAATGATAAGTTCAATAGTTTATTTTAGTCGGGAAAATTTCAATTATGAGAATGATTAATCTTTTTTGTTCACCGAATATATAGACCTTTATCTATATTGCGCTTGCAGATATAACTTAAAATACTCATAGTAAAAATTAACAAAACCTATTTCATGCACCACCTTTTAGCCCCCTAGCATCAATAAGGAGTCCTAGGAGGACAAAACATCTGTATGATACAGTTTAATTATTTTTTTCGGCATACTTTATCTATAGCTAAATTTTAAAGGTGTGTGTGTGTTACGTCATCCTTTATATAAATCAAAGATAATATCACTAGCACATATGTTTTTTTTATGTAATGATCAATCGGTTCAATACAAAGATGACCTACTTAATCACCAGTTTATGTCAAATATATTGCTTTAACATTTCGATTATCTTCTCAGGTAAATACCAGCCTATCCCAAATGAAGTACTCCAGGAAAAAATCGTATTCAGACATGGACAAATGGTCAACAAGTTATCAGACCATATTTGCCCAGAGGTAGAACAGGACTGGGTAAAATTTATACAATTACTACAAGCATATGTACCCAGACGAGAGCTTACAAAGAGCCTACAATCAATCATAGGCTACCTCTTACAGCAGGAACACATTGATTATGGGCAGTACGACAAGTTATATGAGGCTGTTCACGACATAGATAAACCGGTTTCACGTTTCATAAAGAAGGCGGAAGCCGACATTAAAGCATTAAAGGAAGGAGGTAAACATCGACTATCTTGTAATATTATTTATATTTTTGGTTTAATTTTTTTTTAAAGAAAATATGTTCCCGGTTTTTAATTGTTTAAACCATTGTATTATGTATACCATGCGCTTACTAAGTTTAATTGTAAACTGAAATGTTATTTGATGACGTTGTGTGAATATGACGATCTTTTTATTGAATTTGCACCTTTGAATACTTCTTTACATTGTTGAATATTGCAGGAGTGCAAAACGAAGACCCTGTTGAAGTTGAATGCAAATATATTGGTGAATACCAATCAGAGAAACAAGTGCGACAGTTCCTCAGACAAATCGAGCAGAAATTCCCATGGTTCAGATTCAGAATTACAGTGAAGGGACAGCCAGGTAATATAACAAACATGATTTTTGAAATGAACAAACTTTTACTTTTGACATGTTTTAATTTAGATATAAAATGTTAGAAATCAGTGGAAATGTTGTTCTTATTATCCGACGTAGTCATTCAAGATGTATATCGTACCATGTTTTAATGTTGACATTAAAGTTATTTATAAAAATTGCTTTGATGCTTTGGTCATACTCTTTAGATAAATGCATTTATTTTTATTCATTATGTTTTATATTAAATGTTTACTTATATGCGTTCTTAATATATTCATATCATTGTTTACAATGTCATATCAAAATTACTGATATTACTTTTGACATTCTTCAGGTTCAATTCACCTTACGTTTACCATCAGCAAGGCGCAGAAGTCATACGACATGTGTGCATTGTACCTTGCGGAGACGCTCAGGGAAAAACTAAAAAACACAGAAATCAAATTAAAGGAGGAATCAGGCGTGCCGTTAGAAATACAGACATCACCGCGACTTATGATACCTTTGGAAGGTTTGTGAATTTCTTAAATGACAAAGACTAATTATAAAAAATGATATCTGCACAAAATGGGAAAGAAATCAGAGTATACTCAAGCATTATCAAAACAACAATAATAATAATTACTCAAAAGCGATTAAAGTAGTGGCAGAATATTACTAAAGGAAACATGGACTTTAATATAAAGTACAAAAGAATATGACCAAGTGTTCCGAAATAGTGAGCGTCTTCTGTTTCAAAGACAACTTTCGCTATATTAATATTGGTCACATCAAAGTAAACATTATCTATTCCTCACAAGTAAGAACAGAGACATCAGTCCCAAACACAACCAGTACTCACACTAATGAACATATCAAAAACCGTCCATCTTCATATCATTCGAGGATATAAAATATGTTTCGATGAAGCAAAAGACGCTTACTCTTCCGGAACACCTGTTCATATTCTCTTGTGCTTTTACGAGAGTCTCCATGTAAATCTTTCCTTTGTTCCTATTTTGCCACTAGTGTAATCGATTTTGAGTTCGGATTATGGTTTTGTTGACGCTTTGGTATTCTCTGATTTTTTTTCAATGAGACCACGATTGCAACCATACAACGTACTTATAGTCCTCGTCAACCTACATCTCCGGAATTCTCGTGTCGTAAGTTTGTTTGGGATCAGTCGAAATCTTTCACAAAAATCTTGATATTAGCGCATGATCTTAAATCCAGGACACTATTATGGCGACTATTTCTCATCCTTTGATTATAAATATACATTGTAATTGTTAGGCATGACAACAAATTTTACTGCAGATAGGGTTTTTGACCCCATACTTAGAATTGTATCACATTTTCGTACTCATCCTCCTCCAATGTCCTTTTCCTGGGAATCTTGGTCTTTTAGTGGTGAATCAGTTATGTATGAAGGGATAACAATCACTCTATACTCGCTATGCATGACCAAATATAACCTATTATCGTTCTCACAGGAATAATCCTAGGTTTAAATCAACTCCTTAAAACGGTTGTTATTCCATTTTAAGCATGCGTGTTTGGTATTTGACGTTTTGCATGAAGAAAGAGTTTAAATCCTAAATTAGGATCTTTGATGTTTACGTATCCTAATCGGTTGATTGTACTTCAGAGAAAATAGAGATGGATTTTGACAATGAAGCACTGGTCCAATCACTATTATCAACACATCCTGTATATTTGACTATCAACATATGTATTGAAATGATATAAACTGAACCTTTTTTAATGAATGGCATTATTTATGTACACGAACAACTTATATGATTCTCAATTGTATGCGGTCTATTATGACCATCACACTCACATAGTTTAATGCCAATATGGTAAGCATCCTTAAACATAGTTTCATTAAATCATAATTTGTTTAAATAACATCCACCGTTGTTTTAAGGCTATATGATAGTTTTCGTTACAGACTCAATCATATTTTGCAGATAAACCAATGGTACGCCTGGGTAGAGAACACTACCAATTTACTGAAGGACAAACTGCCCTTGTGTCCTGTGTGGTAGTCTCCACATTGGAACTCAAACACATAAAGTGGTTCAGGGTAGCAGACGGAACAACTCAGGAAATCAACTTTGACAACACAAAATATGTTGGCAGACCAAATTCACCATTGCTTTCTATCAGCGAAACAGATAGTGATGACACCGGAATATATTTCTGCAGAGCCGCGAATGGGGCAGGTGAAGCTGAGAGCGAAACAACATTTGTCAACATAATTTGCGGCGGTGAGTTTGAAGGGCTTTTTAATGCCTTATTCAGAAATATATATAAACAATACAATATAGCAATTGACGTTTGCGGGCTTAATGTTTGATTATTTGATATTCCTTCTCGGGTACTTTCTACTTTTTAGGGTGTCAAATCCTCAAATAATTGTACAAAAGGCACACGAGAAAAACATCTTTTTGATTTAGAATTAAGATAATGCCGAGCCAAATAATGAATTAAACCGATTATTTTAACTATCTTTCAAAATTGCAAAGTTTGTTATTGTCAGTGATTGTAAATATCGATAACTCTAAATCTGAAAGAATATCTGAGAAGCAATACTGTTTTTTTCATTATTTTAAACGGCATTTCGTTCTGGATGATGCAATTATATTGCCATAAAAATTAATCAGTTATTTTGTACACATTTAAATCTCCTTTTTGTTATCTGTGGGTGAGTCCTACAAAAACCACCGTGTATAACTGTTTCATGTAAGAAACTTAAACAGGGTGGTCGGGTGATGCAGTGGATAGTGCACTTGCCTTTCACTAAGGCGGCCGGTGTTCGTGAAAAGTTATGGGGTCACCTGCCCGACTACGTGGGTGATATCCGGGTACTTCGGTTTCTTCCCACAAGAAGACCCATTGCGCGCTAACATCCCGGCCAACGAGAGTGATTTATTATAAGTTGGATAACTATTTTCATAATTGTTGAAAAAATAAATAAAGTTCATATTAAAAAATAAAAAAAAAAAAAAAAAAAATAAGGAACGAAAACCCCCCCAAAAAACAGGTACTTAGTTTAGAGTATCGCGGAGGTTGAAATGAACCAAATTAAAAGATAATATGATTACTTGTTTTCGTTAAAAAACCATGTATGAACCTTACCTCAACTGTCAATTAACATCATTAAGAATAGTATACATATATGTAAATAAGATTGTGTGTCCCCAGTTGCCTTGGACCCTGTTTATCATCACTAACGAGACCTAGAAGAAAGAAACAGCTGTTTGGTGCAATTAAATTCACAAATATCTATTCTAAATTAAAAAAAATCTATCATCGTATGTTTCTTTTGTATACTACCATGTAAAGCTTACTTGTTAATAGTAACTTTGGATATGACGCTGATCCTTTCGTAAATATTTTATATTAATGTATATTGCTTTATGTATTCCTTAGATCCTGAAGATGAGTCTGAAGTTCCATCCAGAAATATCTATCCCCGCCTATGTCACATTAGCAGCACGGACCGTTCCAGTGATAATGGATTTTTCTTAGATAGAAACAGGGAAGACGCTGGCCACTACATCCAGGCAGTAAATAAGTACTCGCCTGCGGAGAAAGTGGGTCTGAAGGCTGGTGACAGGATTATCGAAGTTAATGGTTTAAACATGGAATCCGAGCCTTTGCAAGAGGTCTTCGAAATTATAGAAAAGACAACGGTCATCACACTGCTGGTGGTGGATCCAGATACTGACGAATACTACACGTCCCAAGGGATCGAAGTCCAAAATGACTTGAAGGAAGTCATTCATATATCTTATGGTAAGTGTGTAAAATGTGTCATATAATTTTTTTCCTCATTTCTAGGTTATTATACTGGCCTGTCTAGGGCAATACATCTATGGTTGTTGTGGTTTTATTACACATTTACCAATGCAATACAGCCGCATGCATTACGTCACAATGGCACAACAATGAAGTGACGTCAATAATACGGTTAAATCTGATGCTGGAAAGATAAAAAGACAACCTGATGAAAATAAACTTTTTATAATATTTTAACCGTGAACTTTAGAAAGAGAATGATACTTTCGTCAAAAAGAGAAAAGTTGTGATTTTCAAAATGGTCGCCAGTCACAGGGTATTTTGATGGTTTTGAGCTTATTCATGTAGTTAAAATGAGAGAAAATACTCTTTCATGACCAAAAGGGTAAAAAAGGGAAATTCCACCCTCGGGATTTTAAAATTTGGCAAAACCCATGACAAAGCCTGGGGTTTTATCGAATTTGAAAACCCTTCGGATGGAATTATCCTATCCCACACCTCTGGTCATGAAAGAAACTTATAATCATGAAGACATATAAACACGATACTAAACAAAAGTGCTTCTTGACGTTCTCTTGTATATTGTTTATCTATTTACTATACTTTCAGCTCACCTTCTTTTAAGCACTCGCCTTGTCTTTACAGTTTTGTTGTCTTCAAATTTGCGATAATCAAAATGTAAATATTTTCTTGTTAGCTTTGGTATTTACATGTAGAAGTGCCCAGCTAATACCTTCGATACACTTACCTTATTCGACCCACCCACCCTACTTCCTTGAAATGGATAGCCATAGAACTAATATTTTAAACATATTAAGAAAACACAAGATACTTACTTCAATATTGTTATTAAAAAATCAAAAAAATCAGAGAATACCAAAGCGTCAAAAAAACCATAATCCGAACTCAAAATCGATTAAAATAGGGGCAAAATAAGAACAAAGGAAATATTTACATGGAGACTCTCGTAAAAGCACAAGAGAATAAGACCAGGTGTTCTGGAAGAGTAAGCGTCTTCTGCTTCATCGACAATACCCGACATGTAAATCTTAATCACATCCAAGTAAGCATCAAACCTGAAAATGAGAACCGAATCATCATTGTCATCACAAGAAGTAAACACAATAACAAGCAGGCCCAGTTCTTTTTGCAAACAAAGAATGAAATAGCGTTTGCAAACTAGGATTACGTTATTAGATGCCTTGTCTGCAGACACAATCACACACTTGTCATGTAGGTCGTTGAGTGTTGTTCGAACATCGGGTTCAAGAAAGATCGACATGAACCCTTTATTTCTATCATATATAGTAATAAATGAATTATCGAAAGTTTTAAAAACACCGACATAATCAAGAGCAACGTCATGAACTAGTACAAATCACCAGGGTTGATAATAGTTTAGGTTCATGCTTCCATATTTTATCAGATAAAAAATCATCTCAGTAACATTTATGTTTCTAGTGAACTGGTATTGTCTAAGTGATTCAAATGAAGGAAGTGCACATTATTGACTATTATTCTTTAATTAATTTATTATCCAGGGCTGTATGATACCGGCAATCATATATATGGGTCCGTTCGATGGCACTCCTCCCTCGGTTACGGTTTTGACTTGGATGAGTACACAAATCAATATATCAGCAGTGTGGATGACGCTTCACCTGCATGTGCTGCCGGTCTGAAAGTTGGCGACAAAATCGTGAAAGTGAATGGTGTTGCCGTCGAACATGACTTCCACAAGGAGGTCCTCCGAAAGATAAAAAGCTCAGAAAAGGTAAAGCTGTTGCTGTTGAAAAAATGAAGATGGCAGTGACAGTGCTTCGGACACATGTACAAGTTATCTGTTGCCTGTTACCTTTAAACAGTGGTGTAATAGCGATCGCGGCATGGTGGTCGGAACCATTAGAGACATATAACATTCATATCGTCATAAGTAACGGACAAAGGATAACCAGCAGCAGCAATAAAATATTCAGTTTTAGTCACGTCTGTATGATGATAAGGAGACATTTCTTTGAAAGTACTATGGACAAACCTCAGAAATAGGAGGGAGGAAATGCAGTTAATACATGAATTGATCAGACGGGATTAATTTCAAGAATTTTTTATTGAATTTGTAATAACAAAAATGAAGCTATTAGGTTTATCATATCATTTGTGCTCAGTGCCATCCTGTATTATAATAATTGCACAATATATGTTTTTATTATTTTGTTTGTTTGTTTGTTGTTGTTGTTGTTTTTGCGTTTAAAAAAATAGTTTACCTTCGAACGAACTTCCGGAGAGTTAAATTTGCGTTTTCCGCGTTATTGACGGTAGACAAATTGGAGTTGATACATGATATGCAGCATTGTGGCTTAATTTGTGTCACCTAAGTCTATCATATAATTTAACATGATAGTTTAATACGCAATTTGGATGATTGTATAGTAGTAAACGTTCTATGGCATGCTATCAAATATCTTAAAGCGTTTAACACGACATACTTAATTTATAGATGTATTGTTCAAATGATATTTGATTGATGGATATGTATTTTATCTTACAAAAGCCAACTCTCCTGTATCAATACCTATAGTCACACGGTGGTTGTTAAAGATAACTATCATACTTCAGATTTGTTAGTGGATGTGATCGCAGGCTTGGCTAGTAAGGATACAATAAAACTTTTCAAAGTTTTAATATTGCACATACAGTATAAACTACATACTGTTTATAACAGCTCAGATTAGCTGTTCAATTTTCAAGATTTTTGTAGTAGAAGATTGGATACATTATAGATATTTCGTTTCTAAGATATGCAGATAAATGTATGGTTGTTGTTGTTGTTGTTTTTTTCTGCTTTTTCCAACGCTATTAACCTAAACTTTATTTCACCTTTCTAAAGGTGACGTTGTGTTAGACTTGAAGTGCTCATTTGTATATTTTACATATGTCTTCTATACTATTTTCTTTGACTTTTGTACGATTTTGTATGATTTTTATTTACTTAAGACTAAAGACATATATACACGTCATTTTGACAGTGTCGTTCTTGTTTTGTTGAGTAATCCAAAATGTAAGGGTTTTATGTTTTATATATATATATCGTTGATGTTTTTGTTGTTTTATGTGCCAAGTGTCTCTGTGGGAGGTTATTTACAAATATAACTAGCAGGGAATTTGATCGAGTATAGAATCACCTACGGTGTTAGTAGTTCCTTGATAACTGATCAATTTTTTCGAGCAATTTATTGAATATGAAAAGGATGGGATGACCACGGTGAAGGACGTGTTTGATAATAATTACCATATATCGGTTTTTTAAGCGTATGCTAAATTTAGCATTTTTTTGTACAAAATCACAGGTTTTATATTTAGCGTTGTTTATTTATAGCGTTGATACAACTTCAGTTAGTAATTTAAGCGTAAGTATCATATACAAGACAGACAAATAAAAAAAACAGTTATATTTATTGACAACCCTCAGGTATTGCATTAAATGTTATCGCAAAAGATACCGTAGTACGACAATATGCAGTTGTAGGGCCACTAAAATTACACCAGGTCTTGTTCTGAGGTGATCATACTGTTTTACCAACCCTTTTAAACTTAATGGTTTCTCATTTTAATGTATATTCATACTGTTATAATGGAACCAATTTTAGCGATATTTTATTTTTCGCGATGGAGTGTTGTCGCAAATATAGCAAAATAGACACCCGTTAAAAAAACCCGGTATACGGTTAACGTTTTTGTAATTCAATTTATAATATACAGTCAAACTTCGATGTTTCGAACTTTACGGGACCGTCGTGAAAACTTAGAAACATCGGGACTTCGACCTATGAATATTGAACATCGAACATCGACATGTAGGCCTATATGTATATATGAACTGTACATAAGAAGAACCAATGCGGTCCTTGTGTAACGTAACACAGGCTAAGAAATTGTAGATTCACATTTATAAAAAACAGTACATTAAAATACACACTACAATTCTTTGTAGCACTAAAAATAATACCCGGCCTCCTATGGCTCTGCCCCGGCCGTGTATTAAATCGGTCCCATGCCTCTTAATGGAGCAAGCCCGGTGTGATTTAGAGCGGGGCGATTTTTGCATCATCTATCGGCCTGCATTGTTTTGACAACAGTATGCTCACATGAGGTGGTAATTAAATGAAATCTTCCAGATTGATTTTGCTCCACTACCAGGCATGGGACCACTTCGTAGCTCTAACGACACAATATAAAAAAATCATCTCGTCGTGAAGAGCTACATTTGTACGTTATCGCAGCTATGTCGCCGACTACTGTTCACTGCAGGACATCGACACACGCGTCCGTGAAGGTGTGAAAATGACCGCGGGGCAATTTATTGCGCTCGTACAGGTTACATGTTCACTTCGATTTATTACTTGTAATTTTTGATGTTTTCATAACGAACGGGTCAGATTAAAACTTCGATACAGCGAAAAATTCGATTCATAGAAGTTCGATTCATGAATAGTAAATTAATAGTGTTATATAATGAAAAAAAATCGGGACTTTGCAAAAAGTTCGACACATCGAAAAATTCGAATCATCGAAGTTCGATTAATCGAGGTTTGACTGTAATAGAATAATTAAGAAATAATCCAAAAGGAAATATAGATAGAATATGGCAGGAATGGACGATAAATAATCAGACAAAGAACAGCATTTCAAGACGCCTTCTTCAGAGAATGAATCTAAGATAATTTTGCAGAGTAATAGTTGCTACCTACAATCAATTTCTCGTGACAATAAACACTAAATTATAAGAAAACTTAAACCTACGATTCAATTTATTTTTACCGAATCTTTTACTGATGATAAAATACTATTTAATATGTATGGTCACAATTATTTGACCGTCTTATCAAACAACAACGCAATGGCCAAACTAAACCAGAAGTGATCTCCCCTGAACATTTAAAGAATATAACAATGATGTATCTGAACTGGTAACAAATATGACATAATAAATCAATAGAAAAATGTATAAAATTAAGTATGTAATAAGTGTGCATGTTGTATGTTGTTATTTACGTATATGATAAGTGTGCATGTTGTATATTGTTATTTAAGTATATAACAAGTGTGCATATTGTATGCTGTTTTTCAATAACTCCTTTATCTTGTGTGTGTGTGTGTTAACCTTTATACATTAAACATAGTGCATTACATACATGTTGTTGCACTTGGTAGTATTATGCACTATATTTTGTATATTAGTTAAATTGCCATGTTTGAACATTTTATTTAATTTTTTCCGATTTTACGCTTTAAAAGCAACATATTTTTATTGAAGATTATCTTTTAACTTTTCTTTGTTTATGAAGTAATATATCCAGTCGAGCACGCTGTTAATTGCATGAACGCGAAGATGATTTGCACACGATGTAAGACGGATGAACCAGGGACAATCAAACTCTGAAATACATTGCTAGTTATATAAATGGATTGATCAATTCTCGAAAAAAGAATAAGATCTCATGAATATTCTGATCCGCCCACAATATGTTTAACTGTCTCATTAACCCCGGAATGTTTGTACATGCAGTATACTGTAGTAAACGAAAGGGTTACAAGAATACTGGAGAGTGAAGGATGGGGTCATCATAAACATTTCTCTTAGAATATGATATCAATAGTAGCTTAAACAGAGGTTTATCCTTGGTTTTAGCGCTGAAAAATACGAAATATGGATTGCAGATTGATGTAAGACTATGCTTACTCTATATGATCATACTCTCTTGTACATTTTTAATGATCATTCATGATTCATATTACGTCCATAGTTTACATGTAAATACTTTTGAGTTTGGATTGTGGTTTTGTTGACGAATTTGTTTTCTATGAATTTTTTTCTGCGGTTGTACTTTTCAAGGGTGTAAATATTTCCTTTTGTTAAATTTATCTCAAGTTAAATAGATATTTAGTTCGGTATTGTCCGATATACTTAAGCTTATTCACATTAATAAAGTTTAAGTACGATTTTTCTATGTTTCAAATGAATGTATATATTTAAAGAAAGGCTCTTGATATTGAACAAGATATACAATTTCAGTACAGTCAGTATATTTAAAAAATCAACACGCAATGAAGTTGTAATATAAACAACGAAGCTGGCTGATAGCCGGATATTTATCATTTTATTAATATTTCATAATGTGACTTTATATATGATGGTGTACGCATGTGAGTGTATGAGACAGGCGTGAATATACATTTTGGTGTATACAATGTGTGTACGATAAATTCGTTAGATTATTAGCAGTATGCCGAACGTACAATCTAATCAGGAATGTAGCATCTATTCAATGTATGTGTAGTATAAGAAGGATGCTAGCTTTGGAGACGTACAAATGAAAAATTCAAAACTGTTGTAACATTGATTGAGGACTTATGTCATACTGCAATTAATCACAGAACAAAGTTAACAACCACATGTATGGGATCTAGTAGAACTATTTAAACACTCATTATTCCAAAAGTATGCAATCGTCATCTATGAGAGAACAATTAAAACTTGTATGTTAAACTTTGAATGAGAATAACTGGATTTAAACTTAAGATTGAATTATAATATAACTATTGTCATTGTGAACAATTTTCAAAATTCAACATTGTTGACAAACGTAGCTTTATACATGTTAATGGTTCGTATTTGACTGTTGTAGAGTCACAAACCTTGGGTGATAAACATGGCTTATGATATCATAGGAATGGTGTGTGAGATTGAGAGTGAATTTACCGTATAAATATATACAAAACGATAGTGTCATCACTATTGTGACGTCAAAAATATAAAAAGTATGGAAAGAGCTTGTCTCCCTTTAACATTTAGCCTGACTAAGTCACAATGGATGATTTCACTAGAATAACCTTTTACGAGATAAAATGCCTAAAGACAATACCACTCACATTGCTGTATTTTTATTATTTCAATCCTTCACAATATGTTTTCTTTTTAAATGTATACGTATGTCAATAAATAACATGATTTATGAGATAATGTGTAGTCAAAATACATTTTGTTATGAATTGATAGCCATTGTGCAAAATGCTTGCGACATCTCATCTCCATCAGTATGGGATAAAAATGGTTTTCTATTGAACTTAAGGTGATATGGACTTTTGTTGGTGTTTGGTTACCCTTATTGAAGGACTGTTTTTATTTGCTCCATGGAAGCATGGCTTTAATGAAAAAATGCAACTACCAAATGTAACCGGTTTTTTTTTCATGATGAATTTTACCAGATTAACATTCCCTACGCTTATAATTTTGCGAAGAGAGATAACTCATGACATGTTCAAACAAAGAAGGTAGATCACATGAGAAAATGTAGCACGTATAATATTGAACCATTTTGTAATACTTTCTCAAAAACATTAAAAACTAAAACATTTTTTATAAGTTATCAAGACACAAAGTAAAATGCTCTTGTCTAATCAATGATAAGTAACATGCCAGGGATGTCTTTCTCTTCTGTAAATTGCATAGTATCATAATATAAGATTGATGTGTGAACTCCGTTTATGATTTGTCCCTACAAGATTATCAGACTCATGAAAATATAGGTTAGGTATATCATGATAGAAAATATAATGATCAGTCAAGTTATTACGTTATAAACGTGTATGTGTGTTATCATGGTGGCAGTGTATAGTATGATTTTCTGGCCGTGGGTGAGTTTTTTTGTACAATGAATAGACCCTATAATATTATGCCTATAATATCAAAATCTAAAAAAAAAAAAAAAATAAGGAGTAAAATTGGCTTAAGTATGTTAAAGCGGACTTTGTGGACTTCACATTTGTATATAAAAATAAATCGTAAGAGGTAAACATTTGGCGTTTCCGAAACGGGTGTCTACACATGAAAAGCTAGCTTAACAGGAAGTGAAATTTCGACAACAGCACAAGAGGGAAAATAGCAAAAAATCTAAACAAATGACGGGACACAGATAATACTGCAACCAAGTATGTAATCTTTAGTTTCAGATATAACGTCAGTAAAAAATCCTATTGGTCAAATTTTGGGTCAGAAATCATTGTTTTGCATTTTTAATTATTTTTTGATGATGTAACCATGCTTTTCGCACAAGTGACATGCAAAAAAATATAATTTTATACACTTCTCATTCCTTTACAAACTTTATGTGTAAATTGCACACCCAGTGTTTATGTTTCTTGGACATGCGCCTTGTTTTCCAGAAATCTGTTAACGTCTTTAATCTGCTACCTATAGATACTATAAAGATGTTTATAGAATTAAACGTTTCTGACAAGATGACTTCCTGCTTTGCTATTATTTCATTGTTATCTCTCTTTTTGTTTTGTTAAAATATTAATTAACAGTATATAATATTTCATAGTATGGAATGTCATCAATATTATTTCAATTATAAGGATGTATACAATATTGCTTTTTATCAGCAACAATACAGGAAATAACAGTGTTATTGAATTCTAAATCGTGTAGGGGTTAATTGTTTAGCTTCCATGCCCTTATATTTTTTATCAATCATTTATGCAATTATTTGTTTAAGAATGGAAAAGAAAATCTGGTCTTTTAGCCAAGAAAAAAATGGTCCTTTAGCCAGGGTCAGTGCTATTATGCTATTATAATACTGATTAAAAATATTCTTATAAAAAGAAAAGGGCTAATCATGTTGTGATTGTGTACACTCTTTAGAGATCGTGAGTGGAAGAACGTTTGGATGAATGTTGATGATGAGGTTGCTGAGATCTTACTATATCATCATGATAGATTTACAGGAATCATTTATATATATGTACTACCAGCAGTAGCTCAGCAATCGTACTTACTGAACCCGACACGATGGCAGCAGACTGGGTAAGGTGTCTATCTAAGTGTCACAACAGACTTATATAGTTGTCCTAATGACAGCAGTCTTGTACAGTTGTCCTAGTGACAACAGTCTTGTACAGTTGTCCTAGTGACAACAGTCTTGTACAGTTGTCCTAGTGACAACAGTCTTGTACAGTTGTCCTAATGACAGCAGTCTTGTACAGTTGTCCTAGTGACAACAGACTTGTACAGTTGTCCTAATGACAGCAGTCTTGTACAGTTGTCCTAGTGACAACAGACTTGTACAGTTGTCCTAATGACAGCAGTCTTGTACTATTGTCCTAGTGACAACAGTCTTGTACAGTTGTCCTAGTGACAACAGTCTTGTACAGTTGTCCTAGTTACAACAGACTTGTATAGTTGTCCTAATGACAGCAGTCTTGTACAGTTGTCCTAGTGACAACAGACTTGTATAGTTGTCCTAATGACAGCAGTCTTGTACAGTTGTCCTAGTGACAACAGTCTTGTACAGTTGTCCTAGTGACAACAGTCTTGTACAGTTGTCCTAGTGACAACAGTCTTGTACAGTTGTCCTAGTGACAACAGTCTTGTACAGTTGTCCTAGTGACAACAGTCTTGTACAGTTGTCCTAATGACAGCAGTCTTGTACAGTTGTCCTAGTGACAACAGACTTGTACAGTTGTCCTAATGACAGCAGTCTTGTACAGTTGTCCTAGTGACAACAGACTTGTACAGTTGTCCTAATGACAGCAGTCTTGTACTATTGTCCTAGTGACAACAGTCTTGTACAGTTGTCCTAGTGACAACAGTCTTGTACAGTTGTCCTAGTTACAACAGACTTGTATAGTTGTCCTAATGACAGCAGTCTTGTACAGTTGTCCTAGTGACAACAGACTTGTATAGTTGTCCTAATGACAGCAGTCTTGTACAGTTGTCCTAGTGACAACAGTCTTGTACAGTTGTCCTAGTGACAACAGTCTTGTACAGTTGTCCTAGTGACAACAGTCTTGTACAGTTGTCCTAGAGACAACAGTCTTGTACAGTTGTCCTAGTGGCAACAGTCTTGTACACTATACAGTCTTGCATTTTAAGTCTCCGAGGTTTCCACTAACCTACGTGCCCGGTTTTTATTCCGCACGGTTCAGAATGTACAAGTGTTCCCTTAAAAATATTCAGCATTTGTAAAATACGAAACTTATTGAATCAAAGGCTAGTGCATCTTCGACATTCCTTAAGGAATGATCTATTTTCCTCTGGCTTCACTTTTTTGGTCCTATCTAAGCATCGTAGACGTATAGTGCAGTACACAAATTCTTATTCTTGCTTTTTTTTATGTGTGTCCTCTGTACAATGATCTTATTTTTTTGTTCTTTCTTCTCCTTATAAATTATGTAATTCCATGTTATTCTATAAGAAAGTATATACCAAATCAAAAATAAATTTATTAATGATATCTTATACCTTTGTTGAAGTTGTTATTTAAAACATTAAAGGGGCATCACGCGAAAGTAAGCTTTTTTTCATATTTTTTTTTCAAAATATTACATACACATATCGAGTGGGTATTCTTATGGACTACGACTATCGGATTCCGCTGACATGTATTCAAAAAATAAATAATTTCAAAATAAATAGTGGAATTCCAAAACGTCTGGCCAGACGTTCTGAATTGGGATTTCCACCTACCAACGCATGCGCAGCGAGCGCCGTTTCCATTGTAAACACTCTATCTGTTATTACCGTTACACTACGATAAGGCCTAACTACTAAGCGAAAAGTTGCCGAATGGTCAAAATATGACACAAGACTGCGTTACGGAATCATATTGAGAGATGGGAAGTATTCTAAGGAGACACTACCTGCTCTATTGTGTGTATGTTACATATTTCTTCTGTATTACGGTAACATGCACAAATAAACCTTTGATTTGGTTTTGAGGCTACCCAAGGAGAAACTGTTTCAGTGTTCTGTTGCATAAAATGCGTGTGTAATATTAAACTTGAAAGTTTGTTTTATAATATTCTCTTTATAAAATCTCATATTTCAGTAAAACAGCACGATTTAATTATATTGCTGGATAGAAAGACATTTTCAAATACTATGTATACCATAACAGAAAAAAGTCGTTTGATTACGTTGTAAAATGGGACGTGCGACCGAGGTACATACGGCTTCAATTTGGACAACAGGAATATAAAAATTTGTTTTCACGCGTAAAAAAAAGCGATATTCATACTTAATCTATTCATTAGTGAAGGTACAAATATCATTGGGTTGCGACCCCGGTATTAAATTTGATACGAAAATATATACATAACTGGAAAAAAAATAAAAAAAAATAAAGTTATACAACATATACTTATATGTATATTCCATTCCTGCAGTTTTTTTTTAAAAAGTCACCGTCCCTTTACAAGACGACAAAAAAGATGTTAAAAGAAATTATCATAACATATTCATAACGTGTAGTTATAAGTGTTTCAACAGTTCCAAATCTGATATACATGTAGTCATGCTTATAGTGTGTCGTTATATGAATGTGTGGACTTAAATATTCGCATTCCGTGATACGTGTTAACGTGTGAAGACGCTAAAAGTTGGATAGATTTTAAATGGATATGAATGTACTTTGTATATATAGTCTGAAAAAAAAAATCTTCAAGACATTGAGTTGTAAAAGAAAATCGCGAACATTTCATGTCATTTTATTTTCGAACTTTTCAATGCAGCCTACATACATTTTATGAAATCATCTGAAAAGTTGGTTCGTGAATATTACCTTTTACATATATTAGGTTTGTACCATGGCCGTATTCCGTACCCATGTGTACCGGTCTCGGTCAAGTAAATATAATATAGATAATTCCTGGTGTCGATCGATATATGGTGCCGATATGCCGACAATTATTCTTCATTTGAATATCGGCATGTGTGCAATTGATGTCTAATTTCAATGTGAATGTGATTCAATAAGTTTATACACGGACTTTGTCTCTGTTTCATCAGCCGTATACATTACGCGTCCCCTCCCGTATGGCCCCTTCCGTCAAACTGAGCAGGAAACATGCGGCACACCTGTCACGTTGCGTCATCCCCGCTATTTTTATCTGGGCTTTCCCGAGGAATGCGATTTTGTAAGTGGTCATTATAGACATTCTGAGTGGACTTTTGAATTTGGGAATAACAGGAAAGTATAATTAGTAGTGCAGACGCCATGTATATTCAAGAACAGGCATTAAGGCTTTCGCGGGATGCCCCTTTAATTATTATAGGAATCAGATCTGGAACTGAATGAAATATTTATTATGCTTTGTTTAAGTTGATATATATACCATTATATTGCAATAAATCATACAGCAAACTATAGATATACATTTGCTACAGAAAAAGCACTATTGCATAAATATTAAACTTGCTGCATATGTATGTCCTTAAGGTCAAAAAAGGAGATTGAAAGAAAGAGAAAAAAACATAGAATGAAACAAAAAGTATAAATAAGTCTTGGAAAAATAAACAAAAATGAAATGAAGCACACCAAACAAAAGCGCGCATAATTCCAGAAACACAACCGAAATACAATATTAAGGTTTATAGACCATGACGATTTTAGGTTTCAATGAAAGTAGCATGGTACATCTTAAATCTTTTTTTACATTTCAAATACGTTTTTAAACAGGTGTCAATAAAATAGTTCACAATCTCACTTTGCAGAAATCTGAAACAGCTTTACCACATGTTAATGTCAAAAACTGTTTCATTTCTATGAATGGTATGGCCAATGGTCTATTTTCTATTGATAATTTTTCTTGGTGTTTTTCATGAACTCTTTTCTAAGATAGAGTTGCTGGTTCTAAAACAATCCGCAGATAGAGAAACGTCTCTCCGTACAATCAGCACTGGTGAGACCTGTCTGTGTCAACATGACACAGTGCCCTTGACTGGGGTCAGGGTTGCCTGGAGACCAGAGGGCGCTGTTAATCTGTTCGCCGTCACTGTACTGCCATTGTGGGGAAACATACATCCCGGACACAAACAGCTGTGAGTGGTCAAGGCCTGAAAATAAAGAAAAGATGATATATTTATGTCGTACTTTATGTTCCACGATAATGAGTGTTTGATAAAACCGCCAATAAAATATAAAAAAAAAAAACTAATATTCTTCTTTTACTGATCATTGCTAAGTAATTCAAGCGTCACAATGTATAGAAAATGAGCAAATATGGACACACTGTCAACGAAATACCCAAATATGTCTCTGGTCGTAAAAAAAACATAGGGTAATTCGTGAATGACTTAATTATCGTATAACCGTCGCTGGCTTTTCCAGGCACCGGCGGCAACTTTGCAAGCGGTCGTATAATCTTTTAAATACAAATAATATGCTTAAAGGCATTACAAAAGGTTGATTTTTGTGTTGAAAATTCGGTTTTTTTATAAACTTCGTAAGGCAACGAGATCACCTTGTCAAATATTTTTTGCTACACAAACACAATTAAAAGGAAACCAGGCAAACACGAAAACCTTGAACACTCGCAATGCCTCCTTGCATCCTTCGTGCAATGACATTGAGAGGGGACCACCGAATCGGCGATTTTCAAAGTTAAGATAGTTTAAAAAATCCAATCTTTTCTAAGTGTAAGATGCCTTCTTACTTAAACATAGAAATATGAAAATAAATAGAGGATATTTTACAGTGTCTTCAGTAATTCGAAATATATTTCACGAGGTGGGCTAATATTTTGATATTTTCACGAGTGCGCAGCACGAATGAATAATATCAAAATAATAGCCACACGAGTGTATTAAGTTTCGTAAAACTTAAAATATCGTTAGACTTTTAGTTTATTACATTTTTATGGCAAAATCTACAGTGGCAGCTTTTGATTTTCCCAAATGTCGTTTGTAGGCAGCGTTCTGATTGGTCAATCAAAATCAAAAGAAATTCACTAGGAAAAAATATCACTTTTATGGAATGAATAATTTTCGATATTTCCCTGGTAAAAATGTAATAAAAAATATGTCCATACCTGATACTATCATCTAACATAATATTTCTTGATCATTTTAGGGTATTTAGCAAAACAACTCTGCAGATTTTTCTTTTTGTCTTATCTTACTCAGTATGGTATTTCCAGCGATTATGTTCTGCAGACCCAACATTTCGGACTCGGAGTCGACCTTGATGAGCTGTGAGTACTGCTGTTTACAAATATCGGCAGCTGTCGTCTGATTCATGTTGATCTCGTTCACTCTGTACAGAATGGTTTCGTCCAGGACTTGGCGGTACCGAAGTGACACAAGTTTTCCTTTAAAACAAATCATATGATAGTGGTTATTTTCTCGTCGTTATGGCAACAGACGTGTCGTTAATCGTATATGTGTGTTTGTCAGTAAGTATTATAATAATGTATTACAGGTCGTACATTTAAAAGCAATTTTTTTCACATCACTGATCTGTTCAGTTATGTCATGCGGCCTTCGTTATCATATGGCTATTTTGATTTAATAAAAAATTTATCAGAGCCTGCTGTCTTCGTGCTGATATCATTTATATATTTATTTGGATGATAAAGGGCGTGATATCGGATATCATTTGATAATTTCTAATGACATGGCCGTATATCATAACTGTATGGATTATTGATGTGATAAAACATGCAGATCACGGGCTGATATCAAGGTCTAGGGCTGATAAAAGGTGTGATATCACAATAATCATATCATAACCTTTATATCACATATAAAAGAAGCAAAATAAAACTGTAATTAAACAAACTCACAATCATGTCGGTAGAGTTATGAAAACAAATTATGATTTCAACGGAACAGTTTCTTTCTCGTCGATACTTTTATTGTTTCCGTTCTATCTAGACAGTACGACTAAAACAGTAGTGAGCGTATTTAAAGTTATATGTTATTTGTATGTTATATGTACAAGATTAGCCTGGGCTGATAACAAGAATTGGCACGGTTGCCAGGACAACTGTTACATTGCAGAGGCAAAAAGCATGTTATGTCTGACTAAAGTGTAATATAATATAATATTACACATGGGTAATAATACTATTAATAAATGAAGTCTTAATGACATCAAATGATTATCTAGGTAGTGAAAATAGTATCGTCAAATACGACATTTCCCTCTAATAAATCCATTTGAAAAGTTCCTTTATATTCTAATGAATATAAGTTATGTGAGGGATATAATTTTACACTCGTGTCAATGTAATATGGAATTTGTTCAAATCCTTAAATAATTTGAAAATGGGGCTCGCTTAAAGCCTCGTGATATAGAAAATTATTGAACCTGTTTTATAATTTCCCTATTACGTTGATTCGAATTTATGAAATTGTAAAATAACCGAAAGTGATACCTTTGTTGACATAAAAGGGTGTTAGCCCATGATATGATGTTGCATATATTCCGCTCAATGCTGATGTAAAGCCGCGACAAGTTCTCTGGTTGTTGTCGAAACTAAAGGAAAGGCAGGTTTCGTCCTTGTGACACTGTTGACCACATTTTGGGAGTGAACTTGATTGAGATTCAAACAAAACGTGTTGTTCGAAGTCTGGGGACGGCAGCATCGGTAATCTAAAGAACTCTGAACGGCTTTCTGGAAAATGAAATTACTGTAAGTCGTTTTGTACATCTATTCCGAAAGTACAGAAAAAAATGTTTTTACTAAAATCAATGTAAATTTTATTTGAGATGTAATGATTGAATTGAACAAAAAAGAGATAAAATATCATTGTTTGCCTTCACAGCAAGACATTCAAATTTCTTCACTAAAATATCCAATAGGCTGAACAAACATGCCGGATAAGCATGCGACTTTACCTATACAATTATGAACGACTCTCTGAAATGGAACATTAATGCTAAATTACTGATTAATTTTAGGACATTTGAGTCACATATAGCTTCTTAAACTTATGAAGATTATTTGGGTTATAGCAGAAAAAAAATGATGTAGATTATAAGAGATAAAGTTTCCTCAATATCTAGCGATCACCCTCATCTACGCTCTCTACACCTCTTTGATATGGCATAGCAACACTGAAGGCTCTGTGTGCTCAACCCTGTTGATGAGGCAAGAACATTAGTTCTTTCCTTTGATGCAACTCAAAAGAATCCCGCGGTCGTAAATCGATAACAAATGAATGGATTTGTAGTCGATTGTCGCTCCTTTATAATCAATCACCCTAACGATTACTTGGGTGTTTTAACACGAAACAGGAAACAAATTAAACTGCTTTCTCTTTGTCTTTATTTCTGGATATCGAGGATGGAGATAGTTTAACGTTTTTTGCATCTTAGTTCTAAATTTTAATAGCCATTTTAAGTATGTAAAGTAATTCAATATATTCCAAAGATAATGAAATCATTAAATGTAAACTTTTAAAAAGAATTCTGAATCTACCCACACTGTAATTTTGTTCATCAAAATTCCTTGTTCTCATAGTATCCTATCTGTAATATTGATGGAATGTAGTTCATGTACCCATAAATTTGGGTACTTTTTGTCTGTATTTTATGGGTGGAGGGAACCCAAACATGGAATCCTGGATTCTAGCATATCCAAAATGATTTCCTTTGAAAAACAATATGATTGATAAACTGATAAATATTATGACTCTTAAATTTCGTTCTTACTGCTAAAACTGCTAAATGTGTAGAAGCTTTTTCATAGTGTTTAATATCTCGTATATTTAAAGCAATTTGCTACATTTTTAAAAATATGTATGGTTGGTTAACAGTATATGGAGGGTACACGACTCGTGTTTGTTGGATAAGGAATTTGTTTCATTTGAGTTAATTATTTTTTTAAGTGTTGCTAAAAAACAAGAGCTTTAGTGAGTGGCTTTTGTAACTTAAAAAAAAATAATAAACGAGAGTGAAATTAATTCCAAATCCAATAACCACGAACGTGTGACCTGTTTCTACCACAATGATATTATGATTTCAAGTCGACAGTGACAGAGTTGTTTTCTTGAGTGAACAGCGGACTACATAGTGTATTTTCGCGAAAACAAGTCTTCGGTATATATATTCCCGCCAAGTTGTGACGACGTCAGCAATCGATGACGATGTGAACATTCCGCACGTGACATTGAACCACGTGATTTCTGGTCAAAATTCAACTTATCAACCAATCAAAAGTCCAAAAGGTAATATATCACTCGTGCTATATAACATATATTTATCCAACAGTCACCAAGTTTATTAAACAGTCTGAGAGCGGAATAACAAAGGGTTTTGTAGTAGAAATACATATAAATATGTGTGTATGTACTGCAGAGTTACAAATAGGAGAAAAATAATATAGGCAAAGCCTGTAATTCAATTCTATATCTTATGAAATAGAATTTGATGACATTTAATGTCATCAAATTTTATCGTACGTTCTATTGTTTTTAAAACAATAGCACGTACACAATTTGGAAATTACGAAACGGTAATTAAATATGAACGGAATGATAGGCAGGGATAGATATTATAAATGTAATTGCTTGAGAATGGCATATGTTGCATACCTGTTTCTTCAACGTTGTAGCAACCACTGACGTCGAAGCGGAGACTCACGTGATTTTTAAAACTTCTAGGATTGATACGGAGGTACACTGCTGTGATACTGGGGACGATACTCGACCTGACTACAGTGTTTCTGTCAGTATTTCCGGTAAATAACTGAAAGATATATGTTAAAAATAGGACAGACTCATATTACGAACATTAATAGACGAACTTAAGTAAACAAATCGACCAACAAGAAACTATTAAAACCTTATGGTCATTTTGATGTGAACACTTGTGATTTTTTAAAATTGATATATATTTAGTTTAGGTGAGTCTAAAACTTTCAATTTCTGATCTTGATATAAAAATAGAGATACATATATTAGAACAAAAATCGGTGAAGTAACCTAGCTCATTACACAGGCATACATTGGAATTTGAATGAGATACCCCATCACATACACGACTCCACTGACAAAGATAGAATACCGCAGACAATTCTTAAGAAGTGATGAGGTACCTTTGGTTGCTGGCTTGATGATGTCACATTTGTCCACGTGATGCCATCGATACTGTACAGTACGTTATATGTCTTTACCCATTGGTTATATGTATTGCCTTTTCGCCCCTGTACCATTACTGCATCAACGTCTGTTTTTCTTGGGAAACGAACCTGGAATTATAAGAAGAGGTACGTATTTTATTTATTTATTCATTTTTATTTATAAAGCAACAATTTAACACAGTTTCCATAACATATACGTATTTGACTCGGTTTTATTATCACTACAAACAAAACTAGTCATTACAAATACTGGTTGGTGTTGGTATAACAAACATGGCTATAGAATCACTTGTATGTCTCTTCTACAACAAAAATGTAGACATTGTATGTCGCTTGTACAACAAACTTGTCGATAGCAAAGTAAAAATACAGCGGAATTTTAGTAGAGTTTCAGCAGAATTTCAGTTGAGTTAACAGCGGGTTTTAGCAGGGATATAGCATTGTTAAAAAACACTGAACCCTGCTGAATTCCTGCTCCACTCTTATCTTTAAAAAAGTTGGTTTACTTCATAGTATCTTCAGCAGGATTTCAGCACGAAAACAGCAGGCTTTAAGCGTATCAAATATTTCAATGAGCTATACAGCAGGATTTCAGCAACAAAGGCGAGATTTCAGCGGTTATATACATTTCGCAATATTTCAGCGGTTATATCGGGTAGCAGTATTTCAGCGGACAGTACAGCCGAAATTCAGCGGTTATATACATGTAGCAGTATTTCAGCGGACAGTACAGCAGAAATTCAGCGGTTATATACATATAGCAGTATTTCAGCGGACAGTACAGCAGAAATTCAGCGGTTATATATCAGGATTTCAGCGGTCAATACAGCGCGATTTCAGCGGATATATAGCAGGATTTCAGTGGATATATAACAGAATTTCTGTGGACAATACAGCAGGATTTTAGCAACACAAAAGCGGGGTTTTTGCCAGCCTCTCATTTCATTAGATGCATATAATTAAGCAATACATCGAGATTTAACTTCTCACATTAATTCTATTATAACAAATCTGGAAAAGACTCATGCAAGCACTACAACCTTTCAACAGGATGAATCCCACTGATTGATTTCATTCTTACAGTCACACATGTTAATCAGTTTGAATTTTGTATAAGACTAGAACCAATGTACTGTAGCTATCTAATCAGTTAACAAGTAAATAAAGCCAAAACAGATAACCACAGCAGAAGGCAGTGCCTCTTTTCAAAACATTGCAGAAGATGATACCTCGTTCCAAAAGTAGACACATTCTTCACATAATCATGTATTGTTAATGTGTAAAACATACCCTTTGTCACTTTTAGCAGAACCAATCTAAATCTAGACTATGCTAACCTACTGGCAAAACTGAAAACAATATGGAGTCCTTAAAATATTCCCTCCAGAATTCCTTTCATTTGGTACAGTATGATGTAAGGTTGATTTCGGGTGGCTGACTGAAAGGCTTGATTTCATTGGCTGGTTAAGTGAATAAGGCCGCTGAAATTCTACTGTACAATATTTGATAAATATATTTGATACAGCAGGGATTCAACGGCCATTAAAAATCCTGCTGCATTATATTTTTAAAACAGAGAGTTTAAACAGCAGGGATTCAGTTCCGCTGTATTTTAGTAGCGCCGTTGTAATTGAGCAGCGCCGCTGTATTTTAGCAGCGCCGTTGTAATTAAGCAGCGCCGCTGTATTTTAGCAGTGCCGTTGTATTTTAGCAGCGCCGCTGTATTTTGACTTGGTTAGAATCACTTGTATGTCGCCAGTACCACAAATTTGTCTATAGAATCACTTGTATGTCGCTATACAACAAATTTGTCTATAGAATCACTTGCATGTTGTTAGTTCAAATAATTGGGAAAATTTCAGAACGGCTAGAAATGAAGTGATAAACCTAGTTAGAGAAGCTAAAAATGACTATTGTGTAAAATTACAACATTCACTCCGTGACCAATTTGACCTCCTGGTAAATGTTGGAAAATTGCTGGATCTGCCATACATTCAAATAATGTATCAAATAATCTTCCTCCTCTTTCTGAAAATAATAACTAAATACACCATCCATTTGAAAAAGCTAAATGTCTAAATAACTACTTTAGCTCAATATCAATTTCTTCTATAAATCTTGAACTCCTCTTGGAATCTTGGAAACAGCTAATATTAAAGCCATATGCAAAGAGAAAGGTTGTCAAAATGATGTCCTTAACTACAGGCCAATATCTATTACATCATGTTTTAGCAAAAATTGTCGAAAAAGTCATTTTAAAATATATGTTTAACTTTATGAAAGAATGTGTTATCATAACGATATAACAGTCATGCTTCCTACCAAAAGACTCAACTATGAACCAATTTCTATCTATATATGACACTATTATGAAAAACTTAAATAAAAATAATGAAATAAGATTTGTATTCTGTGATGTTAGTAAGGCATTTGATAGAGTTTGGCATGAGGGTCTACTTTTTAAATTAGAATCATATGGTATAAGAGGGAAAATATTACAATGGTTTTATAATAATCTTTCTGATAGAACACAAAGAGTGTTAACAGAGGGGTTTTATTCAACTTATAAGCATGTCAAAGCTGGAGTACCCCAAGGCTCGGTCCTCGGACCGTTTCTCTTTTAAATTTATATTAATGATATAACTGAATGGGTTACAAGTAAAATACAATCTTTGCGGATGATTCCTCTCTGTATGAAGTAGTAGACAATAACCAAAATGAAATTGCAGTAAAACTAACTAATGATCTGGGTTCTATTAATGTTTTGGCAAAAAAGTGGGATATTAAATTTAACTTATTGATAACTGAATCAGTATCTTTTTCAAGAAAAAGAGAATCATATCATCCAGATCTTTTATTTTGTAATGAAAGTGTAAATAAGTCACAAATTCATAAACATTTCGGATTAAATTTAAAAGTGATGAGAAATGGACACACCATATTGATATTATTTAAAAACTATCTTCTACATCAGCTGCTTGCCTCGATATGTACTTAAACTACGACCAACATGGACAGCTTACTACTAAGCTATACGATAACCGTGATTATTTCAATTTTCCGATCGTGAACTTTCCATTTCTTGATAGTAACATCCCTGCTTCTCCAACCTATGGTGTTTACATATCGCAGTTGGTTCGATATTCTAGGGCTTGTTCTAAATATCGTGCTTTTCGGTATCGATGTCGACTGCTGACAAACAAAGAACACGGGGATTCGAGAGTTGCAGGTTGATCAGAACTATGGGCAAGTTTTATTGTCGCCTGTCTTACTGACAAATATTCTGTATCTTTAAGTGAAGATGGACGTTTTTGAGTATGCTCATGAATGTGTTTACTTGTTGTGGTTTTGAGAACTTGATGTTTACTTGGATGTGACAAAGATTTACAAGGCGGTTGTCGTCGATGAAGCAGAAGACGCTTACTCTTCTGGATCACCTGGTCTTTTTCTCTTGTTCTTTTGCAGGGGTGTCCATGTAAATCTTTCCTTTGTTCATATTTTGCCCCTGGTTTTATCGATTTTGAGTTTGGATTATGATTTTGTTAACGCTTTGGTATTCTCTAATTTACGTTTAATAGAGAATGAATATACTGAGAATTTTGAAACATAAATTAGATAGAAAAAGTCTTATAACAATTTATACCTCTTTTATTATACAAATACTTGAATATGGGGATGTAATATGGGATGATTGTAGTAGCCAGGATAAAAAATGTTTTAGAATCACTCTAGCTAGAGAGCATTAAGCATTATCACGGTTTTGCGTAGAGGGACCTCGCACAGTAAGCTTTATGCAGAAATTTGGATCGAAACACTCTGTTATAGAAGAAAAACAAATTTTTAATAATGAGTCGCCAGATAATTTAGAAGACATCATTGAGCCATACATTTTCAATAATGCTAATTTAAGTTATCTTCTAAGAAATAGTCGTGTTTTTAATCCCCTACTTTGTAGAACTGAGAATTATTTTAACAGTTTTTCCCTCATTGTGTAAAGTTTAATCTTTTATAAACAAAAAATATTAAAGCAACTTCCCTGCAACAATTTGATAAAATCATAAAATCTAAAAATGTAATCACCAAGAATGAAATTTCTAGCACATTTGAATACAAAGGTTCAAGAAAGTGTAATATTTTAATCTGTCAGCTTAATAATCTTGCTAACAACGTGAAAAGTGATTCATATATTGACTATCTGAATGACACACCAGCATGTAGATGTGGGCATGGAAATGAAAATGCTTTTAATTTGATATTCGAATGCCCGCTCTATAGTGACATTAGAAGACAATTAATACAAAACATTTCTCAATTTTCTTCAACATATATCCATGATTATTATAGTTTAAAAACTCTGTTAAGTGGGTACAAGAAATGTAGCGAAGATACCAATAAACACATCCTGCAAAACATGTGATTTTATTCGAAAAACAAATAGACTAAGTAAGTGTCATTTTATTGATAATATTGTCACCGGTGTAATTTGTTTTATATATTTAGGTATACCTCCAGAATACTCTGGAACTTTACTGGACTGAATTGGAACTCGTGATTATTACTGTTTTAAAATTTAAGAGAACCAACTCCAATAATAGATACTTATATCTGCAGTCTCCATTTTAAATCAATATCATATTCTGAAATCCTAAAAAAAATCTTTCTTGGTAACCTATCCTACATATCCAGTGGTTGGATGGTTAGCGTGTTGATACACAAGGACTTGTATTCCTTGAATTTATGTGGGATTGGTTGTCAACAAATGTACATAATTTTAATAATGGATATTATCTAAAACATTTACAGAAATGATTAAGTGATAATTAAAAATTAATATTTATTTCATGAACTAAATTAAAGATATCCCCTTCCACTGTGTATTTGGATTACTTTGACAGAATATGTGTATTATTGTAAATGTAAATATGAAAAGAAATATTTTACACCTCGAAGTGAGTAACACAGATAATTTTCAGTAATTAAGTTAACGTCCACATAGCCTGGAATGACAACGAGATACAAAAAATACCTGTATGTATTGCTGGTCATTGACAATTTCAGCGCACCAGGATGAGGCACCATTCGATTCTGGATGTTTAAAATGTAGTCTACCGTTTTGAGGCACGCATCGTGAACCATCACCCCATACACTTGAAGCGGTCAATGCCGAGTTCTCTACACCATACAGTCCAGACACGAGGTACTCCGAACACAAAGTCTGGTCTGAACAAAAAACAAATATACATAAATATAGGTCAAAAGTTAAATTGAGATTTAAAAATTAGGCTTGAACCTTTTTTTTATGTTATGGAGGTATAACAAAACAAATACAGAGTGTATAATGAGATAAGAGTCCACTCGTGTTTTTTGTGTTATACCCCCATTTCATGAACAATATATTCAAACTAATCATATAATTCAAACTATACTATATATTGATGAACCTTTTTCTCTTACAAATTAGTACGCTAATACATCAGGCAATCAAAGCGACGTTTTAAACGGCAACGTCATTTCTTTTCTAGATTATGGGCTGTTAATATATTTTTTGAAGCCAATGGGCATACAATTCCTCAAACATGGTCACCCTCTTATAACGAACATACGTTTAACATACTTTAACTCCATGTGTATAAACGGTTACTGATATTTGCATGTGTGCTTGTATTTACCGTAATTGATGTACTAGTGATAATGAGTGAATACATAATCATTTGTTTTGTTTACTAGCATTATCATAAGGGAAACATTAACCATTCAAGTCTATCTTTATCAAATAAAGAAAAATATCTGCCACACTCCATTTTGGCGTCCATAACAAGTGTATGTCAATTTGAAATATAGGAACTATGTCTGTTATACTGGAGGTATGGTAGTGTAATGGTAGGACGCCGGGCTCGTGATCGAAGGGTTGCGAGTTCGGGTCCCAGCCACAGTACTTGTGTTGCATCCTTGAGCAGATAATTTACAAAGCGTGTTCCAGTCTACTCAACTGTCAAAATTGAGAACAGGGTTGGGCAGTATTTAAAATTGTAAATTGCTAGCTATGAGCGCCGAAATGGCAGCACAAGTTGTATGCTTCTAAATGAGTTTAGAACGATATTGGTTGGTTGCTAAGGACCTATTACCACGGATAATAATGTGTTATCCGCTTTGAGACAACTTTAAGGTTGTGATAAAGCGGTAAAAAAAGAACTTCGAAGTATTGTTATTAGTATCCTCAATACCAGCAACGAAAAAGAAGGGGGTGCCAATTGGGACTTTCTCTTGGCTATAACTGTTAAATATCAGTTTTGTATCAGTAAATGTATGCGCTTATATCTTGATACGACATGAAAATAAGATCAACCAGGAGACCGTACGAAGATATAATTGTGTACAGATGGGGACCAAAACCACTATTGGTCTTCCATTTATGCTGTCAACGTTTCGTCATATTATCTATGATTTGATTTATGTTTTACTATACACTTTCATCCAAAGGTATTGTTACAAACGCTGTGTACCGATTAGCCATTAGCAAACAAAACAAGAACACAACTGATGCAATTTCCTGAAGAAAGTCAACGTATCAGTGCAATGGGCATTTTATTTAAAAAATACCTAAGTCCTGGAAGTTGCAGGGAGGGTCAAGGGAGGAGTCTATTTTATGGTCGCCATCTTGATCTCATCAAGAAATATTCTGTATCTTTGTGTGATATGAAGATGGCCGTTTTTCAGTTTGCTTGTTAGTGTGTTTACTTGTTGTGATGACAATGATGACTCGGTTCTCATTTTGAGGATTGATGCTTACTTGGATGTGACCAAGATTTACATGGCGGGTGTCGTCGATGAAGCAGAAGACGCTTACTCTTCCGGAACACCTGATCTTATTCTCTTGTGCTTTTACGAGAGTATCCATGTAAATTTTTCCTTTGTTCCTATTTCGCCCCTAGTTTAATCAATTTTGAGTTCGGATTATGGTTTTGTTGACGCTTTGCTATTCTCTTATTTTTTTTGATAAAGTTCAAAATGACCTAAAATTCTTTTTTCTTATATTTGCTCAATAATATGGAATTAATGCAATGGGACCACTATCAAAAAATGTATTGCTGAACTGTATGTATTAAAAACCTGAAACTGCAAAAATATTGGATTTTGAGGATTTTAGTTGTACCACAAACCATACATACATGTAGTTGGGAAAATAACAAAACATCGTAAGCAGTAAATATAAAATTATCAAAAGTAATACAGACTTCCAAATTGAGTTTTTTACGCAATTTCAAAGCATTTGCAGAAAAGACATATCAGAACTTTTGGATGGCAGTGTATGTAAGAACCATTAAATAGTTTAACCATAAATGCAGTTATAGGAACTTCACAAAATTGCAATAAATGGTGGTAAAAAAGAGGTAATTGAAGGTTACTTTTATTTTGCAATGTTCAGTTGTTTTTCTACTGAAAACACATCTTTTATGAATAAAACGAAAATAAGGGATTAGAAAAAATAATCACCCGCTCAATCAATGCTTAAACCCTCATTTCTCAGAGTGCTTATCAGAACATGTTGCTTAAGTCCAAACTATGTGTATTCAAAACATGAAACTGATCGGTCAAAGCCACCAGGAAGGCCAAACTGGTACCCTTCCTTACTTGTCTGTAATGAGTATTTGTTTTGTATGTACAATATGACACTGATTGATTTGCATATGCGCTATCAAAGACCATATCATATATACCCGAAACGCGTCATTTCCACCCAGCACAGGAAATATCCCTTTCATTTCCTTATCGAAACCCTTTTTAGAAATATCAAATTTCAACATGGTAACGTACAAACATTTTGGATACAAATGATTCTATCACAATACCATGTGTTATTCCACTCTCAGACCATTGTATAAACGTGCTGACTGTTGAATATATGTTATATATTTACACCTCTCCCTTCTTGTGCTTAGTAAACTCTGACTGCGAATATATTAGCGTATACGCAGTGAAAAAAGGCTCGGCGGATTGATATTTGTTCAAATATGGCGTCATTCACGCTTCAGAAAAATAAGTATTCGCTGTCGGCCATTGTTTGGTTCCTACAAGATTTTGAAACATGGAACATATATTGAATCAATTTCCTGTGATTAAACAATAAATAGTTTCTAGCAAACTTTTGATTCGTAATGATGCGCATTCGAAACTCTTTGACGGTAACGCAAACATGGCGGCCCCCTGCAGTTGCGACGTCTGACGTCGGACCGCGTCACAACCAGATCACCGTGTCAATGCGTGTACATAACGACCGTTATAAATAAAGAAATAAATTCGACATGCTAGACATATTATTTAATACCAAATTTACATATGATGTTATGAAGGAAAATAGTTGTGTTCACTGTGTATTTTCTAAGTTTACCAATATATTGATAAAATCCAATTGGACTATATTATCTTAGCAAACACGTCCATCGTAGTTACCATCTTAGCCACTCGCTTCGAATGTTTTTTCTTCGTATAGCACTTGAAAATTAATAATGGTGTAAATATAAGGATTGTACCTCATTTTGACTGCGTATACGGTAGTATGCCCGCAGTTGGCAACGAACATATTCACTATGGAGCGCTAACGCGCACCATAAAATATGTTCGTTGCCAACTGCGGGCATACTACCGTATACGCAGTCAAAATGAGGTACAATCCTTATATACCACTAGTGGACTTTTGATTGGTTGGGTAGTTGAACTTTGACCTGAAATCACGTTGTTCAATGCAACGTGCTGATTGTTGACGTCGTCATCTAATGTTGACGTTGTCTAAATTTCGTGGGAATATATACGAGATGATGTGTTTTCGCGCAAATATTCTGAGGTTCACAGAAAAAAACATTGCCACTGCGACTTAATATAATTACGGTAGAAACAATTCACACGACTCGTGGTTATTGGATATGGGATTTATTTCACTCTCGTTATTTATTTTTTTAAAAAGTTACAAAAGACACTCGCTAAAGCTCGTGTCTTAATCAACTTGAGTGAAATACATTCCCTTTCCACCAACCGCTCGTTGTGTTACCTCTATATATCTGCACTAAAATCGAGAAATAAAATGTTTATCAACCTCCATACAGGCCACGATGTAGACAGGTAAATCAGGAACACGTGTTTTGGAGTCTGGATGAATGAACCTTTATTTAAGGTCTAAATGCAAAAACAACATATAAAATATGTGGAAGCAGTAATCCTGTAAGAGGAAATATATCAACATACGTAATTCTACCATTAATGTTTAACTGATATGCTAATTAATGCAGTATCTTATCTTATCAATAATCAATAATTTGCAATTACCTGAAAGAGTGTGAGATACATTCCAACCAATAAAAGCAACTTCAACGAAGAGAAGTATTTTTCTTAATTGTATATCCATGTGTAATCCGCAACTGCCACAGCTGATGAACAACACACACCCGACCTCTAAGACTGCGGCCTAGTGGTTCATAACGGTTCGGTTAGAATGATTTTCTGACTTAGTTGATCAATGTTCAGCATTGATTTGTTTTCACAGATTGTTAGAACTTAAAATGAAATATTCAACATGTAGATATATTGTCTATCACTGCGACTAATTACTTTTTGTTCGGGTTGGGCGCTTGCGTATAGTTATAAAGTGTGTGAACTCAATTTTGTAAATCGAAAGGATTTTGTTAAAAGGATTCTTGTCGATAACATTTGCTGATATATATTATTATCCTTTTCATTTATTTAAGTCACATCAGTGAATCTTGGTGTGATGATGGTTGAGTAGGATTTCGCCGTTTGTATGACATCAGTAAATATTGGTGAGATGATGGTTAAGGATGATTTTGCCGTTTGCATGACATCAGTAAATATTGGTGAGATGATGATTAAGGAGGATTTTGCCGTATGTATGACATCAGCAAATGTTGGTGGGATGCTGGTTTAGGAAGATTTCGCCGTTTGTATGACATCAGTAAATATTGGTGAGATGATGATTAAGGAGGATTTCGCCGTTTGTATGACATCAGTAAATATTGGTGAGATGATGATTAAGGAGGATTTCGCCGTTTGTATGACATCAGTAAATATTGGTGAGATGATGGTTAAGGAGGATTTTGCCGTTTGTATGACATCAATAAATGTTGGTTAGATGCTGGTTAAGGTTAATTTTGCCATTTGTATGAAATCAGTAAGTATTTCTGTGTCCAATGCAAGAAGAGTTGCAATACTTCTTAACAATAATTTCGAAGTCAAAGTGATAAGAGAAAAACAAGATAAAACTGGGAATGTTTTAGCATAAGATTGGAAAATTGAGAACTTTAATATCAATATATGGACTTAACGTTGATATTTAGCTTTCTATGATATGGTGGAAACGACACTACATGATGTTGAAATTGATAAGTGTATCATACGCGATGATTTTAAAATTGACGGAATTCAATAAAGTAATTTATAAAAGGACTATGGAAATGCAATCACTCTTTATTACATGATCAGGAATATGTTGATATTATCAAAATCTAACATTCAATTGCAAAACTTCCTCCCTGTATACTTTTCTGATATGTAAACAAATATAAAATTCTGATATAGAGATTGTTATACAAGATCATCCTTTTTTTAATCTTTTTAAATGAAATTTAGAGGTAAAAATCATTTCATATATGTCATATTTAAGAGACAATAACATTAAAGAGAAGTATATATTATGGAAAAAATAGATGTTCTTGAAAATCAAAGTGATATGGATTTCGATAAATAACAGGTAAGTAAATCAGAATTAGAAGACATTTGAATGCATACTATTAAGGGAAGTATCATTGGGATTGAGGTAGGAGAAAAACGTACATATTTTTTTGTAAAAAATATGGAAAAATAGAAATTTCACCTCTAAAACTTTTGTAAAAGTACATCTGGAGAAATCATCACCAAACAGGATGACATTCAAAGAGAAACTAAAATATTTTATGGAGACTTATACGAGGGGTGTTCCAAAAATAATGTCACTTGCATCGGTGCTCATATAGCGGAAGTGCTTTTGTTCATTTTAATTTGCTCTGCCCTTCAAAATACTCTCCGCCAGCCAGAACACACCTTTTTAGCAGGTCAATCCATTTTTGGAAGCATTTTTCATACTCTTCAATGGGTACACCCATCAGACACTGATAAACAGCAGAACCAAGGGCATTTCTCGAATTGTATCTTCTTCCAGATAAATGATATTTAAGTTTTGGAAAGAGAAAATAGTCGCAGGGGGCCAAGTCTGGCGAATACGGAGGGTGCGGAAGGACGGTAACCTTCTCTGACTCCAAAATGTCAGTCACAATACGTGCCTTGTGAGCGGGTGCATTATCATGCAAAAGTCGGACATACCTAAGTCCTGCTTTGGGGTGGCGACTTTTATAGTAGTTCTTCAACTTTCTCAGAACAACGTTTTTAAAGAACTTGCCTGTGACCGTTCTGCCTTTTGGCACCGGGATTCGAATAGCTGGACCCTTATTAGTGAAATAATAGCATACAAAACCTTCTTTACCGTTCGTATTTGTTTGGCAATACTTGGGCGTCTGGCATTTTCAGTGGCCCATATTCGGTTGGCAACCTTCGCTTTGGTTCAAAATAATACACCCAGGTCTCATCACCAGTGACTATATTATCAAAGGCCTTTTTACTATATTTTGGGAACATTTTGAGAAGTTATTTTGCCATTGTTACACGCGTCTTCTTTTGCTCATCCGTTAACAAATGGGGTATCCATCTTGCATATATCTTTCTAACTTTTAGGTGTTTCTTCAAAATTGCATGAACTCTTGCTAACGACAAGTTTGTCATTCGAGCCAATTGTCTTACGGTGAATCGAGCATCAGTTTGGAGGATATTTCGGATTTTTTCTATGTTACCTTTGGTCGTAGTTGTTGCATCTTTCAGTTGCTGCACTATATTTACCTACCCAACTACAAACAGTCCTGTGAGACATTTGGCCCTCCCCATAAATGTCACACACCTCGCGGTGAATATCTACAGTCTTTATGCCGAGTAATGACCTACCTTTTATATAGGCCCTAATTTCAAGAACATTATCAGCTCGTTTTCCTGTCATTTTGTGTCTAGTCTAACGAAAAGGCTATGAAATAATGTACACTGTACCGAGGTCAGTGAACGTGTGGACGAGATATTTACCTGTGTCACGAGCAAGTGATCACTCAATCGACACGAGGTGGTTAAGTGCATAAATTGCACGATTTCCGCGAAATAAAGCACAGATGACATTATTTATGGAACACCCCTCGTACACTACAAAGCATACATTTGATCATTTAAATTTAGATATCTGTTGAAAAATTGTTATGCTTCAAAATTGGATGCTTCAGAATTAAAAAAAGTTTTGAAGGTTTAATTACTCTTAAAGAGGCATCTGTTACACTCAAAATCATGAAGAGTAATACAAATCCATGGTCTAATGGCTTTGCACCAGATTTTTTAGAAATTATTTTCGAATAGTTTGGGAAACTTTGCTGATCGGTGTATTAATTTAATTAAGTTGTAAATATAATCAATTATCTGTTACACAGAGACAGGGTATAATCACAATCTTACCTAAGGGAGATAAACCCAGACATTTTCTCAAAATCTGGCGACCTTTTTGTTTATAAAATTGCATCTGGCTCTATAGCAAACTTTATGAAAAGTGTCTTAAAACAATTATCAATTTAGATCAGACAGGGTTTCTGTCAGGACAGTATATAGGCAAAAATACAATATTAATGTATGATATTATACAATATATAGAAGGCTTTGATATCCTAGGAATGCTTTTTGCAAACAATATTCTGTATCTTTAAGTGATATGAAGAAGGACGTTCTTGAGTATGCTCATAAGTGTGTTTATTTGTTGTGATTGACAATGATACTCGGTTCTCAGTTTAAGAACTTGATGTTTACTTGGATGTGACAAAGATAAGCATGTTATTTTTTCTTTGTTCATATTTTGTCCCTGGTTTAATCGCTTTTGAGTTTAGATTATGATTTTGTTAACGCTTCGGTATTGTCTAATTTTTTTCCTGATTAGCATCAGCATATGAAAAATATATTTGTAGAACTTATTTAAAAGAATTTTTAAAAATGACCCTTATGGCGGCCATTTTGAAAATTAGTATTTCTATGTGTTTCTTCCGCTTCACGAACGGCCAAATTGTTTTGATTTTTTGGACTTGACTGATCATTTAAAATCGTTATTGTGTCGCCATTGTTCATTACAGCTTGTTCATTTTTTTCTGTACAACTTTTTTATGTTCATTATAAAGCAACTGGTATGCACAATGATATCTTTTGACATTTTGGGTATTTTTTTAAGATATTCGGTGTTATTGAAGCGATTTTGATTTTTGACTCAAGAATAGTGAAAAAACAAAACAGCATTTTACACATAAATCACGGGCTTTGTTCATTTTGGTATCTTTGATTGAGCATTGCACAAACACAAGTTCACTACAAAATATTTCTTTTTGCATTTTCTGCTATGCAATGAATTCCTTTTTCAAAAAATGCTAATACGAAAAAAACGTTTGCCGTCAGAAAATTTCGACTTTTCCAAAAAGAAGATTAAGGAAAGTATTGGTTTGTAGGACCGCAGTAAATCTTATTGTGATTGTAATTCAGAAGAGTATTGGTTTGTGGGACCGCGGTAATCTTGGTGTGATTGTAATTAAGAAGAGTATTGGTTTGTGGGACCGCGGTACATCTTGGTGTGATTGTAATTAAGGAGAGTATTGGTTTGTGGGACCGCAGTAAATCTTATTGTGATTGTAATTAAGAAGAGTATTGGTTTGTGGGACTGCGGTACATCTGGGTGTGATTGTAATTAAGGAAAGTATTGGTGTGATGGACCGTGGTACATCTTAGTGTGATTGTAATTAAGGAGAGTATTGGTTTGTGGGACCGCGGTGATCTTGGTGTGATTGTAATTAAGAAGAGTATTGGTTTGTGGGACCACGGTAATCTAGGTGTGATTGTAATTAAGAAGAGTATTGGTTTTTGAGACCGCAGTAAATCTTATTGTGATTGTAATTAAGAAGAAAATTGGTTTGTGGGACCGCGGTAATCTAGATGTGATTGTACATAAGGAGAGTATTGGTTTGTGGGACCGCGGTACATCTTGGTGTGGTGTTAATTAAGGAGAGTATTGGTTTGTGGGACCGCAGTAAATCTTGATGTGGTGTTAATTAAGGAGAGTATTGGTTTGTAGGACCGCGGTAAATCTTATTGTGATTGTAATTAAAAAGAGTATTGGTTTGTGGGACCGGGGTACATCTTGGTGTAATTTAAATTAAGAAGAGTATTGGTGTGTGTGACCGCGGTAAATTAAATTATATGATTTATGTAAATATTATTTTATGTGTAATGTTATCTTTACATAAATCGTACTTTTCAACACGAAAAAAATGATCACAAATAAATTATATGATTAACGTGACGATTGCAGCTGTTACAGTCGTTACAGCCGTTACATCGAAATTAAGCCTGAAGCCCTAGCAGGCTTCATTCAATATGGATGTAACGGTTGACCATTCATAACACTATGCAAGTTAAAAAAAATACTTTTAATCCTTATTTAATGATACAAATGATAGACAATAACACTGTTATTGACTTGGTAAGTATACAATAGACCAGACTATTTGTCCCTCGGTACTGAAACCAATCAGGCGTACTATTTCATACGGCCGAAGTGACCTCGGGCAATTTCATTGTTGCGATTATTTCAAAAAGAAAATATTCTGGTCCAGTGCACACAATCTAGTAAATTACTGTATGATATTGCACTCCGATATTGCAGGTAAATAGTCTGTGTTATATAATTCATGCTGATAGGATGATATAATCAGTAATAACATGGAACATTTGCTGCATAATCGACCTTCGACTACACTGATGACCTGGTAGAGGTTTATTAGATTCAAAAACAAATAAATCATTTGACAGACGCGTCTCCTGGGGACCGAGCGAAAACATAATAAGGTGCCGTTAATGTGCTTTCCATAATGAATAATTAACTGCGAAAGTATTAATTAGGTTCCAACGGGTACCGGATCCATTATTGGAAGACTACGTACCCCACGGATAGTCCTCAAGGACTGTAAAAACTCAAATTATGTCAAAGCTCGGATAGTAGGCATTTTTATAAAAATTCTGACGCTTTTGTTCGTGTTAAACCATGCAACGCCAGTCTCACTGACTTGTTGAATATTTCAGACACGTCAGATTTTTATAATATTTCCAAATGTGGAATTACTCTACCCGAAGCTTTGAACCACTAAACTGTCAGTCATCCAATGTTGTATACGGTATTGAGTGTTCGCTTTGTGGTTTAATTTATGTGGGTGAAACCAAAGGCCAGTTACAACAAAGAATAAATGGTCATCGTTCGGCTGTTAACTGGGACGAGCATCAATGTTTGTATCAACATTTCAACCTCCCCGACCATTCTATTGTTTCCATGAAAGTCCGTATTCTGGAAAACAATTATGAACCTACAAATAATCCCACACTCAGCAATCCGTACCGTAGACATCGTGAGGAATACCATATAAGACTTCTTGGCACTGCTATGCCATATGGATGCAATGATCGTATAGATTCAGTGGGAAACTTATCGAGTCCTGGATGCAATCAAACAAATGTAATGTCTTTGTTTACCCCTCAAAGGAGACGCCAGCGTAGTCATGGCCATCGACATTACAATAGTCCGACGGAATACAACGTGAAGTTTGAAGATCTGATGGATACTTGATCTTGACCATTAGGTGTAAACCACGTCAGGACAACATTGTATTCAATTCCCCGGGCTACATTACGACCTCTGCAAATGACTCAAATAAAACATGTTCCGGGGGGACCTGTGGAAACTAGCGTCGAGACTCCATAAGATTATTGATGATGTGGCAGAAATTCGACTTTTCAAGCCTGTGCGAACGGACAGGCAAGAAGCACCGTCGACTCGACATTTCATGAAGTCTAATTTGCCAATAAGGGGATTGATGCCATTAACATCAGCAATATCTTGCACCAAAAGTCTGTTCAAGCTAACATACCACCGTACTTCCGATATAAAAGTTCACCGATTATTTCCTACAGTTTTTCTATACCTATTGCACCAAAGCTTTTCAATTACAAGCAAACATTGCAACAATTGAATATAGATGACCTTAGAATGACTCCTCCTTCAGCATGTTCATGTTCTTCATCTCAATATTGCTATGGTCCAGCTGGCCACATAGTAACGGGTAATCTGAATATTATCCCAAATATAAAGCTGCGGGAGCTTTTCATGAAAGGTCCTCAGTATCGAGAGACTCCATCAATCAATTGGCATGTGAATTTCAAGATTCTTATGGACTCGGTTGAAGATTACGCCAGACAATGGACTAAACGTGAACATGCTGAATTGGATTCACTTTCAGAGCGGGTGAAGTCTATCAGGTCCTCTATTCAGAAAAGAATAAGCAATTTGCGTCACAAAATGAAAACTAAACACAAGTCGATATTTCTTGACCCCGATGTTCGAGCAACACTCAACGATCTACATGATAAGTATGTGGTTGTGTCTACAGACAAAGCATCTAACAACTTGATCAATGTTTGCAAACGCTATTACATTCATTGCTTGAAAAAAGAACTAGGCCTGCTTGATAACCAAGGTAACCCTACTTACACATTGACCGGTTTTTCGAAAGATGAAATACTGTCCAACCATGCTTCGGTATTGCAATATTTCCAAGTACCGGTTAATGAGCAATATGCTGACCTACCTTGTCTTTATTGGATACCGAAACTACACAAGGATCCTTATAAGCAACGTTTTATCGCTGGCTCTGCTAATTGCTCGACCAAACCATTATCAAAACTTCTTACTACAATTCTTAGTACCATAAAACCAGGGCTTCAGTCGTATTGTGACACTGTGTACTCCAGAAGTGGAATTAATGGCATGTGGATTTTGAAAAACTCAAAAGATCTTTTGATCAATCTTGAACATCCCCTCTTAAAAAACGTCTTTTCGATCAAAACATTTGATTTTTCCACCCTGTACACTACCATACCTCATACAAAATTGAAGGAACGTCTCCGATCTCTTGTTATGAGAGCTTTCTTTTCTAAGAAAGGCGGACGACGATACAAATATATGGTAGTGAGCTATCTCGGAGCATACTTTGTCAAAAACACGACAAAAGCTAAGAGGAAATATACTGAAGAAGATGTAGTACGGATGATTAAATTCCTGGTCGACAACATTTTCGTTGAGTTCGGGGGAACGATTTTCCAGCAGACTGTTGGCATTCCCATGGGAACAAACTGTGCCCCACTCTTAGCTGACTTGTTTTTGTTTTCATACGAGGCTGAATTTGTGGAGGAGCTAATCAGGACAGGTAATATATATAAGATATACAGATATATCGACGATGTGCTGTCTACAAACAACAAGAAGTTTGCTGACCACGTCGATCGTATATACCCTTCTGAACTTGAAATAAAGGACAAAACATACTCTTCTAAGTTAGCTGCTTACCTCGATCTCTACTTAAACTACGACCAACATGGACAGCTTACTACTAAGCTATACGATAAACGTAATGATTTCAATTTTCCGACCGTTAACTTTCCATTTCTTGATAGTAACATCCCTGCTACTCCAACCTATGGTGTTTACACGTCGCAGTTGATTCGGTATTCCAGGGCTTGCTCGAAATATCGGGATTTTCGTGATCGATGTCGACTGCTGACAAACAAACTAACTACACAAGGATTCGAGAGATGCAGGTTGATCAGTACTACGGGCAAGTTTTATGGTCGCCATATTTGTCTCATTGAGAAATATTCTGTATCTTTAAGTGATATGAAGATGGACGTTTTTGAGTATGCTCATTAGTGTGTTTATCTGTTGTGATTGCCAATGATACTCGGTTCTCATTTTGTGAACTTGATGTTTGCTTGGATGTGACAAAGATTTACATGGCGGGTGTCGTCGATGAAGCAGAAGACGCTTACTCTTCCGGAACACCAGCTCTTGTACTTTTGCAAGGGTCTCCGTGTAAATCTTTCCTTTGTTCAAATTTTGCCCCTGGTTTAATCGATTTTGAATTTGGATTATGATTATGTTGACGCTTCGGTATTCTCTTATTTTATTGCCCAATATACGTAACTTCAGGGAAATTTTCGTGATTCTGAAAAATTCTGAAAAAAATCCAGTTGATAACCATGTTAAATTAAACCTAAAACGAAGTAAACCTGAGCGGTAACTAACAAGAAACTGTGGACAAAAAAATCCAAAGAATTGAAAATACTTCAGGTGGGCCCCACTTCAACAACAAACCGAAGGTAGAAGACGGTTCGAAATGGACGAGTGTTTACAAATAGCGTGTTTCAACTGCTGCTGTACCGGTAACCGCGAAAGAAGTCATCTTGAATATTGCTGATATCAGTTTATCTTAGCTAAATCTATACATATTATAAGTTATTTGGCTTGATTTTCGCTTCAAATTTTGCCGAAAGATACGTATATAATATATATTAGAATGAAAAAAAGGTTTGTTTGCGTCTTCTTTACATCCTTGTAATTGAACCGTTTTAGAAGAAGAAGAAGAAGAAGAAGAATGACAGTATGGTCCATTGTTTAATAACTCAACGGATACAAAACAGACATATGCCCGTTCTCGAACAGTGTTTGCTATACCATAATCCACAGACGTGTACACAATTATCAGTCCCTATCATATAATGTTGTTAAGTCTGCATCTTTTCATAAACTAATGTCTCTCGGTGTTATTAATATTTATATGAGAATCGGTTTCCGTCACCAATATAGTGTTCCAAGAGTTTAGCTAATTTGCTTCCAATTGTAATTTGATCTGTATTGGATTACAGATATGTGATAACTTTACTCATTTAAATAACAATGGCTACCTCGTTAGTCCAATTAGACTGACTATCGCATGAATGGCTAACTACTTAATACCATTTTTTGTTTCTGTATAATTTATGGACCTTTTCTTTTTCAGTAGTACCTATATAATGACACATTTCCCGGGTATTTTTCATATGAAAATTTATTAATATATATCAAAATGTACTTAAACAATTAAACTTTCTAATTAGCCATGCACACACAACGCCCTTTATATGTTCCCGTCAACAGTTTGAGGTATTCATAGCGCTAAGATATATCCACCGACTCAATACCAGTGTAGACTCTGACGATAACTTATTAATTGTCGATTCGTTACAGCACTAAGATGAACATAGATGAATCATTGAACCAAAGACAAATGCCCGAGGAATGCGTTTACAAACATAACTGTTACTGGTATAAGACAAAATTTACAAATATTCAGTATTTATTTTCATCAGTTTGGATCATTAAACATTCGAAGTGCTTGAGAAATTATTTACTCGTGCCAAATAGAACTGTTCAGTTAAATATTTTGAACCCCGTTAAATCTATTTTTAAAAAGTAAGAAACATATCCTGCTTTAATTCTTGCAAGGAGATGTCTACTTTCATTTTACCTTACCTTAAATTATCAGGACAGTTAACAAAAACTAGCCAAATATTTCATTTCACTTGCAAGTATGTCGACAATGTGATGTCTATGAATAACAAGAAGCAAAAATGTAAACAAAAGCTTTATTTTTTTTTACAAAATATTCAACTTACATAAATCACTAAACAAGACGTTTAAGGACCTAGTAGATCGTATGTTCGCTTCTGAACTTGAAACCAAGGACACAACAGACTTGAACAATCAGTTTTACCCATCGTTAACTTTGCCTTTCTTATAACCATGTTCTTATAACATCCAAATATCGACAACCTATCGAATATACATGTGACAGTTGATGCGTTATTCTATGCCTTGCTCTTAATATAAATCGTTTTCGTGATAGAACTTGGTCATCGATGTCTGAACCTAACCAGGTTCTGATATGTTATACAATCTCGGATCGACAATGACTTATTCTTCACCGAGTGGCAGTTTAAAGATACTAAATTCAGAGGATTGATCGACTTTTGGTAACCTGTTGTTGTTGGCTTTATAACGTGTAAATTCTCGTACGATACTGATGGTATTGGAATCCGTATGGAATTATCGTATCGAGAATGCACAATAGTGTCGATGCACGGTACCTCTGTAGGTGCAATGTATCCCTACAAGAAAGTGTTCGAGGCGGATAAACCATTTGATGTGACTACATTGACGAGATTGTCAGTGTGTATGCACGAGTGGGTACGGACACTGGTTCCACTAGATATAGCACCTATAATCACTTGTATTTGCCTAGCAACACCCTTTCCTGCCCGTGTTCCACGCCTAGTACGTAAGTTTTCCCCCAAATTCGATTTCTGACAATCTACCAAACACGGTTTAGTGATATCATGACTCACTGGTCTAAGTGCCAGGAGAACAGATCTGCTATACCTAAACATTAATGGGATATTAGCTTGCCATGACTGAGGAAAACTACTTGGGACGTTTTCACGTATCTGCTGCTGGTGTCCACTTGTATATTGGTCGCTTCTTTGGTGACACTCACTAAGACGACATGTATGGACTAAAAATGTCTATTTACGAATAACTGAAACTACAATTGGACTTTTACTGTATTTACAACCTAATCAGCAGAGCAGCTGAACCAAAAAACGCTCAAAGTTCTGTTGGTTAACACAATATGGCAAATTTGGGACGAGATATTAAGGCAAATTTGGGACGAGATGTCTAGTTACGTACGTACAGATCGAAAATTTGACGTAGCTCATAAATTGCTACGATTATTAGCTCTGCTACTGAAATTGTAATAATACTGTTTTTTTATAAACTGTTTCACAACAGTTGGACGCGCTCTAATATAATCAATTCACAAATAAACACCGGGACGAGACTACAATGTAGGATAAACCGAAATGGCTTATACCCAAGCCAGATGAAAAAAGTTAGGCCTACTGCGTATACGTATGAAATTACAAACTAATATCACTACAAATGTGAAAATTATAAATCAGATTTTAAAGAAGGTTTTAATTTGAAATTAGTGAAAAAATTAAGCAAGCAATTAAAGATTAAATTAACTAATTACAATTGGGACGGGTTTGCTCGAGAGACGGGATTAATTAGACAACTCGCCCAATAGTCAAAGTCTGTTTTTCCATATATACAGAATAAAAACAAGAATATCGACATATAACAGTGGAGGTTAAGAAGCAAATACCGTAAACAAAATTGATACAATACAGTTACTTGTGAAAAAAAATCCGAAAAATCCGAAAATACATGGATGTATTAACTTTCGAGTAACGCGACAATTTCGCCCAGCAGTCAAATTCAGTCTTCTGATATATACAAAAATCCGAACCTAAATAACCACAAATTTCCAACTCTTACGACTACAGTTATTGAAAATAAATAATCAGAAACTACAAAAATGATGCTATGGTAAACAACAGCCTTGTTAAAAAGGTATGTTCGTGAGAAATACGAAATTTATCAGGAGCTTACGGGAGCAAACCTTGTCAGGCGCTAACCGTAAGTCCACACAACAGACTTGTACAATCAGTTTTACCCACCGTTAACTTTGCCTTTCTTGATAGTAACATCCAAATATCGACAATCTATCGAATATACAAGTGAAAGTTGAAGCGTTATTCTATGACCTGCTCGTAATATATATCATATTCGTGATAGATGTCGGCTGCTGACGAACACACTTACGGCACTGCGGTTCGAGAGATGCATGTTGATGCAGACTATGAGCAAGTTTTATGGTCGCCATCTTGGTCTCATTGGGAAATATTCTCGAATAAAAAGGATTCTGAATAGTTATTGTCATCAACAGCATGCTTAAGCGTATATTGTTTCACTTAAACCGATGAAACGGTATATTTACTTTGATGTACGTCAGTTCAAACTGCAGTCATATCATCCTCAAATCGAGAATTGCTGGATCTAGAATAATCCGCAGATAGAGAAACGTTTCTCTGTACAATCAGCACTGGTGAGACCTGTCTGTGTCAATATGACACAGTGACCTTGACTGGGGTCAGGGTTGCCTGGAGACCAGAGGACGCTGTTAATTTGTTCGCCGTCACTGTACTGCCATTGTGGGGAAACATACATCCCGGACACAAACAGTTGTGAGTGGTCCTGGCCTGAAAATAAAGATAATATAACCATGTCATAGTCCATGTAACTAATGTAATCATTTGATTAATCTGTCAATTAAATAAAAATAACAAATTGTTCAACTTTTATATAATTTCTAAATATAATGTTGTCGTCGAGAAAGCATTCGACGTAACTGTTTTTTCTGGATTAATGGATTGTCCATTACATATCCCGAACAGGTAATTCGGCTGATTCTCATGCTGGTACTTGTGGCGTGGTCGGGGTATTTTTACCTTCTCTCTATTTAAGTGTCTGAGAGCCGATTCTTTGTGAGATTTAACCGCTTGACGAATCAAGCTGGAATTTGGCAATTATTTTCATTATAGGGTTGAAAAAAAATATTTACATAAAACGAAAATTGGAAGATTTTGTTTATTTTTTTTTAATGATTTATATTTTGCTATATAATCTATTTATATATGGTTATAATCCTGGCCACAAGTGACTGTGGGTTCTCATATAATTGCACAATCGATTTCCATTTAAAAGCAGGCACAACCCTGTGTCTTATCTTACTCAGTATGGTATTTCCGGCGATGATGTTCTGCAGACCCAGCATGTTGGACTCCGAGTCAACCTTGATGAGCTGTGAGTACTGATGTTTACAGATATCGGCAGCTGTAGTCTGGTCCATGCTGTTCTCGTTCACTCTGTACAGAATGGTTTCGTTCAGGATTGGGCGGTAACCAAGAGACATGAGCTTTCCTTTAAAACAAGTCATATAATAGTGACACTCTCGTCGTCGTCATGACAACATACGTATGTATCACTAACATGTAACAGGTTTAGTCATAAATCAATACTTCATTATTAGGGCTTAATATTTTTGTCTAATTAAATTGTATATTTAGTCTTGTAAAACGTCAATTGTTTTACATCATTGAAATGTAAAACAGAGCCGTTTTGACTCCAGTGTGTAACTTAGTAGCAACAACGGAAACTTACAGAACATCAAATTTGCGCTAGTGTATAAGAAGTAGATTCATATGGATATCACACTGGCAAAATGACTAGATAGCAGTTCAATATATGATACGTATTACATCTCGAGCAGTTTGAATATCTTTTCCAAATTTAAGCAAATATCTTTTCCAAATTTAAGCAAATATCTCAATAACAGAAGGTTATACCTTTGTTGACATAAAATGGTGTTATCCCGTCATACGATGCTGCATATAGGCCACTCCATGCCGATGTAAACCCGCGACATGTTCCCTGGTTGTTGTCTAAACTAAAGGAAAGGCAGGTTTTGTCCTTGTGACACCGTTGACCACATTTTTGAAGCGAATTTGATGGTGACTCAAATAAAACGTGTTCTTCGAATCCTGGGGTCAGAATCATTGGCAATCTTTGAAATTCTGAACGGCTATCTGAGAAAATAAATTTGAAGACATTTTGAAAGATACCAATCGATATTCTCAACAAAAAATAACTATTGAAAGCAGAAATACTTTTCATTTAAGTATTGAAGAGTGTTGATATGGTTTTCATGTCCGATATAAATTACAGAGCCTTCCAGACCAATGTCATATTGCGTACTACCAGAGGACAGTATCCAAAACTTATATGCTTACATTTATACACAATCCATATATCTGACATTTTTCGCACTTCTGTAGTGAAATGGAAAAAAAATCAGAAAATACCAAAGCGTAAACAAAGCAATAATCGGAACTCATAATTGATTAAACTAGAGGCAACATATGAACAAAAGAAAAGATTTACATGGAGAATCTCGTAAAAGCATAAGAGAATAAGACCAGGTGTTCTGGAAAAGTTACAGTTTTCTGTTTCATTGACGACACCCGTCATGTAAATCTTTGTCACATCCAAGTAAACATCAAGTTCTCCAAACGAGAAACCGAGTGTCATTGTCAATCAAAACACACCAATGAGCATACTCAAAAAAGTCTATCTTCATATCACTGAAAGATACAAAATATTTCTCAATGAGACAAAAATGGCGACCATGAAACTTGTCCATAGTTCTGATCACCCTGCATCTCTCGAAGCCTTGTGTTGTTAGTTTGTTTGTCAGCAGGTGACATCTATCACAAAAATTACGATATCTAGAGCAAGCCCTGGAATGCCGAATCAACTGCGACCATAGGTTGGAGAAGCAGGGATGTTGTAGATATCGAGGTAATCAACTGATGTAGAACAGTCTGTGGTGTCCTTTATTTCAAGTTCAGAAGGCTACATCCGGTTGATGTGACTGGCAATCTTTTTCTTGTTTAAAGACAACACATCGTCGATATAATGAAGTGAAATTAAGATTTGGCAAGGTTTTTGTTACCTGTCCTGATCAGCTCTCCCACAAATTCAGCCTCGTATGAAAATAAAAACAAGTCAGCTAAAAGTGGGGCACAGTTTGTTCCCATGGGAATGCCAAAAGTCTGCTGGACAATTTTTCCTCAAAGCTCAACAACAATATTGTCGACCAGGAATTCAATCACCCTAACTTTATCGTCTTCGGCATATTTCCTCTTATCTTTTGTCGTGTTTTCACAAAGTATGCTCAAAGAAAGCTCACTACCATATCTTTGTATCGTCGTCCGCCTTTCTTGAAAAAGAAAGCTCTCATAACGAGAGACGGGAGACGTTCTTGCAGTTTGGTATGTGGTATGGTAGTGTACAGGGTGGAAACTCGAATGTTTTGATGGAGAAAACATTTTTGAGAAAGGGGCTCTCAAGACTGATCAGAAGATTTTTTGAGTTTTTCGAAAATCCACATCCCATTAATGCCACTTCTGGAGTATACAGTGTCACAATAAGACTAAAGCCCCGATTTAACGGTAAGTAGAATGGTAGTAAGAAGTTTTGATAATAGCTTGGTTGAGCAATGAGACGAGCCAGCGATATAACGTTGCTTATAAGGATCATTCATGTTTAGCATGAAGCCTAGCACTTGTACAAATGCAAACAATACATACTGTATGTTATCACATTGTAGGCAGATTTAAATATCTATATAAACAGGGACACATAATGAATATAATGGTCTAACAATAAGAAAGGTTACGTACTTGTTTCCTCGACATTGTAACATCCACTGACGTCGAATCGGAGACGTATAGCATCATTCCAGCTTCTAGGATTGATACGGAGATACACTGCTGTTATACTGGGAAAGATACTTGACCTGACAACGGTGTTTCTGTCCGTGTTTCCGGTAAATAACTGGAATAGATGTTAACAAAAGTTCTTTAATGAAAAAACTTGTCGGGTAATATAGACTACAACAACCGAATGCACTTATTCCAATCCTTTCATATGATTACCGACTCAATTCCAATTCAATTTCTTACGTATTGGCCTACCAGTAACAACTGTCACTTAATAATCTAGTACTAATTAGAAATAAATAAATGTTAACTTAACGGAACGGAAACAACGCACAGATATATTGGAATTTAAATTAGCTACCACATCACGTACAATACTACACAAACACATACAATACAGCAGATAGTTTTAAAGAAACTTAAAGGCACCCTTGGTTGTTGGTCTAGTGACGTCATAGTAGTCCACGTGATGCCATCGATACTGTGCAGGACGTTATATGTCTTAACCCAATTGAGGCAACACATGTCTTTTCGCCCCTGTAGCATTACTGCATTTACTTCTGTTTTTCTCGGGAAACGGACCTGAAATCATAGAGTAAGATAGACTTCTAAATATAAAATTACAAATAAACATGCTGATGACATTACTGTATTGAATGTCGCTTCCCCTGCCTGTCATTTGTATGTCGTTATCAAAACTAATTATAAAATCATTTTTGTATTGCAAGTAGACAACTATTCTGGTCTATTGCACACTCATCCAGTAAATAAGCGTTTTATTGCCTAATAATTACAAAAATAAATAAATAATAAAATCATAAGAAGTGTAAAATTACAAAAGGTTTAATGAATAAAAAACGTTCATTGCAGCTTGCAACGGAAAACCAGTTTTGCTCTGCCATAAATCATTGTCATCTGCATCAATGCTTCTAATGAAACAATCCAGTCACTCGGCGTCAGTTGTAAGTTTGTTTGTGAATATAATGGGAAAGTTAAACAACGTTTCAGAATATCCGGATTATGGTTAACAGAGCGTAGGGAAAAGTGTGTAATTGTAATTTGTGCATGCGCATGACGTGTGCAATAGTCCGGTGTGCATGCGCACATGAAGGTGTGCAAAAGTCATATGTGCAATATCTCAGGCTTGTAAAATATAGCCAAAAATATTTAATTTTTCTCAATGACAAAAAAGTTAATTGATAAAACCCGTCTATTAATTCACCTGTACGTCACTACTGCAGCAAAGTCTTTCTATTAACTCACCTGTACGTCACTATTACAAGAAAACCTGTTTATAAACTTATCTGTACGTCACGATTACAAAAAAAACTGTCTATTAACTCACCTGTACGTCACCACGGCTACAAAACCTGTTTATTTACTCATCTGTACGCCACTACCACAACGAAACCTGTCTATTAACTTAACTGTAAATCACTAACAATAATATTACCTATCGGCTCACCTGCATTTCAAAAAACCTACATATGTTAAATTTAATAGGTATCGAAAAGTCAACAAAACCTATTTTCCAACTTAAATTAATGCTTCTAAAGGGGGAAGAAGAAAATGTCATAGATAAGCTTTTGGCGTTTATTTCATCAATTCTGTCTATTATAGCGTAACATACACATGTGTAATATTAAGACGTATCTCCAAGTATTAATGAACGAGTCTGATGCCGACTGTTTCCTCACTGAAACACCATACCGAAGGCATCGGGAACAGCTCCCAGTCACACAATATTGACAACGGGTGAACCACCCAGCACAGCCTTCCTCCCGGTCACATCATACTGACAACGGCCTTCCTCCCGGTCACATCATACTGACAACAGCCTTCCTCCCGGTCACACAATACTAACAACGGGTAAACCACCTAGAACAGCATAACTCCCTGTCTCACAATACTGACAACGGGTGAACAACCCATCACAGCATCCCTCCCGGTCTCACAATACTGACAACGGGTGAACAACCCAGCACAGCATTCCTCTGGGACACATTATACTGACAACGGGTGAACAACCCATCACAGCATAACTCCTGGTCACACCATACTGACACTAATTTAACCACCCAACAAAGTATCAAACAGGGTCTTTATCGCGTTGGGTGAGGGTGTTGCTCAAAGACTCATCTATAATCAAATTTTATATAAAACGTAGCGAAAACGACATCTATTTTATTTACCATTTGTACACATTTTACACATTGGTGTACACATGCTTTACTGGTCATGTGTCTGATGACGACAACTGAGTACATAAGGTAAAAGTCATTCCAATGAGGACTTTGACTGTATTTTTTATGATGTCGAATGATAATTGAAGCTATATTGTAATTGATTTGTTCGGCATATTGTATTTATTTCTGTATCCAAAAAGTGAAACATGTGTGTGTGATACGTAGTGTTAGTTGGTAGACTCTGCTGGTGACATTTTGAGTCCCCGATGTTAGCTGCAATCTTCACAGCTATAGTTATCCAATTTGAGTAGTTGCATTGTTCATAATATACTCAGTTTCGTAGTAGACGATTGGACAGTATGCCAGTATGATTCATTTTCCGGCATACTGTATCTATTACTAAATTTAAACGGTGCAGCATGTGTACCTCATCTTTCAGCTGTTTCATGTTTGTATACACACGTACAGTAAGTAAAACAAAGTTACAAAATTGTAGCATCGTTGTAACACAAAGTCATCTTAAAGCACATTGAAATGGCGGGAAATATAAAAAAGGTTTGATTTAAAAGTTTTGTCGTTCCCTTCATCTGCCCATGCAAGCAATAGAATTGACTCTACTTTCAATCCTTAAGTATGACGGTTTTGCAAGGAACACTTTGAAAATCACCGTAAATGTTTTACAAATACATGTATACAAAATACAACGTCATATACCCGTTTCCAACCTAGACACCGTATCTGAAATATTTAAACATGAAATAAATTTCCACATAAACCGGAATGACAGCTAGATAAAAACAATACCTGAATATATTGCTCGTCATTTTTAGTTTGCGCGCACCATGATGAGGCAATACGCGGTGTGGAATCATCGAAGTGTAGTCTAGCGTTTTGAGGCCCACATCTATCTGTGTCATTGTGATATATACTTGAAGCGGTCAATTCCGAGTCCTCAACACCATATAGTCCAGACACGAGGTACTCCGAACACAAAGTCTCGTCTGAACAAAAGAAAATGCGCCTAAATATTTCTTTTTATGTGTAATTAAAAGCAAACCGTAAATTGAAATTACGCGGGTTCGTATTCTTACGATATGATTTTAAAAGGGACAACTATATAAACAGTTTTCACGTCTATCATCTTTTCTTCTAGGTTAATTCCCTCTATCCTGCGAAGAAAAAACGTCTGCCATCCTCAATTTTAACCCAAATAATAAATGTATGTCAAAAGTGAATCATCCTTCTTTAGACTTTGATAAATACAGGAGGGGGTGGTAATTTAGGTTTTCTAGTCTATTTTCTGTATCAATATAATATCATTTTGTTGTGATGATAATAATATGACATGAAATTAAGGTCAACTAGGAGACCGTTCCAAGATATATAGATGTAGACAAGGGGATCAAAACCAGCAATAATCTTCATGTTATGTTTTGAAAGTCATATTTTGACGCTTTGTGAAACATTAAAATTAACTTTTAGTATGGAAAGTTCTATAAGGTGATCACTGTTTGCTTTTTAATATATCAGTTTATATAACAGTTTTGCCTGTGAAATATAGAACATTATCAAACTGATAAAACTTGTATTTTCACTGCAGTGATGAGCAGTGAAAATATAAGATTTTGCAGTGAAATAAAAAGATTCTCTTCCCAGTAGGCAAGTAACATGTAAAGAAAACAAAACTTTAAAAGTATTTTACGGCGTTTTCGAAATGTAATAAAAGAAAACTCAATGGTTTGCCGTTTAATATCAAATTTATTTCACTTGTATTGCAGGTTTTAAAAAAATATTTTCACGAGTGCGTCTGCCATACTCGTGAAATATATTTGATATTAAACGGCAAACCATTGAATATCGTCTATATATTGACTTGACTATCTCAAACAAGTTAAAGATGTTTGGCCTTGATGACAAAATATCTCCTTTAAAACCAGGATCATATGTATCGGAATCTGACTGAATCGACCTTTGCTAAAAGTCTAAATGCAATAACGTTATAAGAAACTAGTCATCATCGGTAAGTATACTACAAATGTTCCATACAAACATGCTAATGCAAAACAATCTAGATAATCATTTAAAATTACCTGACAGTGTATGAGATATATTCCAGCCAATAAATGCAAGTTCAGCAATCAGAAATATTCTCCGTAAATTACAACCCATCCTGGATCCACAACTAAGTCCGCTGGTAAACAGCACACAACTGATATATCAGACTACCGCTTTAAAGGGTTGCCTACGGATCACTAAGGCCAACCGAGTTGATCAATATCAGACATCGTTTTCATTTAAAACGTCATTGAAAATGAAATAAAAAATTAAACATGTTGATATAATTGTCTATGACTATGACTAATCACGTTATGTTTGGGTCGGACACTTTCCTAAGCATTGTAATTTCGCGTATAGAATCAATTACATAAATTGGAATGCTAATTTGATTTTAAAGTTCTGTTCTATACGACGGTATAACGACTGCTCTGTTATTATATTGATCTGTGCTATATGGTGGTATAACGACTGATCTGTTTTATTGATCTGTGCTATATGGTGGTATAATGACTGCTCTGTTATTATATTGATCTGTGCTATATGGTGGTATAATGACTGCTCTGTTGTTATATTGGTCTGTGCTATATGGTGGTATAATGACTGCTCTGTTATTATATTGGTCTGTGCTATATGGTGGTATAATGACTGCTCTGCTTTTATATTGGTCTGTGCTATATGGCGGTATAACGGCTGCTCTGATGTTATATTGGTCTGTGCTATAAGGCGGTATAATGATATTTCTCTGTTGTTATATTGGTCTGTGCTATATGGCGGTATAATGATATTTCTCTGTTGTTATATTGGTCTGTGCTATAAGGCGGTATAATGATATTTCTCTGTTGTTATATTGGTCTGTGCTATATGGCGGTATAACGATTTTGCTCTGCTTTTATATTTGTCTGAGCTATATGGCAGTATAATGGATAATCTGTTGTTTTATTTGTCTGTGCTATAAGTCGGTATAACGATATTGCTCTGTTGTTATATTGGTCTGTGCTGTATGGCGGTATAACGATATTGCTCTGTTGTAATATTGATCTGAGCTTTATGGCAGTATAACGACTGCTCTGTTGTTATATTTGTCTGAGCTATATGGTGGTATAACGACTGCTCTGTTGTTATATTGTCCTGTGCTATATGACGGTATAACGACTGTTCTGTTGTTTTATGGATCTGTGCTATATGGCGGTTTAACGATTGCTCTGTTGCTATATTGGTCTGTGCTATATGGCAGTATAACGGCTACTCTGTTGTTATATTTGTCTTTGCTATATGTCGGTATAACGATATTGCTCTGTTGTTATATTGATATGAGCTATATGGCGGTATAACGGCTGCTCTGTTGTTTTATTAGTCTTGCAGGGTGTAAGTTTCGGGGGATCCAGTGCTGTAGAGACCGGATTTAAAAAGTACGGCTTTGCTGACAGACTGTCTAGTCTGTGATTATTTAATATCCTTTTTTATGGGGAATCAAGATCATTGAAGGAAGGGAGCTATCGTCGGAGGTACATGCATATCAAGTTTGGTCTTTTGCTGGACCTACTTCTCCCAGCAACACCGTAGGAAAGGCCCTGGTAAATGACTATGATTTTCGAAGAAATTGTGTTGGTGTTGTGTGTGTGTATGACATGTTTCTAAACGGTGTATATTTCATACTTTAGTTTGTGTTGTATATAGAATTTTACAATTTTATTGAATCTAACACCATTGAGTTTCCTGTTCCCTTGATCGAGATCAACATTGCTCATCCAACGTTTACAACATTGAATAACGAATCAACTGCGACCTGTATGTATGTTAGGTTCGAGAAACTGGGATGTTAATATCAAGAAAGACAAAGTTAATCATTGGAAAATCGAAAACGTCACGTTTATGATGTAGCGTAGTATTAAGCTGCTTCTGTGAGTAAAACATCGAGGTAAGCAGCTGATGTGGAGGAATCTGTTGTGTCCTTGATTTCAGAATTCAGAAGGGTTCATACGATCTACTAGATCAGCAAACATTTTGTTAAGTGATAAAAATAGGGTTGAATATTTTGTTTCTTGATTGTTGTAAAACAAATAAAGTTTTTATTTATATTCAAACTTCTAGTTATTTGTAGACAACAAATCGTCGATATACGTGTACCTGAATGTGAGATTGAAAGCTTTGGCAGGTTTTTGTTAACTGTCCTGGTAATGTTATGTAAGGTGACATGAAAATACATTTCTGAGTGTATATAAAATCCAAATCTATTTCAGGTTTTTTTTTTTATAAAGACACACGTCGTTACTACATTGTATATCTTAATGAAGTCGATCGGGCAAGTTACTTTTTGTTTCTTTTTTTATTAATAGATTCACAAGGGTTCAAAACGTTTGATAAATACTGAGTCCGCTTTTTGCCCGAGTTCATTATATTATTTCTCAAAATGTTTTAATATTGAATGAACAAAATTTAACGAAAAACCAATATTGATTTTATCGATTTGTGTTACGTTTTCTGTTATCAAGTATGTTTGTTAACGCATTTGTCGGACATTCGTCTTTTGTTCAGTTATTACGCTCATAATACATATATGTCCATCTACATTTGTAGGTACTTTTACGAATCGACAATTTGTAAGTTTGATATCTTTTAATTGTAAAATGAACCGCTGTTTTGTCTTTGGAAGTCTGTAGTGGTATCAATATTAAATGATTGCCCAGCCCTCGTTGTAAGCGTCAGAGAGAAACTAGTATTAGACGTAGTACAAAATCCAGTGGGTGAATTTATCTCGCCGTTGGAGTACCTCAAACTGTTGACGGTGGTATGAAGGGCGTAGTTGGTGCATGGGTAAGTGGAAAGTTTTACCTGTTTAAGAACGTTTTTATATATAATAATGTAATATTTTTATTTATGGATAATACAGCTAACGTAATCATTGTAATAAAGGAAACTGTTTAAAACGTCAAAGTATATTGCATCTTATATAAATTTTTGGTAAAAATGAGTTCATTGCATAGCAGACAATGCAAAAAGAAATATGTGGTAGTGAAATATTTTTTGTGCTATGCTCGGTCAAAGATACCAAAATGAGTAAAACAATTGATATATGTAAAAAAAAAATGCTGTTTTGGCAATTTGCAGGACAATTTTATTCAATATCTTCCAGATTTGTGATCAGATATGGATGAAAGTTTGCAAAATTAACAAAAATAGTATTTCCTTATAAATTAAAGAAGAAAAGTCTCAAAATTATTCTTTTAGCTCAAAAAATAAATTTTAGTTACCCTACCCCTTATTTTTTAATAAGAAAATACTCCATTATTCCTCATTTTTTGCAGATTAAATATTTTATAAAAAAATTCTGGCGACTAACATTTTTAGATATTTGGCAGATCAAAAGGAAATACACTTTTCTTTCTGAAGCAGTCATATAAACTTGGGGGTAGCGGGCTTGGTTTTTTCCATTATCAAATGTGGGTTTTTTCACTATTCTTGAGTCAAAAATCAAAATCGCTTCAATCGCTACACCAATTATTTTAAAAACATACCCAAAATATGAAAACAAATATCTGTGTTGCATTATAGTTGCTTTATAATGAACATAAAGAAGTTGTACAGCAAAAATTAACTTGCTGTAAAAAAAATTGCGACACACTGACGATTTTTAATGATCAATCAAGCACAAAAATCCTGAAATTTTGGCCGTTTGTGAAGTGGAAGAAATACACAGAAATGCTAATTTTCAAAAATGGCGGTCATAATGGTCATTTTTTTTTAATTCTTCTAAAAAGAGTTCTACAAATAACAGACATCTAATTTTTTGCTACATTTTTGAGATGCATATTTGCTATCGAAATTGATAATTTGTTAGATATTACGAAAATATCTCACGTGGGACCAAAACGAGATTTAAAGTGATTGAAACCTCACAAGAGCAGATCCTTAAATTAGTACAGTTATTTACTTTTTGCAATTCAATACTTATCAAAGAACACTTGGTAGCAAATTCGCTAAACTCTTTGAAAACTATATTAGTGAGGGGAAACTTATTTCTTCCCATACAAATGTAATTGGACCGAAAGACATTAGTTTATGAAACGTATGCAGACTTAACAATAGTATTTATAATAAAAGGATATTTGTGTAAACATTAGTTGTTGATTTTGTCTCTCTAGTTACCTCCCTTTGCAAAGCCATACGCGAAGGCAATGTTAATCTGGTCAAATTCATCGGCAAATTTAACAGCTTGCATTTGGTAGTTTTTTTGAATCCAACTTGACCAAGAATTGAAATATTATTGGTATGGACCATATAACATATCAGAAAACTTGGTAAGATATCATTCATTTTCACATCATAGTATCACACATTGAAGTTCTACCCCTTAATGGATTTTGACGGTCAAAGGTCCTCGTTGATCAAGTAGTTGTTTCTTTCCATGCAAACAGATATTAAGCAAACACAAAAACAAAATCACAAGAAAACAAGTTTTACAAATTATGTTAAACTGTTTCCAAGCCCGGAAAAAATAGAAAACAGTAGTATTGTGTTTCTGGCTTTTTTTTCAATGAAGACGGAAAAAGTAAATATCGAAATTAAAACCTCTCCAAAGGCAAAAAGCACAACAAGGGCACTAACTTGATATATGATAAACCCTCGGAAGGACGCATGCAACACAGGGACAGACGATGCCCATTTTAATACACCCCGCAAAAGCGTTTCGCGGGGGATAATTAACCAGGGAAATTGGCATTATATTTTTATTGCTAAATAATTCTGAATCTATACAGTAACATTATTTGTATTAAACACACAGCTTTATTTGAAAATTATGATTTTGCCAAAGTTTTGGAAAAAAAATTGAAGAGACAGTCGGAAGTTGTTTTCAACATCTACAGTGGGATTTTGATTCTTTGACATGATCAAGGAGAGTTTAAAGGAAGCTGGCTTGAGCACAGAATCGATGCTTGAGCATGAGCACGGTTTTATGAATACGGGCCCAGTTCTTTTTCTCTTGAGTTTTTTTTTCAATAGTCCCTGCATTAATCTGTTGGCTTCCCTGTGACAGCCATTGCCCTGCTCTTAGCTTAAATGTTTTTGTTTAGCATACGTAGCTGAATTTGTCGATGAGCTTATCTGAACTGGTAATCAATACCATGCCAAATCATTTAATTCCCCTTTTACATCAGTTGCTTACCTCGATTTTTATTTAAACTTTTACCAACATGAACAGCTTACTACTAAGCTATATGATAAATGTAGCGCTTTAAATGTTCCTATCCTGAACTGTACCTTTCTTGAAAGTAACAACCCTGCCTCCCCAACCAATGGTGTTTACATGTCGCAGTTGATTCGTTATTCTAGCACTTGGTCTCAATAAAGTGTTTGTGGTGAAAGATGTCAGCTATTGACAAACAAAGATTACACAACACAAACAAATGCTGCACCTTTTAAAGTTTAATAGTAGATGCAGTATGCCGAACAAAAATCATACAACTGTTTTGTCCTCCTACGACTCTTCAGTGATGCTAGGGGCCAAAAGGTGGTAATCAAAAAATTCTAAACAAGTGTAAAAGCAGAAGGGTCAGGTACGTCGTGTACAACAAAATGTTTATATTATGTACCGTGCCACTATTCAAATGAGATAAATGTGGCTCCAGCACACCTTGGGGGATAAAAAGTCCACCAGCAGAGTCTGCCACCCACTATCATGAAAGTGTATGTAACACACACAAATGCTTCATCCTTTACTACACAGGGATTCGAGCGTTGCAGGATGATGAGGGCTACGGACAAATTAATTTGTATCTGTCAGTGATATGGAGTTGGATGTTTTTGAATATGTTCATAAGTGTGCTCACTTGATGTGATTGAGATAAATGACTCAGTTCTCATTTTTTTATGACATACTTTTTATTTGGACGTAACTAAGATTTACATGACAGGTGTCTTCGATGAAGCAGAACATGCTTAATCTTCGGAGACACGTGGTCTTATTATCATTTACTTGAACGTTGGTTTCCATGTAAATCGGTTCTTCGTTCATATACATGTAACGCCCATTATTCGGATAATGGTTTTGTTGAAACTTTGGTTTTCTCAGTGTTTTTTTATTGCACCAAGCTTGACTACGGTCACGTGTAGATTAACACTCTCCACAATCGTAATTACGGAAATATTTTCCGCCGCCACTAAAGCAAAGCAATGTTCCAAAGCAAAACAAGGTTCCATAAGCGTGTCTCTTTTTATCACTTTGTTATTGTTTTCAATGAAACATTAATTTACAAGCATTATGATCATAGGAAAGGAAACTTCCAACACGAACAAGAAGTAATTTGTCACAGTCATTGACGCTATCTACAAGTTCCAAATCCTTAAAAGCAGCAGATAGAATCGATGTTAAAGATTGATTAAGTTAGTCGGGACATCGCTCTTACTAGAACGCCGTCATTAAAAAGCTGTTGTCTGAGAGATCGGGTGTGCACTGTTTATCAGATGTGGCAGTTGGGTGTCCAAGATGGATTTACAATTCAGGAGACTACTTCTACTTGTTGAAGTGGTATTTATTGTCTGGAATATATCTCACACTCTGTCAGGTAATTACAGAGGAGTAATTATATTATAATAATAACTTCTTAAGCATAACTGTTTTTACCATTTATTGTAGAATTACGTATGATGATATATTTCCTATTTAATTATTAACATTTCATATCTCCTGGTTTAAAAAGCATTTGTTGTTTTCGTTGCTGACATTAGGGATAACAAACGTAATTTGTTTTAGATATACAAGACTAATTTTTTGTAGGATGGTATTTCTCTCAAGAGATGATTATTTTCTGTAACCTATATGTTTCGTTTTAATTCATAGTATATCTGTTTAAGAACAAAACATCACATTTGCGTTCGATGCCTTAATCGAAAATGTTAGACATTATTTGTTACATAGAAAATGATATGATAGATACAAAATACAGTAGAACAGTTAATTCTTTGTTTTTTCTTCCAAAATAAATTTGATATCATAATTCAAATTGTGACTTGTGACATTTATTTTTATTGTGTAGTACAGCCTTTGTGTTCGGAATACCTCGTGTCTGGACTGTACGGTGTGGAGGACTCGGCATTGACCGCCTCAAGTATATGGAAGGGTAACACACGTGCGTGCGGGCCTCAAAACGCTAGACTACATTTCGACGGTTCCACATCGGGTGCTGCCTCATCATGGTGTGCTGGCACTAGCAATGACCAGCAATACATACAGGTATTGTTTTTATCTAACTGGTACTCCGATATATGTGGACGTTTACTGAATTATGGAAGCTGTCAGTGTTACCTACATAAGCCTTCGAGGTGTTAGCCATTTCTTCATAATAAAAGGCATAAAAAAGTATACATGATGCTCAATATCTATGAGTATACAATAAACAACAGCATTATATATATTGACTTTCTAACGTCTAAATCTATCGGAAAATATAACAAAGTAATAAGACCGTGATCTGAACTTAAGGTGCAAAATCTAGTGTAAATACAAATAAAACATCTAGTTAAGTGAGATTATAGTCATAACTAGGTATTGATATTAAAAGCATATCTTGGTTATTGGTAACCCACTATGAGCTCTCACTAAATCGAAGCATCATCAAATGAGAATTTGGCGCGAAACATGTACGTTTACGACGACCGGAAATTGCGTCATAGACGTCATATGGAAGGCCCTGGAGAAGGGAAAAACACAATGGATGATGAATATCTTGAATAATGATATCTTGAAGGTAACTAAGATACATTCTGCAAATTTTGTTTTCGGGCAGAGTTGATTCTGAACTGTACTCTGTAGCCTAGATACCAACCTAAACATTTAAATGACAAGGGTGTTTCAAACGGATTCGGATTCAAATTTCATTTTTTTTTTTATTGTAATTTCTTTATTTTATTTAAGTGACGTCGACATTATACATTATCGTCACTAACGTCACATGCACGGAGCTACAGAACGACGTGTTTAATTTTGTATTGTACCGAAACTTTGATAGGTTGAAATGCTGAAATAATTAAGAACATTTCTTGTGTATTAATGCTGTGCTTTTTAATTGTCCCAGAGTTAATTAATAGAGTCATTTTAAATAATTTAGTGTTAAATCTAGTGTAGATACAAATAAAGGATCTAGCGAAATGAGAATAAATTCATAACAAGGTAGTTACTTTTGGACTTTATTACCATTATATACCACGTCCATGGCAAGATCCGTATTATGATACTATAACACTGGCGTGATTATATTAAAACACACATCTTAGTTATTGGTTACCCACTATGTTTATGAGATCTTACTATATCGAAGCGTTAAAGAATAAAAGAGCAGGCATAATAAAGGTGACGTAATACACACATATGCTGCACCTTTTTAAATTTAGTAATAAGCACAGCTGAAAAGGGAACATTTCAGTAAACCATATATTGGTGACGGAAACATATTGATTCTCGTATAAATATTAATAGCACCGAGAGGCATTAGTTTATGAAAAGATGCAGACTTAATTACATCATATGACAGGGAAGGATAACTGTGTGCAGGTTTGTGGATTATGGTTTAGCAAACACTGTTCGAGAACGGGCATATGTCTGCTTTGTATCCGTTGAGTTATTAAACAATTGACCAAATGTCATTCGTTCTTCTTTTTCTCCCTCCTCTAAATTACAAGGACGTAAAGAAGATGCAAACAAACAATTTTTGTTCATTCTAATTTGTATTTCACTTGTTATGTTAATACTTTCGCAGTGAATTATTCATTATGGAAAGCACGTAAACGGCACCTTATAATGTATTCTCTGGGTCACCAAGAGGCGCGTCTGTCAAATGATTTATTTGTTATTTTTAATCTAATAAACCTGTCTACCAGGTCATCAGTGCAGTCGAAGGTCGATCATGCAGCAAATGTTCCATGTTATTACTGACTATATCATCCTGTCAGCATGAATTATATAACACAGACTATTTATCTGCAATATCGGAGTGCAATATCATACAGTTATTTACTAGATTGCGTGCACTGGACCAGAGTATTTTCTTTTTGAAATAATCGCAACAACGAAATTGACCGAGCAGGCCAATACAGAATAGGTCGGCCAATACAAGATTTGGCGCGAAACATGTACGTTTACGACGACCGGAAATTGTGTCATAGACGTCATATGGAAGCCCCTGGAGAAAGGAAAACACAACAGATGATGAATATCTTGAATAATGATAACTTAAAGATAACCAAGATGAGTTCTGCAAATTTTGTTTTCGGGCCGAGTTGATTCTGAAATGTACTCTGAAAAACTAGACAAAAACCGAAACATTGAGATGACAAAGGTGTTTCAAACGGATTCTGATTCAAATGCCATTTTTTTTTTTAATGTCATTTCTTTATTGTCTTAGAGTGACGTCGACATTCTACATTATCGACACTAACGTCACATGCACGGAGCTACAGAACGACGTGTTTAATTTTGTATTGTACTGAGTCTTTGATAGGCCGTAATGCTGAAATAATAAAGAAGATGTCTTGTGTATTAATGCTGTGCTTTTTAATTGTCCCAGAGTTAATTAATAGTCATTATAAATCATTTATGCAAATCTAGTGTAAATACATATAAAGCATCTAGCGAAGTGAGAATACATTCATAACAAGGTATTTACTTTTGGTCTACATTACCACTATATACCATGTTCAAGGCAAGTTCCGTGTTATGATACCATAACACTGGCGTAATGATATTAAATCACCCATCTTAGGGATTGGTTACCCACTATGTTTATGAGCTCCTACTATATCGAAGCGTTATAGAATGAAAGAGCAGCCATATTAAACGTGTCCTAACACACACATATGCTGCACCTTTTTAAATTTAGTTATAAACACAGCTGAAAAGGGAATATTTCAGTAAACCATTATCGTCCATGACCGGGATGATGAACTCAAGTCGGTTCGAAATCGAGACGAAGGGGGCCACAGACTCAAGCCGGTTCGAAATCGAGACGAAGGGGGCCACAGACTCTCGCACATCTATGACCAATACATAAACAAAGCATAGTTGAATATAGTCAATCCGTTCAATAACTTTACTAATGTACATACTCACAAAAACGTAGGCGATACCAACTCGTACACTATTTATGTATTTGTCACATAAAACATTAATTGGTTGTGTTAAATAGTCTTTACATCAAAGGTATTGTTGTTGTAGCAACATTTAAAAGATTTTCTAGGCATATTTTCGTATTTTTATTTGTATCTATATCCAATACAGTGATGTCATCAGCACGATTGAATGTACATCTAATATATAAATATCTAACTAACCCCATGATTTCAGGTTCATTTCCCGAGAAAAACAAAAGTAGATGCGGTGATGCTTCAAGGGCGAAACGACATGTGTTGCCCCGAGTGGATTAAGAAATATCAAGTCATGTACAGTATCGATGGCATCACGTGGACAACTGTGACGTCAGCAAGTCAGCAACCAAAGGTACCTTAAGGCTTCCGGGGTACTGTCTGTTGTATTCTATCTTTGTCTGTTCAGTCTTGCGTGTGAAATGGTAGCTCATTCGAATTTTAATGTATGCCTGTGTAGTGAGCTTGGTTTGGAACTATAATCAATATTTCTATTTTCATATCTTTTAGGAATTGGAAATTGTAACTTTAAAACAAATACATTAAAGATATGAATTAGACTCATATAATATACTTTCACAGCATAATGATAGCGTGGTTATTAGAGATATATTTTCCAGTTGGTTGTTTTTTTTTTGCTTAAGTTCGTACTTTAATGTCAGCTTCTTAGTTGTTTTCATTTTTTTCGCACAGTTGTTAACATATGTATTTCAGTTATTTACCGGGAACACGGACAGAAACACCGTAGTCAGGTCAAGTATCGTCCCCAGTATCACAGCAGTGTACCTCCGTATCAATCCTAGAACTTTTAGTAGGTATGTGAGTCTCCGCTTCGACGTCAGTGGTTGTTACAGCGCTGAAGAAACAAGTATGTATCATTTGTCATTCTTGGACCATGATATTTATAGTGCCTTTCTCTGCCTACATAAACAATCTATCGATTTACGTGTATTTACCATATCTTGCGCTTTTTCCAAAATGCATATGTGCGTCTTGTATGTCCTCCTTTCAGCTTACCAGATATTGTTGTGAAGGCAAATATCGGTATAGATTGATACTTTTTCTTTCTATTTGTTCCGTTCATCAATTTTTCTCCTTTATATCAGATAATCTACATGAGTTTTGTTCACCTCTATTTCTCCAAAAATCTAATCTACATGACTTTTGTTCACCCCTATATTTCCAAAAACCTACACGACTTTCTTGTCTCCTTTATCTATATGACTCTTATTCTGTGTATCCAAAAAGGTTATCTCCCATTCAACTTCCACAAGATAACCCTCAACTACGCTGTCTACATCCCTAAAATGTGTCAAAACTAATCTGAATCCTTTGGATTTTACAGTGGACAAAAACCGACTTTAAAGCCTGTCATTTGTATCGTTATGTGGCCGCGAGATTCGTTTGATTTTCATCAAGAACGAAAGTCTTGCATTACCAATAATTAGTTTTACTTTAACATAATGTAGGGGTATAGAAAGCGTAGGTGAGGATAATCCTTTGATATCGAGTATGCTATATTTCTAAAAATTAACATGACTCTTTGTAGCCATATTTGATCCGAATTTACTGAAGTCAAACATTAATTTTTAGTGCTTTATTTCAGAGAGTCGTTTGTAGTTTTTAAGGTGTTATCCTAGGCTTGCATTCAACGTATCGGATATTTTGTTTTCACATAAAAATAAAATGAAAAAAAGGATGTGAAGGCGAATAAATATGAGTATCTTTTATAATTTTGTTTTATTTAATTGTTACTTACATCAAGTCATCCCCCTTTTTCCCAAAATATTCTACATGAATTTACGTACCTTCACTTACAGTTATTTGATTTTTCAGATAGCCGTTCAGAATTCCATAGATTGCCAATGGTTCCGTTACCAGGCTTTGAACAGAACGTTTTGTTTTTGACACCATCTAACTCACTCCATAAATGTGGTCAACAGTGTCACAAGGAAAACACCTGCCTTTCCTTTAGTTTTGACATCAACCAAGGAACTTGTCGCGGCTTTACACCGGCTTGGATTGGCTTATATGCATCATCGTATGAAGGAATGGCACCATTTTTTGTCAACACAGGTATTATTTACTGCTATTTTGATATTTGTTTAAATTTGGAAAAAAGTTTTTTTTACCATACGAGATGTAATACTTGTCCCATAATTGTTCTGTTCACCAGTGATTTTCCCCTGTAATATCTTCTATAAATGCTTGGCTGTAAGTTTCATGATCAGCTGTTCTTAGTTGTGATGTCATGTCCAGGACAGTTAGATGACCTGATTTACCTATGCACTGGAGTCAAAACGGCTCCGTTAAACATTTCAATGATGTATACAAAATGAAATTTTTCAAGAAAAATTATACAAAATTAATTAGAAAAAAAAAACAATCTAAAGCCTTATTTATGAAATATTGATTAATGACCAAAACTGATACATGCTAGTGATATATACCTCTGCTGTCATGACGACGACGGGAGTTGAACTATAGTATGTTTTTTATTAAAGGAAAACTCAGGTCACTTGGTTACCGTCCAATCTTGAACGAAACCATTCTGTACAGAGTGAACGAGATCAACATGAACCAGACGACAGCTGCCGATATCTGTAGACAGCAGTACTCACAGCTCATCAAGGTCGACTCGGAGTCCAAAATGTTGGGTCTGCAGAACATCATCGCCGGAAATACCATACTGAGTAAGATAAGACACAGGGTTGTGCCTGTTTTAAAATGTAAATCGATTGTGCAATTCTATGAGAATCCACAGGCACTTGTGACCAGGAGAATAATCATCTATTAATAGATTATATAGCAAAATATGAATAATTTAAAACAAATATTAAACAAAATCTTCCAATTTTCTTTTTATGTTAATAATTATCTAAAACCATAATGAACATAATTGCCAAATTCCAACTTGATACGTCAAGCAGTTAAATTTCACAAAAAATCGACTATCAGACACTTAAAAAGAGAGAAGGTATGAAACTCAGTGGCAAAAAATACCTCCGACCTCTATCAGCCTAATTACCTGTTGGGGATATGTTATGGACACTCCATTCAGAAATACGTTACATGGACTGCTTTTGCGACGACACTATTATGCTCAGAAATTGTAGAAAAGTTTAACAAAATGTTATTTCTATTTAATTGACGCATTAATGAAATGAATACATACGTAACATAGAATATGACATGGTTATATTATGTTTATTTTCAGGCCAGGACCACTCACAACTGTTTGTGTCCGGGAGGTATATTTCCCCACAATGGCATTACAGTGACGGGAAACAGATTAACAGCGCCCTCTGGTCTCCAGGCAACCCTGTCCCCAGTCAAGGTCACTGTGTCATGTTGACACAGACAGGTCTTACCAGTGCTGATTGTACGGAGAGACGTTTCTCCATCTGCGGGTTATTCTAGAGCCGGCAATTCTCGATACGAGATTAAAATAACTGTAGTTTGAACTGACGTACATCAAAGAAAATATACCGCTGAACCCGTTCAAGTGAAACAATATAAGCTTTTACATGCTGTTGCTGACAATAACTGTTAAGAATCCTTTTTGTTTGAGAATTTCGATTTTCTCAAACCATTTGCTAGATCCAAAGCATTTATTTATTTTTAAAGTGACTGATATGTTTTGTTTCTTTCAGAAATCACTCCATATAAAATCCTTATAATTGAAGCATTGAAATAAGCCAAACACAAATTGATTTCTTTTTACGGGATGAGGTATTTCTTAAAATATGCTATGTTTTATTTCATAATTTGTAATTGATAATATTCAAAAACTAGCAAAGCAATCCACAGAGCCAGATTCAGACCAGGTGTTTCGGAAGGGTAAGTGTCGTCTGCTTCATCAAGAACACAAGCCAAGCAAACTAAGGTCACCCCCAAGTAACTGTAATTTCAATAAAATGGGAACTGGGATCAACATCATTCTCGATCACAAAAAGTCCCAACACATCACGCGAGGATACAGAATATTTGTCAATGATACCAAGATTAAGACCATAAGACATGCTCATAGTCTGTATTAACCGACATCTCTCGAATAACTGTGCCGTAAGTGTGTTCGTCAGTAGCTGACATCTATCATTTTTACCAGTGAAATGTCAGTAATTATCAGCTTCATAAACCTGATATCATCACTAGAGATGATATAAGATATCTTATATAGTGATGATAAAAGTTTCGGTCTGATATCATGGCTCACTATTGTGTACTATTTTTTCGTTATTCTTGAATCAAATCATATAAAATAAAGAAATTAAAAACCTTTATATAGTATTTTGGAAATAAATAGATATCTAATGAATTTCATTAATATGTTTCTGTATTTTTAATATATTGTGAACAAAAAATAGAACTTTTTTAGTCCTTTGGCATATAAATATTCTATAAGCCTTAGACACTCCGTCCCGATCAGTTGTAACCGCAAATATAAATAAAATCAGACCTTTGGGAATTTCGAAAATGAAGTAAAAAGAAAATTCAATGGTTCCACATAAATATATCAATATCTTTCACTTGTATGGTAGATTTAAAATATATTTTCACTCGTGCAACGCACTCGTGAAAATATAAAAAAAAAAATCTGCCATACTCGTGAAATAAATTCGATATTTAACGAAAAACAATTGAAAAGCCTCTTTATATTAATAGAAAGTCATATAATAGCGGATCGACATGTATATACGATAGGTTGAGGAAATGGGGATGTTACTATCAAGAACGACAACGTTAACGATGAGTAAAACTGATTGTACAAGTCTGTTTTGTACTTGATTCAAAGTTCAGAAGTGAACAAACGATTCACTAGGTCGGCTAACTTATTGTTTAGTGATTACTCCAAGTTAAATATTTTGTTGTAAAAAAGATGAATTGTTTGTTTATATTTAAAGCTCACAATGCAACTTAAAAAGCTTTCAATTGGGATTTTAAAAAAAAGTAGTTTTTTTTCTTCTGGTTTTGAGATCATCCCATCTGTTCCGACCATCGTTACTAAGGAAGTGCCGACATTTTAGTTTTGCCTTTGCTTGGTAACGATTATGGGCCCCGATTGGTATATAAAGGGCATAGCCATAAATCAAACGCACTCACCTGAAGACTTTGAACCACGATACTGCCATGCTGGTTGCACATTTTTGAAATCGTGTATCCGAAATAAAAAGTATATCACTGAAAATACTTCAATGAATCCCATGTATATCGCCAGTCTTACACGTGCATATAATTGAACACACATACACACTCTTAGTACTGTCCATGTACACGTTTGGAAAGCAAACACGGACAAAACTCGACACACCCAGGTGTGTAGTCAACAATGTGAAATCATATATTTAAACCATTCTAATGGAAATATTTGGAGATATCATGGTTTCTACGCTGGATGTTAATACTAATTGGATATCTAAACGTTAGGCATAAACGTTAATTAGTCATTTGTTTGTTTCACTTGTAACATATACTATAGTTGTGTTGTGTTATTTTATTGTCAGTTTCATGGAAATATGGATATTTTTATTACCATTTCATTTCACATTCATTATGTATCTTTTCAATATCCATGTCAATATTCATTAAAAAACGAAAATGAGCCGTAACGTAACGTGTACAGACTAGCTGTACCTGTAAAAGACGTGCTACAGCGAGAAGGCAGTGTCTGAATGAAACCGGTTTTGCAACTATTGGTGCTTTTATACCCAAGGGTGTCCATGCACGATTCCAAGCAAGGGTAAATAAAAAATGCCTGCCACTTCCTTGGTTACGAGAACCGGAAGACACATGGTCAATGTAGGGAACATCTCGGAATTATTCGGAATAATCACAATATTTTTTTTTTCAAATCTTAAATTAAAACTTACATTGTCAGCTTTAAGCTTCTTGTTGCTCATAGACAACACATGTATCGTCGGCATAACTGGAAGTGAAATTGAAAGTTTTTGTTACCTGTCCTAATAATGTACACGTGTAAGGTAAGGTAATATGACAGTAGACATTTCAGTCCTTTTAAATATATATATATATATATTCTAGGTTGATTTTGTTTATTAAGATACATACACGTAGCTATTACAATGTCGTGCAAGCATTAAAGTTGGATATCTTTCTTGTTTTTATGAGTAGATTTTTTTAGGGGTTCATAACCTCTGTAAGTCCTTTTAGGCACGAGTAAATAATTTCTCAAAACAAAATTAATGTTTAATGATCCAAACTAATAAAAAACAAATACTGAATATTTGTAAATTTTGTCTTATCTCAGTTGCGAGTTAAGTGTGTAAACGCATTCCACGGGCATTCTTCTTTGGTTGAACTATTTAATGATTCATCTATGTTCATTTTAGTACTCTAACGAATCGACAATTCAAGCGTCAGAGTCGACACTGGTATTGGACGTAGTGCAAAAATCGAGTCGGTGAATACATATCAGCGCTAGGATTACCTCAAACTGTTGACGGAAGATATGAAGGGCGTTGTGGGTGCATAAGTAATTGGAAAGTTATACTTGTTAACGTTGAAGTACGTTTTGATTTATATTAATACATTTTTATATGGGAAATACCCGAGCAATATGTGTCATTATATCGGCACTACTGAAAAAGCAAAAACGGTATTAACTAGTTAACCATTCATGCGATAGTCAGTCTAATAGGACTTACGAAGTAGCCATTGTTATTTAAATGAGTACAGTTATCACATATATGTAATCCAATACAGATCAAATAACAATTTTTAGCAAATTAGCTAAACTCTTGGTGATTGAAACATATTGATTCTCATATAAATATTAATAGCACCGAGAGACATTAGTAAATGAAAAGATGTAGACTTAACAACACCATACGATAGGGAAGGATAACTGTGTACATTTTTGTGGATTATGGTTTAGCAAACACTGTTCGAGAACCGGCATATCTCTGTTTTGTATCCGTTGAGTTATGAAACAAAGGACCTTAATTCCATTCGTTCTTCTTCTTCTTCTTCTAAAACGGGTCAATTACAAAGACGTAAAAAGACGAAAACAAACCGTTTTTGCATTCTAATTTGTATTATACTAGTTATGTTAAAGGCCCAATATAGGTATCTTTCGGCAAAATTTGAAGCGAAAATCAAGCTTAATAACTTATTATATTTATAGATTTAGCTAGGATAAACTGATATCAGCAATATTAAAGATGACTTCTTCGGATTTTTTGTCCACATTTTCTTGTTAGTTACCGCTCAGGTTTACTTCGGTTTAGGCTTATTTTAGCATGGTTATCAACTGGATTTTTTTCAGAATTTTTCAGAATCACGAAAATTTCCCTGAAGTTACGTATATTGGGCCTTTAATACTTTCGCAGTGAATTATTCATTATGGAAAGCACATACACGGCACCTTAATATGTTTGCGTTCGGTCCCCAGGAGACGCGTCTGTCAAATGATTTATTTGTTTTTGAATATAATAAACCTGTCTACCAGGTCATCAGTGTAGTCGAAGGTCGATCATGCAGCAAATGTTCCATGTTATTACTGACTATATCATCCTGTCAGCATGAATTATATAACGCAGACTATTTATCTGCAATATCGGAGTGCAATATCATACAGTTATTTACTAGATTGTGTGCACTGGAACAGAATATTTTCTTTTTAAAATAATCGCAACAACGAAATTGCCCGAGGTCACTTCGGCCGTATGAAATAGTACGCCTGATTGGTTTCAGTACCGAGGGACAAATAGTCTGGTCTATTGTATACTTACCAAGTCAATAACAGTGTTATTATCTATCATTTTTATCATTAAATAAGGATTAAAAGTTTGTTTTTTTAACTTGCATAGTGTTATGAATGGCCAACCGTTACATCCATATTGAATGAAGCCTGCTAGGGCCTCAGGCTTAATTTCGATGTAACGGCTGTAACGACTGTAACGGCTGCAATCGTCACGTTAATCATATAATTTATTTGTGATTATTTTCTTCGTGTTGAAAAGTACGATTGATGTAAAGATAACATCACACATAAAATAATATTTACATCAATCATATAGTTTAATTTACCGCGGTCACATGCACACCAATACTCTCCTTAATTAAAATCACATCAAGATGTACCGCGGTCCCACAAACCAATACTCTTCTTAATTAAAATCACAATAAGATGTACCGCGGTCCCACAAACCAATACTCTTCTTAATTAACACCACACCAAGATGTACCGCGGTCCCACAAACCAATACTCTTCTTAATTAACACCACACCAAGATGTACCGCGGTCCCACAAACCAATACTCTTCTTAATTAACACCACACCAAGATGTACCGCGGTCCCACAAACCAATTCTCTTCTTAATTACAATCACAATAAGATTTACTGCGGTCTCACAAACCAATACTCTTCTTAATTTCGATCACAATAAGATGTACCGCGGTCCCACAAACCAATACTCTTCTTAATTACAATCACACCTAGATTACCGCGGTCCCACAAACCAATACTCTTCTTAATTACAATCACACCAAGATTACCGCGGTCCCACAAACCAATACTCTCCTTAATTGCAATCACACCACGATGTATCGCGGTCCCACCCACCAATAATCTGCTTAATTACAATCACACCAAGATGTACCGCGGTCCATCACACCAATACTCTCCTTAATTACAATCACACCAAGATGTACCGCGGTCCCACAAACCAATACTCTTCTTAATTACAATCACACCAAGATTACCGCGGTCCCACAAACCAATACTCTTCTGAATAACAATCACAATAAGATTTACTGCGGTCCTACAAACCAATACTTTCCTTAGTTAAAATCACATCAAAAATTACCGCGGTCCCACAAACCAATACTCTTCTGAATTACAATCACAATAAGATTTACTGCGGTCCTACAAACCAATACTTTCCTTAGTTAAAATCACATCAAAATTTACTGTGGTCCCACAAACCAATACTCTTCTGAATTACAATCACAATAAGATTTACTGCGGTTCCACACACCAATACTTCCCTTAAGTACAATCACACCAAAATTACCGCGGTCCCACACTCCAATACTCTCCTTAATTAATATCACATCAAGATTTACTGCGGTCCCACAAAACAATATTCTCCTTAAGGATCTTCTTTTTGGAAAAGTCGAAATGTTCTGACGGCAAACGTTTTTTTTCGTATAAGCATTTTTTGAAAAAGGAATTCATTGCATAGCAGAAAATGCAAAAAAAAATATATTGTAGTGAACTTGTGTTTGTGCTATGCTCAATCAAAGATACCAAAATGAACAAAGCCCGTGATTTATGTGTAAAATGCTGTTTTGTTTTTTCACTATTCTTGAGTCAAACATCAAAATCGCTTCAATAATACCGAATATCTTTAAAAAATACCAAAAATGTCAAAAGATATCTTTGTTTATTCCAGTTGCTTTATAATGAACATAAAAAAAGTTGTACAGAAAAAATGAACAAGCTGTAATGAACAATGGCGACACAATAACGATTTTAAATGATAAGTCAAGTACAAAAAATCAAAACAATTTAGCCGTTCGTGAAGCGGAAGAAACACATAGAAAAACTAATTTTCAAAATGGCCGCCATAAGGGTCATTTTTTTAAATTCTTTTAAATAAGTTCTACAAATATATTTTTCATATGCATAATTGCTATCGCAATTAATAAATTGTTAGATATTACAAAAATATATCACGTGAGATCAAAACGAGATTTGAACGTGATTGAAACCTCACAAGAGCAGATCCTTAAATACAATAACTCAAAAAAATAACCGCGGTCCCACACACTACTACTCCCCTTAACTATAGTTACACAAAGATACACCGCGGTCACATGCACACCAATACTCTCCTTTATTATGATGAAAACATTTTATCCAATATCTAAAATCACTTTCGAATTAGAAAAAAAAATCAAGAGCTTCGTCAATAAAAATCCATGAAAATGAATCAGGTCTTTTTTTAAAATCAATTATCAGAAAAAAAAATAGAGAATACCGAAGCGTTAACAAAATCATAATCTGAACTAAAAAGCGATTAAACCAGGGGCAAAATATGAACAAAGGAAAGATTAACATGCTTATCTTTGTCACATCCAAGTAAACATCAAGTTCTTAAACTGAGAACCGAGTATCATTGTCAATCACAACAAATAAACACATTTATGAGCATACTCAAGAACGTCCTTCTTCATATCACTTAAAGATACAGAATATTGTTTGCAAAAAGCATTCCTAGGATATCAAAGCCTTCTATATATTGTATAATATCATACATTAATATTGTATTTTTGCCTATATACTGTCCTGACAGAAACCCTGTCTGATCTAAATTGATAATTGTTTTGAGACACTTTTCATAAAGTTTGCTATAGAGCCAGATGCAATTTTATAAACAAAAAGGTCGCCAGATTTTGAGAATATGTCTGGGTTTATCTCCCTTAGGTAAGATTGCGATTATACCCTGTCTCTGTGTAACAGATAATTGATTATATTTACAACTTAATTAAATTAATACACCGATCAGCAAAGTTTCCCAAACTATTCGAAAATCATTTCTAAAAAATCTGATACAAATCCATTAGACCATGGATTTGCATTACTCTTCATGCTTTTGAGTGTAACAGATGCTCTTTAAGAGTAATTAAACCTTCAAAACTTTTTAATTCTGAAGCATCCAATTTTGAAGCATAACAATTTTCCAACAGATATCTAAGTTTAAATGATCAAATGTATGCTTTGTAGTATACAAGGGGTGTTCCATAAATAATGTCATCTGTGCTTTATTTCGCGGAAATCGTGCAATTTATGCACAAAACCACCTCGTGTCGATTGATCGATCACTTGCTCGTGACACAGGTAAATATCTCGTCCACACGTTCACTGGCCTCGGTACAGTGTACATTATTCCATGGCCTATTCGTTAGACTAGACACAAAATGACAGGAAAACGAGCTGAAAATGTTCTTGAAATTAGGGCCTATATAAAAGGTAGGTCATTACTCGGCATAAAGACTGTAGATATTCACCGCGAGGTGTGTGACATTTATGGGGAGGGCCAAATGTCTCACAGGACTGTTTGAAGTTGGGTAGGTAAATATAGTGCATGGCAGCAGCAACTGAAAGATGCAACAACTACGACCAAAGGTAATATAGAAAAAATCCGAAATATCCTCCAAACTGATGCTCGATTCACCGTAAGACAATTGGCTCGAATGACAAACTTGTCGTTAGCAAGAGTTCATGCAATTTTGAAGAAACACCTAAAAGTTAGAAAGATAAATGCAAGATGGATACCCAATTTGTTAACGGATGAGCAAAAGAAGACGCGTGTAACAATGGCAAAAAAACTTCTCAAAATGTTCCCAAAATATAGTATAAAAAGGCTTTTGATAATATAGTCACTGGCGATGAGACCTGGGTGTATTATTTTGAACCAAAGCGAAGGTTGCCAACCGAATATGGGCCACTGAAAATGCCAGACGCCCAAGTATTGCCAAACGAATACGAACGGTAAAGAAGGTTTTGTATGCTATTATTTCACTAATAAGGGTCCAGCTATTCAAATCCCGGTGCCAAAAGGCAGAACGGTCACAGGCAAGTTCTTTAAAAACGTTGTTCTGAGAAAGTTAAAGAACTACTACAAAAGTCGCCACCCCAAAACAGGACTTAAGTATGTCTGACTTTTGCATGATAATGCACCCGCTCACAAGGCACGTATTGTGACTGACATTTTGGAGTCAGAGAAGGTTACCGTCCTTCCGCACCCTCCGTATTCGCCAGACTTGGCCCCCTGCGACTATTTTCTCTTTCCAAAACTTAAATATCATTTATCTGGAAGAAGATACAATTCGAGAAATGCCCTTTGTTCTGCTGTTTATCAGTGTCTGATGGGTGTACCCATTGAAGAGTATGAAAAATGCTTCCAAAAATGGATTGACCGGCTAAAAAGGTGTGTTCTGGCTGGTGGAGAGTATTTTGAAGGGCAGAGCAAATTAAAATGAACAAAAGCACTTCCGCTATATGAGCACCGATGCAAGTGACATTATTTTTGGAACACCCCTCGTATAAGTCTCCATAAAATATTTTAATTTCTCTTTGAATGTCATCCTGTTTGGTGATGATTTCTCCAGATGTACTTTTACAAAAGTTTTAGAGGTGAAATTTCTATTTTTCCATATTTTGTACGTTTTTCTCCTACCTCAATCCCAATGATACTTCCCTTAATAGTATGCATTCAAATGTCTTCTAATTCTGATTCACTTACCTGTTATTTATCGAAATCCATATAACTTTGATTTTCAAGAACATCTATTTTTTCCATAATATATACTTTTCTTTAATGTTATTGTTTCTTAAATATGACATATATGAAATGATTTTTACCTCTAAATTTCATTTTAAAAAAATTAAAAAAAGGATGATCTTGTATAACAATCTTTATATCAGAATTTTATATTTGTTTACATACTCAGAAAGGTATACAGGAAGGAAGTTTTGCAATTGAATGTTAGATTTTGATAATATCAACATATTCCTGATTATGTAATAAAGAGTGATTGCATTTCCATAGTCCTTTTATAAATTACTTTATTGAATTCCGTCAATTTTAAAATCACCGCGTATGATACACTTATCAATTTCAACATCATGTAGTGTCGTTTCCACCATATCATAGAAAGCTAAATATCAACGTTAGGTCCATATATTGATATTAAAGTTCTCAATTTTCTAATCTTATGCTAAAACATTCCCAGTTTTATTTTGTTTTTCTTTTATCACTTTGACTTCGAAATTATTGTTAAGAAGTATTGCAACTCTACTTGCATTGGACACACAAATACTTACTGATTTCATACAAATGGCAAAATTAACCTTAACCAGCATCTCACCAACATTTATTGATGTCATACAAACGGCAAAATCATCTTTAACCATCATTTCACCAATATTTACTGATGTCATGCAAACGGCAAAATCATCCTTAACCATCATCTCACTAATATTTACTGATGTCATACAAACGGCGAAATCTTCCTAAACCAGCATCCCACCAACATTTGCTGATGTCATCATCTCACCAATATTTACTGATGTCATACAAACGGCAAAATCATCTTTAACCATCATCTCACTAATATTTACTGATGTCATACAAACGGCGAAATCCTCCTTAATCATCATCTCACCAATATTTACTGATGTCATACAAACGGCGAAATCTTCATAAACCAGCATCCCACCAACATTTGCTGATGTCATCATCTCACCAATATTTACTGATGTCTTACAAATAGCAAAATTCTACTTAACCATCATCTCACCAATATTTACTGATGTCGTACAAATAGCAATATCAACGATAGGTCCATATATTGATATTAAAGTTCTCAATTTTCTAATCTTATGCTAAAACATTCCCAGTTTTATTTTGTTTTTCTCTTATCACTTTGACTTCGAAATTATTGTTAAGAAGTATTGCAACTCTACTTGCATTGGACACACAAATACTAACTGATTTCATACAAATGGCAAAATTAACCTTAACCAGCATCTCACCAACATTTATTGATGTCATACAAACGGCAAAATCCTCCTTAACCATCATCTCACCAATATTTACTGATGTCATACAAACGGCGAAATCCTCCTTAACCAGCATCCCACCAACATTTGCTGATGTCATCATCTCACCAATATTTACTGATGTCATACAAACGGCAAAATCATCTTTAACCATCATCTCACTAATATTTACTGATGTCATACAAACGGCGAAATCCTCCTTAATCATCATCTCACCAATATTTACTGATGTCATACAAACGGCGAAATCTTCATAAACCAGCATCCCACCAACATTTGCTGATGTCATCATCTCACCAATATTTACTGATGTCTTACAAATAGCAAAATTCTACTTAACCATCATCTCACCAATATTTACTGATGTCGTACAAATAGCAAAATTCTACTTAACCATCATCACGACAAGTTTCACTGATGTGACTTAAATAAATGAAAAGAAGGATAATATATATCAGCAAATGTTATCGACAAGGATCCTTTTAACAAAATCCTTTCGATTTTCAAAATTGAGTTCACACACTTTATAACTATACGCAAGCGCCCAACCCGAACAAAAAGTAATTAGTCGCAGTGATAGACAATATATCTACATGTTGATTATTTCATTTTAAGTACTAACAATCTGTGAAAACAAATCAATGCTGAACATTGATCAACTAAGTCAGAAAATCATTCTAACCGAACCGTTATGAACCACTAGGCCGCAGTCTTAGAGGTCGGGTGTGTGTTGTTCATCAGCTGTGGCAGTTGCGGATTACACATGGATATACAATTAAGAAAAATACTTCTCTTCGTTGAAGTTGCTTTTATTGGTTGGAATGTATCTCACACTCTTTCAGGTAATTGCAAATTATTGATTATTGATAAGATAAGATACTGCATTAATTAGCATATCAGTTAAACATTTGTGGTAGAATTACGTATGTTGTTTTTGCATTTAGACCTTAAATAAAGGTTCATTCATCCAGAATCCAAAACATGTGTTCCTGATTTACCTGACTACATCGTGGCATTTTTGGAGGTTGATAAACATTTTATTTTAGTGCATATATATAGAGGTAACACAACGAGCGGTTGGTGGAAATGGAATGTATTTCAATCGAGTTGATGAAGACACGAGCTTTAGCGAGTGTCTTTTGTAACTTTTCTAAAAATAAATAACGAGAGTGAAATAAATTCAATATCCAATAACCACGAGTCGTGTGACTTTTTTCCACAACAATTATATTAAGTCGCAGTGGCAGTGTTTTTTTCTGTGAAACTCAGAATATTTGCGCGAAAACACATCATCTTATGTATATTCCCACGAAATTATGACGACGTCAACAATCAGCCAGTTGCTTCGAACCACGTGATTCCAGGTCAAAGTTCAACTACCCAACCAATCAAAAGTCCACTAGTGGTATATAACATATATTCAACAGTCAGCACGTTTATACAATGGTCTGAGAGTGGAATAACACAGGGTATTGTGATAGAAATATTTGTATCCAAAATGTACGTTACCATGTTGAAATTTGATATTTCTAAAAAGAGTTTCGATAAGGAAATAAAAGGGATATTTCATGTGCTGGGCGGAAATGACGCGGGTATATATGATATGGTCTTTGATAGCGCATATGCAAATCAATCAGTGTCATATTGTACATACAAAACAAATACTCATTACAGACAAGTAAGGAAGGGTACCAGTTTGGCCTTCCTGGTGGCTTTAACCGATCAGTTTCATATTTTGAATACACATAGTTTGGACTTAAGCAACATGTTCTGATAAGCACTCTGAGAAATGAGGGTTTAAGCGTTGATTGAGGGGGTGATTATTTTTTCTTATCCCTTATTTTCGTTTTATTCATAAAAGATGTGTTTTCAGTAGAAAAACAACTGAACATTGCAAAATAAAAGTAACCTTCTATTACCTCTTTTTTTACCACCATTTATAGCAATTTTGTGAAGTTCCTATAACTGCATTTATGGTTAAACTATTTAATGGTTCTTACATACACTGCCATCCAAAAGTTCTGATATGTCTTTTCTGCAAATGCTTTGAAATTGCGTAAAAAACTCAATTTGGAAGTCTGTATTACTTTTGATAATTTTATATTTACTGCTTACGATGTTTTGTTATTTTCCCAACTACATGTACATGTATGTATGGTTTGTGGTACAACTAAAATCCTCAAAATCCAATATTTTTGCAGTTTCAGGTTTTTAATACATACAGTTTAGCAATACATTTTTTGATAGTGGTCCCATTGCATTAATTCAATATTATTGAGCAAATATAAGAAAAAAAGAATTTTAGGTCATTTTGAACTTTATCAAAAAAAATCAAGAATACCAAAGCGTCAACAAAACCATAATCCGAACTCAAAATTGATTAAACTAGGGGCGAAATAGGAACAAAGGAAAAATTTACATGGATACTCTCGTAAAAGCACAAGAGAATAAGATCAGGTGTTCCGGAAGAGTAAGCGTCTTCCGCTTCATCGACGACACCCGCCATGTAAATCTTGGTCACATCCAAGTAAGCATCAATCCTCAAAATGAGAACCGAGTCATCATTGTCATCACAACAAGTAAACACACTAACAAGCAAACTGAAAAACGGCCATCTTCATATCACACAAAGATACAGAATATTTCTTGATGAGATCAAGATGGCGACCATAAAATAGACTCCTCCCTTGACCCTCCCTGCAACTTCCAGGACTTAGGTATTTTTTAAATAAAATGCCCATTGCACTGATACGTTGACTTTCTTCAGGTAAAACATAAATCAAATCATAAATAATATGACGAAACGTTTATAGCATAAATGGAAGACCAATAGTGGTTTTGGTCCCCATCTGTACACAATTATATCTTCGTACGGTCTCCTGGTTGATCTTATTTTCATGTCGTATCAAGATATAAGCGCATACATTTACTGATACAAAACTGATATTTAACAGTTATAGCCAAGAGAAAGTCCCAATCGGCACCCCCTTCTTTTTCGTTGCTGGTATTGAGGATACTAATAACAATACTTCGAAGTTCTTTTATACCGCTTTATCACAACCTTAAAGTTGTCTCAAAGCGGATAACACATTATTATCCGTGGTAATAGGTCCTTAGCAACCAACCAATATCGTTCTAAACTCCTTTAGAAGCATACAACTTGTGCTGCCATTTCGGCGCTCATAGCTAGCATTCTACAATTTTAAATACTGCCCAACCCTGTTCTCAATTTTGACAGTTGAGTAGACTGGAACACGCTTTGTAAATTATCTGCTCAAGGATGCAACACAAGTACTGTGGCTGGGACCCGAACTCGCAACCCTTCGACCACGAGCCCGGCGTCCTACCATTACACTACCAAACCTCCAGTATAGCAGACATAGTTCCTATATTTCAAATTGACATACATTTGTTATGGAAGCCAAAATGGAGTGAGGCAGATATTTTTCTTTATTTGATAAAGATAGACTTGAATGGTTAATGTTTCCCTTATGATAATGCTAGTAAACAAAACAAATGATTATGTATTCACTCATTATCACTAGTACATCAATTACGGTAAATACTAGCACACATGCAAATATCAGTAACCGTTTATACACATGGAATTAAAGTATGTTAAACGTATGTTCGTTATAAGAGGGTGACCATGTTTGAGGAATTGTATTGTATGCCCTTTGACATTTATTTATCTCTTTAATATATACTAAATATTTAGCTCACAATTTACATGTATTTTCGAGGCAAAAATGAAGGAGAGCATATTTTTCTAAATACTAGACATACAACGGCTAATTCTTTGTTGTTTTCTTCCTTATTGATTTGATATAATTCAGCATTGTTTTGATCAAGCATTTCCATTGGCTTCAAAACATATATTGACAGCCCATAATCTAGAAAAGAAATGACGTTGCCGTTTAAAACGTCGCTTTGATTGCCTGATGTATTAGCGTACTAGTTTGTAAGAGAAAAAGGTTCATTAATATATTGTATAGATTGAATTATATGATTAGTTTGAATATATTGTTCATGAAATGGAGGTATAACCCAAAAAAACCCACTAGTGGTCTCTTATCTCATTATACACTCTGTATTTGTTTTGTTATACCTCCATAACCTAAAAAAAGTTCAAGTTAATTCTTTAATCTCAATTTAACTTTTGACCTATATCTATGTATATTGTTTATTGTTCAGACGAGACTTTGTGTTCGGAGTACCTAGTGTCTGGACTATATGGTGTTGAGGACTCATTGACCGCTTCAAGTATATATCACAATGACACAGATAGATGTGGGCCTCAAAACGCTAGACTACATTTCGATGGTTCCCCATCGGGTGCTGCCTCATCATGGTGCGCGCACACTAACAATGACGAGCAATATATTCAGGTATTGTTTTTATCTTGCTGTCATTCCGGTTAATGTGGAAATTTATTTAATGTTTAAATATTTCAGATACGTTGTCTAGGTTTTTAACGGGTATATGTCGTTGCATTTTGTATACATGTATTTGTAAAACATTTACGCTGATTTTCACTCTTGTTTTAAATTGTTCCTTGCAAAATCGTCATACTTCAGGATTGAGAGTAGAATCTATTCTATTGCTTGCATGGACAGATGAAGGGATTAACAAAACTCTTAACTCAACTTTTTTTTTTATATTTCTCGCCGTTTAAATTTGCTTTAAGTTGACTTTGTGTTACAACGATGCTACAATTTTGTATCTTTGTTTTACTTACTGTACGTGTGTATACAAACATGGAACAGCTGAAAGATGAGGAACACATGCTGCACCGTTTAAATTTAGTAATAGATACAGTATACCGGAGAATGAATCATACTGGCATAATATCCAATCTTCTACTACGAAAATAAGTATATTATGAACAATGCAACTACTCAAATTGGATAACTATAGCTGTGAAGATTGCAGCTAACATCGGGGACTCCAAATTTCACCAGCAGAGTCTATCAACTAATACTACGTATCACACACACGTTTCACTTTTTGGATACAGAAATAGATACAATATGCCGAAACAATAAATACCAATATAGCTTCAATTATCATTCGACACCATAAAAACACAGTCCTCAGTGGAATGACTTATACTTTATGTACTCAGTTGTCGTCATCAGACACATGACCAGTAAAGCATATATACACAAATGTATAAAATGTGTACAAATGGCTACGTTTTATAAAATTTGATTATAGAGGAGTCTTTGAGCAACACCCTCACCCAACGCGATAAAGACCGACCTATTGTTGAGTATTCAAAAATCTAACTCGTAAGCACATTGTGCTCCCTGTCTAACAATGTGGAGATTTTCCATTCAATGCTAAGGTTTTTTTTCCTGTTTGATACTTTGTTGGGTGGTTAACTTAGTGTCAGTATGTTGTGACCGGGAGGTATGCTGTTCTAGATGGTTTACCCGTTGCCAGTATTGTGTGACCGGGAGGTATGCTGTTCTAGGTGGTTTACCCGGTGTCGGTATGGTTTGACCGGGAGGTATGCTGTTCTAGGTGGTTTACCCGTTGTCGGTATGGTTTGACCGGGAGGTATGCTGTTCTAGGTGGTTTACCCGTTGTCGGTATGGTTTGACCGGGAGGTATGCTGTTCTAGGTTGTTTACCCGTTGTCAGTATGGTGTGACCGGGAGGTATGCTGTTCTAGGTGGTTTACCCGTTGTCAGTATAGTGTGACCGGGAGGTATGCTGTTCTAGGTGGTTTACCCGTTGTCAGTATTGTGTGACCGGGAGGTATGCTGTTCTAGGTGGTTTACCCGTTGTCGGTATGGTTTGACCGGGAGGTATGCTGTTCTAGGTTGTTTACCCGTTGTCAGTATTGTGTGACCAGGAGAACTTCTGTGTTGGGTGGGTTACCCGTTGTCAGTATTATGTGCTCCAGGGGAATGCTGTGATGGGTTGTTAACCGATTGTCAGTATGTTGTGACTGGGAGGCATGCTGTTCTAGGTGGTTCACCCGTTGTCATTATTGTGTTACCGGGGGGTATGCTGTGCTTTGTGGTTTAACTTTGTCATTATTGTGTGAACACGGGAGTGATTCTGGGCCGGTTAGTTTACCCGTTGTCAGTATTGTGAGACCGGGAGGAAGGCCGTTGTCAGTATGGTGTGACCGGGTGGGAGGCTGTGCTAGGTGGTTCACCCGTTGTCAATATTGTGTGACCGGGAGATATGCTGTGCTTTGTGGTTTAACTTTGTCAGTATGGTGTGAACACGGGAGTGATTCTGGGCCGGTTAGTTTACCCGTTGTCAGTATTGTGTGACCGAGAGGGATTCTGTGCTGGGTGGTTTACCCTTTGTCAGTATTGTGTAACCGGGAGGAAGGCTATGCTGGGTGGATCACCCTTTGTCAGTATGGAGTGTTCGGGAAGAAGGCTGTGCTGGGTGGTTCACCTGTTGTCAGTATGAAGTGACCGGGAGCTGTTCTCGATGCCTTCGGTATAGTGATTCAGTGAGGAAACAGTCGGCATCAGATTAGTTCATTAATACTTGGAGATACGTCCTAATATGATACATATGTATGTTACGCTATAATAGATAGATTTGATGAAATAAACGCCAAAATCGTATCTATGACATTTTCTTCTTCCCCCTTTAGAAACATTAATTTAAGTTGGAAAAAAGGTATTGTTGACTTTTCGATACCTATTATTTTTAAAATATGTAGGTTTTGTGACATGCAGGTGAGTCGATAGGTAATTTTATTGGTAGTGATTTACAGTTAAGTTAGTAGACAGGTTTCGTTGTGGTAGTGACGTTCAGGTGAGTAAATAGACATTTCTTGTTCAGGAAGTGACGTACAAGTGATTTAATAAAAAAAGGTTTTGTTCAAGTAGTGACGTACAGATGAGTTTATAAATAGGCTTTCTTGTAATAGTGACGTACAAGTGAGTAAATAGAAAGGTTTTGTTGTAGTAGTGACGTACAGGTGAATTGATAGACGGGTTTTATTACCTAACTTTTTCGTCCTTTATTGAGAGAAATTAAATATGTTTGGCTATATTTTACAAGCCTGAGATACAGGTTTTTTTGTAATCGTGACGTACAGATAAGTTTATAAACAGGTTTTCTTGTAATAGTGACGTACAGGTGAGTTAATAGAAAGACTTTGCTGCAGTAGTGACGTACAGGTGAATTAAAAGACGGGTTTTATCAATTAACTTTTTTGTCATTGAGAAAAATTAAATATTTTTGGCTATATTTTACAAGCCTGAGATATTGCACATCTGACTTTTGCACACCTTCTTGTGCGCATGCACACCTGACTATTACACACGTAATGTGCATGCACACCTGACTATTGCACACCTACTATTTCAAATGCACAAATTACAATTACACACCTTTCCCTACTCTCTGTTAATCATAATCCGGATATTGAAAACGTTGTTTAACTTTACCATTATATTCACAAACAAATTAACAACTGACGCCGAGTCACTGGATTATTTTATTAGCATCATTGATGCCGACGACAATGATTTATGGCGGAGCAAAACTGGTTTTCCATTGCAAGCTGCAATGAACGTTTTTTATTCATTAAACCTTTTGTAATTTTAACACTGCTTATGATCTTATTATTTATTTATTTTTGTAATTATTAGGCAATAAAACGCTTATTTACTGGATGAGTGTGCAATAGACCAGAATAGTTGTCTATTTGCAATACAAAAATGATTTGATAATTAGTTTTGATAACGACATACAAATGAAAGGCAGGGGAAGCGACATTCAATACAGTAATGTCATCAGCATATTTATTTGTAATTTTATATTTAGAAGTCTATCTTACTCTATGATTTCAGGTCCGTTTCCCGAGAAAAACAGAAGTAAATGCAGTAATGCTACAGGGGCGAAAAGACATGTGTTGCCCCAGTTGGGTTAAGACATTTTACGTCCTGCACAGTATCGATGGCATCACGTGGACTACTATAAAGTCACGAGACCAACAACCAAGGGTGCCTTTAAGTTTCGTTAATACTATCTGCTGTATTGTATGTGTCTGTGTAGTATTGTATGTGATGTGGTAGCTAATTTGAATTCCAATATATATGTGCGTTGTTTCCGTTGACTTTAACGATAAGTTAACATTTATTTATTTCTAATTAGTGCTAGATTATTAAGTGACAGTTGTTACTGGTAGGCAAATACGTAAGAAATTGAATTGGAATATAGGCGGTAATCATATGAAAGGATTGGAATAAGTGTGTTCGGTTGTTGTAGTCTATATTACCCGACAAGTTCTTTCATTAATATGAGCTATATGGTACTGTGTACAAATCCTTTTTACGGTTGTTGATGTATGTTTTAGTTATTTCACGGAAACACTGACAGAAACACCATAGTCTTGAGAATCGTTCCCGGTATCACAGCAGTGTATCTCCGTATCAATCCTAGAAGCTGGTATGACTACATACGTCTCCGATTCGACGTCAGTGGATGTTACAATGTCGAGGAAATAAGTACGTAACCCTCTTATTGTTAGACCGTTATATTCATTATGTGTCCCTGTTTATATAGATATTTAAATCTGCCTACAATGTGATAACATACAGTATGTATTGTTTGCATTTGTACAAGTGCTAGGCTTCATGCTAAATATGAATGATCCTTATTAGCAACGTTATATCCCTGGCTCGTCTCATTGCTCAACCAAGCTATTATCAAAACTTCTTACTACCATTCTAAGTACCGTTAAATCGGGGCTTTAGTCTTATTGTGACACTGTATACTCCAGAAGTGGCATTAATGGGATGTGGATTTTGGAAAAACTCAAAAGATCTTCTGATCAGTCTTGAGAGCCCCCTTCTCAAAAATGTTTCCTCCATCAAAACATTCGATTTTCCACCCTGTACACTACCATACCACATACCAAACCGCAAGAACGTCTTCGGTCTCTCGTTATGAGAGCTTTCTTTTTCAAGAAAGGCGGACGACGATACAAATATATGGTAGTGAGCTTTCTTTGAGCATACTTTTTGAAAACACGACAAAAGCTTAGAGGAAATATACCGAAGACGAAAAAGTAAGGGTGATTGAATTCCTGGTCGACAATATTTTGTTGAGCTTTGAGGAAAGATTTTCCAGCAGACTTTTGGCATTTCCATGGGAACAAACTGTGCCCCACTTTTAGCTGCCTTGTTTTTATTTTCATACCAGGCTGAATTTGTTGGAGAGCTGATCAGGACAGGTAACAAAAACCTTGCCAAATTTTTTAATTTCACTTCGATATATCGACGATGTGTTGTCTTTAAACAAGAAAAAGATTGCCAGTCACAGCAACCGTATGTACATGTACCCTTCTGAACTTGAAATAAAGGACACCACAGACTACATCAGTTGATTACCTCGATATCTACTTAAACTACGACCAACATGAACAGCTTACTACTAAGCTATACGATAAACGTGATGATTTTTATTTTCCGATCGTGAACTTTCCATTTCTTGATTGTAACATCACTGCTTCTCCAACCAAAGGTGTCAACATGTCGAAGTTGATTTGATATTCAAGGGCTTGCTCTAGATATCGTATTTTTTGTGATTGATGTCACCTGCTGACAAACAAACTAACAACACAAAGATTCGAGAGATGCAGGTTGATCAGAACTATGGACAAGTTTTATGGTCGCCATCTTTGTCTCATTGAGAAATATTCTGTATCTTTCAGTGATATGAAGATAGACTTTTTTGAGTATGCTCATTGGTGTGTTTTGATTGATAATGATACTCGGTTTCTCGTTTGGAGAACTTGATGTTTACTTGGATGTGACAAAGATTTACATGACGGGTGTCGTCAATGAAACAGAAAACTGTAACTTTTCCAGAACACCTGGTCTTATTCTCTTATGCTTTTACGAGATTCTCCATGTAAATCTTTTTTTTTTGTTCCTATGTTGCCTCTAGTTTAATCAATTATGAGTTCCGATTATTGCTTTGTTTACGCTTTGGTATTCTCTGATTTTTTTTCCATTTCACTACAAAAGTGCGAAAAATGTCAGATACACTACTTTTCGCGACCCGTTATACGATTGTGACGTTTCCGGGTGGAGAGTAATAAGCCCGTCACCGCGACTCCTCGTTCAGTCAACCACCCGCCCTCAACCGTGGAGCGTGACTCCACACTACACGGCTACTCCATCATTTGGCAGCGTGGAGGGGGCGTGGAGGTGATCTAGAGTAATAGGGCAACACAGGGTTCATAGCGTGGAGGATTTTTACATTTTAGCAAACTCCCGCCCTCAATAGTGGTGCCTTTCCTTTCCGCTATCTACCTGTGAAACATGCAGGTCCTAGGCATGGAGTTGTCAGATGGTCAGCTGTCGCTAGGATTTACGTAAAAATATATATAGGCCTATGATAATATAGCTGGGATTTCGGTAGTCTATCACTTAAGTGTCAGTATTTTTTTTCATTCATAAATGTATTTAAACAATAAATAAGTTGGCTAAAAAAAATGTCTTTTTCCTCATTCCATTTCGGGTCTTACATCTCAATTAGTACACAACAATGTTCATAAATTAAATAATACTTGCTAGCACGTCAAACAAGTCAAATCAAATACACTAGCGTTGGGTGACACCCTTTTCATTAAGATGGTGCATTCAACATCGATAACTACTAAGAGTTCTTACTGGTGAGAGATTAGTTGGTTTTTCTCTACATTTACCCATATACATGTAATAAGATTATTGAATAGCAATTGATTTCAGTATGCGGATAAGCAGTTTAATTCTGTATACTTTTCAATATATATAATTGTATATGTATTTGTATAACAGAAACATCAATAACGAAGAAAGATATTTTAACGTTTTAGCTATGGTATAGTTTTTTTAGTTCATTGCTGACCTTTGACCCATGTCGTTGTCCCCCTCTCGCTCCCGAAAATCTTGAATGTTCCCAACCACATGATAGCCGCGTCATTACTGGCATAAGTACCATGAAATGCTGTTTCAATGAGAATGTAACTGTTGTTGATGACTTTTTATATCCCAGTATGCACTGGCGCACGGAACTCATCGGGTAGAGTTTCTTCATTTCTTTTCTTTTGTTATACATGTAGATTTATATTCTTTTTGATTTTGCGACAGACAAACACTAAATGAGGGCATAGCCACCGACGCCGTTTAGGCCGGATAATAAGGCCATGTGCATTCAATTGCATTCAAATCGATTCAATATAATATCATAGGAAGCGTGCTATGAACAAGGAGTGTCAGATAACGACGAGCGGGTTGCTAATATAAAGCAAGAATTAAATAAAATATGACTAGGGTACCTGTGGAATAGTAGATAGAAATATAATCTACAAGCTCATATGTAGAGAATACATTCCAAGAATTCCATACACTGGAACTGATGTGCAATATTCACAACTCACCAAAAAGTTATTTATACCAACATTCAGTAGACAATAATGAGTTGAAATTTTATCTAAGGCAACATATGGACCAACGATACAACAAAATATGTCACAAACGTGACTGTCGTCACATCAGCTAAATATTGAAAGTGAAAGATACGGCAAAATTAGATAACCATAAAAAATAGGATTTGTACATTATGTGATAAGAGAGATATTGAAGATTAATTCCATTTTATTCTTAGTGCCCTTTTAATGTAGATTTACGTGCTGATTGTATAGTATACTATTTCCGTAGACCTGGCGTATTCAAATCTATCCAGCTAATTTGTGTAATATGTTTAAAAAATAAATATATGATTATCCATTTTGCATTTATATGTCATTCAGAAGCATTGCAAGAGTATCCTCGCAATTGTTTTGTATATACAACACAGTATATAGCAATTGATACAATTTTTAAGAGGTAACTCACTTTGATATGAGGTACATACGGGGGATGTCGAGTTGGTGAAGTAGAAACGGCCGCAGGTATTTCTGGCTAGGCGATTTGGTGCCGGAGATCGTGAGTTCGAGGCCCGGATAGGGCACGTGTCATAAAATTGTCATCCTTCGTCAATTGTGTTTCCGTGTTATTTGTAATATATTAAACACAATGTCTCATATACACTTAGTATTCACTATTCACTATGGGCTGTAAGACCCTCGGAATAGAATTGAATTGAAATCTGGCCTGGCCTTACCCAAACGTGTAGACATCCCTATCGCGTGCGACGGTTGTTATTTCGAGGGTAAAATTCACGAGGTTAATTACTATATGTGGCTTCAGTCACAGGGACCAGGCTACACTTGCCAGTTGTTAGCTCTTCTAAATCTATGCTATATATCAAAACACATTGTTGATGGGTTTGAAGTGCAGTCCTGTGTTGTAAGTGCTCTTGAATTTAAATTGTAAAGTATCTCATGTATAGGAAACGTTTGTATTCGTTCAATTAATTAATAATGGTATAGAAGAAAACAAAACATTTAAACACCATAACTAAGTAAGTTTTAGAAAGGATAGAAGTACGAAGTCGCCCATTTCCCACCCCACCCTAAACCCCTTCCTGTCCCAACCCATACATATATAAGGGAACCAATATATATTCCATGCACTGCTCATACTCTCCAGGTACACCTTAAACTACACTTCCATTAACAAACCAAGTCTTATGCACTCTAACTCAAACATAATGTTAACTACCCCCCTTATCCTTATACCCTACTAAGCTTATGCACTCTAACTCCTACATAATGTTAACTACTCTCCTTATCCTTATACCCTACTAAGCTTATGCACTCTAACTCATACATAATGTTAACTAACTCCCCCCCCCCCCCTCTTATCCTTATACCCTACTAAGCTTATGCACTCTACCTCATACATAATATAAACGATCCCCCTCTTAGCCTTATACCATACTAAGCTTATGCACTCTACCTCATACATAATGTTAACTAGCCCCCCTCTTATCCTTATTCCCTACCAAGCTTATGCACTCTACCTCATACATAATATTAACTACCCCCTCTTACCCTTATACCCAACTATAAGCGCATATTAAATCCCAGCACCTCAACAACACCCTACCAACCTATATAAAACCCCAAGCATGATATAAACCTTACCCTCATCGATCCCTACCTACAATCCCATGTATATCAACCCAAACCCTATTAAAAAGGCGTTTAGATGGACATCCAACCTATAATAAACTAACTAATCAAAGCATTACATAGGTATGGGTTAAAAGGTCATAGGACCCATGGCGACCCTGACTTGTTTCTGGTCTTGCGTATGGTCTCGAGATGGCGCATACAGCGGTCAGCTAGCTAGCACCAAGTACCTACCACTACGCCACGCCAGACTTGTACATTTTAAAACACAATTCACTTTTTAAACTCGAAGTCGCTCTCTAAACAAAACAAAAGAGAACACAATTGGATAAAATATTATATAGGTATAGATAAGCGACTTCGTTCACTAACCCACCCCACCCCCATCCCCCACCCCCTGAGGGAAGGCAACTTCCCTCACGCCGGTTGGACGCGGATACATATCATCTGCGGTTATAGCGGCGCTGACCAAGCAAGCAAGCAAATAGCTACACTGAATGTATAAAACAAGGTACATCTATAGTTTTTCATTATTATAAAAAAAGGTTGATCATCCAAGTGTCATTTATAATAATATAACTGCTGCCATTAGATGCCTATATGTAGAGGAAGACCCCCATCCAATGACCGCGAAAGGCCAGCGCATGTAAAAAGGACACTCACACAAAAAGTGATTTTTTTGGTCTAAATCCTTCTTATATTTCCTATATGTCAGCAGCTTATTGAATCCGGTGGTACAGTTACTGTTATTGATTTATGCTCGAATGACCACGTGTGGATCACCTGTGGGCTGGTTCTCTACCTCTACCCCCGCGCTCCCTCCACCACCAATTACAGCCCCTGGGGCATACACTTTGGTCAGAATTATCTCACTTATTATTACCAATCTTTCCATTCACGAAAGATGGTTCAGCATGCAGTGCAGTTACTATATAACTTTAATATCTATGATTTTAGTTGACAACATGTTAATAACTTTTTTGCTAATTTTACAAAATTCACAATGCAAAATCTAACCACAGTTGCTTGAGTTTCTGTCAGTAAATAATAAATATATATGTGTGAAATGAGCCTCCCATTACAGTAATGTATTCTGTTATCGGCGAGTTAGTTACGATGACCGTGACCGCTTTTGTAATAATTAGCTCAGCAGGGAGTCAACATTCCCCACCGGTACTTCACTAGTCATTAGGTAGGGTCGATCTTTCAGTATATCATGGACGTGTATATGTCACATATACGTCCCTGACTATCTAATTGACATTGAGTAGATGGGGTGGGAGGGTGTCCGTAAAATTATCTAAACCCAAAAATCATCGTATTACTCTTAAAACCTTACTTGATGTCAAACTGTATAAATCTGTAGCAAATTGTCAGGTTCTTGTGGTTTTAATTGTAAAATGAGGAATCTTATGTTATCGAGATTTGAGATCTTGTCATTGTGTATCGTTTGTTTAAAGTATTAAGTAATGTACTTCCATATATTCCAAAGAAAAGAACCCTATTATTTACAATTCAGTAAACCGCCACTCCTGCTATAACCAGGGCGGTATCTCCTTTTGTCTACGTTATAAGTTAGGAAATAGAGATGTTGATGTATGCATTCAATTCAAAATGAAATTAAATTCCTAATATAAGTCATTATTATGAACAAAGTCAAACGAATGGGACCTTCATTCCAATATCTTTAAGATTCAACAGAGACATATACATGTACTGTATTTCTCTTATTCAATTTTCAACTTTTTGTACCTTGTCCTTCATGTTAGATCAAAAGCAGAATGGTACGTGGGTGTGAAATGGTTTGAGGAGTGAACAATGTGTTTGTAATAATAAATACAATCGAATCATATATTTATACATCTTGTGTTATGTGGAGACGCGACCTTGCATAACAATATCAGGGAATTACGAACCAGGTCAGCTGGTTCGGACCATTTGGCCTGGTGGTAACGTCCTGACTCCATAATCTAGAGGTCTCAGGTTCGCGCCCGGCTCGCCTCACTAGTTTCATTTCTGCTCCTTGTTGTAAAATATTGTTTATTTCCCAAGTCGGGATGTTTGTATTAAATAAGAAACGTGTGCATGTACGAAATGTACTATTTATCATAATGATAATTTCTTAAATATAATTCCAGCTCCTGGTACCCGATTAAACGTCACGCTGTGACGGATCTATTTGATTTGAATGCCTACGTCAGGTTCTATATGCCGTCACGTTTCGTAACACTTGTCTAAGACATTAATGTATAAAACTTCTATAATATATCTCTGATTGGTACATATAACTAGATCTGTATTGCTTCACACAATTTACAGCAATTGCTAAATCAGCAGAAGGTTGTAGTTTTTATACTTGCTAATACGCATTTATAGTGTGTTATATGGTACGAGTAAAAAAGACAAGAACAGCTGGGTACCATACTTGGGACACGTGATGCCTGGTAAAGTAGATCCCTATACTTCCCCAAAACAAGTACCATTTAATCTGCATACAAATATTACATGCAATAAACAATTCCCGATCCTTTTAGCCAGCACTTATAAAAAAATCGCTAACCAGGTGCGTGGTCATCATTCAAGATTTCCATTTTATGACTAAACGTACATTATTGTACCAGGTCAAGTATGCTAATATTTCTCGTACTCACGTTTTTCTTAAGTTATCGATGTCGAAAGCGAAATAATCTGCGATATTCTCGATTATTCTTCATCGGCAGATGAACCATGGTGTACATTTCGAATATAAACTGATTGTAAAAGATCAGGTATCTCTCGAGTAGTATATTAAGTCATACAGAAATCTCATGTGTTGTATCAATGCAATTTCATCGTATAGATCTATTTTTTATTAGTAAAACAAAAAGTTTTTAGGCTTATAGGTACATACCACGGACTAAGATAGCTTCTAATTCCGTGGTACATACAGACATACACACAGGAGAATGACATAATAAATAGACACGTCGTCCAATAATGTACATTAAATGTTACAGTACTCAATTAACTCATTTATAGATATATGTGACATATATACGTCCCTGTTATAACTGTACCCCGTGGCTATTCATCATGGTCAACCTCTGTCACGGTTCACTGACCCATTTAATTGATGCTGGGGCATCAATTAGTGTCGACTATTGGACACCCCGGGACAGTTTAGTCTCACCTAGTATACAACTGGCTGTAGACAAGGACTTATATGAAAGAATGAAGTGTGTGATTGAGTAGGGTCATGCTATTAAGAGAGTGTGATATAAATGAGTACAAGATACAAAATCAAAATTCAAAATATAATTATGTAAATAAAATCATCAAATATAAATAAACAGTTAAGATCATTGTCGAGATGTAACGAATAATGGTAATGATGAAATATATACTAAGGGAATATATTACCCAGGGAGCAGATTTCATTCACCCGCCATCTTATCTGTATATAGGAAAATAACGAAAATAAGAAAGAAATCACACTCGACGACTGGGAGATAGCCAGGAGAACGTGGACATGGGACAACAAAATATTTCTTATCGACACATCGGGCAGAACGCACGTGCTAATATCCAATACAACTGTAGCCGCGACTTCAGCAAGTTCATCGAACACGTGATATCATCAGAACTATAAACCAATAAACTGGTCGTGTTATACGTTATAACTAGTCATATATATCGTGTTGGGTGGTGCAGTGGTTAACGCATTTGCCTTTCACCAAGGCAGCCGGGGTTCGATTCCCCAATTGGACGTGAAAAGGTATGGGCTCACCTGCCCGACCACGTGGGTTTTCTCCGGGTACTCCCACAATAAGACCCTTATCTGGGCCAACAGTAGTGATAAATATTAGTTGCATAACGTTAAAAAAAAATAAAAATAAAGTTTATATTATATATATGGATTCCCTGTGTTGGGCGGGACAGGGTAACTGTAGTGCTGAACCATATTTCGTGTATGGAAAGATTGTTATATATTAAGTGAGATAATGATCACAGAACATTTTTTTTGTCAAAATTACGAAGTTTTGACCATTTTACTAAATTTCATACCTGAACGCAAATCAGAAAATCACCGATTTTGCCATAAGAGCGGAAGTGACGTCACAACGGTAACCGCACTGACTTGTGTAGCCATTATATTAAAATAGTATGAATCGTATCACGACTTCTTATCTGTAGAGAGTCTTATATTCAAGAAGATGACACTGATTATATCTATAGGCTGTACAGAGTTCATAAATGACCCTCCTGATAGTTGCAAAGTGTTGTATGCCCCAGGGGGCAGTAATTAGTGGGGAGGTGGGTCGGGAGTCCCACAGGTGTGCGGCACACGTGGTCACTCGACAATAAATCAATTACCCATGACCGGCAGGGACGTATATACATATACGTCCCTGCCACCGGATTCGCTAACATAATTAACAGGTTATTAATTTGTGGAAAACCTGTTAGATTTCAGAACAAATATTAGATATGATTATGTATTAATTTTCTCATATTTGATTTCATCAGGGACATATTCGTCTCTGATTTCATAAAGTACCGCTAAAACGGCGTGTGTATTCACTGATGGTCGCCATCATTGATTGCATACACATATCAGCAGGAACTGATCGTAACACCTGTCAGCCTGCACCTGTTAAAATGCACACCGAAAAATATGTATGCATGTTGGTCGACTGTATACATACAAACTACTTAGAAACAACCTCAAAAAACAAGGGAAAGGTATTGATGTAACTATAGACCACGGACTTAGATATGATTTGTAAATCCGTGTATAGACTCAGAACTTCGAAAACCATATATTTTATTGCATTTATTTACATCATATAGAATCATAAAACAATCCTTTTAATATGTACAATCAGAGACGTATATTACAATATACTTAATCTATATTGAAAAATAAAAATACATAAATTTTACTAATGTGTTCGACCTGTATAACATGTTTTGACGGGTATAACATTTCGACTTCTTTTATCCTTATGATCGAGAAATAATACGCGTGGATAAAGGTAATAGTTTTCCATCCATTGAAACATATGTATGTCAATGCAGTATGAAAAAAAGTAAGCGTGAATATTTTAGAATAAAAGGATCATGAGCGAAATCCCGATGTTACCTGTCTTCAGGCACAAACATCGAAATAGAAAACAAGAGCAAATTATTTCGAATTCTGTTTGGGAAAAAATGAGATTAGGCATTTGAAACCCTCCATGTTTTACTGACAAGAAATGAACTTGGAACATCTTCTGAAAATAAGATGAGATTATTACTTAATTGGATTTAATCTTTAAAAATGAAATATGAAAAATATCAAATGTGATACAGACAAATCATTCAATTTTTCAACAGCATTTGTCATGTTAAAAAGAAGAGTCAAATTTGATTTTTTTTAATAAAGTGACATCAGGGACGTATGTGACATGTAATGTGTGGCTTGACGGCGAGTTCTGGAGATTTCAAATAGTACACTCGATATTCCATTTAAAGTCGAGATCTAACTACAGATCTAGAGTACACATTTTAAAATTATAAAGAGTGGATAATAACCGCAACATACTCAACTGTTACCAGTTAGTTTCAACTTTGTTAGTTGCACCCCCCCCCCCACCCACTCCTTCCAGAGTTATAATTACTTGCTATATATTTGAGTAACACGTTTCCTGGTGTCGTCTCACGTAGCATACATTTGGCATTTTTCTATATACAGGTAAGGTGTTGGGTGTATACTAAGTGAGATTTTGTGTCAGGTAGAGAACAATATGATTTAATTACAGGTAAACTATAGTCTGTATCATATATGTAACTAGTATCTTATCTAACATACTTATGTTAAAAAATCTACCCCGATTCCTATAGTATATATTGTGAACTAGGTTGTTTCCCATCTAAATATTATAGGAAATTAAGAATATATTTATTGTGAATATTGTAAGAAACGAAAAAAAACCCAAGAAATTGTTTTACCCAGTTATTTAGAGTAGAAAATGTAGAAGAATTGTGCCCCCCCCCCCCCCGAGTAATTATATTTATATGAAGCTATTTAATTAAAAAATTGATAACTAAACAATTGTATAAGATTTACATCTTATTTTGTTCTGTTTTGTAGCGTTGTATCATAATTTTGTTGAGAGATTGACCCTGAGACAAAAAATATATAGTACATGTATATGATTTAAATTATACCCAGTATACATACATCTCAACAATGATCTGAACTGTTTATTAATTTGTATTGATGATATTTTTACATATATATTGAATTTTGATTTTTCATTTTATACATTCATATATTGTACACTAAATACTACAGTGTATTTAACCCTTTGCGTGCCGGAAGAATTTTACGCCATTATACCTTTGAGTGCCGACAGGGCCGATCTGATTTGAACCTCAGTTTTGACGTCATAATAGAATAGACGAATGACGTCATTATCTTTGTTTTATTCACATGTTTATTTCAACGCCTTTTTATAGCGTTATGTCTATTTTTCCATCTGGTACTTTTAAGTACATGTATATGAAATAGGACTAATGCTTGACATAGATCCTAGATGTCTTTCTCTAGTCTATAGTGTACGTTACCACATTTGTTTTTGCAAATGTAAGTACACTATTCAAATCATGATAACAAAATGGTTCTTTCGTTCATTTTTACAGAGAATTTAACTCGTCATATTGATGATACACAAAACGACATTGAACTACGTTGTATATTATTAACAAATGCATTTTTTAACTGCTAAAATTCTATTTTTCCGAGTGATTTCTTAAGAGGCAGCATACTTTGGTGAAAATGATCTGGTTTTTAAGAAATTCTTCCCAAATCTGAACAAAAAATGAACGAAGTCGAAACTTTGCCGCTGACAAAAAAAAACAGAAATAGAGATGAGGAAACGGGATAATCTTTAGGACAAATAACAGATTATGTCTCGTTTATTGATTATAGGACGGGACTATAAAGTGGATACTGGATAGTGATATTGCCTTTCACCAAGCCGACCGGGGTTCGATTACCCGATCGGACGTGAAAAGGTAGGGGGTCACCTGCCCAACCACGTTGTTTTTGTCATGTAACGCCAGTTTCCTACAGCAATAACACTCCATGCGTGCTAACACCTTGGCCAACAAGAGTGATGTCAATAATAGGACGGGATTGTATTGTATGACCATTACAGGACGGAATGTATTGTGTGACCATTACAGGACGGGACTGTATTGTATGAACATTATAGGACGGGAGTGTATTGTATGAACATTACAGGACGGGAGTGTATTGTTTAAGCATTACAGGACGGGAGTGTATTGTATGAGCATTACAGGACGGGACTGTAATGTATGATCATGACTGAACGAGAATTATTGTATGAACATTACAGGACGGGAGTGTATTGTATGAGCATTACAGGACGGGAGTGTATTGTTTGAGCATTACAGGACGGGAGTGTATTGTATGAGCATTCCAAAACGGAATGTATTGTGTGACCATTACAGGACATGATTGTATTGTGTGACAATTACATGACGGGACTGTAATGTATTATCACGACAGAACGGGACTGTATTGTATGAGCATTACAGGACGGGACTGTATTGTGTGACAATTACAGGACAGGACTGTATCGTTTAACCATTACATGACGGGATTGTGTTGTGTGACCATTACAGGACGGGACTGTATTGTGTAACCATTACATGACGGGGTTGTATTGTGTGACCATTACAGGATGGGAATGTATTGTGTAACCATTACAGGACGGGACTGTATTGTGTGATAATTACAGAACGGGACTGTCTCGTTTAACCATTACATGACGGGATTGTGTTGTGTGACCATTACAGGACGGGACTGTATTGTGTAACCATTACATGACGGGATTGTATTGTGTGACCATTACAGGATGGGAATGTATTGTGTAACCATTACAGGACGGGACTGTATTGTGTGATAATTACAGGACGGGACTGTATCGTTTAACCATTACATGACGGGATTGTATTGTGTGACCATTACAGGACGGGACTGTAATGTATGATCATGACAGGACGGGACTGTATTGTGTGACCATTACAGGACGGGACTGTAATGTATGATCATGACAGGACGGGACTGTATCGTTTAACCATTACCGGACGGGATTGTATTGTTTAATCATTACAGGACGGGAGTTTATTGTGTGACCATTACAGGACGGGATTGTATTGTATGACCATTACAGGACGGAATGAATTGTTTGACCATTACAGGACGGGACTGTATTGTATGATCATGACAGGACGAGATTGTATTGTGACAATTACAGAACGGGACTGTATCGTTTAACCATTACAGGACGGGACTATATATACAGACTGCAGAACGGGACATTATACTACAGTGGTCATCAAATAAACTGTATTTATGGCAGAAGTTATAATAGTATAAGCATAAACAAAACTGCCAACGGGCCGATTTGGGCCGATCATACATGACCCTGACTGCCAAAGGCCGATTTGGGCCGATCATATATGTCCCTGACTGCCAAAGGCCGATTTGGGCCGATGTAGCTAAATATGACCAATGATTATGAAAATACAACACCAATACGGACTTAACACCACAAACATTTCTGGTCAGTAACTTCCGAAATCAGGGACGTATATATGTGAGTCTACGTCCCTGCCGAAATTAACGGCATCATGACGTCATCGTTGCTGACATGACGTCATACATATTGCCAACGCACATGGCCAAAAAACGAAGCACTGGTGAATATATTGCTGCATGTGTTCCCTTCAGAGTTACCAATTAGCAGACCATTTCTCGAAGTTCGAAGATTCAATAACATGCCGCCGAGAGACGCTGGACCGATTGCGTATTTCATGCTTATATTTCCGAAATGTCTCATCATCAAACAAGCAGGTAAACTACTGTAGCGAAAGAATAGAAATAGGCCATAACTGGCACGCTACCCAGTTAGGTACACGGTCAAAAATGGCTAGAAAATTAGTTTAAAATATAGTTTTAGCATTTTCTTTAGACAGTATTATAAAATAGGTGCATGTATTTATCAGTATTAACATCTAATACTTTTGTTTACGAGAAGATTTTACGATTACCTGAAAACATCAAATTGAACATCTCAGAAAAATGAGTTAAAACGCTGTGCGTCAACGAAATTGCGGAGAATTTTAAAGGGGTTAATTTTCAGCATATATACATGTTGATTTCTGGTCCTTGCATGTAACTGTAGCTCAGTATGGTATTTATCAATGCAGTATATTTTGTTGCAATGGGCACATCATTTAAGTCCCTGTCATACTTAGCCGGATTGGGATTCCGAATATCAACATGTAGGAATTTTGGTCATCCGGTGTCAAATCTGTCAATCCCATTAAAAATACTGCTCACGTACTCTCACCGAACATTGAACGATTGAAATGTACCGATAACGAACATGTAACACACGGATACAGTTCAACCAGCCTAATGTCTCCGAATGAATGACGAACATGAACCGGTCAGGCAGGACAATTACAGGATGCATTCCGGATAAACCGAACTCCTTACGGACATTATTTTCTTATGAGTCTTTACGGATCGCTAACCCGTAGTCTTTCGCAAGCTTCCGTAAATAACTCGCTGGTATCCGTAAATAGCTCGCCGTAACGCGAACACACTCGTAAGGATTCGGGAGAGGAGAGGCAAAATTTTTGACATGCCAAAAACTTTCTAGCGATTGTCTACGGATTTTTTTTTTTTCGTAAATAAGTCGTAACAATCCTTAAAGAGTAACTGTAGTGTAAAACCATTTTTTGTGTATGGAAAGATATGTAAATAGTAAGTGAGATAATTCTCACGAAAAAAATTTTTTTTGTAAAAATTACGAAGTTTTGACCATTTTTCTAAATTTCACACCTGAACGCAAATCAGAAAATCCCCGATTTTGCCATACGACCGGAAGTGACGTCACAACGGTGACTGCACTGATAGACTTGTGTCGTCATTATATTAAAATTATGTGAATCGTATCACGACTTGTTATTTGTATAGAGTCTTCTATTCAAGAATATGACACTTATTATATAGCAAGGTTGTATGGAGTTCATTAATGACCCTACTGATAATTCCAATGTGTCGTATGCCCCAGGGGGCCGTAATTAGTGGTGAGGGGGTCGGGAGTTCCACAGGTGTGCGGCACATGTGGTCATGATCACTCGACCATAAATCAATAACCGCCGGACTCGCTAACATGATTAACAGGTTATTATTTTGCGGAAAGACTTCAAAACATGCACTTGATATGATTAGGTATTAATTTTTTCATATTTTATTTCATATAACACTGCTAAAACGGCGTGTGTATTCACTGATGGTCACGTTGATTGAATGCACATATCAGCAGGAACTGATCGTAATACCTTTTAAAATGCACGCTGAAAAAAATTAATGCATGTCGGTCGGCTGTACAAATACAAAACTACCTAGAAACAACCTCAAACAAACAGATAAGGAAAAGGATATTTGTGTTGCTTTAGACCACGGACTTAGATATAATCTAATTCCGTGAATAGACTCGGAACTTCGAAAACCATATATTTTATTGGACTTCAAAGAAGAATAGTTAGTACCGTCATATAGAACGACAAGACCAGCCTTTTTATACGTACAATACGATGTACGTATATTGGAAAATAAAAATATATAACTTTTATCAATGCTTTCGACCTGTATAAACTGTTTTGACGGGTATCACATTTCGACTTTTTTATCCTTATATATGTTTGAGAAATTATAGGTGTGTATATTAAAAGTTAACAGCTTTCTATCGATTGATAATTTATTTATGTCTATGCAGTATAAAAAAAAAAAACATTTCAAATCGTGAATATTGTAAAATAAATAGAATATGAGCGAAATCCTGATGTTACCTGTCTTCAGGCACATACATCGAAATAGAAATCAAGACAATGTATTTCGAATTCTGTTTGAGAAAAAATAAGATTATATCTTTGAAAACCCCTGTGTTTTACTGACAAGAAATGAACATGGAACATCTTTTGAAAATAAGATGAGAAGATTACTTAATTGGTTTTAATCACAGGCACTTGTGGCCAGGAGAATAGTCATCTAAATATAAAGATAATTTGCAAAATATGAATATATTTATATGGCTATTCTCCTGGCCACAAGTGCCTGTGGTTTTAATCCGCATTTTATTCATTTATGTTAAAAATAAAATATGAAAAAACTGTGATACAGACATACCAGGGACGTACATTGTATATGTGCATATACGTCCCTGAGACATATCAAGCAAGTTTTCAACAGAACTTTTCTCGTTGAATAGAAGAGTCAAACTCGAAATTAAAAAAAGTGTCATATACTGTGTGAGTTGACGGTGGGTTACGAGATTTCAAAAGATACACGTGCACTCGATAGTCTATGTTCCAGTCGAGATCTACATGTTACTGCAGATTTTGAGTACACATTTTGAAGTTATAAAGAGGGGATAATAACCGCAACATACTCAATTATTACAATTAAGTTAACTTTGATAGCACCCCCCCCCCCCTCTCCAATGTTAAATACTTGCTATTTGAGTAACAAGTTACGTGTGAAGTTATCGAACTGACCAGGTAGATTATCCCGCTAATCTGATTACGTAATATAATGGACACTAACATGAGATTTACAATATTCAAAGGTATTATTATAAGAGTCACTCTTGAATCATTGGATAAATGATATGTATAGCTGACATTATAAATGACACAGAGTATTACAATATGATAGCGCATATATATATGGGTCCATTAAAATGAATTTGAACAATCAATAAACATTATATTTATGAAAGAATCAAAATAAAGTTATTTCAATGACGATTTCAGATTATTCTCCCGACCCCCATATTATGGTACGTGTCTTAATTTCATTGTATAATACACTTTGACTCATGAATCAACCAGACGTACATATTACTATTATATAGAGAGAGACATAGGACCCAATTTCTTCTGTTCCCGTTGTGACGTCACCAATACGTGTGCTCAACTTTTAGCGGTTCGCGGTGCGCTTAATTAGCGTGTTGCAAAACAGGTAAAAAACCAAACTTCAACCTGTCGTAACTTTGTAACCAGTCGGCCGATTTTGATGCAGTTTTCGACAATGTATTAATGCAGGCACAACGAGTCTGAAAATTTCAGGTTCTATTTGCACTACAGTTACTCTTTAAAGGTTCTATCGTCTGACATTAGAACAAATACCGAAAATGCCGTGATAACAGAAATGTTATTAGTCAAAACTTTGGATACACATACATGTCATTATATTCCACTATACAAACGCTATTGAGTTATACACGTATACTGTATGTCCTCGTATCCTATACATAAGCTGTACTACACAATCCAACTTATAGATGTCATTTTACCCTCCTGTACAGCGGCCGGGCTACACTTTCAAAATTATGCATGTCTTTGTAAACTCGATTCCCCGACCGGATGTGAAAAGCTATGGAGTCACCTGCCTGACCACGTGGGTTTTCTCCGGATGCTCCGGTTCCATCCTACACTAAGACCCCTCGTACGCTTACATCCGGGCCAACAAGATTGATTAATATAACTTGGATAACCTGTTTCATAATTGTTGTAGAATAAATAAAGTTCATATTGTATCCTCCTATACACGGACCGGGCTACCATTTTAACATCCTCTACAGGGGCCGGGCTACACGGTCCAACATATACATGTCATTGTATCCTCCTCTACAGGGGCCGGGGTACACAGTCCAACACATACATGTCATTGTATTCACATCTACAGGAGCCGGGCTACACAGTCCAACATATACATGTCATTGTATCCTCCTCTACAGGGGCCGGGCTACACAGTCCAACACATACATGTCATTGTATCCTCCTCTACAGGGGCCGGGATACACAGTCCAACACATACATGCCATTGTATTCACATCTACAGGAGCCGGGCTACACAGTCCAACATATACATGTCATTTTATCCTCCTCTACAGGGGCCGGGTTACACAGACCGAAATATACATGTCATTATATCCTCCTCTACAGGGGCTGTTATACACAGACCAACAGATACATGTCATTGTATTCACATCTACAGGGGCCGGACTACAAAGTCCAACACATACATGTCATTGTATCTTTCTGTACAGGGACCGGGCTTCACAGTCCAACATATACATGTTATTGTATCCACATCTACAGGGGCCGGGCTACACAGACCAACAGATACATGTCATTGTATCCTCCTCTACAGGGGCCGGGGTACACAGACCAAAATATACATGTCATTGTATCCTCCTCTACAGGGACCGGGCTACACAGTCCAACACATACATGTCATTGTATCCTCCTCTACAGGGGCCAGGCTACACAGACTAACTTATACATGTCATTGTATCCTCCTCTACAGGGGCCGGGCTACACAGACTAACTTATACATGTCATTGTATCCTCCTCTACAGGGGCCGGGCTACACAGACTAACTTATACATGTCATTGTATCCTCCTCTACAGGGGCCGGGCTACACAGACTAACTTATACATGTCATTGTATCCTCCTCTACAGGGGCCGGGCTACACAGACTAACTTATACATGTCATGGTATCCTCCTCTACAGGGGCCGGGCTACACAGACCAACAGATACATGTCATTGCATCCTCCTGTACAATGGCCGGGCTACACAGACCCACATATACATGTCATTGTATCCTCCTCTACAGGGGCCGGGCTACACAGACCAACATATACATGTCATTGTATCCACATCTACAGTGGCCGGGCTACACAGACCAACATATACATGTCATTGTATCTTCCTCTACAGGGGCCGGTCTACAAAATCCAACACATACTTGTCATTGTATCCTTCTCTACAGGGGCCGGGCTACACAGACCAACATATACATGTCATTGTATCTTCCTCTACAGGGGCCGGGCTACACAGTACAACATATACATGTCATTGTATCCACATCCAGAGGGGCCGGGCTACACAGTCCAACACATACATGTCATTTAATCCTCCTCTACAGGGGCCGGGCTAAACAGTCTAACATATTCATGTCATTGTATCCTCATTTACAGGGGCCGGGCTACACAGTCTAACATATACATGTCATTGTATGCTCCTCTACAGGTGCCGGGGTACATAGACCAACATATACATGTCATTGTATCCTTCTTACAGGGGCCGGGTTACACAGTCCAACATATACATGTCATTGTATCCTCCTGTACAGGGGGCCAGGCTACACAGTGCAACATATACATGCCATTGTATCCTCTTGTACTGGGGCCAGGCTACACAGTCCAACATATACATGTCATTGTATCCTCTTTTTAAGGACCAAATGTATGTGTGTGAGGGTGTTTGTGTGTGTGTTCGTGCCCTATTGTCTGTTACGTTCACATACACGAAGTACTTATAATGGAGTTTGATAAGTTTAAAGGAAAATGCACGTTTTCAGTAATACTGTTAAATGAATTTCTTACGAAAAGCTGCAAATCAGAATGGAACGAGATTAATTAGTAACATTAAGTTATTCTTCATCTGTCAAATTGGAAAAGACAACCTTGACCACTTTGTGGGGTGGGGGTATACCTTTATGAGCTTCTTCTTATTTAGTTTTAATTACTTCAAAACAAAAAGTGAATTATGTTTCAAAGTTCTAAATTACTGTATATTTCAAATCAGGGAAACAGGAAATTCAGTGACTTGCGTGGACATACAGTCATACCGATTTTTCAGGATTGAAACTTTGTGTTTCTCGGATTGCAGTTTTGTCGAATTCGTCACTTGACCGTCACGGGGCAAATTTGTCCTGCCTTGACAAACTGAAACCCTATTTGGATCCGTCATCGTCCGTGTTATTCCGTATTCTTCCGTGATAGTCCGTGTATCCGCCGGGTTCGCAGCGTGTTTGTCCGTCTTTGTCCGTCTTTGTCCGTAGTAGCTCTGTGTACGTTCCGTGTAACCGCCATGAAGGGTCCGGGAACAACCGTCCCTCTGCCGTCTTTATCCTTGATGGTCCGGGGTCTGAAATTTGTTTCTGAACTGTCAAAGACGCACACGGACTATCAAGGCAGAGATACGGCTGTCTCCGGACACTACACGGCGGCTACACGACAGCAACACGGACTTTCCCGGATGTTGCTATCACTCCGGACACTCACGGGATAACACGGTAGTTTTGAACTTCTCAAAACTGCCGTGTTGGCCTGTCGGAGCCTCAAGGACATTCCCGGACGTTCCAGTACCAATAGGAAACCCCACGGAGCTACACGACGGCTGCACTGTTCACACGCCGGATCGTGCCGAATGTGATCCTTGTTGATCCGGCACCTATAATAAGGCACGCGTGTTAATTTCCTTCAGATTCTACACATTTTTTCATTTTTAAGCATATTGCGTTTATGGATAACATCATTTTCCTTGAAATAAACAAAGTTTATAGTTAATATAATGTTTATCACATTTCCAGGCAATAATGTAAACACATTATCACTGTCGAAGAATACTTCGCTATCGGAGGTCCACACCAGTGACTTTTAACTAGGAGCCCTACACAATCGGGTGAACTTTCTCCCCTAACTTGCCTCTTTAACGGTTTTACACCTAAGCTCGCTTCGCATGGCTTCACAACGTTATTTTTTTTATAGACACACGTGTGCGTGACGTCAGTTATATATGAATCGGTTAGGGTCGAAACTCATACATAGATTAAAAGATAACGGAAGCCGATCAATATTACACGAAAAAAAAAGGTGTCGTTATTTTGTGTGGTGAAATCAATCGACCTGACAGAGCCATGGGGAAATTTGTCGTAAGAATATATGTATCAGAACTTTCCATGGTTATAGAAAATTAGTTTTGCAATAGACACTTGGGATGAAAAGTAAACATTTTATTTGACAGCTGAAGATAATATTTTTGTGCCAATGCGTAAATTTAATAATACATCACATGCTTCATAACCTTCCTTGTGTTTACCATCTATAATAGTCAATCTTTGTGTAGGGGCCGATGAAACGTGGAGACCACATGATTCCAGGTAAAAATAAGGACCTCTCGTCTGGCGCCCCACGCTCTCTCCACGTTTGAAGCAAACGTGGATAGCCGACGGAGAGTGGATGAGATATTATCCACGGTGGAGTGTGGAGTTGACATTTTCTATACCTCCTATCCACGCTAAACCTCTCCACCAGCAAACGTCACGTTCGTATACTCCCACGCGAAATGTAGTGTATATGGATTGTGTATAAATGTAAGCATAGAAGTTTTGGATATTGTCCTCTGGTAGTACGCTATATGACATTGGTCTGGAAGGCTCTGTAATTTATATCGGACATGAAAACCATATCAACACTCTTCAATACTTAAATGAAAAGCATTTCTGCTTGCAATATTTATTTTTGTTGAGAATATCGATTGGTATCTTTCAAAATGTCTTCAAATTTATTTTCTCAGATAGCCGTTCAGAATTTCAAAGATTGCCAATGATTCCGTCCCCAGAATTTGAAGAGCACGTTTTATTTGAGTCACCATCTAATTCACTTCAAAAATGTGGTCAACGGTGTCACAAGGACAAAACCTGCCTTTCCTTTAGTTTAGACAACAACCAGAGAACGTGTCGCGGGTTTACATCGGCATGGAGTGGCTTATATGCAGCATCGTATGACGGGATAACACCATTTTATGTCAACAAAGGTATAACCTTCTGTTATTGAGATATTTGCTTAAATTTGGAAAAGATATTTGCTTAAATTTTGATATATTAAGATATTCAAACTGTTCGAGATGTAATACGTATCATATAATTGAACTGCTATCTAGTCATTTTGCCAGTGTAATACTATCCATATGAATCTACTTCTTATACACTAGGGCAAATTTGTTTTTCTGTAAGTTTCAGTTGTTGCTACTAAGTTACACACTGGAGTCAAAACGGCTCCGTTTTACATTTCAATGATGTAAAACAATTGACGTTTTACCAGAATAAATATACAATTTAATTAGAAAAAAATAGTAAGCCCTAATAATGAAATATGATTTATGACTAAACCTGTTACATGTTAGTGATACATACGTATGTTGTCATGACGACGACGAGAGTGCCACTATTATATGACTTGTTTTAAAGGAAAGCTCATGTCTCTTGGTTACCGCCCAATCCTGAACGAAACCATTCTGTACAGAGTGAACGAGAACAGCATGGACCAGACAACAGCTGCCGATATCTGTAAACATCAGTACTCACAGCTCATCAAGGTCGACTCGGAGTCCAACATGCTGGGTCTGCAGAACATCATCGCCAGAAATACCATACTGAGTAAGATAAGACACAGGGTTGTGCCTGCTTTTAAATGGAAATCGATTAAAAAATAAATAAACAAAATCTTCCAATTTTCGTTTTATGTAAATATTTTTTTTCAACCCCATAATGAAAATAATTGCCAAATTCCAGCTTGATTCGTCAAGCGGTTAAATCTCACAAAGAATCAGCTCTCGGACACTTAAATAGAGAGAAGGTAAAAATACCCCGACCACGCCACAAGTACCAGCATGAGAATCAGCCGAATTACCTGTTCGGGATATGTAATGGACAATCCATTAATCCAGAAAAACAGTTACGTCGAATGCTTTCTCGACGACAACATTATATTTAGAAATTATATAAAAGTTGAACAATTTGTTATTTTTATTTAATTGACAGATTAATCAAATGATTACATTAGTTACATGGACTATGACATGGTTATATTATCTTTATTTTCAGGCCAGGACCACTCACAACTGTTTGTGTCCGGGATGTATGTTTCCCCACAATGGCAGTACAGTGACGGCGAACAAATTAACAGCGTCCTCTGGTCTCCAGGCAACCCTGACCCCAGTCAAGGTCACTGTGTCATATTGACACAGACAGGTCTCACCAGTGCTGATTGTACAGAGAAACTTTTCTCTATCTGCGGATTATTCTAGATCCAGCAATTCTCGATTTGAGGATGATATGACTGCAGTTTGAACTGACGTACATCAAAGTAAATATACCGTTTCATCGGTTTAACTGAAACAATATACGCTTAAGCATGCTGTTGATGACAATAACTATTCAGAATCCTTTTTATTCGAGAATATTTCCCAATGAGACCAAGATGGCGACCATAAAACTTGCTCAAAGTCTGCATCAACATGCATCTCTCGAACCGCAGTGCCGTAAGTGTGTTCGTCAGCAGCCGACATCTATCACGAATATGATATATATTACGAGCAGGTCATAGAATAACGCTTCAACTTTCACTTGTATATTCGATAGATTGTCGATATTTGGATGTTACTATCAAGAAAGGCAAAGTTAACGATGGGTAAAACTGATTGTACAAGTCTGTTGTGTGGACTTCCGGTTAGCGCCCGACAAGGTTTGCTCCCGTAAGCTCCTGATAAATTTCGTATTTCTCACGAACATACCTTTTTAACAAGGCTGTTGTTTACCATAGCATCATTTTTGTAGTTTCTGATTATTTATTTTCAATAACTGTAGTCGTAAGAGTTGGAAATTTGTGGTTATTTAGGTTCGGATTTTTGTATAATCAGAAGACTGAATTTGACGCTGGGCGAAATAGTCGCGTTACTCGAAAGTTAATTCGTCCATGTATTTTCGGATTTTTCGGATTGTTTGGATTTTTTCACTAGTAACTGTATTGTATCAATTTTGTTTACGGTATTTGCTTCTTAACCTCCACTGTTATATGTCGATATTCTTGTTTTTATTCTGTATATATGGAAAACAGACTTTGACTATTGGGCGAGTTGTCTAATTAATCCAGTCTCTCGAGCAAACCCGTCCCAATTGTAATTAGTTAATTTAATCTTTAATTGCTTGCTTAATTTTTTCACTGATTTTAGATTAAAACCTTCTTTAAAATCTGACTTAAAATTTTCACATTTGTAGTGATATTAGTTTGTAGTTTCATACGTATACGCAGTAGGCCTTTTTTTCATCTGGCTTGGGTATACGCCATTTCGGTTTATCCTATATTGTAGTCTCGTCCCGGTGTTTATTTGTGAATTGATTATATTAGAGCGCGTCCAACTGTTGTGAAACAGTTTAGAAAAACAGTATTATTATAATTTCAGTATCACAGCTAAAAATCGTAGCAATTTATGAGCTATGTCAAATTTTCTATCTGTACGTACGTAACTAGACATATCGTCCCAAATTTGCCTTAATATCTCGTCCCAAATTTGCCATATTGTGTAAACCAACAGAACTTTGAGCGTTTTTTGGTTCAGCTGCTCTGCTGATTAGGTTGTAAATACAGTAAAAGTCCATTTGTAGTTTCAGTTATTCGTAAATAGACATTTTTGGTCCATACATGTCGTCTTAGTAAGTGTCACCAAAGAAGCGACCAATATACAAGTGGACACCAGCAGCAGATACGTGAAAACGTCCCAAGTAGTTTTCCTCCGTCATGGCTAGCTAATATCCCATTAGTGTTTAGGTATAGCAGATCTGTTCTCCTGGCACTTAGACCAGTGAGTCATGATATCACTAAACCGTGTTTGGTAGATTGTCAGAAATCGAATTTGGGGGAAAACTTACGTACTAGGCGTGGAACACGGGCAGGAAAGGGTGTTGCTAGGCAAATACAAGTGATTATAGGTGCTACATCTAGTGGAACCAGTGTTCGTACCCACTCGTGCATAAACACTGACAATCTCGTCAATGTAGTAACATCAAATGGTTTATCCGCCTCGAACACATTCTTGTAGGGATACATTGCACCTACAGAGGTACCGTGCATCGACACTATTATGCATTCTCGATACGATAATTCCACACGGATTCCAATACTATCAGTATCTTACGAGAATTTACACGTTATAAAGCCAACAACAACCGGTTACCAAAAGTCGATCAACTCTTAGTATTAGTATCTTTTAGTATCTTTAAACTACCACTCGGTGAAGAATAAGTCATTGTCCATCCGAGATTTTATAACATCTCAGAACCTGGTTAGGTTCAGATATCGATGACCAAGTTCTTGCTGACCTGATGCCAACTGGTTATGGATTCAAACACAATGCTAGACAAGGTGGTGGAGTGGCTGTTCTGTTTAAGTGTGAAAAATCTCTCTCCTGGCCATGATGAGGTATTCACACACTTTGAGCAAATGACTTGCTCTGTCATTGCCGATGATAAACAATTCAGGTTTTGCATCATTTACAGGCCTCCTCCATCTAAACAGAACGGTCTCAGAAATACTGAGTTTTTTGACGAGTGGTCTACCTTTTTAGACCACCAGGTTGTTGTGCCACAAGAGATAATTATCACGGGGGACCTTAATTTTCACTTGGAAAATCTTTCTACTGCTGATGCTCGTCAGTTTTCAGGTCTACTTGAGTCCAGAGGTCTTATTCAGCATGTGACAGAAGCTACACACACCCGCGGCCACACACTTGATGTGGTCATAACAAGGGAAGAAAACTTTGTCATTCATGGAGCGATTTCAGTTATTGATCCATGTCTAAGTGATGTAAAGGGAAACCCCTCTGGTGATCATTTTGCTTTCTGAGAACCACTGAATTGTAGAAGGCCAGCTCGTATCAGGAAAAAGGTAAGCTTCCCGAAATTCCGCGAAATTTCGACACAAGATTTCAACAAAGATATCCTGTCTTCTTCTGTCCTTCAATCTATCGAAGGTGGGGTTGGTACTCTTGTTGAAGCATACACGTCTGGTATAGAAGCCCTTATTGAAAAGCATGCACCTCTACAAACTAAGGTGATAACCATGAGACCTAAATCCCCGTGGTACAATGAAAATCTGCGCGAGAAAAACAGAATCGCAGTAGAGCAGAAAGACGTTGGCGAAGGACCAAATTGGCCCTTCATCATCATATATATAGGGACCAATGTCGGTTAGTTGGTTCACTTCTCGTTTAATCAGAGAAGACTTTTTATTCAGAAAAGATCGAAGAATGTGGTAAGGACACCAGGCAGCTTTTTTAGACTCACAAAAACGCTAATGGGTCAAAAAGGTGAAATCATCCTGCCAAGCTGTACATCTGACAAATACTTGTCAAACAAGTTCAGCTATTTCTTTCTGAATAAGATCAACACGATCAGGAGAAACATTGACGAAGTGAATTCGACAACTGACAACGATGTATCTGTCATGAGTGCTGACATTCAATTTGACGGGAAACCATTGTCAGAGCTCACTCCAACAACTCCGGTTGAACTACGCAGAATCATTCAGACATCGCAATCAAAATCATGTGAGCTTGATCCCCTTCCAACAAACCTTCTGAAAAAATGTCTTGAAGCACTGCTTCTTTAGATAACCTCAATCATGAACAAATCATTGGCTGAGTCAAAGGTTCCATTGTGTTTCAAGAAAGCACATGTAAGACCATTGCTGAAGAAGCCTGGATTGGATAAGGAGGAGTTGAAGAACTACCGTCCAGTGTCAAATTTACCTTTTCTGTCTAAGATCATGGAGAAGGTTGTGTCCCGGCGTTTAGAGGCTCATCTCCATGCAAACAGTCTTCATGACAACCTGCAATTGGCCTATCGCATGGGACACTCAACCGAGACGGCCCTCCTACGTGTGCATAACGGCATAGCTTCTGCATTGGATAACAAGTGCAAAGCGGTGCTCGTCATGCTAGACCTGTCAGCTGCATTCGACGTCATCGACCATAGCATACTCCATAAACGTCTGGAGTATTCGAAAGGAGTGACTGACGACGCCTTATGCTTGATACAGTCCTATCTAATTGATCGACGGCAGTGTATTACAATCGGATCTTCAGTTTCACGTGACAGCATGCTGGATTTTGTGGTTCCTCAAGGGTCGGTGTTAGGAGATTTGTTATCGACATAACCTTTGTTATCACTGTTATGCTATTGACACACAGATCTACATGGTCAGACCACAGGACAGCTGGGACACCATATCAGTAAATCTGGAAGCTAGTCTGACAGACATCAGAAGCTAGATGAATGCCAACATGCTAAAGCTAAATCGAGAAAAAACGGAACTGATCGTCTTTTCTCCAAAGTGTAAGCAATCAACGGCTCTCCAGCTCAAGGTCGGAACAAGTACTGCAGAGGCTGTCCCAACTGTTAAAAATTTAGGGGTGTACTTTGATAGTTCAATGAACATGAAGAAACAAGTGAATGCTATTGCCAAATCCTGTTACTACGGCTGGACTATGGAAATGTCCTACTCTGTGGTATATCTGACAAATTGACAAGTCGCCTACAGAAGGTCCAGAACACGGCAGCACGTCTCGTTTCTCGAGTTAGGAAGAGAGAACAGATCACTCCTGTTCTGTATTCATTGCACTGGATACCTGTGCAATACAGGTCACAATACAAAATCTTGGTATACACATACAAGGCACTGGATGGAACAGCTCCCCGTTACATAAGGGAGCTAGTTACCCTGTATCAGCCGTCACGATCACTAAGGTCGGAGACAGAATCATTGTTGTGTGTCCTAAAATCTCGTACTGTAACCTATGGAAACCGGTGTTTTGGGAAAGTTTCGGCCACGCTGTGGAATAGCTTACCATCCGCTATCCGAAAAACAAATACTCAATTCAAGAAATATCTGAAGACGTACCTTTTCACGTCTGCATATTAGGGTACCAACTTAGACGACATGTATGTACTGACATTTGTTTATCTACAGTATATGTAGTTCGTATTTATATGCATTTTATTTCTATTATCACATCAGCTTGGATTGTAATAACTTCTTTATTTATGCAGTGTAAGTATCGAATTATTATCTACATGTTGTAAAGCGCTTTAGAGTAATTTTGCAAATTATATAGAGCGCGCGCTATATAAATGTTGTATATAATTATTATTATTATTGTGTCCTTGGTGTCAAGTTCAGAAGCGAACATACGATCTACTAGGTCCGTAAACTTCTTGTTTAGTGATTTGTGTAAGTTGAATATTTTGTAAAAAAATAAAGCTTTGTTTATATTTTTGCTTCTTGTTATTCATAGACATCACATTATCGGCATACCTGAAAGTGAAATTGAAAGAGTTGGCAAGTTTTTGTTTACTACCCTGATAATTTAAGGTAAGGTAAAATGAAAATAGACATCGCCGTCATTTAAAAAAAATAGATATATTATCTATTTGAGGTTGATTTCGTTGATAAAGATACATACACGTAGAAACTACAATGTATACCTTGATGAAGATGGTCGTGCAAGAATTAAAGCTGGATATGTTTCTTATTTTTAAAAATTAATTTACCAGGGTTCAAAACATTTGTAGGTTACTGAACAGTCCTATTTGGCGCGAGTAAATCATTTTTCAAACACTTCGAATGTTTAATGATCCAAACAAATAATAAACATTCTGAATATTTGTAAATTTTGTCTTATCTCAGTAACCATTTAAGTGTGTAAACGCATTCCTCGGGCATTAGTCTTTGGTTCGATTATTTACGCTAAGGATTCATCTCTGTCCATCGTAGTGCTCTAACGATTTGACAATCTGTAGGTTTAGCGTCAGAGACAACACTGGTAAAGGACTTAGTGCAAAAGTCGAGTCGGTGAATACATTTCAAACTGTTGACGGAGGGTATAAAGGGGGATGTGGGTGACCTGTTGACGGATGGTATAAAGGGGTTTGTGGGTGCATGGCTAATTGGAAAGTTATACTAGTTTAAGTACGTTTTGATAAATATTAATATATTTTTGTATGGGAAATATCCGTGAAAAGTGTCCTTTTATCGCTACTACTGAAAAATATTCATAACTTATACAGTAACAATATAGGTGTCAAACAGTTCAGTAAAATTACGGTACTGACACAGTTTGTTACGTTGAATGAGTACAGTTATTAAATATTTGTAATCCAACACTGACAACAGAACAGTTGGTAGCAAATTAGCTTAACTCTTCAAACACAATATAAGTTACGGATACATATTGATTCTCATATAAATATTAATAGCACCGAGAGACATTGGTTTATGAAAAGATGCAGACTTAACATCATATGCTAGGGAAGGATAAGTGTGTAAACACTTGTTGACTTGGGTGGAGCAGACACTGTAAGAGAACGGGTACATTTCTGTTTTGTTTCCGTTTATTTATTTAAGCATTGAACTACTTTTAGGTGGCATTCATAGGCTGTATGAATGCTAACTGGTCAAAGGCGAATTCAATAGCGCTTCATGTTGGATCTTCCTTTGTCCAGTTTGCATTTATAATGTGTATGAATGTCAACTGAAAGCAGTCCAATGCTTATATTTACCTTTTTTGGAATCTGGTCAGCTCATAAAACAATCAATAAGACTTTTTATTTCTAAGCATTTGGCTCAAATAATGTATTGTCGTGCGACGACATAATAACGATGACGTCAACAATCGGTCAATTGCATTCATGGCCTGATGAATGCCAACCCAATTTGGTGGTTATATAGTGGCAATGACATTCAATGGTAAATATTAAACAATGGACCATGATTTTATTTGATTTTCCTCTTCCAATAAAACATGACAATTACCAGGACGTAAACCAGACGCGTACCAAACCATATTTTTTCATGCTAATTTATATTATACTTGTTATGTTAATAACTTACTCCGTGAATTATGCATTATGGAAACCACATAAACAGCACCTCATAATTTGTTCTCTGGGTCATTATGGGATACGTCTGTCACATGATTTATTTGGGTTTTTTTAATCTGATAAACCTGTCTACCACGTCATGAGTAAAGTTGAAGCTCGATCATGCAGCAAATGTTTCATGTTATTGCTGACTATTATCATGTAGGGTGTATTATATAACACAGACTATTTACCATGAGTTATCTAACAACTATTTTATTGGGATGAGTGCACTAGACCAGAATATCCCCCCCCCCCCAAGAACTCTGAACAACGAAATGTATTATTGCACGAAGCCGCTCCGGCCATGTGAAATATCAGTAGTTCGCTTTGTTGGCTTAAGTACCGAGGGGGAAATATTTTGGTCTTGTACACACACAGTCAATAATCGGTTTTTTTCTAATCATTGCAAAGTCATAAGCAGTGTAAAAATTCAAAGTTTAATGACAAGAAAACGTTTACAGTAAAACACGTAATTCATGGTTCCATTCCCTGCCTTGGGACCTCTCATTTGTATGTTATAAATGTAAAACAAACTTTAATCATAACAAACTTATTCCCCTCTTCATCAGAGATTCGTTACAAACGTGCTTTCTATAGTATCAAGCAAAGTTCTTAAACGGCAACACATACCGAGTTGCTTTACTTTTCTTTTCTTATGCCTTTTATTGTTTTCCGCTGGAAGTAGACTTCCAGTAGGGGAACCAGATGTACGTCACAATCACATCATCTCATCCTCGGCAGTAATCGGTTATTTTCAGAAGAATAAAATTGTCGGAAAATCCTTCAACTGATGTCCACTGCATTTATCACTTTTACCAGAGGATTTCATTCTGAATTCTCAATATGGGGAGCTCGCAACTCTCCCCGGCCTAGAACTCGGTATCGGATGAATTTATAAAGCTACGCTCATCTTAAACTGCGGCATGTTGGTCCTTTGAGTTTCACATGGGACTTTTGAAAATGATTTGAAGACCAAAGCGGATCGCTGCCATTGACGTTCAGCTGAAAAATGACCGTTTTTGAGGTCTTCACGAAACAGCCAAGACTTTGAGATAATCAGACAATTTAGGCACTGGCATCAGGTTTAAGTTGAGGAATTATAGATTATCACACTGTAATTTCAAGGGTTGTCGTTCGAACAATTTTCCCACGCAGGCACGTGGATACAATCGAGAGGCCACCACAGGTGGACTAGAGTTCGAACGACAAACACTGAAAATACTTTGTGATAAACTGTTTATCATCTATATACTACTACCTTATATATTTCTTAATATAAGAAATGTCAATTAAACACCATAGTTAGGGTCATCGATCACGATCTGTCTTTGAAAAACATCTTGGTCTCATTGAGAAATATTCTGTGTCTTTGTGTGATATGAAGATGGACGTTTTTGAGTATGCTCATTAGTGTGCTATTTTGTTATGATTGAAAATGATGACTCGGTTCTCATTTTGAGATGTTTACTTGAATATGACCAAGATTTACTTGGCGGGTGTCGTCGATGAAGCAGATGGGATTACTCTTCCGGAACTTTTTGATTTCATTCTCTTGTGCTTTTACGAGGGTCTCCATGTAAATCTTACCTTTGTTCATATGTTGCCTCTAGTTTAATCGATTTTGAGTTCGGATTGTGGTTGTGTTGACGCTTTGGTATTCTCGGGGTTTTTTTTCATTAGTTTCGAAACCATTCTGAAAAATGTTTTAGACAGTTTTGGCTTAAGAAAAGAAAGAAGAATACTGAAGATGTCGTTGCGAGCAATAGCGAAAGGTAGCAAAACCACACGAACCTCATAGTCACATATGTCATTTGCTTCCACAGTGCTAAAATACACTTTGATGCCATGTTTGATAGAAATCTGACAATATATCAATTATCGATTTATCAGATGGAAGTAAATAAGTCATTTACTTCTATGGGGAAACGGAACCTATGGTTTTGTTTCGATTATGCATACATAATTGGGTTCTTTGAAAATTTGTTTGAATCGAACGATATATAAATTTTAACCAATGGAAAGCAATGAAATGGCGGCCATTTTGTTGTATTTCAAAACCATTTTTCATCTGTAGTGTCCTTATATAATAATGCGAAATTGGACGATATCTAAACATTGAACAATAAGAAGCCTTGCAAATGCGGTCATTTTATCAATATGATTAGACTTGTACTTTAGCAAATTTCGGCCTTGCTTCAATCATAATTTAGTTCAACTCTAGTTATGATTGGCAGTGAGGAAGAAAGGAAACAGCCTCATAACGAAATATTTTAACATCAAGGAGGAGTTGTAGCTCTAATGCGAGGAATAATATAAATAAGAATAATAAAAACAAAGAAATGGAGCAAAACTTTGTTGGGATAGAAATGAATGGACTACAAACAATCTTCGTTTTGAGGATTTATTTTCAGTTTTTTTCATATACCGCTCCATCACGACCTAGTTTGAAGGTCATCTCAAAGTAGTTTACGAACATCAAGCTGTATCACGGCCACATGCACACATTAAACAAATAGGGAATATCGGAGCGTAAACAAAATGATAATCCGAGCTCAGAATCGATTAAATTATGGACAAAACTAAACAAAAGAACGATTTACACAGGATCCTTTGAAAAAGTACACGAGAAAGCAGCCAGGTCCAATTTCTAAAGCAGCGAAGTTAGGGTTTGAAAAACGATTTCTTTTGCTATTTGAAATTTAAAACAAGTTCGCCTTATGACAAAAAATGTAGTTGTAGAAATGTTACTTTCAATATGATTTGCTGGCTCTAGAAAAATCCGCAGATTGAGAAACGTCTCCCCGTACAATCAGCACTGGTGAGACCTGTCTGTGTCAACATGACACAGTGACCTTGACTAAGGACGGGGTTGCCTGGAGACCAGAGGGCGTTGTTAATCTGTTCGCCGTCACTGTACTGCCATTGTGGGGAAACATAACTCCCGGACACAAACAGGTGTGAGTGGTCATGCACTGAAAATGAACATAATATAACCGTGTCATATTCCATGTTCCTGATGGTAATATATTAATGACCGTTAATGAAATACAAAGTACCCATTGTTTAACTATTCTTCTATGTTTGAACATTATGATTATCTCGTCATGAAAGCACGCCACGTAACGTATTTCTGATTGTCCATTACATATCCCGACAAGGTATTTTGACTGATCGTTATATGATATCACTATAAATTAACATTACGTTATCAACCATCAAAACACATACACAACCTTGTGTGTTATCTTACTCAGTATAGTATTTCCGGCGATGATGTTCTGCAGACCCAACATTTTGGACTCCGAGTCGACCTTGATGAGCTGTGAGTACTGCTGTCTACAGATATCGGCAGCGGTCGTCTGGTTCATGTTGATCTCGTTCACTCTGTACATACTTGCTTCGTTCAGGATTCGGCGGTATCCAAGTGACATGAGCTTGCCTTTAAAAATCATAATAGTTTCACTCTCGTCGTCACGACAATGAAATAATCTAAACATGTAACAGTTTTGGTCATAAATAAAAATATATTTGAAGATTTTAGATATTTCTTATCAAATCATCAAAATGTGGGGGATTTATTCATGTGAAACGTCATTTTTATAACGTCATGTGTATGTCCTAGGTGTGACATTTCAACTAATGACAATAGTTACTGAAAAGTAAGTACAACCAATCAAATATGCGCTATGGTATATCAACTAGTTTCGTGAAGTTAAAATCATTTTTCCGAGTATTATCAAATATCAAAATGACAGGTATTACCTTTGTTGACCCAAAAGGGTGTTAGCCCATTATATGATGTTTCATATAATCCGCTCAATGCTGATGCAAAACCGCGGCATGTTCTCTGGTTGTTGTCAAAACTAAAGTAAAGGCAGGTTTCGTCCTTGAGACACTGTTGACCACATTTTGGGAGTGAACCTGATTCTGACCAAAACAAAACGTGTTGTTCGAAGCCTGGGGACGGCAGCATCGGCAATCTATAAAACTCTGAACGGCTTTCTGAAAAATAAAATAGACGTTAGTTAATTACGTTATTTGGCATTTTTTTGGAGCAAATGTGACATGTTAAAGCTATGTATATTAAACGGAATGAATGGAAATTATCTAGAGACAACAGGAAAGATACCAATCGTAGTTTGCCTTCACAACAGGAAATTCATTATTTTTTATATTTACATCAACGAATATTACCAGCAGAACTGCTGTTCATTGGAGCATGGAAGTGTGTTGATATGGTCTTCATGGTCGATATAAATGACAATGCCTAACGGGGAAACGTCATATTTCGCGCTACTATAAGGACAAAACAAAACATTTCTATGCTTATATTTTTGTCCTATCCATGTTGTTGACTTCAACTTATTTCGATTTGATTTCAACTATGATGATTACTTATCTATCGACATCGAAATTTGATAAAAAAAAAATGAAACTAGCATTTTGACGCTGAAACCGTCGCCGTTTCTATGCCAAAATTAATGTCAACGTGATGGTACAAGCTAGGTATCATTTTTTGTCTCTTAAAACGATGCAAATGTACAATGTAGATATTTGGGTATGAAAGCAAAACCTCTACTGACGTAACACGTGGTTGCCTTATGATGTCACAGATTAACCTTGTTGAATATGAGTCTTGTTGCGTCGCTTTGAATAAAATGCAGAGAGCTTCTGCGCCAAACGTTCAAATATTAACGGTTTATTATTGGCGCTAGTTTTATTTTAAATGATGACTTTTCTGCCATTCTGTCGTTTTAATGACACTGTGAATAAACAACGAAGTTAATTCATTTATTATAAGGAATCAATTATATTAATTCAGCAATTATTCCATGCTAGTATAAGGTTTGAAAAACGTTTTCTTCACTTTTATAGTGCTATGATTTATTTAGCATGAAGCGTAGCACTTTCACAGCTTGAAACAATACGTGTATTACCTATAAGGGGATGGTGAATTTTGTAAATTTGAAATATATATTGATTATAATAATTAATAGTTTGAGGTTCGTATATACCGCTTACATTAACAGAGAAACACACACACTTTGACTGCAAGAGCTAAAAATAACAAAGGTTACGTACTTGTTTCCTCAACAGTGTAGCATCCACTGACGTCGAATCGGAGACGTATATGATGATTCCAGCTTCTAGGATTGATACGGAGATACACTGCTGTTATACTGGGAATGATGTTCGACTTGACAACGGTGTTTTCGTCTGTGTTTCCGGTAAATAACTGCAATATATGTTAACAACAGTTAAACTATTTGAAAATACACAGATATATATAGATAACACGTATGGACGAACCTGTTTGGAAAAATGGACTACAACAAAAGAATATGCTGATTCATATGATTATAATAAGATAACCGATTGAGTCTTGTTAAATGTTTTGAGCTATTTGTAATATATAATGGAATAACAACTGTCGATCATCATGTTGTACTAAACTAGAATTAGATAACCATTGAAGTCATCGAAACAAAAGCACAAATATACATTGGAATCTGAATAAGCCACCACATCACATACTAGACTACACAGACAAAGAAAGAACACATAAGGTAAATCTCAAAAAGCCACAATGTACCCTTGGTTGTTGGTTTGGTGACGTCATAGTAGTCCACGTGATGCCATCGATACTGTACATGACGTAATATGTCTCGACCCATTCGGGGCAGCAGTGTTCTCGCCCCTGTAGCATCACTGCATTTACTTCTGTTTTTCTCGGAAAACGGACCTAAAATCGTAAGGTTGCAGCTACAAAAAATATCTATTGACTAGTGCACTTGTTTGTCACTTCTGCAAAATACTTTTCTATTAGCTCAACTGCACATCACTACTATAACACCTGTCTATCTACTTACTTGTATGTCACAATACTTACCTATTTCAAAAAATGGGTATGGAAAGGGGAACAAAACATACCTATATTGAAATTAAAATTCGATTTAATTAGGCAGTGTAAGGGTAGGGAAACTATTGACATTTGTGTGAAAGCGACACACTTCCGTCCATTGGCTGATAGAAGGCAATGGACCTCATGCATTTGCGCGAGATTCACTCCCTTCATTAGCTCTTGCAAGCAATAAAATAGACATTTAGTCTTTATATATGAGGGTTCGTGCAAGAAATAGATTAAAACCAGACAGTGAAAATCAACGTATTTTCTACAGATATAAAAAATGCAATGTAATCAAAGTACCTTTCGCAAGATCATCGACTAGACCTGTCTGGAATTTAGGAAAAATACCTCTTGACTAAATACTTATATTAACATCTAACTCTGCTAAAAGCTGACAATGCAAGTTAAGAAGCTTTCTTGTTGAGGTTTTTAAAAAATATGGCAAAGTTAAATTTTCAGAAAGTTTATGAGATGCCCCCTAATAGGTTACTAAAGAATGGCAGACATTTTAGTTTTTGCCTTGCTTGGAAACGAGAATCGGCAACACACCTGCACATGAAATTGGATTTACGAAACATGAAATTGGATTTACGAAACATGAATAACTAACACACACCTACCTTGAAGTTGAAGTTACGTGAATATGGTCACTCTCTCAGACATCATCGTAAATCGTGTGTCAAAGAAAAGTAAAAGAAATAAAAACACCCTAACTGTCCCTTCACCAGTGTAATTGACATCGACATGTTGATTTTGCCTTCGGAAGCAGAGCGAAAAGTTCCGAACAGAATATGTACTCGCTCCTAATACAACCCGCAATAAGCCTTACAACGCCTTGCAACTAAAGCGCTTGTAACGAAAATGTAGTGAAACACGCGAGTATTTGTAATGGTTATATATATGCTTTACTTGTAAAACACGTGCGAGTGAAAGGTACATTTTCGGACGGAAATAAATGGATATTATAACAATGTTTATCACACAGGAACTGATTACTGTTACTGACGTAATATTACAATTCAATACTAAGGTAGGTTTATCAGTTGTCACTCATGTACTTGTTTTAATTACTCACATTTTTTGGTGTAAACTAAATTGCAATGATAATTCTCGGTTACTATTTTATGTTGGTCATATTGTATAATTTCGTTATAATAGCCCCTTCATAATTAATATCCATTTCCATGTTCTTCAGATCATGATCGTAAAAATATCGTGAAAAAAATTAGAGTGATGGATACAGGTCTATAGAAGTGTCGCCGTGCGCTTTCATCGCAAAAATGAGATATGGTCAAACAGGTTGAGTGCCTTTTATACTATCGTTTCCAAGCAAGACAAAAACTAAAATGTCTTCCACTCCCTAGTTACGTGTTAGGGGGTATCTCAGAAACTTTCTAAAAAAATAACTTTGCCATATTTTTTTTAATCTCAACAAGAAAGCTTTTTAACTTGCATTGTCACCTTTAAGCTTACAAAACTCTGACTGCAAACAAATTAGCGTATCTGCTATGAAACAAATGCTCGACGGATTTACTTTTGTTCACATATGGCGCCGTCCACGCTTCAGAACGAAAACTTTTCGATTGCAGCCACTGTTTGATTTCTTCAAGATTTTAAAACATGAAACATATATGGAATCAAATTCGTCTGCTTAAACTATATATGGATTCTGGTAGACCAATGATTCCCTAAATGTGCAACATTAAAACAGTATGTCAATGCGCGTCCATAACGACCGTTATAATTAAATCAATAAATGCTAAGTGATTGTAATAGTATTTAATAGCAATTTTAAAATTGATGCAATGGAGAAAAATAGTTTAAATATACCAATATTGCGATGTTGATTCACTGGGTCTATAATATTTAAGCAACTACGATTATCGTAGTTACTATCGTTATAACCTGCTTCGTATAACACTTGAAAGTTACTGGCATACTACCGTTTACACAGTCAAAATGAGCTACAATCCTTATATAGAAAACATTGACGCCGTATCTCGAATTGTTGAACCTAAAATATACTTTCACATAAACCAGTGTAATAGCTTGATCAGAACAATACCTGTATATATTCCGTGACATTGTTTAAGAAGTTAGCACACCAGGATGAAGCAGCGTGCGACTTTGAACCGTCAAAATGTAGTTGAGCGTTTTGGGGTCCGCACAGATGTATGTCATCATTCCATACACTTGAAGCGGCCAATTCCGAGTTCTCCACACCATACAGTCCAGACACGAGGTACTCCGAACACAAAGTCTGGTCTAAAGAAAAAACAACCATATAAATATCAAGTACTAATTGTAATTGGGAACCATTACAGAAGTCCCCCAAACCCCCGCAGTTCGGTCCGCAGTGATGAAATATATATACCAACCAAATTTCATGAAAATCGGACGTTCCACGTCCAGTAAATTGTTTATATCATGATCTTTTCTATCTAACAATAAAGAAAAACTACCATTTTCCCTTCCGTCCTGGCAAACAGTGTGACGTTTTGTGTTTAAACATATCTAATATAAATAAAAGGCATAAAAGAGGTCAAGGAAAAGAATTATTCCTCTATATACATCCTATACCTAGATATACTGTATTAGCCTAAAACATTATGTTAATTCCATGTCTTAGCATGAAAGCATAGCCCGAATGTATATACAACCTATGAAATGGATCACTGATACCAACCAGAAGGCCTAAATTGGCGCCTATCATATATAAGTACTTGTCGTGAGGCGTATCAACGTATGTCACTGCTTGATTTGCAAAAGCTATATCTCAGACCATCACACTTGCCCAGTCATACCTTGGCGGCACGTATAATATCCGTCTTATTTCTTGTTCAACAATGTTTAGAAATTCCAATATTCAAATAAACATATACAAGTAAACATGTTTGGCATTCTTATGTAAGCAACGATGAATCAAAAATGTTTCCTTTAAAACCATGAAAATATGAAATGATAAAAGGAAATAATTTTCATATGTAATTATACCATGAACGGTCGATAAAGATATACTTCAGAAGTTCGATGTCTTATTACAATATAATTATATATAATTACCTGACAGAGTTTGACATATATTCCAGGCAAGAAATGCAACTTCAACAAACAGAAGTAGTCCTTTTGATTTTAAATCCATTTCGGATCCACAACTTCGCAGCTGATAGACAGCGCACACCCGACCTCTCAGACAGCAGCTTCTTAAACTACTCCGTACGAACGGTGTCCCGACTAACTTCATCAATCTTTAAATCTTTAACATTGATTTCATCTGCTGGGAACTTGTAGATTGCGTCAATGACTGTGACAAATTACTTCTTGTTCGAGTTGAAATATTTCCATTGCTTTGATCATAATGCGTGTAAATTAATGTTTCATTGAAACCAATAACAAAATGATAAAAACGATATCAGTTTATTGAACTTGTTTTGCTTTAGTGACACCGGAGAATGTACCAAGGTTATGATCATGAAGAATGTCTACCTATGACCGTAGTAAATATTGGTTCAAAACAAAATCTGAGAATACCGTAGCGTAAACGAGACCATAATCCGAACTCGAATTTGATTTTAAACTAGAGACATAATATGACCAAAAGAGCGATTTACATGGGGACCCTTGTAAAAGTGAAAAAAATTACCAGGTGTTCCGGAAGAGTAAGCGTCTTCTGTTTTATCGAAGACAACCACCATCTAAATCTTGGTCACAAGTAAACATTAAGTCCTCAAAATGAAAACTGAGTCATCATTCTCAATCACAGCTAGTAAGCACACTTATGAGCATATTCAACATTTTTCACCAAGTTATTTCTCAATGAGACAACGGCCGTGACCATAAAACTGGCTCATAGTTCTATTCAATCTGCATCTTAAAAATTAACTGCGAGATGTTAACACCATTGGTTGGGGAAGCAGGGGTGCTACTATAAAGATAGGGAAAGTCCATGATCGGTTAATTGATATCGTCACGTTTATCATATAGCAAAGTAATAAGCTGTCAATTTTGGTCGTAGTTTAAGTAGAAATCGAGGTAAGCAGCTGGTGTAGAGGAGTATGTTGTATTTTAAATTCAGAAGAAAATATACAATCGACATGGTCATAAAACGTCTTGTTATTCAAAGGCAACACCTCGTCGATATACTTAGTAACTGAAAATAAAATAAAAAGATTTTGCAAGGTTTTTGTTATCAGTCCTGATAAGCTTGTTTGGCAAATTCAGCCACGTATGAAAACGAAAACATTTCAACTAAGAGAGGGACGCATAGTTTCCTAAGGAATGTCAACAGATTTACGTCATTGACACCATTGAAAAAGTACAAGAGAATAAGACGAGCTGTTCCCGGGCACTATGGTAAGAAAGGAACGATTTGAATAGAGACCCTTGTTAAAGTAAAAGAGAATAAGAACAGGTGTTTCGGAAGAGTAAGCTTAATTGACGACAAAAAATTAGGATTCGATTCAAGTAAATAATATTATTAGCACTTCGCAAACATATCGCCATTGACATTCTTATATGCATATTTCAGCTTAAAATGGTGTTTTTATTCACAACATATTTTTTCATTATTTTTTATTAATATTTTAATGACCGACTATTTTCTTATGCGGATTTCTTTTGGTGGGATACTATTTCCGGAAATGACGTCATGTAATCTCGAGCAGACGTTCTGTTTTGATGAAATACGTTCTCAAGTGCTGTGAAATGGGAAATTTCGTTCTCAATTTCTTCTCATAGTCATAGTGTTATGGTCACATCTTGATCTCATGGAGAAATATTCTGTACCATCGTGTGATATGAGGATGGACGTTTTTGAGTATGTTCATTATTGTGCTATCCTGCTTTGATTGAAAATGATGACTCGGTTCTCATTTTGAGAACTTGATGTTTACTTGGATGTGACCAAGATTTACTTAGCGGTTGTCGTCGATGAAGCAGAAGACGCTTACTCTTCCGGATCTCTTTGGTTGTATTCACTTGTGCTTTTACGAGGGTCTCCATGTAAATCTTACCTTTGTTCATAGGTTAATCTATTTTCAGTTCAGATTGTGCTTTTGTTGACGCTTTGGTATTTTCAGTTTTGTTTTTTGTTGTTGTTTTTTTTTTCATTAGTTTCGAAACCATTCTGAGAAATGTTTTAGACAGTTTTGGCTTAAGAAAAGAAAGAAGAATACTGAAGATGTCGTTGCGAGCAAAAGCGAAAGGTAGCAAAACCACACGAACCTCATAGTCACATATGGCATTTGCTTCCACAGTGCTAAAATACACTTTGATGCCATGTTTGATAGAAATCTGACAATATATCAATTATCGACTTATCAGATGGAAGTAAGTGAGTCATTTACTCATATTGAGAAACGGAACCTATTGTTTTGTTCCGATTATGCATACATAATTTGAGGAAAACCGGACTGTATATATTATTAAACCAATCAGGGTTCTTTTCAAATTTGTCTGAATCGAACTATATATAAATTTTAACCAATGGAAAGTAATGAAATGGTGGCCATTTTGTTGTAATTCAAACCATTTTTCATCTGTAGTGTCCTTATTTAATTATGGTTATACCAAATGCGAGCGAAATTGGACGATATCAAAACATTGAACAATTAGAAGCCTTGCAGATGCGGTCATTTTATCAATCTGATTATACTTGTACTTTGGCAAATTACGGCGTTGCTACATACATAATGTTGTCCAATTCTAGTTATGATTGACAGTGAGGAAAACAAAAACAGCCTCATAACGAAATATTTTAACATCAAGGAGGAGTTGTAGCTCTATTGCGAGGAATAATATAAATAAGAACAATAAAAACAAAGAAATGGAGCCAAACTTTGTTGGGATAGAATGAATGGACTACAAACAATCTTCGTTTTGAGGATTTATTTTCAGGTTTTTTAATAAACCGCTCCATCACGACCTAGTTTGAAAGTCATCTCAAAGTAGTTTAAGTAAATCAAGCTGTATCACGGCCACAGGTACACATAAAACAATCAGGGAATATCGGAGCGTAAACAAAAATATAATCCGAGCTCAGAACCGATTAAATTATGGACAAAACTAAACAAAAGAACGATTTACACAGGATCCTTTGAAAAAGAACACGAGAATGAAGCCAGGTCCAATATCTAAAGCAGCGAAGTTAGGGTTTGAAAAACGATTTCTTTTGCTATTTGAACTTTAAAACAAGTTCGCCTTATGACAAAAAATGTAGTTGTAGAAATGTTACTTTCAATATGATTTGCTGGCTCTAGAATAATCCGCAGATTGAGAAACGTCTCCCCGTACAATCAGCACTGGCGAGACCTGTCTGTGTCAACATGACACAGTGACCTTGACTAAGGACCGGGTTGCTTGGAGACCAGAGATCGCTGTTAATCTGTTCGCCGTCACTGTATTGCCATTGTGGGGAAACATACATCCCGGACACAAACAGGTTTGAGTGGTCATGACCTGAAAATAAACATAGAAATCATGGAATACTACATGTTCTTAATAGTAATAGATTGATGACCCATAAATGAAATACAAAGTACCAATTGTTTAACTTTCTTCCATTTCTGAACATTATGAGTATCTCGTCAAGAAAGCACCCCACGTAACGTATATTTGATTGTCCATTACATATCCCGACAAGGTAATTTGACTGATCGTCATATATTTTCACTATTAATTCACATTACGTAATCAACCATAATAATGCAGGCACAACTCTTTCTCGTGTCTTATCTTACTCAGTATAGCATTTCCGGCGATGATGTTCTGCAGACTCAACATTTTGGACTCCGAGTCGACCTTGATGAGCTGTGAGTACTGCTGTCTACAGATATCGGCAGCGGTTGTCTGGTTCATGTTAATCTCGTTCACTCTGTACATACTTGCTTCGTTCAGGATTCGGCGGTATCCAAGTGACATGAGCTTGCCTTTAATACAAATCATAATAGTTTCACACAATAAAATATCTCTAAACATGTAACAGTTTGGTCATAAAAAAAATATGATACTTTAAGATTTGAGATATTTCTTATCAAATCATCAAAATGTGGGGGATTTATTCATGTGAAACGTCATTTTTATTCCCCATTGAAATGTAAAACGCTGCAATTTTTACTCAAGTGCGAAAGTCAATGACGTCATGTGTATGTCCTAGGTGTGATTTTGCAACTAATAACAATAGTTACTGAAATGAACAGCCAATCGAATTTGCGCTAGGGTATATCAACTAGTTTCGTGAAGATAAAATAACTTTTCCTAGTTTTATCAAATATTAAAACAAAAGTAGGAATTACCTTTTTTGACATAAAAGGCTGCTAGTCCATCATACGATGTTGCATATATTCCGTTCAATGCTGATGTAAAACCGTGACACATTCTCTGGTCGTTAAAACTAAACGAAAGGCAGGTTTCTTCCTTGTGACACTGTTGACCACATTTTAAGAGTGAACTTGATTGAGACTCAAACAAAACGTGTTGTTCGAAGCCTGGGGACGGCATAATCGGCAATCTATGAAACTCTGAATGGCTTTCTGGAAAATAAAATAGATGTCAGTAAATTACGTACTTCGGCAAGGTTTTGGAGCAAATGTGACAGGTTAAAGCTATGTTTATTAAATGGGATAATGGTACAAGCTGGGTATAATTGTTTGTCTCTTAAAACGCAAATATCTTAGTTTAATTTCATAAGGTTTACTAGATATTTGGGTATGGAAGCAAAACCTCTACTGATGTAACACATGATTGACTTATGATGTCATAGATTAACCTTGTTAAATATGAATCTTGTTGCTTCGCTCGGATAACATGCAGAAAGTCTCTGCGCCAAACGTTCAAACAAGAATGGTTTATTGTTGGCTAGTTTCATTTAAAGTATGTCTTTCCTGGCAGGGTTGTTTTAATAACCCAGCAAATAATAAAATGAAGTTAATACATTGATTATAAAAGAATACAATTAATTCAGCAATTATGTCATGTTAATATAAGGTTTGAAAGATATTTTCTTCATTTTTATAGTGCTATGATTTATTTAGCATGACGCGTAGCACTTTCACAACTTGATACAATACGTGTATCACCTGTAAGGGGATCGTGTATTTTGTAATTTTTAAATATATATTAATTATAATAATTAATAATATGAAATTCCTATATAACGCTTATATTAACAGAGAGAGACACACATACTTTGACTGCAAGAGTCTAACAGTAAGAAAGGTTACGTACTTGTTTCCTCGACATTGTAACATCCACTGACGTCGAATCGGAGACGTATATGATTATTCCAGCTTCTAGGATTGATACGGAGATACACTGCTGTTATACTGGGAAAGATACTCGACCTGACAACGGTGTTTTCGTCCGTGTTTCCGGTAAATAACTGGAATAGATGTTAACAACAATAAAAAGATTTGAAAACACACAGATAAGTTTAGGTAACACGAATGGGCGAGCCTGTTTGGTGAAAAGACTATAACAAAAGCATACGCTGTTTCAAATCCTTTTATATGATTATTATAAGGTAACCGATAGAGTCCAATTACATTTATTACGCTATTGGTTTTATAGTTACAACAACTGTCAATCATAATGTTGTACTAAACTAAAATTAGGTAATTGTTGAAGTCATCGAAACAAACGCACAAATATACATTGTAATCTAGATAAGCTACCACATCACATACAAGACTACACAGACAAAGAAAATATACAGCGGGTAATTATCAAAAACAACAAAGTACCCTTGGTTGTTGGTTTGGTGACGTCACAGTAGTCCACGTGATGCCATCAATACTGTACATGACGTAATATGTTTCAACCCATTCGAGGCAACAATCGCTTCGTCACTGTACCATCACTGCATTTACTTCTGTTTTTCTCGGAAAACGGACCTGAAATCGTACGGTTGCAACTTAAAAAAAAAACATTTATTAACTAGTTCACTTGTTTGTTACTTCTGCAAAATAATTATCATTTAACCCACCTGTACGTCACTACTTCAACATGACTTGTCTATCAACTTACTTGGATGTCACCTCTATAATAAAACCTGTCTATAAACTCACCTGTCCGTCACTACTATAACAAAACCTGTCCATCTACTTACATGTATGTCACAATACTTACCTATTTCAAAAAGGTGTATCGAAATGTCAACAAAAGCTATCTTCAAATTCGATTAAATTTGGCAGTGTAAGGGTAAGGAATCTATTGACATTTGTGTGAAAGCGCAAATCTGATGCCAACTGTCACATCGCTGAAACATCATACCGAATACACACAGCACAGCATTCCTCCGGACACAATATACTAACAACGGGTAAACCATCCAGCACAGCATTTTAGTCCACCTGGACACACCATACTGACAACTACTAAACTACACAGCACAGCATAAGTCCCGGACACACCATACTGACATCGGATAAACTACCCAGCACAGCATTTTATTTCTCCCGGACACACCATACTGACAACGGGTAAACTACCCAGCATACGTGTATATTTGCTTCTGTTTCCAAATGATAATTGAAGCGAAATCTTTGTTTTTTCAAGATTGTATACACACGTACGGTAAGTATAACAAAGTTACTCAATTGAAGCATCGTTGTGACACATAGCTTAAGTAATTTAAAAGATTAATGTAGCTTTGAAAATTCCCTGCATTGGCTGATAGAAGGAAATGAACCCATTGCTTTAAGGCGAGGTTCACTCCCTTCATTAGCTCTTGCAAGCAATAAAATAGATATTCAGTCCTTATATATAAGGGTTTGTGCAAAAATAAATTGAAACCAGGGAGTGAAAATCAACGTATTTCTTATTTACAAATATAGAAAATGCAATGTACTCGAAAAACATTTCGCAATATCATCGACTAGACCTGTCAGGAACTTAAGAACAATGCCTCTCGATTAAATACTTATATTAACATCTAACTCTTTTTAAGCTTAGCCAACTCTGACTGCAAATAAACTAGCGTATATGGTATGAAAAATAATTCTCGACGGATTTACTTTCGTTCACATATGGCGCCGTCCACGCTTCTGGACGAAAACTATTCGAAAAACAGCCATTGTTTCGTTCCTTCGGGATTTTGAAACATGAAACATATATGGAATCAAATTCGTCTGCTTAAACTATATATGGATCTGGTTAACGTCTGATTCCCTCGATGCCCAACGCTAAAGCAGTGTGCCAACGCGCGTACAACGACCGTTATAATTAAATCAATATATTCAAAATGAGGGCCGAGTCATTGTTGTCATCACAACAAGTAAACATACTAACAAGCAAACTCAAAAACGTCCATCTTCATATCATACAAAGATACAGAATATTTCTCGATGATATCAAGATGGCGATCATAAAACTTGCCCATAGTCTTCATCAACCTGCATCTTTCGAATCCCTGTGCCGTAAGTGTTTTCGTCAGCAGTTAACATCAATCAAGAAAATCTCGATATTCAAAGCAACCCCTAGAATAACGAATCAACTGTGACATGTATCATCATAGGATGTTACTATCAAGAAAGGGAAAGTTCACGATCGGAAAATCGCAATCGTCACGTTTATCATACAGCTTAGTATTAAGTTGCCCATGTTTGTCATAGCTTAAGTAAAGATCGAGATAAGATGCTGAATAAGGAGAGTTTGTTGTGTCTTAAATCTCAAGTTCACAGGGTATATACGATCGACTAGGTCAGCAAACTTATTGTTGTTTATAGACAACACATCGTCGATATACCTGAAAGTGAAATTGAAAGATTTGGCAAGGTTAGTGTTACCAGTCCTAATAAACAAACATATAAACTTCAAGTACTAATTGTAATGGGAGACCAGTTTAGAAATCCCCCAACCCCCGCAGTTCGGTCCGCAGTGCTGAAATACACTTACAAACCAAATTTCATGAAAATCGGACGATATTTAAATTTCGATTAATCAGAGGCCAGGAAATGACGGCCATTTTGTTGAATCGTGACACCAAGGTTACGGTTTTGTTCGCAGAGTTGTAACATACGTACATATCAAATTTGAGTGAAATCGGACAATATTTTAATTTCGACAAATCAAAAGCCAATATTTGGCTGTCATTTTGTTATATTGAAAAAGCAAACTTACGGTATTGTTTGTAAAGTCATAACACACCTACATTTTACATTTGAACGAAATCGGACAATATCCATTTTCGACCAATCAAAAGCCGGTATCTAGCAGCCATTTGTGATGCGCAACTGCGCACAAATAGTTGTTTGGATCACCGACGCACCCACCTCAATGCTCATGTGAAGTTTTATCGAAATCCAACAAACAGTTATAGGAGAAAATTGTCGGACAAAAAACGGCGGAAGAAGAAGAAGAAGAATGTGAAGAAAAAGAAGAAGAGGAAGAAGAAGAAAGGGAGTAAGACCAATAAGTCCCCCAAACGAAGTCTTCTTTTTTTCTTAATATTCTTCCTTGAATATAGGCCACAATTGCGATACCAACTTTTTCTTCATATTCTTCCTTAAATATAGGCCACAATTACGATACCAACTTTAATCAGGAAGAAAACAACAAAGAATTTGCCGTTTTACGTTCAGTATATTGCTTATATCATGAAATTTTCTCTCTAAAAATAACGAAAGACTACCATTTTCCATTCCGGCCTGGCAAATAAATGTGACGTTTTGTTCTAAAACATATCTTTTATGAATAAGATAAGAGAGGTTAAGGTAAAGAATGATTCCTCTTAATACTGCAAATCCCTGAGATATTGTTGTAGCCTAAAAGCTGATGTTAACACCATGTCTTAGCATGAAAGCATAGCCCGAATGTATATACAACCTACAAAATATATCAGTGATACCAACCAGAAGACCTAAATTGACGCCCATCATAAATATGTAACTCAGTGATGCGTATCACTAAATCTCAGACCATCTCACTTTCCCAGCACTTGCCCAGCCATACCTTTGCGGCATGCGTAGTATCGCCCTTATTTCTTGTTCAACAATGTTTAGAAATTCCAATATTCAAAGAGACATATACAAGAAAAATAATTTCGGCATTCCTTATGTAAGCAACGATATATAAAAATGTTTCCTTTCAAAACAAGGAAAATATGAAATGACAAAACTTCAATTGGAAATAATAATTATATGTAATTATATCATAAACGGCCAAACAGATATACTTTAGAAGTTCGATGTCTTATTATAATATAATTATTTATAATTACCTGACAGAGTGTGAGATATATTCCAGGCAAGAAATGCAACTTCAACGAATAGAAGTAGTCTCTTTAATTTTAAATTCATTTTGGATCCACAACTTCCGCAGCTGAAAAACAGCGCACACCCGACATCGCAGACAGCAGCTTAGTAAACTGCTGCGTAAGACCGATGTCCCGACTAACTTCATCAATCTTTAACATAGTTTTTACCTGCTGGAAACTTGTAGATTGTGTCAATGACTATGACAAATTACTTCTTGTTCGGGTTGAAAGATTTCCTTTGCTGTGATCATATTACGTGTAAATGAATATTTCATTGAAAACAATAAGAGATCCGCTTATCTAATTGCCTTGCTTTAGTGACACCGGAGACTGTATCCGTGGAATGTCTACCTATGACCGTAGTGAATCTTGGTGCAAAACTAAATTTGAGAATACCGAAACTTAAACGAAACCATAATCCGAAACATTATATGAACAAAAGCGATCTACATGGACACCCTTGTAAAAGTGAGAAAAAAATGACCAGGTGTATTCTCGTAAAAGCACAAGATAATAAGACCAGGTGTTCCGGAAGAGTAAGCGTCTTCTGCTTCATCGACGACACCCGCCATGTAAATCTTGGTCACTTCCAAGTAAGCATCAATCCTAAAAATGAGAACCGAGTCATCATTGTCATTGTACAACAATTAAACACACTAACAAGCAAACTGAAAAACGGCCATCTTCATATCACACAAAGATACAGAATAATACTCGATGATATCAAGATGGCGACCATAAAACTTGCCCATAGTCTTCATCAACCGGCATTTCTCGAATCCCTGTGCAGAAAATTTGTTCGTCAGCAGTCGACATCTATCACGAAAATCGCGATATGCAGAGCAAGCCCTAGAATAGCGAATCAACTGCGACATGTAAACACCATAGGATGGGGAAGAAGGGATGTTACTATCAAGAAAGGGAAAGTTCACGATCGGAAAATCGAAATCGTCACGTTTATCATACAGCTTAGTAGTAAGTTGCCCGTGTTGATCATAGTTTAAGTAAAGATCGAGGTAAGAAGCTGATGTAGGAGAGACTGTTGTGTCTTTAATCTCAAGTTCAGTAGGGTATATACGATCGACTAGGTCAGCAAAATTCTTTTTGCTTATAGACAAGTGAAATTGAAAGATTTGGCAAGGTTTTTGTTACCCGTCCTGATAAACCCCTCGACAAATTCAGCCTCGTATGAGAACAAAAACAAGTCAGCCAAAAGTGGTGCACAGTTTGTGCCCTTAGGAATGCCAACAGTCTGTTGGAAAATCTTTCCTCCGAACTCAACCAAGATATTGTCAACCAGGAATTCAATCATTCGTACTATATCTTCCTCAGTATATTTCAACCTTTTGTTGTGTTTTTCACAAAGTATGCTCCAAGATAGCTAATAACCATGTATTTGTATCGTCGTTCACCTTTCTTGGAAAAGAAAGCTCTCATAATGAGAGACCGAAGATGTTCTTTCAGTTTGGCATGTGGTTTGGTAGTGTACAGGGTGGAAAAATCAAATGTTTGATGGACGAAACATTTTTGAGAAGGGGGTGCTCAAGACTGATCAGAACATCTTTTGAGTTTTTCAAAATCCACATCCCATTAATGCCACTTGTGGAGTAAACAGTGTCATAATAAGACTGAAGCCCTGATTTAACGGTACTAAGAATGGTGGTAAGAAGTTTTGATAATGGCTTGGTTGAGCAATGGGACGAGCCAGCGATAACACGTTGCTTATAAGGATCCTTGTGTAGTTTAGGTATCCAATATAGCTGAGGTAAGTCAGCGTCTTTATCATTAACGGGCATTTTGAATGATTGCAATACTGATGTATGATTGGAAAGTATTTTATCTTTCGAAAAACCGGTTAATGCGTAAGAAGGGTTACCTTGGTTATCAAGCAGGCCCAGTTCTTTTTGCAAACAATGAATGTAATAGTGTTTGCAAACTAGGATCAAGTTATTAGATGCCTTGTCTGCAGACACAATCACATCCTTGTCATATAGGTCGTTGAGTGTTGTTCGAACATCGGGGCCAAGAAAGATCGACTTGTGTTTAGTTTTCATTTTGTATCGCAAATGCTTAATAGAGGACCTGATAGATTTAACCCACTCTGAAAGTGAATCCAATTCAGCATATTCACGTTTAGTCCATTGTCTGGCGTAATCTTCCACAGTACGGTGGTATGTTAGCTTGAACAGACTTTTGATGCAAGATATTGCTGATGCTAATGGCATCAATACCCTTGTTGGCAAATTCAACTTTCATAAAATGTTGAGTCGCTGGTGGCTCATGGCCGTCCGTTCGTACGGGCCTAAGTAGTCGAATTTCTGCCACATCATCAATTATCTTATGGCGACTTGATGCTAGTTTCCAAAGGTCACCCGGAACAGTTTTTATTTGAGTGGTTTGCAGTGTTCTTAACACAGTCCGAGGCAGTGAATATAGTGTGGTACGAACAAGATGGACACCCAATGGTCCGTTTAAAGTGACCATAAGGTCTTCAAATTTAACAATGAATTATGTTGGACTGTTGTAATGCCGATGTCCATGGCTACGAAAACGTCTCCTTTGAGGAGTAAACAAAGACATTACATTAGTTTGACTGCATCCAGGACTGGACAAATTTCCCATCGAATCTATACGACCATTGCACCCATATGGCATAGCAGTGCCAAAAAGTCGTATATAGTGTTCCTCACGCTGTCTAAGGTACGGAGTGCTGAGTGTTGGATTATTAGTAGGATGATAGATTTTCTCCAGAATACGGATAGTCATAGAGAGAACTCAGTGAGAACTGAGTCATCATTCTCAATCACAGCTAGTAAGCACACTTATGAGCATATTCAACATTTTTTACCTTCATATGACTCAAGGATATAAGTTATTTCTCCATGAGACAAAGGCCTTGACCATAAAATTTTCTCATAGTCCTATTTATCTGCATCTAACAAATCCACCTTGGTTGGGGAAACATGGGTGTTACTATAAAGAAAGGGAAAACCCACGATCGGTTAATTGATATCGTCACGTTTATCATATAACATAATAATAAGCTGTCAATGTTGGTCGTAGTTTAAGTAGAAATCGAGGTAAGCAGCTGATGTAGAGGAGTATGTTGTGTCTTGTATTTCAAGTTCAGAAGAAAATATACAATCGACATGGTCATCAAACTACTTGTTATTCATAGACAACACATCGTCGATATACTTAGTAACTGAAAATGAAATTAAAACATTTGGCAAGGTTTTTGTTACCAGTCCTGATAACTTTTTTTGGCAAATTCAGCCACGTATGAATTTATGTCATTGAAAAACTACAAGAGAATACGACGAGCTGATTCTGCTCATTACAGTAAGAACGGGACGATTTACATAGAGACCCTTGTTAAAGTAAAAGAGAATAAGAAGAGGTGCCATCTGATTAAAATACAGACCCTTACTATTATTATAATGTGTAGGATCTGACAGCGACCAGTATAAGGTCATGTGCAAATGTCCTTTGCATTCACCAATCAAATCGCTGCTTACCAGATTCTGAAAGTGAAAAGCTAATTACGATTTGTTTCTACACTTGTCGTTAAACCAGAGTAAAGTAGCAAGAAACCCGAACAACCGTATATAAAACTGGCGACTCCCAGTTCAGCGGTCTCTACGGCAAGGCGTGTGTTCTTCTTAGACATGACCTGTTGGATTGGTAGTTTTTCATTCGTCCGAAAAGAAATAACCACTGACGGTAAAGAAATTATCACAAAATATACTAATCAAATTGTTATATTACGCCCTGAATGATTTTCTCTTCTTCGCTTCGATCCACCGCCATTTGTTTCTTCCAAACACCGTTTACAAGGTGCATTTTGAGTATCTGTTTATTTCCTAGATTTGAAAAAAAAAATATTCTACTGGTCGCTGTCAGATCCTGCGTGAGGGGAGGGGTTTCAAGATCGATTAAAAGATCTTTCGAGTTTTTCGAAACCCACATACCTTGAACTCAACTTCTGAAATATAGAAGGCCACAATAAGACTTTAGCCCTGATTTAATTGTAAACTGTAGTAAGAGGTCATGATAAAGGCTTGGTTGAGCAATTAACAGAACCAGCGAAAAACGTTACTTATAAGGATTCTTGTGCAGTAAATGCTCGCAGCCTTTATATGGTTCAAAAGCGAATGTCTTCCGGTCAGATTAACATTGATATGAAAACCAGTTTGTTTCCTTTCACCAATATACGTGATACAAGAGTTTTGCTAATTTGATATCAGTTTTACTTTGATCAGTGTTGAGTTATCCATTTATAATTTAGTGGCAATATACTTTGTATGCAAGAGTGATTAAAATAAGTTAGATGTAATTTAATTAACTTGTAATATAAGTGTTTAAATAAATAAAGCAATATTGATATACTTTTATGTTTTAAACTGCTTCTTTTATTGCAATGATAGCGTTGTTAGTCCTATATGGATGTCCATCGCATGAATGGTTTAGTCTATCATACCAATATTGTTACTGTATAATTTAAGAATCATTCAGCTATAACGATATAAGGACACTTTCTCCGGTTAATTATCATACAATGTACATTATTAGATATCAAAACAAGAAAACCATTATAATTAGCATGTATAACATGTATAACGCCGTCCCCTGTTAACGGTATAGTCCGAATGGTTCTCTCTGATCCACCTTGATACCGTAGAAAGGATTGTTTTTATGTGGATTTTTGAAAAACAAATATGTTTTTAAATTGTTTGTGATTCTGTTTTACGTATTAAATATTTTGTTAATATTAAACACAATTTCACATATTAGCTTTGACAACTCCCGGTAATCTATCTATGAACTTTGAGAGAGCTTATGGGGTTCCATTATCGGCAGCGAACTCTCAATCCTAGCATTATCAGACACAGTATACGTATACGTACACAACTGTTGACAAGTTTCCTGGAAAATATTTCAAACATGGAACACTTCTGTGAAAGATTGGACGTCCTAGCCTCTGTCTTGGGGATGAAATAACGCAATATTATATAATTGAGAAGTGATAACCTGTGCTTTAAGAGGAAACATAAACATAAGTGATTCTATTTCAAATACAATGTAGTAGTTTGAGACATCCTAAAGTAGTTCGATATATCCTAACCGTTTGATTAACCATCCATAATTACCTTACCCAGTTCCAACTATTCAGTGTAAATTGAACAAATAGAGGAATCTTAAATCCATCTTGGATCAACTCAGACTACAACTTAGAAATTGACAGCCCAGTCCACACCACTCAGACCAACGTTTGGTGTTTGTCAACATATACCAGACCTCTCATACAACATAATAGTGATTAAATTCAATACTCTTACTCTAAAAATACGGATCAATGATTGACAGTCCACACTCGACTCCTCAGACTACAGTTTAGTGATTGACAGTCTGCACCCGACTTCTCAGAAAACAGCTTAGTGATTGACAGTCCACAAACGACCACTCAGACTACATCTTAGTGAATGACAGTCCAACCCCGCTTTATGATAATGCGTTGAAAAATCAACCATGTTTACGGAAACGAAATTTTAAACGATAACTCATTGGGGAAAACAAAGAAATAATGTTCAGGAACACGTGTCAAAGAGAACCGCTAAACTTCTTTTTCAAACCCCAAAGCGGTGTGGTGCCGAGGTTTGATACGTTAACACTATACAGTTCTGGTGCTTCCATATTCGTGAAATCCTACCAGGAAATTTGAGGCCGCACATGGCCAACACAAATATGGTAGTGTCAAAGTTAAGTACTAATGAAACATCACGAATTCAAATTTAATAAAAATATATATTCAATGCAGTGGAGATATACGAACTATTCCATATTCGCATGTTAAGTACCATAGAGCCTTAATATTGGCAAGTGAAAACGTATCATTCCGTTATACTACGTAGGTTTACAGTTTCAGTTAGAGGGAACAAAAAAAAGAATAAGTCGTTGTGGGACTCTATCCTTAGTGTTAAAATAAAAACTCAATATCTATCATTTATGTTTGAAAATATTACCATTTAATTGCTGCAGTATGCAAAATATTGAAATTCATTCAAAATGGTGCTTTCTATGGTTGTCAAGCTATACGTCACTCAAACGTGACGTAAAAAAACCGCTACAAATTCTCGCGCTTTGCTGATAAAGCAGTGATGATACTTTTATGGTTTGTGTTGTAAACAAATATAAAAAAAGGCGATTTTATTATTATCCCGCAGAATACAACATATGTATATATTATATACGGCAGATTTTAATTGTTAATGGGATTAAGGTCGCCTTCTTGGCTGTAACTAAAGGGAATTTCCTTTCAACTAAGCGGTAGATTATTTGGCTGTCCTAGAGTCAAGGGTCGAGGTTTTGAGCATTTTCGTTATCATATATACTTATATTTACTGGTTTTAAACGAGACCAAATGGATGTTCATCGCAGACGCCAGAAGTAACAACTGTAAACTAATAGGTGCTACGACTTACGCTTTTTAAGTCAAAGAACGGTTGATGATTTATCTAAAAGTGATTGTCATAAGAAATAATTGTGACAATAGACACACGTGAACAATGGACTACTCTGTAGCTAAGCCCATAGCTATTTGAAGGCCCGGGCAAAAGGGTCGTACGAGTTGAAGGCAATGCCTAGTAGAGGGTTTGGGTGGAGGGAACTGATGGAAATGACTTTATAGACTAAATGAATCATACTATTGTTATCCAAAACGGCTACCTAAAGACATAATTGTAGTGTCCGTTGCACTTATATTTTTGTACATGAAGAACATCACATAATTTTGAAATGGTCATATTGCCCCTTTAGAAATTGAGGGGTGGGCACATATGATGCCTAATATTACATATGCCTCCTACCTAGTTATACATAATATCATATTCTATTATTTTTTTTTGGATAGCTCCATTCAGTTAATCAATAAAGCGTTTTAGTAGATCCAGAGTTCGGATTCCTCTCATGCCCTTCGTTTTATTTACAATCCGATTGCGTGCGGTTTACTGCATTTCCCAGATGGCCGTCATTCACACACTTATCGAAATAATGTTACCTTTGAAAAGTGCGCATGATAAATTGTATGTCCGTTGCTCTTTTTCTATAACGTAAACATGTTGAATTTCCTGTATTTTATGACGAATGTGTTTTGAAAGTGCCACTGACAAAGTCTGTGCTAATTGATTAAAAAGTGGTGGGAAACTATTAATGAAGCTGTATTTGCATTGTCGAATGGCTTTATTTGAACATGTTCAGATGCATGATCTATACATGTATTTGTCTCCTTCATATCTTCAAAAAAATTGTTTCTCATGGCAAAGTTCGACGTATTCTTCTTTAATTTAGTTTTTAAATCATTCAGAATTGAACTACCTTACTATCCAACAGAGCAGGAAACTAACCCATTATTTCAGAGAAATACATATATTTTATATTCTGTCCCAGAGAGCGTTACGGTAGGAAAAACAACATTTAAAAGTTTAGGAGTGATAAACAATGACCAAAAAATCTGATATTGAACTTTAGTTTATGGATAGAATAATAAATATTCAGACAGGTAATGATTAATAAATGAAGACCAAACATGTTCTTGAAAGTATGGTGTCATGTTTTTTTCATTACTTATTTATTTTACTTACACGAAACGTATATGGATCACACGGATTTTTCTATTGTTTTTGTTTTGTGTGTGTAAACCTGGAATTTCTTTTAAGAACGCCACGCGTCTGGTTAATTATCTTTAGTGTTAATCTTATGGCGTTGATCTGTCCAAAAACTTTGACATTTAAGGAGCTGTAAACAATGTAAATTTGCGTATTTTTATGCAGTTTTGGATTGAGAAAAACGCATTTCAAAAATATTGACTGTGGATGATTCTGAACTGCAAAATTATGAAATAACATAAACGAATAATGTTATCACATTTAAATAAGTCTAAGTATGTCTAGTACGTAGAAGTAGTATAACCCCGCTGTACCTGTGACAACGGTTATTGCGTGAAATAGTCCATTGTACGTATGATGGGGTGAACCCCAATGTACTGTGACATCAGTGAGCCACACTGTACCTGTGATAGAGTGTTGCTTCTCGCTACTTGATAAACATGGTGAGTTCAACTGTGTGTGAACCCCTCTTTGTCTCCGAGTATAAAAGAGCAAATGAAGAAAACGTAGTAATAAACATAGGAGGGGGGGGGGAAGGATTATAATGGTGGTTGGAATATTGTTATTTGGTTTAAGCGTTCAAATTGATAAAATAGTATTTATCGGGATTTCTTAAATCAGAATTTAACCTGTTCAAACTGTTTCGTCACGATTCAGACATATATTGTGACTCTAACAAAAGTAACGGACACGATTGTAAGTGTTGTGTTAATAACTTGTTGGATATCCGTAAGCTTATGATCACTAAGTTACAATTTCTTCGAGCTGAGTTGAACTATCTGATATGTTAGAGTATAAGTACCATTTTTGAACCACCGAGTTGCATTTTTTCCGCGGTGTTAGGACTATCATGTTTGCTAGTGTATGACCATTGTTTATGAATCACTGAACTATAGCGTCTTAGCGTTGGTGTAAGGCTATTGGGTATGCTAACCCTTTGCTTAACCACAGTCTGTGGGACACCCTGCAAGTTGGATAGCTGATTTAGAGGCGATCGTAATCTCCTACCCATAATATGAAAAACTCTATTCACTTCCATTCGGAATTGTCCAAAAAATTGCTAAAACATCAGGCACTTGCCGTACATTTTTAAATAGTTTCTTTCTCGTTCAGTGCTTTTTAAAGAGGCACGACAGTCTAGTGTTAGGGCGCAGGGCTCGTTACCAAAGGGTTGTGGGTTCGAATCAGGACATGTCACTTTGTAAGTAATGAATACGCGGCTGAGTAATGCTAGAATCGTTGAATGCTCGCCAAGAATGCCGAAATCGGAGCACCGGCTGTATGCTTCCCCAGGGAGTTTAGCAATATTTTTTTACATTATTTCAAATTCCCTTTCCAAATGTGTGTGTGTGTATGTATGCGTGTGTGCTGGAGATGAATTGTGTTCTGTTTGTAGTGGGACCGTGTTTCCAACGGCATATTTTATAGTGCCACCGCACTTGAATGATACATCACAGATACTGCAACATCCACCCCAGACCATTTTATACTCCACCTGGGTTGTTGGGGTTGTGTTGGCAGGAGAAAAACACTTTCTCTGAATGTTCCATGCGTATGACGATTACGAGGATCGAACCCCGGCCGCCTGCATGGAAGGCCGGATTGTTTACCACTCTACCAATCCGCCCACAGTCACATCCGGCGATGAAAATCCTTTTTCCTTGACGTTGATTTAAACTTCGATCGATTCACTTTTATGTCCCCTACCTTTATCATAAAATTCGTTTTAAGGCTTCTTTTGACCACCAAGCCATTTCTAAAGCGGGTAGGTGTACACACTTTACACATTGAGAGTTTTAGTCATAAAAGTGGTGCTGTGATAACTCTTTAAGTTACGATATGCACAAGGGAGTTGAAGAATAAACAGATGAAAATAGTAAAAATGTTTTTGGCTAGGTAACGGGTCTATGTTTGACCTTTGTGAATTTTTGAACTTACTGATACAAAAGTAACAACCAACCAAAACAACCAATGAAATATATATTACGGTTAAGGAAATGTTGATAAAATAACCTAGCGGTTTTTTCCTGGATCTATTTCTCAACTAAGTTCTACATTTCATTGTCTTACGCTGACGTCCGCTCATATTTTAAACTTTTTGCACGCAGGTAATTATAAAACGGAATTCATATCGATCAATTGTATTGGAATGAAAATTGTAGATCATGCACTTCGCAATTAAGATACATTATGAAAGAGTTGTTTGCTACATCAACTGCTATGCGTGACCAGCAGATAATTTGTCACATGATACAAATTGTTACAGGATTATGGGTTACACTCAAAAAACAAGAAAACAATAAAAAAAAAGAGAATACCGAAGCGTTAACAAAAGTATAATCCGAACTCAAAATCGATTAAACTAGGGGCAAAATATGAACAAAGGAAAGATCTACATGAAGCCCTTGTAAAAGTACAAGAGAATGAGACCAGGTGTTCCGGAAGAGTAAGCGTCTTCTGCTTCATCGACGACCCCCGCCATGTAAATCTGGTCCCATCAAAGGAAACATCAAGTCCTCGAAATGAGAACCGAGTCATCATTGTCAAGTAGGATTAGAATAAGGGACCACTAGCGAATGCTGGATCCAATGAACCAGGCGACTGGTAACAAAAAATCAATCAAACTCATTTTTAATTCCTTATAAAATTTACTGGAAAAATTTCAATAAAAACATGATCTTGCTCTGATCAATGTTCACTTCATTAATCGAATCACGAAATATTGATATAAAAAAAATCAGTAAAGAAATACATTTATTTCACGTAATTATGTATATCATTCAATGGGATTAAGGATACAAATATATCAAAACGTTCACTGTTTGCCATTTTGTATATAAAAACTCAAACGACAGGGTGTATACAAATACCACACAAATATATAATTAGCATGCAACGCATGTACCTATAGTAAACTATGTATTGTACTGATCATTGTATCAATGTAAAATCATGAATAAATCCTAAAGGGCATAAAGCTACCCGATGTCTTAAGCAAGGCCCGATATCAAAAGTGTTTTCTACATTTATTCTGCTTTTATTTTTACATCTTATACATGGATATCTCACTTTTATGACAAGGTCCTTATCAATGAATAAAATGGTGTGAATGTTTGTTTGATTTGGCAGTAAAACATACTTCTTGCACATCATAAAGATTTGATCAAATGTTCTTTTCTAAATTTTTGAAAAAGGCATCAAACCCCTATCAATATATGGTTAGCCCAAATCATATAAGACTATTTTTTATCCGATACAATGAGTAAATTAACATAAACGTAAAACGTCTGGCCTGAATTATCACAATTAGTTCTAGATATAGTGGCCACAAATACAAAGATAAACAAAATAATTAGCTTCGTATACGATATCCTGAAATAAAAATAAAAATAAAAATCTTCGATGCCGTAAACCATTTCAATGATTATGACATTATTCAAAGTTATAATCAATATCTAACTAATGCTCTAAATTTGTATTTTCTCTCTCTTTTAGGCAAATTTCAATCTGAAATATTAAAAGATTTGTTGTCATATTTTTGAAATTCATTGGTGTGTAATATACATTGGCGCAGCTACATATTGAATGTTTCGCGCAAGCTCACCATGTTAAATATGTAAGTAATCCAATGTATGTTGCACACCAATTAATGTCACAAATATGATAACCAACACTTATAATTTTATTTACACAATTTAAGGGGGAAATCCTTAGCTAAGGAACTTTCCTTAAATTATGTAATACTTTCCTATGAAGATTTTTAAGTTTAGGAATTTCTTTAAGTTAAGGAACGTTGATCTCAATATTACACCAAAATTCTATCAACATTGTGTTAAAGCTTGGACAACTGTTCGAGCAAGAATACCAGTAAATAGTAAAAATGAAGTCCTCAACCAAAGTTTGTTCACAAATACGCTATTCCAGGTAAGGGGTAAATCTTCATGCTTTACATCCTTTTTACAAAGTAACTTGACATCAGTTAAAAACATTTGGAATGACGACGGAAAAAACTTTATAGAAAACAATACCCTTTTAAGAAAAGTTACTAAGAAAACTAACTGAATATCTGAATTTGCTAAAATCAAGAAATCTATACCACAAAAATACAAAAAGATATTAAAAGTTGAGGTTTATAAAGATAGTGATTTTTTATCAACTCTGACTTACAAATAGTCAGCAAAAAAATACAAGAAATAAAGAAATAAAACATACACCCAAATCACTGAAAGAAAAAACTATACAAAAGGCATTTATGCCAGATTGTAGACCTAATGCAGAGTTGAAGTGGGAGGAACATTTTCAAAACGGATTTGAAGATAAAAATTGGGAAAGTATTTGGACAAAACTAAAAATACTGCAGTATCCCAGAAAATGAAACAATTTGAATGGAATTTTACTCATAGAATTTTATTTACTGAAGCAAAATTACAGATTATGAATAGATCCAATGGTAAATGTCATTTTTGTGGAGAAACTGAGTCATTACAAACAAAACCAAACATGATTTGAAACATAATACCGTATCCGCGTAGAACAGCAACACCATCACCGGAAGTAAACCTTAATAATACATTTTTTGACAAAAACCGTAGCTATTATCCGGAGAGTAAGAACTTATATAGAATGGACGAATGCACGAATGGAATGACTTTTTGAATGAAAAAGAAAGTGAATGAATAAAGTATGGCGAATGATAGCCCTCATATGAGGACATTATTTGTATATGTTTGTGTCTTTCAAAATAAAAATAAAATACATTAATGCAATGGCTAATTATATATGATGATATCAAAAAAAAGGAACGTTGATGAAACCGGGGCCAGTTCAATATATTCTTAGGGCGACATAATATCAAACCATAGGACAACCCGATGTTAAACCCTTGGTGTACTGTGATAAGAAAAGATGAGGACTACTTGATTCAAAGGGATTGATAAGGTCTGCTATGTATCTTTTTGGAAGCGCTTAATATGACGCTTATAAAGACATTAAATTATTATAACACAACTATAGGCTATAATACTAAATGGTAGGTCAAAATTCATGTTCACTAATGAAAATGATCCACATATGACAAGACATGATAACACCAGTTCTGGTGAATCAATTGCATTGCTTAATTACAATTATATGCATGTGGCATGGTAAAGTACAAAGAACAACTGATCCTACCTTCTTGTACTTTTTCATGGGTCTTTATGTACATCTTACCTTTGATCATGTTTTGTCTCTAGTTAGGCAGATTATGATTTTGTTGACGCTTTGGTATTTTATGACTTATGAACTTTATCTAGACACACCAAGCCCAAATGGTAGAATTTACAACAACCGCAGCGTTGACCAATAGACCACAAGTACTCTGTGTGTTCAAACAATGACAAAGGTATTACATATACGCGGAAGTATGTTTTTCAACCATGTCTTTTCGACATACTAGTAGCGTAATAGAGGACGAAACACATCGTGACGTCATACTGGTAGTGGAACAGAGGACCAAACACATCGTGACGTAATGCTGGTAGCGTTATAGAGGGCAAAACACACCGTAATGTCATACTGGAAGTGTAATACATGACCAGAGGACCAAACAAATCGTGACGTCATTCTAGTAGCGGAGAAGAGGACCAAACATATCGTGACGTCAAGAAATTCTTGCGCGGTTTCTGCTTATCGCCCAACATATTTTGTTTCGTTACGAATGGTCAATTGGAGTATTTTATACAAGGAAAATGTGTGATGAACAATAAATTCAACCCTTCATTATCAAACAATGTTTCATGCGTCAATAAATAAATAAGGTATCAAATGCATTTCTAAAATATGCATTGAATGCGAAGAGATACATACTATATATATATAACAAAATCCCCAAATGCATTGAAAAGTCATTTCCGAACGCAGGTCCGTAGTCCCACTAGCAGAGCTTTGATGCAAAAATAGACGTTTCGTTGGAATCACAATGTAATTGTTCTGTTTCTGAAGTTATATTTTAAATATGTATGATCAACATAAATAATACAATTTCATAATGCTGAAAGCTGAAGCTATAAAATTCATAACAAATTCTGAATATATAACATCTGTATTTAAATCAAGCTTATATACAAAACAAAGAATATTACCGTCTGTCAATCAAACGAAGAAAACAAATGAAAATGAAAATTCTTTTCAAAATTGCTCTAGGTTAAAAAAGTCAGAGAATACTGAATAGTCAACAAACTTATTAGAAGAATGAAAATCAATTAAACCAGTGACAAAATATGAAAAAATGGACAATTTAAACAAACACCATTGCAAAAGTACCAGAGAACAAGAAAATGTTAGTATGACAGTTTCTCATTAGTATTTGTGCTTGTTGTGATTAAGAATCATACCTCATTATCACTTTGAAGCCCATGGCGATTTCTTGGATCTGAACCTACATGTACAAAGCGGGTGTCGTCGATGAATCAGAAGACGATTATACTTCCGGAACACCTGGTCTTATTCTCTTGTACATTTTCAATAGTCTTCATGTTAATCTTTCCTTTGTTTATATTTTGCACATAGTTTAATCGATATTGTATTCGGGTGTAGTTTTTGTTTTCGCTTCGGGATTGTTTTGATTTCAGCTGTTAAAGCAGTTTTATTCTAATTAATATACATTAAAGACATTTGTAAACATTTTTCTTTGGGTTGGAAAATATAATTTATGTAAAGATTGTTGTCCAAACCAACAAGACATACAAAGGGAAAAACTGCAGACCAACCCTACACACAAAATTATACACGGCGTCTCGTAGCCATTCTGACAATATGAAAACAGGAGAGCAAGATTACTGAAAGCCAATACAGATATCTGTACCCCACAACTGATAACACTTCTAGAATGTACTGTATACCCAAGACTTGTGGATTACACTGGATTCATTGCTAACAATATTTTACGACCATTAGCAGACATTCATGGACCGCTGGTAGGTAAATAAGAACACCATAGTAAGACTTGAAATCGATATCTACGGTCATGATTCAGAAAGATGAAGAATTCATTGCACATGAAGTTGTCTCTCTCTTTACCAACATCCCCATTGAGGATTCACTTAGAATCATTCATAAACGCTTATATTCGGGTTATCATGGATCTGCTTGTACCAGCGACGCTTCGAAATTGCTATGGCTAGTCAAGGGTCCTCTATCGTGGCAAATTTGTTCATGGAACATATGGAGCAAGAAGCAATAGTCACTGCCCCAAAAGAATGTAGACCAAGTCTTTGGAAACGACATGTTGACGACATACTTGAGCTAATCAAGTAAGGCTCAAAGACAGCATTGACAACACATATCACCTATATATATTGATGCTACAAAAAACATCAAATTTACATACGAGAAGGAAACCAGCGGCGCAATGTCCTTCCTAGACACTCTGTCTGTACAGAAAGAAGACGGTTCCGTAAAGGTGGTGTTTTACGGGGAAAAACTCATACAGGCCAATGCCTGAACTTCAATTCACATCATCCTTTATATCAAACGTTAGGCGTCGCACATTGCTCAATAAATGTAAGATAATTGCCACAGAACAGGAACTCTTAGGCAATGAAAATAAATGAATATCCAGAATTGGCCGGTAAACGGGAAGAACAACAGTGTCAAATTAAGAAAAAAGCATGAAAATACCAACTAAGGATAAGAACAAAACAAAACATCAATAGTCATCCTGCATGTCAAAGATGACGTAACACACACATATGCTGCACCGTTTAAATATCCGAAACCACCCAGAGGATATATCTCAGGCATGGCATAGCAACACTAATAAAGCCCCACAAGACAATTTGAAATATCCTTGTACACCCTAAGGATAACACACCGTAAGAAAAAGATCCAAACTTTAGAAACATGCTTTAGAACTCCTCTTTTTGATCTACCATGAAGTGTATCTGTTTTTCACGTCCACGTGTCATCTCAAGGATGACCGCCTGGTTGGACATAGACTCAACTAAAGTACCATTTACTTCCACAATTTTGTCCCCAGCCTTCAGACCAGCAGCCTTTGCAGGTGAAGCATCATCCACAGCCCTGATATAGTGACCAGGGACCTCACAATCCCCATCTAAGTCAACGCCACACCCGAGGGAGGAGTCCCACACAACATGGCGATGTAAGCTATCGGGTTCAAGCAGATCTGGATAATAAGATTCATAAAAGCAAAATTAAGTAATAATTTTTGTGTTACATGTATCACAAATATTTCAAGAGAGAGAAAACATACTGTTTTGTGTTTATCAAAAACGCTTCCTGTCAGTGTCACTGTGAACAATTACAGCAACATATTTCCGGTTCCAGTACTCGAGCAACCATAACTAGTTAACTCTGGTTGCACAACTATTACTATCGGCATAAAGAATGTCACTGTAGCACCAACCCTTCCCCAACATTGGAATCACTCGATAACAAACAGGTAGCTCGGATCACCAGGTGATTGCAAGAGTCACGGAACCGGAAACTGGTGTAATTGAGATGCCAAATTTGACCAGTTTTTTTAATTGATGAGTGCCATGGACTGTTATTTATTATATACTGAATATAAAATACAGAGAAATTGTACACTTGATAAATACGCATCTTTTAGTACATATCAGCTCACCGGGCCAATATGGGCAATTCTTCGCTGAGCGGGCCGAATACACTGTATCAGTCCGCTTGCCGTGACGTCATATGACGGTCATGACGTTACAACAATCGGAAATGGATAGGAGGACAGATGTTGACGTTGAAATTGGCGATAAAGTTATGGAATCTATCGCATCTAGGAAACTAGAGCTTGACGAATTAATACAAGAAAAAGAGACATAAACGAAGACGCCGATGTAGAGGAACATGTAAATTATTCTTAATCCAATGCTTATAGTATGAATTATTATCTTAATCAACGTCCAGACGATGACAAAACAAAGAACAAAAAATAGAATTTAAAACAGATCATCATGAACCGTCACAAAGTTTAAAGTATATAATAAATAGAATATGGCTTGTTCATTTCAATATCAGGCCTTGTTCCGAACCTCGAACCGAAATTGGGATATCGGGTTGATACAAGACCTGATATGGAAATTATCATGTAATATTCTCTATTCTTACGGACGAAGTTTATGTAACATTATCCGAAAGAAGATGAGATGCACTTAGATAGAAACACTTACTTATAATCGACGTGAATGATCTTTTTAAGAATTATCTAGTGTGAAGCTGTTTTTAATTCATTATCTGAGAGGCATTTCGAGTAAGGGCTAAGAAACTCCTTCAAATGAGAATTTTTGTTACAGATTTATCCCAAAATAAAGGTAATATAATTCGTTCCTAAATATCAAATGAACTAAGATTTGTCTTCTAGTTTTGTCAACTTCTAATAACTTCCAACATACTTTACAAACAAACCTGAATGTGTAACCCGCTCTGGTTCCCTATTTTTTCATTTGTTATTTAATCCCATATTGTTCAGACAAAGATTTCGAGGAAAATTACGGTGGCCATTACTGGTAATCATGTTAAAGAAATAGTCAACTTAACATGCAAAATTATTTTATTTTATGTTTATTCAATACAGTTATTATATAACTTCTTAAACTTCTTATAACTATGTTGATTAATCGGAGAATGCACCATGAAAAAAGGCAATATTGTATAACATTCCCTTTTCTAAATATGTTCTGTAATTAACACTTATTTATATAGTAAACCTCGTTAACTCAAATACTTGGATAACTTGAAGAGTTTTACCATGGTTTTGTCGACATCAACATAACGAGGTTCGACTTATTTTATAGTATTGTTCCTAAAGTCAGCTTAAAGATTTCTTCCAAATCGAATAATTTACCTGAAAATATATCTTATTACAAGGGAAGCCACTTCTACTATTTAAAAAAAAAATCAGCCACAATTGTTTAACTCAGTAGTTTTGTTCAAATATAAATATTTTGACTCTACTTATTCCTTGCGTTCTCTATTTAATGTCGACTTCATCAAATATTTAGAAAATAAATTGATAAATTATAGAAACCGCCGATGATTGGAAACCTTTTGATAACTGCATTAAAGTGAATTTATATAGTTCTGAGGCAGGTCATTCTACTGAGACAGGAGCGGGTGGGTCTAATTAATTAAGCAATTACAAAGCTTTAAGTGATAACTTAGATAGTGTATCAAATAAATAATCAACATAAGTAAGAACGCCAATACGCGTGTTGAAGTGTTTAATACTTACCATTATAAATAGAGACTACTTCCTTCAGACCACTGTTGACCTTTATCCCTCGGGACCTATAGAAATCGTCCGTCTCTGAATCCACCACCAGCAGTTTGATAAAACCTTCATTTTCTATCTTTCGGATGATCTCCTGCAAGGTGTTGGATTCAGTGTTTACACCTTTCACTTCAATGATTCTGTCACCAGCCTTCAGACCTGCTCTCTTCGCAGCTGAATGCTCCCCCACTGACTTAACATGGTGGCCAGTGTCTTCCCTGTCCTCATCAAAGTGAAATCCAAGACTCCATCTTTCTTTCCAAAATCCACATAGGCGAGGATAGCAAAACAGGTTCCGATAAGGCCCACATTCATCTATGAATCTAAGTTTAGACACACCGTCGTGACCTAAGGAATACATAAAGCACATGTACAACCTATAATAATCCTCCCACTTCTCATATTCATTGTTAGTATCATTACCTGAACAATAATCTGACGTTAATATACAATAACAAGTATTTATTTATTATATGAATATCAATTTTGTTGTTTTCCTTTTTTTATTTTGCGGTGCATTTGTCAAGAATTTGACCCCAGGTCAAAAGATCGAAAACGAGTCCAAGCGAGGTCGGCGGTATCAACAAAGATGGCGTCCTCCTAGGCACGATATCGCCATGGATGAGAACGTGGCCCCTTAACGCGGCGATTATTGCTGGGTCCCCAATGTAACGGGAATGGAAAGTTCCACAAAGATTTCTCATTCCATAGTTCGTTTGCCACAAGAAAAAGAAACAACAAAAGCTACGCAAACACTGGGTTATTGCAATTCGCCGCGATGAAGGACCAGATTTCAAGGTACAAAGATAACCAGTAACACTAACAGTGAACAAGTCAGCATACCCCATAAACCTGTCTCTGTTGTTTCACAATTTCCCAAAATAATGACATATGAACACTCCCTTTATCATTAATGGTTCGTTTCATTAGGCCTATACGACGACTGATAAGCCTAAGGTATGTAGGCCTAAGCCGTCATCACTGTACAATGTATAGGCCAGGGTCCAGTTTTTCAAAGGGTGATAAGCTTAATCGGTGATAAGCGCAAATTTTAAGTATCCCGTAACTATAAAAAGAAACCATATATTTATTTACGACTTTGCAGATATCAAATATCAAATAGTGTCAATGTGCATTCAGTGCAGGAAATTGCGTGTTTGAAACAAAATGTTTATCAACCACCCAAGATGGTGACCTGCACATCCCATAGTTCTAAACATAAATATTAAAATAGAAAAAAATTGTTAAATAGTGATTAAGCTAATAAACCTTTGAACAACTGGGCCCTGGTCAGTAGTGTGAAACACCATCGAACACAGGGGTACGTTACAAATGATCAATCTACGTGCGAGTCCCGAGTCATGTTCTCATTAAATCAAGATTGGATTCATAGAAAATCTGGGAATACTTCAATTTAATGTTGTGGGGCCCATTATTTTATACTAAGATATACTTAAGATATACTAAAATGATTCATGACAATAAATCGTAAATTGATCGCCGCACGGTTATACATGCAAACTCGTCGAGAAACACTGTCTCAGTTTTATAAATCATTGAGTATACAAATTTGTACACACACCAGGCCCTATGTTAAAATATGGAGGGTTCTGTTTCTTTTCATAGTTGCCCAAAAGTTTTCAAGAAGTTATATAATATTTCAATATTTTGTTGTCAAACATTCATGTTATAGATTAAAGACTTCACTCTGATGATTTGTAATAATTATTTTAAAATTATTATAGTGGATTAAACCTACTCATTGTGTCAACTGATATTGATATGAGATATAGCGAAAATAGTAAGATTGCTAAGGCAAACATGACAGAAATGTTAGACTTACATCCCTTGATTGAGAGTAACAGGGGCAGAAAAATGTACGGCCAGGCTGGGATTCAAATCAAGACCCTCTCAATCAAAGACAGTCTATGTTTAACCAATGTTTAGCTATCTGATGACAGGCAACATTGAAAGGGAGAAGAGAAAAAATCAGAGAATACCAAAGCGTCAACAAAACCATAAACCGACCTCAAGATCGATTAAACTAGAGGCAAAATAGGAACAAAAGAAATATTTACATGGAGACCCTTGTAAAAGTACAAGAGAATAAAATCAGGTGTTCCGGAAGAGTAAGAGTATTCTGCTTCATCGACGACATCCACCATGTAAATCTTTGTCACATCCAAGTAAACATAAAGTTCCCAAAACGAGAACCAAGTATCATTGTCAATTACAACAAGTAAACATACTAATGAGCATACTCAAAAACGTCCATCTTCATATCACTTAAAGATACAGAATATTTTTCAATGAGACAAAGATTGACATATTATCATTAAATACATTGTAGATGGCCATATTATGCTTTTTAAAAAAAATAAGTCTTTGTGTCGAAATCAATATTGAATTAATTAAACACCATAATTATTGACAACATAAACCGCTTCTTCAGTACATTCAAATAAGCTGGAGATTATGATTAGCAGTCAAATAGTTGTAAGAGAAGTAACATGTACGTAACTACTTTTTTGTAATTGCTTTTGATGAACCTGAGTTTTTACCCATATTTTATGGATATCGTTTTTACGTTGTGTCTAGACCCAACTCAAACAAAATTAGCTTTGAAATTTAACTGACAACAAACTTGAAAAGGGCCTGTTTCCAAAATGGCCCCTTCTCTGATTCAAATTTCCTGTTGGTGGTGCATTGCCCATGCCGTTGTGGTCAAAAATCTATGAAGTATAAAGATTTAGGTCACTTGGTTTGTTTTTTATGGCTCCTCAAAGTTGTACCTTTCAGAAGCTGTCTAAGTGTTGATAAAATGTGCATGTTATGTAAAATATTAATGAAAATCTAATCAAATAATATTCACCGTAAAGAATACATTCATTGCATGATTGTGACAAAAAATCATGTTTCCATTGCGCCATTTGGCTGTTTTATGGAATAAACAATCTCAAAAATGCCATTTTCGATGATAACATTTTAGACACTAAAACTGTTTTTTAGAGAATACACTCTTTTATGGGCGTTGGATGCAAACCAATTTTTATCCTATCAAACAGTACGTAGTCAGTGATTCCACGCTAAACCGGACAATTGACATTTATCGCCGTTGCCATCAAAAATCTTTTTTAAAAACTAGCGGTTAACTTGCATTTTGATATGATTTTGTTTAGAATTTGTGATTCCTGACAGGAATTTTTAATCGGTCACATCATTTTCGTATTTTACTTCAATTTACAGGTAAAATACGCATGAAAAGGGCTTTTTGCAGCCAAGATAAATGTCACAATTACATAGCTAGATTTTACAAGCATTTTTTTCGGATAAAAATGAAATTAATTTTTTTTTTTCATTTTATTCTTTCAATGTGACATATCCATTTGCATTAATGGCAAAATCAAACAGCTAAATTGGTGTTTTGGCATAATTAGTCGTATTACGTACTTTCAGAAACAATCAATAACAGAACGACATATACGGGCGACATCGCGGCATGCGTTGTAAAAAGTGAAATATGATCTGAACATAGGCAAAAATTGTGTTTTTAAATAACACTGATCAATTACAAGTATTGTGAACGTAATCAGCTGGCGGATTTGTCTAGTAAGTAAGTAATTTTACCTCAAGGGGTACTCGAATCGCCGACTTGGACACCGTATGGTTAAGAGTGAAATTTACGTGGAATCGATTTAGACTTGAAACAACCAGAAAATGCTGCACATTTACACCAGTTATGTACTAGGTAAAGAAACTACATTGATACATTATACCTGATATCTTTTTGGCAAATTCACTCGTCCTATAAGCAAAAATCTATCAGAAACGATTTTGAGTGATGAAATTTACGTGGAAATTTTCAGTGGTTCACTTCACGTTTTATCTATATACTCAATAATCGTACTTAAATCGCGCATATTTTGCCGTTTCCGGTTTGAGCAGACGATCAAGGCGAGACAACTCGAACAACTTCTCGGGTAGGTTAAAAGAAACTTGCAAATCAGAACCCACTCTTCTATTTTTCCATATATAAATGGTTATTTGAAAATGGAATATTTTTAAATGCATTTACTTCGGAAAACATTAGTAAGACCCCGAATCGTCATCTTGGAAAACGAATTTGGAAAACAACACCATACTGTAACAGAAACCCTAACAGTACTGTCATCAGGTCATTAGGCCTAGGCCTCCAGGACAGTACTTAGGCCTATGCTTCTAATCACGATTTCGGATGTTAAACGCTCCCTTGGCAATATAGACGTCTATATATGCATACATACAATTGTCCGAATTCGTTTTTAATATACATGGATTCATTTACAAATATATTGCGTTTCATGCCCCTCTAGAAATAATAAAAACGAAAAAAAAAACACTTTCCCTTGGTAAACTGTAGACTTTGAGTGTCGATGTCGGCCGTCAATGCCTATCTGGTAATAGTAAAAACCGGGTGCATGAACTTTATATCTACGAGCCCGAGTGATTCCCTTACTTGAAATAAAGAAAATGGTAAAGACAATGATTTACTATTCCCCGAAGAAGGAATAAATCGCTTGCCCATCCGGATGATAGGCCTAATGAGAATTATATGTGGAAATTAACTTAATTTTGCTTACAAACAACTCATACATTTGCCACATTTGTTTAAAGATATAGAATATTGCTTTATAAGCCAATTTCTAAGTACCCTTAAACTCTTTTGAAAGGTTGTTTTTGAATCCAAGTGAACGCAACATTTTTTGTTTTCCACCGACATCGATTTGTTTACATGTTGTTAGGTGTCTTCTCAGAGGTACGATTGCATGGGACAAACTAGACTTGCACAAGTTTGTGATTGAATTCGACTGACAATGCATTTAGCATAAATACAATTCATTTTCTGAATTTTCTTTCATCATCTCTTTTTATTGCTTTCAGTAAATATGAGAAAAACCAAAGCAGAGTATCAGAAAGAATACAGAGAAAGAAAAAAGATGAAGTTAGGACAGAACTATCTAAAACAAGAGTGTGAAAGAGTTAAGACATATTATGTTAAAACTGAAGATTTGAGCCCTACAGAAAAAGTGTCCAGGAGAATTAAAAACAGGGACAACCTAAAAAGACACAGAGAAAAAAGGAAGCAGAAAAGTATGGATCACATATTGCCTCAAATTAATCCTAACAAGAAGAAAGGCTCAAGAAAAAGAATAAGCCGTGCATTATCACGGGCACACAGAAAAATCAAGAAAATGGAAGAATCTGAACTAGTTGCACAAAAGAAAATTTGGAAATATAAGAAGCAAATCGAAAGACTCTCAAAACGCCTAGATACAGAAAAGAATAGCAAAATTGATCAATGTTACCCCATCCCACACCCAGTACCACTTACACCAGTAACACAAGCTAATCAAGATATTATTGAAAGCGGAATTTCAGCAAGTAAAGCCAAGCATGTAAGAAGAAAATTAATTTTTAGTAACACTCTCATAGAAGAAATAAAATCAACAGGCAAGTCAGCAATAGTTAATCGTATCATCAGCGGAAAAATTATCAAGAAGTACCGGCAAGGACACACTTTATCTTCAACATTCGGAATCAGACGACAGACCTTAAGCCGGGAACAAAGTAAAAATTTAATCACCAAAAGACGTAAACGCCTAGCTTCCAAACAGCAGACCATCAATCTTAATGTTTTAGAATTTTTAGAAAGAGACGATAACTCCAGTCAACTCCCCGGAAAACACGATTTCAAATCAACCAACAGAGAAACAAAGCAGAAAAGAATCTTATCAGACTATATGACTAATTTGCACTTGAAATACTGCTCAGAATATCCTGAACAAAAGATTTCCCGTTCTTTGTTTTGCAAATTAAGACCAAAACATATTTCTTTACTGTCATTTTCTAAATACCAAAGTTGTCTTTGTTTTCAGCACCAGAACATGTCTCTGAAGTTAAAAGCGTTGAAATCAGGTGGCATTCCCTGTAATTTACACCCTGATATTTTTATTTCAAATGTACACAACAAGAAGGATGTATTGGATCTTTTTTCAAGTTTTCCAGATAATCATGTGATTAAGTACTCTGTGTGGAAACGAGTGAAAGAAGACAAAGTGTGGAGAACAAAAGTTGTGAGTGAAGAAGAAAATGTAAATTTATTTAAATCTGTCTTTGCAACTGAATGTTTGAAATTTAAAAACCATGTAGAAAGAGTAAAGGAGCAGTACAAACAAATTAAAATGTTAAAAGATAATTTACGTGACGACCACGTAATTGTTCAAATGGATTTTGCAGAAAACTATTCTTGTAAGTCAAAGGAAGATGTCCAGTCTTCATATTTTAACAAAACACTTGTAACTTTACATCCATGTGTCATTTATTACAAAGAAAATGACACTCTTCGTCATAGAAATGTTATATATACTTCAGATGAACTTTCTCACAATTCCTCAACAGTTTTCAGTTTTCTGAACAAATTAGTTCAGGAGGAAGTGAAGATTTTAAAACCACATGTCAGTCATATACATTACTGGACAGACGGTCCTACATCCCAATACCGTAACAGGTATATATTTGCCATCCTTAGTCGGCACATGGAACATTTTCATGTTCTTGCTTCTTGGAACTATTTCGAAGCAGGGCACGGAAAGGGGCCATGTGATGGTTTAGGCGGTACTGCTAAGAGGATGGCCGACAATGCAATCTGTAGAGATGCTGCACAAATACAATCGGCGTATGATTTCTTTCTATGGGGTTCGTCGTTAAATTCCACTATTATATACAAATATGTCTCAAAAGAAGAAATTGGAAGAAATAGAATCTTATTTGACACTTTAACCAAGAGTTCAAAGTCTGTTGTTGGTACTTTCCAGCTCCACTCAGTTGTATCGTTTGGATCAAAAGATATGATCAAGGTGCGAAATACATCATGCTACTGCCCGGCCTGCTGGGATAGAAATGGCTCATTTATAGGGTTGTGTACTGGATGGCAGAAGAAAACAATTTTTTGAAAAGTTTGATTGAAACCATGAATGCATTGTTATCTCGTTCACATTTGTTGACACACAAAATGTTGCCCAATTATGGAATGTGTTATATACTATTATGTACAATGTACGATACCTGTACATGTATATGGTTGTACGTTATATCGTGATTTTTAAATATTTGGTGTGAACTTAACAAAGTTTATCTTTTAATCATTACTTACGCCAAGATCGATACGTTAACGTATCTGCCCATGGAATAATATTTTGTTCATTTAGAATACTGTTGTTTTATCTATTCATAAAAGATTCGTTCAGGTACAGTGGCCGTATACTGATATGAAATGAACATATTCTATGCGTACAGAATATCATTCCGCCTGAACTCATAAATATTCAATGTAAGTAAAATAATATGTGTGAATGCATTGCAATATAAGGTCTACAAAATATCAATGGGAACTGGATGTAGACGCAAATATATTCCTAATGTACGGAAGAACAGTTTGCAAGTTCTAGTAAGGTAGTATACACCCTTAAGTCTCATTGTTACAGTAATTTGTCTGCATCCTAAAGTATCCATGTCACAGTAAGATACAAAATTATAGTATCTATCCTAAGTCTGTGTTTTGTTACATGAGAAACGTTTTTCGTCCTTTCTAGGAAATGTAATTCTGATTTTCGTTTACTCGACTGTTTTCAAATATGTTTAAATGTTCGTTATCACCCAACATACCAAAGTGTCAAGACAAGATTATTTCTAATTCGGATATGCTTTCCGTCGCTTGGGCATTTCTTTTAAGATAATCATTATAATAATAATGCACTGAATGTTGTAATATTATGTACAAACCCGAAGAAGATATATTTCCCTTTGATTGTAAAGGGAATGGCTTAAGACATTGGTATGGTGGCTAGATGTATGTTATTTGTTGGCTAAAATAATATTTGAGAAGTTTGTTCTTGAACACAGAAACTTTATTATAATACAAGTATCGTTTAAACTACAATATATACTGGAAGAAAGTTGTTATTTTGGTCATGAAAAAAGGCAGAACAAATACGTAACTGACGCATACAAATGTATACTATTACATATACTTTTCCCCGGTACATGCGATAATGTCTGAACCTCTACTTTAGTACTATAGCTACCTACAAATTATATATATATGGATTCAAAATGAAAACAATATTGAATCAATTGTAAAAGTCTGAAAAATAAACTTTGGAAATTATTATGTTGTTTGCTATCATAACTCTCTATGGTGTTGTCTAAAGGCAAAGTAAGTCAGCATCATAATGCCAACGTCATTTTTCATGACGTCAAATGATATACGACGTCAAAATGACGTCGTTTCTTTCTTTGACTCACCTATATTCAAATAGCTGTAATTTTCATTTGGATTGCCAGTTGATGTCAATATTTCTATATTTGGATTGTTGAATATCTTGGCAAAAATATTATGAAAGTTTTAATTTTTTCTACCTATTTCTTTTTTTACCAACATTTCAATAATAACTGTCCGGTTTAGCGTGGAATCAGTGAATATGCTATTGATGAGAGGAAAAATCATCAAAATGTAAGTGGTGGAACATTTTCAAATCTTGGGTTGAATTAGCCTATGGTTGAATTGCCGATTTTCGACTTTCTCTAGATAATTAACAAAAACACGAGAGTATTTGCTCGGTATGTTGAGAATATGTACACAGATATGAAAAAAGGTGAGAGGAACACTTTTTCATGAAAGAAATCCAAGATGGCTAGTTCACAAGTCCCCGTGGTTGAAGACATTGGCTGACAAATAGACAGAACAACACACAAAACGTGTTCCTTATGATTTTGGTTGGTTTTTGCATTTACGAGAGTGTTCATACATGTAGATACGGGCGATTGTATAATACCTTTATTTATAAGTTTGGTTAGTCGCGTGGTAACGGGGATCTTTCATATCGAGCCCCAAACATACTTTTGACATATGCACTATGTTGCCGCATGGAAAACTATTTCAAGATATGTCGGAATTTCTTTACCTGTGGTTGTAATGGTCGAGGGTTTTCCAGCGCCCTGTAATACCCAAGGTACAATTGTAGTACAAGATACTGGAGATGTGCGCACACATTCCCATCGTTCTCTCTCCAACTGGGCACTGGCAGTAATAGTCTTTTATTGGGGCCTCATCATCGGGTGAAACGGTGAACCGTACCCAAACGTTATATTTCGTTTGGCTTTTGTATCGCGAATGTACTTGACACCGGAGAAGGTCTGGGGAGTGCTGGTAATGCCACACCTCATAGTCTCCGTCATCACTTAAATGTTCAGCGATGTAACCAGGAGCCAGAGATATCTGATACGTTCCACACGTAATGGTTCTCAAGTAATCGAGATCGAGACGGGGAAACAGTACGGAAGATGCACCCATCTTGACAAACTCGGACCTTGCCCGTCTAGATAGATCCGGATCTGTCTTGACTCTCTGAGCTAAACCATTCGGTGTTGTCAAACGGTCCTTCATACGTTCAGCCATTATCCTATCTTTGGCATCTCTCTCTGGAGATCTCTGGTAGATCGGTCCTCTATAACCATTCAGACAGGCTGTGACGGTTCGAAGCAAAGCCCCGATGACATTGATAAAGCTGTTAGACACCAATTGCGTTCGGAAGAACGTCCGATGTTTCAGACAACCATAATAGGATTCCACAATCCACCTCGATTTGGTGATAGTTCTGTCAAGATTTGCTTGGACGTCAGAATGTTGACTTTGACCGTGTTTCAGGTATGACGGCATGCTAGCATTGAGGCCAGAGGCTTCGAGAACTGGTAGGACATCTCTAAAACCTCGGTCAACGACAACATTGTCATCTGGTTGTAGCCAAGTAACTAGCTTGTCCATGACATCTTTTGTAATTGTAGCATCATTTTCGCTGCCAATGAATGGTCCTACTGTGTCAAGAATGTAGCCATCTGGTAAGGCGATGCTCATGAATTTGAGATAGTGGTTGGAGCTTTTCTGGATATAAATGTAGGTGCCATCTAATATGGCAGTGGCTTTATCTCCAAAAAATGCTTCTGAAAAGACAGTATTGTGCCCAAGCAACTCTTGTCAAGTGATCCGGACCTAGAAATTGGGGGTCTATCGATGTGTCTAATGCCTGTACTATAGAGTGGAAAGTTTTGGACACACTTGACTTGGAAATTCAAAAAGGAGAAGAACACTGACTCCAGGAAATGTCGGTTTTCAGTTTTACCCAGAACAATAGTAGAGCATCGTGTGTAGTCTTGGTATATATACCAAATGAAAGATATGGGGAACAGTGCGAGTGGATTTCGAGGAAATGATCTTTGGACCAACCTGTCCAGGCCATGCATGCCGAGTCATCAAGAGAAGAAAAGCTTATTGCAAACGCAGACTGGTTCTGTGAAAGGACGTGCGACACTTCTAGGAGGTCATTAATGATTTCGGGCGATTTTAATGGTAACTGAGATTCCAAGGAACCTCTACCATCAAGGACTACCTCTGTAGACGGATATAAGTCGTTACCAATAAGGTGAATGGAGCAGACGCGGGAGGAGGTGGGACACCACAGATTGTGTGAATTGATCAGGTGATGTCTTTGATTTTGTTCCATTTATTGCAAAGGTAACCAGACAGAGACAGCATTTTTTTTTGTGAAGATGATCCATTCAAAAGATCATGAAGGGTCAGCAACGGCAGGATATGGGACGGGGAGTCGTCTTCTTCCTCTATTTCCGGTTTCAGGTTCAGGCTGATTTCTGTTCCGAAGATACTTCATGTAGCACTTCTGGCAAATGAGTGCTTGTTCCTTTGCTGACATCAATCCTTGTTGCACCAGCATATCTAGGAGCCATTTATATTGAGGACTATTTACATTGCGTGCACTTCTGTTCTTATTGCCACTACGTTTCTTGAAGTATAGTTGACAGCCTTCTCCAACATATTTACCCTCCATCTTGAAACAATAACGATTGGTTTATGAAGCGTCGATAAAGTAACAAAATAGCAAGCCACCGATGATTGCTGTAAACAACTAATACTTAGTAGTGTGGAACAATTATGCGAAAATGTGTGATAATAACGAATTGATTGATTACTTAGAACAAAATAAAGTATTTCATATGGATAATCTATCTAATCGATGTGGCGTGGTCGGCAGGCACAAAGAAAGTGAAAAAAGTCAGGGTCCCAACCCTGACAGAGCCACAACGCTTTGGAGATGGGACAATAAAACAAGGAAAGTGAGACAAGAATAGCTAGCGTCGAGTCAATGATTCCGTAAACGTATAGACAAAGACAAGAAGATACGGATAAATGTTTAAGGCCACACGATTAGAAAATTCAGAAGAGGACAACTTGACATAGAACAGTATTTATGTATCAGGGTGTCCTCATTGTAAATCTTTATATCGATACTGTTTATTTAATCGTTAGATATCATAAAACTGTCATGAAAATATTCGCTCTGATATTCAATATAAAATTTTGTATATAATAAGCTATATAATAGGGTTTCCGACAAGGTTGTTACTCATTTCCCCTTTCTTTCAATTTACAACCACATTCAGGCGGCGATATGAGAACGTTCCACCACATGGAATTAGCTGATTTTTGGTACACATATGAAACAAGTTAAGCTCTACCCGATTTTGTGATGGAAATTTGCATCCAAAACTATATAACGGGGAAAAATTGCAATTTTATGGCATTTTTTTTCCTAATTGTGTCTCTGCAAGTGCATTTTCATCCAAGAATTGTATTTTTTTATGTTTTATGAATAAACACGATGTTTTGCAAATATTTCTCAAAAAAAAATTATACTATGTTGCTAATTACAATTTCGAGATAACCTTCTTTTATTTACGACCTTATGTCTTTAAAGCTCAAAATGACAACTTTATAAAAATACATTTTCACTGAAATTATGAAATCTGGGAGTCGGAAAGGTGTAAAATTATTGTTAAGAAAAGAACAAAACTGTAGTTGAGCTAGATAAGAAATTATACGGGGGCAGGCTCCTATGGAGAATTAACATTACTGGAAACAGGCCCTTTCAGCTGATGAATGATGCTGTCAATCTTTACCCATGTGAAGTGGTTGTCAGTCAACACTGCCATTGGTTGGAAGCTGCACCAGACAGAAAGGTATACTGTCCACAGAGAGATTTGGAGTGTGGTCTCTTGGAAATTAAATGCCCGAATACCGACAGTTTGCAAAATGTCAAGTGCCTTAGAAAAGTCAATGGAAATTTTGAATTGCAAAAAAAAAAGACAATTATCATTAGCAGTACGTGTGTATGGTGCTATCAATATCATCGCGACGGTCTCGAGAGCATTTGTGTAGACGATGGAAGAATGCTATGCGATGACAATCATGCTTTGGAAAACAATAACATTATAGAACTAGAACACTGATAGGTTAACAAGGGCCCCGTCATGTGTCTATTTATCTCCCATAATCATCGATGCTTAGGTTCTGGACCCAATGGTCGAACCCGTAGAGTTTGATATTTTGCTTCATGATTTCATAAGGAATTATTGATCAATAAAAAGTTACAAAATGTGACAATGACCTTTTATGTCGAGTCGGGTCAATCCTTGTTTTATTCTGCTCAACTTTGCTTCATAATGCCATTGCAAAATGTTCATCAATGAGAAGGGTACAACATTTGACCATGAACTGGTGATTTGATCTTTGACTCCTTGACTTTGATTTTTTGTCATCTTTGCTTCATAATGTTATAACAACAAATTTTAATTTGTGAAAAAGTACAAAATATAACTTTTCCTTTGACCTTGCTTTTTGACTAAACAACTTGACCAAGTTTCATGTAAATCGATCAATAAATAATTAAGTAATTAGCCATGAGCTGAATTTGTGAACAGACGGACGGGCAGACAGATAGAGTGATTACTATATTGCACCTGTATTTCCAATACGAGGTCCTAAATAAAAACGGTTTCGTATTTCAACATGAGGCATTCTTCTTTATTTAAGAAACATCTATCAGCTTATCTTTCTATACAGTCTACAATATAAATATGGTAACTTGTTGTTCTTAAACCGATCCAACTCGACCAATATAAAATCAAAACCCACATAGACATGGTCCAAATAACAAGATAAACAAAGTCACTTTTCTCATACATCTGAACGGTGGATTACCAACCCGGGACACCAGCAGGCACAGTGTGAAATCCAGAAATGGAGCTATAGACAAAAGTTAATGCAAATATATAGTAATGCACATTCAGGAAAACCAAGGCCAAAGAATTGTGCTAAATCCTTTGCTTACATATTGTATTTGAAACTAATGAAAAGACTGAATTTGTTAGGCTATCTGATAATAACGAAGCCACATATTACTCTTTTATGGTGCATCGAATTTAAATGAATATTTTCGACATATACATCCAAATTATGCCACAATGGCGAATAAAAAAAACAACACACATTTGTGTCAATTTTCATGTGCCACTATTTCTATTTTAATAAATAAGAAACTTTGCAACTCACCGACACTAATTATGTCGACAAACGCCGTATTGCTTACAGCTTCACCTGCTGTATCCCTGGCCCTACAAAAATATATCCCTGTGTCAGCTTTCTTTGCATCATTGATACAAAGGGATGGTGATTTCGGTCCACCGAGATATTTGTCATTGTCTATAACAATTTCTTCAGTTTTTCCATCCTGTACTCTGAACCACTTGATGTAATCGATTTCCAGTGTAGAGACCGCCACACTAATCAAAACAGCACTTTCCCCTTCTGTATATCGGTAATGGCCTTTGCTTAAACGCAGTGTAGGTTTATCTGAAATGAATATATATATATATATATATTTGACTGTGCCAAGAAAACAGAACATTAAACAGTTAATCTTAATGATAATCATTTCTATAAGCGATTATGACATATTCAATACAAATGTAACATAAACTTTTCACTAACTGTCTTTCTGATAAAATATTAAAAACAACAAAACAATTCAATAAGAAATCTGATCCATATAAGACTCATATGCTATACAAATTGTTCATTGTTTTGTCATATCCAATTAAATCATTCAACTCTGCAGTTCGTGGTGCTAACAAAATGAGAATACGACATTCTTGATATGTTGGCATTCTAACATAGCTGCTACATGCCATCAATAAACATAAGAATTACACGTAATGACTTGTCTCGCGTGTCCCCGCATCTCCAATATGCTGTATTCATTATTAATAGCCATAAACCAATATGGGGAGATTTTATAGCTAAAATTATTAAAATTTCAAAACAAATTTTTTTTTTTTTTTTTTTAAAGAGCTAAAAATACCTATGAAAATGAAACACTGACCGGTCTGAAAGGGCCATGTGATATGGCTATAGCTGATATATAATCACCAATGCTTGCGCTTTGGACCCAATGGTTGAGCAATGGTTAATTGGCTCCTCGTTCTATCCTTCGAAAATGCTTCATGATTTTCATCAGTGAGAAGTTTCAATTTGGTTTTGACCTTTGACCCAGTACACTTGACTTTTGGCCAGTTGAAATGTCATTTAATTCTGACTTACTTTGCTTCAAAATGTAATAACAAAATGTTCATTAGTGAAAGTCACAAAATGTGACCTCGACATTTGACCCGGTAACCTTGACTTTTGGTTAGCTGATTCCTTTTTAAATACCGTCCAACTTTGCTTCATTATATCGCAACATAATGTTCATCAGTGAAATGTTACAAAATTAAAACCTTGACATTTGAACCAGTGACCTTAACTTTCGGTCAGTTGTCTCCACATTCGATTCTGACCAATTTTGCTTCACCATATCATAACAAAATGTTTAAAAGTGATAAGATCCAAAATTTGACCTTTGCCCTTGGATTCGGTGACACTATTAATTAGACCAATTAAATGTATTAAACGGAATCGCAAATGCGCTGGGATCAGAATGGTTATATTATACACTCCAAGTTTGTTTGACAGCCTAAACACTTTGTGAGGTAGAAAACTCGCTAAAAAGCGCTAAACAAAAAACTTTAACATGGTTAATTAATAAATAAAGTTTAATTAGCAGTTAATTTAAAATCAAAATCTGAAATTTGTGCCAGAATGGCCATACATACATAGAAGTATCTTCCTGGTTAAGTTATGACACCTTAAATACTTTAAGAGAAATAACGTTCAACACAAAGCTAAACGGAAAACTTAAACATGGCCCAATAAATTAACAAAGTCCAATTAACAGTACATTTATGATCAAAATCTGAAGTTTTGGATGGTCATGCATAGATACAAGTAAATTTCAGGTTTGTTTATGACAACTTATATAGTTTGAGAGATATTAAGGTGAATGTTGATCAAAGCTCAAAACTTTAACAAAGTCCAATTAGTTAACAAAGTCCACTTAATTGTCAACTATATGTAAAATCTTAAGTAAAACAGGTACTAGGATATTTTGCTTAAATATAACCGTTCCGTAGGTTTGGTGATGGTAGCACTTGTACTCAAATTAGACAATTGAACAATTTGGAGTTTAACACAAAAGTTGACGCCGTCGAAGCCGCTGCCGAAAAAGTAATACCAATGTCTCGCTTCGCGGATTTCGTCGCAAGCGAGACAAAAAACGATATTTAAACGAGAAACGCATAGTGTTTATTGCAAAGTGTTTCACTCTTAAAGCTTATTTGTTGTAATTTTGTAAATTCACGAACCTTTCACCGACTCTTGGTAAGAATCATTTTTATTTAAACTCCAATTGAGTAACACATGAAAAAATGCACAAACCTGTATGATTTCCATCTGGTATTACAACGCTCGGAGGCGACTGTAATACTAAAGGTACGTTAGCCTCATCCTTCAGGACGACCTGTCTCTTTTCTAGCCTGAACTTAAGCTTCTCAGCCAAGTACAATGCAGATAGTTCATTTGGCGTCTTCGCTTCGCCGATTGTAAATGTAAGGCGAATTGAACCTGAAAAACACAATTTGGAATGCGATAATAATTGTTAAAATTATTGAAACTATCAATATGATTAAAACCAAATCCAAATTCGACTCTGTGAAATACAGGTTTTATTAAAGGGTATTGTCAAGTGCAATGGCCAACAATTTGTATAAACAGCCTCTTTATCCCTCTCACTGATTATTTACTTGCCGCAGATGTATAGATGTTGGATGATTGTTACTTAAGATAATACTTATCTCATATTAGTTTTGTCAAATCTGTATATATTTGCATTGTTGAGGTAATTGTAGATATATAACTATCTGTGAACTCCCCGTAATAATGACCTCCCCAACCCCATCCCGACACGTTTTTTGAGGACCGCGTATTGCTCACGTAGGTACATTGATACTTGGAAAAGGAGAAACTATTAAATCGAGGCCAAGTCACAGTACGATACGTCTATGAGTGGATAATAGTGTAATGCCTAGCTAAGGTATATTAGATGAAGTTACTGCCTTTGTGGTTTTACCTTGGAGATCGTTCACTATAAAAAAACAACGATGAACTTTGCCAGTAAGTTGCTGGGTGACAGCGGCATGTTACAAATATTCAGCCATTACCTAAGGCTAAAAGTGAAATAACAGTGAGTAAAACTTATAACTTTTAGGCCGTTTAAACAAAAGCGACGATGTATCTTCTTGATGGTACTGACACTCCTTACTGTATATTAGTACATAGTCTCAACCGACTACAAAATGCCGATAGTTCTATATTAAAAATGAAAGATATCGCAAGTGAAAGCACACAGGCTGGTTCGTTCGGTCCTATTACCTGGCTGTCCTTTTCCTTTTATTCTCATTTTGAAATCTGGGTACTGTTTCGTGATTTGAGTGATACACCAATGCACCTGTTTCTTTGACTTGTATTCACCTAGATATTCACATTCGATTTTGACTGGTTTTTCGTTCGGCACTCCTTCAACATAAAAAGCAATTATGGTTATGATATAAAGTTTCAATCAAACAGAAATATAACGTAGTATTTATGCATAAGTGAAAGTATTAAATTATTAGTTTAGGTTGAAGCTGTTTTATCTATTTACACCCTAATAAATTAGCAATGGTATCTTCAACAATAGGGTGTGTGTTATTCAACTCTCAAGGCCTTAAAAATCGTTTCCACTGTTGTATAAAATACACACATAAGTCACATATGGATTTAAGTCTAAACGCGTTTTCATTGGATGACACTTTGAATTATTACTGGAATTGTTTTTAATCACGTGGTTCAATCGCATATGTTGATTATTAACGACATCTTTTGGCGGGAATATACGATACGATACGTTTCCGCACATAAAGTCCACAGTTCTTTAATATTCAGATTAATATAATACTGTATAGTTTCAGTATTTAAATGCTGTCGTTTTGTCATGGAGTCTTTGCCGTTAGAGTTATTATGAAATTAAGATATCTTTTAACATATTCAATTTTGAGTACTAAAGAGTGACTTTTTATATGTGGGTCATATCAAAGCGTCAGCCTTGTCCATAAACCATGTGTGCATGTATACAAATCAGGACACAATCCAGCTGTTTTTGAATGTGACTGTGATAGAAACAGATCACATGATACGTAGTAGTTGGATATTTTATTTATTTCACGCTCGTTAGTTCATTTTCAAAAGTGACAATAGTCACTCGCTAAAGCTCATGTCTTTTGTTATTTTTAAAAAATAACTTACTCGAGTGAAATATATACCATATCCAATACCTACTTGTTGTGTTACCTCTATTTAATCAATTAAAATATCGGGGTTTCCCCTAAAGACGACACCCACTTTGAAATAAGTCAAACCACAATAACAAAATAATTTAAATGCAAATGATGTTTACCTCCATCTCTTATAGCCTCAATATCGGATTCTGCCTCCTTGATGATGTGTGATCTCAGTTTATCTATTTTATATACAATGCCATATAACTTGTCGTAATGTCCGTAACTTATATGTTCCTGTTGTAAGAGGTAGTCGACGATTTCGTGAAGGTACTTTGTACGCTGTCTTTTTGGAACATATGCTTGCAGTAATTGTAGGAATTTTTTCCAAATGATCTTTCCTTCTGGGGAAATGTGGTCAGATAATTCGTTCACCATTAAGCCGTGCCTTAATATTATTTGTTCCTGAATTTTTTTTTCTGGGATTGGTTCATAATGACCTGAAAATATATATATTTTCTTTTAGATAAGCACTGTCTATCTAGAGGGGAAATATCACTTGATGGTTGTATGGGCTATATGATCTTCAAATAAAAAGTAGCATTTATTTTACTGTGGTTATGACCAAATATCAAATATAAACAATTCCTCGATTGTAGTGGGTTTTTAGCAGTAGCACGTAAATGAATACGTATGAAGGTATAAAACTTTGCAAACAAAAATAAATTGATATTAAGCCAAGCTAAAACAAGTTACTATAAATTGTTTAAAAAATAACAAATCATGAGATGTGTTTAAATGAACTGTAAAACACATGAAATAGAACCAATATTGACCAAATTATAAAGGGAATGGTATGTTACTCCGTTCCACTGCATCGTACTATGCATCTAAGTCATATATATATATATATATCAGCAACACAATTCGAATTTTTACTTTAAATAAGATGTCAAATTAACAATTAATTAATAGACTATTTTAACAAATCTTAAGTATCTTAAAAAATATTATTGGGAAGATAATACCATTTACCTTTAATCCAGTGATAGCACTTATTTCATACTTTCCAATTCCCTTTTCCGATTAGCATCTGGAAGTTCATGTTTGAAATCGTGTTCTTTTCCTTTTGAATAAACGGTCATTTGATAGCGTCCTTTTAGAGTTCAGAGTTCATAGTAAATCGAAAGTTTTATTTTCTGATATTATGAACACCTTTGAGTAACTGTGTTTTCTGCACATGTCTACACATAGCAAGTATTTACAAACATGTATGTTCAGGGGTCCCTGTCTGTCTTAGATTTTACATAGGAAACAAATACTCCTAGACACCGCTATCAGCATAAGTTTTCAAAGTGTATTGATTTCACTTTCTGGACTTTTCATCAATAAGACTGTTATTAATGATTACGGCATTTTATAAACTATTTGTGGCATTATTGAGAAAAATAAAAAAAAACTTACGGTCTGCAGTTGTTTTAGCATTTACTTTCAAGGACACAGATCCGCTTCCAATTCCTGCATCATTTTCTGCAAAACAAATGTAATTTCCTTCGTCATTTTCCTTTTCTGCGTTTATTATAACCAGCACAGGACAGGTCAAAGAGCCACCTAGTATGTATTTGTCACCGTCATCTGCAATGTTTCTTTCTCCTTTCAGCCATTTTATATTAGATATTGGTGATGTAGCTTTTACAGTACATTTCAGATGCACAGTTTCACCTTCTGCAGCTGAGTGGACTGTATGGCTCATATCCAGTACAGGAGGATCTAATGTTAAAGTAAAGCGCATCACATAAAACTAGAATATCATTTCTTTAAAGTAATGAGGAATTCAATGATTGACAAGATTTCATCTTCATTTTTCTCTGAATACCAATATATTTGTTTTCAAATTTATTTTCCAAAGTTATCTAAAAATCAGAGAATACCGGGATATCAACAAAACCATAATCCGAACTAAAACGATTAAACTAGGGGCGACATGTAAAATTCAGAGCAACTTGCACAGATCATTGCAAAAACAACATTCCGAGATTTTTAGTTTGTGTTAGGTTTTTTTATTCCATTTTTAAAAGTAAATTGATCTCAAAAAAGAAAAAAAAAACTTGTGTATGATTAAAACATTATAATATTTTCAAGTTAAAGCTTGAAAATGTAGATGGAATACCAGGTGTAAAGTCTTACCTTCTTTCACTGTCAGGTAAGTTGAAGCACTGTCTCTTGCCCACAAATTTGAGACAGTACATCTATATGTGCCCTCATCTGATTTATTAACGTTTCTGATTATTAAGCTTCCTATGCCAAATACGAAGTGTGGAAAATAGTCTGCATAGGTGTGCTTAGCATTGTTTTCACCAGCCTTGATATCTGTGGTTTGTCCTCCTGGTGAAATATACTGCCACGAAACAGTGTTTATAAATGGGGCCGCATCGATATCACATTGCAAAGTCAGAGTTTCTCCTATCTCTGCAGTATACCTTGCATGATCTATTCTGACTGAAGTCATATCTGCAAATATAACAATATAGTGTGTTTGAAGTAAGAAATGTTTGTGAAAACATCTGAAACTATTGACGTGCATCAATCTTATAACAAAAGTATCAATTTTGAATGAGTAGCAAAGGCTAAATTTACCTACCTTAAACTTGTACTTTAAGTTTTAGCTGTACACTGCAATAACATTTGTATGGCGTCGTTAGTTATTCCTTCCAATTCCCTCGTCTTTTGGTGTGTTTAACAATGAAATCACATGTTACAACGGCAAAAAGGTACACAATTAACAGGGCAATTCCTGAATTATTACTTAATGGAAGTTTGAAAAGTACACTTACTTTCCAAATAGATAGATCACCGCAATTAGGATGCTTTACATTGATTTTCCGAACAACTGAACAGCTACAGCTGAGAGAAAACGTAACATGGCAACAAAGTGATTCTTGTTGACTCCAACGCGCTGGTCTGTTTAAGCTTGTTGCCTGGAAATAAAAGTACACATACTTTTTTTTAAATATGATTACGCGTAACTATGTTTACATAAACAGCAAAGATTTTATAAATCTATAGTTAAGTTTTCTCTAGGTTTATGTTATGACGTCATAGATTTGATGACATTATCATTTTAAGCTCCGTCTTCAAATATAAACATGAATAACCTCAGTAAGGTCAATAAGTCCTAGCATAAGACGATTACTCTTCCGGATCACTTGGTCTTATTCTAGTGTTCTTTTATGAGTGTCTCCATGATAATCTTTCCTTTGTTCATATTTTACCTGTAGTTTAATCAGTTTTGAGTTTCGATTATTGTTTTGTTGGCGCTTTGGTATTCTGTCCTTTTTTTACTAGGAAGGTTTTATTAAGTTATTGCATCACTTTCCCCCTTCAAAATTTGGTCTCCTTTACCAAAGAATATTCTAGACTAAACTTGGATAAAATCCCTGCATTATTATAGGAGATGGATTTTAAACAAGTCCCAACTTCCCTTTTTAACCGGATCATACCGACTTAGCATGATGCCTTAGTTCTCACTTTGGGGACGTGACATTAACTTGGATGTGACCTTTATTTACATAGCGGATGTCGTCGGTGAAACAGAAGACGCGTTTAATCGACTACAGCGGATTATGGTTTCGCTCACGCGTCGGTATTCTCTGATTTCCTCCTTTTCATTCAAAGAACGATACCCACCTTTGTTTCTTTGGTTGAAAAATATTTTTTCCAGTTTCCGAAAATTGTTTTGGCCCCTCTGCCCCCCGGAAGGTTCATACTCACTGATTATACAAAACTCAGTCCGTTTGGTCAAGCATGCTCCAGTTCCAAGTTGGATATGGTGCAAACAATACTTAATCCGAAGCGTCAACAAAATCAAAATCCGAACTCAAAATCGATTAAACTTGGGGCAAAAATATGAACAAAGGAAAAATTTAAATACGGACGCTTGTAAAAGTAGAAGAGAATAAAACCAGGTGTTCCGGTAGAGTCTTCTGTTTCATCGTCGACATTCGTCATGTAAATCTCTTTGTCACATCCAAGAAATCACGATCGGAAATTTAAAATCGTCCCGTTTATCGTATAGCTTAGTAGTAAGCTGACCATGTTGGTCGTAGTGTAAGTAGAGATCGAGGTAAGCAGCTGATATATAAGAGTATGTTGTGTCCTTTATTTCAAGTTCAGAAGGGTATCTACGATCGACGTGGTCAGCATATCTCTTGTTGTTTTTAGACAACATATCGTCGATATACCTGAAAGTGAAATACAAAGATTTGGCAAGGTTTTTGTTTCCTGTCCTGATTAGCTCTTCCCGAATTCAGCCTCGTAGAAGACGGATTTTAAAAGTTCCCCTGTGCAGGCATATACCTCTGTCCGTCAGGTGAGTACACACACGTAAACGCACAATGTCGTAGTAAGGCTGATCGTTATAACGCCTTTCAAAAAGTGTAATAATGCTCTTCAAAAGTCTTAATAACGCAAATAAAGACGTGACAACGCAATGAAGTCGTTATAACGCCTTTTCAAAAGTCATTATAACGCGAAAAATGTCTGAATGACGCCTTTATTAAGTTATTATTATATTGTTTTTAAACTTCAATGATATCTGAATAAATTCGTTTATCCTCGTCTAAATTGTTTTTAAATTTTGATTTACTCGTAATAGTTTCATACAGAAGCTCCCAGTAGTACTTCTTGCTAATAAAGAATGAAATCTGCTGAAGCTTAAATCTGGTTCAAATCTCCTTTTTATCTTGTGTACCTGGTTTGTGTTATGTTTAAAAGAATAGTTATCAATTTATTAATAGAAAACACGCAAGTGGCAACTGAGTAAAACAAATAGGTACCTATTGTGTGTAGATTTGTTGGCAAACAATAAAAAAGCACCAATTCGGCAGTCATTTGTGTATTTCTGGCAGTTCAGGTAAAGCACAATTAAATATTCTTTGACACTAGATATTGATTCATTTGCAATGTGGCATGTTCAAGATTGCTGTACAACTTCAAAGTATTCAATGAGAAAAAGATATGCAATATAGCGGCAAATTATCATTTTTTCATACATTTGGACTTCGAAAAAAATGCAAAAAAAATCAAATAACAAAGTGCAAAAAAGAAGACCTTTATCTTTGTTTTTGAAAGAAGAAATGTTTCTTTTTATGCATTTGATATTAAAAAGGGTGTTAGTTGAAAGAAATTTTTTCTTTCTCAAGCGTTGAAAACTACGTCTTTTTAAAGGCATTATCCGCGTAATAATGCGACTGTTTTCATTCAGAAGCTCTAGTAATAATCATTAATTAGAATATCGACCTGAAGTGACATGCTATAATCATCTCAGTTTATGAGTCTGTTACCAATACAGGATTTTTTGTAAGAAAAATGGACAAACCTCTTTTTTCTATACCCTGAAAGGAAAATGTAAAATGGGAGATAGCGATGCGATCGGGCAATTCTAATGGTATCTACGTGAATGATATACTGTTTATAGAACGTTAAACCAAATCCTCTTTATAACAATAACAGTGTGTTCCGCAGACGTAATTGTCAGGTACCTATTGAACATAAGCTGTCACAGTTAATGGTCATGAATAAAGATACAGTCTCTAAAAAAAATCGCCCACTTGAACCAATGACAAAAACCAAGTGTATAGGCTGTCTAATTAAGTAAACATAGTTAGTAGTGTTCTTTATACAATTCTACCTAGCGTTACTTTAAACTGAAAAGGTTATGGGTATGTCAGATGTCAAAGTTTTATATACAATAACACTATTTATTAAGTTATCATTAATGCAGATGTAAGAATTTGAACTTGTCAGTGACATTTAAACTCATTATTTCTGTTTATCTGTTGTAACCCATGATAATCCGTCACAGATCAGCAGAGCGCTATCCACTTAATTCACTTATAAGTGCATATATTCCCTGAAATTCTACGAAACGATTCGATATTAAACAGTTTATGTAACTGCATACCTACGACTTCCTGATGATGAGTGTACATCTTGTCAACAAGCTAACCAGAGCACTAACTGCTGCATTTCAAATGATACAGTAGAATACAAATGTGTTTTTGTTATCCAAACGGAATCAACAGAGCTCCATCTCAACGGAGGCCAGCCCCCATCCCCCAGTACCCTGTGTACGAGTCCTGGAAAAACACTTGTATTAATGTACAGCCAACACAATACAAGTGGTGAAGAACATTTAAAAACTCCATTTCATTGGTATACTCCATATTTACCATGGAACCATGATGCAATCACGTGACGAACATAACAACTTTAGTTATTGTCAGTGTACGTCACGTGATTGGCGTTACACAACAATTTAAGCCCTGGTTGAATACAATTTATGCACATATACAACCGAACAACTGATCAAAACACACTAGGGCAAAGAAAAAAATTGGTAAGGAGAAATTCATTCCCATTAAACTTTTCTCTGATTTTTTTTATTCTATAAAATTTATATATTGAAATATTTTTTCTGGATACATATGTTATATTGAGTAATTTGGTCAGCTGATACTATTGGACCTCCTTATTGTTTCAATTACACAGGCTTGTGAAAACAGACTTCTTGGTATGTTTAAACGCTCAAAACTTTTAACAATTACAAATAAAAAGTTCATCCTGATACGGGGCATATTAAACCAACGCCATGATGAAACAAATATCAAATGAGTTAGAAATAACCTGGCGATATGATGCTAAGGAATAAATAAACAAATGAGTTGACTAGGAGTGATGGAATTTAATTAAGGTATGGTAGAAATAAATCACTGGCTAGGAGTCGTTAAATCTGTTTTAGGTATTGGCGAAATACTCTATGGCTAGCAGTGATGAAATCTACATCAAGTATAGGTATATGATTAAATCATTTTCGGGTACAGGGGAAATAATAAGTAAGCACTATGAGGGAAACAATGAGGCATCGATATGGGGGAAATGATGAGAAATTAACATGGGGAAAAAAGACATCAATATTGGGGAAATGAGACATCAATATGAGAGAATGAGACACCAATATTAGAGAATGAGACACCAATATAGGGGAAATTATAAGACACCAATATGGTGAAAATATGAAAACACCAATAAGGGAGAAATAGCGAGCATCAATATAGAGAAACTAATGAGACAATAATATGGGGAACATATTGAGAAATCCAATATGGGGGAAATAATGAGACAACAATATGGGGAACATAATGAGACATATCAATATGGGGAAATGATACACCAACATGGGGGAAATGATACAACATCAATGGGGAAATGATACACCAACGTGGGGGAAATGATACACCAACATGTGGGAAATGATACACCAACATGGGGGATATGATACACCAACGAGGGGGAAATGATACACCAACATGGGGGAAATGTTACACCAACATAGGGGAAATGATACACCAACGAGGGGGAAATGATACACCAACATGGGGGAAATGATACACCAACATGGGGGATATGATACACCAACATGGGGGAAATGATACATCAATGTGGGGGAAATGATACACCAACCTGGGGGAAATGATTCACCAACATGGGGGACATATTCAGACACCGAAATGGGGCAAATGATACACCAACATGGGGGAAATGATACACCAACATGGGGGACATATTCAGACACCGAAATGGGGGAAATGATACACCAACATGGGGGAAATGATACAACAATAAGGGGAAAATGATACACCAACATAGGGGAAATGATACACCAACATGGGGGAAATGATACACCAACATGGGGGATATGATACACCAACGAGGGGGAAATGATACACCAACATGAGGGAAATGATACACCAACAAGGGGGAAATGATACACCAACATGTGGGAAATGATACACCAACATGGGGGAAATGATACACCAACGAGGGGGATATGATACACCAACGAGGGGGAAATGATACACCAACATGAGGGAAATGATACACCAACGAGGGGGAAATGATACACCAACATGGGGGATATGATACACCAACGAGGGGGAAATGATACACCAACATGAGGGAAATGATACACCAACAAGGGGGAAGATACACCAACATGAGGGAAATGATACACCAACAAGGGGGAATGATACACCAACATGGGGGATATGATACACCAACGAGGGGGAAAAGATACACCAACATGGGAGAATGATACACCAACATGGGGGATATGATACACCAACATGGGGGAAATGATACACCAACATGGGGGAAATGATACACCAACATGGGGGATATGATACACCAACATGGGGGATATGATACACCAACGAGGGGGATATGATACACCAACGAGGGGGATATGATACACCAACGAGGGGGAAATGATACACCAACGAGGGGGATATGATACACCAACATGGGGGAAATGATACACCAACATGGGGGATATGATACACCAACGAGGGGGATATGATACACCAACGAGGGGGATATGATACACCAACGAGGGGAAAATGAAACACCAACCTGGGGGATATGATACACCAACATGGGGGATATGATACACCAACATTGGGGACATATTCAGACACCGAAATGGGGGAAATGATACACGAACATGGGGGATATGATACACCAACGAGGGGGAAAAGATACACCAACATGGGAGAAATGATACACGAACATGGGGGATATGATACACCAACGAAGGGGAAATGAAACACCAACATGGGAGAAATGATACACGAACATGGGGGATATGATACACCAACGAAGGGGAAAAGATACACCAACATGGGAGAAATGATACACGAACATGGGGGATATGATACACCAACGAAGGGGAAAAGATACACCAACATGGGAGAAATGATACACCAACAGGGGGGGTATGATACACCAACGAGGGGGAAATGATACACCAACATGGGGGATATGATACACCAACGAGGGGGAAATGATACACCAACAGGGGGGATATGATACACCAACGAGGGGGAAATGATACACCAACAGGGGGGATATGATACACCAACGAGGGGGAAATGATACACCAACATGGGGGATATGATACACCAAGGAGGGGGAAAAGATACACCAACATGGGGGAAATGATACACCAACATGGGGGAAATGATACACCAACGTGAGGGAAATGATACAACAACATGGGGAAATGATTCACCAACATGGGGGAAATGATACACCAACATGGGGGAAATGATACACCAACGAGGGGGAAATAAAACACCAACATGGGGGAAATGATACACCAACATGGGGGAAAAGATACACCAACATAGGGGAAATGATACAACAATAAGGGGGAAATAATACACCAACATGGGGGATATGATACACCAACATGGGGGAAATGATACAACAATAAGGGGGAAATAATACACCAACATGGGGGATATGATACACCAACATGGGGGAAATGATACAACAACATGGGGGAAATGATACACCAACATGGGGGAAATGATACACCAACGTGAGGGAAATGATACAACAACATGGGGAAATGATTCACCAACATGGGGGAAATGATACACCAACATGGGGGAAATGATACACCAACGAGGGGGAAATGAAACACCAACATGGGGGAAATGATACACCAACATGGGGGAAAAGATACACCAACATAGGGGAAATGATACAACAATAAGGGGGAAATAATACACCAACATGGGGGATATGATACACCAACATGGGGGAAATGATTCACCAACATGAGGGATATGATACACCAACAAGGGGGAAATGATTCACCAACAGGGGGGAAATGATACACCAACATGGGGGATATGATACACCAACAGGGGGGATATGATACACCAACATGGGGGATATGATACATCAACATGGGGGATATGATACACCAACATGGGGGATATGATACACCAACAGGGGGGATATGATACACCAACATGGGGGATATGATACATCAACGAGGGGGAAATAATTCACCAACATGGGGGATATGATACACCAACAAGGGGGAAATGATTCACCAACATGGGGGATATGATACACCAACAGGGGGGATATGATACACCAACGAGGGGGAAATGATTCACCAACAGGGGGGAAATAATACACCAACATGGGGGATATGATACACCAACATGGGGGATATGATACACCAACATTGGGGATATGATACACCAACATGGGGGATATGATACACCAACATGGGGGAAATGATACACCAACATGTGGGAAATGATACACCAACATGAGGGAAATGATACACCAACGAGGGGGAAATGATACACCAACATGGGGGAAATGATACACCAACATGGGGGAAATGTTACACCAACATGGGGGATATGATACACCAACATGGGGGAAATGATACACCAACATGTGGGAAATGATACACCAACATGAGGGAAATGATACACCAACGAGGGGGAAATGATACACCAACATGGGGGATATGATACACCAACATGGGGGATATGATACACCAACAGGGGGGATATGATACACCAACATGGGGGATATGATACATCAACGAGGGGGAAATGATTCACCAACGAGGGGGAAATGATTCACCAACAGGGGGGAAATAATACACCAACATGGAGGATATGATACACCAACATGGGGGATATGATACACCAACGAGGGGGAAAAGATACACCAACATGGGAGAAATGATACACCAACATGGGGGATATGATACACCAACGAGGGGGAAAAGATACACCAATATGGGGGAAATGATACACCAACATGGGGGATATGATACACCAACGAGGGGGAAAAGATACACCAACATGGGGGAAATGATACACCAACATGGGGAAAAGATACACCAACATGGGAGAAATGATACACCAACATGGGGGATATGATACACCAACCTGGGGAAAAGATACACCAACATGGGGGAAATGATACACCAACATGGGAAAATGATACACCAACATGGTGGAAATGATACACCAACATGGGGGAATTGATACACCAACCTGGGGAAATGATACCCCAACCTGGGGGATATGATACACCAACCTGGGGAAAAGATACACCAACATGGGAGAAATTATACACCAACATGGGGGATATGATACACCAACGAGGGGGAAAAGATACACCAACATGGGAGAAATGATACACCAACATGGGGGATATGATACACCAACGAGGGGGAAATGAAACACCAACATGGGAGATCTGATACACCAACCTGGGGGAAATGATACACCAACATGGGGGATATGATACATCAATGTGGGGGAAATGATACACCAACCTGGGGGAAATGATTCACCAACATGGGGGACATATTCAGACACCGAAATGGGGCAAATGATACACCAACATGGGGGAAATGATACACCAACATGGGGGAAATGATACACCAACATGGGGGAAATGATACACCAACATAGGGGAAATGATACCCCAACGAGGGGGAAATGAAACACCAACATGGGGGAAATGATACACCAACATGGGGGAAAAGATACACCAACATAGGGAAATGATACACCAACATGGGGGAAAAGATACACCAACATAGGGGAAATGATACAACAATAAGGGGGAAATAATACACCAACATGGGGGATATGATACACCAACATGGGGGAAATGATTCACCAACATGAGGGATATGATACACCAACAAGGGGGAAATGATTCACCAACAGGGGGGAAATGATACACCAACATGGGGGATATGATACACCAACAGGGGGGATATGATACACCAACATGGGGGATATGATACATCAACATGGGGGATATGATACACCAACATGGGGGATATGATACACCAACAGGGGGGATATGATACACCAACATGGGGGATATGATACATCAACGAGGGGGAAATAATTCACCAACATGGGGGATATGATACACCAACAAGGGGGAAATGATTCACCAACATGGGGGATATGATACACCAACAGGGGGGATATGATACACCAACGAGGGGGAAATGATTCACCAACAGGGGGGAAATAATACACCAACATGGGGGATATGATACACCAACATGGGGGATATGATACACCAACATGGGGGATATGATACACCAACATGGGGGATATGATACACCAACATGGGGGAAATGATACACCAACATGTGGGAAATGATACACCAACATGAGGGAAATGATACACCAACGAGGGGGAAATGATACACCAACATGGGGGAAATGATACACCAACATGGGGGAAATGTTACACCAACATGGGGGATATGATACACCAACATGGGGGAAATGATACACCAACATGTGGGAAATGATACACCAACATGAGGGAAATGATACACCAACGAGGGGGAAATGATACACCAACATGGGGGATATGATACACCAACATGGGGGATATGATACACCAACAGGGGGGATATGATACACCAACATGGGGGATATGATACATCAACGAGGGGGAAATGATTCACCAACGAGGGGGAAATGATTCACCAACAGGGGGGAAATAATACACCAACATGGAGGATATGATACACCAACATGGGGGATATGATACACCAACGAGGGGGAAAAGATACACCAACATGGGAGAAATGATACACCAACATGGGGGATATGATACACCAACGAGGGGGAAAAGATACACCAATATGGGGGAAATGATACACCAACATGGGGGATATGATACACCAACGAGGGGGAAAAGATACACCAACATGGGGGAAATGATACACCAACATGGGGAAAAGATACACCAACATGGGAGAAATGATACACCAACATGGGGGATATGATACACCAACCTGGGGAAAAGATACACCAACATGGGGGAAATGATACACCAACATGGGAAAATGATACACCAACATGGTGGAAATGATACACCAACATGGGGGAAATGATACACCAACCTGGGGAAATGATACCCCAACCTGGGGGATATGATACACCAACCTGGGGAAAAGATACACCAACATGGGAGAAATTATACACCAACATGGGGGATATGATACACCAACGAGGGGGAAAAGATACACCAACATGGGAGAAATGATACACCAACATGGGGGATATGATACACCAACGAGGGGGAAATGAAACACCAACATGGGAGATCTGATACACCAACCTGGGGGAAATGATACACCAACATGGGGGATATGATACACCAACATGGGGGATATGATACACCAACGAGGGGGAAATGATACACCAACATGGGGGAAATGATACACCAACATGGGGGAAATGATACACCAACATGGGGGAAATGATACACCAACATGGGGGAAATGATACACCAACATGGGGGAAATGATACACCAACATAGGGGAAATGATACCCCAACGAGGGGGAAATGAAACACCAACATGGGGGAAATGATACACCAACATGGGGGAAAAGATACACCAACATAGGGAAATGATACACCAACATGGGGGATATGATACACCAACGAGGGGGAAATGAAACACCAACATGGGGGATCTGATACACCAACATGGGGAAATGAAACACCAACATGGGGGATATGATACACCAACGAGGGGAAAATGAAACACCAACATGGGGGATCTGATAAACCAACCTGGGGGAAATGATACACCAACATAGGGGAAATAATACACCAACCTGGGGGAAATGATACACCAACCTGGGGGAAATGATACACCAACCTGGGGGAAATGATACACCTACATAGGGGAAATGATACACCAACCTGGGGGATATGATACACCAACCTGGGGGAAATAATACACCAACATGGGGGATATGATACACCAACATGGGGGATATGATACACCAACCTGGGGGATATGATACACCAACCTGGGGGAAATAATACACCAACATGGGGGATATGATACACCAACATGGGGGATATGATACACCAACATGGGGGAAATGATACACCAACATGAGGGAAATCATACACCAACATGGGGGAAATGATTCACCAACATGGGGGAAATGATACACCAACGGGGGGGAAATGATACACCAACATGGGGGAAATGATACACCAACATGTGGGAAATGATACACCAACATGAGGGAAATGATACACCAACATGGGGGAAATGATACACCAACATGGGGGAAATGATACACCAACCTGGGGAAATGATACACCAACATGTGGGAAATGATACACCAACATGTGGGAAATGATACACCAACATGGGGGAAATGATACACCAACCTGGGGAAATGATTCACCAATATGGGGGAAATGATACACCAACATGCGGGAAATGATACATCAACATGGGGGAAATGATACACCAACATGGGAGAAATGATACACCAACATGGGGGAAATGATACACCAACATGGGGGAAATGATACACCAACATGTGGGAAATGATACACCAACATGGGGGAAATGATACACCAACCTGGGGAAATGATTCACCAATATGGGGGAAATGATACACCAACATGGGGGAAATGATACATCAACATGGGGGAAATGATACACCAACATGGGGGAAATGATACACCAACATGGGGGAAATGATACACCAACCTGGGGAAATGATTCACCAACATGGGGGAAATGATACACCAACATGGGGGAAATGATACATCAACATGGGGGAAATGATTCACCAACATGGGGGAAATGATACACCAACATGGGGGAAATGATACACCAACCTGGGGAAATGATTCACCAACATGGGGAAATGATACACCAACATGTGGGAAATGATACACCAACATGGGGGAAATGATACATCAACATGGGGGAAATGATACACCAACATGGGGGAAATGATTCACCAACATGGAGGAAATGATACACCAACATGGGGGAAATGATACACCAACATGGGGAAAATGATACACCAACATGGGGGAAATGATACACCAACATGGGGGAAATGATACACCAACATGGGGGAAATGATACATCAACATGGGGGAAATGATACATCAACATGGGGGAAATGATACACCAACATGGGGGAAATGATACACCAACATGGGGGAAATGATACACCAACCTGGGGAAATGATACACCAACCTGGGGAAATGATTCACCAACATGGGGGAAATGATACACCAACATGGGGGAAATGATACACCAACATGGGGGAAATGATACACCAACATGGGGGAAATGATACACCAACCTGGGGAAATGATACACCAACAAGGGGGAAATGATACACCAACAAGGGGGAAATGATACACCAACGAGGGGGAAATGATACACCAACGGGGGGAAATGATACACCAACATGGGGGAAATGATACACCAACATGGGGGAAATGATACACCAACATGGGGGAAATGATACACCAACCTGGGGAAATGATACACCAACATGTGGGAAATGATACACCAACATGGGGGAAATGATACATCAACATGGGGGAAATGATACACCAACATGGGGGAAATGATTCACCAACATGGAGGAAATAATGAGACAACAATATGGGGAATAATGAGACAACAATATTGAGAAAATAATGAGACATCAATGGCAGAAATCTAAGAAGAGAGGATCTTTTAGTCAAATTTTAAAGGAATACTTAAAAGATTATAATTCCCCATCAACCAAGACTTCAAAACAAAGTAGGACATTCCGAAGAATACAGACAAACGTTTGGTAGTGGTATACTCTTGAGAGGAATAAAATATGTCAGGACTATTTGACAAGTTTTCTGACATTTAACGATTGGAATTAACAATTAGGGAACCTCATCGTATCTATGCAATGCTATATTGTGTATAGAACATTGAAATAATGTCCCTCACAACAATAATAATGTGTGGCGTACATGTAATCGTCAGCTTCATATTGATATCAGGCTGTCACAGTCTACGGTCATGAATAAAGACGCAGTGTTATGTTACAGGAAAAAAGACTGTGCACCTTAATCGTCGACAAATCCCTAGTACACATGTCAGTTGTCATTAAATTTTGAAACGATACTTATCACAGTAAGAGTTAATATAGCAGGTTTGTGATAATCAAAACACTACATTATTTTCTGGTATTTCTGAGACTTTTTAGTTCAAAAGACTAATAATCAATTACAAATAAGCATTGCCATTCACTCACTATATTCGTTCTAAAACAAATATTGTCTGTAGTATTCACGATTAAGTTCGAACTACTTTTATCTGCAATGGTTTGATATAAGAAAATTCATATAAATACGAACCTATGACGTCCTGATGCTAACACAGCAACACAAATAGATAACAGTTTCGATGGTGTCAAGATGACTCCAGACAAGAGATCTTCAGTATATTGATAAATTCCATATTGTGTAGCCGAGCACTATGGTTGTTGTGTAATCTCGTGACATAAAGAACAGCCATTGTGTTTGTCACGTGATTGTCATTTCAGCACAATTAAAGTACTGGCTAGGTACGTGTTTTCACATAATCACTTAATGAGATTAGAATCAGGGAAATAATAAAAGCATTTAGTCAACAGTTTTAAGAAAATAAGAAAAAATAAAAAGTGTAACATGCGTAATTAGACTGCCATACACGGTAACTGGCTATGCTGATTTTACAAAATATTAAAGTGTGACAAACTCTTTTATCGTTTAAACATGACCACAAACAAATAACTATCTGAACACATGTTAGGGCACACAAGAAGTTAAGAAGACATTCATTTCTAATGCACCTTTTTCTGAATTTTGTCGATGTAACTTTCATTTATAAAATAGAAATCAATAAAAAAGATTGAAGAACTCGATGTCCTTGTGATACATTTACCAACTCGAGTAATTATGTAAGCTGATTCTATTGGACCTCGTGGTCAGTAACACAGATGTCGATTTTTTTTAATTACGTTAAAACAACATTTAGAAGACGTCGTTTCGCTTTATTATGAGTTACAATAACTTTAAAAACGTTAGACTATTTTTCGTTAAAATGATTTCTTAGCATAATTTTCCAAATGAAAAATACATTCAGGTAAAAGCTATAAAACGCATGTCAGATGAACTAAAAAAATAACCAACTGGCTAAAATGAAAAGTTTGTGAGAAAAAAGTCACTGGCAACGATTGATGAATTCTGTACCAAGATTTGTGAGAAATAAGTCTCAGGCTAGGAATGATGAATTCTGTACCAGGTTTTGGAGAAATAAGTCACTGGCTACGAGTGATGCATTCTGTACCAGGTTTGGGAGAAATAAGTCACTGGCTACGAGTGATGAATTCTGTATCAGGTTTGTGAGAAATAAACCACTGTCAACGAGTGTTGAATTCTGTACCAAGATTTGTCAGAAATAAGTCACTGGCTGCTACGAGTGATGAATTCTGTATCAGGTTTGTGAGAAATAAGTCTCTGGCTAGGAGGGATAAATCCTGTAACAGGTTTGTGAGAAATAAATCACTGGCTAGAGTGATGAAACATGAACATAAACCACAGGTTATGACTTATCAAACATGTAATATATTTGTAAAACATTATGCTACTACCTAGGAGTACTGTAAACCAACTTTCTTTCGCGTGCGATTTACTTTCGCGAATTTCGCGATTAAAACAACTTTGCGAAAGTTAATCGCCGCAAATTAATAATAGTAATACATAGAACAACATAACTTGCTGTACTTGCAGCGGTATCATGACACGTCACAGTTATCTCCTGCCCGGTACTTATCAACAAGCAGAAGTAATAAAAGAAATGGCACGTTCTTGATAAAATATATGTCTATGACAAAGGAATAAGTGCATCTACCGATCATTCTGCTTCGAATTTCCTTCTATCATTATCCGTTAAAGTTATGAATGACACACCCTAACCCTAACCCTAAAAGAATAAAAGTCACGATACAGCCTGATTCTATAGTTTATAAATTAGCGAATTCACTATTCAGTCGCGCCTCTAAAGGGACAGACAGATTGGTACAACTACTTACTTGTAGGGATTTGTGACTAGTAATCTCAAGTGACGATCGTCTGGGTGTTTTATTTCAATGAAGGTTATAAGCCAAAAAACAAGTTTTTAAATAACCACGATTGACCTTCACATTGCTGTCAAAACAAAGCCATTCTACGAATTTGGAAGCTAATTATACTGATTAATTTGTCAGGTATTGCACAACAGTCATTGAATAAGGTGTGCTGGGGTGTGAAAAATTGTTCTGATCAATGAATCGGCCAGTATTGTTCCGTGTCTCTAAACCGCCGTACGGCAAGTTCATATCAGATCACCTGTCGTGGTTAATTTGCCACCGGCAATGGGGTTCCTGACAGGGTTTCCCATAACATTTAGAATTGTAAATAATCGATTCCGCGAAAGTAAATCGCCGTGAGCTTTTTGTGTTGCTAAAATCGCGAAAATGAGTAGCCGGAAAAGAAAGTTGGTTTACAGGTATGAAATCTGTAGCTGATATTGGATAAAGACATAACTGGCTAAGAATTATGAAACCATTTTCGTGTATGGGGGAATACTAACAAAGCGATATGGAGAAAATAATGAGAAAACAGTGTTTGACAAATTTTACTTTTTTCCAGACATCATTTCATAAATATGATTTCGAATTAATACCTTTTTTTATTATAATCAACTGAATCTTATCTCAGTAAACATGAAGTTATACACATATGAAATTAATAAATTAATAATCTATAGCCAGTATTTTTCAGAAGGCTTATGTAAATCAAAATTGAATCGTCCCAAAATGCCCATTTTTACTCCTGTATAGTTACATAATAGTCTGTAAATGTTCACTATATATGTACAGGACCGTGTTGGAATATAATCTCCTCAGAGAACATACATAATCATCAATGTACGTAAAAACTGAAATACATAACAACATTTAATTATATTTTCGTTGCAAGTCCCCGCTATAAGCAATGCATTCACAGGTTGGATAGTTCTTTCACCCATGCCATTTTTAAGTTTCTGCTCCATCTATATATATGAGACAACCGTTAGAAGCAAACATTTTGTTGACGTTAGGCTGTTCAAGAAATGCTCGTTGCTCTGACGACATAAACACTGCAGTATCGAAAATATAAGGGAATGTACATTTATCCAATTAGCGTTCATACCAGCATGAACTTAAAGCAAACACATTTTCATTCAAACAAGTATTCGTGCTTGTGTGACACTTGTTTTATTTATAATACATTAAACTTTCGATTTTTGACTGGTTATTAAATGGGGAAACAAGGTTTTTGTGCTGCTGCATATTAAAAATACGTAAATATTTACGTCTTAAATGCAAAGGTATATGTATGCTAAATATTAATACAGAATGTCTTCATGATCTGATTTGACGTGAGGACCGAACTTAGACGAGTCGTGCTGCAGTTTTCGTAGCTTTGTAGAGGAAACTCCAGAGGAGTACGGAAGGAACGTCACCGGCATCAACTTCTCGCAGAACTCTCGTGCAGGGAACGCCTGCATGTCGTCCCCTCTGACGTAGACACATGAACAGCCGTCATTCGTGTCGACGATACAGGATAGAAAGGGTGTGGGGTCCGTACCGGCGATACAGTATACCTGTGGAAGTAGGGAGGATAATATCAAAATGGATTTTTACCATATTACCAAACTAGTGAAATGATCACACTACTCTGATGTTAATTTTGCTTAATACATTCTTGGATTTCCTCAAAGCAAAGTTGAAGGCAGGTAGCTAATTTATTGGCCTCGGATAAAAAACTACCTAATAGTTAGGCCTATAACTGTCCTTTGAACAAAGCCATTGTTACCTGCACATAACATTGAGATAATATGGGGTACATAAATGGATCAAATAAGTTTGGTTTCATACCCAAGTATGCGCACACTACTGGTTCGATTTTCCAATGACATAATCTAAGGGTGCAGAGAGTGAGAATTATTATAATTACATGTACTTAGATATCAGCGGAAATAAATATGTTTCGCCATTTGTCTCATTGAGAAATATTCTTACATCTTTGTATGTCATGAAGATGGACGTTTTTTAATACGCTATTTTGCATGCCTGCTTGTTGTGATTGAGAAAAATGCCTCAGTTCTCACTTTGAGGCCATGCTATTTATTCAGATTTGATCTAATGGCTGGTTTAATCGATGAAGCAGAGGACGAATATTCTTCCGTAACACCTGGTCTTATTCTATTGTATTTTTTCAAGCGTCGCCGTGTAAATCCTTTCTTTGTACATATTTTGCCCCTGATTGAATCGATTTTGAATTCTGATTAAGGTTTTGCTGACGCTTTGTATTTTCAGTTGATTTTTTCTATACTTCGATTTGGAACAGATCCATGCAGATAGAGGGACTATGATGCTAAAGGGTATCATCAAATACCAGCTAAGGGTGATAACCGCAGTAGACATAGATATAGGCATATTTTAATGTTCAGCTGGTACATAGACAACAATAGCAAACTGGAGAAATCGTTTACCAGTATAATTATGAACTGGGGAGTACGAGCTAGGAGGCAATACCTAGGTACTTTATAATGGAGCTGTCGAATTTGATCCGACTGACATTCAATGAAAACTGATTGAAAACGGCGTGTTTCGATTTGTTGATTGGTAAATATTGTCTAGCGAAATTATACTTTCCACCAGTCAGCGTTCTAAATGTTCTTGACTTAACATCTTGAGGGACCGGAAAATTACCAACATCACTACAAACACAGTCATCCAACAAAAATGTTCGACTTACCACGTCGGCGATCTGTTTGACGTTAAACATGCGTCTCTCTGTACTGTCTATGGGCACTCGCTTCTTGAGTTTGAAAATGCTTCTACTGTCGTGTACACCCACTATTACCTGTATTGGTATAGGAAAGTCTCGTGATTTATCATACACATGCATAGAGTTTACACTATGACATTGTATCTCATGAGAGATTGAATGAATATGTTCAAAACCAACCTATAAGATCTCTTTACACAGTCGTTAAGAAAAACAAAGCAAAATATTCGAAAAAAGTATATGTTCATACTATGTCTGGCTTGAAGAATTTTGTCAGAGGTACTTGAACACCTAATGCTTTTTAAATTAACATTAACACCTCAGCTAAGGTCCTATCAAAGTTGTAATTAGTGATTTTTGTTGTCATGGTTTTTAGTCCCGATGATAATACATGGTGTTACTATACGACGAAAAACATGGCACATTGTGATCACTGATAATACATATTTTTAATCGATTATCCGACACTTTGCTTGACACTTGTATATTTCCAGATAAAAAGAATGTTTGATAGACTAAAAAACATGCTACTATCCGGTCTTCAAGAACACAAATACAAATCAGACTTAAATGAATCTCGTCAACGAAGAATCACTCTGATACTATATTTCTATAAGAAGAAACAATCCTTTAATTTGTCTTCTGTAGCAAAACAAAACCACTGTCTTTTACCTGTTTTCCTATGGCTTTCAGTCGGTGCAGCAATCGTCGATGGCCTTCGTGGAAAAGATCAAAACATCCTATTGAGAACACTTTCTGGACCCTTCCATCTATTCCTATCGAGGGGACGGAGTGCTGACGGACCAAGCGGTGGACAACGTCCTTTAGGTGAGGGTCAGACTCCAGCATATCTTCATACGATATGGCACTGAACCAGAACGAGAAACAAGTAAACCATCAAACACAACAGCAGTAATTATGTACTGATGTACCGATCACATATGTCTTTCATACTATAGTACTCTCCATGTGTGCTGATGACGATGCTGTTATTTTTTTCAGATTGTGTAGCATATGTTGCCCTGTGAGTCGATAGTGTTGTTAATATCGTTTTTTTTTTTGTTGTTGTTAACAATTTGGTATAGTCTGTGTCTGGTATCGATGATATGGTATATGTTATGCCTGTAACTAACAATTTGACATCTCTGTGTCCGTATCATATGACTTTAAGTTGACATTGTGGTGTTGTACCTTTGTATTGAAACTGTGGTTTAGTTTGTCATTGTGTGTTAATAAATGTAATGTTTTTCTGTTTCTTAATTTACGACGTGGTAAAATTTGTCCTTGTCTCGTGCTCTGCTGCGTTAAAACTAAATTTTTTTTCAATGTCATAATAAATTTGTGACAAAATCACAAATTCATACTTGATGCCTCGTACGTACCTGTTTCCAGTATCTTCATAAGACGTTGTTCGGTCATATCTGACTTGCGATGGTTTGTCTTTCAGTGGTGGAAGGCTGTCTAGCTCCACATCTTCCTATTGAACCATTGAAATACAAATACCACATTAGTTAAGAAAATTTCGATTCGCACCTTTTTACCCCTAGCATCACTGACGTGTCCTAGAAGTACGAAACAGCTGTATGATGCAGTGTAATTCATCTTTTCTGCATGCTGTAGCTATTACTAAACTAACTTATATTTCAGCTTTCATTAATCTGAATAACAACACATAAAAAAAAACAATACATTTTGGACATTCAACAAAAAAAGCAATGAAATAATATTCAATTTGAGATAATTCCAACAAAGTGGACAACTGTATACAATTTAGTTTGATTCTCGGAAAGCGTATTTCAAGCAAACTCGATACGTAATCGAGATTCCGTGCAGAGAAAATTGATGCACGGACACTGAAGTAGGTATATGATTAATCGAAACATACTGTTGTTCGGTTTTCCTCTTCTTTTGTCTTTAGGGGTTTGTCGTTTGACTGTGATTCTTTCCTTTCCCGTTTTCTGCCCTCGGTTCGGACTTTGGAGTCCGACTCATCTGACATCGTCTTTGTATCTTTTCGGGCATTCAGTTTGTGACGTAACGACGCATGCGCAAGACGGACAGATAGAAGTAGACAGGTGATACCAACAATACCAGCTGAAATGACATATTTTTTATTAACTCGTATGACTTGAAATGACATATTTTTTATTAATTCATATAGCTTTTAAACTAAGGTAATTTATATACATGCTCATTTAAATAATTTCTGTTACCACACAGCTGCCGTACCAATAGACAAGGAAATAGTTCAGCATTTGTTTTACTTAAAAAGCATTACGAGACAACTATTCTTTATTTCGTCAATTCGTCCAATTGAGAGTTATTTTCAAGTGAGTGTACAAATTCAAGAATGATAAAAAGGAGAAACGACCATATTAATAGTCCTAATCCGAACTAAAAAATCGGTTAAACCGGGAATAAAAGAGGAACAAGTGTAAGATTTATACAGAAAACCTTGGGAAAGTACAAGAGAATTGGAGCAGGTGTTCAGGAAGAGTAAGCGTCTTAGTTGTTATCAAAAGGACCACACCACAAGGCAGGCACGTTGTTGTAGTATAAAAGAGATCATTACTTCTGTAAACGTAATATATGTAAGGACAATGCACGTGTTATACTGATATACTGACCCAGAGGTAGCTTTAATTGTTGGCATTTCAGAAGGCTATTCACACCTCATCTTACTATGTCCTTAATCAAGGATGACGTAACACACACATATGCTGCACCTTTCAAATTTAGTAATAGATACAGTATGCCGAAAAAAATTAATTAAACTACACCATACAGCTGTTTCGTCCTCCTAGGACTCTTCAGTGATGCTAGGGGCCAAAAGGTGGGAGTCCAAAATTTCTAAACTAATGTAAAAGCAGAAGGTCAGGTGCAGAAAACCCCTTTAATTTATGGATTTAGAAGTATAATAAAACTAGTTCTGTATAACTTCAAATCGTGTTCTACGAATAAGTGTATATTATGTACCGTGCCACTACTCAAATGAGATTAACTGTGGCTATGGAGGCTCCAGCAAACCTCAGCATGGTAAGTAGTTTTCAGGTTGATAGATCAACCATTGCTGCTGTCTCTTGGGAGAGTAAAGAAACATATCGGGGTTGTTTACCGAGGATAAACTTAGATTACTTAGAACACCAGCGGCCTATCTATAACAATCAAAAATACAAAAAAAAAACCAACAAGAAATCAAGAAAGGTCAATGATTGAAAAACTGATAAAAAGGGGCCTTGTTTTCAAGTGTGTCTGTGGTTTCAGATACCGACCAAGAAAGGGAAAAGTTTCTCCGGCCAGATTTACAGAGACAAAGAATTGAAGTATGTAAAAATATTCTTCCTGAAAAAGCGTCCAAGTAAAAAGTTGAATGACATCTCACTATTTCATTCAGTTAAGTACAGAATGTACTGAATGACCCTTACATAGGTTGTATCAATTATTTTATGCAATAAAACATTATTCTTATTTTATGAAAATGAACTCATTGTTTTACATTAAAAATAATTTAGATCTATAAAAGTCTGTTTGTGAATATACGTGTCTACAGAATCAAGTGTAACACAGAAATTACTGACAGATAGAAGCTGTGATGTTTCCTGAGGTCTGGGCCAAACATAGAAAAGCTATTCCCATGGACTCGAGTTTTTCCTTCAGTTTCCCCTCCATGACGGCTGCCGTGTTTCCAGGGTTCTCGGACGTAGTTTGTATTTTATATTCTCTAAAACAAATGTAAAACAGGAGGAGTTAAAAGTTACGTTCGTAATGCACTGCTTCTTTGTATCGGTCTGTTGCTAAGGCGTAAATATGGTAATATGTCGTTTAATATAAGACAAAAAATCATACAATCAGACCAAGGCAACAACAAACACAACTGATAACAAAACAAAATGTGTTTAGTTTATGTTTTTTACGTCCTATTTATAAAGCGTTGGTCATTTAAGTATATGCCAGGTTTTAATTGTGGAGGAAAGCCGGAACTCTCGGGATACCACCAACTGCCAATAGTCAATAGCCAATTCGAATTTGCGACGCAGAAGTGGAGGGCTAGCGTTAGCAGAATGCCAGACACTTTAACCATATGGCCAAAACGACCCGATATCACAGCAAAGTCAAAGACATGATTAACTTCTATGAAATATCAAAGACAACACCAGATACAAAAATTATTTAGATAAATTGTTGGCTATGTTATCATTATTCAGTTGAATTTGAACATTCAAATGGCTTACCTTTCATAAAAAGCTCGGAAATAGTCCTGTACACGCACAACACCTATGACGAACTCATAGCCTATGATGATGACACAGGAGAACACCAAGAGTAGCGTCCCTTGGAAGGTCATTGGGGCGAAATCAGTCACCATCAGTATTGACCATAGGGACAGCACATTCACAATCTTAAATGGATAAGAAAGTAAGATTGAGACATTTGTTTGATTCATATTGTGTCTGAAAATTCTAGACAATCCAGAAATTGTCAATTTCAATCCGAAAGATCATTCCCAATAAAAGGCAAGTACCAGCAAATGCTTGAATTAGTTTTGTCATGAATAACTTTTTTTCTCATTAGAAACATACCAATCTCACGCATTGGACCAACGTATGTCTACACATGTGGTTTGTGGGTCTATATAAAAATAATCAGGGAATACCAAAGCGTCAACAAAACCATAATCCGAACTCAAAATCGTTTACACTTGAGGAAAAATAGAAACAAAGGAAAGATTTACATGGAGACCCTCGTAAAAGTACAACAAAATAAGACCAGGTGTTCCGGAAGAGTAAGCGTCTTCTACTTCATCGACGATATCCGCTGAGGAAGATGGTAAATGAGGCTGAATAGTGGGATAGCATGAATATTGATGTGCTTATCAGATACGTGGTAGCTGCATTAAGGAAGATGGATGTTGGGACAACCTAATCAGTAAAGGCTGGATTAAGGTTAGTGTGGACTGGATTAATAAGGCTGAAGACTGAGACAACCAGATGAGTGGTCGATGAATTAAAGGTAGTGACTATTAGGACAACTTAATCAGTGATAGCTGGTTTAACAGGATTCAAGAATTAGGCAGAGTTTTTTGTTTTGGGTTTTTAAAAACAAATAATGGTTATTTTTGTTTGTTTTTGTAACTAACGCATTTTGCACTCGTAATTGAGTTGCCTGTCAAACCTTGTCGCAAAAGGCGTCCATGAATCCACCCAGCAAAGGATCGTCAATCTGTCCGAACATCTTCTTATGCTGCTTGGCCACTATACCGTCTACATGGTCCAGGAAGTCATGGACTATGACAAGTAGGAACGCTAGCACGGAGTACTCGTACCTGGCGAAATAATGATACAATCAAACACTTGGAGGTTCATATTTTGTTCCTAGAACATGGTCGAAATTTGTGAAAGCCGTACATCCATTAAAAATATGTGCTGTATATTTTGCAGTGTTCGTTTTTTTTTAGTTTGCATAGAAATACATCAAGAAAATAGATTTTCGTGGATTTTTTCATCAAAAATAAAACGCTTTACATATGATAAAGGTATATGAAATTAGAAAAGAAGGTAGTATTTTACAAATCTTGTCTCCCCCTACCCCCAAGAACAAAATGTCCTGTTGACACACTATACGAGTAGCCATGGTTGCGTTTGTAATTTAATGAGAGAAAACTGTCATAGATTGCAAAATTCTATGCCAAACCCTTATACATTTTTTAAAGAACATTATAAAAATGTTTATGCCAAACTCTTATACATTTCTTAAAGAACATTACAATTACAGACGCTTACTACAGAATAAAAGCATATTATGTCCATTACAGATGACGTTTTTATAATATACGTGCATTACTATCCTTACTTTTTTAATTAAGAATGATATTACAGTTCTCACTTTGAGGACGTGACAATAAACTTGGATCGACTTAGATTTGCATAGTGGATGTCGTCGATCCTATTCGGTCTTATTCTCATGTACTTTTTCAAAGGTTTACTGTAAATATTTCCTCTGTCTATATTTTGCCAGTATTTTAATCGATTTTGAGTTAATTATATAAATTTTTTTTTTAAGAAAGATTAGGGTACTTAATCTACAAAATTACGACAATAATCCATGTTTCTACTCCCTTGATCCAAGGATAAGTCCCATAATAATCCAGCAACTAATGCCCAGTACACAAGCGAAAACATTGAATCAACTTACTTAAGGCAGATAGCTATCGGAATGACGAGCAGCGTCCGTGACCACGATACTATGTTGGCCGTGAACACGTCATAGGAGTATCCATGGATGGTCACTGAGCGGGGTATGGTAGCCACCACAGGAGACAGACATCTTTGTAGAGGTGAGTACACATACACGTCGTACCAGTCTATCTATATATAACACATCAATAAGAAAGGATTAATGCAAAATCTTCGTCTTTAATAAAGAAAACCCTCTAGGTATGTGTTTCATAAGATGCAATTGCTAAGTAGTGTATATCGATAAGATACATGATTTTATATTTGAGAGCGAAACGAACTGATGTTCGAAATGAAAATTTAAATAGACTCTTGGGTGAAACGTGAAAGATGTATGATGAAATCTAAGAAAAATGATGGAAGGAATAAGACAAGGGGTTTCAGAAAGGTAAACGTTTCTTTCTTCATAGACGAAATCCATTATGTTTTTATAAGTACTTTAGAAATGCAACGTCAACAAAGTGAGAACAATGACTGCTATTGCAACAAAATAGCCAACATGCTAATGAATCAAAATACATCGCTGTGTATGGACACCTTGATGCCTGTCACCTTTTTGAAATATTTCTGAGATAGTTAGAATTTTACTCACCAACACGAATAAGAAAGCTTCTATCACTTTGGCTATTTGTCCAAGTATGAGCAATGGTAGCCAGAGAAGAGACTCGATCAACGCCATCTTTTCTTTTTGTTACCAATGGCCTGGAAACAGAGAGGTTTAGACTTGATGATACGAACAGTAATCAGATCAAAATAATCTAATAATTAAAATTTGAAAAATAGATCTAATGTCCAAGATCGGTAAAAATAGATCTAACGATTACGATCAATAAAGTAACGCTTGATTTAGCAATCAGATAAAAAGAAAAGGTCTAATAAATAATTCGTATATAATGGATACGTTTATCTATCACTATTGTTGGACAGTATCACACCTTTACTAAGATAAACACTGCTCAGTGCCTGATAACATTGATAAAGACAGTGATAAATAGATGCCCGACTTCTTTATCTCTGTACAATAGATACAATAAAACAAAGTTCATTTATACTAACCGCTGTGTGTTGTGAATAAAACAACAAGGGCATACTATTACGTCAACATAACTTGTATACGAAAAACAATCTAGTTAAAGTATGACAAAGATGACGTAACACACACATATGCTGCACCTCTTAAATTTAGTAATAGATGCAGTATGCCGAAAAAATGAATTGAACTGCATCATGCAGCTGTTTCGTCCTCCTAGGTCTTTTCAGTGATGCTAGGGGCCAAAAGGTAGGAATCCAAAATTTCTAAACTAATGTAGAAGCAGAAGGGTCAGGTGCGTAAAACCCCTTTAATCTCTTTATTTAGAAGTAAAATTATAAGCAAGGGAAAGTTTTACATATAGAGACCCTCATTACGTACAAGGACAACAATAAAAGTTATTCATTAAGGGAACTCGTCTTCTTCTTCAAAGATGACACCGGCCATGTAAATTTAGATCATATATAAGGAATATATAGCCCCAATACTCCGGGAACTTAGGAAATGATAACACAGCAAACCACAAACATAAAAGTGTCGAAAATGGAAAACAATTAAGAGAATACCCAACAAAACAAAACCATAATCCGAACTAAAAATCGATAAAACTATAGGCAAAATAGGAACAAAGGAAAGATTTACATGAAGACCCTCGTAAAAGTACAAGAGAATAAGACCAGGTGTTCTGGAAGAGTAAACGTCTTCTTCTTCATCGACGACACCCGCCATTGTTAATCTTGGTCACATCCAAATAAGCACCAATCTTAGACCTTAGAAACTGATATTGGACTTGTAGCCAGGGTTTGGGTTATTGTAATTTGTAATAAATTACAATTGATTACAAAATCCCAATGTAATTGATGTCATTTTTAATTGAAGGAAATTTCAATTACATTTAATTTTAATTTAATTAACTACATTAAAAAAATGCGTAATTGTAATTGAAATCGAATTACTTTAAAATAATTTTACCATATAATAAGATAGTATTACCATTATTTAAGGATAAACTTTCTATTTTGTTTAGGTTATCGGGGGATAACTACAATGGAAAACGGGTAAATTATACATAACCGACTTCGCCGGTTATTGAATTTACCCGTTTTCCATTGTAGTTATCACCCGATAACCTAAACAAAATAGAAAGTTAATCCTTATATTTACAGTATCTTTCTGTGAAATGTTCGTAACTATTTTGTTCATTATAGTCAAATCTTCGGACACAGATTTCTTTTCAAAACTAATAAACGTGGGAATGTTTCAATAAATGTAACAGCATGAAATTTGCAAGCTCCGCCTACGTTAATTGTTGGTGACGTCACACAATTGTGTTTCAAACTGTAGGATTTGCATAGCTTCGCCCACATGAATTGTTGTCGACGTCATAGAAATTTGTCACGTGTTTGACTACAGTTATGCAGTGATAATGATAATCTGTTGAGTAATGGTTATCGAGTGAATGTCAGTGTAGACTGTAAATATTTTTTATTATTTCTAAAAGATGGTACATGGCAATTGTAAATTTATTCTGTAACCATTCTATTTTACAAAGTGATATTCAAGTATATTAATGATGATAATATTAATAAACATTATTTAAAATATAGACATACATATGCATTTCAAATTTGTAAATGTACTTAAAGTAAAGTATAGGTGTGTCTGCTAAAAGTATACAGTATATTTAAGAAATGACCACAATTTTTGTTATGGTTATACGGTATATACCGAAAAAATGATTGCATTTTGCATAAATCCGCGAAGCGGTTTATGCAAAAAAGTGCACACAGTTTTATCGGTATGTACCGTATAACCCTAAAAAATATTGTTGTCATTCCTTATAATTTCATTTCTTAAGATACATATATAAGACATAAGTCTTATACAATGATTGCGTATTAATCATAACAAAAAAGCGAAAGGTTTTGCAAAATACACAACCATGTGCATAAATTGCACCGCAAAATAACTTCAACCAATAAAAAGTTTGATTGCACATAACGCGCAAAACTTGGCGGTATATGACGTCATCACATTTTGCGTTATCTGATATTTGAGGTTATACAATATAACCTGAAAAAGTTTAACATTGCGGGAATAGGCGAAATTAAATTATATATATACATTACATTTTATAATTACTTGCCATTCATAATGCCTTAACCCTAGTATAACCATGTGTCTGAATTGAATTGGACCGAAAAGTGATCACCAGGCTGAGCTCATACTTTATGGTCGCCATCTTTGTCTCATTGAGAAATATTCTGTATCTTTAAGTGATATGAAGATTGATGAGTATGCTCATTAGTGTGTTATTTGATTCACAATGATACTCGGTTCTCATTTTGAGAACTTGATGTTTACATGGATGTGACAAAAATTTACATGGCGGGTGTCGTCGATGAAGCAGAAGACGCTTACTCTTCCGGAACATCTGGTCTTCTACTTTTACAAGAGTCTCCATGTAAATCTTTCCTTTATTCATATTTTGTCCCTGGTTTAATCGATTTTGAGTTCGGATTATGATTTTGTTAACGCTGCGGTATTCTCTTATTTATTTCAGGCATCAGGGTACACAAGCTTGGACATAAAACAGAAGACTTGTCTTCATGTCAGCCGCAGGTGAAATGAATGTCTACAGGTAGACTTGGCAGACATTGCTTCAAATAAGCTGCCGTGTGTATCTCAATACTTTAAAATACTGGCCATACGAACGGAAACTTTTAAAGCGAGGTGTAAACATTGCAAAATTGAAAATGGACGTTATATGGTATCTGGATAAATATTTTAATCGGGACAAAATATACGATTTATAACATGTAATGAGAAAATGCCAAAAGTAATTTGTAATTTAATTAATTACATTGCTAAAGTTATTGTAATTAAATTAATTACTTTGTGAAACTCCTGTAATTATAATTTTAATTTAATTAATTACTTTGTAAAACTCCTGTAATTGTAATTTAACTGAGCTAAACCTGAAAGTAACTGTAATTTAGTTAATGACATTACTGTGTTATTGTGCCCATCCCAGCTTGTAGCATCCTGGGATGAAGGGCTAAAAAGTTTGTTGAAATGGAAGAAGCTGACTCTTTTTCAAGATCACAGAGATCAAATGTGTTAAGAATTTTAAGTTCCTTCTTTCCAATAAACAGTAGGTTCTTGGTTATTGTGTTTTTGTGTTAGCATTTGATAGAAATTAACTTCCATGTTTGTTGAAGTTGACTTAAATGACAAAACTTGTAAGTTACAGAGCAAACGAGCGATTCAAGCCTCTTGGGACTTCTGTTTTATGATGCTAAATCACAATTATTATTTCACCACGAATTTATCCGTCCACGTAGTCCACAGTTTTACCTACTAGAAATACATTACCAGCCTTTAGGGGTTACTAGTGGGGGTATCCACAAGTTCACTCACCAATACAAATTAGAGCCTTTAAATAAATTTAAGCCCAACGAAAATTGCTTACTTCACAGAATATCAACTTATTTTAATAAGAACAATACCTTTAATAGTTTAACATAGATTTACATGGCGATATCATCGATGAAGTAGAAGACGCTTACTCTTCTGCTTACTCACCTGGTCGTATCCTCTTGTACTGTTTCAAGTGTCTTCGATATTCTCTGATTTTAGGAAAGATAAAAGATTTAATAGTGTAATTCAAAGTACTAAGAAATGAAATATATTGCCATATAAACAACCTACCTGGTCACCTTCACCAGTATGACACAATGTTATAACATACATGTATATACAACCTACATGTACATATACAGTAATACCTACCTGGTCACCTTCACCAGTATGACACAATGTTATAACATACATGTATATATACAACCTACATGTACATATACAGTAATACCTACCTGGTCACCTTCACCAGTATGACACAATGTTATAACATACATGTATATACAACCAACATGTACAGTAACATATAATAACATATATTCCCTACCTGGTCACTAGTATAACAAAGCGTAATATAATAACATATATTACCTACCTGGTCACTAGTATCACATAGTGTAATATAATAACATATACTACCTATCTGGTCTCCAGTATAACACAGTGTAATATAATAACATATATGACCTACCTGGCAGTCTCCACCAATCCCTACAACCATAGACACCAACGATACACCTGGGTACTATATAAGACGTGTACCTGTACGATCTTATCGCTGATAAACACAGATGATAAACACAGATGACCGATGTCCATCTCCGTACTCGCTTATCAAAAATAATAGTAAACAGTGTCAGACGCAGTAGTATAGTAAACATTAGCAAATACAGTAGCATACATGACAACAACAATTTGGCCTAGCATGCTTCCAACAGCTGGTTCTGTTGCAATGCCTGTTTAAATTTGTGTCAATACAATGGTGACATGTATACATGCTGTCCAGTTTAAAGTATGGATGATAGTGCTTGCTTGCTGGTTGTGATTGAGAATGATGACGCGATTCTCAATATTGTCTTTGGGGATTGTCGTTTATTTGGATGTGACCAAGATTTACATGGCGGGTGTTATCGATAAAGCAGAAGACGCTTACTCCTCCGGAACACCTGGTCTTATATTATCTTAAACTGTTGCAAGTGTCTAATATTTCCTTTGTTCGTGTTTTGCTCCTTGAATAATCAATTTTGAGTTCGGATTATGGTTTTGTTGGTGTTTCTGTATTCTCTGATTTTTTTCTTCAATATGAAAGCTTGCATTTAATCTGCTGTAGTAATGCTATAATCAAACACTTTGAAGATGAAATATTTTCAAATTTGAGACATTGTTACAGACTCATTACGTGACGTAATGAGTCTGTAACAATGTCTCAAATTTGAAAATATTTCATCTTCAAAGTGTTTGATTATAGCATTACTACAGCAGATTAAATGCAAGCTTTCATAGGATGACGGAACTGTATAGACAGTCCCGAGTGGCAGGACATGGCGGACAGGCATATAGATATATACATTATATTGTTATGTAATATGTATTATTGGTGTTGTATATTATTAGACTGTGTGCTGACCTGTCAATAGTGTTGCTAGGGGTTACACTAGGACACTATTTTTAACTCGCTATGGTGGTATCCTAGGTGTTTAAGACAGGAATGTGCATCGTCTAATTAATAGTAACCAATCCACTAAATGCTTGCCAAGTGATTCCCTGGGAGCTAAAGTAGGATTGGTGAATATGGTTCTCCAGGCTGGAGATGTTGGTTACCGTCTTGCCATGGGTGTGAGATCGGTTTTTGGTGCAAGTACATGTAAACTCTGCAAGGTCAGAGAGCAAGTAGCTTTATGTCCGGTACCTGCGGGTAGGCATTCAGCAAGGGTCTTGCGTTGCGTGTACTTGTAAAAATATTTTGTAATGATGTACGTCCGGCCAAGGATTTACCTGGCGGAATATTTACGTATGTAGTTAGCCTGTCCGCCATGTTCTGAGGTTGTACAATTTAATATTAAATGAGGCTGTGGCCATTTTATTCCATTTACTGGGTTTGGTTTTGTTTTAATATGAGAAAATTTCTTAAAATAATACCGTTTAATGTATCACAAATTAAACGCAATTTATTTTGATTTTTGAATAATTTTGATGAGCTAACAAGTGCTATCGAGTTAACGCCCCCTGCTCTGAAGATATTTTAAGATAGGGGGCAGTGGGGGGTCAGTGCTTAATGAGCTACAGCACGGCCCCTGTCCTTTTCCTATCCCGCCATCAACCGGTACACACGTATATCTACAACAGCAGCACTTCTCGGCTCAATCGAAATTAAATAACCCACCCACCATCCCCTACATTCTCCTTCACGTTTTAGGTTGTGTGTTTATACTTATTATTTTGCACGTAATGCGATATTGTGTTAACCGATTACTGCTGTTGAGCTTTTTTCTTTCAGATCCTGCTCAGGTTATTGACCAGCAGTGATACAGAGAAATTGAGGACATTCGTGTGACTAAATCACCAGATTTGTGTGTGTTGACATCGTAGTGAAATAGACTTGCTAAGTCAGTGGACCTCTTCAAATGATTTATGGTAACTGTGTAGACGGATTATGGTGTCTATGTGATACCAGCTACAGTCTCTCTTTATTTCAGGGCAGGACATGGCGGACAGGCATATAGATATATACATTATATTGTTATGTAATATGTATTATTGGTGTTGTATATTATTAGACTGTGTGCTGACCTGTCAATAGTGTTGCTAGGGGTTACACTAGGACACTATTTTTAACTCGCTATGGTGGTATCCTAGGTGTTTAAGACAGGAATGTGCATCGTCTAATTAATAGTAACCAATCCACTAAATGCTTGCCAAGTGATTCCCTGGGAGCTAAAGTAGGATTGGTGAATATGGTTCTCCAGGCTGGAGATGTTGGTTACCGTCTTGCCATGGGTGTGAGATCGGTTTTTGGTGCAAGTACATGTAAACTCTGCAAGGTCAGAGAGCAAGTAGCTTTATGTCCGGTACCTGCGGGTAGGCATTCAGCAAGGGTCTTGCGTTGCGTGTACTTGTAAAAATATTTTGTAATGATGTACGTCCGGCCAAGGATTTACCTGGCGGAATATTTACGTATGTAGTTAGCCTGTCCGCCATGTTCTGAGGTTGTACAATTTAATATTAAATGAGGCTGTGGCCATTTTATTCCATTTACTGGGTTTGGTTTTGTTTTAATATGAGAAAATTTCTTAAAATAATCTGCTGTAGTAATGCTATAATCAAACACTTTGAAGATGAAATATTTTCAAATTTGAGACATTGTTACAGACTCATTACGTGTTACTCCAGTGTTTGTCCTACGGGGCATTGACTTGCTTTTATTTTATTGCATCGCTACACAAGGTTTGGCAAGATATAGTTTAAAGGAAAAGGAAACGTAACCTTAATATGGCGCCTTACAAACATAAGTAATACTAGTGAATACTTCGTAAATAATTGCACAAATAAATAAATAAAATATACATTATTACTTTAATGTGCATATTTAAGTAAGTAATGGAAATTGATAATTATATTGATTATAATCCGTGTATAATGTGACAACTCAGGATCGCAGGCCATGATATGAAGGCCATTTTCTTATTTCAGGAAGAACAAGTATATGTGTATAGCTTTTCTTTTGTCTGCATATATTATTATATTCCAGAGATGTATCCCCACAGCTGAAATGCACTCTTGTAAAAGCCCATCATGACGTAGGCGCTGCACTGTACACTAGAATATTACACCCTTATCAGGATACGCATAGTGGCATAGCTGTTCGAAGGGAGCATTTAAAGTCACTTGAGTTAAGGAAACTCGAAGAATTCATTGAAACGACTCAGATCAGGCCAACAGGGACTGTGATCAATCGGTACTAATTTTATCTTGCTTAAAAACAAACAATTAAAGCCCCAATATACGTAACTTTCGGCAAAACCTGAAGCAAAAATCAAGCCTAATAACTTTTTATTATTATAGATTTAGTTAAAATTAACTGGTATCGGTAATATCAAAGATGAATTCTTACGCGGTAACCGGTACACAGCAGTTGAAACACGGCATTTGTAAACACGCGTCCATTTTGAACTGTCTTCTAACTTCGGTTTGTTGTTGAAGTGGGTCCTACCGGATTTATTTTGAATTTTTCTGTCAAGAGTTTCTGGTTAGTTACCGCTCAGGTTTACTTCGTTTTTGGCTTATTTTTGCATGGTTATCAACTGGATTTTTTTTTTCAGAATTTTTCAGAATTACAAAATAATTCCTGAAGTTACGTATATTGGGCCTTTAAACAGAAAGGAAAAAAAATCGCCTGTACTGTATTTTTTGTGGAATGAGGAATTGTCATGGATGCCATTTAATCCTTTACTTGTGCGCTTTTTCATACAGATCATTTCTCTTTCTCGGATTGTTTTGGCCGTTTCTTCTAAACAGACTTCCTTTTTCCTTGAACAGTGTCATGGGACGTGATGATTCTGTGTCTAGTTAGTGCGTTTCTTTGCTATACCATTCTTTGCCGTTGTAGATGCTGTATTGAATGTTGACTTGCGAATCGCCACCGATTCACCGCTGGCGGCAATCTCATTTAATACACCTCACCATAAATAAACGCCAATAGTAAGTCAGGTAATTGATCTTACAGCGCCGGTAATTCTAAAATTGAAGACGTCGTTGTAACAGTTTCCTAATGTTCTTTAGATATTAAGAGTTTCTTAGTGCAAAACTGCCGAGATCCAAAGTGGAACTGAGAGATGCGGATTGATGAGAAATATGAGCAAGTGTTATTACCGCCATCTTGGTCTTGTTGAGAAATATTTTGAATCTTTGAGTGATATGAAAGTAGACGATTTTGAATATGCTAATGAGTGTCCTGTTGTGATTGAGAATGATGAATCGGTTCTCACTTTGAGGACTTTACTTGGATGTGACCAATATTTACATGGCGAGTGTTGTCGATGAAGAAGAAGACGCTTACCCTTCCGGAATACCTGGTCTTTTACTCTTACATGGTATCCATGTAAATCTTTCCTCTGTTCATAGTTTGTCCCTAGTTTAATAGTTATAATTATCGAATCCCCTTGATTTTGTATCTTGTGTTGACGGTTTTGCTGGCACCGACACATGGCGGTAATGGAACCGTCGGTGTATCCTCATTGGGACTTGCTAAAATCCAATTCCTATTGTCTGCTTGTCGGCCTCGTACTCTGGTGCAGTATGGAAGTGCTCTCATGTCGGAACATGACGGTGTTGACTTCTTTGCTCATGGTTTGTTTTGTCACGGTACTCCGAGGTAGATATGTTGTATTTAGAGGTAGAACAACAACTTGTTATTAATTATTATTGCTTTCTCAATTAAGCCCAGCACAAAAGAAGAATGGTAGCTTTCTATAGAGAGAAACTGATGATACCTGCTTCTACACTCCAGAGGAAACATATCCCAGAACTATTCGACTCCAAATTGTATTTTACATCATATTTGTCTGGTAAGTCTTATTAAGTCTTTTAGACCTTGCTGTGTAGTATGTCTCCAATTATTCTATTGTACCTCCTTTAACAATGACCATTGGTTTATTTATGAAGGCAGCGCTACTCTCTTAAAGATGTATTCATCTGAGCTTTCAGTCGCGTTCAAGTCTCGTTTTCATCTCATTTGAACATTTTACATTGCATTAAAGAGTCTTGATCAATTTTAATAGCGTATATGCATCTGAAAATTGTGTCAAAATTACATGTGTCTGTTGCTTGTAGAACTGTTTTTATATGAAGTTTGAAAAAAATACCAATTCGGCGGCCATTTTTGAAAATGTGTATTTCTGTGTATATTTTGCACTTCGTGAAAGGCCGAAACTGTCTTCACTTGATGACATTAAATGTCGTCATTTCAACAGGGACATCAGAATATGTAACAACTATATCTTGACCAAAATAACGGTATTCAGAGTTGTTTTACAAGTTTAAAGGGATTTTTTTATCAACTTGCGGCAAAAAAACAACAACTCAAATGATGATTTATAAATATATATCAAATATAGCTGCAAGTTCTCAGAAATTAATCTAATGTAGTCGTAAATTACTGTAAAACTTGTTATTTTCGCGTGTTCTAATTATGGCTATTTTACTTCGAAATAAAGCTCCAGTGAGGTCTATTTCAAAATCCAAAGCTAATATATCAAGTATAGCATTTTGTAAAGCTTCATATTTCTTTTAATCATTAGCAAGAAACATAAATTCCACAAAATTTTCAAAGTTACACCGCCATATATTTTGTCCATCGAAAACCCAAACTTTTACACTATACATAATAGGAGACTGACAACATAGTAGTGTGTATCAATGTTTTATTTATGTTTGACTGCTGATAGGAGAATTTCTTGTTATATCTTAAATTCTCCAACACATTTTCTATAACAAAGTAATGATCACTATATCTTAACTGGTGACTACAATATATGATACAAAATGAAGATTTCAAACCAGCAATAAATTTATAGGATTTCATATGATTTATATTAAATCAAAATTTGGAAGAAAATTACAATGTTTATATTTGTTATGATATACAAAAAAAAAGAGAGAATATTTTGTGAATAATATGGAGATTTTTTTTAAGGGATTTAAAGAATACTGTTTTTCGACGTTTATGATCGTTTAACTTGGCTTAAGTGTAACAAGTAAAATTAGTTTGATCACAAATCAATCTTTGAGCATAAAAACACTTAATGAATACGGGCAAAGATGATATCAGTCACTGTGGTAGTTTAATAAATGTAGTACATGTTATCATAACTACAGATACATAGTTACTCTTGGAGCCGTAGGGGACTGGTCTCATCATCTGGTTCTAGCGCGAAAGTGGAGAGCAATGTTATATATACAAGGTATCTATTTCATGATGAAGGTTAATCAATATATGTCCTAAAAATGTATATAAAAAATCTGACACAATACAATTATAAGCATTCTTATTGAGGATTCTGATCAGTATTGAAGCAGTCATACTTGAATAACTACACTTTGTCCAAATATCTAATCGGTCATCCAGAGTCAAAAACCGTATCCAAACACTGAGGTAAATGTAGACACCATATTCGATCTAATAAACACACTGCGTGTTTACAAACACACAAAGGAGATGCACTTGATAAAAACCAGGGAATGTTTCCGTGTGAAATCTTGAGTGAAATAACAACATTGTTTTGTTTTGTTTATCTGGAACAAAGTGTTTGGTTAACAGACTGAAAATTGTATTGGCTGATCATTGAGGTAAGGGGTTTCTTAAAAGGTCTCAATAAGCACACATATGCTCTTTCTCAGAAAACGGTTGGGGGTGCTCAAATCGGGTTCGGTGGGTTTATTAGATTGAATATAGTATGTCAGTTTCATTGCAGAGCTTAACAGGGTTTTTCATCCCCCAAAGAAAATCATAAGGGAATAACTTTCATTATAGCTTTTAAAAATATTAAAAGATTATTTTTGCAATAATGGTGTGGTAATGCTAAAGTCATTTACAAAGATCTGCATCAGACTGAAAAAATAACTTTAAACGAAATATATGAAATTATTCTCCTCAGAACATATTTTTATTTAAATTGTTGTAATTTTCAATATATTTCCGTCACATGACTTTCAGGACAACAATACCTGGTATATAGAAAGTAAGATAAATTTGACTACTTGTTTAGAACGGATCACAAATGAGTATATCTAATGTTGTGTTGATAAATATATTGAATTTTTACCTAAATCTGAAATAAAACAAAAATAAATAATAATAATTAGAAAAAATATGTTACATACAATAAACAAAATAACAGATTCTGGATAAGCCATTAGATCTTTGGGTGGATATATATTCACATGTATACATCCATATCATTAACTCATTCACCCCTGAAGACACAATTGAACTATTCCGATGCAAAGGTTGGAATAATTCATTATGAAACTTAGGGAATAAGTAGATGATTACTCACATGACTGGACGGAACTTTTAAACGGTGACAACCTATATATAAAACACAACTTGTACAAGTCATCCGAGTTTTGATTTGACACATTACAAGCAGCTTTGTACACAACAGCATTCAACTGTACATCCATATTGTACAAAAAGTGTTAGATAAAAAAATATAATCACTCAAACACACACACCCACCCTCTCACACCTATACACACCCACCCTCTCACACATACACACACCCACCCTCTCACACATACACACACCCACCCTCTCACACTTATACACACACCCACCCTCTCACACATACACACACACTCCCTCTCACACACATACACTCTCTCTTCTTTACATGATATGTAGCATATTTGGGACGGTTTCTCATGTGCACCAAGATCGGATTGAACAAAGCAGACACAATCATACTACATATAGCACGAGTCTGTAGCATTCATGTCAGTGAAACATGCATCACACTTTCAAAGTGTTTGGTGGAAATTTCATTTTCCAAATTCCGAACATTTGTAAGTGACATACATGAACTGGAATAATTTTATGTAAACATACTTGTACAGTTGTTATACTGTATAACCCATCTAAACTGGTCCACAAGATTTGGTCGTAGTTAGGTCCGGTTCAGGAGGGGGGTTGTACTGTATTTCAATTTGATAAAACACAAAATTGTGATAATATTTGGCTTATAAAAATGAACCTAGTACATTGAGATTCTATCCAACAAACTTATATGTACTTCAAACGGTGCTCGATAAAGTTTATAACTCTCCTGGAAAATTTCTTACATATTACAATATTTTTATTAACATTTATATAAGGTTTATGATTTTATATACTAGCAGTATTGAAAAATAATGTAACATTCAACCTGACTGTTTTATAGCTCTCCTGCCTGAGTCAGTCCAACAAATTTATGCATGTACAGTTAGTAAGAGAACGATTCTATTTGGACCCAGAGGCTGGAATGTAACAAGCTGGCTGGACAGGAGATTACAATCAACCTCATACAATCCTTTATAACACCTAACCACTCACTCTTTCATACTTTTTTTCATCTTTTAAACATATAAAACTTCTATAAATACTTCAAGTTACTGTCCTTAGCCACTTTAAAGTCAAGGTCCTTCAGCAATGTATGGACCTCCTAAGACCTTGCGAGTGACTCAAATTCATTAATAACTACAATTGATAACACTTCAAAATCATAAACAACATAAATCTAATTTATCCATTAAAGAATTTTTGTGAGACTTCACTACATTTCACGTGTAATCTTGCAAAATGTTAAGATTTCACCAAGGTGGATCACTTGGTCCACATTTATTCCATATCACTACAAGTAAGAAACTTCCCAGTGTACGAGATTATTTACTCATGTTGAGTATGTCAGTTCAGAACATTAGTTCAAGGTCAATTGTATGCTTTTTCTTACGTATCAGGAAAGGAAAATTTAAGGGCAGACTGGGATTCAAACAGAGAACCCTCTGAACTCAAGACGGACGCTCAAACAATTGAGCTATCTGGTCGACGATGATCCGCTTCACTTATTTCATTTTCTTTATTTTTTCCTTCATTTTTCACTGATGCATCATCAAGGATTAAATACCATACAATTAAAAATGTGCCATGCACATTAACACAGACAAATTCTTGCAAAAGAATAAGTGCCATGTTATTAAGTGTCAGGGGAGACAACTAATAAATAAATATCTAAGATCTAGCACTCGTCACATTTCAAAATGCTGTAGTTTGAGTAACTGCTTCTCACAAGACTACAATACGTATGAGACTTGCATTTATATAGGGCAACCAACCAGACCACATTATACTAATGGCATATAAATAAGTCAATAGGTCAAAGGACGCCGGAGTTCAAGTCTCTGGTACATTTATACACTTGATAAACAAACATAAGGTGTATGACCAGCTCATATTCCTGGTAACTTGGCCCTCTGTCTTTTACACAGTATCTCCAGATAGTACAGAGTTTATGATTGGTCTCACTGGAAGGGCAAGTCAGGACTCAGGATATTATGAAGATTCTGATTGGTTTATATGAGGAACCTCTCATCCACCAGGGTTTTCTTGGCCAAGTTCTTTTCCCCTCCACTGCGTCTTATTATAGCGATTATCTGTTAAAATGAAAAAATTTAAAATGAAACAAAACATATATAATTACATTCACGACCTGACAAAATTTCCAAGAAAACATAAGTAGGCTAAGATTAGTTCTAGTCATTTCAGTTACAGAAATATACAGTAAACTGTAAATGGCTGAAGTAAAATCTGATTCTGATTAATTTTGTATAATAATCCATTGTATTCACGGTAAATAATGTATGTGATAATTTCAAAAGAGGCCAATGGGCTTTAATGGTCATCTGACTATAAAGACCAATATGATTTTGTGTTGGTTATTACGAAGTTGTTTAATATTAACATATTTGACCCCTATGACCTTGTAATATACATATATATGACATAGCAGCCCATAATCCCAACATGCTACCAGCCTCATATCAGTGTCATGGGCCTTTAATTACTGAGAAATTGTTTGAAAAATGTTTGAAACAGTTGACCACTTTGACATTGAAAATGGGTCAAGGTCATACATTTGAACAATCCTGGTAACCCTTCATCTAAGCATCCTACAGGGCAAATATAGGCATCGGTTATTGAGAAGAAGCTTTTTGAAGATTTTAAGACATGTGACCCCTTGAAAATAGGTCAAAGGTCAGTCATTTGAACAAACCTGGTAGCCCTTCATCCCAGTATGCTGCTGCACTAATATCAATACCCTTTTCAGTTATTGAGAAGAAGTCATCATCACAGTGCCTTACCTGTATAGATATTTACCTGCGTGGTACCTGTTGCCTTGGAGATAGTGACTTACCTCTATGATGATATATGTGATGACACCAGCGAGAACAAAGTTGGTAGCGATGAGGTCGATGATACAGAAGAGAAGGGTATCAAAGAGCAGCAGGGTACCTTCATTACCGTAGAACAGACAGTTGTCGAAGGAATGGCCGTCGTCTAGGGAACAAAGAATATCGTCCAGTAATTTCTTTATACATGTATTTATTTTCCATTCAGTGACAACTTTTATTTAATTCTCATTATTTTCTATTTGAAAATTTTCCCATTTCAGTTCTATCTTCAATTTGTTTTATCTCAAATTCCCCTGCACAAATGAAAGTACTAGGCATATCAAAGAAAATTGTTTCCAATTCATCCGGGGTGAGAATTATTTGCTATATTTGAAATGTGGAGTAACTGAAGTATGCAAATATGAAATTTCAATTTTTTTCAAATGGTAAAGTTGATATAGCTTAAAGCTTAAAGCTTCACTATATATTAACATTGAATATTGGCCAGTTTGAGGCAAATAAGCTGATATCAACCTTCTTTTGAAAGCCCCAGCGTGCACCAAACAAATAAACATTTGACATGCTTAACCACTTCCAGTACTACAATCAGCAACACATATTCTCGCTTTGTTTCTAATCTTATCATGACCACAGTATGGTGATATGTATCGTATCATAATGTTAAGGTAAAGTTGCTGCCCTTGTATAATCAAAGAAATCCAAAGCATGATCAGAGAACTGTATAAAAGTTTTTTCTTTTCTCTTTTGGCAACAAACGTGAACAATGCCCAAAATAAGGAACATTCCCTGGGATTTAGTATTATTTAGATTCATTGCAAAAGGATGATGAAAAGTGATAACCCGCGACCCTTGGCTCTCTAGCCAGATGCTCTACCGGCTGAGGTAAAGGGGAAATTCCCTCACGCTTGTAAGGCAACCTTTTCAATAAACATCTTTAACACTATTTCCCCCCTTTTCTAAATCTCCAACCAAGGTTCTTGGGACTCCCTGCCAAGACTTCTCCTTCCTTGAAACAGGGAGGGTGAGCGGCACCAGTTTGTAATAAGTCAAGGAAAAGTGATAAAGATAGTGCCGTTGCTAGGGCTCGAACCCGCGACCCTTGACTCTCCAGCCTGATACTCTACCGACTCAGCTAAAGGGAAATTCCTTACAGCTCACACTTGTAAGGCAACCTAATTAATGACATGTTTTACACTAGTATGTACCATTGTAGAAGATGCCTTTCTCCGAGGCGTCAAAGAACTCTGTGTCCATAATACTCTCCAGCAACGTCTTATCCTTGACTACGTAATCCAGGTCCTTCAGAGACTGTAACGGAAACGATAGAATTGTTTTTTCCTTTTTACCTTGTAGATTGATATTATCATAGTTCAGATAGTCTGATGTTTTTCTCTTTTACCTATTTGGTGTAACATTTTGTAACTTTGACTAAAATGCTTTGCTATAAGTTAAGTTGGATAAACTATTATGATTTTTGTTATGTAAATAACATAACAAATTCAATTTAGTGTAAAAATTTGAACTTGACTTTGATTATTCGATTACAGGAAATAATGTCTCCTCAGATACTTTCATTTTCCATGTATATTACATTACAATAATTTGCCTGTATAACTAAGGGATTATGGGAAATTACAACTGCTCAGGTACTTTCATTTTACATATACAATACACTAAAATGATTTTCCTTTATAACTAAGGGATTATGGGAAATTATGTCTGCTCAGGTACTTTCATTTTACATGTGTATTACATTACAATGTATCACATTATATTCTTTGCCTTTTTAACTGTGGTATTACTATAAATAATATCTATCGAAAACAGACAATCGGTCAAATGTGATCTTCCTCCTCACTAGCCTGTCTTGTGGTCAACTACATTCAGATTTTTTTGTAAACAAGAGTTACTTCCAATTTTCGGAGGAATGTACGTCAATATCATTGTGACATTATTATTAGTTTGCTAAGAAAATGGGGTTTTCAGCCTGCAATTTCCCGAATATTCTCATTTATTTCCAAGCAATATAATGATGCCACAATTGAAATGACATATCTATACCTAACCCAAAAGGTATGAGACTTTTGTTCACGAAAAGAATGGCCAGTCAAGTCTATTCAAATCTCATAAAATTACAGAAACACAGCCTCTGTTCAGTTTTTCTCATCATCATACCTGCCAATTTGGTGTAATTTCCATGGGGAAGATTACACATGTACAAAATTGAAAGCATAAGCGATGTGTGTGTATGTACACCCAAAGGAAAAATAACACTTTTATATGGCTTCTTTTAAGCTGTTCTTTCAGATGAAATCGTCAGATCTTAGAAAATAGAAACAGTTAAACAAATTCATTGGTTGAAATTTAAAAATTTTAGGGTCCAAAATTGGGAGTCTCCCTGCTCAATAGAGAGGGTTGACAAGTATGCATCACAAATATTTTTACAAGTGACCGTTTCAAACTTACGTGATCAATGAATGCGGACAGGAACCTGTTGATAACTGCGTAAGCCTCCACCTGTTTTTCGTTGGCAGAATTCTTCCCTTTAGGAGCTCCGACAGCACCGGCGTTCTGAAAATAACAGGTTTGTCTATGCAAAATTTTGATCAAGAAAATGTTGAATGTACATGTCAGTTGTACACAATATTGACAAATAATAATTTGAGGTTCTTATATACCACTTTATCAAAACCTTAGTTTGTAGGTTGTCTCAACGCGGTTTACAAATTATTATCTGTGGTTATATAGGGCCTATTGCACTAGCCAATATTGTTCTCAACTCCATGGGGAGCATACAGCCTGTGCTGCCATTTCAGCAATCAGAGCTAGCATTCATCAATTCTACCACCACACAACCACAAACTCATTTACAGCTGAGTAGACTGGAACAAGTGGAGAAAAGTATCTTGATCATGCTGTGCCATGATTTGAACACACAAGACATTCGTCATAAGCCCAACTCCTCCCACTAAAAATTACAGATTACATAGCATTAAAACTTAAAACAAGGCACAATATTCTTGAACAACAAGTGTCAAATTGATAAAGGGCTGTAACTCTGTATAAAGTGGGCCAGGAGACCTGATCTCAGTATACAGTACTCCACCATCCCAAGAACGTATTATATAAAACAAAATGTACATATAGGTGATACAAGTAAGGGTTTCAATTAACCATGTTTTTTTTTTTTTTTGGGGGGGGGGGGTTGAATGACACAGGCACAAGCAAATGTACAATTTAGTGAATTTGAATTTTCAGTTCTTATGTTTTTTATTTCCCTTTGACAGTGTCAATAATTATCTACGCAAGTTCCATAAATATGTGGAATTGTACGTTCCACTTTCAGTGAAGTATAAACTTAAATTCAAAGCATTAATGTTGATAGAGAAGCTGACAAAGTCAATGGACCATGAAAGGTAGGCTGCATCCAGTATTTGATACATGGGTTGAAGGGTACTACCCAAGATACATCTTGGTCTAACACTTACACATTCTGTGACACTAACTTAAATCTTTCCAGCTTCCGTACCAGAAAGAGTCATTAAACTCACATCCAGAAATTTTTACAAAATGGCAGATTATCATGTGCATTTTTGGTGTGTTGTATTTTGTTACGGAAAAACTCAGATTATTGCTATCCCCTAGTGTTGTTGAGTAGATACTTTTAACAATGTATTCAAAGGTCCATTTGAGACTACAATGTATTGCAGATAGCTTATAAAATGTTGTTAACGCTAGTGAACATTTCCGCGAAATCTCACCATTAATCTGATGAAATATAGGTCAGCTGACCAAAAATGCAAGTTTTGACCAACCAAAATGACTGTTTCGGAAATTTCTGGCATCTTTTTCATGTCATTTTATTGGGTAATTGCATACGTCGTCTGCTAATTGCAAGTAATCAGCATTTAAATAACGTTAACATAGTGTGTCAACTATAGTTAACAGCGGGGAAGAGGGAGCACAGATATTTGTCGACTATAGTTGACAACAGTACGGAAAGAGTTTAATGCAAAAATGTTTACACCTTCACTGATAGGACACCAACACAGGAAACAGGAGTCCAACGTCCCATCAGTAAAGGTTGGAATAATATACATAAGTCTTGCTAGGTTTACTTCTGGGTGGTCAGCCAAAAACTGCAAAATTTCTTGCAGTGCAAAAATAATACAAGATTTGTGAATATTACCTCTAATGCTACAGGTAGCATGACTTGTTCGTACTTGAGGCGGAGTTTACGTGGCAGTGACATCATAAACGTCTGGTTATCAGTGTTGGGCACCAGGCCTCTCTGTCCACACAAATCTTCCTGTAAAACAAGGTTATAACCAAGGGTCAAGGTCATAAACTGATTAATAAGTAGGGTCATGGCTTCTACACAATATGTTTGATATTGTAACATCCTCAATCTCCATTGTGATGTATTAATTTCATAGTTGTCAATACTTGATTTGTGGTTCAAATACTATTTGAAATAATGCAATACAGCATAATTACTTTTAGCAAGATATAGATATAAATATTAATGAATTTTAAAGCAAACATTGTTACAGTCCTGTAACAAATATTGTTATTGATGACAAACTAACCTAAAGCCCTACTGGGATTTTTAAGTTTGTTATCAATAGCAATGTGTGTTATAGGACAATATCTATTAACAACTTTTGCTAAACGTTCATTGCTTAATTGAATACAGTAATACCGTAATTTCTCGCGTATAGTGCGCACTTTTTTAGGAAAAATCGAAAGTGTTGAGAAGGGGGTGCGCACTATACGCAAGAACAAGGAAAAACCTTGACTTGGTCGCGATCATGTATCGTTAATTTTTCGGAGATTTTCAGAATAACCTGAAATATCCTCGCGGTAGTTAACAGTTGATATTTTGTTACATAATTCCTGATTTGCATTATCTTTTTACAACCACGAAAAGTTGCAATTATAAAAGCCATAAATACGATAGGATCTGATAAATAAACTTGAGGAAAGTAGCCTGAACTTTCAGGTCGAGATTGGATCGCCGCTGCATTATCACAAGGCATATAGTGAAATATACCGAAGAATTAGATCGTTGTTAGCACTCTGTTGTTAAAAATGCTGTTCTTGTGTAAAATCATACTGTACAATTCAATCCTGACGGTAGAAATGTGTCAAGAACGACTTGGAAGTTCGCCGGTTTGTGTATTGCAAAGAGTGAAGGTCGCGTAATATTAATACCCGGCAGTAACAAACAGAGTCGCAAACAAGCGAGTTGAACTGGTAAAAATAACAGTTAGAGTTTGGAAAATGAACATTTAGGGACTCAAAAAAGTCCAATAAATATCCATGTTTTCTTTTCAAAGAAAAAATGCTGAAATCACAACGGGTTTGTGTTTTTTATATCAAACAAATTTGGCTGTATGTGGTCCTCGTCGGACCTGATTGAGTGACTGCTTTTAGTACACCCGTCAACCCAGTACACTGCCGACTCTATCGATGTCTAGACGCACAGACTCCACAATTGTTTATTTTATAGAAAACCTGGAAGATTAAGTCTAATGTAAGATTTAATTGAATAATTTATGAATGATATTGCCGTGAAAACATCGTTTATTTCAATCATCTGTATTGGGCCTGTGCCTTCGCTGGTGTTAACAGATCTTCACCGTTAACTCGTGGGAGGTGTCAATCAATGTCAAGTCTAATTAACGAGGCATTGTGTTATGTTTTCAAAGTTTCCTATTCAAAGGTGTTTGTTTATTTACCCTTTAATGGCGACTTACCTGGTTGGTGCTATCATTCCGACTTGACGTTTTTTTTTCACAAAAAAAAAAAATTTTTTTCCAAGATATTTTTTTTTTTTTAATTTTTGGACCCCAAATAGTACCTGCGCACTATACGCGAGTGCGCACTATACGCGGGAAATTACGGTATTTGTTTTTTTGGGGTTTAATTAAGATCAGTGACTTTTTAGAGGGTTTTAAAATATTGTGTTACAGGATTGGCCATTTTGTCACTAACAATAAATAAAAAAACAAACAAACCTCCTCTCTCTTCATCATATCAAACATCTCCCTCATGTTGGTGTCGGCGCGGCCGTGGACCGATCGTCCGTGGATGTAGTATCCAAACTGAGCGTGAGCCATAACAAACACACTGATATTACTCATGGAACACAGATCTACAAACTGTCGAATCGAGTCCTCCACGAACCGCTCGTAGATAAACGTAAAGAAAATCCACTGGACCACGCCTGTCGATAAAAGACATGTACGAGGATAAGACTCCACAAACATTCTCACATTTAAGGGTGTATCCTACCTTTCTAGGACATGTATCTAGTTATAAAAAGAGTTCCAGTCAAAAGAAAATTTAAAAAGTTATCTTTAATGTACGCTTTTTTGATCCGACTACCATGATGTATAACAAGAATTCATGTATCAGTTGTAGTTTAAGATCATCAAATAAAATCTTTAAAATAAAATCTAACCTAAATATTAAAGAAATTAATCAAAGGTAGTTTTTCCTCATTTCTTCATTCTTCATATTGAAAAATGGTCAATTTTACCTGATTGTACACAAAATTCAATCTTACCTACGATGAGATAGACTGCGCCTGCGATACCGTATCTGAACATTGTACTCATAGCGGCCATGTACTCTGAGGAATCCTTGATCACGCTGCCGTCAGGATCTTTTGTAGCCACGTTTTCAAATCCAACAACGTACAGGAAAAATACCACCGCGAAAATCTGAAAGATGTGGTTGACCTTCCTGGTGGTCTGAATTTCGTTCCACTCATTGGCTATGAAGTAGGTACGCCATATTGACACTGTGCCGGTAGGTTTCTTGGAATCCGTGACCTGTCCTCCGCCTCTGGGGCGCTCCCAGTCAACGAAGAAGACGTCAGCCGTGCATTGGATGACGATCAAGTGAACTATCTGTAGGGCTTTCAGTGCAAACGCTGAACCAAACAACGCCAGCCATTCCTCTTCGGCCAAGTCACGAAGGTGGAACAGGAACAAAACATCCTGGTCCTGAACGTACAATATTTCAAATGACTCCACAATATTTAATATATAATAAAACAGATACAGATTTTCAGTTGATTTAAACTTGTCAACAATCTTTACAAACACACAATATACTTATAGATAAAGCTGTACCAGAGAGGAATGATACCCCTGTTTATAACTGCTATAGAAAATTGCCCAAACACTTCGAGTTTGTTTGGTTTTTTTTTTTAAATCACTGTCACTTAAAATTTCACTCCTTGAAATGGATGATAGACTCTATAAGGATGCTTATTGCAAAAATCAGCACCGTAAGTAAAAATATTGAATGTTTGGCAAGCCTCCAAAGAAACAAGTTTAACAAGAGGCCCAATGGGCCTGCATCGCTCACCTTGTATCAATCTATTACTTGTAACCCTTAAGTCACCAAAAATCTATTACTGTAAGACATTCAGAAGAACATGTGAAGATTTTTAAACATACTGGACCCCTGTGACCTTGAATACAGGCCAATGTCGTTTTCATTCCCAAACCTTGCCAGGCTTCATCCAAGAACCTCTTAGTCAAATATCATGCCTCTAGGCCTTTTGGTTATAAGGAGAAGTTGTTTAAATGGAAAAGTTTAACACTGGACAGACGATGGCAGTCACTGCCCTATGGCACAAGTTCACTTGAATTGGCCTTCTGGGCAAGGTGAGTAAAAAACTTTGTTGCAGGGGTAAATTTATAAAGAACCCTTAAAATCTCCTAGTACAATGGACTCCACTTTATATCACCCCTGTTAATATCACATTCCTCTTAATATCATGTTTTTCCCATGCACCATTTTTCTCTCTTTATAATCTATGTAATTTTATTTGGTTAATATCATGTATTTTGAGGTAAATTCCTCTTAATATCATGTTTTTTTTAACCAATCACATAAAATATCCAGAACATGATGTCATTTACATTGATTTCAGATACAACTTGTACAAAATGTTGCATAGAAAATAAAAAATAACCCAAAAAATTGATTTTTAATTGAAATAAAGTTATCTTCATATATATATATGTACATTGAATAGCTTACTTTTAGTTATGGAGATTGGAAATGCACAAGATTTATTGGAAAAACATATTTCTCTTAATGTCACATTCCTGTTAATATCATGTTTTTATCTGACAAATGCAACATGATATAAAGAGGAGTGCACTGTATTTCAATAAAATTTACTTCATAAACACAAATAGGGAATATCTTTAAAATTTATATTTGAATAATTTCGAAATTATAAATGATTCTGGAAACACTCAATATGACATATGGTAGAAAGACTTAAACTTCAAATTAAAAACACGAGACACACTGCATCATACTGACCTTGAAAAAGACGAGGAAGTAAAATGCGATACCAAATGAGATGATGAAGAAGACATTTGCAAGAGAGCCAGCTGCAAAGAACATAAAATTGAGGATTGTTCCAAAGTCGATCGCCAGTTTGCCGGCACGTTTGGACCATACCCAGGCCCTGTACCCTGCGTACAGTACACCAAGAGTCGAAAGGGTTCCTGTTGCGATCTGGAAGTCTCGTCGGAACTTGATCTGGGACATCCAGTAGGTGACTGTAAATGTTGGCTGTGAACGTTAATGAGAAACACGTAAATTACAAACTTTGTGGGACAATTGAGGAAAATTCGGAATATCAAGACTTTAAAGTATGGATATCAAACTTTGAAAATCTTTGAAATCTGCATAAGATGACAAATCATTGTTAAATTACAGAACATAAATGCAAAACATTTTTAATTTGTGAGAAGTCTACAAATACTGGATTGTATCTACTAGTGTTTAATAAATCAAGTTTGAAGCATTTGTTCACTGTAATTCGCATTTTTAAGTGAAAGTATTCCAATGTCCTTATTTCAATTTGATTAATAATAAATAAATTATCATAAATTGGAAGTTTCAACATTTTTCATATCAGGCCTTGACTGTACTTTTGAAAAGCAAGAATTTCTACGTAAAAAGTTTCAATTATAAATGGAATTCAGTAGTGTTATACTAATGTACAAGCAAAAAATTCAGACTTTCTGGTAAGTCTGACAAAATGAAAATATGAATTGTCGAAGTTGAATTTAAAGAAGTATATAACCTACTGAGAAATGACCAATTATACATTTATCAGGATAATTTCATTTGCTGGAAATAAACACAGATTCTTCGGATCAAATTGAAAGATTTTAACAAGAGTGGTAAACCAAGACTTACAGAAATGGTAGCCCCTTCGTTGGCGCTCGTCAGCGACACCTGATCATACTCGATGTTGAAATAAGGCGGGTATATAGTGCCGTCACCAGTCTCCGTCAGCCGAACAATTATCTCGATACTCTTCACATAGCGTACATACTCGGGCGGAGACACTGCCAAAGATAATGTTACACTCCATCGTCAAACAATGTAGTCATAAACAACCAACTTAAAATTTTTAACCCTTTACTTTCAAAAGGATTTTAATCATTTAGCTACCAATATTATTGATTTGACAATTTTTTTAACTCAATGAAAATCCAGAAAAAGTCAGCTTGACTTAACTGGCTTCTATATACTTAGCAGCACATTCGTAATACAGTTGATTCCACTTTATATCATCCCTGTTAACATCACATTCCTCTTTATATCATGTTTTTGTCAAGCACCATTTTTCTCTCTATATAATCTATGTAATTTTATTTGGTTAATATCATGTATTTTGAGGTGAATTCCTCTTAATATCATGGTTTTTTTTAACCAATCACTTAAAATATCCAGAAAATGATGTCTTTTCCATTGATTTCAGATACAACTTGTACAAAATGTTGCATAGAAAACAAAAAATAACCCCAAAATTGATTTTAAATTGAAATAATGTTATCTTTATATTGAAACATCTTCATATGTACATTGAATAGCTTACTTTTAGTTATGGAGATTGGAAATGCACTAGATTTAGTGAAAAAACATGTTTCTCTTAATGTCACATTCCTGTTAATATCATGTTTTTGTCTGACAAATGCAACATGATATAAAGAGGAGTGTACTGTATACCTTCTTTCCATATTCATGTACTGTATTGCTTTTCAATTCCACAGAGCTAATATTTTGTGTTTTTCCTGATAAGAACTTGTTCATGGGGATTTAATTTTGCTACGTTAAATTATCACTCTCACAATTAAATGACTGGCCCTATCTTTAAAACACTTTGTGAAAATGACATAAATGTGATATTGAACTGTTTATGGTTCCATAGTAAATTGGGTCAACAGATGTTTTCTGTCTGTGAATACATAACCACTGAGACACCAATCAATTTACAATTTATTTTCATGGGTCCTTTTTGTACATATTGCCAAAAATGATGGGTCCCACAATGTTAATTGAAGCATTTCCAGAATTTCTATGAGTCCTTTCATAATTTTATGAGTACTGGACTCGGGACTCGCACGTAGATTGATCACTGCTGAGAACATCACTTCAGTATACTAATTTGCAATCCCACGACATTTCAGTACTCAGCTAACTATATCTCGCACTTTATATATATTAAATCGCTACCTGGTCCTGAAGCCACGTTGTCCACCATGAAGAATCGCCTGACCAGCTGCCAGTCCTGGGCATCGCTTCCTGAAATACATTAATCAGGTTTACTTAAGGCCATATGTCACCTTATTCAAAACTTTCACAGGTAACTTAAGGCCATATGTCACCTTATTCAAAACTTTTAACTTAAGGCCATATGTCACCTTACTAAAAACTTTTAACTTAAGGCCATATGTCACCTTATTCAAAACTTTTTAACTTAAGCCATATGTTACCTTACTCAAAACGTTTAACTTAAGGCCATATGTCACCTTATTCAAAACTTTCACGGGTAACTTAAGGCCATATGTCACCTTATTCAAAACTTTTAACTTAAGGCCATATTTCACCTTATTCAAAATGTTTAACTTAAGGCCATATGTCACCTTATTCAAAACTTTTAACTTAAGGCCATATTTCACCTTATTCAAAATGTTTAACTTAAGGCCATATGTCACCTTACTCAAAACTTTTAACTTAAGGCCATATTTCACCTTATTCAAAATGTTTAACTTAAGGCCATATGTCACCTTACTCAAAACTTTTAACTTAAGATTTCCACAATATACTCCATATTCTTTGTGAGCGGTAGCGTTGACAGGATTTATTTAATGACTCTCATCTGTATGGTACACAGACATGTAACCATTGATAACATTCACACAATTTTATATGCAGAAGAACTGGACTGGGTCGAGTGTTTGTCTACAGCTTGAAGAGTTCCAGTTGAAACCTGGTATGGCCTTATGTTTTCTTCCGTTTCATTACATTTGGTACATGCAAACAACCGTTGTTTCAAATACATGTGCTAAGTGAAGCTTGTCAAGGAGATATCTAAAACTGTGTTAATCTGTTGTCTTTAGAGTCAAAGGCTTAGAAAAAGTTGGGAGAAATGCAACAGATCTGGATTATAACCTTTAGCCAGTTGAGTTAAAAGCTAACAAGTTGTTTAAAAAAAAGTTCAAGTCGCAACTGAGTCACAATCAATCTAAATAAAATTTATAATAACTTGCTATTTATTGTTGTGATATAAAGATGTGAAAGACCGAATTACGGAGATAGAAACTAAATGTTGTATTTCTAAATGTTTATAATGCATGACATATATTATTATCTATGAATGAAAATCTTCCCAGGCCCCCACTCCCTTCAAAATATAGTGGTACCAGAATGTCAGACACTTTAATCACTTGACTACAGCTGTACTTATAGTTAAAGAACTGCATAATACAATATCCTTTCACTGTAAATATTTTGAGAAATTCCAGTTGGCCACAGAGGGGACTACAATAAGTATTAGCGACACTCGTGTCCTACCTGTGTTGACGGTGCTGCCACTGCTGACGTAGTTCAGTATCCTCAGCGGAGTTCTGTACATCTGTTCGCCACCATTCTTAGTAAACTTCAGATCTAAATATTTGTCAAGGACACTGACATGTTGGGTTGGGGTTAGCGCACATCATAATTTGTGAATACACCACAGCTTTGATTGCAAACTTTTGTAATTAAGTTTGAAAGAAGTACACAATCGATGATTAATTTTTTAAGCTAAATACCAAAACAAAGTGAGAACAGTACTGTCACGTTAATGAACATGAGTACAGTAGGTTTTGTTTTTTTATAATGAATGGTTATCAAGCAATACTTACATTTCTAGTGAACTTGGACTCAATATACCTACCAAAATGTTTGAAGGTTATTTTTCGATAAACTTTCCAGTTGGCGTATAAATACATCAGTAAAGTAGTGCGGGAATTAATCCCTTTTTCCAAACTGTTTACAACGTGGGTTTTGTTTCAGTTTTCAGATCAAATAACCTTGTTTGTGTTGTACCGTTTTCTAGTTGTTTTCAATACGGAAACAGCTATGAACTTCATCAGAATGACGTCACAAAGTGAATGATGACGTCACACGTCTTGGCGCCTTCCGCTGCATAGACTTGCACAAGTCCAACGTTTTAGAAATAACCATAGAATACCAAAATCAACCTGAACGTAAATATAAGGATTAAATCCTGTTTTGTTGAGGTTTATGGGGTATAAACCTCAATGGGTCTAGAGACAAATTTGATATGAACTGCTTCGCAGTTCATTAAATTTGTCTCAAGACCCATTGAGGTTTATACCCCATAAACCTCAACAGAACAGGGTTCAATCCTTAAATGTTTATGTGTAACTACCAATCATATAGCATAATCATCAAAATCATAATGACTTTTCAAACCATGCTTAATTTCAACTACAGGTGCTGGACACATAAATATGTAATGTATACTACTATATATACATAACATCTTTATATGTCCAGCACCTGTGACTTCAACAATATGTACTTGATAATCAGAATTATAAAGTGCACACAGATCAATATCTCATTATAACTGATCCTTAGGCCTAATAATAGTACTGACTTTCTACAGAATGCTTGGGTGGTGCAGTGGATAGTGCACTTGCCTTTTACCAAGGCAGCTGGGGTCCGATTTTCCGATCTGACATGAAAAGGTTTGGGGTAACCTGCCGACCACATGGGTTTTCTCCAGGTACTCCGGTTTCCTCCCACAATAAGACCCTATGCACTCTAACATCCGGGCCAACAAGAGTGATTAATATAAGATAGATAACTTGTTTTATAATTGTTGTAAAATAAATAAAGTTTATATTTATATTTTCTATGGAATAGTGTCAAAAATAAAGTGTGAGAAATGTATACTCAATGTGTTTAGTTTTCAGCCCTACTGGACAACACTTATAGCAACGTCCCATCCTCGACGTAAATCATATCTTGTCGAGGTGAAACGGAATGAGAAGTCTACGAAAGGATACACATGTCGTAGAACTCCATTGGGTATTTAGTCTGATCCCACAGGTCAATGGCCGGAATAGAACACTGCAAGTACACAGGGAAAATTACAAATATATCATAGTGTTATTTCTATAATCATCTATAATTGTTATAAGCATACTAAACAAATATTGCATGGAACTGAGGGCAAAATTGGAGTTTTGGACTGGTCAGTCACCCAAATATATGTATATGGACTGAAGCGAAGTCCTAACTTATAACGTACCAACTGTGAGTAATAAGTACTGACAGTCCTTACTTAATTAAAACCTACCAACTGTGAGTAGTAAGTCTGACAGTCCTAACTTAAAACCTACCGACTGTGAGTAGTAAGTCCGACAGTCCTAACTTAAAACCTACCGACTGTGAGTAATAAGTTCCGAAGGTGTAGGCAGCGTCCAGTTTCTTCGTGGTGTCGGTACACAGCTGTAAGAGGCCGTTGGTGACGGGTGATATGCCGAGGAACTTGCCGTCGATACTGAAGCGAGCCACCTGGAAGTTGAGGTAGGACACGGGGTTGAACGTGTAGACTGTCGTCTGTGAAGTGTCCTCCAGTATTCTGTCACCGTTCCCTTCCTCGTAGTACAGCATGGGCAGACTCTCAGGCCTGATTATCAACCAATCAGAATCAATATATAGTAAAATCAACAACCAATCAGAATCAATATATATTAAATTCATCAACCAGTCAGAAGCATCAACCAATCAGAATCAACAGCCGAACAAAACCCAACTGATACCTACGTGGCTGTAACTGATATGTACGCGGCTGTTACTGATACCTACGTGGCTGTAACTGATATGTACATGGCTTTCACTGATACCTATTTGGCTGTAACTGATACCTATGTGGCTGTAACTGATATGAACTTGGTTGTAACTGATATGTAAATGTCTGTAACTGATACCTATGTGGCTGTAACTGATACGTATGTGGATGACTGATACCAAAGGGCTGCAACTGATACCTATGTGGTTGTAACTGATATGTACATGGCTGTAACTGATACCTATGTGGCTGTAACTGATACCAATGTGGCTGTAACCGATACCTACATGGCTGTAACTGATACCTACGTTGCAGCCTCAATCTCCTTGTACATGTTACAGGCTCGGTTGGCGTTTTCCCCATCAAACTCGTACCAGGTCAGTACACACAGGTTACTTAGGATGGTACACGCTGTAGAGTTCTGTTTTAACTGAAACCATAACACAAAAATACTCACAACAATATTCTTTATGCTCAAATTTATGTCTCCATTAAATAGTGTAGTTTGTTTATTTTAGAAAACAAAATATTCACTCCACAAATATATACAAGGTTGCTATCTGTTGTTCTATAATTCTTTCTAAAGTACCATTACATCTGATAGCAGTGAACAAGGCCGTTGGTCTTTTTAGGATAAAATCAACCATTCCTTGTTTGCATCATTCTAAAATCAAAGTAAATAACTGTATTGAAAACACAAGGAACGGTTGGAACTTTCAGAAAATATTTCTCCAGTATTTCTCCAATTCCTCTAGATATATTTGACAGTTATTTCAATTTCAACTTCATGTCTGCTAGGACTGTATTGTATAACACTTGTTTGAGTTATGATATACGATACCTGACACATGGTGTAAGCCGCCTCCAAGTTATCAGTCAAATACATGGATGCCACATCACCGCTCTGTTCAACAAAACAAAATACTCTAGAAACTGTGACATACCAAAATAGATGTATCCCAACAAACAGACTTGGAAAAACTTTGAAATTACAATGCAGAACATCATTTTCTGACATATGTACAGATTTGAATAATGTATATATTATAAACTTTTCGACAGGCATTAACCCACTTGCCGAAAAATGCAAGACATTTGTAAAATCATTTTCTACCCGCAATTTCAGAAATCTGTTAAATTCAAAACCTGATTAATTGATACATTTATACTGACTGATAGGGGCACATTATAATCAGGAGTGACAGTTATACTTACTGATAGGGACACATTATAATCAGGAGTGACAGTTATACTTACTGATAGGGGCACATTATAATCAGGAGCGACAGTTATACTTACTGATAGGAGCACATTGTAATCAGGAGTGACAGTTATACTTACTGATAGGGGCACATTGTAATCAGGAGAGACAGTTGTACTTACTGATAGGGGCACATTATAATCAGGAGAGACAGTTATACTTACTGATAGGGGCACATTGTAATCAGGAGTGAGTTATACTTACTGATAGGAGCACATTGTAATCAGGAGTGACAGTTATACTTACTGATTGGGGCACATTATAATCAGGAGTGACAGTTATACTTACTGATAGGGGCACATTGTAATCAGGAGTGACAGTTATACTTACTGATAGGGGCACATTATACTCAGGAGTGACAGTTATACTTACTGATAGGGGCACATTGTAATCAGGAGTGACAGTTATACTTACTGATAGGAGCACATTGTAATCAGGAGTGACAGTTATACTTACTGATAGGGACACATTATAATCAGGAGTGACAGTTATACTTACTGATAAGGGCACATTGTTATCAGGAGTGGCAGTTATACTTACTGATAGGGGCACATTGTTATCAGGAGTGACAGTTATACTTACTGATAGGGGCACATTGTAATCAGGAGTGACAGTTTTACTTACTGATAGGGGCACATTATAATCAGGAGTGACAGTTATACTTACTGATAGGGGCACATTGTAATCAGGAGTGACAGTTATACTTACTGATAAGGGCACATTGTAATCAGGAGTGACAGTTATACTTACTGATAGGGACACATTGTAATCAGGAGTGGCAGTTATACTTACTCATAGGGGCACATTATAATCAGGAGTGACAGTTATACTTACTGATAGGGGCACATTGTAATCAGGAGTGGCAGTTATACTTACTGATAGGGGCACATTGTAATCAGGAGTGGCAGTTATACTTACTGATAGGGGCACATTGTAATCAGGAGTGGCAGTTATACTTACTGATAGGGGCACATTTTAATCAGGAGTGACAGTTATACTTACTCATAGGGGCACATTATAATCAGGAGTGGCAGTTATACTTACTCATAGGGGCACATTATAATCAGGAGTGACAGTTATACTTACTCATAGGGGCACATTATAATCAGGAGTGGCAGTTATACTTACTGATAGGGGCACATTTTAATCAGGAGTGGCAGTTATACTTACTCATAGGGGCACATTATAATCAGGAGTGACAGTTATACTTACTGATAGGGGCACATTGTAATCAGGAGTGGCAGTTATACTTACTGATAGGGGCACATTGTAATCAGGAGTGGCAGTTATACTTACTGATAGGGGCACATTGTAATCAGGAGTGGCAGTTATACTTACTGATAGGGGCACATTTTAATCAGGAGTGACAGTTATACTTACTGATAGGGGCACATTGTAATCAGGAGTGACAGTTATACTTACTGATAGGAGCACATTGTAATCAGGAGTGACAGTTATACTTACTGATAGGGACACATTATAATCAGGAGTGACAGTTATACTTACTGATAAGGGCACATTGTTATCAGGAGTGGCAGTTATACTTACTGATAGGGGCACATTGTTATCAGGAGTGACAGTTATACTTACTGATAGGGGCACATTGTAATCAGGAGTGACAGTTTTACTTACTGATAGGGGCACATTATAATCAGGAGTGACAGTTATACTTACTGATAGGGGCACATTGTAATCAGGAGTGACAGTTATACTTACTGATAAGGGCACATTGTAATCAGGAGTGACAGTTATACTTACTGATAGGGACACATTGTAATCAGGAGTGGCAGTTATACTTACTCATAGGGGCACATTATAATCAGGAGTGACAGTTATACTTACTGATAGGGGCACATTGTAATCAGGAGTGGCAGTTATACTTACTGATAGGGGCACATTGTAATCAGGAGTGGCAGTTATACTTACTGATAGGGGCACATTGTAATCAGGAGTGGCAGTTATACTTACTGATAGGGGCACATTTTAATCAGGAGTGACAGTTATACTTACTCATAGGGGCACATTATAATCAGGAGTGGCAGTTATACTTACTCATAGGGGCACATTATAATCAGGAGTGACAGTTATACTTACTCATAGGGGCACATTATAATCAGGAGTGGCAGTTATACTTACTGATAGGGGCACATTTTAATCAGGAGTGGCAGTTATACTTACTCATAGGGGCACATTATAATCAGGAGTGACAGTTATACTTACTGATAGGGGCACATTGTAATCAGGAGTGGCAGTTATACTTACTGATAGGGGCACATTGTAATCAGGAGTGGCAGTTATACTTACTGATAGGGGCACATTGTAATCAGGAGTGGCAGTTATACTTACTGATAGGGGCACATTTTAATCAGGAGTGACAGTTATACTTACTGATAGGGGCACATTGTAATCAGGAGTGACAGTTATACTTACTGATAGGGGCACATTGTAATCAGGAGTGACAGTTATACAGTTATACTTACTGATAGGGGCACATTATAATCAGGAGTGACAGTTATACTTACTGATAGGGACACATTATTATCAGGAGAGACAGTTATACTTACTGATAGGGGCACATTGTAATCAGGAGTGACAGTTATACAGTTATACTTACTGATAGGGGCACATTATAATCAGGAGTGACAGTTATACAGTTATACTTACTGATAGGGGCACATTATAATCAGGAGTGACAGTTATACAGTTATACTTACTGATAGGGGCACATTATAATCAGGAGTGACAGTTATACAGTTATACTTACTGATAGGGGCACATTATAATCAGGAGTGACAGTTATACAGTTATACTTACTGATAGGGGCACATTATAATCAGGAGTGACAGTTATACAGTTATACTTACTGATAGGGGCACATTATAATCAGGAGTGACAGTTATACTTACTGATAGGGGCACATTGTAATCAGGAGTGGCAGTCGAGGCAAAGCACAGCCCTCCTTTCTGTAAAAAAAATAACATTTCTCATACATTCATGCCTTTACTTTACCCTGCATACAGTTATTTATTTGGTTAAAATAATTCTAAGACAAATCAAGTCATGTTTTAACACTGTAGACACCTACGTAGAACATACAAATCAGAGGTTAAGAATAGTTTCTATTTGTAATTAACAAGACTTAAGGCTATATGCTACACTGTTCCCTTATTCTATGTTTTGTTTTAATTACTTCCCTTTACACTCGAGAACCACTCCAGCTGTTTCAATGATTCCACATTATCGTTCATATACCCATAAATCAAATATTTCGTTGAAGACAATACCAACTCCAAATTCTAACCAAATTATAGTTTATTAAAGTATATCTGAAATTGGAAAATTTGGAAAGGCCACTTCAATTCATGGATGACCAATCCCACTAGTCAAATATCCAGGCTAGATATTTTTCTAAACCTGTCTACAGAAAACACTCTTATTATAATTTAAAATACTGTAAGCTTTAGGTAATTCAAAAGGTTTCTCAAGAATGTATTTAACAGTAAATGTTCTTATTTTCTTTGAGGAATAAAATACTGTTGAAAATTATTTGTACGAATTTGATTTCAATACAACTGTATCATTATATAAAACTGAAAGTAACTGAACACAAGGCATTACAGATGCTACTAATACCTTTGCTCTTCAACGTTAAAAATACAAAGTGAAAAGGGAAATGTTGAGTGATTAGCTAAGACATTTTTTCAGAGTCGGTATGCATCCAGGATAAATGTTATTTTAATGATGATGCAGAAGTTCTATTTATAGTAACAGTGACCTAGTTTTTTACCATAAAAAAATTTGAGAAATGTGAACTCGTACAAGTGATGATGTTTGTGAACACATGTGTTAAGTTTCATGCCAATCGGCTGAGAAATGCAGTCTGTAGAGCGGTGACAAACTCATCCGGGATATTATAAGTGAGGAAAACTAATACTAAAGCATGCCAAGCAAAAGAATACAGATCAATGTGCGCTGATGATTACAATGAGGCTCTGCTGCTGGAAAGAAATGTTTTTTCACCTGATTTGCCGTGGGACACTGGCAATCTGTCAGAGACGGATCTAGTGACAGGTAGGCAGTACACCGCTCACATCTGCAACAACAATACAGAATGTGGCTCTGAGGCATCATGTTCTCAAAGAAACATGCATATGTGTATTTCCTCCATCTGCTATACAATTAAAACATTTATAACAACAGCAAAACAATATATTATTATCAAACACCAGCTGATCGAAAGTATGTTTAGTAAATAAAGTTAAATACATGTATCTAACAAAGCTGTAAAACTTTATGCATAAAATTGTGATTCTTCTCAATTTACTGTGTTTGAATTTGTGGCTTTTTATCGCATTATAATTGTTATCAATATTTGCAGGATAATGATTTTGAGTTGTCATTTATATTTTTGAGCTGTTATCTATGTTTTCAAGCTTCCACCAATATAATGAGTTTTCAAAAGTACTTTTTGGTTAATGTTACATTTCAGTTGATATTGTCATCAATACTTTAAAAATTGGCACCAGTACTTTTGTGTTGTCATCAATTTTGATTTATCCAGATACCATAAATATTTTTCAGATTTCAACAACATTTTCCAGTTGTCATCAACATTTTCCAGTTGTCAACAACATTTTCCAGTTGTCATCAACATTTTCTAGTTGTCATCAACATTTTCCAGTTGTCAACAACATTTTCCAGTTGTCATCAACATTTTCCAGTTGTCATCAACATTTTCTAGTTGTCATCAACATTTTCCAGTTGTCAACAACATTTTCCAGTTGTCATCAACATTTTCTAGTTGTCATCAACATTTTCTAGTTGTCATAAATATTTTCCAGATATCAACAACATTTAACAGATGTCATCAACATTTTCTCAGCTGTTGTCAATACTTTAAGTTGTCATCAGTATAATGTACCTGTTGTCAACACGGAAGGTTGAGTCTGTACACGTCCTACATTCATGTCCAGCTACGACAATCGAACCGTTGATTTCACGCTCCACTAAACAAACACACAAGTGCAAGATTACCACCCAGAAAATAGGAGATTACCATCTAGAAAATATTACATAAATGTACTATAACTTACTTGGTAGTTAAATTGTTAAATATTTCACTTTATATTGAAAACATGATGTATGTCGATTATTGGCAAGTGATACCAGTATACTTTTGATTTCACGCTCCACTAAAACACACAAGTACAACATTACCACCTAGAAAAATATGACATTAATGTACTAAAACTTACTTGGAAGTTAAATTTCTAAATAATTCCTAATTTGATTGAAAACAATATAAATGTTAATTATTGGCAAGTGATATACTTCTTGGTCCAATTTTATTTGAGGCTCAATTTTTGCTCCATTCCTCACTGTCAGGTTTTCCTGACAACTTTCATTTGTTCAAATTGATATTCCAAAATCAAAAATAAAAGAAAATCATATATTTACATATGTTTCAGGTAACATTGTACAAAGAAGTCAGATTTTATTCCCAATAAAGTGTGAGCAAATAAACCAATACATTACCTGGCAGGTCCGGACAGGCATTACACCGTGAAGTGGCGATGTTAAACGCAGCGTCTGAGGGACAACTGACACACCGCCAGCCGTCCTGGGACCTCGCCTGGATCAACAAACACAGCATTTGATTAGTCTATACCTGTCCATTCATTTTTTCTGTTTAATTGTTTTCAAAAGCATGCAAATAACTTCATTTTTTTCTACAAATTTTCAATCCTGAAATCTCCACTTCAAACCAAACATTTGAACTCACTAAGATAAGTAAAAAATTTCCCCCATTGCCAGAAACCACTGGGACAATGCTCTAATGTTCCTATTCTGTGGGCTAGAACTGACAGAAAATCTTGTTTTCTTACTAAAAATAGTAGTCAATCATATCAATTTGTTTATCTGTGGCTAGATCCGCCCGGATAACCCGTCTGTAGCTATACAATACAAATCAACAAGGCAGTGGCATTGCCTGCTAATTCGGGAAAACAATATTCTCGGTCTATTCTAGTACACAGAATACAAAAGTCAGAGCAGTGTCCCACACTAGGCTGTGGGTTTTTGATGATAGGTTTTTTCAAGGTCCAGTCGACTTTAAGATAACAAAGTTCAACTGTATAAATATTTCTCAAATTTTGGTCCAGCTGTATCTCAGTACAGAGGACTGGGGAAGCTTTTTAGTAACATTGGCCATGGGTTTAGATATTATCAATTTTTTGAAATACCTAAACATTTTGTTTTATGGCCAGCCTACAGGGTTGTTAATTACATGTATATTCTTCCTTTAAATAAACAAACTTTATTTATATTTATATTACAACAATTACAAAACAAAAACTTATTTTAATGATTCTTTAAGATTATTGGCCTGGATATTAGCATGTGAGAGGTCTTATTGCGGGAGGAAACTAGAGCTTCTGGAAAAATCTACGGTGTCAGGCAGCTGGTGCTTTTTACCTCCTATCAGCGGATCGAACGCAGGCCGCCTTGGTGAAGGGCAAGTGCGCTATTCACCGCACCACCTGACCAATTTATGATATAATTTGATTTCCAAGAAACCAAAGATGTTTCAAGAGACATAATTATGTATTGCCTTTATATATATCTATGTATGAGTAAATAATGACTGCTTGGAGGGAAGATTTAAACTGCTTCAACAAATTGAATCTTCCCTTCTTCTCCATGGGGTCGTCATCTTCTATATAATAGTATACATTAATTAATATTATAAACTTGAATTTCTTAATCCATACAGAAGAAATTCACTAAGTACATGTATATGTGTTTCCTTATATATGCCAACAAATAATTTATTACATTTTCACCAGTGAAATATCAGAAAATATCAGCTTGATAAAACTTATATCATCACTGCTTATATCATCACTAGTCTAGTGATGATACAAGTTTCGGTTCGATATCATTGTGCACTATTTTGTGTACTTTTTTTTTATTATTCTTTAAATATAACTAAATCATATAAAATAAGGAAATTAAAAACTTTTTAAGTATTTTTCAAATTAATAGATATCTTATGGATTTTTTTAATATGTTTTTGTATTTTTACCAAATTTTGAACAAAAAATAGATCTTCATCCTGTGGGGTATTAATATTCTATAAGTCTTAGGAACTACATCCCGATCCGTTGTAACCGAAAATTTTAAAAATGAAGTCAGACTTTTGGGAATTTCGAAAATGAAATAAAAAGAAAATTCAATGGTTTCCGAATAAATATCAAATATATTTCACTCGTATGGCAGATTTTAAACATATTTTCACTATATTTTTCAAATATGGCAGATTTTAAATATATTTCCACGAGTGCGTCGCACTCCTGAAAATATAAAAAAAAAAATCGTCCATACTCGTGAAATATATTTGATACTTAACGGGAAACCATCATTGAATAGCCTCTATTTATCTACCAACAAGAAACTGGAAGCCACATTCTCTGTTTATAAAATCAACGTTACTGTTTAGGACAATTAAGTATTATAATATGGATTGATGATACCAGAGGACTGTAATATTTGTTAAACATTTGAATTTTTAAAAAAGGGTCATGGTACCTGGTTATTGGGGCATTTTTCACACTGCACATTTTCTCCTCCAAAGTTTGTGATATATTTGTATCCATCTTTGCACACACAGTTCAATTCTGCAATAAAATAACAATTTTATTACATTGATATAATTAATTACAATCATGATAAAAACTGGGTAATCTGTGATGATTTCAACCATGGAATAATAAGATTATCGAAGTCTGTGCTTCAATTAACAAAAAAAGTTTTTCAATGAGCGAATGTTATACTTTTTGAGGAATTGTGGATTTAAAGTTCATAAACTGTATCCCGTTATGAATGGAACACATGCATCGAGACGTGAATTAAAAAAGAAATTGTTTGATTGAATAATAAAATATTAGTCCTTGACAGTTTTTAAAATTTCTTCAAACAAATTTCGCCTGTGTTATTAATGAAGTTAAAATTAAACATCACAGACAGTGCTATAATAATCGTGATTCAAAAACTGTCAAGTTTTTTTTAAAAATAAATTCATTCAAATATATAGCTAGGATTATATATATTAATTTATTAGCAATATGTGTTTACTTGACAGTAATCAGTAAGTGATATAAAAACGAGAACATTTTGCAAAAATATGGCATACGGTACTAATGTATTTCATATCTCTCTGGTAATGAAAACAGAATCCATCAAAAATAAACGTTATATTGGGGCATTTACGTTATGATATCACGGAGTTAGATTAGATCTAAGTCCGTGATGATATAGATCCATTTTCTAGTCAAGTGATTCCTATTATAATTAGGATATATGACTCGTGACAAAAAAATGAGGAAGAAAAATACTCAATCTTATTTGTTACTTTTGAAATGAATAAATGTTTTCACTACAACCATATTCCAGTCTTAGAAGTTCAAGTCCAGACTGGTAAATACTTACGGTCCGAACTGACTGTTGTGTTCTGCGGACAGAGTTTACATTTCAAATCTAATTTATCAAAAAATTGAGTTGTATTGCAACTGGCTGGTGTCTCATACGGAATAAATTCAGTTTGTGCTCGTATGTATTCGTAATTTACACTAAAAATTAGCGACACAATCAACAATGTGACCGCCATTATTGTTGATACTATTTCGCTAGGTGGGGCACATGCTTGATTGCAAGGGAACTTGATCGGGTTATAACCAAAGCTTTTTCTGACAGAGACATTTTAATTCTACGAGGTGAATGTGCTTATTATCTAAAATTTTCTTTAAAAATATGTATATACTTTCACATCGGTATTAAAACCTAAGCATACATATTTCAAAATTCAAAGTATTTTAAATTACGACACTGTAAATAAATATGTATGATACAAGATCTAGAGCTATCCCGCACTCAATATCAACGAGGCTCGGCCATTTTTGGCGAACAAAAGATGTTTTCACCTGAGAAAGAAGACATTTGATTACATTCTAAGAAGTTAGTTATCGATATTGACAGGAGACGACCAAAGGTACGACAAGTTAGATTGTTTATGAGATGGCATATTCACTAGACGTGGTGAATTTGAAAGGCGAATAGCTGATAAAAAAGGCATCAAACGCGTGGCTTGAAAAGCCAGGAAACCGGCGATTGCATTAATTTATTTAAAGAGCATTACGTTTATGTTTTACGCGATGCATTTAATTTTCGTTAACTTGATTATAAGTTAAAATCGTCCGATTTTGCTTCACAAAAATACACTCCTACAAGGCATCACAAATGTGCAAAATATGTTGAGAAAAATACAGCCGCTAGGTGTCGCTTCAAACGCTTGTGTATTCGCATCGTGTATTCCGCCATTTTTCGGGTGTTCCCATGTCATAAGCAGGCAACTGCGTCCTAAAATGAATCAGGACTCTTGTTAATATACAGTTGTAAAATACTAGGTCAGGGCAATATATCGACAATTGATATGGACTCAATTATTTAAGTAGTTACGTTACTGACATGGAATCAAATTTATCACTAAATACAAATTTATCACCTTCCAGTCATACAGTACTTGGTTAAATGCTAATTGATAAATGAGTTTAAGAAGCATGAAGATGTAGTAAACTCCTTGTTGATTTGTTAAGCTTTGGCAGTATTCATGTTGAATCACAGATGTAAAGCTGTATTCTTAAAATTATTTCTTTGAAGTCTTTAATTCACTAAAATAATGTAACTTTCTACTTAGGATTAACCAACCCTAACCCTAAAAGTAAAAAAAAAAAGTCAATTGGACCAAGACGTACATGTTTCCCAGTGTATTCTAATAGTAAAAGTTCAGGTTAAGCGACCTGCAGAAAAAAATATAAGTGATCGAAATCCTTGACTTTCTAATTATGATTATAGTGTAATTAAGTCCCAGTATTACAAAGTTGGTACGTGGCAAATTTCTCCTGATAGTGATATGCTGGATTTGAAAAGATAAAGGTTAATTATAGGGGGAAAAAACACCCGCTGAACAAACATACATTTCGCATATTTCTAAAGTGGTTTGAGAATAAATGAAAAGTATATCATCCGATTTCCAATACAACATATATTAATATATCAAATTAACTAGCTTTTTAGCTACAATAAATTGTTCTAAATTTTGCACAGTCTTTTTATTAAACCAGTAATTTAAAACCATCCCTATACACCCCTAAGTTCCCCATCAAAAGAACATGATAGCAAACATTGACTGAATATCTGTCTTGCAATTATTATAAGGGAACGACTGCAAATAAAAAATAATCACACCGGCATGAACTGATCAGTTCTGCAATAAATTTGGCGGGTTCGTATCGAGTGAAATTGCAAGAAATGTCCTGCGAAGACTTATCCAGGGTTTGCGTTTAAGTCATCCGAATATCTTTTTCAAGAATAGAGACTCATAAGAAGGAACCCACTAATTTTCAGGATTCCTATTTAAACTATGCAGAAGACATCAATCAGTATGGTCAACTTTTGACAGCAATAACATATTGCACCGGTAATATAAACAGCAATATATTTCACTTGTGGGTTTCGTTAGTAGATTCTGTTTAGAAAGATGCTGAGCTCGGTTTCATCATGCGCTACTCTGCATCATTCAGACCTCTGGACGTGCATAACTGATTTGAAAAATGAGGCTGTCCGAGTGGAAAAGTGAACGATAACAAGCTAAGAGATGACCGGAAAACGTCCCTGTTTCGGATTAAACGCATAACGTTACAACACGCAACATGCAAGAAAATACCAGAAAAATCAGTACACTTGTTCTATATATGGAACAACAAACAGTATTATTAATACCAAATGTTTCAGTAAGTTGTTATCAAGTTGTTGATCTTGATAAAATTGTTTTCTACATAATTGAAGTAATTATATCAATACTGGATTTTCAAAGTGTCAAGGTGGATACAAAGATAATGCAACACAAGACTTTCGGAAACAGGAGATTCTGGGATCAAAGTGCACCTCCTGGATGTAGAACAGGACAAGGAGAGTGAAGTGAAGTCTTGCACCCTGGAGAACATTGGAAGACCATACTTTAATAAGCAACAACATAATAGTATTGCATCGAGATCTACTCAATCTTAATGTATAAATATAAAAGTAAAATTAAGTGAACAAGCGATGCAACCAACATGCCACACACGCTAACATACTCCAAACATCCGAGATATAAAAACATGGTGCCAAAGATTTTTATCTGAAGTTAGTGAACTGAATTCAATTTCAAGAAGTTATTTAATCCAGAGAACTGGATGAGCATTTTCCGGAAATATTTACATGAATATAAACAAATTTTACTGCTAAAATCCATATTTAAAATATTTATTCTTGGTATCTAATAAGTAATTTATAAACAAACATACGATGCAAAAAAAAATCCAAAATACTGAAGCAGCAGCAATACCAGTATCGGAACTCAAAATGAGAACAGCAAAGATTTCACAACTTCATTACTGCAGAATTGTATATCATGTAAGTCAAAGTGTGGAGGAAATGGTAAGAGTATAAGATAAAGTGAAGTTACGGAGACATGCACAGAAGAATAACCTAATGTGGATCCGATGTTGAATCGATCTTAAAACAATCAAGACTGACAAAGTTACTTAAACCAGGTAAACTACAATCCAGTACATTGTAGAATTATAAATCAACGTACATTGTGGAAATTATTTATATATCAACAGTCCAGACATTACCCAAACAGAATGTGAATACTCTATCGCATACATACTCATACTACTTACAATACAGTAAAATTAACCAAACCAATTCAGTCCCTGAAATCATCAATACAAATAAAGAAATTAAATTGCCCAGCCACATTTTGATAATTCAGTAATGTTGAATGCCGATTTAGTAAGAGTTAATGTATAAAGAATTTACCATAGCCTGTGGCAGTGCTAAGGATTTTCTCCAATACAGTTAACAAGGAAGAACAACCTGCCATCTCTTTGTTACAAACCAGTATTGATATAGTTTATTTCACTATTTTTGGCTAACAGAAAGCAATTTTATTTTGATCTCTCAATTTTTTCGTGCCTACATACATGTACTGTACATATGTATGTAACTGCCTTGTCGCGATTCATTATTCGCGTTACATTTCCGCTTATTATATAAATTGAACATTTCATGCCATATTTGAAATTGCATCACAACATATTGTGTATAATTTTACAAAGTTGCTTTGTAAAATTATGTACAATTATTTGGTCTTTTTAGGGTAACTTCAACAGAAAATTATGCTGAAATTTAAAATATTCATTGGTTTTGAACTTGGTCTTTTTATCATGACCTACATATATATTGTTGATGACCTACAAAATGTCACTGTACCAGATTAAGATTGTATGCAAAAATGTTTTTTTTATGCCAATTACATCTTTTCATACAATTTTTCAAATATTCTACAACTATTTTTGTTTACAAAGTAACATAATATATCAAATTGTCAACAGTTAAGTCAAACCTCGTTAAGTCGAAGTTGATGGAATTGTGAGAAAACTTTGATTTCTCTTAACAGTACCTACATGTATATAATTTGCATTTCAAGTTTAGTATAAATTTTGGCCAGGATCGGTGACATTTATACTAAGAATTAAACAAGGTCTTCCGAGTTTTACAAGGTCGAGATAATGAGGTTTGACTATATGTAATTGATTGATAATATAATCGTACAAGTATGTTGATCATGAATTACAAATGAGTTCAAGCATGCAGAGCAAGATAATGTTGTTTCACACTTTTGAAAGTAATGAAAGTGGTTTTTTGCATACATTGCCAATTTTCAAACTGGATAATGGATTTTATCAAATCATTTATTGAACTTGTGATTTCTAACAAATTGTAATGATGTGTCTAAATCTGTCATAATTCAGATGGTATCATATCTGAGTTATAAATACAGAAAGATATTAATATTGGTGCCAAATATTACCCTGCATGTTAAGCCAGAATTATGACCTGGAAATAGTACAATGTCGGTTGTCACTGTACATGTGTAGAAGATTTATTTCCATAAAGTTCTTCCCATCAGCCTGTTTATCTCTCGAGCTGGTGATTAACGAGAATCAGTCCTCCAGTCCAACCTTGAAATTATAAAACAAAAGAAATTTTTACATATGATGATACACAATGTTAACATGGAACTATATGTATAAATGAAGCTTACAACAGTTTGACATTATCACTAGACAGCATTTCAAATGTTAGACAATTTTGGAAAATTATTTGAGTCTATCAATCAATGTAAGTCAATAGTGCGCAGTGATAAGAAATGATGCCAGTTGGTCTACTGATGGAACATTAAATTTAACATATTCCAACCAAAATTGGGTTAAAGAGTAGATAACTTGTTTCAGTAAATGTATAAAAAGATAAAAAAAATTCTTGATTCTTGCAAAAACAGTTGCATCTCTAGCTTTCCGCCAGAATATATGGAAGATATAGGCAGATATATAGCTGCAAGTGGAGGATGAGCTACATTGTTCAAAGTTAAACTTGGGTCGATATTTTGCTCGTTTGTTGTATACATGCACCAAAACTGCTTTACCATTTAAATGACAATAAATGGTATAGCAAGTTTATACTGATCAGGAGTGTTTTTAAGACAGAGACATGTAAAAAAAAAAAAATCATGGTACAAGTACTAGCCTTAACACATATGTAGCTCCCTTATAATCCACTAGCCTGAACAAAAAATCTGCCAGTCCGACCAATATAAAATGGATCTAGCTGACAATCTTAACTAAAAGATATATCTCATATAAAATTTGTTAGTCCTGACATCATAACAAGGTCACTAGCCCTGAGCTAGTAAGCCTCTAAATTTCACTAGCCCAAGCTGAAAGTCTGGTAGCTATATATAGCTCTGAGCTAGTGGATTTTTACACCCTGCAAGGGCAAACAAAAACCAAGACCGATGTTTCTCCGTGAACAAAGACCTACATTTACTGGGGATGCTTTCATGATTGGTTAGCCGGACAGTACAGAATGGCATCCAGGTATTCGGTATCATTAAGAGTTTTTGTTGGATTTAAAGGGTTCCTGATTATCGCTCTAATGATTATTAAACTTCACATTTTCAAAGAACTAGGAATCTGTGATAATGTTATAGTTTAAAGGAATGATATTGGAATGTGTTTGAATTTAAAACTAAGTACAAGAGATGTACTGTTTTCTCAAGGTTTGACAAAACGGGTGAGGGAGGGGGCATTAAATGCTATATATCGCGCAGTATTTTTGAAATTGATAATAATCGGTACTGATGAGAGATCGGTGACTTGCATACTTTCATACACCAAGTATGTACTTGGGTATGAGGTGATGGTTGCAGTGGGCTCAAACCTCCACCTAGAGTCCACCCACACAGGAACATTTCTTACTGTAACAAGACGGAGGTACACGACTTGTCCGATCACAACTTGCTTGTTTATTATCTAATTAGCGCCCCCATTTAGAGGTTTCATTGTAATTGATTTATCTTTTGGCTTTATCTTAATTAGTACCCCCATTTAGGGGTTTCATTGTAATTGATTTATCTTTTGGCTTTATCTTAATTAGTACCCCCATTTAGGGGTTTCATTGTAATTGATTTATCTTTTGGCTTTATCTTAATTAGCGCCCCCATTTAGGGGTTTCATTGTAATTGATTTATCTTTATCTTAATTAGTACCCCCATAAGACCATTTAAGCTAATTTTAAATTATCCGGACAATAATTATGATAACAGCAATCTTCATTCATTACAGAACATTTCCAAAGTCTTCTTTGATACTAGTGGTGTAATTCTTTCCTTCAATGATTTAAGTTTCATAAACATCTTGCCATTAAATTTTTTTAAACCAATATGAAAAGCTTACAATTTTTTTAGAAGATATTTGAATCTTATTGACTTTTATCATCAATTCAACTTGCATTACCAGGTACTGCATTATTACATGCACAAGACTTGTGACTTGCAAAAGGTTGTACTCTCTTGATCTCTGTATACATGTCCGTAATTAGACAAACAACATTCAACTCTGATATTCTCACTGCTTTCAAATCTTTAAAAAAAACTTAATTAAATCTTTGTATGGGAATTATCAATGATGGTTTTTCACCAGTTTTATCTCTCCTGTCATTGTTGATAAAAGTTCCTTCCCCAAAACAGTCTTTCTGATGAGCTGGAAACCAATAAACATTCATACATGAGACCCTTTACAAGTTTGCGGATTTATTCATTGACCTTTTTACTGGACTTGATGTATTAGTATCATTTACTCAACAAAAGACAAATTAACTGTGAAGAAAAGTTGACAACTTTTTCGCAGCAAGTTTTTACCTAGACTGATATGCAAAATACAATGACTGACATTTCATGCAGATTTCAGCATTTTCATGGTCAGATTGATCTGGTATACATTCTACTGGAGAAGAAAATGCCTGTAATGAATTAATGCTGGCATATTGTGAGTTGATCATGAGGCACACTAAAGAAGATGGAAATTCCGAAGGTTTCAAATGCAGGAAAATCCTTGAATATTCAACTTGACATCGAAATGACATCAAAAGGATTTTACTTACTAGAAATGATTAGTTATGTGCTAATCTTCTTGTGAGCTGTTATGATCATGAGGTGCTATCCTGACAGTAACAACTCCAAAACTACAAAGGTTTTGGCTATTATTTGGACCAATCCAGAGCATTGACAAAAGGAAATACTGAAGAAGACTAACAGATGTACTTAACAAAACTGCTACATGTAATATGTTAGGCTTTTTGACTGAAAACTACGTTGCCTATATTGACATTGTCTTTTGGAAACACTTTGGACTTTAAGTAAAAAGAAATTTGATATATATGTCTAGTGATCACTGATGGGATTCCCCATTCAGATTTTATATTGATCACAAATTCCTTAATCGATGTAATTCGTTTATTACAATGAAAGTATTGGATTTAATGTCTTCCATGTAAAGTCATATATTCTTACGATTTATAATATGTAACTGATAACCAATCGGTATTCAATTAAAAAATCGGTATTCAATTAAAAATCAGTTTAAGCTACATCTGATGATCATAACAAGCTGATTATTGAAAACGATTTGAAAATATTGTTCACGAGTTACGTCAAATTCTAATTAAACCTTATAAACTGTTTATTTTTAAAATTCTGTGAAGTCATACAGTATTGTACACACAAACGTTTTTAATTATTGAGCAGTAGTTGTGTCTATAAAAAATTTGTCGGTTTACTGAATTTTTAGCCCTCCATCATCAGAAAGCCCTGCGTCCGCTGTCCGTCATCCGTCCGTCCTTGAACAATTTTTGTGATCTCTATTACCGGTACTTAAAGTATGTTAGGAATAATTAAAGGAACAGTGATCAATCTACGTGCGAGTCCTGAGTCCAGTACTCATAAAATTAGGAAAGGATTTGTAGAAATTCTGGAAATACTTCAATTTAACATTGTGGGACCCATAGTTTTTGGCAATACAATGTATTTACAAAAAAGACCCATGAAAATAAATTGGAAATTAATCATTGTAAGAATCATTATATTCCTCCAAAAATAAGTTTGAAAGCAACCTCATACATTCATCTGTGAAATTTTATTTAGGTTGTATATGTTTGAATTAGGCTTGAAGTTTACTTTGACTACCCGTGAGAGTAACTGGAGAGTGAAGTTCCTTGAAGTTGACTAGACAAGGAGCAGTTTCTATTGATGAGATGATACTCTCAAGGATGAGAGGAGATATGATAGAACTTACAAAATTAAAAATGATTTTTAAGATAAGGAATCAATTTGGTCAAGATTTGGATAGACATGGGATATATACAGACATAGTGGTCGAGGTCATTCCCAAATACTTTTCCTCCAACAGCACAAGACCAACAGAAGAGGAAATAGTTTCACTATAAGACCTGTAAAACTGGAATACTGCCTGAAACAGTTGACATTGTATCTGCTCCAAATAATAATGTATTTATTTACAGGGATGTAAATCCTCCAAAAATTCCTCCTTTTCGATGACTTTGCTGTAATGCTAATTCTTTAAATTTCGAATTACATGTTTAACCGTTTAAAAATGTGGATTTCCTCCTGTTTCACAATTGGCTGTTACCATCGATCTCTGATTTAAAAATAGACGGATAAATTCTGGAGTAATCAGGTTGTTGCTTATAACAATAGAGCAGCTGTAATGTAACCGGAAAATGAACTATAAATTTAATACATAACTAAATAAATGAGTGGTGTAGAGGAACATAATGTGTTGCTGTACCGAAAATCTACTACTATACTAAGTACATGAAGCTGCAGCTGGCGGAGTGCTTCATTAGCTACAGTCCATGCTGAGTAAACAATAATGTCATTTTAATTATTCTGTGATGAATTACAAATTTGATCCATTTTAAAGTGAAAGTAGGTCTCTTAACTTTCTTACATTAAGGTAAAATTAAATGTGTGATTTGAAATCGGGAAAAGTTTCATATCCTAGTACATATTGTAAAATTAATCAATATACATATAAGAAGTATTTAAATTCTGAGTATTTGATACCTGTATGATCATCTTTTTGATAATTCCAGAGTTATGCTGACATTTACATAATTCTTGAAGAAATTACAAACATTGAACCAGAACTGTGGTCACAGACACAACAGGAGACATTACTTGCACACAGAAGGAAAATTAACGTCTAGACTGTGCTGGCTCCAAAGAATTTTCTCAAAGGACCAAAGTTCAGTTACAGCTGCCCCCCCATTATATTCTTCATCACAAATCCCCCTCCCATACATATATAGCATAGGAACCAATTTACATAATAGACAATTAACACTAATAAAAAGTCATTGATATTAAGATCTGACGGACACAGACCCAAAGGCACAGAATTAACTTCAAGCCATAAGTCAAATTCAGGAAACAGTTGGCTCCAAATAGATTCAGGCCTAAACACAAAGTTTCTGGAAAAATTTATTACCAAATCAGAAAATTCTCAATTTCAAACAAATTATAAAGAACATATCTATAGATAAATCTGACCCACAGCTCTAAAAGAAACTGATCTAACCCTAGGCCATCCACAAACTCAAAATTATACAAGACACATTCCTAAAGAAAACTTGCCAACATCCCAATCAGCAGACATACACACAGACCTAAAGAAAACTTGCCAACATTTTCCCAAGTCAACATGCACAGACTTAAAGAAAACTCGCCATCATATTCCCAATCCAACATGTATATAGACCTAAAGAAATTGACCCCCAACACACTGCCAAAAACTATTTAATATTGGATGCTTACAGCTGATCATAGACATCCAAATCTTCCAAGGATCTAAAGAAAGCTTACAACATCCCAATCTGATTATACATGTAGGCACATATCAAAAGAAATTGACGCTCGCCAACATCTTAATATGACAAAAGACCAAAAGAAAACTCGCCAACATCCCAATCTGATTCTGATCATGACCGAAAGAAAGCTTGCCAGCATCCCAATCTGACAAAGACCAAAAGAAAAACACCAACATCCAAATCTGATTTTGATCTAAAGAAAAATCACCAACATCCAAATCTGACAAAGAGACTGACTTAAAGAAAGATCATTGACAACCCAATATGAAAAAGGCGCAGACTTTAAAGATAAATCATTGACATAGCTGACCTCGAGACAGATCACCAACATCCATATCCGACATGTAACGTCCTCAAAAAACTGACCTGCCCAGGCACAAATTATCACAAGACACATTTCCAAAGAAGGCTCTCCACTACTGCAACATTCCAAAAGAAGTATACTCATCAACACTTAAGTTACATTGTGTCGGAATAAACAGGTTTCGATTTGATTGGAAATGCAATGATGCATATTGCGTTGAGGCAGCACCATGCAGTTATATAACCTGTTATTGACATTTATTGGGGGTAACCAGTGTTTGAAGAAATTTAATATTCTGTGGAATCATATCACTTTATACTGGAGTTGAGAGAAAAGGGTTTTGAAGATGAGATCTAGATCATTATTTTTGTTAATTGCTCATTAGGGATATAAATATTTGTACTACTTGGTGAGTGCTACATCAGATACATAATAGTTTTTTTCTTTACCTTAAATATAAACTGCAGGAATTGTTTTTTTGCAGGACATCTATCTTTGACTTTTCCGAAGATCTTTGGGCTGTATACTTGTTACTAGCTCCAGAAATTTTGATTTTGTATTCAACTTCTTAGTCCCAGTCTGTAGGGGGTCGCCATAAGATGAAGGTCAACGCAATCAGTTGTAGTTTAAAAATAGTAATTTGTGGTTCAAATGAATTGCTTTATAATAAGTTTTCTCGACTCCCTGGGGATGTCATTTTGGCTCTCGCAGCTGTCATTAGCAATTCTAGATCTTCCCAATCATGTTGCCATTATAAAGAGCAGAGTAGGCTGAAAACTATTGGGGTAAAGTATCTCGCTCATGGTGACAATACAGTGCCTTGATGAGACTCGAACCCACAACCTTTGGATCATGAGCCTGTTTATGGTGTAAATATCCTACACAAAACTACTGTGGACAATGGTTTAAATGACTGCTGACATTTTTAAGAACACAAGTCAAGTTAAGTTTTGAATTTCAAACAGATGGATTAATTTAGCCAAACTTTTTCTTCTGCCATCAAATACTAACACAATCAAACCTGCTTATTTAAATGTTCAGCATGGAATGGAGACTTCACCCGTTGTCGGTATAATGTGACCGGGCAGGATTTTGGAGCCTTCTTCATGGTAATTCAGTAAGATAGCACTATAAAATCAGCATCAGATTCGCACCATTAGAAGGAGGCAATTAATTACACTAAATAACATTACACATATGTCATGGAGACATGTTCTTATTAGTGATCTTGGCTTTTTTTTGCAATGAGGTGAAACTAAACAAATAGACAGAAAGAGGTTTTGTGTTGAATTCTGTCAAATTTCCCTTCATAGTGATTTCATTGTTCAACAGGAAGCACACGAAGTTTGAGTTGAAATGGATCAGATATTAATCACATTATTGACTAGACTACTTTTAATTATACAAGTGCGTTTCTGGGTGAATGGAGATGCATTCATTTATTGGATCAATTGGAGTTAAAACACAAGAATGTTGATTTGGATGTGGCTTCTTTTTATAGTTGGATGCATGCAGTGACCTTGATCTTTGACCTTCAGATCTTAAAGCATTCAGGCTTTCAGTAATAGGAAGCGGTATAGTGATGTTCAAGTTTGATAGACTAAGGGAACTTAATTATAAGTTACTTTTAAATTAAGTAGCACTGACCTTGATATTTGACCTTCAGACTTGAAGAGTGGAGTCTCGATGGATTTTGGCAAGTATGGTCACCCAAAGGAAGTTATCGCGTGGAAATCGTGGTAACCGATGACATGCCGACCAGGTGATTCCTCTTTGTTGCCTTTTCAGGTTTTAATGATTGTTGCAGCTAGAAATTATACATACACAAAGGAACAAAAAGGTGTGTTGTCCATGCAGACAGCTGTTATTGATACAGTTAGTCCTGTGGGGTATGACTTGTATTCCCACAGGAACAAGACATTTACAAAACCAATACCTAATTAGCCATCACTAATCACAAGGAAGTACAATGTGTACCTGTTGAGTAGATCAACACACATATACTAATTACAGTGCATTCCTCTTTGTCATGTTGCATTTGTCAGAAAAAACATGACATTAACAGGAATGTGACATTAAGAGAAACATATTTTTCCACTACATTTAGTGCATTTCCAATCTCCATAACTAAAAGCAAGCTATGCAAATTATATGAAGATGTTTCAATCTATAGATAACATTATTTCATTAAAAAACATGATTTTTGTAAAATTTCTATTTTCTATGCAATATTTTCTACAAGTTGTATTTGAAATTGATGGAAATGACATTTTCTGGATATTTTATGTGGTTGTTTAAAAAAAATATGATATTAAGAGGAGTTCACCTAAAAATCCATGATATTAACCAAATAAAATTACAATTGTACATAGATTATATAGAGGGGAAAATGGTGATTGGAGAAAACATGATATAAAAGAGGAATGTGATATGGTAACAGTGGTGATATTAAGTAGAATCCACTACTATAGCATTAAATACTTTCTGTTCTCTATTTTAGTGTCCTTTAGAGACGTTATAATGTTGGGCATTAATTATACTTCAATGGTAACTATTTTAGAATTTGTTGAAAACAATTTTGAATAAAGCCAAAAGTAAAGGGTATCGCTGCATTAATTATATTTGCAGAGACCGCCTTTCAAAGAACAGTTTTAGAGATATAGTTGCCTCCCTTGTTATTTTGTTAATCTCTCATGATACTATGATGTGCATTCATTGATAATACATTATTCTTTATCCCTGATGGTTGCTTGTTAAATTTGTCCTCGTACAATTGTAAGTGAATTTGAAATATGAATCCTCATATTTTTATGGAACTTTTCTGTAAAATAAGGAAAAAAAGATAAAATATTACCTTATAAAATATCTGTATAATTACTGTATTAGGAAATTTTGAAGGGAGATAACTATAGTGAAGATTTAAGAAGTTGATCATAAATGATAATTATCAGTGACAATTAAAGGCCCAATATACGTAACTTCAGGGAAATTTTTGTGATTCTGAAAAATTCTGAAAAAAAATCCAGTTGATAACCATGCAAAAATAAGCCTAAAACGAAGTAAACCTGAGTGGTAGCTAACAAGAAACTCTGGACAAAAAAATCCAAAGAATTGAAAATACTTCAGGTGGGGCCCACTTTAACAACAAACCGAAGGTAGAAGACGGTTCAAAATGGACGCGTGTTTACAAATCGCGTGTTTCAACTGCTGCTGTACAGGTGACCGCGAAAGAATTCATCTTGAATATTGCTGATATCAGTTAATCTTAACTAAATCTATAAACAAAATAAGTTATTAGGCTTGATTTTTGCTTCAAGTTTTGCCGAAAGTTACGTATATTGGGCCTTTAATCTAATGTAATTTTTGGTCTGATAAAAATAATTTGGTAATTTATTAAATAGGTTCAACCCAGACGCATACATATCAATTATGTATACCAATATTATTAAGATTGTATAGACTACTTTAAAAAATCTATTTAAGCTGTATTTGTTCAATAATGCATCTTTTATGCATAAAAAACCTACAACATGCATCTTATTAATTATGGACATTGACTAGCTGCTAATGTTGACAGGAGCAAAGCGAGATGGATAATTATCATTACTCGGAATCAGACACGCAAACCGACAAAATTACATGAAGTTGATTGGGAAAGATTTGAACTGGTTTTTAGGTCATCTGACCCGAAGGGTCAGGATGACCTATAGTCATCATGCTTCGTCCGTCGTCGTGCGCCGTGCGCCGTGCGTCGTGCGCCGTGCGCCGTGCGCCGTCCGTAAACTTTTCCATTTAAACATCTTCTTCTCAGAAACCAAAAGGCCCATAGACCCAATATTGGGCCTGTGGCATGCTGGGATAAAGGGCTACCAAGTTTGTTCAAACAAATGACCTTGACCTTCATTCAAGGTCACAGGGGCCAAAAAGGTCAAAATCTTTGAACGACTTCTTCTGAATAACCAAAAGGCCGAGAGACCTGATATTGGGCCTGTGGCATGCTGGGATAAAGGGCTACCAAGTTTGTTCAAACAAATGACCTTGACCTTCATTCAAGGTCACAGGGGCCGAAAAGGTCAAAATCTTTGAACGACTTCTTCTGAATAACCAAAAGGCCCAGAGACCTAATATTGGGCCTGTGGCATGCTGGGATAAAGGGCTACCAAGTTTGTTCAAACAAATGACCTTGACCTTCATTCAAGGTCACAGGGGCCAAAAAGGTCAAAATCTTTGAACGACTTCTTCTGAATAACCAAAAGGCCCAGAGACCTGATATTGGGCCTGTGGCATGCTGGGATAAAGGGCTACCAAGTTTGTTCAAAGAAATGACCTTGACCTTCATTCAAGGTCACAGGGGCCGAAAAGGTCAAAATCTTTTTAAACAACTTCTTCTGAATAACCAAAAGGCCCAGAGACCTGATATTGGTCCTGTGTTATGCTGGGATAAAGGGCTACCAAGTTTGTTCAAAGAAATGACCTTGACCTTCATTCAAGGTCACGGGGGACAAAACGGTCATAATTTTTAAACGACTTCTTCTGAATAACCAAAAGGCCCAGAGACCTAATATTGGGCCTGTGGCATGCTGGGATAAAGGGCTACCAAGTTTGTTCAAACAAATGACCTTGACCTTCATTCAAGGTCACAGGGCCCAAAAAGGCCAAAATCTTTGAACGACTTCTTCTGAATAACCAAAAGGCCCAGAGACCTAATATTGGGCCTGTGGCATGCTGGGATAAAGGGCTACCAAGTTTGTTCAAAGAAATGACCTTGACCTTCATTCAAGGTCACAGGGGCCAAAAATGTCAAAATCTTTGAATGACTTCTTTTGAATAACCAAAAGGCCCAGAGACCTGATATTGGGCCTGTGGCATGCTGGGATAAAGGGTTACCAAGTTTGTTCAAACAAATGACCTTGACCTTCATTCAAGGTCACAGGGGCCGAAAAGGTCAAAATCTTTTTAAACAACTTCTTCTGAATAACCAAAAGGCCCAGAGACCTGATATTGGTCCTGTGTTATGCTGAGATAAAGAGCTACCAAGTTTGTTCAAAGAAATGACCTTGACCTTCATTCAAGGTCACAGGGGACAAAACGGTCATAATTTTTAAACGACTTCTTCTGAATAACCAAAAGGCCCAGAGACCTAATATTGGGCCTGTGGCATGCTGGATAAAGGGCTACCAAGTTTGTTCAAACAAATGACCTTGACCTTCATTCAAGGTCACAGGGGCCGAAAAGGTCAAAATCTTTTTAAACAACTTCTTCTGAACAACCAAAAGGCCCAGAGACCTGATATTGATCCTGTGTTATGCTGAGATAAAGGGCTACCAAGTTTGTTCAAACAAATGACCTTGACCTTCATTCAAGGTCACAGGGGCCAAAAAGGTCAAAATCTTTGAACGACTTCTTCTGAATAACCAAAAGGCCGAGAGACCTGATATTGGGCCTGTGGCATGCTGGGATAAAGGGCTACCAAGTTTGTTCAAAGAAATGACCTTGACTTTCATTCAAGGTCACAGGGGCCAAAACGGTCATAATCTTTAAACAACTTCTTCTGAATAACCAAAAGACCCAGAGACCTGATATTGGGCCTGTGGCATGCTGGGATAAAGGGCTACCAAGTTTGTTCAAAGAAATGACCTTGACTTTCATTCAAGGTCACTGGGGCCAAAACGGTCATAATCTTTAAACATTTTCTTCGGAATAACCAAAAGGCCCAGAGATCTAATATTGGGCCTGTGGCATGCTGGGATAAAGGGCTACCAAGTTTGTTCAAAGAAATGACCTTGACTTTCATTCAAGGTCACTGGGGCCAAAACGGTCATAATCTTTAAACATTTTCTTCTGAATAACCAAAAGGCCCAGATACCTAATATTGGGCCTGTGGCATGCTGGGATAAAGGGCTACCAAGTTTGTTCAAAGAAATGACCTTGACTTTCATTCAAGGTCCCAGGGGCCAAAACGGTCGTAATCTTTAAACGACTTCTTCTGAATAACCAAAAGGCCCAGAGACCTGATATTGGGCCTGTGGCATGCTGGGATAAAGGGCTACCAAGTTTGTTCAAAGAAATGATCTTGACTTTCATTCAAGGTCACAGGGACCAAAAAGGTCAAAATCTTTAAAACAACTTTTTCTGAATAACCAAAAGGCCCAGAGACCTGATATTGGGCCTGTGGCATGCTGGGATAAAGGGCTACCAAGTTTGTTCAAACAAATGACCTTGACCTTCATTCAAGGTCACAGGGGCTAAAAAGGTCAAAATCTTTAAAACAACTTTTTCTGAATAACCAAAAGGCCCAGAGACCTGATATTGGGCCTGTGGCATGCTGGGATAAAGGGCTACCAAGTTTGTTCAAACAAATGACCTTGACCTTCATTCAAGGTCACAGGGGCTAAAAAGGTCAAAATCTTTTTAAACAACTTCTTCTGAATAACCAAAAGGCCCAGAGACCTGATATTGGTCCTGTGTTATGCTGGGATAAAGGGCTACCAAGTTTGTTCAAAGAAATGACCTTGACCTTCATTCAAGGTCACAGAGACCAAAACGGTCATAATCTTTAAACAACTTCTTCTGAATAACTAAAAGGCTCAGAGACCTGATATTAGGCCTGTGGCATGCTGGGATAAAGGTCTACCAAGTTTGTTCAAATAAATGACCTTGAACTTCATTCAAGGTCACAGGGGCCAAAAGGGTCAAAATCTTTAAAACAACTTTTTCTGAATAACCAAAAGGCACAGAGATGTGATATTGGGCTTGTGGCATGCTGGGATAAAGGTGTGTCAAGTTTGTTTAAAGAAATGACCCTGACATTCATTCAAGGTCACAGGGGCCAAAAGGGTTTGTTGTCAAGTTTACTCACTAGGAATAAGCTGAAACTTGCCAGAAATGATTCTGAGATGATGCTGATTAAGTGTTGTTATTTTTAGGTTTGTTCAAAATTCAAGATGGCCACCACAGCCGCCATTTTAAATACACATTTTAAACTTCTCAAGTTCTACCAGTGGAATTGAGCTGAAACTTGCCAGAAATGATATCCTGAGATGGTCCCAACAAAGTGTTGTTATTTTTCAAGCCCATCAGAAATCCAAGAAGGCCACTATCTTGAACTTGGCAATCTATACAGGCATATTATAACTTGATTTAATGACTACACGTATTTTCATAGTGATTTTACAATTGGTAGTCAGATGACCGTTAAGGCCCGTTGGGCCTCTTGTTAATGACTATTATCAGTGATATCTATAACAGCTCACTGATCATATCAACTATGATCTACTTTGCGAGCGCGCTGTAAAGAATGACGAGAATGAAGAGCTGTGTTGACATGTAATTATAAATGACAAATTTCAATCGATGCAATTCACTTCCAATGAAATTGAAGACTAAATTTTCAGACATGACACTCTGCAGATTTTGCTTGTAAGAAGTATATGCAATTAACATAATAAAAATGCATTTCTTAAATTCTTTTCGGTCAAGATTACACTTGATATAGAATAAAGCATTAAAGGAATAGCTATTGGAAAGAATATTGCACTCTAGAGTACTGCATCATGCTTATAACAATTACACAAGAAATTGCTGTTAAATTATTTAAAAATAATGAAAAATACTTTATAGTGACTATAACCGATTCACCCCCTACAATGTATGGGCCTTTCCCAAAAGTGTTGTTATTCCCCTTGATAGGCCACAATTATAGGCTTCCGGGAAGTGTTTTTGTTATGATTTGATGCCATGCGACAATTGGATGACGTAATTCCTATTATGACGTCATGGTTACATGGCACAAATTTGTCTCAAAAACACTTCCCAGAGTGGCTATGATATAGTAAACAAGGGAGATAACAACACTTTTGAAATCGGCCTTTAGTCACATTTGAAACTTGCCTAGACTGGGCAAGTCCAGTTTAAGAGTTCGATTATACCGTAGTGCATTAAGGAATTAATTATGAGGGAAATTCTGGCATGGTGTCTGTTTTAATTGTACCTGCTGCCCCCATTGCATGATTGAAAGAGGAAACTACATTTGAGTCTCCTTTTCTTTTCCGTTCTTTAATCTAAACAACTTTCTCCTTCCAAATGTCTTTAATTCCTTTTACAATACCCCACTTTTGGCCTTTGGTTGAGTGTTTCCCCTGTGAGAAAGGCAATACCAGAGTCAACATATGGTAGTTACTACTCCCTGCTTGATGCTCAGCATTATGGGAGGGACGACAGCTGGTTCACTTGTTGTCAGTATAATGTGACCGGTCAGAGTGTTTTGCTGGGGCTTTTGGTAGTAAATAATTACTTCGTTGTGATAGCACTTTAAATCAAAAAAAGATCCGAACTATTGCAAGGAGGCTTACATGGACATATTATATACAAATATAAACTTATTTATTTTACATCAATTATGAAACTTATATAAATCACTCATGTTGGCTCATTGTAACAGTGCGCAAGGGGTCTTATTGTGGGAGGAAATCAGAGTAACCCAGAGAAAACCCACATGGTGGGGCAGGTGACCCCATACCTTTTCACGTCCAGTCGGGGAATGGAACCCCGGCCTCTTTGGTGAAAGGCAATAGTGCTATCCACTGCACCACCTGACTACCCCTTACACGAATAAACCGAAGCCTTTCATTGAATACACAATTCAACACATTCAACCACATCGCGTACACCAAAAGGCCATCCTTAAATGATCCTAGCTGTTAAGAGGACGTAAAAACAATAAAACCAAACCAAAGAATAATGTGACCGGTTGGGGTGTTTTGCTGGGGGCCTTCGACAGTAAAGTTCAGCATGTGTGGTAGCACTTTACATCGGCAAAAGATCCGTACTATCGCAAGTAGGCTTACAAGCACATATAGCACAGCCTTATAAATTCACACGCCATCAACACACAACATATTGCATACATTGGGAGTCCGTCGTTGAATGACCCTAGCTGTTATGAGGACGTTAATACTAAAATTTATTCCCAAAATAATTGAGGGATTTGTATCGGGTAAGATTTTTGAACTTTACGTACATAATTATGAAGTTATATTCACTTATTTCATAGTTGAAAATATAATAGTATAATGGAATTGACAAAAGTGCCTGCACATGTTCCCTAAACTTATGACAAATTTCAGGTATACCCGGTATTGAATGCGCCGAAACTGACATGCTGACAGGGAAAAAAATTGAGAACTTGCACAGCAATGCAAGATATATATCAATTAATTGTGTGCATGCCTCAATCGTAAGGATAATGGTTTAATTCCTTGAATTATTGAAATATTAATATCATTTAACAGAATTATTTTCTTGTTACCAAATCAGAAATTCAAAGGAAACATTTACTATTAGACTGCATAGTTTTCTCCAAATTAATTCAAAATAATTTTCTGCCTGAAAATTGTTCATGCATTTTGTAAGATAATAATTATATACTGTATATGGCGTTTGCTTATAGTTGGGATTATAATGAGGAAGAGTTCTCGTTATTTTATGGCTCAACATGCATGTGTATATAAGAAAGAAAAGAAAAATGGCCAGACCAGGGTTTGAACCTTGGACCTTCCAGATCCTGAAGGTGTGCTCTAAAGGGTTCTGACTAGTAAGACTTAACCAGCCCCTCAGTTTTTGTTAGTAATTTCTTTGCTGCATTATACTATTATAGCTTATAGCTCATCTCCCTCTAAGTTTAGAATCATGCAGACTTCCAATTTAGGTCATGAACAAAATTATTTGATTAATTCAAATATTAGATATCAATGGAATGAACATAATTATTTTTTACTAACCTCACAAGTAATCAATTCAGTCACATAATTATAAGGTCATGCACTAAATGTTGCGACCAATTTTCTAAAGAAATAACCAGTTCCATCTGTTAATGGCTGCAGTCTAATTAGTCGTGATATAAAAAATGTACATTTCGCAAAGGAAGCTCCCCTGAGTTCAAAGTATACTTAAGCATTGAACTGTTACCAGATGTTACCAGATGTAGTATACAGTCGATATGAATACAATTTTGGTGACAGAAAAATAGAATGTGCTCGTTAAGGGACATGATTATTAATGTCACCAAAATTGTATTCATATCGACTGTATACTACATCTGGTAACAGTTAAATGCTTATATTTACATTACGGATAATTTCAAAATATTCCCGAGTCTATTTCTTCTGTATACAGTTGTAAAACATTATCCCTTTTTCGTGCATGTTTCTTTACTTGAAGAGCCTGACTTAAATCAACGTCATCTGAGCTATTGACCCGAAGACATTGTACATGTTATCTGAGTGCAAAGCTTTGACGTAACGTAACGTAGTCAAATATGGCGGCAGACATGACGTCATAATAGCCTGATTTAAGTCAGTGTCATATAAGCGATTGATTCAAAGCCATTATACATGTTATCTGAGGCAGAGTGCAAAGCTTTGAAATTACGTAGTCCAACATGGCGTTAGAAATGACGTCATGTGATGCAGATTGCAAATTGTAGTATACAGTGAGATATACTACAATTTGGCTTATTAATGTTATATAGGCGAATGCAACACAGAATGTAAATATATGTATATAACAGCAACTGAAATCGATACACATGCTTCCAGAATTGGTTGCAGGGTCCAGCCCCACCCCTGAAAAATGTCCCTGGGTTATGTTATATGTAATATGCACACATGTAATGTTTGGTCTCCTATTAAGACATACACACACAATAGTCATGCTGTTCGAATTTGACCCAAGGGGTCTGACCTTATGACATCACGGTCATCACTTTTGAATGTGCTGGACATGTGACATGTAACTAGTTTTACTGGTCTTAATCTCCTGGTCACAACTTCACCTGAAGCGAGAACCTAATATTAACCAAACGTGCCATAGATATAGTTCTAGAGACCAGCACTATGAAGATTGGCCAGGAGATAAAGTGTTTTTGCCAAGGCATGTTGTATGAGTGCAAGTATGAGAGTCTGAAGGTTTAAATTAAGTGAGCTTTAATTTTGATTCTACCAAAATCTCTTGAACAATTCCAATCGGCTTGACATGTCCTTCCAATTTTTAGCTGCTGAATTATATAGGATCAGTATCTGAGAGATAATGCATACTAATGTCACATCATGGCAAAATTACTACAGGAATGTGAGCTGATAGGGTGATACCTCTCAGTCTGTAGTCCTTATACATCAACATTATTGTTCGAAGATGTAATTGAATTATATATTGTCTCAACTTGGGGGAACTTTACATTTTGAGTGCTACATTACTTTATTTACTACCAGCATTTTACATGTCAAACATTGACCATGGTATGTGCAAATGCGCTGATCGAATCATATGACAGCTAGCCTTCTGATGTGGTTAAGTGACACTTTTCCTTAATTTGGTGCTCTCCTCTATCCAGCTGTACAAGTGAGCATGCAGGGAGGTGTACATCCAACTTGGAATGTTATCCTTGCAAGAGACAAACTATGACAGGAAGCACATCATCGGGTAAAAATAGCTAATTTTCTCCAATCTTTCATTCTGAAAATTCAGTGAATCATTTGCATGAATGAAAAACAGATGGACAAAAGCTATAGCTAGGTAAAATATTAAAGCCGTCATTGATTTAAATATACTGAGCTGTAATTGGGCCAAATACTGTAACTGTAATGTTTGATTGGGCCATATATTGAAGCTGTAGTGTAATTTTGTCGATTACTGAAGCTGTAATTTTCTCAACTACTGTTACTTTAATTGGGCGAAATACTGTTGCTGTAATTGTGTGAAATTAATGCTGTTGCTGTAATTGGTTCAAATACTGTAGCTTTAATTGGGTCAATTACTGAAGCTGTAATTTTGTTTATTAGTGTTACTGCAATTGGGTCAAATACTGAAGCTGAATTGGGTAAAATACTGTTTCTGTAATTTTGTCAAGTACTGTAACTGTGATTGGGTCAAATACAGCTACTGTAAATGGGCCAAATACTGGTAGCTGTAATTGGGTCGTTAAATACTTACTGTAATTTGGTCAAATACTGTTACTGTAATTGGGTCAAATGCTGTAATTGGGACAAATACTGTAGCTGTAATTTGGTCTAATACTGTTACTGTAATTGGGTCAAATACTGTAGCTATAATTGGGTCAGATATTGTTGCTGTAATTTGGTCAAATACTGTTACTGTTATTGGGTCAAATACTGTTGCTGTAATTGGGTCAAATACTGATACTGTAATCTGGTCAAGTACTGTTACTGTTATTGGGTCAAATACTGTAGCTGTAATCTGGTCAAGTACTGTTACTGTAATTGGGTCAAATACTGTTGCTATAATTGGGTTAAATACTGTTACTTTAATTAGGTCAAATACTGTTACTGTAATTTAGTCATATACTGTTACTATCATTGGGTCAAATTCTGTAGTTGTAATTGGGTCAAATACTGTTACTGTAATTTGGTCAAATACTGTTACTATAATTGGGTCAAAATCTGTAGCTGTAATTTGGTCAAATACTGTTGCTGTAATTGGTCAAATACTGTTACTGTAATTGGGTCAAATACTTTAGCTGTCATTTAATTTGGTCAAATACTGTTACTGTAATTTGGTCGAATACTGCTACTGTAATTTTGTAAAATTCTGTAGCTGTAATTTGGTCAAATACTGTTACTATAATTGGGTCAAATACTGTTGCTGTAATTGGGTCAAATACTGTTGCTATAATTGGGTCAAATACTGGTACTGTAATTGGGTCAAATACTGTAATTGGGTCAAGTACTGTTGCTATAATTGGGTCAAATACTGTAACTGTAATTGGGTCAAAAACTGTTGCTGTAATTCAGTCAAATACTGTTACTGGTATTTGGTCAAATACTGCAGCTGTAATTGGGTCAAAAACTGTTGCTGTAATTCAGTCAAATACTGTAGCTATAATTAGGTCAAATACTGTAGCTGTAATTGGGTCAAATACTGCTACTGTAATTGGGTCAAATACTGTAGCTATAATTAGGTCAAATACTGTAGCTGTAATTGGGTCAAATACTGTAATTGGGTCAAATACTGTAATTGGGTCAAATACTGTTACTGTAATTTGGTCTAATACTGTTACTGTAATTGGGTCAAATACTGTACCTATAATTGGGTCAGATATTGTTGCTGTAATTTGGTCACATACTGTTACTGTTATTGGGTCAAATACTGTTGCTGTAATTGGGTCAAATACTGTAGCTGTAATCTGGTCAAGTACTGTTACTGTAATTGGGTCAAATACTGTTGCTATAATTGGGTCAAATACTGTTACCGTAATTTGGTCAAATACTGTTACTGTAATTTGGTCAAAAACTGTTACTGTAATTTGGTCAAAAACTGTTGCTGTAATTTGGTGAAATACTGCTACTGTAATCGGGTCAAATACTGTAGCTGTAATTGGGTCAAATACTGTAATTGGGTCAAATACTGTTACTGTAATTGGGTCAAATACTGTAACTTGGTTAAATACTGTTATTGTAATTGTGTCAAATTCTGTAGCTGTAATTGGGTCAAATACTAATAAGAATTCCTCCTTTTTTGATAATTTTCCTGTATTGTTAATTCTTCTAATTTCCCATTAAACATTTTGCTGTTTTCATTTCTGATCACTTTCACTGTAAATGGGTCAATCAATACTATTGCTGTATTTGGATCAAATACAGTTACTTTAAAAGGGGTGAAATCCTGTAGCTGTAAATTGGTCAAATACAGTTACTGTTATTTGGTCAAATACTGTTGCTGTAAAATGGGTAAGTTAATGTAGCTGTATTTTTCGTCCAGATGCTGGTTTTGTTATCTTATTAAGTGCCCCCATTGGAACCAATTTATTAGGCGCCCTGGCAATTATTACATTGAATACCGTACACTAAAGTCTGATGAAACGTGTACCATATAAAGTCTGGTGAAACTTTCAAATGCATTGAAACCATAAAATTGATAAAATCAAACCTTACAAATGTACTGTAATGAAGTTATACAAATTAAAAATCTGCTAATTAAAACCATAGGATTGCAATTGATGAAAAGTTACAGTAATATATTAGAGAACTAAAGATATGTAACTATTGAGATATTACCATACAAATTCTGAAATAATATGTCGGTGATCAGCCACAGAAAAATCCACAAATATGGGACAAATGAGTAAACAATTCTTCACATGAATGTGAAATTTCAATAAATTCCTTTGAAAACAAGAGGTCCATGAGCCTTCAAGGTCATCTGACTATGAATATTTTTTGTTGGTTTAATTATTGCTAAAGATATTAAGACCTTTTTGAAAAGTGGGTCAAGGTCATTCATTTGAACAGACTTGGTAGTCCTTCATCCCAAAATGCTACAGGCCAAATATAAGTACCTTATAGGCCTTTCAGTTATTGAGAAAAAGTTTATTGGACATTTTCATACATTTGACCAATGTGACCTTGAAATAAGATCAAGATTATTTATTTTACAAATTTTGTTGCACTTCATGTGCTACATGCAAAAGATATGTACCCTGGGCCTTTCGATTATTGAGAAGTCCTTTGAAGGAAAGATTTACACACAGCATACAAATCATATGACAGACGAAGTATGTATGAGAGGTCATCCTGATCCCTTTACATTTGCACATGGGGATATTTATAACTGAATAATATTTTGCAATTTACATCAAGGGATATCTCAAGATGTATTGATGTAATCCATAGTTTAATTAAAATATTTTCTTTAGCGCAACTATCCAACATATAGTCGCATACTTACTGTACATAATCAATGTACAGGCATTTGTACGTTGACACAGATATATGAAGTGAGTGATTTATGTTGAAAAGTTGACATTAATCATGGTAGCCACCTCGATTAAATTACTGGTGAAATAAAATACATAAGGATTCCTGTGTCCTATACATGAATATAGTATATGCTTGAGTATAATATCTTATATACAGTCAAACCTGTATTAAGCGGCCACCCAAGGGACCGACAGATATTGGCTGCTTAAACCAGGTTGGCCAGAAACAGCCTATTGCTCATTTTTTTTTTCATCAGTTAAATATTATAATGCACTTAATCATACACTAGTGTCGGTGGTTCTATGCGGAGATTATCCACGGATTATCGTAAACAAAACCAAATTACGTGTCGATCGATAAAAATAACTGGTCATGTGATCATTGCAGATGTCTATTTCCGGACAAAATGGCTGCTTAATACAGGATGATACAACGACTTGAAGCAAATTTTTGTGGCTGTTGGCCACGTTAGAAATGTGTCCGCTTATTTAAGGTTCAATATATAGTGTTTTCCATCGGGCGGACCACAGACTGACTGGCCGCTTATTCAAGGTGGCCGGTTGAGCAGGTTTGACTGTATATCCAACATGACAGTTAAGATTTTGGTAGATATTTTCTTTTAACATTGTTTAGCTGGTGTTTAGATCAAAACAGTAGAATATCTAAGATGGTGGACTTTTGTGAACAGGGGTGTATTCGTGAAGAAGACCCCTCCCTACTTTTGATCAATTATTTTTCTCATGGGATGGGGGCTTAATATTCCCGGTCAAATATGGTATGTATACCCTAAATATCAACCTTTAAATTAAGGAAAGGAAACTGTCAATTTGTTAATGGCCATGACTCTGTATACATTCAGCATTAGCTAACTCATAACAAAGGTAAGAGGAGATAACTGTTGCTTGTAAAAGTGAAGTGCTTTACTTGCAGTGCTTTAAGGGAAGTGTAGAATGGTCACATTCTACACTTCCCTTTCGATCATAAACATATAGTTACATCCCTTAATTTCGTTTCGGGCATACTGGTAGCTATAGTGCTACTGGGCCTAGGATAAAGCACTGCAAGTAAAGCACTTCACTTTTACAAGCAAACAGTTATCTCCTCTTACCTTTGTTATGAGTTAGCTAATGCTGAATGTATACAGAGTCATGGCCATTAACAAATTTACAGTTACCTTTCCTTAATTTAAAGATTGATATTTAGGGTATACATACCGTATTGGACCGGGAATAAGCCCCAACCCCATGAGAAAAATAATTTGTCAAAATTAAGGAGGGTCTTATTCAGTACTTAGATTTGTCCCTGACCAGTAACACTATAGCTACATCATGTATATGAAGACAGAAATTAAGGGAGATAACTATATTTACAAAAGGAAGAGCTGTAATAATACTATGAGCCATACCAAAAACGAAATTCAGGGAAGGCAACTATGTTTGTTAAAGGGAAGTGTGTGTATAACCTTCAAGGCTTTGTCCCTGGCCCAGTTGTACAAGGTCATAAATGTATACATGTAATGTGCAGGCAGTCACCCATCCAACCCGTCCCCGGGTTTTATCGCATGACTGAAAAAGCTAGCTTGCCAGTTAGGCAGTATTTCCCCCTCATATACCTAGCTGGACATTACATTATTCCCCCCTCCGAGAAGTCTTGTCCCGAGATTTGGCCTGGTAATCCGTAGGTCCTTCTCTGTGTATACAATGCACCTTCCAAAACCACCAGGAACTGGCCTTACATGATCCCACCGCTGCCACCAAATGTAATTCTTTTTTAAACTCATTTACTAATTTCATGTGAAGCGTGTTTCATATAAAAAATACATTCCATTTATCTATTTAATATTAGATGAACAACTCGACATGTTAAATACGCAATATACATTGTGAGATCAGTTTTTGATAATACTCATTCTCCCCTTAAATTTCATGATGAACTATTCCAATTATTGAATAGGAAAAGTTCAGATATGCCTTCAGGGGTGAATGACTTAACATCAAACACCCATGTTCATAAATGTCAGTGTTGGCCTGCATACTTAGAAAATTCTTCACATTGTGTCGTTTCAGATGTCTGTCATTATCCGCCTCCAGGGCCTTCCATGGTCGGCAAGTGCCATGGACATCAGAAAGTTCTTTAAGGGCATGAGTATCCCACCAGGTGGTGTGCACATCATTGGCGGGGAGCTGGGCGATGCCTTTATTGCCTTTTCCAGTGACGAGGATGCTCGGCAGGCGATGATGCTGAATATGCAATACCTGGACCAGGATCAAATCAAGCTGTTTCTCAGCAGTAAAACAGAGATGCAGAATGTGATAGCTGCTGCTAAAACCACTAGTGTGGCCGCCGTACCACAAAGCCAGCCACAAATAGCAGCACAGCCACCATCACACCCCAGCATGCCTATCAACCCACATCTCCAGGGCTACCCAACAGACCAGCAACAAGCTGCATACCCTAAAGGGGGGCCAAACTTAGGTCAGGATCCTACTAGAAGTCAACAATTCCCAAATTATCCTTATGAAGGACATCAGTATCCCCAGTATCCAGAGGAGCAAGCGACAGCAGATATGAATAGATTTGCTCAGACTCCATACGAGCAGGCTAGGGGTCAGCACCAGGCCGCCTATCCAGATCAGGGAAGAGGTCTACAGCCAGCTGCTCCCTTTGAACAAGGCAGAGGCTCAGATCAAGCACTCATCAGTAGAAATCAACAGTCTAGAAGTCTGCACGACGCTCCCCTGGATCATGGAAGAGATCCACATCAGCCTCCATTTGATCAGGCGAGGGATCCTCATCAACCTCCATTTGATCAAGGAAGAGGTCAACATCAGCCTCCCTTTGATCAAGGGCGGGGGCCACATCAGCCTCCATTTGATCAAGGTAGAGGTCCGAATCAGTCTCCATTTGATCAGGGGCGGGGGCCACATCAGTCTCAATTTGATCAAGGAGGAGGTTCACATCAGCCTCCGTTTGATCAAGGAAGAGACCCACATCAGCCTCCATTTGATCAAGGAAGAGGTCCGAATCAGTCTCAATTTGATCAGGGGCGGGGGCCACATCAGCCTCAATTTGACCAAGGACGGGGAACTCGTTTTGATCATGGTAAAAGGCTAGATCAAGCTCCCTCTGAAGGAAGAGGTCCATCAGTATCTACTTTTGAACAAGGAAGAATTCCACCTAAGACACCGTTTGAGGCTGGTCATGGTGCCCTGTCTGCTGGGTTTGGACAAGGACCAGAAGGAAGAGACATGTTTATACCTGGACGCGATGGTAAGGGTCCTCCGCCATTGTATGAGCCAGGGAGGGAGGGCAGGTTGCCTTTTGAACGTGAAAGAGAGACAAGGCCACCATTTGATGAAAGGCGAGATACAGCAACAGGAAGAGAAGCCGGGTTAGAGCAAGGTCGCGGTCCTCCACCTCTGTACGAACCTGGGCGAGAGGCTAGGGGCCTTACTCCAGCTGGATTTGGTCAAGGTTCTGTTGCTAGAGCTCCACCCCAGTCTTCCAGTTTCAGTCGAGGAGGAGAAGAGAGACCACCATTTCAGTCAGGCAGAGACTCGAGAGAAGTAAGTCGAGACTCACGAGAAGGAGGCAGAGACTCCCGAGGCCCATTGGGAAGTGTGCCTCTGAAATCAGATAGATCCCAAACAGATAAATCTGATGAAAGACGCATTAGTGAAAGAAATGATCGCGGTGGTTCTCCAAAAGGATCAGCATGTAGGATAGATCGGGATCGACCCCGGGATAGAGACCGTGATCGGGATAGAGATCGGGATCGGAACCGAGATCGGGATCGTTATAGGAGTGATAGAGACAGGGATAGGGATCGAGATCGTGACAGAAGTGAAAGACGGGACAGGGATCGAGACAGAGATCGTGACCGTGATAGGGAAAGGGAGCGCGATCGGGATCGGGATAGAGAACGAGACAGAGACAGGTCTTACACGTCGCGATCTGGTGAGAATAGAAGATCTCAGTCAAGGGGCAGTGATAGTGACAAATCAAAGTCATCCAGCTCGCCCTTGGTCAAATCAAAAACGACAGCCCAGCCTACATCAACATCATTAACCAAACCTGCCACCACTAGTAGTGCTCCAAGTGTTCTGTCCTCTGCTGCCACCACAGTGACTGCCAGTGCCAACAAGATCATGGCTGCGCTGCCAAATTTGAAGGACATCAAGCTGCCTCCAGGTTTAAAAGATATAAAGTTACCTCCTGGTTTGAAAGATATCAATCTGACTTCTGTGATGAGCACTGCTGCTGGTCTTCCTACCCCAGCAAACATCCCAGGAAAATCTGAGGCCAGCTCTGTAACGAAAGACAAAGAGGTCACCTTTGTTGGTCAGCAGGCAGGCATACCTACACCGACTAATATGGCAGGCACTCGCAGGAATGAGCAAGGACCACCAAAAGGTGGACTACCTCCTCCCCATCCTGTTCCGATTTCTCAAGGGCCTCCACCATTGCAAGGATCTTCTTTTAGGGATCATGGTCCTTCACCTCATCGTGATCAAGGACCTTCTTTCCGAGACCAAGGACCTCATGGTCCTTCCCCTCATCGGGACCATGGACCTCCATTTAAACAAGGAGGGCCTCATGGTCCCTCACCTCATCGGGATCAAGGACCTTCTTTCAGAGACCAAGGACCTCATGGTCCTTCCCCTCATCGTGACCATGGACCTCCATTTAAACAAGGAGGGCCACATGGTCCCTCACCTCATCGTGATCAAGGGCCTCCATTTGGTGACCAGGGACCTCATGGTCCTTCGCCACACCGAGATCAAAGACCCCCATTTAGAGAAGGAGGACCACCACCTTTTGGAGACCAGGGACCTCCTCATGGTGATCAGGGACCTCATCAGTTCAGAAATCAAGGACCTCCATTTAGAGATGGTGGGCCACCTTTTAGAGAAGGGGGACCTCCATTTAGAGAGGATGGGCCGCCTTTTAGAGAAGGAGGACCTCCATTTAGAGAGGATGGGCTGCCTTTTAGAGAAGGAGGACCTCCATTTAGAGATGGACCATCATTCAGAGAGGGAGGACCACCATTTAGAGAAGGTGGACCTCCATTTAGAGATGGTGGACCTCCCAACAGAGACCGGGGTCCCAACCAAGGACCACCATTCAGAGATCGAGGGCCACCCCAATTTCCTGAAGACGATAGATTTGGAGAAGGGGTTGACGCGGAGAGATTTGGTCCTGGTGATGGAAATATGTTCCATGGTGATAGACCACGCCCAGGATTTGCTGACAAACCTTCTTCGGGTCCCAATAGGCGACCCGACAGACCATCACAGGGTCTGCTTCCCCTCCCTGATATGCCTCCTCTGTCAGCTCGTAGGGGCCCGGGGGGTCCAGGTGGAGGACCAGAGGGATCTGGTCCTCCGAATGACGACTTTGGTCCTCCATTTGGTGGACGGCCTCCCCATGATGGACCACAGTATGGTCCAAACTATGAAGAAGGACATCACCAAAATGAGCCATTTCATTCAGATAATGGAATGCAACAAAATATGGATTATGAAGAGTCTGGTGGCAGGCGGCCAGGTATGCCACCCATGCCAAATGGACCACCAATGAGACCTCCTATGGGTGGCCCCCATGGGCCTCCCCGGCACCAAATGGGACCGCCAATGGACCCTGAGGGGGGTCGAAATTACCTTGAGTTTCCTTCAGATGGAAATCAAGGTGATTTTGATGAGAGGGCAGGACCATTTCCTCCTGGTCCACGGGGACCACGACCTCCACATTCAAGATTTGGACCACCAAGAGATTTGGACAATAGACCACCTAATTTTGAGAGAGATGGGCCTCCTCACAGGAGGAACCCAGACCAACATGGTCCACCTGAGGAGATGGGAAGTGAATTTCCTTCAGATGACTTTCATGAGGGTCCAAGTGATGCAGACCATCGACCACAAAGACGCGGCCCATCAAGATTTAATGATGGCCCTCCACATGGACGCAACTTTGGTGGACGGGACCGACCATTTGGACCTAGAGAAGGTCCCCGGGATGACCGACCATTTGGACCTAGAGACGGCCCCCAAGGTGATCGACCATTTGGACCAAGAGATGGTCCCCGGGAAGACCGACCATTTGGACCAAGAGACGGTCCCCGGGAAGACCGACCATTTGGACCTAGAGATGGCCCCCGGGATGAACGACCATTTGGACCTAGAGACGGTCCCCGGGATGAACGACCATTTGGACCAAGAGATGGCCCCCGGGATGACCGCAACTGGGGAAGGGGTCAAGAATTTTCTCGTTCAGATAACATGCGAGAATCAGAGCGAAATCAACATGGTAGAGGGAGAGATTTAAGGGATGAAAGCCCAAGAGATAGGGGAGATAGGGATTCTAAGGGGATACTAGGGGAGGCTCCACCAGGTATGAAGCCTCTCTCAAGATCATTGGAGGAAAATCGTTCATCTGCTGGCAGACAGGACGACGAATATCGTCACAGAGAATCTCGACACAGTGACTCGAGACATGGCGATACGCGCGATTCTCGACACGGTGATTCAAAACAATCCAACGAGAATAAGGACAATGACTTAAGGGGACAGAAACGTGCTTACACCCCGACAATATCGTTCATCGTTTGTGTGTCCAATATGCCATTAACTGTGACTTTCCGGGAAGTGCGGCATTTCTTCGTTGGAGCTGAAATACCCTGGGATGGAATGAAGCTTATAAATGATAACGAAGGGAATAGAATTGGAAAGGCGTATATTCGGTTTGATACACGGGACAATTACAAGCAGGCTTTAAATGTGCATGGTAAAATCATGAATGGCAAAAAAGTGGAGGTGCGGTCATGCTCGCTGGAAGAATGGAACAATGCTATTGACTCCTATATTCCGAACAGGACAGACAGCAAGTCGTTAGAATCACAATCCACATCAGATTCCTCTAAAAGACCTCGTCTGGAGGACATTTCTAAAAAGGCGGACAAAACTGATCCGAAGTCATCAAACTCGGATAAGAAATCCTCAAGTTCTGATAATAAATCTTCAAGTTCTGATAACAAATCTTCAAATTCTGAGAAAAAGACAGGCAGTGTAGAGAAAAAGGCTAACAGCCCCGAGAAAAAGCCTGAGAGTGCAGAGAAAAAGCAGGAAACCAAAGACAAAAATCCGGTAAATACTGATAAAAAGCCAACAAGCTCTGAGAAAAAGCCAACTAGCTCAGAGAAAAAGGGGACAAGTATTGTGCAGCTGAAAGGGTTGGGGATGAATGTTATCAAAGAAGATGTACGTAATTTCTTCAAAGAATTGAAAGTCAACGAAAGTGCAATGACTATATATATCGAATATGATGTAAAAGGTCGAGCTACTGGCATAGGTTTTGTGGAGTTTACAAACGCATCGGATCAGGAGAAAGCCCTGAAACTGGACGGCAGAAAGTTAACTCAGCGAATAGTGCGCGTTTGTACAGCCAAGCAGAGTGAGTTGGATCAAATGACACAAAGGCAACAAGACCAACTGGCCAAGTCAGCTGAGATGGACTTTTTTGATTCCCCAGACACGGGTGGGAAACCAGCAAGTAAACCTTCCAATAACGATTCTAATGTAAACGGCAAAAAAGAAGAGGTGGCAAAAGACAAAGACGGCACGTATGCTCTGTTTCATTTCTACTGTGCACACATGCAGGGCCTTCCAGCCTATGCTGGCATACAAGATATCCAGCAGTACTTTCAAGGACTCGAGATTGTACCCCGGGGTGTTCAGTTTGTCAAAGACTCTAGTGGCAAGTCTCTAGGTGAGGCCTTCATTGAGTTTGTTACCAAGGGAGACTGTGAGAAAGCTGTAAAGAAAACAAACGGTAAAATGAGTAACAATACCATTTCAGTGAAAGGGATTTCAAAGTCCGACATGAATGATTACCTTCAACAGACTCGAACACCGATGTCACGACATAGCATAACTCCACGACAGCCACTTCCTCCTGTCATGTCCGGTGGCCCTCCTCATGGACCGGCCTCACTTGGTCCTCACCCACATGGCCCTCCATCCTCTCATGGCCCATCGTCCAATCACGGCCCACCATCACACGGTCCTCCCCATGGCCCACCATCACATCAACTCGCAAGGAGACCTGTATTCTTTCTGAGGGCACAGAATCTTCCTTTCACTATGTCAATACGCGAAGTACATGGCGTCTTCAAAGATTATGATCCGATCTACGAAACAATCAAAGTGCAAATTGGAAACGACAGCAAGACAGGAGGAACCTCGGCCATTGTTGGCTTCAGGACGCCGGAGGAGCGGGATACTGCCTTAAACAATCTCCACCAGAAGGTCTACCGCAATAAAACCATGATGTTGCTGCCGGCGTGAAGCTGAACAGGTCAGTTGATACATACGTTTACACTGGCCTACATACAGTATCTGTAACACTTATTTGTCCTTTTATTTTTTTTTTTATTTTTTATTTGTCATTTATTTAACTGAAATATCTTTTTACTCATTCACCCCTGGACAGAAACATGTATTTGAACTCTTGCATTGCAATTCTAAGGTTGGAATTGTTTATCATGATATTACACAAAGAGCAAATGGGGGTAAATGAAGTATTTCTTTAAAAATTCTTTAGCGAGACATTTTCATGTTTAAAAATAAGTCTTGTGTAATAAATGGATGACCAAATATGTTCCAAAGATCAGTATTACATTTATTTACCATACATGTTCCCTTTTCTTTGACAGGTCTGTTTGAAGAATGTTGGACAGCCATCTTGTTACTTTGGAGATATTGGCAGCTACTAGTATAGAGACCAGACTGTCTGTATACTAGAGATTGTGAGACAACCCTCTTGTTACTTAATGAACAGTTTGCATTGGTTTCTTGGAGATTGTGAGACAGCCGTTTTGTTACATGTACTTCATGGACTGTTCGGCTACCAGAGATTGCTTGTAACTTCATGTACTGTTCGGCTACCCGAGATTGTGAGACAGCCATTGTGTTACTTCATGGACTGTTCGGCTACCAGAGATTGCTTGTAACTTCATGTACTGTTCGGCTACCCGAGATTGTGAGACAGCCATCGTGTTACTTCATGGACTGTTCGGCTACCAGAGATTGTGAGACAGCCATCGTGTAACTTTATGGACTGTTCGGCTACCAGACATTGCTTGTAACTTCATGTACTGTTCGGCTACCCGAGATTGTGAGACAGCCATCGTGTAACTTTATGGACTGTTCGGCTACCAGAGATTATGAGACAGCCATCTCCTTACTTCATGGACTGTTCGGCTACAAGAGATTGTGAGACAGCCATCGCGTTACTAAATGGACTGTGTTTGTTTACTGCTGTGTTTTAAGAAACACAAATGGTCTTCTTTGTATAGCCTTGGAAAGAATGTTCAGTTCTAAGGTGCTCCCTAGAGAAAGACATTCTCAGCTCCAAGCTGCAACTGACAATATTCTCTAGTCCTATGACATTGACCTTTTATGACCTTGAACAAAGGTCCTGTTTAACCCAACCTGATATGAAAGACTTGTTCAATCCTGACGGTAAATGAGAGAGTTCTCATTCATGGACTTGATAGCAGTTTACGCCACAAATACTTCAAATGTGCTAAATCTAATGTTGTGTGATAAGTGTTGTGAACTTAATTGTTCTGCCAAAGTGATTGAGGCTGTGGCCCCCTTAAATTTGTGTGATGAAACTACACCTAATGTACTGTCAGTTATATATCTGGTTGTAATGTGTATCATCACATATCAGTAAAGTGTGAAATCCGAGGTCCTGAACTTCTCCAGAGAATATGACAGCTCTATAGTGATACAAAGCCATGTAGATATATATAACTATGTAACAGAACTTAAGTTGGATTCAATAGTTTGTTCTCCCACTTTAATTTGGCACGAAGTATAATATCTACAAAATAATCGACTACACGACAGTTTTACAAGTAGATAGATATTTGTGAATATAAGAATTCCGTCAAAAAATCATTATTGGTCATATTAAGTCCTATTGTTATGATACGAGAGGTAAATTTCCATGAGTTTTGTCTTTTAACAGCAAGTTTGATATAAACGGATTGTTAGTATTTTAAATAAAAATCTATTTTTTATTTTTTTAAAGCCCATTATAATAATTATTATGATCTCATCCAGGTGTGAATTGCAATCAAGTTTAGAGAATTCTCACAACAACAGTAACAGCTTATCCTACCCATATCATCAAAAATGGTGAAAAATTGAACAGTGTTAAAAAATGTCCAGGTATACAATAAATGCAGTCGGTCGTCATCTCCACATAAATTACATGTTACGCTATTAAAGCCTCCATCATTTATTCATTTTCATCCCATTCATCATCAAATAATCACCAAGGAGTTATATTACCAATAGCTAGCATTCATGATCACCACTAAAGTACCTTGTTCTGGAGGTTTGTGACAGGGATGACTCATGATCAAGCCATCCAGAGCTTGTAACCGATAAATAATTCAGCTAAACGGAATACAAATGACATACGCAGTATTCATATCCTCAAAAATCCTTCTCCATACATTACGTAAAACAAGATTGCATTTATTCACATCACCTGTATTGGCTGTAATCTATCAAGGGTTATCGACTGTAATGATAGTTATTACAAATGGTAAACATCTGTATACAAATATATACTGTCAGCATGAATCGGTGAATTCATGATCAACAAGATTGCAGTTGAATGTTGTTCTCTGGAACGCGTGTAGCTGGAAGACTCCATTTAATTTGAAGTGGTTCGTTGTTCCCAACCAGACTTTGCATAAAGTATTCAATCTCACTAAACTGGAATACTCGGATTACTTTTTTTTTCGACTTTGAGATAATGATACAGATGCAGCTTTTACTTTGCAATTTCAGGTTTTTATAAATCAACAAGGAAACAGCACCATGCAAATGGCATCCAAGCTGCATAGGTTTTAGTCTTCAGCAAAATTTTATTGAAAAATTTAATTTAGCAAATTAATGTAAGTAGCAGTATTTATTACACCCGGTTGCCATGAAATATATTTTATTGCTTAAAACAATAGGATTGGGCACAAGTTCTATATGTATCATATTATAAAAGCTACTTCTTCCTTTAGAGTGACAGAACTCAATATTTGAGTGCATTTGTCACTTAAACCTGGTCCTGGAGATACTTGAATCATTATGTTATTGAAAATACGGTACAAGTAATTAACTATTTCATAATATATTTTACAAGTTATTTCAAACTAATATTTTCCAAAATTTGTCAAAGTTTTCAAAATACGTACATGCACACTGTAAATGTAAGAAATGTTCATATTTTAGCGGTAATCTTATTTTAGCGATTATTTGCACTGAAAGCATAATGCCAAATTATAATTGTGCTTATAACTGATTTCTGTATATTGCTTTCTACAGCTAGTAATCCGAGTGCACCTCCTCATTGTTGTGTACATCTGTTTAGATGTGGTTATATTTTACGCTAAAATTTGAGTGATCAAAATAAGTATGTTAACAGTATAAAGTAAAAGTAAGACATACATAAATGTTTTGCAAAATTTAGACAAATTTTGAAAATAATTATACAGTAACACCAAGATTTCCTTCCTATTGCTTCTATGTAATTTATTAAATAAATTCAACGGGTTACCGGTACCCCTTAACAAAACCTGGGGTGAGTAAGATATTTTACTGGAATAGCCCAAACAAGGAAATGGAAATTTAAACTTTAACTTAAAAAAGAGAAAGGTCAAGGTCACAATTTGACCACTATTACACAGAGGATTCACAACTCTTGGACTAAACTTTGGAATCATTAATTATGTAATGGTACCATAGGCTTTTTCACTATTGTTGCTCTGGTGTTGTATAAGCTACCGTAATTTCTCGCGTATAGTGCGCACTTTTTTAGGGAAAATCGAAAGTGTTGAGAAGGGGGTGCGCACTATACGCAAGAACAAGCAAAAACCTTGACTTGGTCGCGATCATGTATCGTTAATTTTTCGGAGATTTTCAGAATAACCTGAAATATCCTCGCGGTATTTAACAGTTGATATTTTGTTAAATAATTCCTGATTTGCATTATCTTTTTACAACCACGAAAAGTTGCAATTATAAAAGCCATAAATACGATAGGATCTGATAAATAAACTTGAGGAAAGTAGCCTGAACTTTCAGGTCGAGATTGGATCGCCGCTGCATTATCACAATGCATATAGTGAAATATACCGAAGAATTAGATCGTTGTTAGCACTCTGTTGTTAAAAATGCTTTTCTTGTGTAAAATCATACTGTACAATTCAATCCTGACGGTAGAAATGTGTCAAGAACGACTTGGAAGTTCGCCGGTTTGTGTATTGCAAAGAGTGAAGGTCGCGTAATATTAATACCCGGCAGTAACAAACAGAGTCGCAAACAAGCGAGTTGAACTGGTAAAAATAACAGTTAGAGTTTGGAAAATAAACATTTAGGGACTCAAAACAGTCCAATAAATATCCATGTTTTCTTTTCAAAGAAAAATTGCTGAAATCACAACGGGTTTGTGTTTTTTATATCAAACAAATTTGGCTGTATGTGGTCCTCGTCGGACCTGATTGAGTGACTGCTTTTAGTACACCCGTCAACCCAGTACACTGCCGACTCTATCGATGTCTAGACGCACAGACTCCACAATTGTTTATTTTATAGAAAACCTGGAAGATTAAGTCTAATGTAAGATTTAATTGAATAATTTATGAATGATATTGCCGTGAAAACATCGTTTATTTCAATTATCTGTATTGGGCCTGTGCCTTCGCTGGTGTTAACAGATCTTCACCGTTAACTCGTGGGAGGTGTCAATCAATGTCAAGTCTAATTAACGAGGCATTGTGTTATGTTTTCAAAGTTTCCTATTCAAAGGTGTTTGTTTATATACCCTTTAATGGCGACTTACCTGGTTGGTGCTATCATTCCGACTTGACGTTTTTTTTCACAAAAATTTTTTTTAATTTTTTTTTTCCAAGATATCTTTTTTTTTTTATTTTTGGACCCCAAAAAGTACCTGCGCACTATACGCGAGTGCGCACTATACGCGAGAAATTACGGTAAGCTTCTGAGAGATGATTCTTTGGCTGAATTTCTCCTAAGTTTGTCCCTTTGTCATTTTGTTATCAATGCTCCATCATGTACGATGTGATTATTAAATTTAAATATTCTCGTTCGACTTTGTTATTGTTTTATATTGTTTCCCGTTGTAACATGCACTGTTTGTTAGTATACATATACCGTAATATAAAACGCAATATGAACTATGTTTGAGTATCACTAATATTTGTATTTTGAATATTGAACAAGAGGCCCAATGGGCCTGCATCGCTCACCTGGTATTAATCTCTGACTTATATTATAGTGTAATCCTAAAGTCCCGTAAAATCTTTTAATGTAAGACATTTAGAAGAACATCTTAAGATTTAAACATATTTTACCCCTGTGACCTTATAAGACAACATCATTTTCATTTTCAAATTATGTTTGGCTTCATCCCAGGACGCTACCAGCCAAATTTCATGTCTCTAGGCAAATAAAGATAAAGGTCATTTCTTTTCGCAAACTTTGTCAGGCTTCATCCAAGAAACCTTTCAGCCAAATGTCATGCTTCTAGGGCTTTTGGTACTTCAGAAGAAGTCGTTTGAATGTGTTAACAGATTTGACCCCTGTGACCTTGAATATAGGTCAAGGTCATTTTTTTTCGCAAACTTTTTCGGGCTTCATGCAAGGAACCTTTCAGCCAAATATCATGCTTCTAGGGCTTTTGGTATTTCAGAAGAAGTTGTTTGAAGGTTTCAACAGATTTGACTCCTGTTACCTTGAATATAGGTCAAGGTCATTTCTTTTCGCAAACTTTGTTGGGCTTCATCCAAGGAACCTTTCAGCTAAATATCATGCTTCCAGGGCTTTTGGTATTTCAGAAGAAGTTGTTTAAAGGTTTTAACAGATTTGATCCCTGTGACCTTGAATATAAGTCAAGGTCATTTCTTTTCGCAAACTTTGTCGGGCTTCTTCCAAGGAACCTTTTAGCCAAATATCATGCTTCTAGGGCGTTTGGTATATCATAAGAAGTCGTTTGAAGACTTTAACATATTTGACCCTTGTGACCTTGAATATAGGTCAAGGTCATTTTTTTTCGCAAACTTTATCTGGCTTCATCCAAGAAACATTTCAGCCAAATATCGTGCTTCTAGGGCTTTTGGTATTTCAGAAGAAGTCGTTTAAAGGTTTTAACAGTTTTGACCCCTGTGACCTTGAATATGAGTCAAGGTCATTTCTTTTCGCAAACTTTGTCGGGCTTCATCCAAGGAACCTTTCAGCCAAATATCAAGCTTCTAGGGCTTTTGGTATTTCAGAAAAAGTCGTTTAAAGGTTTTAACAGATTTGACCCCTGTGACCTTGGATATAGGTCAAGGTCATTTCTTTTCGCAAATTTTGTCGGGCTTCATCCAAGCAACCTTTCAGCCAAATATCACGCTTCCAGGGCTTTTGGTATTTCAGAAGAAGTCGTTCGAATGTTTTAACAAATTTGACCCCTGTGACCTTGGATATAGGTCAAGGTCATTTCTTTTCGCAAACTTTGTCGGGCTTCATCCATGGAACCTTTCAGCCAAATATCATGCTTCCAGGGCTTTTGGTATTGCAGAAGAAGTCGTTCGAAGGTTTTAACAGATTTGACCCCTGTGACCTTGAATATAGGTCAAGGTCATTTCTTTTCGCAAACTTTGTCGGGCTTCATCCAAGAAACATTTCAGCCAAATATCAAGCTTCTAGGGATTTTGGTATTTCAGAAGATGTCGTTTAAAGGTTTTAACAGATTTGACCCCTGTGACCTTGAATATAAGTCAAGGTCATTTCTTTTCGCAAACTTTGTCGGGCTTCATCCAAGGAACCTTTCAGCCAAATATCATGCTTCTCAGGCTTTTGGTATTTCAGAAGAAGTCGTTCGAAGGTTTTAACAGATTTGACCCCTGTGACCTTGAATATAGGTCAAGGTCATTTCTTTTCGCAAACTTTGTCGGGCTTCATCCAAGAAACATTTCAGCCAAATATCATGCTTCTAGGGTTTTTGGTATTTCAGAAGAAGTTGTTTAAAGGTTTTAACAGATTTGACCCCTGTGACCTTGAATATAAGTCAAGGTCATTTCTTTTCGCAAACTTTGTCGGGCTTCATCCAAGGAACCTTTCAGCCAGATATCAAGCTTCTAGGGCTTTTGGTATTTCAGAAAAAGTCGTTTAAAGGTTTTAACAGATTTGACCCCTGTGACCTTGAATATAAGTCAAGGTCATTTCTTTTCGCAAACTTTGTCGGGCTTCTTCCAAGGAACCTTTTAGCCAAATATCATGCTTCTAGGGTTTTTGGTATTTCAGAAGAAGTCGTTTAAAGGTTTTAACAGATTTGACCCCTGTGACCTTGAATATGAGTCAAGGTCATTTCTTTTCGCAAACTTTGTCGGGCTTCATCCAAGGAACCTTTCAGCCAGATATCAAGCTTCTAGGGCTTTTGGTATTTCAGAAAAAGTCGTTTAAAGGTTTTAACAGATTTGACCCCTGTGACCTTGGATATAGGTCAAGGTCATTTCTTTTCGCAAACTTTGTCGGGCTTCATCCAAGGAACCTTTCAGCCAAATATCAAGCTTCCAGGGCTTTTGGTATTTCAGAAGAAGTCGTTCGAATGTTTTAACAAATTTGACCCCTGTGACCTTGGATATAGGTCAAGGTCATTTCTTTTCGCAAACTTTTTTGGGCTTCATCCAAGGAACCTTTCAGCCAAATATCATGCTTCTCAGGCTTTTTGTATTTCAGAAGAAGTCGTTTAAAGGTTTTAACAGATTTGACCCCGGTGACCTTGAATATAGGTCAAGGTCATTTCTTTTCGCAAACTTTGTCGGGCTTCATCCAAGGAACCTTTTAGCCAAATATCATGCTTCCAGGGTTTTTGGTATTTCAGAAGAAGTCGTTTAAAGGTTTTAACAGATTTGACCCCTGTGACCTTGAATATAGGTCAAGGTAATTTCTTTTCGCAAACTTTGTCGGGCTTCATCCAAGGAACCTTTCAGCCAGATATCAAGCTTCTAGGGATTTTGGTATTTCAGAAGAAGTCGTTTAAAGGTTTTAACAGATTTGACCCCTGTGACCTTGAATATAGGTCAAGGTCATTTCTTTTCGCAAACTTTGTCGGGCTTCATCCAAGGAACCTTTCAGCCAAATATCATGCTTCTCAGGCTTTTGGTATTTCAGAAGAAGTCGTTTAAAGGTTTTAACAGATTTGACCCCTGTGACCTTGAATATAGGTCAAGGTCCTTTTTTTTTCGCAAACTTTGTCGGGCTTCATCCAAGGAACCTTTCAGCCAAATGCCATGTTTCTAGGGATTTTGGTATTTCAGAAGAAGTCGTTTAAAGTTTGAAATAGATTTAACCTCAATGTGACCTTGAATATTGGTCAAGGTCATTTCTTTTCGCAAACTTTATTTGGCTTCATCCAAGGAAGCTACTGGTCAAATATGAAGTCTCTATGCCCGACGGTATTTTAGAAGAAGTTGTTTGAAGGTTTCGACATTTTTGACCCCTGTGACCTTGAAATTAGGTCAATGTGATTTTTTTTCGCAAACTTTGTTCAGCTCCTTCCAAGAAATCTACCAGCCAAATTTCATGTCACTGGGCCTTTCAGTATTTTAGAAGAAGTCATTTAAAGGAAAAAGTTGACGGACGCAGGACGGACGGACGACGGACGGACGGACGACGGACGGACGGACGGACGGACCTACAAAACACGTCTTAAGTGGCTGGGTTACTATGTGGCTACAAAAATTGTCTATATTATGTGTCTCGTTTTTTAATGTGGCTTTATACTGTGTTCTCACAAAATGGTACTTAAGTGTCTCAATTTCCAAAAAGCAATGTGTTTATTGTCCATAGACAATATTTCTGTGTCACATACTTGTACAATATGTATATTTGGTATAACCAGTATGCATAATTAAGATCATCAACTGAATACAACTTTCATTTCAAAGTGTAATACAAACATAATCTGATATCAAAGTTGCAATCAATTTTATGACACAAATCTTTCAATTAGCATTTTGGGGAACATTTATACTGTCCCCCAAAATGGTCCCATACGTAGTGTCAAAGATGCATCAGAAAAGGATAACAATGCCATAATACATGATTATGTTCAATTTTCTTGAGCAATATTTGACATAGAGATCTAGGGACCATTGGCATCATATCCCAATACTCATGTGTGTTTTCAAATATGCAAGATTTAATGTGGACTATATGAAATTATGAATGTTATTCCACAACCAAATGCACAAGTACTAGCTTATTATTATTAATAAATCTTAATCTTATTAAGTAATTAGATGATATATTGATAAGTTAAAAGTTTCATACATTAATACTTGTATATGTATATGCTCACTTTTGTTATTACCCTTGTAAAATCTGAATAGCATCATACAATCAAAACTTTTTGAGAGAGGTTTGAGATTGAATCTCTATTAGAAGATTACATACCTACATTGTATGGATGTACACATAGCAACACTTATCAGAGGGTTGAGTGGAATAAGAGGGTATTTCTCGTGTTTATTTATAGGGATACACCCTTAATCCACTCAACCCTCAATATGTTTTATGCATATTATGTGTCTAGGATGTCTATAGATTGTGTGGCTATTTCTATGTCCAATGGTATGTGTCTAGGATGTCTATATAGATTGTGTGGCTATTTCTATATCCATAGGTATGTGTCTAGGATGTCTATATAGATTGTGTGGCTATTTCTATGTCCATAGGTATGTGTCTAGGATGTCTATATAGATTATGTGGCTATTTCTATGTCCATAGGTATGTGTCTAGGATGTCTATATAGATTGTGTGGCTATTTCTATGTCCATAGGTATGTGTCTAGGATGTCTATATAGATTATGTGGCTATTTCTATGTCCATAGGTATGTGTCTAAATAGTCTATAGATTGTGTGGCTATTTCTATGTCCATAGGTATGTGTCTAGGATGTCTATATAGATTGTGTGGCTATTTCTATGTCCATAGGTATGTGTCTAGAATGTCTATATAGATTGTGTGGCTATTTCTATGTCCATAGGTATGTGTCTAGGATGTCTATATAGATTGTGTGGCTATTTCTATGTCCATAGGTATGTGTCTAGGATGTCTATATAGATTGTGTGGCTATTTCTATGTCCATAGGTATGTGTCTAGAATGTCTATAGATTGTGTGGCTATTTCTATGTCCATAGGTATGTGTCTAGGATGTCTATATAGATTGTGTGGCTATTTCTATGTCCATAGGTATGTGTCTAGGATGTCTATATAGATTGTGTGGCTATTTCTATGTCCATGGTTATGTATCTAGGATGTCTATATAGATTGTGTGGCTATTTCTATGTCCATAGGTATGTGTCTAGGATGTCTATATAGATTGTGTGGCTATTTCTATGTCCATAGGTATGTGTCTAGGATGTCTATATAGATTGTGTGGCTATTTCTATGTCCATAGGTATGTGTCTAGGATGTCTATATAGATTGTGTGGCTATTTCTATGTCCATGGTTATGTATCTAGGATGTCTATATAGATTGTGTGGCTATTTCTATGTCCATAGGTATGTGTCTAGGATGTCTATATAGATTGTGTGGCTATTTCTATGTCCATAGGTATGTGTCTAGGATGTCTATATAGATTGTGTGGCTATTTCTATGTCCATAGGTATGTGTCTAGGATGTCTATATCCACTCTCAGGCCATTGTATAAATAAGCTGACTGTTTGTTAAATATATATCGATATACCACTAGTGGTATATCACATTCCAGACTTTTGATTGGTCAAAAACTCGAACTTTGACCCGAACTGCATTTGTTAATTGAATGATGTCACATCACCGAGTCCGGTCTTCACTTGTACACCTTATTTGCATATGCAAAAACACACAGGTTCCCCTTGGGTTCATGCCGATATCATTGTGGTAGAAACAGGTCACACGACTCGTGATTGTTGTATTATAAGGAATTTATTTCACACTCGTAACTTATTTTTTGAAAGTTAATAAATTCCATATCCAACGACCACTCGTTGTGTATACACATTGTGCATCAATATAATTATAAACTGTAGTATGCAGTTTTGATAATTTTCATCCAAAAAAGTTCAGTCCAAAACATGTCAAATTTTTTACCCCTACAACTTTAACCTAGCTGTCCAAAGCTCATGCCAGGGATATAACATACCCAGGTATGCTTCATCGTACTTCATACAGGCGAGCTAAAACACAAATGAAGACATGTCTAAATGGCTTTTCAAACATTTATTTCTGCACATAAAATAATCATAATTGGCCAAGTGTACTGTTCTGATGCTCTATGGCAATACAATCACATTTTCTGAAGATACATATGGCAGGTATTCAGTCATTATACCAAGATCCATCTAAAATATGCAAACAATTAAAAATCCCTCAGACTTATTTTTTCATGAATCAAGTAACTTTATATCCGTGTAAAAAAATCAATTGCTTTCCTTGAACAAATTTGAAAAAAATTTGGATCACTCCAAATGTTATGCCACACAGAAAATGTACAAATTGCTTAAAATTCATGAATTGGAAAAGCCTGCCGTGTCCTTTTTTACTGCCGTAAAATATACTACTTTACTGCAAATCCCTTGCAGGTTAATGTCCTGTTAACTCTAAAATTAGTCATTACATGTTTATCAACTGATCAATATCACATAGGACATTAAAAAATAATAATAATAATAAAAAAACATATTTCTGCAATTCGGATATCTTTTAAAATAGAATGAGACTATATTTGTTTTATTGGACAAAAACATGTCTCCCCTTATTATCCAAATTCAAGAAATAATCAGATAAACCAGACCGGAAGAAGAAGTACAATAATGGAATATGTCACCATTCATTCAAAGGGAGACATAATTAAAACACATCCCTACCATGCAAGGATACAATTTTCTCCTAAGCAAGAATAATGTCACAGGTATATTGAATATCGGATCAATTTAAAACATTGGTTATACACACCTATGTCAGCAATACTAGTTTGAAAGTAAAGTATTTTCATATTTTGCAATATATTGTTCAAATCTGTTCCTCTGTAACTATACAAGTAATAACATTAGTACAGGAAATAACAATTTTTTTCTTTTGTTTGGACTTTTCACAGAACGAAAACCTTGGAACAATTCCAGATCTCGGATACATTTCATAATGAAATCCGATTTCTTTCTCTTCCTCTTTTTACCAACTTGTCTTTTGTGGTGTACACATCCTACCATGCCTAGGTATACCTCATATGCAATACTCCTAAGCAAGAATAATGTTAGCAAAATAAAACGAAACATGTCACAGGTATATTGAATATACACACCTATATCAACAATACTAGTTTGAAAGTAAAGTATTTTTTTTATATTTTTCAATACATTGTTCAAATCTGTTCCTCTGTAACTATATAAGTAATAACATGTGTACAGGAAATAGCATTCCTTTTGTACTATCTTGAGACATTAACATAATGTTCCTAAGATTTTTCACTTACTACATCTGCATTACAATTTAGTATCACTTTTTATTGTTCAATAGTTTACTTTTTTTTGTGATTCATGGCACTAATCTTTTTTATGATGAGATGTGATTCTCTTTTGTGTATCTGCCCCCCGTTTTGCTTGCTTTTTCTTTTGGCTTTTTCACAGGCTGGAATCCTAGGAACAATTCCAGATTGCAGATACGTGTCAAAATGGAGTCTGAGTTCTTTCTCTTCCTCTTGTGACCAACGCTGTCTTTTGTGTTGTACCCTTCTTTTTTTCATCACTGGCTCATCTACATCTGAACAATATTCTGATGCCTTACTGCTGTCAGAGCTGTCTCCACCAAATGCAACATTCTCTTCCTCTAGCTCACTGCAATCAACGATATAATTGCTTTTATAATGACACACTTTTGTATTTCTTGGGACTGCAAAATTCAATACTACCAAAGAATATCATGGCAGAAGCAGCACACTACATTTGTCTAGTAACATACAACAAAAAAACATATACGTCGGTGGATTCCTGTTAAATATAATTCCTATTTGTCAAAATTTTTTATGTAATTAACCGGAATATGCGATCATGAGGACAATGCAAGTATCAGCATTTGTGAGGATGGGGAGTGGGGTTCCCGGGTGTAGCACGATTTAAAAAATATTTGTTTCTAACTGATATCTGTGTGTTACATTCCATTTGTGCCATAGTTGTACAACAAAGACAAAAAATTAATTTAAACCTTAATTGTTAGGATTTAACAAATTCAAAAGATTTGGCTGCTTGAGACAAACGTACGTACTGGACAGAAAAACACATGTACTGCTTTATTACTACTGTTGTGGTGTATCTATGCCATAACAAAAATAAACTAGACATGACGTTACCATGTTAAGAACAGTCTGATATCAGTAATTTTTGTAAGGCCTTTGTGAATCTAACAAAAAACAGCAAAAGACAAAGTTTTTTTTTTTTTTTTAACAAATCAGAAATTAAAATTTTTTATCATGCAAGTTTTTACATAACTACCTGTAATTCATGACTTAGAGCTATGCAAATAGTAATATGCAATTATGAGGTATAAAATTAGCTGGAATCCACTGTATATATATATTCGCTGTTACATGTGTCTATAAATATTTCCAGATCAAACTGAAACAATACAATGGCAGGGCAGCAAAGGCCATATAGAACACATCTACTCAAAGAGATTTAAAAAATAACTGTGAGTACCTCATGTCTAGGGCGTTGTGCACATCTGCTTCTTCTCTTTCTCCTAAATCACCAGTAGTTGTGGCAATTTCAGGTTCCTCCATAGTCACAGGTGTGGACCCGACAGACTCTGGCATGACAATTTCTGTTAAAAGATAAAAATTATATCTGTGTAGCAAAGATATATGTAAAGACATTTTGAAAGGATGCTATGGATGATTATCAACCACCCTATAAAACTACGCTTTATCCATCAATACAGTACACATGCACATATTCTGTCAGAGACAGAACTACTTTAAATTTGACCTAAGCTCTGACCCTTATCTGTCATCATAATGTAAACAAATTACCCAAGCAGCAGACAATTGTATGTTTTTTGAAAACAAAAGTTGTTGGAGAACAACAATATCAGTTCACCTGCACAGCATTTCTGTTCAAACAATATCACTGAAATAAAATAATTAACACAACCGGATATCCTTTTGCCAAACCAGAATACCCATCAGTGTTTAGCTGATGAAAAAGCTTTACAATTTAATTTTTGTTAGACATAAACGTTATAAAAACCTTGTCAAAATAATATGCACCTCTGATATCCAGGTTTTCCAAGTCCTGCCCTTTGTACTTTGAAGTTAGGTTCAAATCCTGGATTAGAAGGAGTTTGCTGACATACACTCTTTCAAGCATCCCAGACATCTGGCGGTAGTGTGTTTTATGCACCTTTGATGTATGACTCAAGTGTTGACAAACCCAATCCAGTTGGTTTTGGTTTAAATTCAGCATCTATAAAAGATATCAACCACTCATGATCATATATTATATGATTATTTGTATTCCAATTTAAAACATTCATAAAGGGCATATTGTATTGAGATTTAGGCTTGAATAATATTTTCTGTTTATCATTGCTTAAATACATTATACTATTATATATAATAGTGCCACACAATCAGCATACCATTATTGGAAATTGAAAGGCTTTAATATATAATTATAAATTCAAATGATTTAGAGTTAATATATCAGATTCCATGTATCACAGAATCTTGATTTCATTTATACATATTAAGCAGTAAATGACATGGCACCCTCACAGCACAAAAGAGATATAAAACATGATCTGTACCAGAAGATATTGGGAAATACCATTATTTAACAAGAGGCCCAAATGGCCTTAATCCTCACATCAGCTGCACGAGTTTGACCTCATGACCTTGAATTTATCTGCATAACCTTGGCACTTTTGCCAAAATAACCCTTATAATCAATGTCCACACTCCTAATGTAAAAACAAAATTTCTACAGCCACAATTGAATGTACACATAGCCACACAATCTATAGACATCCTAGACACATACCTATGGACATAGAAATAGCCACACAATCTATAGACATCCTAGACACATACCTATGGACATAGAAATAGCCACACAATCTATATAGACATCCTAGACACATACCTATGGACATAGAAATAGCCACACAATCTATATAGACATCCTAGACACATACCTATGGACATAGAAATAGCCACACAATCTATATAGACATCCTAGACACATACCTATGGACATAGAAATAGCCACACAATCTATATAGACATCGTAAAACATATTGAGGGTTGAGTAGAATAAAGGTGTATCTCTATAAATAAACACAAAAACCTCTCTCAAAAACAGTAGAAATGTTGATTGTATATCTGTTCAGATTTCACAAGAGTAATAACAATAACATCTAATTACTTGTTAATAAGCTAGTACTTGTGCATTTGGTTGTGGAATAACATTCATAATTTCATAAAGTCCACATTAAAACTTGCATATTTAAATCTTTTATTGTGCAAAGGAATGTTGGACATTTGTTAAAAACACATCTTATATCAATTATTATAGTAAAATATGTACCTTTCCTCTGGAAATCTTGAAGTGAATTAATCTAGGTGCATGGTATACCTTACACAGCCATATTCTCAGTCCAAATTATGAAAAGAGCTGTCCATCTTCTAGCAATAGCAAATAACTTATAGACAATGGCAACTAATGCAAGCAAGATCAAAATAAGAAGAATGACAGCAACAATATCCAGAGTAGAAGCCATCATGCCAAGAAAATCTCCCAAGTCCTTCTATGTAAAACCTTTTCTCATTGGATGAAAAAGTCACATGATTAATTAGCCACATAGTGACAGTAGCTTTTGTCTATGTTTTATGTGACTATAGACATGCGACACATACTTATGGACATACACATATAGCCACAGTATTTCTCTCATACCTACAGGTGAAATACTGGTCTTTCCAGGTTGATACACCCATGATCGCTGTGTTCCTATTACACATGTACCCATGCAATACGACCACGCGCACTATTATGACGTCATGAATCCCATTAATTGACAGTATAATGACATCACATACTACCCCACAGCTTTGAAGTCAAGGGATACTTTGGATACAAAAATTTAATAGAAACTAATTTTATCCTTCACTAAATAAGACAACGTTTAATTTCATGTGCAAACTTTGTTTGCCATTTAGGGGTATGCTGAATCAGATTCTGGTGTTTATTTTCCAAAAAGTTAAATAGAAAAATAGAAAGAAATAGAGGAAATCCATGCGCCTGCGTCACATTTTTGGCATTTGCGCTTAAAACGCATGAGAGAAAAATAATCATTTAAATGTACCTATGTAAGATAGGTCTATTTCACCCTCGGGGGTGACAAAATGGGCTAAAATCCTTGGCAAAAAGCCTCAGATTTCATCCATTTTGTCACCCCCTCGGGTGGAATAGACCGATCTTACATAGGTACATATGAAAGAGTCTTATAGTATACATAGGCATATGACTAGGATATCTATATAGATTATGTGGCTATGTGTACATCCATAGGTATGTGTCTAGGATGCCTATAGATTGTGTGGTTATTTCTATGTCCATAGGTATGTGTCTAGGATGTCTATATAGATTGTGTGGCTATTTCTATGTCCATAGGTATGTGTCTAGGATGTCTATATAGATCGTGTGGCTATGTGTACATCCATAAGTATGTATCTAAGATGTCTATATAGATTGTGTGGCTATTTCTATGTCCATAGGTATGTGTCTAGGATGTCTATATAGATTGTGTGGCTATGTGTACATCCATAAGTATGTGTCTAGGATGTCTATATAGATTGTGTGGCTATTTCTATGTCCATAGACATGTGTCTAGGATGTCTATATAGATTGTGTGGCTATGTGTACATCCATAAGTATGTATCTAAGATGTCTATATAGATTGTGTGGCTATTTCTATGTCTGTGCCACTATTGTGAAGAAGTCGAAAATTTCTTAGGCAATCAGAAGCTGTGCAATCATCATGGATTTTGGATCAGCATAAAGTAACAACACTTGATTGAGACATCATATGGAACATTTGTACGAAGTCAATCGCTTTAGTGGTTCTTGAGAAGAAGTCAAAAGTGTTCAACTGTTAACGGACAACAACAGACGAAGACGAAATAGCAATAGCTCACATGAGCTATCATGAACTAAAAATTGTTGGTCAGAAATTTTGCGTTTCAAGAACAATTACACAATTCACAGGACAATTTTTTTCACACCTCTCCAACGTACAGTATTGTCACGTAGTTAACTTTTAGTAATGCTGTACATGTAATTATATGTGTGTGTTGTCTATGTATTAGCGTGTGTGTGTGTGTGTTATATTGTGAGCGAGCGAGCGAGCTAGCGAGTGTCTGTCCTATAGTTGTGTGTGAGAGCGTGCGATCTCCGTGTGGGGCGATCTATATTTAGCAGTCACACCTGGATGACCAGCACAGGTAAACCTGTTGTATTGTAAGCATGAATGGGGTGAAATTGCATGTTTGAAGAGAGAGCTGTCAATCAGCGTGGTCGAGTTGTCTTTTGTGTTCTTTATGCAATTGTTTTGTAACATGTACGAAAGTGCGCTAGTCTCAGACTTAAAACAGTTCTGTTATGTGACCAATCTCCATTTATTAAGTGACTGTATCTACCAAAATGCTGTCATCTAATAGATAATATAGATTAAACAGCAGGCCTCTAGATCTACAGCTTATGAAAATGACAACATGTTCAACAATCAAATAAACCTACCTTGCAAACACAGCATCCATGTTTCCTTCCAATGATGTGACAAAATGGCTGACTTCGGAACTCTTCTTTTGTAAGGTGAAAATGTAACCAAAAGGTTTTCCCACCAAAACCTCACAGCTCATTAGGTAAGGGGAGACAACTCCCATTAGACAGTTATAGACATCCAATGGTGTATGGATGATTTTATTTTGTTCTTCCTATAATTATGTGTCTAATTTCTTAAACGTTTCAGTTAGCCACATAAACATGAATTAAACCTATTTTATTGACTTTTTATGTGGCTAGCCACATAAAGAAAAAGGTCACATAAACATCAGTTAGACTCAATTGGAGACACATTAACCCCATTTTGTGAGAACGGACGGACGGACGGACGGACGGACGGACGACGGACGCTGCACCATCACATAAGCTCACTTGGCCCTTCGGGCCAGGTGAGCTAAAAATGCTAAATTTTAACTTTTTTATCTGGATTCACTAAAAAAAATGATTTCTCACTTCATTTCATTCTTGTACATTATGGTACTCTCAGCAACTATTATTCACTTACATTCCCATGCAGACAGCAAAATATCAGATATTATATATATATTATAGTATGTTCTAGGTATCAGCCTATATAAAACTAGTCAAACTCCATAGAAGTTTACCAACTGATCAACTGTTACTGATTAACAAACAAGCCAAGGGTATACAATACGCCACTCTCCTTTTCACCCTTGGCTTGTGAAGTTGACACAAGTGGTACATGTACATGTAAAACCCACTTTGTTAGTTACACTATAACCTGCTGTATAGATTTTTATGAACAATTCTAATCTTGGGAGTATCTGGCTGCAATATCCATCCTTAAATATCCAGGGTTTATTTCTCTAGCTACACCCCTGGAATATGTCATAGCAAAATTTATAATAGTTTGATTGGTGTCGGCTAAAAAAACCCGACCAATTGCTAGGCGGATGCCTGTTCTTTTGAGATTAAAAAAGTAGGGACAACCAGATTACCTGACTGAGATACTTTTGATGTAAATCAAAGGATTATAAGACTCTTTCATATGCGTTTATGTAGGATAGGGATATTCCACCCGAGGGGTCACAAAATGTGGTGAAACCCGAGGCTTGCCGAGGGTTTTACGACATTTTGTGATCCCGAGGGTGGAATATCTCTATCCTACATACACACATAATGAAAGAGTCTTTTTCTCTCATATCAACTACCCAAATAAGCTCAAAAACCATGAAAATACGTTTTCACTGACTACCATTTTGAAAATTTCAACTTTTTCCTTGGGCTTTTTTGACGAAAACAAATTAGACAGCGAGATTAAGCATACCCTATATTTGCAAACAAAGTTTGCTCATAAAATTTAATCTCACCTTTCTGGCGTTTATGGTTAAAATTTTGTGAAAGGTTTCAATTTCATCACGCCGTCGTTTTCGCTTTCCGGCATCAGAGTTTACCGTATTCGTGACGTCACGTCATTGTTGAGCCATTGTGACGTCACGTCGCGTGATATGCTATGTAAGATAGATTTTTCTTACATAGCTTTCTTACATGGGCAAACCCTATCCAACATGGCGAGATATGAGAGAAAAAACTAGTGCTCTTGCCTTATCACCATGCCAGGTGGCACACAGAGCTTTCAGTTTTACTATGCATTCCAGGTGTACTAGTAGGTGAGTGTAATATCTTGATATCCATGATAGCTATTATCTGAGACTAAATAGGTTTAGAGATGAAAATTGCCAGGTTCAGCTAATCAATGTACAGGATAGGACAGACCATGTTCAGTCAATCACTGGACAGAATAGGACTTACTAAATTCAGCCAATCACTGGACAGGATAGGACAGACCAAACTCAGCCAATCACTGGACAGGATAGGGCAGACCAAATTCAGCCAATCACTGGATAGGATAGACCAAGTTCAGCCAATCACTGTACAGGATAGGACAGACCAAATTCAACCAATCACTGGACAGGACAGGGCAAAACAGATTCAGCCATTCGCAGTACATGATAGGGCTGACCAAGTACAGCCAATCACTGGACAGGATAGAGCAGACCAAATTCAGGATAGTATTCCATCCTTACTATGGTACAATTTAATAAAGAATAGCCAAATGTTATTACTTTCAATTACCCTCTCCAAAAAGACGTTTCTAATGTACATTTTCATACAATCATACATGAGCATCCAAATTGAAAAAAAAAACATTTTTAGAAATATAACATTTATTTCTTGCATACTTTACCAATTTGCACACAATGATAATTCGTTACTTAGTAATGATATAATATTCATATGACTGACAGATGGAACTATCAAATAAACGATCTCTTCAGAACATCTTCATAAAAATAACAATTCCATGGACAGGAAAACTTTTAGTTACTGCAAAAAATGATCAGATTCGTAAAAGAGAATAAATTTTGTGATTCCTAAAAGAGATTTAATTTTGTTTTGATCACGTTTATATACATTCTCTGATATCCTTTATCCTTGACAGCAGCACTTGTGAATCCCTTTAATATCCTTGACTCGAACACCAGTAAAATTATCTCCCTTTGATGTCCTTGTCTGCAACACTAGAAAGTTATCTCCCTTAGATGTCATTGTCTGCAATACAAATCAATAGCTCCCTTTGCTGTCCTTTTCTCCAACACCAGTAAATTATCTCCATTTAATTCTCGTCTGTAACAATAGAATTTTATCTCCCTTTTATGGCCTTCTCCAACACTAGTAAATTATCTCCCTTTCACGTCCATGGCTTCAACACTAGTAAATTATCTCCCTTTCATGTCCATGTATCGAACACTCCTAAATTATCTCCCTTTCATGTCCAAGTATCCAACAATGGTAAATAAACTCCCTTCCATGTCCATGGCTCCAACACTAGTAAATTATCTCCCTTTCATGTCCATGGCTCCAACACAAGTAAATCATTTCCCTTTCATGTCCATGGCTCCAACACTAGTAAATTATCTCCCTTTCATGTCCATGGCTCCAACACTAGTAAATTATATCCCTTTCATGTCCATAGCTCCAACAATGATAAATAATCTCCCTTTCATGTCCATGGCTCCAACACTAGTAAATTATATCCCTTTCATGTCCATGGCTCCAACAGTAGTAAATCATATCCCTTTCATGTCCATGGCTCCAACACTAGTAAATTATCTCCCTTTCATGTCCATGGCTCCAACACTAGTAAATTATCTCCCTTTCATGTCCATGGCTCCAACATTAGTAAATTATCTCCCTTTCATGTCCATGGCTCCAACACAAGTACATTATATCCCTTCCTTGTCCATGGCTCCAAAACTAGTAAATTATCTCCCTTTCATGTCCATGGCTCCAACACTAGTAAATTATCTCCCTTTCATGTCCATGGCTCCAACACTAGTAAATTATCTCCCTTTCGTGTCCATGGCTCCAACACTAGTAAATTATCTCCCTTTCATGTCCATGGCTCCAACACAAGTACATTATATCCCTTCCATGTCCATGGCGCCAACACTAGTAAATTATCTCCCTTTCATGTCCATGGCTCCGACACTAGTTAATTATCTCCCTTTCATGTTCATGGCTCCAACAGTAGTAAATTATCTCCCTTTCATGTCCTTTCCCCCGATACTTTGGCGTCGTGTTTCTACATCAATCACCTTGATAAAGCAAACAAAAAAAACTTGTTTTAATCATTCACTTTAAGGATTTCCCCTGGATCACATTATATAAAGAAACAGTCCTGATAATAAATATGATTCAGGAATATATACAACAGTAATAGTATAACACTGAACACTTACCTGTTGTACCCGCCCCTCGGCTATCACACTGAACGCCTACCTGTTGTACCTGGCCTTCAGCTATCACATTGAACACCTACCTGTTGTACCTGCCCCTCAGCTATCACACTGAACACTTACCTGTTGTACCTGCCCCTCAGCTATCACACTGAACACTTACCTGTTGTACCTGCCCCTCGGCTATCACACTGAACACCTACCTGTTGTACCTACCCCTTGGCTATCACACTGAATACTTACCTGTTGTACCTGCCCCTCCGCTATCATACTGAACACCTACCTGTTGTACCTGCCCCTCGGTTATCACACTGAACACTTAACTGTTGTACCTGCCCCTCGGCTATCACACTGAACACCTACCTGTTGTACCTACCCCTTGGCTATCACACTGAATACTTACCTGTTGTATCTGCCCCTCCGCTATCATACTGAACACCTACCTGTTGTACCTGCCCCTCGGTTATCACACTGAACACTTAACTGTTGTACCTGCCCCTCAGCTATCACACTGAACACTTACCTGTTGTACCTGCCCCTCGGCTATCACACTGAACACCTACCTGTTGTACCTACCCCTTGGCTATCACACTGAATACTTACCTGTTGTACCTGCCCCTCGGCTATCACACTGAACACTTACCTGTTGTACCTGCCCTTCAGCTATTACACTGAACACCTACCTGTTGTACCTGCCCCTCAGCTATCACACTGAACACTTACCTGTTGTACCTGCCCCTCAGCTATCACACTGAACACTTACCTGTTGTACCTGCCCCTCGGCTATCACACTGAACACCTACCTGTTGTACCTACCCCTTGGCTATCACACTGAATACTTACCTGTTGTACCTGCCCCTCCGCTATCATACTGAACACTTAACTGTTGTACCTGCCCCTCGGCTATCACACTGAACACCTACCTGTTGTACCTACCCCTTGGCTATCACACTGAATACTTACCTGTTGTATCTGCCCCTCCGCTATCATACTGAACACCTACCTGTTGTACCTGCCCCTCGGTTATCACACTGAACACTTAACTGTTGTACCTGCCCCTCAGCTATCACACTGAACACTTACCTGTTGTACCTGCCCCTCGGCTATCACACTGAACACCTACCTGTTGTACCTACCCCTTGGCTATCACACTGAATACTTACCTGTTGTACCTGCCCCTCGGCTATCACACTGAACACTTACCTGTTGTACCTGCCCTTCAGCTATTACACTGAACACCTACCTGTTGTACCTGCCCCTCAGCTATCACACTGAACACTTACCTGTTGTACCTGCCCCTCGGCTATTCTCCTCATTTCCTGTCTCAGGTTCTCGGACGTAGGTAGGTCCTGCAGTTGTAAAATCATTTTTTTTTTTAGTTTATGAACATAAAGGTATATACCGTAAACATTGATCAGTCCCTTCAAAAATTCTTTAAAAACATATTGTCAATCCTGTTTAAATTGTACAAAATTATAGCACCTGATTTAACTTAAAACTGAATTCATTCACACTAAAAGGAATGTTGTGTCTCTATTCCCCTAGAGCTCTAAGAGTGAAAATTAGAGGGTTCAATTGCAACATTTAAAATTTATTAACCCCCTCATTCGAACTCTTCCAAAATGAAGGTTGAAATTGTACAAAATTGTCTTGGTTTTCTGCCAAGCCGCTGGCTGTAATACGCACCATGACATACAACTTGGTAACCTTGAACAGTCTGGTGGCACATGACGGGTAGATGGCTGAGCTTTGATCAACACCGTTTTTCTGCAGAACATCGTCCACAATATCCTGCAGTTTCTAAAATTCACAGGAGAACAGGATATAAAGCATCTAGGACGATAGAATGAGATACAGAGCAAAGTATTGCTGAAACATGATATGTCAGAAGGGGAAAATGGGTGGTCAAGTGGTGCAGTCAAAAGCGCTCTTGCCAAAGCAGCCAGAACAGGTATGGGGCAGGGCTTTTTTTGAGAGTGTTTTGGGGCTGTTAATGGGCCAAATTCCCATCTGAAATTATTTCATATTTATTCCCAAAATTTGCAGTTTACTCCTGAAAGAAATCTTTCCCAATTCACCAATTTTTTTCCAGAAAATAAGACAAAAAGGCCCAATCCCAAACCGTTAAGAAAAGCCCTCTCACCTGCACAACCACATGTGTTTTCTACTAGTATTCCAGTATTCTCCCACAATAAAATTCCTGCGCATGAACATCCAGGCCAACAGGAGTGATTATTATAAGCTTGATAACTTGTTTCATAATTGTTGAAAAATAAATATAGTTATATTATAAGGGAAAAAACATTTCAAATGTTGTTAATGTTCTGATCGACATGTAAGAAGAGCCATACGAAGAGCTTTTACATGTCTGTAACACATTGCAATGAAGACCTGGAAATATGGTCAAAGATGACTCCATTTGTTCTCTAAAATAAGACTACCGCTAAAATATATATACATTTACAGTATTCTATGCGATGTGGACAAAAGAAATAATGAAAAATAAACAACGAAATAAAAACTTTCAAAAAGGAAGACAACTGCTACCTATACATGGAAATATAAGAGAGTGAAATTATCTGATAGAAGGGTTAGGGTAATATGCAGAAAAATACAAGTAAAACCTTTCTTACCTTCTTGTGTCTCTCAGAGCGGGACAAGCGCTGCTGTTCTGTCGTCTCTGATAGCCTCCTGTTAGACGCTGAGCTCTTCATGTTACCTTCTGTTCCCGATAAAGATAAACGACTTGCTTTTGGTGCTGTGGATTCCTTTGAATTACCTCCCCTGATGGCTGGTTCGTAAAGTGAGTGGCGCCGCTGACTAGAAAAAGCACTCTGAGACGTGGCTTTTCGAGGGGACCTCCTTAGAGGTAGGAAGTCTGTGTTTGATTGACTTGGGGACAACTGTTGAGGTATTTCAACTCGTGCCGAAAGAGAAGAAACTTTACGCGGGGACCTTCGTATATTAGATTCTGCTCCCACAAATTTTGGTGCCGGGTTTTTTCTAGGTGATTTTCGTAATGACTTTAATGGAGATTTCATCGAAGATTTACCCCGGGCAGGAGTCTTCAGTCTCTTTCCACCTTTTTGTGGACTTGATACTTTTTTCTTCTTCTTTCCCAAATTGAAGATGGGGATTGAGCAGGAGCTGTCGGTTTCGGCCCTGATATAGCGTTCCTGTAGCTTTTGTTTATGACTGTCCAGTCTCTCGCCCTTCTTGTCTCGGTTTAAACTGCGAACAAGGGTCAAAACAGGGTCACTAAAATCTAACAGCCGTAAGTGAAGGTCAGGGTTTTTTTGGGTGCTAGTTTCGGGTCGAAATTCAGCCCCATTTTATTTGCGCCCCCATTCTCCAAGGCTATGTCTATTTGTCCCAATCCAACTTTTTAAAATTCCCAATAATTAAATCACTGATGAAAAATTAATGTGTTTTTAAAACTTTTGAATATTGGCATCCTCTATATGTTTTTTCATTGTTACTCTAGCTTCAAATCATAGCATAAGTAATGATGGACTCCTGGTTTTATTATTAAGGGGTACCACCCGTAGAATTTATTTAATAAATTACATAGAAGCAAAAGGAAGGAAATCTAACCATTGGTAGAAGTGATTTATTTTGGAGTCCTGGGGACAGGTAGATGTAGATATTTTAATGGATAGCCCTTACTGATAAAATAATTATATCATCGACCATTGGCCAACTTCAGACCCTTTTCAGGGTGCAGCTAAACCGTAGCATGGAAAGCTATTGCCAGGTCATTAGATCCACGATTTGAGATATATTATTATGAAAGATGTTGGATAATTAAGAAGAGGGATACATGACAAAAGACGACTTACTAGATGTCATGACAACAGGACTGCAGATACGTGGGAATTGTCTCCTGTCCCAGGTCTTCCGAGTTGGGTACAACTGACTTCTTACATCTTCCTTGTCGCTGTGAAGACAGAGAGTAAAATATCATCAACGATAACAGAAACATCCAGCACTAGATTTGAATTTCAAGACTGTATTGAACTACGTAACTACAAATATATGCTCTCCTAAAAAATATTTAAAATATAATAAAAACAAGAGGCCCAACGGGCCTTAACGGTCATCTGACTACCAATTGTAAAATCACTATGAAAATACGTGTAGTCATTAAATCAAGTTATAATATGCCTGTATAGATTGCCAAGTTCAAGATAGTGGCCTTCTTGGATTTCTGATGGGCTTGAAAAATAACAACACTTTGTTGGGACCATCTCAGGATATCATTTCTGGCAAGTTTCAGCTCAATTCCACTGGTAGAACTTGAGAAGTTTAGAATGTGTTTTCAAAATGGCCACTGTGGAGGCCATCTTGGATTTTTGACTACACGAAAAATAACAACAGTTTTGTCAGGACCATCTCAGGAGAATTTCTGGCAAGTTTCAGCTCATTCTCACTGGTGGAACTGGCGAAGTTTAAGATGTGTGTTCAAAATGTTGGCCATCTTGGATTTCTGACGGACTTGAAAAATGACAACACTTTGTCGGGATTATCATAATCATTATGTCAGGATCATTTCTAGCTCATTTTGGAAGTTGAGAAGTTGAAAATGTGGAAAGTTTATGGACGGTGCATGACGACGGACGAAGCATGATGACTATAGGTTATCCCGACTTATTGGGTCAGATGACCTGAAAACATGGGATATTCAAACACAGATCAAACTTAGATACATTCTTAAAGTATTAGGAAATTAAGACGATATTGTGCATTTAGTGAAAGTTTATAAACGATACTTGGTTCAAAGTCTAACTTAAGTATTTCATTAATGTGAAACAAGTTGATTTTTCAATGACGAGTAAAATGTGCTAATATATGTGCACTTAAGGAAGTGGAACAGTTATAAGTATAGACAATAATTTAGCTTTGACATATTGTTTTTTTATCCCAGCATGTCACAAGCCCAATATCACATCTCTGTGCCTTTTGGTTATTCAGAAAAAGTTGTTTTAAAGATTTTGACCCTTTTGGCCCCTGTGACCTTGAATGAAGTTCAAGGTCAATTATTTGAACAAACTTGGTAGACCTTTATCCCAGCATGCCACAGGCCTAATATCAGGTCTCTGAGCCTTTTAGTTATTCAGAAGAAGTTGTTTAAAGATTATGACCGTTTTGCCCTCTGTGACCTTGAATGAAGGTCAAGGTCATTTCTTTGAACAAACTTGGTAGCCCTTTATCCCAGCATGCCACAGGCCTAATATCAGGTCTCTGGGCCTTTTGGTTATTCAGAAGAAAATGTTTAAATATTATGACCGTTTTGGTCCCTGTGACCTTGAATGAAAGTCAAGATCATTTCTTTGAACAAACTTGGTAGCCCTTTATCCCACGCATGCCACAGGCCCAATATCAGGTCTCTGGGCCTTTTGGTTATTCAGAAGAAGTCGTTTAAAGATTATGACCGTTTTGGCCCCTGTGACCTTGAATGAAAGTCAAGGTCATTTCTTTGAACAAACTTGGTAGCCCTTTATCCCAGCATACCACAGGCCCAATATTACTGTATTTGACCGGGAATAAGCCCCCACCCCCTGAGAAAAATAATTGATCAAAAGTAGGGAGGGGTCTTATTCACGAATACACCCCTGTTCACAAAAGTCTGCCCTCTTAGATATTCTACTGTTTTGATCTTGGAACTCAGTCCATACTATACCTGGTCCAGTAATGTAATTCTAGTTGTTTGTTTTGTTAAAATAACAAGTTTGCAAAATGCACAACCAGTTCAAACATGAAAGTATGGTGTTCTTTAACACCAGCTAAACAATGTTTTATTTCAAGTTTAGCCTTACAGATTTTTTTTTTTTTCACATAGTTAGATATATTTTATGTTCAGACACAAAATTAAAAAGAAATTAACATGCTTTTTATTGAGAGAAAGACAAAATTTAGGGTGGGGGCTTATTCACAGGCTCCCACCCTGTTCCAAGAACATTTGCCAAAGTGGGGAGGGGGCTTATTCGTGAGAGGGGGCTTATTCCCGGTAAAATACCCTAGGTATCTGGGCCTTTTGGTTATTCAGAAGAAAATGTTTAAAGATTATGACCGTTTTGGCCCCAGTGTCCTTGAATGAAAGTCAAGGTCATTTCTTTGAACAAACTTGGTAGCCCTTTATCCCAGCATGCCACAGGCCCAATATTAGATCTCTGGGCCTTTTGGTTATTCAGAAGAAAATGTTTAAAGATTATGACCGTTTTGGCCCCAGTGACCTTGAATGAAAGTCAAGGTCATTTCTTTGAACAAACTTGGTAGCCCTTTATCCCAGCATAACACAGGCCCAATATCAGGTCTCTGGGCCTTTTGGTTATTCAGAAGAAGTCGTTCAAAGATTTTGACCTTTTTGGCCCCTGTGACCTTGAAAGAAGGTCAAGGTCATTTGTTTGAACAAACTTGGTAGCCCTTTATCCCAGCATGCCACAGGCCCAATATTAGGTCTCTGGGCCTTTTGGTTATTCAGAAGAAGTTGTTTAAAAATTATGACCGTTTTGTCCCCTGTGACCTTGAATGAAGGTCAAGGTCATTTCTTTGAACAAACTTGGTAGCCCTTTATCTCAGCATAACACAGGACCAATATCAGGTCTCTGGGCCTTTTGGTTATTCAGAAGAAGTTGTTTAAAAAGATTTTGACCTTTTCGGCCCCTGTGACCTTGAATGAAGGTCAAGGTCATATGTTTGAACAAACTTGGTAGACCTTTATCCCAGCATAACACAGGCCCAATATCAGGTCTCTGGGCCTTTTGGTTATTCAGAAGAAGTCGTTCAAAGATTTTGACCTTTTTGGCCCCTGTGACCTTGAATGAAGGTCAAGGTCATTTGTTTGAACAAACTTGGTACCCCTTCATCCCAGCATGGCACAAGCCCAATATTGGGTCTATGGGCCTTTTGGTTTATGAGAAGAAGATGTTTAAATGGAAAAGTTTACGGACGGCGCACGGCGCACGACGCACGGCGCACGACGACGGACGAAGCATGATGGCTATAGGTCATCCTGACCCTTCGGGTCAGATGACCTAAAAATAAGACATCAAAAGGCCCTTTGGTTAATCAGAAGAAGTTGTTTAAATGTTTTAAACAATTTCACCCCTGCGACTTTGAATACTGTTGAAACTCATTTCTTTTTTCACAAACTTTGTCAAGCTTCATCAAAGAAACCTTTCAGCCAAAAATCATGTTTCTAGGCCCTTTCCGTTATAATGAAGAAGTTGTATGGATGGAAAAGTTGACCCCGGCGATGGACCTTGCACCACAGCGTAAGCTGGCCCTTAGGTACAGGTGAGCTAAAAAGGGTAACTGGACTACTTTAAGTACATGATCTTACCTTTTTTCTTATTGGTGAAAGGTTTTCATTGGCTGCTGTTCCGTCCGGTTTGAACAACTTGAGTAGATCCTTGATATCAATTGATGTGGGTTCTGTACAAATAGGCACATATCAGTCAGTCGGAGTAAATGCAATAGCAACGATTATGCGTCCAACTGTTTATACAAAATTTAATCCCCTTCACCTAAGGATGCTTCAGAAGGGGATATTTGAAGAATTCTATTTTCCCATATTAGGCCCCTCATCCTTTGATCCTTGGGATACCAGACTCGCCATTTATACAAAACTAGAAATGTCTGTGACACATGAATGCCCCCTTCCCCCATATGAAATTAGTTCTTCATGCTTATTATGTATGCAAAGTTTGATGATAATTGGAACAGTGATTATTTAAATAAGCTGGTTACATTAACATGGGATGGGATGCGACGGGGCAGGACGGGGCACAACGTGATGGTACAGACATGGTAAACACGATATGCCCCCCAATTTCATGGCGGCGGCAAAATTAGTTTCCCTCCATCCAAGGATATATTTGAGACCATATACCCAGTATGGAATAAATAATTTCATTCCTACAGAAGTAAAAGATTTTAAAAAATAATTTGCTTCATATCCCCTATCTGGCTTCACGCCTCAGAACCTATGGGTCAGATCTATCATTTATACAAAATTAAGTTTCCCTTCACCCAAGGATAGTTTTGACCAAATATGAACAATATCCTGACATTCCTACATTTATAACAAGCTTACAGTTTTGCTGCATGCAACACTCATCCCCCTACCAGCAACATAGGCCTTGATAGCAATTAATGAACGGATGTGTCATTTTAACAATAATTCCTTAACTGTTTCATGAGTCTGAGCAAAGATGCAAAGGGGCCCTAAAATGGTTAACCTTATAGGAAATGGCAAAACCACAGTCTGTGTTACCTTCCTTGGGCTGGCTGTATAGGAGATGACAAAGCTGTCTGTGTTACCTACCTTGGGCTGGCTGTATAGGAGACAAAGCTGTCTGTGTTACCTTCCTTGGGCTGGCTGTATAGGAGACAAAGCTGTCTGTGTTACCTACCTTGGGCTGGCTGTATAGGAGACAAAGCTGTCTGTATTACCTTCCTTGGGCTGGTTGTATAGGAGACAAAGCTGTGTGTGTTACCTACCTTGGGCTGGCTGTATAGGAGATGACAAAGCTGTGTGTGTTACCTACGTTGGGCTGGCTGTATAGGAGACAAAGCTGTGTGGTACCTACCTTGGGCTGGCTGTATAGGAGACAAAGCTGTGTGTTACCTACCTTGGGCTGGCTGTATAGGAGACAAAGCTGTCTGTGTTACCTACCTTGGGCTGGCTGTATAGGAGACAAAGCTGTGTGTTACCTACCTTGGGCTGGCTGTATAGGAGACAAAGCTGTGTGTTACCTACCTTGGGCTAGCTGTATAGGAGACAAAGCTGTCTGTGTTACCTACCTTAGGCTGGCTGTATAGGAGATGACAAAGCTGTGTGTGTTATCTACCTTGGGCTGGCTGTATAGGAGACAAAGCTATGTGTGTTACCTACCTTGGGCTGGCTGTATAGGAGACAAAGCTATGTGTGTTACCTACCTTGGGCTGGCTGTTTAGGAGACAAAGCTGTCTGTGTTACCTTCCTTGGGCTGGCTGTATAGGAGATGACAAAGCTGTCTGTGTTACCAACCTTGGGCTGGCTGTATAGGAGATGACAAAGTTGTCTGTGTTACCTACCTTTGGCTGGCTGTATAGGAGATGACAAAGCTGTGTGTGTTACCTACCTTGGGCTGGCTGTATAGGAGACAAAGCTGTCTGTGTTACCTACCTTGGGCTGGCTGTATAGGAGATGACAAAGCTGTCTGTGTTACCTACCTTGGGCTGGCTGTATAGGAGACAAAGCTGTCTGTGTTACCTTCCTTGGGCTGGCTGTATAGGAGACAAAGCTGTCTGTGTTACCTTCCTTGGGCTGGCTGTATAGGAGATGACAAAGCTGTCTGTGTTACCTTCCTTGGGCTGGTTGTATAGGAGACAAAGCTGTGTGTGTTACCTACCTTGGGCTGGCTGTATAGGAGACAAAGCTGTCTGTGTTACCTTCCTTGGGCTGGCTGTATAGGAGACAAAGCTGTCTGTGTTACCTTCCTTGGGCTGGCTGTATAGGAGATGACAAAGCTGTCTGTGTTACCTACCTTGGGCTGGCTGTATAGGAGACAAAGCTGTCTGTTTTACCAACCTTGGGCTGGCTGTATAGGAGATGACAAAGCTGTGTGTGTTACCTACCTTGGGCTGGCTGTATAGGAGACAAAGCTGTGTGTGTTACCTACCTTGGGCTGGCTGTATAGGAGACAAAGCTGTGTGTGTGTTACCTACCTTGGGCTGGCTGTATAGGAGACAAAACTGTGTGTGTTATCTACCTTGGGCTGGCTGTATAGGAGACAAAGCTGTGTGTGTTACCTACCTTGGGCTGGCTGTAGAGGAGACAAAGCTGTCTGTGTTACCTACCTTGGGCTGGCTGTATAGGAGATAACAAAGCTGTCTGTGTTACCTACCTTGGGCTGGCTGTATAGGAGACAAAGCTGTGTGTGTTACCTACCTTGGGCTGGCTGTATAGGAGACAAAGCTGTGTGTGTTATCTACCTTGGGCTGGCTGTATAGGAGACAAAGCTGTGTGTGTTACCTACCTTGGGCTGGCTGTATAGGAGACAAAACTGTGTGTGTTACCTACCTTGGGCTGGCTGTATAGGAGACAAAGCTGTGTGTGTTACCTACCTTGGGCTGGCTGTATAGGAGATGACAATGCCACGCTGTCTGTTGACTGAAGACGGCTTAGCGTTCTCTTCTGGGATTCACAAAATATAAGGAGTTGTCTTTCCTGCCACTCTGTGGGATTGATTTCTAATTCTGTAAACATAACGGAACATTGTAATTTATTGTACTTGATTAGTTTTAGACCATGGACTGAAGATACAGGCGACAGACGCTGTTAGGTCGAAATAGACTCGGGTCAAGATACAGGCCACAGACGTTGTTAAGTCAAAATAGACTCAGGTCAAAACACAGGCCACAGATGTTGTTACCGTAAAATCTCGTGTAATCTGTGCACTTTTTTAAGGGAAATTAAAATAAAAAAGTTGGGGGTGCGTAAAATACAATGATATAGATGAGTGTCAAGTTTTTTTTTCAGTGAAAGATCGAGAAATCTGAAGGGCGCCGCCATGTTGGAAAGTCGAGATAGTTTCCCTTTGTACACAAAATCCAGACGACAAAAGCAGATTCATTTCAATAAATTAATATTAAAAGAAGATTAAAAAATATATACTGTAATTGTGTTGTCATTTATGAATTACACAGTAATTGACAATAAGTTATTTAAGGATTGAATGAAGTTATGTTGAGGTGTATGGGGGTATAAACCTCAATAGGTCTTGAGACAAATTTTATGAACTGCGAAGCAGTTCATAATAAATTTGTCTCAAGACCTATTGAGGTTTATACCCCCATACACCTCAACATAACTTTATTCAATCCTTATATTTATATATTTTTTTTTAATTTTTAATTTTTTTTTTTATAATATTTTGTCCTTGGCACATATAGGGACTTGTGCAAGTCTACCACGGAACTTGCCGAAAAGCACGTCATTGCTCTTCGTCTACATATGGTTATTACTTTCAGGATTTCTTTCGTGAACAAACTTAATAACGAATTAAAACTAACATTATTTTAATGAAATTTATTTCATATATCTATATTATCACTTTTGAAGAGGAATAAAAAATATAGTCCAAGCTCCGCGGAGCAACAACAGACCGTGACGGTTAACAGGATGTACATTTCAAAAACAATATGGCGGTCTACGAGCAAGGAGAGAACACTTCGCCAGTTCATTTGTCTTTTGCACTCTCGAAATGGAAAGAACAATGGTTGAAGGTCGAGTTTGACAAGAATCCAGCCATATTCTGGAACGAAGAAGCTGACATTAAGTTCATTGGACAAGCAGGTATGTTGTTTCCGTTGCTAGAATTGTAGCGGTGTGCGGACTGTTGTTCACCACGAGGTTCAGCCAGCTGAGTCAGCTGATCCACAGACTCACAATGCGATGTCTTACAGTCGAAACGACACGATTTTCTCCAGGTAAGTTGTTTGTGGCTCCAGTTAATGTTGACAGGGCTTTGCTTATTGATCTTTTCTGTGAACTTGTGCAGTTTCTGCTATAGCTTCTTATGGAAGCTTCGTTGCGGTGACCTGACATCATCATTATTTGCCTCGACTGAAATCCCTCGTCGCTCATTTTCTGTATGGCGGTAGCACGGAGACAATGTGCAGTATAGCGTTTGCTACACTTCGAATATTTGGAAATGTCAGGCATGAAGCTGTTGAAACTTACTTTTCCAAGTGGTTTAGCATTGTAGCAAAGGACATGTTGGTTTGGGTTTTTAATAGCCTCTTTAATGCAGCCATTAAATAGAGAAACTGCACTAGGGTCAGTTTTTTCCTGAAACAGCTTTAGCATTTTGACAGGACAATTTTTTTCACCTGTTGCGTACATCCTTTTGTCGCCGACAGCTTCGTTATTAGAAAGCCCTCCCTGAAAGTTTTTTTGTTTACATTCATGACTTAATGTGGCGTATTCAATTCCATTCTCATCTGTTTTGTATTCAAATGAGTTACCATTGAGTTGGTGATGGAATTCAAGTCCCCGTGTTACAAAATGCACGGAAATGTTATACCAAACACACTGTCTCAAAATAAATAATGATGTTTCTGCCCCATTGAAATATTCAGATATTTTATCAAGATCTCCTTCCTCTACAATTTCTTTATGTTGAGTTGGGCGCGACAATCCAGTTGACAACCTTTCCTTGAGAAGACCGTCCAGGAGTTTGTTTGACTTTTTGAATTCAGCTCCATTTACAATGTCAACATCAACTCTATTTATGTCCTGAAAATGCCGATTGACTGCTGCCCTAATGTTTTTTAGGGTATTCTTGTGATATTCACTTGGTGTCGACTCTCCTGGTTTCGGCTTGGCCTCGCAGTAAAATTTACCCATTTTTTCAGCCAATATTTCTTTGGACACTGCTTCTGTGTCTAGCTCTGTACCATAACATTCTTTGTACCAATCTGCAATTATATTGAATTTATTTGTTGTATTTCAAGTATCATGAGTGACACTTTATATTATTGCAAACAACAGGTTCGAATTCACTATATAGAATAAACAAAATCAAACTCTTTCATAATTCAAATTTTGTGCACTTTTGTATTTAAAAAAAAAGATTTTGATTTAAATCCTGTTAAGTGGTAACTTAAAGGATTTAATTCCATTGCTTTGTACAACTTTCTAGCAAAAAAAAAGATGTGAACTGGATGGAGCAAAAACCTTGCGAATGGATTTAATGGAATCATATGTTTAAGTACAATGTGAAGTGTCGATACGATTGCAGGTATGAAATTAAAATATTGCCTGCATTGTATTTGTATTTTTCATTGTGCAACATTCAACGATCAATCAAGTTATCATCACAAGATGTTTTACCTTGAAATAGTTTGAGACCCCATTTCGTGTTCTTTTTAGTTGATTTGGATTGAGTCATGGCTTCATATTTTTTCAAGTCAGCCTCTGTTACTTTCTTAAACCTGCTCTCTGTTTTAGGACTAGTGGCCATGGGTGTTTCAGGTACTCCAAGATCCTGCTTGTTTTCTTGTTCAATTGCAGATTCCATTTCGACCATTGACACTAAATCCCCAGCAACTTCACCTTGTGCCAAATAATTGAAATGTTGCAATTCTTCTACATTTGTTTCTTCAATAATAGCATTAGGCATTAGAAGGCTCATCAGAATTTCATTGTCCGAATCTGACAAGTTCATATTTGGTGAAGAATGTGGTAATCCTGTGAAATCTTGCATGTCGCTGAGGAGCTCAAAATTACCAATGCTTGACATTTTTAGCAGACGACACAGGATACAAATAACACCAAAACGTGATATGTTTTTCGTGCATTTATTTTTATTATAATTATGATAGATTTTGTTTTCTTTTTAAACATTGTATATAATTTCCTATTTAAAGGATTTTTAATCATTATATAATTTTTTAACAAAAATCACACATCAATGAGATTGTGCAAATAGTACTTGGTACAAGGGGAGGTAACCCCTACTTTTAGAATGACAATTTATGTATTCCTACGCCGAACAGGATATAGTTCATTGAAAAATGACTTGAGTTGACTGTGGTAGGTTCATTGAGTCTAAATTGAGTGGAAATATAAATATTTATGATTGACGTCGCGATGTAATGAGGCCAGAGTTGAGACCCCTGGTAGGTTGAAATAGACTAGGGTCAAGATATAGGCCACAGACACTGTTAGGTCAAAGTAGACTCGGGTCGAAATACAGGTCACAGATGTCATTAGGTCAAAATGAACTTAGTTTAAACAGTATTTATTCAAAATTCAAACATGACATTCGATACATATATTGTTACACAGGGATTGTAAAACCAGCTCAGAGCTTAAATATGTTGATTCCTCTCCCTAATATATACTACAGGCAAACAAATCTTCCAGACTGTTGACACCTTAAATAACAACATGCTAATTTAAATAATATAAAGTTCAACTTATACCATATTTACAGGTGGTGAATATTGAATTGAAACTTGTAACAAAATGGGTCAAGAAAGGCCACAGACATTTGGTCAAAATAGACAAAGGACCAATGAGGTGAGATTTAGTGACCACAGTGGTCCAGACAGCTAATAGGGGACTTTACCTGACGAAGCACCCGCTGTCTCTCCGGTTTGTGATGAAGCACAGCGCATCTTAAACTTTGGTAACTCACGCCACAAACTGTGTAGAAGTTCAGTATAGATGTTTGCAAAGAAATCCTTGATCTCACTGACCTTGACCCTCTGACCTTGACCTTGTTGTTCTCTTTCTCCTGAAATCATGAAAATCACATCGAAAAACACTAGAAAATAAACTTATACATACACAATATCTTACACAGGAAATGTGATATATTTTCTTTTTTCTTTTTACAATATCATTACCAAGCATGATAATGGACTTTAAATAAGATCAAAGCAAAAATGAATATCAGTAGTAACACCTAATAGCACTGCTTATATGGTTTCTGATTGAATACTGTATTAGTTGTTAATAATCAATTATTTTGTGACCTACGAAATTAAACCCCCAGAAATAAGTTCCAGATAGGTAATCACAAAGTTTTACAGACGCAAAATTTTGCACTCGTCTGATCAGTACCTTGTCCGTTGTATCGGTAGATTTTGACGGAAAACTCCCACTAAGTACTTTCATTTTTTATAATTTCTAGGCAAGGACTTTAACCAGACATCATCAATTTATCTCATTTTGATTTTGAGATCACTTCTGAATATCAAGTACATTAATTTTGTTAGTCAAATTGTCTGAAAGATAAGTGCTTTTTAAGATTCTAGCTCCCTTCAATGCAGCACAAAATTAATTTTATCCAGCACATCACAGTTTTTACCCTAGTTGAAAAACAAGAGGCCCAAAGGGCCGGAAACTCACACCTGGTATCAATCTCTGACTTGTAACCCTAAGTTGCCTAAAATATTTTACTGTAAGACATTCAGGGAAACATGTTAAGATTTAAACATATTTTATCCCTGTGACCTAGTAAGACAATGTCTTTTTCATTTGCAAATTATAGTTGGCTTCATCCAGAGAGGCTACCACCCAAATAACATATGTCTCTATGCCTTTTGGTTTATCAGAAGAAGTCGCTCAAAGGTTTTAACAGATTTGACCTCTGTGACCTTGAATATGGGTCAAGGTCATTTCTTTTCACAAACTTTGTCAGGCTTTATCCCAGGAACCTTTCAGTCACATATCATACTTCCAGGACTTTTGATATTTCAGAAGAAGTCATTTAAAGGTTTTAACAGATTTATATTAATTTGTTGATTTTTAAATAATGGTTGGTTGTATAGGGTTTAAAGGCCCAATATACGTAACTTCAGGAATTATTTTGTAATTCTGAAAAATTCTGAAAAAAAAATCCAGTTGATAACCATGCAAAAATAAGCCAAAAACGAAGTAAACCTGAGCGGTAACTAACCAGAAACTCTTGACAGAAAAATCAAAATAAATCCGGTAGGGCCCACTTCAACAACAAACCGAAGTTAGAAGACAGTTCAAAATGGACGCGTGTTTACAAATACCGTGTTTCAACTGCTGCTGTACCGGTAACCGAGAAAGAATTCATCTTTGATATTACCGATACCAGTTAATTTTAACTAAATCTATAATAATAAAAAGTTATTAGGCTTGATTTTTGCTTCAGGTTTTGCCGAAAGTTACGTATATTGGGCCTTTAATGTGATATAGAGACATGTCTCAAGACAAAAGCTGCTTCACCGAGTTCCTACCAAGCCACTGCTGCAGTAATGCTGTCTGTCTTTTCCACAAAATTCTGTTAAACTCCTCTAGCATTTCCTCATCAAGAGCAGGTAACTCTGATACAATGTCCTCGCAGTCAACATCACCATGTCCAGCCTCATCACACGGCCGTACAGCATTCTTAAACAGCAAAGTCATCAGAGAGCCGTTCAGAGCTTCAGGGGGACACAGTTTAGTAACAGTTAGTCTGTGTTGTGCGGGTGACGGTTGCCGTGGTGACGTAATTAGGAAATGGAGGTAGCTGTACCCACTCAGTAACTCCTCCTCGGGCTCTGTAATACAAATCACACATTAAATATAACAAGCATACTGAGTAATGCTGAAACAATACATCAATGTCCCCTACCGTCCCCAGCGAGCTATGGAGATCCAATGATTTACTAAACAAATTACAGGGACTTGACCTAGATACCAACATGATGTATCTGTATACCAAATTTCAGTTTAATTTGTGCACACGTTGCAGAGATAATGCACAGAAACCTCAAAACGATGACAGACAGATGGACAAACAGACAGACAGACAGCAGGTAAACTAATAGTCCCCTCCAGCTTTTCCGGTAGGGCACTAACAAAGCAGGTTTCTAATTTAAATAACCGATCTGTTTTATGTGACTACTTTTCTTTATACTTCAACAATATTATAATGTATTTAGCGAACATCAGGATCTGTTTGACACTAAATCTACCTTAAACAATTGCATTACAGAGATGCGTCAGTATAATATAAATGCATTTATACATATGCCCCCTCTGAAACCAAAGAGAAGTTTATTTCGTGATTTTTTTCCCCTTTTTCCACTGGTGTTAGGCATTAGGTTCTCCAATGTCGGTTAAACCAATTTATAAAAAATTCAAAGAAACAATTGGCCATAACTCTGGCAAAACTTTGGAATAACAGAGTGACAGCCAAGCAAGGGTAGCACTATGTCTCGGCCATTTTGTGGCATATACATATAAAACCACTTGTCCGGGTGCTCAATGGAAGTATAATTCACATGGGAGACAATGTATTAATAAAAGTTGACTGTTGTTTAAAATGTAACCCTGAAATCCTCACCCTGGACAAACATGATGTCGGACATGATGCTCTCCTTCCAGGTCGTACTGTTGAGGTAGCGGTTGTGATTGGTCGAACACTCGTCCAATGGTTTGTTGTAACAGGCAAGTCGCGCCACAATTCCTGTCTATAAGAAATAAATTTATAAATGCTTCAATCAAATTCATCCCTTTAAGAGACATTTGAACTCTTTCATTTCAATGGTTAGAATAGTTCATTATGAGATTTAAGGGGTGAAGGAATTAAACTTAAAGATAGCAGTAAGATATTGATGCCACTATATACAAATGTACAGTGGACTCCACTTAATATCACCCCTGTTAATATCACATTTCTCTTTATGTCATTTTTTCCCAAGCACCGTTTTTCTATACATAATCCATGGAATTTTATTTCGTTAATATCATGTATTTTGAGGTGAATTCCTCTTAATATCATGCATTTTTCACTTAAAATATCCAAAAAATTATGTCATTTCCATTGATTTCAGATACAACTTGTACAAAATGTTGCATAGAAAATAAAAAATAACTACAAATGTTGAAACATCTTCATATGTAAATTGAATATCTTTTAGTTATGGAGATAGGAAATGCATTAGATTTAGTGGAAAAAACATGTTTCTTTTAATATCACATTCCTGTTAATATCAAGTTTTTGTCTGACAAATGAAACATGATATAAAGAGGAATGCACTGTACTAAGATCTTTGTAAAGTTCTATACTTTAATGGATTAACATTTTTTCTCAATCAGGTGGATTTCATTTCAGACATGTCAGCGGTAGTCGTTATTGATAACTTTTACTCAAACTTCATACTGCTGTGTCTGATTGTATGGTAACAACCTAATATCTATCTCTTGTAAGAAGTTGTTTTAGTGGTTACATCCATTTTGCATGCGTCAATATGGATGTAACCAATTTCCATTCATACCAGCATGAACATTTTAAAAACGCCGTTAAATCCATAAAATAATTATTTACATTTTTACTATTGAACAATTGTTTAATCTAATTTATTAATTCTTATATAAATAGCTTATTAACTGTGTTCAATTTCCAATTTCACATCGTCATTTAAATGACATTGGCAGAACAGCCCTAATTTGAGTAAGATTGGCGCCAACAAGTAATAGTAGTCATTTGAGCGTTTGATGCAGGGGTGTTCTTCATGTTATCTGAAGCGGATTGACAAGACTCGCATTGAACAAGACTAATATATTATGTCATAAGTAATCCACGTGAATGAATGTATTCATTCTGTATTCATGCTGTATTTATAGTCTATAGTGTTTGTTGTTTTCAGTTAGTATATTCATATAGAGAAAAAACAATCAGATTATAAATTTAATTTCATAAAAGGTCTACATGGCCTGATGTTCCTTTTCAAAATGATTCATTAAAGCCAAAAAAGGTTCTGAATACAAGTATTCAGTTTTTGACAGTGGTACAATAAATCTTAAAATAAAATATCTAAATGGTAACTTCCCATAATGACGTATTTAACTTTTGTACAAACAATTTTCTATAATCAGATTTTTTCTCAGCTTGTATACTTACACGATGATCAGCTGTTAACTGGTCCACGAAGGCCAGAGATTGGGGATGTGAGTCGGCCAAACATCTGTACACACAGATAAGGAAACACTGTCTACTAGAAACACTACAGGCTGCACAACATTCAATGACGCGTGAAACCGAGTTCCTTCTCAAAACTACTAGATATTCTAACGATTAAGTTTTCAATTTATCCAATAATGGGTACAGGTGAAGGGGGGAGGTTACACTGTCAATATGTACTAGGAGAAGTTACACTGGGCAAAGTTACACTGGGTGACGGTATAAAGGACAAAGCTTCACTGGTCAAAGTTACACTGGGTGATGCTACAAAGGACAAAGCTTCACTGGTCAAAGTTACACTGGGTGACGCTTCAAAGGACAAAGCTTCACTGGTCAAAGTTACACTGGGTGACGCTTTAAAGGACAAAGCTTCACTGGTCAAAGTTACACTGAGTGACGCTTCAAAGGACAAAGCTATATTGGTCAAAGTTACACTAGGTGACGCTTCAAAGGACAAAGCTTTACTGGTCAAAGTTACACTGGGTGATGCTTCAAAGGACAAAGCTTCACTGGTCAAAGTTACACTGGGTGACGCTTCAAAGGACAAAGCTCCACTGGTCAAAATTACACTGGGTGACGCTTCAAAGGACAAAGCTTCACTAGTCAAAGTTACACTGGGTGACGCTACAAAGGACAAAGCTTCACTGGTCAAAGTTACACTTGGTGACGCTACAAAGGACAAAGCTTCACTGGTCAAAGTTACACTAAGTGAAGATAGATTTTAACAGTGAATGGTGAATATGTTAGGGGTGAAAGCTAAAAGTCACATTCAAGCTTCACTCTCTGCTTTATGTAGCAGAAGTTATAATGTCACACAAAAAGTGTGGAGAATCAGCCGTGACAAGGATACAGACTGTATCTCTCTGTGGTTATCATGTAGGCAGGAATGGTTGTCAAGGTAACTTCGTCAAGGACCTCCAGGGTGCGCCCCAACACCCTCGGCTCTCCTCCATCTCCCTACAAATGTACATACACAGAGCTTATTACATTTTAGCACTTAATAACAGTGATACATTCTGTTCCCTTATATTAAGTGGTAATATTATTTCAGCAGTTATACATACTGTACCCCCTACAATATAAACAGTGGTAATATTATTTTGTTACATGCATAACAGGAAATTACAAAGCAGGTCAACTGGCCTGGACCTTTTGGAATGGTGGTAATGTCCTGGCTCCAAAACCTAGAGGTACATGTAGAGGTCTCGGGTTCGTGCCCCCCTTGCCTCACTTATTTAATTTCTCTTCCCTCGTAAGATATTGTTTATATCCCAGGTCGTGATGTTTGTATATATACAAAATGTACCAATTAAAATATCACAAAGATAATTTCTTAAATACAATTACAGCCCCTGGTTCCCGATTTAATGTTATGTCATGGCGGATCTGTTTGATTTGTATGCCTATGTTAGGTTCTATAAGACGTCATGTTTCGTAACAATTTCAGCAGTCATACATAATGTATACACATTTAGTGGTAATACTATTTTAGCCAATTATAATAAACTTCATCCCCCCCCCCCCTTCTAGGTGGTGGTGGGGGGGGGGGGGGGGTTGAAGTAAGGAGCACAGGAGTTCTGAAATTCACAATTTTGATAAAGCACCTAAACACCTCCATATTAAAGAATGGAGAATATTTAGTTTCAGCACATTTTACTTTTTATAGCCCCTCCCTCAGGGGGAGGGGGGGGGGGGGTGTTGTTAATTCATAATTTTGGTGTATCTTTAGCCAGGAGAGGTTCCTGCCAAATTTCGTTAAAATTTGTTTAAGGATTTTTGAGAAAAAGTTGAACGTAAATTGTTTATGAAGACAGGGGACAGACAAAAGAGCATTGAAATTCATCTCAGTTGACCTAAAAACAACATAAAAATGAGATAAAACAACAGCCTTCAGTATATCAATGATCTTATTTTGGTACATATATCTAATATCTAAGATTACTTACCAGATCAAATCCATTACTTTTCTTCAACACAAATCCAGGTAATACATAACCTCTATGCACCTAATTCAAAAGGCAAAATTAGCGATAATTAGATAAGCACCTAAAGTAAAAGGCAAAATTAACGATAATTAGATAAGGAATAAATACAAGGATAATTTTCAGTCGCCTATCATTCAAGGGTCATATACAGTCAAACCGTGTTATCTCAAACTCATGTAACTTGAATACTCAATTAAATTCAAACTATCTGATAGGTCCCAGCCAGACCTAAAAGACAATGTAATTGAATTCACCTAACTCGAATACTCGAATAACTCACAGACACTGAGATAACGCAGTTCAAATCTACTACAAACATTATTTAAATTTAACCTATTGATTTTTTGGAAATACTGTTATTAATTTCACATACAATAATATAACAGTGTGTTTCCTGCCTAATTCAGTAACTGATCCATTTCATTTAACTGCCCCCCCCCCCCCCACCAAACAAAACCCCCCAAAATACCCAAAATCTGTGAAAGCTATCACTCTGTTGAAAACAACCAAATTGTAAGATTTATCTACCCAATCAGATAAGCGAGACAGTGAAATACAGTCATGCTCTGTGAAAGTTATCACAAGTTATGCAAGATTTGACCTGGTGTTGGAACACTCTGAGGTGAGATAAGTCAGGGTTTCACAGTAAATGACTTATAATCTACACTTATACTTATAGAGATCTATATCCTCTGACAGCTGTACATGTCGGAAACCAATCCTATCTAAAATCTGGCAGGAAATAATGGAACAAAATTTAAATCTTTATTATATAATACAGGGATGGCAAAATGATATCATTGCATGGTTTCCATTAACAGGATTGTCATCGTCTACAAGAGGCTTAAAGGTATGCAACCGTAACAAAGTTTATCATATAGCTGACCCGTTCAGTCATGTCAAACAAACATATCATAATTTATACAGTCTGCGACATTAGCCATTAATCCTACGTCAATGACAAGTACATTTTTGTTCGGACTTGTGGAAAGTCCTTGAATTTCAATATATTTGTAATAATAAACACTGCATTTTGCTTATCCGGGCTAGTGCTTGAAAATATTAATGTCACAGACTGTAAATATGATATTAACATCATGTCTTTGTAGTGAAAATCATAGCGATAGACATTTGCCTTTCTTATACTAAGACTTACAGTTTTGTCGATCACCGAAACTTTTCCTCGCCAAAAATCCTCCTGGTTATTTTCGAAATCTTCAAAACACCCCACTGCCTTGGCTTTTACGAAGTCGCACAATTGTCTGTGACTGTCGGCTAGCAAGGGGTCAAGGTCGCACAGCAAGGCTGGGTGTATTACCGTGGTAACGGTAGCGTTATACCATTCCTTCAGATGTCCCAGGGCACCACATAATGACAACAAACTCTCCGCACTGAAAAACATGGAGAAATAATGAAAAGAAATACAGGATATCTAACAAATGTATTTCACGAATGGGGCTAATATTTTGATATTTTTCTCATGAAAGCGCAGCACATGTGAAGAAAATCAAAAAGTTAGCCACACAAGTAAAAAGTCAAACAAACTGACAGTGTATAGTTGGTATTACTGAAAATACTGTTATAAATAGTCTGTTTATTAAATTTTTAAAGAAAAATCTATCGGGCAACTTTTAATTTTCCCCATTGCCATTTGTAAGCAGTGTTTTGATTGGTTAAATAAGAAAAGGTAATATTTTTTGCCAGTGTTTATTACAATAATTGCCTTCACAAGGCATTACAATTAGAAGTATGCAAAGTTAATGTTAACATATATCATAAATAGCAAATAACAAACACATAAAAACGTAAAACCACATTTTATATAAAAAATATCAAAATTTCAAAAAAATAATTTATTTCATATTGTCTTTATCAAAGCAGTTTTAATTTGTCGCTTCAAATTAATATATACTCATACATATATAGACAACAAGAGGCCCCTGGGCCTTAAAGGTCATCTGACAATCTATATAATTTTTTGTTGGTAATTGTGAAGTTGTTTCAAGATATTACTGTATTTGACCCCTGTGACCTTGTAAAAGGGTCAATGAACAAACTTGGTATTCCATCATCTCAGCTAGCATACTACTAGCAAAATAGCAGTATCCTAGGAACTTAAGTTACTGAGAAAAATTGTTTGAAACATTTAAAGACATTTGACCCTTGTGACCTTGAAAGAGGGTTAAGGTCATTCATTTGAACAAACTTGGTTGCCCCCTTCATACAGGTATGCTACATGCCAAATATCAGTACATCCAGCTTTTTGGTTATTGAGACGACATTGCTTTAAGAATTTAACACATTTGACACCTGTGACCTTGAAAGTAGGTCAAGGTCTTTCATTTTATCAAACTTGGTAGCCATTCATCCCAGCATGCTACATGCATAATATCAGCATCCTAGGTCTTTTGGTTATTGAGAAGAAGTTGTTTGAAGGAAAACACGGCACATGACGAAGGACGGTGCACAATGGCTATAGGTCATCTTGATCCTTCGGATCAGATGACCTACAAATGTACCCTACCTTCCCTGGAGTTCATAGGGAAACTCCAAAATGACGTCAACCAAAGTCCCTGAAAATGAAAAATAATAGTTTATTGGTGGTCATCAAAACAACTGGATTCAGCTGTCCCCCAAATAGATTAATCTATAAGTATAAATTCTCAGAAATTTAGAAAATGAAAACCATAACTACATTCAGGGGCGTAGCTGGAGGTATTTTGATGTGCAAGCCCGCGACGTTTTCAATTTAGGGGAGGGGGTACTTCAGGGGTGGGGAGTGGGGGATGGATCACATTTGGACTTCAAATGGTGCCATTGTTTTGGACTTGTTAAAATCATCCTTGTCTGGCCTATCATTAAACAAATTACTAATCCGAAAATGGAATACGATATGTTTTCTTTTCATGATGCATGGAAACAAAATCATTATCCATACCTTTCTTATGTCATTAACTCATCAGTAAGTAAAACCAGAGACATTTACATGTAAAACCATCTTTGATATACATACGTCTCTGTTAATAAGTAAACATGTTCTGTGCAGGACTCAGAAGTAAGAACTCATGCTTGTGTTCTTAAGTATAATTTTGTATAATTCGAACAGGCCTAGTTTCACGAAAGTTCCTTAACTTAAAAATCTCCATAGAAAAGTATTAAAGAATTAACGGGAAAATCTTAAGTTAAAGGAATTTTCCTTAATTTCTGTAATGCTTTCCTATGGAGATATTTAACTTGAGGAAAGGAATTTTGGCCTGGCTCATTAATAATTGTATTTGCTGACATTTTGTTTGAACTGAAATGTAGTAAAAATTTGACCTTCTTTTATTACTCTTAGAATGATAAAATGGTCATTTTTGTATATTAAATCTAATACAGATTTACTAAAAAAAAACTGAGAGTACCAAAGCGTCAACAAAACCATAATCCGAACTCAAAGTCGATTAAACAAGAGGCAAAATATGAAAAAAGGAGAGATGTACATGGAGACCGTTGTAAAAGCAAAAGAGAATAACAACTGCCATGTAAATATTGGTCACAACCAAGTAAACATCAGGTTCTCAAAATGAGAACCGAGTCATCATTGTCAATAAAAATAAGGGAGAACACTAATGAGCATACTCAAAAACGTCCATCTTCATATCACTTAAGGACAAGTTTTTATTCTCGTTTTGTGGTGATGTAGCTTTCTATTTGTGTACCTGGAATTTGAAAACGGGGTATCAAATTCGTTCTACACAGTGATATCAACAATGGCGAGATGAGAGGGGACTGTGCCTGGTGTCATTATATATGCACTATTATGCTGTTGAAAATATAACACAGAACGCCGGTAGTTGTTATGTTCTAAAATGTTTTAGGCTTGTACGCATTCACAGTACAATATGTGTTATGTAAAAATACTACCCACTTCAAAAACTTCCTAATAGCATCAAGGGAGACAACCTACCATAGACAAAGTTTTAAATCGAGTTTTCAATAAGTAGCATAAAAAGCTTTCTGTGATATTTTGATTCAATTTTTTGCTTGTGCTTTATGTAAATAAACGGTATGTAAATAAATTGACTGTGAATACTGAAATTTGTCCGCTAGATACAAAAATAACACACTTTGTAAAAATCATTTTGTCCATTTTTCCACAAATAAAATATTTTTGATGTAGCTTTTGATTTCTTAGAAAAAATAGAAAAAACATTTTTTGAGAAAAATTATTTTTTGGTGTTTTTACCAAAAATGAAACAAGTCAAAGGAATGCTTAGATTTTCACAAAAACATCTCTACCTGGTAGCATAATCAACATATGAAAGTTTTAAGGAAATCTAGCGGTTAATTGCGAAAGGGTCGAGCCTCTTTAAAGATACAGAACATGCCCCATGAAACCAAGATGGCGACCATAACACTTGCCCAGTCTTCATCAATCTGCACCTCTTCTTTCCCTGTGCCATAAGTTTGTTCGTCAGCAGTTGATACTTATCACTAAAACCTAATATGACATGATTTTATAAGAAAAAAATCGGCCTAAGTGAAGGTAGTTTCAAACTGATGCCTATGTTTGAATGTTGTTCGGTATTCATTTGTAAACGAATTTTCTCACGATAAAGCCGTTACCTATATTGTCGTAGTGAACTGTATTATAAATATTATTTGAACTGTGTTGGCTGCGGTCTCCGACATCTTGCACAAGTATATATGATATAATTTGTATGTGTATTGTAATCCTATATGCTATTGCATTCGGAAAGAAATAAAATTGAATTTGATATATTTATAGCAAACAAATTTTCTGCAGCCTAATATGTTAATCTGACGAGTCGAAAAAAAGGAGTAACAATATCAGTGGACTTTTAAGAATATAAGTTGAATTATGAAATTCTCGACTTTAGTACACATACTTTGGAAAATGATGTGCAAGCACGGGCTTATGTGCTTACATGGCAGCTACGCCCCTGGTATCATACACTGTCCATGATATGGTTGTTTTACATGTGTGACATAGCTAGCTATATATATATATATATAATGCATCCCATATATTGAATTGGACATATGAGTATATCATGTTTATTGCATAGTTAATGTGTTACATAAACCTATTTTTTATGGCAGTTCATAGGGAGGGGAAGCTGTGCAGTGAACTCCTCTGTGTACCAGTCAACAGAGAAATTGGTGCTCTTTGTCTAAGGATGATAAAAGTAAATGAAATGTTGGTGAAATGCTTGTTTTGATTCGATGGATGTTCAATTTAAAAGTTTATCAAATTAATGCGGTTTTTAATCCACAAGAAATTTCAGACACGTCATTGATGACTTTACTCTGGAGGTAGGGTAGTCTAGTCGTAGGACATGGGGCTCCTGACGGAAGAGTTGTGGGTTTTGAGTCATGGCAAGCAGCACACTGTTGTACTTTACTCTGCTTGTTCCAGTCTACACAGCTGTAGAATGCTTGTTGTGGCTGCCGATATGGCAAAACATGCTGTTTATATGCTTCCCAGTGAGTCGAGAAAGATATTGGCTGGTTGCACGCAAAGGCTCCATAACCAAGATTAATAATTTTTGAACTGCTTGGAGACGACCTCTGAACTAGGTTCTGATAAGGCGGTATAATAAGAACATTAAAATATTATTATTAATTATCAGGATGAGTAATTCCTTAGAGACATTTAGATCTTAATTCATTCCTAAGTTTCTCCTTCGAGACATTTAGATCTTAATTCATCCCTAAGTTTCTCCTCCGAGACATTTAGATCTTAATTCATTCCTAAGTTTCTCCTCCGAGACATTTAGATCTTAATTCATTCCTAAGTTTCTCCTCCGAGACGTTTAGATCTTAATTCATTCCTAAGTTTCTCATCCCAGACATTTAGATCTTAATTCATTCCTAAGTTTCTCCTCCGAGACGTTTAGATCTTAATTCATTCCTAAGTTTCTCATCCCAGACGTTTAGATCTTAATTCATTCCTAAGTTTCTCATCCGAGACGTTTAGATCTTAATTCATTCCTTAGTTTCTCCTCCGAGACGTTTAGATCTTAATTCATTCCTAAGTTTCTCCTCCGAGACGTTTAGATCTTAATTCATTCCTAACTTTCTCCTCCGAGACGTTTAGGTCTTAATTCATTCAAGTTTCAGACATACTGTTTTAAGCTTTTAAACTATATAGGACCTTGACCTATAGACAGGTATGCTCTTTTTGAACATTGATAGAGATCTTATGGAATTATCTAAGGACTCAAGGGGAGCAGTAGGGTAGTTTTTGATAAGATGTATTTGAAAGTTTTGCACTCCGCGACTCCCGTCCTTTTGCATGTCGTATAGACAAGTTTACGGGGCCTTAAGCATATGCATGTAGGTACATGTCATGACCGTATTTTGTAGTCTAACCCTAACCCTAACCCTAAAGCATGTCAGTTGTTAGTACGCTGAACTAAAGTTGCATGATTTTTTATTTGTTCGAAAAGATAAGATGGTTATCAGTGCAATATGGATCAAGTCTATGTAAACTTGATCTAATCAATAATATACTGTTTTATATACAGTATATATAATTGTTGACGTCAGATATCTCGGAAACTTAAAAATAAACAACATTAGGACGTGTGACTATCATTGCAATTCTAAAAGGACAAGAACTTTTGACTGGAGCTGAAACTTGAGAGCAACGGTATGTTTCAAGAGCACATTTAAAGGCCCAATATACGTAACTTCAGGAAAATATTCGTTAATCTGAAAAACTCTGAAAAAAAATCCAGTTGATAACCATGCAAAAATAAGCCTAAAACGAAGCAAACCTGAGCGGTAACTAGCGAGAAACTCCTGAAAAATCCAAAGAATTGAAAATCATTCAGGTGGGGCCCACTTCAATAACAAACCGCAGGTAGAAGACAGTCAAAATGGTCGCGTGTTTACAAATACCGAGTTTCAACTTCTGCCGTACCGATAACCGCGTAAGATTTGAACTTGAATATTGCTGATATCAGTTAATCTTAACTAAATCTATAAAAATAACAAGTTATGAGATTTGATTTTCGCATCAAGTTTTGCCGAAAGTTACGTATATTGGGCCTTTAAAAGGACTCACATAACTAAATAATGTACTATATGTCATTTCTAAGCTTTCGAGCTAATAACTTTAATATTTGAAGTTTAAAATGAGTGATAACAGTCTAGATTCACAGATACATACACAGTATATATGGCAAAGGTTTCAAAGGGAATTTTATGAGGAATTTCATGGCATTTTAGCTCGCTACAGGCGTCTGCTTCGGACAACGGGAAATTTACATGTCAAATCAGTGAAATGGGACGGGAACACCCTCTGACTTTTGACCCCAAATTAATCCGCCATCACATATAAATCTACCGAAAGTATACATTTTTGTAAAGCTAAATATCTATAGATTTCATTCAATGTAGAATATATCAATTGTTGTCCATTCAAATTATTCAGAAGCACTGTACTCAGCCGGAACAAATTTCAAGTAGGGACGGTGTGTTCTGCGAACGCCAACATTTTTGCAACCCTGTAGGCAAATTAAAAATGTTGGCGTTCAGAGATACACCCACTTTAGTAGAATCTTCTATGCATTGATTAGGAGGAATCCAAAATAGTCTGTTATTTACCTGTGATTTGTTATTTACCTGTGACTTGTTATTTACCTGTAAATGTGTATTTACCTGTGACTTGTTATTTACTCGTGATTTGTTATTTACCTGTAAATGTTTATTTACCTGTGACTTGTTATTTACTCGTGATTTGTTATTTACCTGTAAATTTGTATTTACCTGTGACTTGCAATGTGTCTGTAATCTGGAACAACTTTTCACTTAGACTAATGCTATTCCTGAAATTTGTGAAAAAAAAAAAAAAAAAAAAATTACACATTAAAATATGCAAGTGTATTTTCTGGTAAAATTGGTAAAAATAAGTGGGGAGAGCAGTTTAAAGGGGCAGGTGTATTTACAAGTCCGAATAAGAAAACATAAACAAGAGGTACATAGGCAGCCGCCTGTATCGCTCGCCTGGATAAATTGGTATCTAGGTTATCATGGTAAAATATTTTCCATAAAGATCCTATGGGCAGGGACAGACCAAAAGAATTATCCTTGAAGTACACATGTATATCTGTATAAATCAAAGATTGGTTAATGGGTGGGTTTCTCAACTCACTGTTTTCAAGCTCAACTGAGAACGAAGGTCGCTAGGGCTGTGGTTCAACCCTTACATCAATAATGTTAATATCATGATTGTGTTTGTCACTTTATGCCCAGCAACTGCACAGATTTGGGGTGGGTACGTGTTTGCAAGGGCGTGACAGACCATAGGGTCAAATCTAAAATAATGTTTGTGATCGTCTCTTTATGCTTTTAGCAATTGTATATAGTTTTGGGGTGGGGATCTCAACTGTTTAAAAGTTATGACTCAGAAGGTAAGCCTGCAACGGTGTGGCAGACCCTGGGGTCTAATCTAAAATTATATTTGTGATCATTTCTTTATGTGTAGAAATTGTATTTAAGTTTTGGGCTGGGGATCTCAACCGTTTAAATTTATGACTCATGAGTCAAGTCTGCAAGGGCATGGCAGACCTTGGGGTCAATTCTAAAATCTTGTTTTGGCCCCACCCCTCAGGACCCTGGGGGGGGGGTCAGTCCTATCATTTGTATAAATGAGTAGAGTCCCCCACAATAGTAGACACTTACTGTGTATTGTCGGTCAATGATAAATGGCTACACTGGTCAATCTTGATCCACTCCACGGCTGTGTCACTGCACATCAACTATAAATAGTAGATACATGTACTCCCACATATAACAATGAAATGGGTTAGTTTATTAAACTTATTAAAGTGGAACTTACTAAAGTTCCACTCTGTATTAGCGTAATGTGGACATATTTTCAGAAAAAAAAAATTCGTCACCGTTTTCACCAAAACATTTGTAGTATCAAGACTTAAAAAATAATTCGGGCTAGCAGAAACCCACCTATTTACATGTTTGGCCTTATGTGACTGGGAAATTCTTTTGATGTACATGAAAGAATCAAACTAGTATTGATTTTGCCTCATCAACATGATGGCGCACACAGAGCCTTCAGTTTTGCCATTCTACTGGTCAATCCCACTGTTTATACACATTTGAATCACCTTTACCTAAGGGTGCGTCAGATCAAATTTTGAAAATATCCTACATTTCCTCTATTATGGGGCCTTGTCTCTCGACAGCTCCCAGGGCGATCAGACTCACCGTTATAAAACATCAGCCCATGCCAGGATGGGCTTTAACGGTAATCTGAATTTTGATGTACTAGTACCAATAGCTTTTGTTTTGTCCTTGCAATGAAATGATCATTTACCTAAATCAAGTTTGAACTAGAACACTTGGCAGGTAAGCAAGGACCCTGTTATAAGTCTATTTATCTCCCAAAATCATCAGTCCTTGAGCTTTGAACTGCATGGTCAACCCAACGATCAAACTCAATGACATTGATCTTTGTTCAAATGACTTCTTATGATCAAGAAAGAAAGTATAAGAACGGTTTCCTTGACCTTTGAATCAAAGACCTTGACCTCTTTGACTCAGTGACCTGACTTTTGGTCAGTTTTAATTCTGATCAATTTTCTTCACAATGTCATAACAAAATGTTTATCAGTGGCTGTGTAAAGCTACAAAATTTCACCTTGACCTTTGACCTTGACTTTTGGTCATACAGTGAAAAGCTAATAAATTGGACCTTAAAATTTGAGTCAATGACCTTGTCTTTTGGTCAGTTGAATCCTTGTTTAATTCCAATTAACTATATACATATACGTGCTTCATAATGTCATAAAAATATTCAGCAGAGTAAATATACAAAATCTGACCTTGAACTTTGACCTGACGACCATGACTTTTTGGTCAGCTAATTAAACTCCTTGTTTATAATTCCTGAACCAACGGACAAGATCAGACCCAGAACTACGTAGAAACTAGTACAAATACAGTATGCCTCCCTTAACCATTCAGATGGTAGACATAATTTATGTTACCTTTTGATCTGTTAGAACATGGAACCGTTGAAGACAAACTGTAACTGGTAAAGGACAGGAGGTCTGCAGTCTCTGATTCTTCAGTCTACACAGCAGGTTATTGAGAGAAACTACACCCGTCTCTGCAAAAAGTACAACCAACTGGCATGGAATTTTTTGTGATAAATGGATAAAGAATTTTATAAAAAGCAATTAAAAAATCTTTACATTGTATCCTGTTGAAATAAAATGTTCAACTATGAAAAAAAATATTACACAAACCATTATTTCTGCAGACTTTGCAAATTATATTCACTGTGTGATGAATTATGGCAATCAAATGGTTTTCAGTGTACATATATCGGTTACCGGTAATCTGTTATTTGAGGTATGTTCCAGCTGCGTGCTGGTGCATGATCTATTGACATAATTACAACCCAGATTTATATGCATTAGAAAACTATAAAGTGCATAAAATGTTGAAGACAAAGTATACGTATCGACCAAACATTTTAGGTCTGTATCTGTATCTTTACGTCACTAGCAACCAATTTCTGGCGTCGAGTGTGACGGGTGAGTGGCACTGGTGGTCTCAATCCCAGTGGGAAGTGTCCAGACGGGTCTTAAATCCCTTGACACTTTCTGCACGCACTAGTTCTTCCCCTAGGTGGTTTCAATCCTAAATTGTCCTTGGGAAGAATGAATTTTGGTATTGTTCCGAATGTCCCAGTGTGACTTTAAAAGACCTAGTATTGTTGGTTGATAGTTTGTTTACAACGTTTTTGTGCTCATAGTTTTCTTATGTTCTAGGTCGAATGTTTCTTTTAGGTTTATTTTGAATAAGGTAATTTTGGGGGGGTAGGGCCGGTATTAGTCTCTCAACCACTTTGTACATAAACAGCAGCCTCTGATGTTTCCTACGAATTTGCAGTGGGTTCAGTTTTAGGTCCGTCAACATTCGTGTGATGGTTCCTTGTTCCCGGTCTTTGTAATTTCCAGTGACAAAGCGAGCGGATTAATTGTTTCTGTATTCTTTCTAGCTTGTCAATGTTCAGCTTGGTGTGGGGGTCCCATACAATTGAGCCATAGTCCAGGTCTTTCAAAGTTGTGCGCATGCTTGCATGGTCATTCAGAAAAATTCCAAAAGTTCTCCCTAATATGAAGGAGGCAAAAACTACATGTAAGCTTATCAACAATTGGAATCGTCTTGAATTAGCAAGAGCGCACAGGGAATTCGAAATGTCCAGAAATTCAAAGCTCTAGCCTATTGGACACAACGTTAACCTGCTGGGATTCATAAGAACACCAGTTGCCGCTCATCCCGTCTCACACGACGCCAGAAATTGATTAGGCCTATACTTGTGACGCAACTATCATTAAGCTTAGGCCTACACTACAGATACAGACAGATAACGTTACAGTACAGAGGCTGATGATCATGATGATTATGAAGATAGAATAGTAACATATCAGTATTTAGTGACGAAGGCGCTTGATGTATCAATTGATCATTTTGAAGAATTTATAAGACAATGAAAACGTGCTCACCAGAACAAAATAGGGCTACGATCTGCCTAATAGGTCGAGTAGTTATCTTCATCGTCACACAGCTTTAAATTCGGCGGGATTTCGTGTTGTTTATTGTAGATTTAGTCTTGGTTACTAAGACGTTTACCAAGCCATGACCCGGAATACGTTAACAACAAACGTTGAGTCGAGCCAGTTTATACGTAACTCCCGTCGTCTGTCCAGTTTTGCAAGAAGCAGATGGTCGGTCGGTAGGCTATAGCTAGACGTTCAATATGCTATATATTTAGTCCTTACTCCGAGATGCATGAAAATCTGCACTGAAGATCAAGATTTTCTGCAAAGAATTGTAAGTAATACTTTATTTCAATTCATGCTGTAGGATAAAATGTTCGACTCAAGTCAATCCATGTCATTTCTTCACGTTTAATACAGGCATATAGCCTTTATTTAGGATTAGCTCTAGGCTTAACTTTCTAACACCACAGGCATTTGCATCTGTGAATCTGTATTGTCCTTCGGATTCGTACCCTACTATATAGGCCTTTAGTAGGGTAGGAAGGACAATACAGTTTCACTTACCAGATGCAAATGCCTGTGCTAACAAACTGGGGGTCAACACATGCAGGGCCATGGGTCCGTTATAAAGGCCTATAAATTAACAGTTAATCTCCTTTCCACCAGATCCCAATGACTGCATTTATATGGCATGTTATATTAGATCTATAGTAATAATAAATTATCCGGTGACAGCGTGCACATGTTTATTGTTTTATTATAGTCTTACCCTACACATTTTCAACAATCCAGCACACGCTATTGGATACGGGTTGAGAAGTTGGAGATAGGAGTTGTCTGGCCTAACTTGGGCGCTAAAATTTGGAAGACGACCCCTTGGCCTATAAAGTTGGGGGTGGGGAGTTTGCCAGTTGCACCTAGATGATGCAGCGGGAAAGGAAGATGACCGGAAGTGAGACAAATGTGTTCCAAGAGAAAAAAAAACGAAAAAACCGTGGATCTGAACCGACATTGTTGTTTGTCTGAAGACAAGAATTGCATGGTTGCCCAAGGCTTCTTATCAAATTTAGTATATTCTATGCTTTGGATGTCCACCTAAATAAATTTAGCTAATAAAGGTCATCATTTTCTATATGAATCTAATAATATTGCCCCTTATAATCCTCTGAGTCGGCGTTATCACACCTATACCCTTCTTCTAATGACTCAGAGGGATCTTTTTCATGCAAGGACGAATTTTCACACGGGCCTGCATATTCCCATTGTTTTTTCTCCTACATACTACGTACTTTAATTTCTCTTACCCTGGACACAGGGATATCCTGGTGCACACTTTTACCGGTGTGAGATTTAAAGGATTTGTGCAACGAAAAATGAAAATTTTATATTTGGTAAAAGTAGTATTGTAAAACCATAATAACATGCCCTGAAAATGGCACGGGGTCTGGTTTTCTTGCATTTACACGAAATTCAGGTCATACGCCTTGGACATCTCAGCAAAACTAGAGATAATGAGTTCGTTGGTCACGTGATCGCGTGACGTCATCTTAGTACAACGACTCCTCAATCCTACCTTACCGGCTTACATTCTTGTATTAGGTCTGCTGATTACCGACCTAAAATACCGTAATTTTGGCAACATTCAGCATGCCAGATACATACAGTGATGTAGTTGGTAACATTAGTGTTTGCTTTGACATTTTATCCACATAAAAAAAACACGTTTATATAGAGCTACAGAATTATTTGTCGCTTTCAGAGACGGACAAGTAGACATACCAGAGAAAGCGACATCAGCACAGAAAACATTGTCACAACGCATATGTTACTTCGACTTGAAAACGGGAAATACAATCTAACTATCTAAAAATGCTATTGTAAATTCTACATGTATTCGGTTTAAATACCAACAAACGAAATCAGAACCCCATAAATATACATTATGTATTATATCATGTTTATATTAACACGGTACAATTATGACAGGGAATTCACAACATGTATAATAATATGTATCGTGTCTTTTTACGGAATTAAATTACAAGGTTGGGATCACCGTAGAAAAATGTTAATATGAAAGTACTTATTTTCATTTATTTTACGTCAGCTCAGAAATGCAACAATTTTAAGATGTGATTATTTTATTTGTGGTATGGAACATTCCCATCTTATATTTGCCTCAGAAAACCCAGCCTTTCGATAGTATTCCCGTATTGATCTCTGCGTGGGATAATTCGGGAATTTGAAGAAGGAAATATCGCTTCTTTATTAAGTTCCATGTCGGCGACAGTTTTTACCTATCCATCGTAAAGATTGCATTGGCGACGTTTTTTTTCTAATTCATATTTTTCCAGTGATTACAAAATATATGTATAGTGGGAGAAATAATGTACATCGCAATGTACATTTAATTATTATCTGAGATAATTTGACAGGGTGTCAATCTATTGTATACCTTTCCTAATGTGTTAATTGACCAGATGTATAAGATTATAATTGCATGTACCGATCGTCTTTCTTACATCTACCGGCCGCCGCGCGTCCTTATGATATCTCAGGTTTACAAGTCATTTCACACCTGTGATGACCTCAGGGGTTATTTGCATTAGGTAACTAGCAAAGATGAAGCTGAAGAATTTATGTAATATCTAATATTAAGAAAATGTTTATTATTGTAACTCGAATATAGACACCCTGGACGTTCCGATCTCCGCCCCCCCCCCCTCACCACCACAAAAAAAAAAATAAAGAATAAAGAATTTCCTTAAAAGTTATTATTCGGTTATTTGCTTTATACGTCTCTGCTTTCTATAACCCACATATAAACATACAACCACGGACCTAGATAGCAAATTCTAATCCAATTCGGTGATATATTTGAACACTTAAAAAAAACTAAATTAAATAATGTTGGATTTACATTTCATTCTATTTTCGGAATATTCTACGTTGAATTTTCAATACTCAGAGTACAAGTACAAATAAGGCCCCGATTACATACTATTTTACACGTACTGTAAAATACGAAAATCATTTGGAAATAAATATTAATTCTGGTTTTTTTTGTCAAATTGTTATAAATATAAAGTTGGTTGCCTGGTGTAAGTGTGTATCGTTTTTATGACTCTGGTACGGGTTTCGTCGTACTGACTGATGTCAGTATATATAGTAGTATAAAGGTAAAATGTTGCCATCTACCTGTCTTATCCAGGTGAATTCACTGACCAATCAACTATATTCAAGGTCACAGGGGTCAAATCTGTTAAAACCTTTAAACAACTTCTGCTGAAATACCAAAAGCCCTAGAAGCATGATATTTGGCTGAAAGGTTCCTTGAATGACGCCCGACAAAGTTTGCGAAAAGAAATGACCTTGACCTATATTCAAGGTCACAGGGGTCAAATCTGTTAAAACCTTTAAACGACTTCTTCTGAAATACCAAAAGCCCTAGAAGCATGATATTTGGCTGAAAGGTTCCTTGCATGAAGCCCGACAAAGTTTGCGAAAAGAAATGACCTTGACTTATATTCAAGGTCACAAGGGTCAAATCTGTGAAAACCTTTAAACGACTTCTTCTGAAATACCAAAAGCCCTAGAAGCATGATATTTGGCTGAAAGGTTCCTTGGATGAAGCACGACAAAGTTTGCGAAAAGAAATGACCTTGATCTATATTCAAGGTCACAGGGGTCAAATCTGTGAAAACCTTTAAACGACTTCTTCTGAAATACCAAAAGCCCTAGAAGCATGATATTTGGCTGAAAGGTTCCTTGAATGGAGCACGACAAAGTTTGCAAAAAGAAATGACCTTGACCTATATTCAAGGTCACAAGGGTCAAATCTGTGAAAACCTTTAAACAACTTCTTCTGAAATACCAAAAGCCCTAGAAGCATGATATTTGGCTGAAAGGTTCCTTGAATGACGCCCGACAAAGTTTGCGAAAAGAAATGACATTTACCTATATTCAAGGTCACAGGGGTCAAATCTGTTAAAACATTTAAACGACTTCTTCTGAAATACCAAAAGCCCTAGAAGCATGATATTTGGCTGAAAGGATCCTTGGATGAAGCACGACAAACTTTGGGAAGGAAAATGATCTTGACCCATATTAAAGGTCACAGTGGTCAAATCAGTGGTTAAAAGCTTTGAGCGACTTCTTCTGATAAACCGAAATGCCTAGAGATATGATATTTGTCTTGTAGCGTCCTGGGATGAAGCCAAACAAAATTTGAAAATGAAAATGATGTTGTCTTATGATAAAAGGTTTAATATGTTTAAATCTTAAGATGTTCTTCTGAATGTCTTACAGCAAAAGATTTTAAGGGGACTTTAGGGTTACACTATAAAATAAGTCAGAGATTGATACCAGGTGAGCGATGCAGGCCCATTGGGCCTCTTGTTGAATAGAACATATTTGACTGTGACCTTCAAATTAGGTCAAGATCATTCATTTGAACAAACTTGGTAGCATGCCAAAGGCCAAATATCATTTCCCTGTGCCTTTTATTATCGAGAAAAAGTTACTTAAAGATTGTATTTTTGCTTGAGACATTTGACCCCAAATCTGTGACTTTGAAAGTGGACCATTATCATCTAGGTCATGCATTTGACCAAAATGGGTTTAATATAGCTATTTCTACCAGCATTTTACAAGCCTCCATTCACATTCACTAACCAGAACCCTGGGTCTTTTGGTTATTGAGAAGAAGTTGTACAAAGATTTTAAACAGATTTGACCCCTTTGACCTTGAGAGTGGACTTGCAGGTTATTTATTAGGACAAAATCGGTAGCTTTTTATGATCATTCCAGCATGGCACTGGCTCAATAGCATGACTCTGAGCCTCTTGGTTATTGAGAAGAAGTTTAAGTTGAAAAGAAAAAAAGTTGTCATTATACACCGGATGAACAATGGATGAGCAGGTTAGCTAAGAACCTATCAACAGAACAGTGCACTTTATTGCACTTGAATGCTTCACTTCAAGTTATACCAAGCACTGAGCAAGCAAACTCTTGATCACTGATAAACTCTTTCTGCCTTTTCTAGGTCTCTGTTTCCCAGTGTGGCATTTCATTGGGAATTTGATTTAATTTTTTCCCACACGGGGTTAGCTTACTATATATATCAATCAAGCTTTTCCATATATATATATATATATATATATATATGTTCAATTACAATATAAGTGAGATAAGGTGATGCAATTCATCTTTGATTATGAAAATAAATGAGGTTATAGCTAGGTCTCGAACATCAAGCTGTACATCAGATATTATTCTGCCTAGAAAGCATGACGAACAGTCAAGTCAGCCACAAAGAAGTTGCAATTTACTGATAACATCACAATTTCACAGCACACTGAAGCCCCCTTAAACACTTTTACTTTAACAGAAAATCATTATAATTTAAAAACATTTGTAAGCAATCAAACACATGTTGTAATAAAATGGAAGTTTTTTGTTTGTTAGACACTGCCCGGTACATTGGCAACCAGGTGTTCTAGGTCCTTCTATGTATACAATCTGTGATATAAGTTCGGTTTAAAGATACATCATAGGAACATAAATTGTCCTGATAAAACTCTACCTAAAGCTGCATCTAAATGGTTATTAAGAAAAGGGTAAAACATAACTAGGTCTATGCTCGACATGGCCCTGTGTCTTCTGTTTAGGAATGCTGTTAACTGTCCCTCGAAATTAAACATACACGATAGTTTCTTACCTCTGCTGATTTTTGGAAATAGCGAAAAAATGTTTTGTTGGTTAACTACATTATGATCTCTTTTGGATTCATGAAAATCAGTTTTGTGGGTCACGCAGGAGCGCGCGACAACCACTCTACTTGTGGTTCTGTTCTCATCTGTCCTCTAGATCCATGAAAGTAGTTTTCGTGCATCTTATCATCTTCAGAAACCCACGGTACACTTTTCTGACATTTGTATACTGTTATTATTAATGTTAGCATTTATCATACATTTATATTACAATATTTCCAGAGTTATATTCTGATAAAAGCAACATACCAAATACTTAGGAACCCTGAAATTTAAACGAGACTGTCACAAAAACCTCTTTCTCGATCATGTCGTGTACTTCCTGGATCTCTTTTACGTCTTAACTTTGATGCTTGCTTCAATAAGTTTCCTTGTAAATAGCGTTAAGAATAGCTTTTTGTTTCTATTTTTGTAAACTAAAATGACTGCCATTCCTTACCAGGAAGTAACCTGTTTGGGTAGGGGGCATCTCAGAAGCTTTCTGAAAATGTTACTTTTTTTTATTTCAAAATCTCAATAAGAAAGCTTTTTACTTGCATTGTCAGCTTAAAACCTGTAAAACAGTCATTAATTCCAAACAAAGGATTATTTATTGTACTATGGACATGGCAACTTTGGGCATCTTGTGGACTTGTCTACAGGTGCATTTCAAAGTAAATTGTTAAAATGAGCAGAGGTGACAAAATAGCTATAAAATACATGTTTATTAATTGAATAGTATTAATTAATATAGTGATGATTAGTGATGTTAACTTAGCCATATTTAGGTAGTATATTGTGGTTGTGGGAATGCATAAAGGTATCATAAATATTTCAGATATTAGGTGTTAGTAGGATACCGTTGGACAGAGAGAGGGCTATAGCTAGTTAATAGATATACAAAAGTAGTTTGAATTTGGCTCTAATAATACTTATATTCCGATTAAATTGTTTCGGAATGGTCGCCTATGTTCATTAATCTCAATAATCCGTGGAGATAGTTGACAGTTATTAGGTGAGAGAGCTTTTCAATCTTTCTTACAGTGGTCAGCAATGACAAGATAATGAGGTTAATGTTAAAATTATATAATTGATTCCGCGAGTTTGTGTTGGAATTAATGATATATGATGACTTTAATTGGTCAAGAATTGAATTATTTGCAACAATTATAGACATGTAAAACTCTCTCTGTTCACGCGGGGTTTTAGGGGATATAAAACGTAGTCGAACAAGGTTTGGGGAGAGAGAAAGTGACTCTCAAGAGGTTAGAATCGCACGAGCGGGAGAGTGTGTCCGGCCAGTATGTTCATATCATGGCTTGTATAACCAGAGCACTATGGCCCAAAATGTTGGACTTAATAAACGCTATACGATCACTTAATTACGTGTTGATGTTTGTGTAACACAGATTCCAGGCAAAATAATTTGTTTCTTCACAAATTTAAGGTTGAAATTTGTTTTTAAACTCAGTATCAATTTCGTTCAGTAACAGAATCTCAAGTTTATACTAATAAGGGTATAGGTATATTTCAAAATGGATCTATATATATATGATACTAGTATTTTTAAAAAGCAAGTCCATATTTTTACAGTATATGTACTATAGTATCCAATCCTACAGCCTTAATAGATGTGTCAACTGTACTGACTACCTGTATGTACATGTCTAAGTCTGGTGTCACGGCCAAAGGAAGTTCGTGCATCTTATCATCTTCAGAAACCCACGGTACACTTTTCTGACATTTGTATACTGTTATTATTAATGTTAGCATTTATCATACATTTATATTACAATATTTCCAGAGTTATATTCTGATAAAAGCAACATACCAAATACTTAGGAACCCTGAAATTTAAACGAGACTGCCACAAAAACCTCTTTCTCGATCATGTCGTGTACTTCCTGGATCTCTTTTACGTCTTAACTTTGATGCTTGCTTCAATAAGTTTCCTTGTAAATAGTGTTAAGAATAGCTTTTTGTTTCTATTTTTGTAAACTAAAATGACTGCCATTCCTTACCAGGAAGTAACCTGTTTGGGTAGGGGGCATCTCAGAAGCTTTCTGAAAATGTTACTTTTTTTTATTTCAAAATCTCAATAAGAAAGCTTTTTACTTGCATTGTCAGCTTAAAACCTGTAAAACAGTCATTAATTCCAAACAAAGGATTATTTATTGTACTATGGACATGGCAACTTTGGGCATCTTGTGGACTTGTCTACAGGTGCATTTCAAAGTAAATTGTTAAAATGAGCAGAGGTGACAAAATAGCTATAAAATACATGTTTATTAATTGAATAGTATTAATTAATATGGTGATGATTAGTGATGTTAACTTAGCCATATTTAGGTAGTATATTGTGGGAATGCATAAAGGTATCATAAATATTTCAGATATTAGGTGTTAGTAGGATACCGTTGGACAGAGAGAGGGCTATAGCTAGTTAATAGATATACAAAAGTAGTTTGAATTTGGCTCTAATAATACTTATATTCCGATTAAATTGTTTCGGAATGGTCGCCTATGTTCATTAATCTCAATAATCCGTGGAGATAGTTGACAGTTAATAGGTGAGAGAGCTTTTCAATCTTTCTTACAGTGGTCAGCAATGACAAGATAATGAGGTTAATGTTAAAATTATATAATTGATTCCGCGAGTTTGTGTTGGAATTAATGATATATGATGACTTTAATTGGTCAAGAATTGAATTATTTGCAACAATTATAGACATGTAAAACTCTCTCTGTTCACGCGGGGTTTTAGGGGATATAAAACGTAGTCGAACAAGGTTTGGGGAGAGAGAAAGTGACTCTCAAGAGGTTAGAATCGCACGAGCGGGAGAGTGTGTCCGGCCAGTATGTACATATCATGGCTTGTATAACCAGAGCACTATGGCCCAAAATGTTGGACTTAATAAACACTATACGATCACTTAATTACGTGTTAATGTTTGTGTAACACAGATTCCAGGCAAAATAATTTGTTTCTTCACAAATTTAAGGTTGAAATTTGTTTTTAAACTCAGTATCAATTTCGTTCAGTAACAGAATCTCAAGTTTATACTAATAAGGGTATAGGTATATTTCAAAATGGATCTATATATATATGATACTAGTATTTTTAAAAAGCAAGTCCATATTTTTACAGTATCTGTACTATAGTATCCAATCCTACAGCCTTAATAGATGTGTCAACTGTACTGACTACCTGTATGTACATGTCTAAGTCTGGTGTCACGGCCAAAGGAAGTTGGTTAGCTCAATATTGGTAAGCGAGTGTGTGTCTGCCAATATATATAATCATTTTTGTTGATCAGACTGTAAATGTAGGTGCAGTATTGTTGGATGCTAAAACTAGAAGACAAGAAAGTAATCAACTGCTAATATATTTCCTTAGCACACAAGTCATGTACTCATGATAATGAGGTATTAATCATCATCGTTTCCCTGAAGGATGCATGGATTCATTGGATTAACAATTACTGTACAGCCAGATTTGGTATAATTTTGGGTAGAAAAATTTGTGTATTCATTTGGGAAAGATTTTTTAGGAGTAAACTGCAAATTTTGGGAAATGCAATTGGCTTTTAAAAATAAGAAATAATAATTTTGATTAGGAATTGGGGCCTATTAATGGTCCCAAAACACCCTCAGAAAAAGCCCTGTTTGATCTACAGGTGTTTATCATACGTGTTTATATACACATCCTAAATCCTGACGTATTTTGAGGGTAAGGCCTACTTAAGAAGTTAAGGCCTTCCAAGCCCTTGCCTGTATAGTCATTATCTTCCTGGACAACATAAGCTCAAAGCTTCCCATGGGACCCTCAAATTTTATATTAAAGTCCCGGGACTCACATCACAAATAATATGGAATAAAACTTTAATCCATTTTTGTGAGTCCTTAATGGAAATACGTCATTTCCGAGATGTTTTCCCTCCTGATTTGACCAGGTTTAATATTAGATACGCTTGTCACATGATAGGGGGACATGTTTACTTCCGGTGTACCGCCAAAGCATCAGTACCGGTACCACAAAACAATATTTAAAAAGAGCAGCTATGAGTTTCCAAATGTCATGTACTAATTTATCTACATGGTATATTGGCAGTATAGAAATAACTTTGTTGTGTGGGACTAGAGCATCTTTAATTTCGGTAATGTAATGTTTGCCCTAATTTACCGATATTTTACATCATCAAAGTTTGTGAACTACAGATTTACCATTACAAGTTGGAAGTATTCAATTGCCCCCTTGAATGTACCACGTACCAAATCACCTGACATTTATTCCGTAAAGTTGTACATGTATCTCTGAAACGGCATATATTATGGAGTCAAAATGCAGTTTCTTTGAGTCAGGGCAGGGCTTTTTCTGGGTAAATTGGGAAAAGGCCCCGAGTGAAATTGGGAAAAATTAACGACCAATTATGGCAATCAACAAATAATACAATGAAATTTAATCAGATAAAAGCAATAAAATGACAATATTTCTTTTCAAATAGCTTCTTTTTCAACTGATGCAGATGTTCAGTTTTACAAGTAGATCTATCTAAGGTTCTAACATCAGATTGGGAAAAAAGTCCTTTAATTGGGGAAAAATGAAGCCTTAATCTCCTTGGGAATGGGGTCGAATTTTGGCACCTGAGAGACCCCAAAAAAGCCCTGCAGGGAAAACCCTGGACTATTATTAGAAGCTGACCTAGCTAGCCCGAGTTTCCTGAAATTTCTCTGGTCCTAACACCAGACTTTGACACTGAGACACAGATGTGATAAATAATTTGATTTTTTTTTATTTTGAGAGTTTTATGTCCTAGTATGACCTTACGACCTTCGGTGGACGAGAAAGGATAGGAAAGACAGTAGAAGGGATTAAAGAATCTTTCATCCCCTTGGGGGGGAGACAGGACCCGAGGGGTGAGATTCTTAAATTGACAAACCCGAGGTTTGCCGAGTGTTTGGCAGCTTAAAAATCTAACCCGAGGGTTGAGATCTCCTATAGCTATCTCACTACCAAGGAGCTCGAGGTGAATGATTATTTTTCTCTTACCCTAATAAACATACCTCATGTTTATCTAATATTGATGTTACATAAATGCAAGATTAAACGTTGATGTGATGTGATCATGATTGAGGTGTCGACGTGACGTCATTGTATTGTTGCCGTGAGTTCATCGTATTGTTGCTACACAACGTCATACCATTGTTGAAAACGTGCAAAAAGCATGTGTAGCTAATACATGTCTCAACCTAGCTAGGGTGAGATAAGATTAAAGGATTTGTGCAACGAAAAATGAAAATTTTATATTTGGTAAAAGTCATGTTTTAAAACCATATTCGAACACCCAATCTTGCAAGCGTGGTCTGGTTACTTTGGGGTGACACGATTATTAGGTCATTTTCACCGACATCTAAATTATGCATATTTTGTGACCCAGAACGAGGCCACTCCCCCTGTGACGTCATCTTAGTCCGGGAAAATCAAGCTATCGCCATATTACACTGTTTGCTTACATACACCTTGTAGATGTATAACGTGTATAACAGCATATATTGTTGTGACAGTTACGGGTCTCTCTTAAAAGCGTCTACAAGCGTCTACAAGCGTCTTCAAGCATCCTCAGAAAATATCTTTTAAAATACTGAATTAAGTAAGCGACATCAGAAGATATGTTATTGATATGATCATAATACACCTCTATACCAAATTTTACCTTGGTATTCGAAAAATTGACTGAGTTATGACGATTTTAATGTTTACGATCGGCGGGGTGGCACATGTGTGTATTACCTCCGCACAGTGCAAAAAGCGTCGCCAAACAATACCTTAAAAACCACCGAATAAAGTAAGCGACATCAGAAGATATGTTGTTGATATGATCATAATACACCTCTATACCAAATTTTAACTTGGTATTCGAAAAATTGACCGAGTTATGACGATTTTAATGTTTACGATCGGCGGCGTTGCATATGTGTTTGAATAGAACTCAAAGACGAAAAAAGCGTCTTCATGCTATATCTCTAAAATAATTTGTTAAACTAAGCGACATCAGATGATATGTTGTTCGCATGACTATGATACATTTATTCAGTAATTTTTATGTCTGGATTTGAAATAATGAGTGAGTAATAACAAATTAAATTTAATGATCGGTGGTGTGACACACGTGTGTATAGAACTCTTCACAGATCGTGAAGCGTCTTCAGATTTTATCTCGTAAATAAATCTATAAAGCAAGCGACATCAGATGATATGTTATTCATGTGAATATAATAAATCATTATGTAAAATTTCAGGCTGATATGTTTCTTAGTTACTGAGTTATCGTGGATTGGATTTAGGTGACCATATAGTGTATCCATTGTAAATTTGTATGAAGCTAGCGTGACAGACGATATGTAGGACTTCGTACATACGTAGGTGAACACAGCTAGATCTAGACCGGTATGTTGTAGAACTCTCTTAATTACTAGCATGTTTGCATATCCTTTGGACGTGGTTCTACTAAGGATCAATTATATGTACACGTGGTGTTAAAAAATAATTAAGTTCGTACCGACACTTGTTATTTAGGGCCTACGGTTATTCGATATAGTAAGATTTATATATATTTCTTATGTAACAACTGACAGTCTTTTGAATGTCGGTTAAATTAATTGAAATATCATACTTAAACAAAGTTCCTTTTGAAACAGATGAAACTTGAAATTTCATATAGGCTCAATCATGGACTTACATTAGTCTAAGTCTGTGGTACTGCCATCCCGGGAAAAATACAAATTTCGTTTGTGAGACCACGGACTTATTAACCCTTTGCCATATGCAAGCTTATGAAAAACAGCTCTGTGCATCATTGAAGAAAACATACAATATAATGTTCGTTGTGAACATTGTTGCAGCATCAGCCATTTCAGAGCACCATCTCAATGGCACATTTTGTTGAATTTTACAGTGATGAAGTGTTCAACTTTAAAGTTGATTTTTGAAGCTGATCTGTTTATTTTTGACAAATTTTGTTGTAATGAAGTATATTCAGAATTAATCAAAGTTTACTTTGGTGCATTTTCCAAGAAAATTTGACAAATATTGAAGTGTCAACAATCACATTTAAAGCCTGTTTGGTAAAAATTAGAAAACAAAAACAATAATTGTCTCTCATAATATTTTTGTTGTTGTTTTTTGTTTGTTGTTTAGCAGTGAATTAAACTTGAAAAAGTTCCAGGCGGTCAACTGTTCCTTCATACACATTACATACCAAAAATATCAATTTCATATTGGTTTCTAATCGATGTAAAATCATATTTTGCCCGCATGATGTCCGTCAGTAAATAATTACATTCAGGGGTCTCAATATCAATGTCCATGATTAAGATATTTAACAGTAAACATAACAATGCAAGTGCCTCATCAGTATTTTATGTAAAAAATACATTTATGGACATATTTCTTATGAAAGGTTTAAAAGTGTAATAATCATTATCTTATTCATGTGTAATTAGTTTTTTATCAATCCAATATTGTTTATTTTGTCAGTCAGAAGCTTGGAAAATGTTGATTCTAGATCTGGAAACAGTAGCCTAAAAGCCAATTCACACGATGTTTTTTCAACGATAAAAATCACAACGATTCAATATCGTATTAATATCTTAATGTATCGCGAATGTGATGTATATTCAGCGTATATTAAATCGGATAAATATTTTTATTTCCGACTCCGTCTTGCGTTATTTCTACTTTCGGTTTCTGTCCGCCGGCTCATATAATTATAAACAGGTTTACATCTTGCGGTAATAAATCGTCTGTTTTCACTAAAAGACAATTCAAAATGGAAAACTTAGTTTGGAATTAATTTTATAGAAGTTTCGCATGAAGTTAAGCTACCGACTCTCTCATAAAAAACATCGTTATTAACACTGAAACTCACTGCTTCAGTCTAAAGCTCTGCCAGGCTGTACAGTAATGGCGGCGGTACGGCAACTTCAAACCCAGTCGTGAATAATCATCCTTTCTTTGTGATTTTCCCGATAAAAGATCTTGATTATCAGTGTCCGTAATTGCATGACTTCAGCTCTAAATCAGTTGAATAAACTGTCTTTCATTAATTACAAAAACGGTCTGAAAACACACGTTAAACTGAAGCATGCCGTGTCTGTTTATCGCTAACATGTCCGCCGTCAGCGGCATGCGTGACCCCAACTTTCTGCGGTAATTCCTCAAATCTTTTTATAGTAAACATATGCCGATTTTTCATTGGTTACAAGCCTGGGTTATTTTTATTTATGACGTCAAAGTCTCAATATAGGTGGCGCTTTTCGATCACGTGATATACATAAATAGAAATCACTAGTCAACATGCATGGCGTCGAGAGGCGCTTGCATTGAGATCGTGTAGGGGCGTCGAGAAGCGCTTATATTACATTGAGATGGTGCGGGGGCGTCGAGAGGCGCTTACATGTGGCAAGGGGTAAAGGCGTCCAGAGGCGCTTACATGTGGCAAAGGGTTAATTTAAGTCCGTGGTGAGACATATACGTCCCTGATTATATAGAGAGACCAACATTATTTATAAGCATGGACAGTCTGAATGATATAAATTGAAATTTGCTCTTTTTCTCTTTGCAGATGCTGAATTCAGAAGTGCCAACAATATAAAGAATAAAAAAAAATAAATCAAATATGAATATTTCAATTGTTTAATTTCACAAATTGTACATATTGCTTTTCGTGTCCACATGTTATAAATACATTATGTATATATACTACAGTGTATTAGTATTTCATGATGGGCTTTTTGAACGATATAAATTGAAACTTTTTTTTAATTGCAGATGTTGAATCCTGACGTGCCAACAATATAAAAAATAAAAAATACAAGTCAAATATGAATACTTTGATCAATTGTTTTATTTCACAAATTTTACATTTACCAGCAATAACTTTGTAAATACTTCTGTTGCTTGATTGAGGCTTATACAATCAGAAAGACAATAGCTGGAACTTATTCAAATGCATATATATATTCATTTGAGACCCTTTCAATTTTTACTGACAGATGTCACAACTAATTTCTCTTACTGAATTCTTGCCCATATGTTTCATAGATTATAGTTTGATATAATCATGGACTAAGATAGCATCTAATAGATCTAATAAGTCCGTGATATAACCAAATATTAAATTAAGATGTTTTATTTTATAATCATACACTACGTCACCCATAAAACATAACTCATTGATCTTTCACAACAGGTACATGTAGGTGATAAGTGTTTACATAGCAATTGATCTGGCCTTACGGTGCGTTCACCTGTGCGAAGCCCTACATATATATATAGAGTATACCTGTACGTACACATATGTGCCAAGCCGTAAATATTTTGCGTCATAATCAAACATTAAATTCATGTTACTCGGTCATTTTCGCACAAATCAAATTGAAACTTGAAATACAGTTGTATTAAAGTCAACATCATAACATATATCTTGAGGTCGCTTACTTTATAAAAATGATTATAGATATATGGTCTGTAGACCCTTTTTGATATGTTGATTTCTATTCATATATAAATGTATGTTTCCCACGATGTCGGTCGTAAAAATAAAATCGAAATAACTTGGTCAATATTTCGAATATTAAGTTGATATTTGGTGTAGAAGTGTATTATAGTCATACTAACAACATATCTTCTGATGTCGCTTACTTTATTGAGTAGATTTATAGGTATTGTCTGGCGACGCTTTATTTAAAACTCTGCAGTATGTTACACACGTGTGCCACGCAATCGATCATAAACATTAAAATCGCCATAACTCGTTCAATTTTTCGAATTTCTGGTTGAAATTTTACACATAAGTGTATTATGATCATTGTAACAACATATCTTCTGATGTCGCTTACTTTATTCAGTGGTTTTGATGTTATAATCTGGCGACGCTTTTTAAACGGTCACACACATGTGCCACCCCTCCGATCGTAAACATTAAAATCGTCATAACTCGGTCAATTTTTCGAATTTTGAGTTAAAATTTGACATAGAGGTGTATTATGATCATAGTAACAACATATCTTCTGATGTCGCTTACTTTATTTATTACATACTGATACATACATTACGTAAAATGTACTTTTTAAAACGAAAGTCCATGCATACTTTTAACTTGTATTGGCCAAAATGGTGTTTTGTGGGACATTTGAATGCTAATTTCGTTCGTCATCCCAAAGAATTTAGCAGGGGCGGTGAAAAACTTTTAAAAGTACTCGTCCACCGGGCAAGTGACCTTCTATAAAGCACTCGTCCGGATTGCAATCTCATTTGTCCGGATATTTCAACCAAATGTTTACGTTTTGTCTAGTCACCTTTAAATTATGTTTTACTTATTATTCATTCTCACCTCATATGTTATGTACTGTTACGTATGATTTTACTTAATATTGTTCATTATTACCTAATTTAAATTAAAATTGTTACTAGCCCCTGTGGTCTGACCGGGACGGTAAACGTAATTATAAAATCAAATCACTGACAGTGACGGGCTTCAAAGCCAGATTGCGCTATATTTTTGTATGAACATGTCACAAGTAAACGCACCTAATATATTACAAATATTACTGACCTTCTTTGATTGTGTTAGAAAGTTTCGTCGGACGCTTTCGTTGCGGTGTCTATGGCGACGCTTGCATACATGCGCAGACAGTCGAAAACGAAAATGGGGAATTCCAAGAACAAGAGGCCCAATGGGCCTGCATCGCTCACCTGGTATCAATCTCTGACTTATTTTATAGTATAACCCTAAAGTCCCCTTAAAATCTTTTACTGTAAGACATTCAGAAGAACATCTTAAGATTTAAACATATTTTACCCCTGTGACCTTATAAGACAACATCATTTTCATTTTCAAATTTTGTTTGGCTTCATCCCAGGACGCTACAAGACACATATCATATCTCTAGGCATTTCGGTTTATCAGAAGAAGTCGCTCAAAGCTTTTAACCACTGATTTGACCACTGTGACCTTTGATATGGGTCAAGATCATTTTCCTTCCCAAAGTTTGTCGTGCTTCATCCAAGGAACCTTTCAGTCAAATATCATGCTTCTAGGGCTTTTGGTATTTCAGAAGAAGTCGTTTAAAGGTTTTAACAGATTTGACCCTTGTGACCTTGAATATCAGTCAAGGTCATTTCGTTTCGCAAACTTTGTCGGGCTTCATCCAAGGAACCTTTCAGCCAAATATCATGCTTCTAGGGCTTTTGGTATTTCAGAAGAAGTCGTTTAAAGGTTTTAACAGATTTGACCCTTGTGACCTTGAATATAGGTCAAGGTCATTTCTTTTCGCAAACTTTGTCGGGCTTCATCCAAGGAAGCTTTCAGTCAAATATCATGCTTCTAGGGCTTTTGGTATTTCAGAAGAAGTCGTTTAAAGGTTTTAACAGATTTGACCCTTGTGACCTTGAATATCAGTCAAGGTCATTTCTTTTCGCAAACTTTGTCGGGCTTCATCCAAGGAACCTTTGAGCCAAATATCATGCTTCTAGGGCTTTTGGTATTTCAGAAGAAGTCGTTTGAAGGTTTTAACAGATTTGACCCTTGTGACCTTGAATATCAGTCAAGGTCATTTCTTTTCGCAAACTTTGTCGGGCTTCATCCAAGGAACCTTTCAGTCAAATATCATGCTTCTAGGGCTTTTGGTATTTCAGAAGAAGTCGTTTAAAGGTTTTAACAGATTTCACCCCTGGACCTTGAATATAGGTCAAGGTCATTTCTTTTCGCAAACTTTGTCGTGCTTAATCCAAGGAACCTTTGAGCCAAATATCATGCTTCTAGGCCTTTTGGTATTTCAGAAGAAGTCGTTTGAAGGTTTTAACAGATTTGACCCTTGTGACCTTGAATATCAGTCAAGGTCATTTCTTTTCGCAAACTTTGTCGGGCTTCATCCAAGGAACCTTTCAGCCAAATATCATGCTTCTAGGGCTTTTGGTATTTCAGAAGAAGTCGTTTAAAGGTTTTAACAGATTTGACCCTTGTGACCTTGAATATAGGTCAAGGTCATTTCTTTTCGCAAACTTTGTCGGGCTTCATCCAAGGAACCTTTCAGTCAAATATCATGCTTCTAGGGCTTTTGGTATTTCAGAAGAAGTCGTTTAAAGGTTTTAACAGATTTGACCCTTGTGACCTTGAATATCAGTCAAGGTCATTTCTTTTCGCAAACTTTGTCGGGCTTCATCCAAGGAACCTTTGAGCCAAATATCATGCTTCTAGGGCTTTTGGTATTTCAGAAGAAGTCGTTTGAAGGTTTTAACAGATTTGACCCTTGTGACCTTGAATATCAGTCAAGGTCATTTCTTTTCGCAAACTTTGTCGGGCTTCATCCAAGGAACCTTTCAGTCAAATATCATGCTTCTAGGGCTTTTGGTATTTCAGAAGAAGTCGTTTAAAGGTTTTAACAGATTTCACCCCTGGACCTTGAATATAGGTCAAGGTCATTTCTTTTCGCAAACTTTGTCGTGCTTAATCCAAGGAACCTTTGAGCCAAATATCATGCTTCTAGGCCTTTTGGTATTTCAGAAGAAGTCGTTTGAAGGTTTTAACAGATTTGACCCTTGTGACCTTGAATATCAGTCAAGGTCATTTCTTTTCGCAAACTTTGTCGGGCTTCATCCAAGGAACCTTTCAGCCAAATATCATGCTTCTAGGGCTTTTGGTATTTCAGAAGAAGTCGTTTAAAGGTTTTAACAGATTTGACCCTTGTGACCTTGAATATAGGTCAAGGTCATTTCTTTTCGCAAACTTTGTCGGGCTTCATCCAAGGAACCTTTCAGTCAAATATCATGCTTCTAGGGCTTTTGGTATTTCAGAAGAAGTCGTTTAAAGGTTTTAACAGATTTCACCCCTGGACCTTGAATATAGGTCAAGGTCATTTCTTTTTGCAAACTTTGTCGGGCTTCATCCAAGGAACCTTTCAGCCAAATATCATACTTCTAGGGCTTTTGGTACTTCAGAAGAAGTCGTTTGAATGTTTAAACAGATTTGACCCCAGTGACCTTGAATATAAGTCAAGGTCATTTCTTTTCGCAAACTTTGTCGGGCTTCATCCAAGGAACCTTTCAGTCAAATATCATGCTTCTAGGGCTTTCCGTATTTCAGAAGAAGTCGTTTAAAGGTTTTAACAGATTTGACCCTTGTGACCTTAAATATAGGTCAAGATCATTTCTTTTCGCAAACTTTGTCGGGCTTCATCCAAGGAACCTTTCAGTCAAATATCATGTTTCTAGGGCTTTTGGTATTTCAGAAGAAGTCGTTTAAAGGTTTTAACAGATTTGACCCTTGTGACCTTAAATATAGGTCAAGGTCATTTCTTTTCGCAAACTTTGTCGGGCTTCATCCAAGGAACCTTTCAGCCAAATATCATGCTTCTAGGGCTTTTGGTATTTCAGAAGAAGTCGTTTAAAGGTTTTAACAGATTTGAACTCTGGACCTTGAATATAGGTCAAGGTCATTTCTTTTCGCAAACTTTGTCGTGCTTAATCCAAGGAACCTTTGAGCCAAATATCATGCTTCTAGGCCTTTTGGTATTTCAGAAGAAGTCGTTTGAATGTTTAAACAGATTTGACCCCAGTGACCTTGAATATAAGTCAAGGTCATTTCTTTTCGCAAACTTTGTTGGGCTTCATCCAAGGAACCTTTCAGCCAAATATCATGCTTCTAGGGCTTTTGGTATTTCAGAAGAAGTCGTTTACAGGTTTTAACAGATTTGACCCTTGTGACCTTGAATATAGGTCAAGGTCATTTCTTTTCGCAAACTTTGTTGGGCTTCATCCAAGGAACCTTTCAGTCAAATATCATGCTTCTAGGGCTTTTGGTATTTCAGAAGAAGTCGTTTAAAGGTTTTAACAGATTTGACCCTTGTGACCTTGAATATCAGTCAAGGTCATTTCTTTTCGCAAACTTTGTCGGGCTTCATCCAAGGAACCTTTGAGCCAAATATCATGCTTCTAGGGCTTTTGGTATTTCAGAAGAAGTCGTTTAAAGGTTTTAACAGATTTCACCCCTGGACCTTGAATATAGGTCAAGGTCATTTCTTTTCGCAAACTTTGTCGTGCTTAATCCAAGGAACCTTTGAGCCAAATATCATGCTTCTAGGCCTTTTGGTATTTCAGAAGAAGTCGTTTGAAGGTTTTAACAGATTTGACCCTTGTGACCTTGAATATCAGTCAAGGTCATTTCTTTTCGCAAACTTTGTCGGGCTTCATCCAAGGAACCTTTCAGCCAAATATCATGCTTCTAGGGCTTTTGGTATTTCAGAAGAAGTCGTTTAAAGGTTTTAACAGATTTGACCCTTGTGACCTTGAATATAGGTCAAGGTCATTTCTTTTTGCAAACTTTGTCGGGCTTCATCCAAGGAACCTTTCAGTCAAATATCATGCTTCTAGGGCTTTTGGTATTTCAGAAGAAGTCGTTTAAAGGTTTTAACAGATTTCACCCCTGGACCTTGAATATAGGTCAAGGTCATTTCTTTTTGCAAACTTTGTCGGGCTTCATCCAAGGAACCTTTCAGCCAAATATCATACTTCTAGGGCTTTTGGTATTTCAGAAGAAGTCGTTTGAATGTTTAAACAGATTTGACCCCAGTGACCTTGAATATTAGTCAAGGTCATTTCTTTTCGCAAACTTTGTCGGGCTTCATCCAAGGAACCTTTCAGTCAAATATCATGCTTCTAGGGCTTTCCGTATTTCAGAAGAAGTCGTTTAAAGGTTTTAACAGATTTGACCCTTGTGACCTTAAATATAGGTCAAGATCATTTCTTTTCGCAAACTTTGTCGGGCTTCATCCAAGGAACCTTTCAGTCAAATATCATGCTTCTAGGGCTTTTGGTATTTCAGAAGAAGTCGTTTAAAGGTTTTAACAGATTTGACCCTTGTGACCTTAAATATAGGTCAAGGTCATTTCTTTTCGCAAACTTTGTCGGGCTTCATCCAAGGAACCTTTCAGCCAAATATCATGCTTCTAGGGCTTTTGGTATTTCAGAAGAAGTCGTTTAAAGGTTTTAACAGATTTGAACTCTGGACCTTGAATATAGGTCAAGGTCATTTCTTTTCGCAAACTTTGTCGTGCTTAATCCAAGGAACCTTTGAGCCAAATATCATGCTTCTAGGCCTTTTGGTATTTCAGAAGAAGTCGTTTGAATGTTTAAACAGATTTGACCCCAGTGACCTTGAATATAAGTCAAGGTCATTTCTTTTCGCAAACTTTGTTGGGCTTCATCCAAGGAACCTTTCAGCCAAATATCATGCTTCTAGGGCTTTCGGTATTTCAGAAGAAGTCGTTTACAGGTTTTAACAGATTTGACCCTTGTGACCTTGAATATAGGTCAAGGTCATTTCTTTTCGCAAACTTTGTTGGGCTTCATCCAAGGAACCTTTCAGCCAAATATCATGCGTCTAGGGCTTTTGGTATTTCAGAAGAAGTCGTTTAAAGGTTTTAACAGATTTGACCCCTGTGACCTTAAATATAGGTCAAGGTCATTTCTTTTCGCAAACTTTGTCGGGCTTCATCCAAGGAACCTTTCAGTCAAATATCATGCTTCTAGGGCTTTTGGTATTTCAGAAGAAGTCGTTTAAAGTTTAAAATAGATTTTACCTCACTGTGACCTTGAATATTGGTCAAGGTCGTTTCTTTTCGCAAACTTTATTTGGCTTCATCCAAGGAAGCTTCTGGTCAAATATGAAGTCTCTATGCTCTATGGTATTTTAGAAGAAGTTGTTTGAAGGTTTCAACATTTTTGACCCCAGTGACCTTGAAATTAGGTCAAATTGATTTGAACTTTGTTCAGCTTCTTCCAAGATATCTACCAGCCAAATTTCATGTCCCTGGGCCTTTCAGTATTTTAGAAGAAGTCATTTAAAGGAAAAAGTTGACGGACGCAGGACGGACGGACGGACGTCCGGACGTCCGGACGACGGACGCTGCACCAACACATAAGCTCACTTGGCCCTTCGTCTAGAATTATTGCATGTGTGGTAGCATGTGATAAAAGTGAGCATGCATTCAGGTTTTGCAGAAGGTAAGTAGCAAAGCTTTTAATCTGCAATGCAGGTGAGCGATTCAGGATCAATGCATGGGCCTCTTGTTTCAAATCCAATAAGGTTTTGTTCTTTAAAGAAATAACTTTACCAAAGATGAAGACATGCTAAAAGAATTTATTTTTGGTTTTTCATACAGGTTTTAGTATACATTGTAAAAGAAAAAAAGTCTACATTAATCAAAATTGGGGAAAATAGTTTTTTCTACCCCTAAAAAATCGGAAAAATATAAAAAAAATTACTTGATTGACCATTTTTTAACCCAAATATCAACATCAGGTGTAATACAGGATAACTAAAAAGCATTGTTTGACAAGCCTGTTTGTTGTGCAACACAAAATCAATAACAAAACAGTTTGAATGGTTTTATGAAAAAAATTATGACACCTTGAAAATCACTAAATTGTTGTTAATTTATCAATATTTCAGCTTGTGTTGGATTTTTAAGAAAGATTACTCAATCAGTCAAGGTCACTATTGATTCTTGTTTTATGAGAATGTATTCACATATAGTTTGCTTATTTAAATTTCAGAAAATGATATATTGCACTTACACCTTTTAAATTATATGGCTGTTCAAAGTTTGTCTGTTGGTCTGATTTGGAGCTGATTTTAAATAAAATTGAATGATTCATCGTTTCATGTGAACAATATTTCATAAATACCTTCAGCATTTGCTGAAATGTGCATTAAATTATTTTCTATGCAAGTTATTCTTAACAAAAAATAAAACATTTGATAAGATACCTCCATTATATTACTTGAAATTAGGTAGATGAAAACCACATTTGGTGCAAATTTGACTTGACCACTAAAATTGGCTAAGTCCACGTTTTTCAACAACAAAATTGTGAATATATTTCTTGTTTTTTGCTGGATTTTGAAATAATTTGGCAGTACCACCATGACGTAGCCTTCTGGATAAAATTAGATTTGAATTTATGATTGATGTCAACTTTAAATAAATTGATTTTTCATATTCTGATAATGGAAATGAATGGTGGGATACTTAATTTTTAATGAAAATACTAAAGTAAAGGAATCTTTAACTTCAAATTAATCTCATGAAATCATAAGTTTTATGGTGGTTCCTTTGGCAAAATTATATTCAAATCGGACAAGGCATATTCAAAAAAATATGATTTATGTTGTTCATATTGATGGACTTTGTCATTTTTGCAGTGTTCAGGCAAAAATGCACGAATTGAAGTTTTTACCGTCAGTTATTGAATATACTTTTTGAGAGAACAAATTTATTGTTTCTTAACAATATAAACAATACACAAAAGGATATGAACTGATTGGAAGCATTTGCTTTTCTTTTTATCAAAATATTTGTTAGAGAAATACAGATTTTGTTCATGTAGGCATGAAATAACACCAGATTGGTTCAACTGGTCAGTTAAGAAGTGTCATATTATTTGTTTACATAAAAATATACCAATTCTTATTAATTAAAATTAGTTAATATGTTTTGGTTTCAGCAACTAAGTGTAGATTAAGTTTGTTTAGAGTCAGATATTTTTATCTTTTCCATTCAAAATGAGCAAAAACGTCAATATTGTTAAATTAAACAAAAAAAAATAGCCATTTTGATAGTTGATTAAATCGTTGATAGATTTCTTTTGGTGACAAATTTTGGTTATTCTGAGCTCTACTCAATTTGGTCTTTCTATACAATTAATTTCATTTGTTAATTATTGTAAAATAGCTAAATATTTCACTTCAAAAACTGTCATATATGTGATTTTTCTTGTTTCTGGAACATAAAAATGTCTAAAAAATTAATTTCCCAAATTTTGATCGATGTAGACTTTTTAGGTCATCTGACCCAAAGGGTCAAGATGACCTATAGTTACCGTGCTTCGTCCGTCGTCGTCCGCCGTGCGCCGTCCGTAAACTTTTCACATTTCAAACTTCTTCTCAAGTTCTACCAATGGGAATAAGCTGAAACTTAGCTGAAATGATCCTGAGATGGTCCTGACCAAGTGTTGTTATTTTTCGAGTCGGTCCGAAATCCAAGATGGCCGCCATAGCCGACATCTTGAAAAACACATATTAAACTTCTTCTACAGTTCCACTGGTACCTGTGAGCTGAAAATTAGTAGGGATGTTCAGGAAGGGCAGCCCATAAAATGTTGTTATTTTTCGGGTCCGAAAAACTCTCGACATTTGTGCCATGGCGGCCATTTTGTGACATGATTGCGCAATCACTGTTTTCCTGAACAACACCTATTTTAAACTTCTTCTTAAGTTCTACCACTGGGATTAAGCTGAAACTTGGCTGAAATGATCCTGAGATAGTCCTGACCAAGTGTTGTTATTTTTTGGGTCGGTCCGAAATCCAAGATGGCCGCCAGAGCCGCCATCTTGAAAAACACATTTTCAACTTCTTCTCAAGTTCTACCAGTGGGATTAAGATGAAACTTGGCTGAAATGATCCTGAGATGGTCCTGACCAAGTGTTGTTATTTTTTGGGTTGGTCCAAAATCCAAGATGGCCTCCAGAGCCGCCATCTTGAAAAACACATTTCCAAATTTCTCTCAAGTTTCGCCTGTGGGATTAAGCTGAAACTTGGCTGAAATTATCCTGAGATGGTCCTGACCATGAGTTGTTACTTTTCGGTCGGTTCGAAATCCAAGATGGCCACCATGGCCGCCATCTTACAAAACACATTTCCAACTTCTTCTCAAGTTCTACCTGTGGGATTAAGCTAAAACTTGGCTGAAGTGATTCTGAGATTGTCCTGACCAAGTGTTGTTATTTTTCAGGTTGGTCGGAAATCCAAGATGGCCTTCAGAGCCGCCATCTTGAAAAACACATTTCAAACTTCTTCTCAAGTTCTACCTGTGTGATTAAGCTGAAACTTGGCTGACATGATCCTGAGATGGTCCTGATCAAGTATTGTTACTTTTTGGGTCGGTCCGAAATCCAAGATGGCTGCCAGAGCCGCAATCTTGAAAAACACGTTTCCAACTTCTTATCAAGTTCTACCACTGGGATTAAGCTGAAAATTGGCTGAAATGATCCTGAGATGGTCCTGACCAAGTATTGTTACATTTCGGGTTGGTCCAAAATCCAAGATGGCCGCCAGATTCGCCATCTTGAAAAACAAAATTGCTGTCCGTAAACTTTTCACATTTTAAACTTCTTCTCAAGTTCTATCCGTGGGATTGAGCTGAAACTTGCTAGAAATGATCCTGAGGTGGACCTGACCAAGTGTTGTTATTTTTCAACTCCGTTGGAATTAAAAGATGGCCGCCATTTTGAAAACACATTTTAAACTTCTTCTCAAGTTTCACCAGTGCTATTGAGCTTAAACTTGCACGAAATTATCCTGAGATGATCCTAACCAAGTGCTGTTATTTTTCAGATTCCTCTGAAATCCAAGATGGCCACCACAGCCGCCATTTTGAATACACATTTAAAACTTTTCATAGAAAAATGATCCCCAGATAGTCCCAACCAAATGTTGTTATTTCTCCAGTCCGTCAGAGATCCAAGATGGCTGCAACAGCCCCCATTTTGCATCCACATCTAACACTTTCCATGATCTGAAACTTGCCTAAAATGATTCTGACCAAATGTTATTTTTCGCACTGTTCCGAAGAAATCCATGATCATCACCATCTTGAAAACCACATTTGTGTGGCATATTGTTACATGATTGTATTACTAATTCCTAGAGGAGAGGAATTTATATAAGCTATTAGCTTGTTTTCCAATCCTCACTATTTGTATAATTTCTATATATGTAATATACATGTACACTGATGGAAATAAAATATTGTTTAAACTAATTCCATAATGGTATCACAATTGGTAGTCAGATGACCGTTAAGGCCCTTGGGCCTCTTGTTTCCGATTATTGTACAAATGATAACCATTCCAAAAACCAAAAAATAAATTCTTTTGCAATTAGTTTGAGGTAAGGCCTGTTTTTTTGCTTAAATGACTGGACTATTGATACATTTCGTGATATTGTATGATTTTTGGCACCAAGCTTGTTCTAATGAGTTATCTTTGCCAGCTTTCAAGGTTGAAGGGTTCAGAAATAAATGAATGTTTAATGTTTTTCATCAACCTCTTCATTAGCAGACGCACCAACTAAGGATTCTGGGATTGAAGGCAAACCAGTTTGTTCAAAAGAATGACCTTTTCCCAAATTCAAGGTCACATGGGTCAAATATGTTTAAATCTGGAAACAACTTCTTATGAAATCAAAAGGTACAGGGAAAGGATATTTGACCTGAAGCATGTATGCACAGTGTCAATTAAATGTTGATTGTTTTTAATCAATCAGTGATAATTTGCCTTTAGCTGTAAATTAATTTGGTAAATCCACTACAAAGATTACAATTTATTAATACCATGTGAACAATGCAGGTCCATTTGGCCTCTTGTTAGGACTTGGACATTTCCATAAAAAATTAGCCTTGATGAATCTCTCAAGTCTCCATCTCAAACCCAGATGTCAGCCTAATTGTTGTGTGTATTAACAGTACTGAGAAACGGTCTACAAGCTGTGGGAATGAGTGTCATGTTTATTTACAACAGTTTCTGACTTGTTTTGGTAAATACTGCAGCTGCCATATTTTGTCTAGATCTATGTTCACATAACCACAGTACAAGGGAAAACTAATACTGAATAACACTCCCTCTAAAACTGAAGTAATGCTGCACCCTAAAACTTTAGTTATGCTGCACCCTAAAACTTCAGTTATGCTGCACCCTAAAACTTCAGTTATGCTGCACCCTAAAACTTCAGTAATGCTGCACCCTAAAACTTCAGTAATGCTGCAACCTAAAACTTCAGTTATGCTGCACCCTGAAATTTCAGTAATGCTACACCCTAAAACTGAAGTTATGCTGCACCCTAAAACTGAAGTTAACATTGATCAAACTACAGATTATTTCAATGCACGAGTCCCTTTTGACTTATAATTGCTGAAAGCAATGGGTCCCACAATGCTATTTTGCTAAATTAAAGTACATTGTATTTCCAGAAAATCTGTCAGTCCCTTTCAAATTCTATGTGTACTGGACTCGGGACATGCAGGTAGATTATCACTGAAGTAATGCGCTGCAGTATGAAAGTACCAGCTGGTATAATATATACTGTACTGCTGTGCTGTGACTGTTATCAAGAGTATCTAGAAATAAGTTTTTTCCATCCTTAAAATGAATCAGATGTACATTTTATTCAAATTATGCAAAGGCCAAGGTGAGCTTATGCCATACCCTGGCGTCTGTCCGTCAACAATTGAGTTCTTCTTAACTGCTGATCGAATTCAATCAAATTTAGTGGAAAGCATCTCTGTGTGGCTGATAGTGAGATGCAAATGATGGGGTTTTTAAATGGAACATATATGACTCCAGTCCATTGCATTTTTGTGTACTGCATATATTAAGATTTAGTCTGAACAAATCAAATTGGCCCTATTATGTGTTATTACAATGACAGTGATCAATTTATGTGCGAGTCCCTAGTCCAGTACTCATAAAATTATGAAAGGACTCAAAGAAATTCTGGAAATCTTCAATTTAACATTGTGGGACCCATACATGTATATATTTTTCAGCAATATTTACAAAAAGGACCCATGAAAATAAATTGTAAATTGATCGCTGCAATGGTGCTTTGTCTATTCATGGCCAAAAACAAGAACATATCTAGTTTCAAGTAATGTTAATTTAATTGAACATAAGACCTCAGTCCATTGATTTTTTTTTTGTGCTGTTTAAAGTTATTTAAGTTAGATATATACTGAACAAATCAAATCGGCCCTATTATGTGTTATTACAATGGTGCTGTCACGGATGGGTCTATTAAATCTATTCATGGCCAAAAACAAGCTGTCAAAAATATATTGTTATGCGCAATGTTATGTAATTTTTTATTATAGTTTCTAAAATACAGTGTAATTGTGTTTGTCGATCAATGGCATTTGTTTGCATGTTGCTACGTGTAACTGTCACATGCAACCTGGGAAGGTATAAATTTCCAACAACTGTTAGCGTTAAATGTGCAGTCCAATTTACTTGTGTGGTACAGTACCAGTGCTACAAAGATTGGGATCAGACCCAGTGCTTTGTGATTTATGTAATTGTGGAGTGTATTATATAAACTATAGAATTTCTCTCATCAGAAAGGTAAGAATACAATCTTTGGACATGTGGCGATCATATGCCTTCTAAGCTTTATCACATAATTGTTCGGTTATCCAGTGAATTTGTCCGTGTGATAGTTTTCACAGGTGTTCGTGAGCATGAATGTGATATTTTTTCATTGAAAAAGAAGGAGAAAAAACAACATTTTATAAAAATAAAAAGCACAATTTCAAAAGTGCATAATAGCAAGACATGTTCAGTACAGTACCCTAATAAAAACGAAATCATTATTAACAGTAGTATTATTGATTTCAAAAATGAATAATTGCATCCAATGTACAGCTAGTAGCCTTAATAAACAATAATACTAAATGTGTTTTATAAGGCTATTTCACAGTTCATGGGTCCCTTTACACTCCTACTCAAATCGGTCTCCCTTTACACTCCTACTCAAATCGGTCTCCCTTTACACTCTAACTCAAATCGGTCTCCCTTTACACTCTAACTCAAATCGGTCTCCCTTTACACTCCTACTCAAATCGGTCTCCCTTTACACTCTAACTCAAATCGGTCTCCCTTTACACTCTAACTCAAATCGGTCTCCCTTTACACTCTACCTCAAATCGGTCTCCCTTTACACTCCTACTCAAATCGGTCTCCCTTTACACTCTAACTCAAATCGGTCTCCCTTTACACTCCTACTCAAATCGGTCTCCCTTTACACTCCTACTCAAATCGGTCTCCCTTTACACTCTACCTCAAATCGGTCTCCCTTTACACTCTAACTCAAATCGGTCTCCCTTTACACTCTACCTCAAATCAGTCTCCCTTTACACTCCTACTCAAATCGGTCTCCCTTTACACTCTAACTCAAATCGGTCTCCCTTTACACTCCTACTCAAATCGGTCTCCCTTTACACTCTACCTCAAATCGGTCTCCCTTTACACTCTACCTCAAATCGGTCTCCCTTTACACTCCTACTCAAATCGGTCTCCCTTTACACTCTAACTCAAATCGGTCTCCCTTTACACTCTAACTCAAATCGGTCTCCCTTTACACTCCTACTCAAATCGGTCTCCCTTTACACTCTAACTCAAATCGGTCTCCCTTTACACTCTAACTCAAATCGGTCTCCCTTTACACTCCTACTCAAATCGGTCTCCCTTTACACTCCTACTCAAATCGGTCTCCCTTTACACTCTAACTCAAATCGGTCTCCCTTTACACTCTAACTCAAATCGGTCTCCCTTTACACTCCTACTCAAATCGGTCTCCCTTTACACTCTAACTCAAATCGGTCTCCCTTTACACTCTAACTCAAATCGGTCTCCCTTTACACTCTACCTCAAATCGGTCTCCCTTTACACTCCTACTCAAATCGGTCTCCCTTTACACTCTAACTCAAATCGGTCTCCCTTTACACTCCTACTCAAATCGGTCTCCCTTTACACTAACTCAAATCGGTCTCCCTTTACACTCTAACTCAAATCGGTCTCCCTTTACACTCTACCTCAAATCGGTCTCCCTTTACACTCTAACTCAAATCGGTCTCCCTTTACACTCTAACTCAAATCGGTCTCCCTTTACACTCTAACTCAAATCGGTCTCCCTTTACACTCTAACTCAAATCGGTCTCCCTTTACACTCTACCTCAAATCGGTCTCCCTTTACACTCTACTCAAATCGGTCTCCCTTTACACTCTAACTCAAATCGGTCTCCCTTTACACTCTACCTCCACCAATACTTGATGTCAAGCATGTCCCTCTCCTCGGTCCAACCTCCCACTTGATAATATGTGTTCATACCTTTGTAATTTGTATGATGATACTTTTATTTTGGTTTAAACAGTATTTCCAATTATTTACAATACAAGATTCAATATATTTACATCATTTGATTAAATGGGATTTGGCAACAAGATTTTACTCTTATATTAAGCCATCTCCCAACAGCAGGTAAGTTGCAAATTTAACAAGCAAATTAAATTATGTCAAAAACTTAAGTACAGCGGAAAAAAAGCCAAGAAAATATAAACAAGGCCAACTAGAGTCATAATGGTAATATTTGATATCTGTAATATGGAAATCAATTTAGAGAGAGAGAGAGGAGGGGTGGGGGGGGGGGGAGAGAGCGAGGTTATTTGATGAGGAAGTTGATATGAAACCTGTATGATATTTAAATCTGTCTGTTTTAGTAATAAAATTTTGCACATGATTAAAAATTTCCTAATTTTCATCATCTGACAAATTTGGATCACCATATAACAATTTGCTGATGTCCTTGTTCATTCCTTTTATTTTACCAGATATGATGTCACAGCAGAATTCATGTGATAACAATAGTACAGACAAGGTACCAGCACCGCTTCCCTTCCGTTACTACCCTCTCGACCAGTGGACAACTGACAACATATCTCAGTATTTCACCCAGGAAGGCTTTCCTCAACTTGCTAAGAAACTTAAAGGTAAATTGCTAAATGTCAGATTTTATTCAATGAATTTACCCAAATGTGTATAATTAAATTAGAGAATTCCGAAGCGTTAACAAAATCATTATCCGAACTCAAAATCGATTAAACCAGGGGCAAAATATGAACAAAGGAAAGATCTGCATGGAAACCCTTGTAAAAAGTACAAGAGAATAAGACCAGGTGTTCCGGAAGAGTAAGTGTCTTCTGGCTCATTAACGACACCCGCCATGTATATCTTGGTCACATCCAAGTAAACATTAAGTTCTCAAAATGAGAACCGAGTATCATTGTCAATCACAACAAGTTAACACACTAATGAGCATGCTCAAAAAGCGTCCATCTTCATATACACAAAGATACAGAATATTTCTCAATGAGACAAAGATGGGGACCATAAAACTTGACAATAATTCTGATCAACCTGCATCTCCTGAATCCTTGTGTTGTTCCTTTGTTTGTCAGCAGTCGCTATCGATCACGAAAATCACGATAATTAGAGCAAGCCCTAGAATATTGAATCAACTGCGACATGTAATCAAGAAATGGAAATTTCACGTTCGGAAAATTGAAATCATCACTTTTATCGTATAGCTTAGTAGTAAGCTGTCCATGTTGGTCGTAGTTTAAGTAGAGATCAAGGTAAGCAGCTGATGTAAAAGAGTCTGTTGTGTCCTTTATTTCAAGTTCAGAAGGGTATATATTCGATGGACGTGGTCAGCGATCTTCTTGTTGTTTATAGACAACACATCGTCGATATATCTGAAAGTGAAATTAAAAGATTTGGCAAAGTTTTTGTTACCTGTCCTGATCATGATAAATTCTGTCCTGATAAACCTTGAAACTATACAAACAAGATTGTGTGTGTGGGGGGGGGGGGGGGGGAGTGATATTTGTCAAATATATTTATATCTTCGAACATATTCCTTTGAATGACAATCATAGATTTCAGACCACTTTAAGGTTTCAAGTGAAAAAATTGATACCAGGTGAGCAATGAAGTCTAGTTGAACTTCTTGTTTGCTAAAACACTTAAAGGCCCAATATACGTAACTTTCGGCAAAACTTGAAGCGAAAATCAAGCCTAATAACTTATTATATTTATAGATTAAGTTAAGATTAACTGATATCAGCAATATTCCAGATGAATTCTTACGTGGTTACCGGTACAGCAGCAGTTGAAACTCGGTATTTGTAAACACGCGTTCATCTTCTAAATTCGGCTTGTTGTTGAAGTGGACCCCACCTGAATTATTTTCAATTCTTTGGATTTTTTTTGTCAAGAGTTTCTTGTTAGTTACTGCTCAGGTTTACTTCGTTTTCGACTTATTTTTGCATGGTTATCAACTGGATTTTTTTCAGAATTTTTCATAATCCCGAAAAAAAAATCCTAAAGTTACGTATAGTGGGCCTTTAATGGTGTGTACAAGAAGAGAAGACTGCTCTGTCTAGACTTGAGATTTCAACTCAGCCCCCGAACTATTAGACAATCGAGTTGGTGGTGGTCAGTTATATCTACCTGGTCCAGTTTCACTAAATAATAGCTCCAGGTTCCTCCATTATAGAATTTATTTGTTAAAATTTGACCTAGATTTAATAGAACAGCTAAAGAACTATCAGATGTTGGGTTGAAATGTCGAATGTCTTTCTTTTCGTTGTTTCCAGATCACAATATATCCAGCAAACAGCTGTTGGAGTTGACAGATCAAGATCTGAATGCGATCGATATTACATCGTAAGTATGTCAGTCAATGAAACGAAAATGTGTTAAAATAATAACCCAGTTAAAGATTCTTGTTACAGTATAATACTTGTTCAAGGTCATGAAGCTTTAATATTTTACCGCAAATACAAAGATACCGATATATCCAGTTGAGCATTTTATGTTTCAGATTGGAAGACCGTGAAACAACTATGAGGATCATCAAAGAAATCCAGAATAGTGCTATGCCCGAACACCTGAAGGTGAATAATTAAAAGGGTGGCTGTTCAAAATGTCTGGTGTCTTTTGTCTGTAGTCAATCCTGTTACTACTACATGTATTTCAAAGAAGAGGTTTGAACAGATCTGAAGTAATATAATGGTTTTTGTCACTTTTCGGAGCATAATTTTAAAGTTTTCTCAAATTGAAACTTAGTAACAATATACTGATCACCATATTGCAGATTAGGTAACACAGATCTACTCTATAGCACCATTACAGCCATGCAATATTCAGTCTCTGCCTTATTCAATCACTCCACTTTATTCTGTAATATACGTTCAATAAAACATCTAAGCTGTATATAAGGCTTTTGTTTTTCAAACAATACATCTTGTGTCAACAGCATAAAAATAACAAGTTACAACCCAACCTCAAAAGATTTTACCTACAATATGATTACTCCCTTACTGTACAAAATGTGGAAAACCGGGGATATCAATTTCTATGAAGGATTAGCTTGTTTCTTCAGTTATAAGAGTTTAAGTTTTATAAGCTCACCTTCTTAAAGGGCTCAAGTGGGCTTATATCAAGATGCAATATCTGTCGTCCATCTATATAGACATTGCTGGAACAGCACAATAACTTAAAGTTTGTAATCTATCAATATTTGTCGTCCATCTATATAGACATTGCTGGAACAGCACAATAACTTTAAGTTTGTAATCTATCAATATTTGTCTTCCGTCTATATAGGCATTGCTAGGACAGCACATTAACTTAAAGTTTGTGATCTATCAAAACAAGATAAAATATTTCATTATAAATTTGTATTTCTTTCTCCTTTGTAGATATTCAACGACCCAATACACGGCCATATTGAGCTACACCCCCTGTGTGTTAAGATCATCGACACTCCCCAGTTCCAGAGACTACGGTTCATCAAGCAGCTTGGGGCCTGCTATTTTGTTTATCCAGGAGCCTCACACAACAGATTCGAGCATAGCTTAGGGTTGGTGTAGATCTGTAACGACAGTATGTTTAGATGAAGGATTGTATCATATGTGATGGAAAAATGTGATACACTTTTGATTTTAGGTTACTAAAACCCGAAGCAAAAAAAAAAAACTTTGACCTATTTTCAAGGTCACAGGGGTCAAATATGTCAAAAACCTTCAAACAACTTCTTCTGAAAAACCAAAAAGCCAAAATACCTGATATTTGGCTTGTTGATTCTTTTGAAGGAGCCAAACAAATTTTGCATAAATAAACTTTCAATGTCACAGGGGTCAAATGTGTCAAAAACCTTCAAACAACTTCTTCTGAAAAACCAAAAAGCCAAAATACCTGATATTTGGCTTGTTGATTCTTTTGAAGGAGCCAGACAAATTTTGCATAAATAAACTTTCAATGTCACAGGGATCAAATGTGTCAAAACGTTCAAATGACTTCTCCTGGAATACCGAAAGGTCTTGAGACATGTTATTTGGCTGGGAGCCTTTTTGGCAGAAGCAGAGCAAAGTTTTTCAGTAAAAAATACCTTGAAGTACCTTCAATGTCACAAGAGTCAAACATTTTCAGGGTCTTTAGAATGACTTGATCCTAGGTTTAAGACCTCTTTTAGATGACCAATGTGAGATTAATACCAGGTTAGCAATGCAGGCCCATTTGGCCTCTTGTTTGTTGAAGGTGTAACATGTCTTGGTTTCTTGCAGAGTGTGCCACTTAGCAGGAGAACTGGTTCGGGCCATCAAAGACCGACAACCCCAATGTCATATTTCAAGCAAGGACATTTTATGTGTGGAGATCGCTGGACTCTGCCATGATCTTGGTGGGTAGCTAATTTGACTAGGTTACCTCCCTTCCTGTGACTCTAAAACAAATCTTGGTAATTAAAATTGACCTGATTACCTCCTTGGTGTGTAGATCACTGGTTTAAGCCATTACATTAACAAATTTCACTAAATACTGTATTGTATATAAGGGGAGATAATCTTACTATTGTTTGTAAAATGTTGGGGTTCATTCACAGTTGAAATATAAAATAACACCAATTTTTTTTGCATAAACCGCTTCGCAGATTTATGCAAAGTGCACACATTTTTTCAGTATATACTGTATAACCATCAAAACAAAAAATTGTGGTCATTCCTTAAATATTTGATATTATAAATAATATGTAATAGAGGCATAAATTTTCTTGTTATTTTCCCCTCAAATTGTGCATTTTTATCTCTGTCTATAGTTTTTTTGTCAAAGTGTGTTTGTTTATTCTACGCCACCAATATATATGGTATCAATCAGTTGTAAACACGAAGGGAAGATAATCTTTACTAAACTTGTAAATCTTGTACTACTGTACTATACATTTTAAATTTTAGTGCAGTGATACACAAAGTTGAATTGCTCGTCCTTTGTTGTCCTGAGGTTAACCATGGTTTCTGTTTAGGCCATGGACCGTTTTCTCACATGTTCGACAGGAAGTTCATCCCTCAGGCCTATCCTGGTGGCACTAGTTGGGAGGTAAGTAGTTGTGGGTCTAAAAGTTCATCCCTCAGGCCTATCCTGGTGGCACTAGTTGGGAGGTAAGTAGTTGGGTGTCTAAGGGTATCTACCTAACCTGGGAAATAAATTTAAGGTCCCCATATTTTAGGCTCAAATCAGACATGGCTCTTAGTAGGCATTAGATGGTGGGCTATTAATGTCGCCCTGTGTCCATGGTCCGTGGTCCATTATCTGTCTGGAAACAGTTTTTGTTACTTTTATATTTTGAGAAGTACTGCTTCAATTTTTCCCAAACGCCATATGCAGGTTCCCTTTGGTACCTAGTTTCACTGTATTCATTTTGGGACTGATCAGAAAAAAAAATGGCTGACAGATGGCCATCTTGGATTTTGACAATGCAACTTTGAAAGATGGCAAGCTAGTATGTGGTTTGAATAAAAATGTATGTTTAATTTTGAATTGATTGGGATACATTTTCTTTCTCATAACATATATATATACATTATATACATAAAAACAATAACAAGTAATTAGAATGTTTTATTAAATCTAATATGTTTATGTATATCAACAAAATATCAAAAAATGAATGAATTGTGTGAGGTGAAGAGGACTTAAGTTGAATTGTGTTGATCTAAGATTATTTGATGAAAATACAAATTTATTGTGGAAAAAAAGTGCAATTGTGGTCCCATCGACTTTGAGGTAACAAGATTTGACTGTACATGGCATATGGTATGATGTTTAACTGAATTAACATTACAATTTTTTACAGCAATCTTTAGCAATGTAAAACAGTACAGCTCACTTCAAACAGAAAATCACTTTGTTATCACTATTGAAATATTACTGAAAAGATAGGATAATTGTGGTACCTGCTGTTATATAGCATGAAAAAGCCTCCGTGGACATGTTTGATCACCTGGTGAAACAGAACAGACTGGAATCAGAATTTACCAAGTATGGCCTCACAGACTTAGATGTTACTTTTCCGACGGCTGCGACGACGGCGTCAACATTTGCGTTAAAGTCCACTTTTCACAGTGTTATAATTATCCAATTGAATTGAAACATACTGAAAATCTTAGTGAACTTTGGAGGAAATTTATATACAGGTTTTGCTGTTTTGGGTCAAAAACATGGGAATTTTGAGAATTTGCGTTAAAGTTAACTTTTTATAGTGTCACTGATATCAGATTCAATTGAAACTTACAGTAGTTACTGATATCATCATACTGAACACCGTAATTAGATTTGGAGGAAATTTATTTGCAGGTTCCGCTGTTTTGGGGCAAAAACATGGGAATTCTGAGAATTTGCGTTAATGTTAACTTTTTATAGTGTGACTGATATCGGATTCAATTGAAACTTAGGGTAGTTACTAATATTATCATACTGAAGACCTTACTGAAAATTGAAGGACATTTTGGGGTACAAACATTAGAATTTTGAGAATTTACGTTAGTATCCACTATTTATAGTGTTATTGATATGTAATTAAATTGAAACTTGGCTTTGTTACAGATATAATCTTGCTGTATGTATTTTGTCATACTACTTTTTACGTTTGAACTTAAATATCATCGGCAAAGCGGGAAAGGCGAGACATACAATTACGCGTAAGAATACATTTCAAAACAAAAAGTTTGACTTTTGAAAATGTTATACTGAATGCCCTATTTAATGACATTTGAAGTCATTTATGACATTTTCAATTAAAGTGGTTGGTCCAAAAATCTCGACCTGTCTATAAAGGCAACCTGTCTATAGTGACCGTTTTTTCTGTCTCCCCTTGAGCGGTCTTTATAGGCAGGTTTGACTGTAGTATGTGGTTTGAATAAAAATGTATGTTTAATTTTGAACTGATTGGGAAACATTTTCTTTCTCATAAATTGTGTGAGGTGAAGAAGACTTTAGTTGAATCGAGTTGATCTAAGATTATTTGATGAAAATACAAATTTATTGTGGAAAAAAAAGTACAATCAGAGTACCACCTGATCTTAAAAGCAGCGGAACAGTGCAAATATCCGGGTACTGGAGTTAAACGAGTTTGAATGTTTGGAATGAAGTTTGACCGACAGTACACAATAAATGGGATCTCCAAGTTACATGAGTTCAAGATAATGAAGTTTGACTGTACAGATAAACCTCGTTATCTCATTCTCGTGTAACTGGAAGACCCCATTTAACTCGAAGTATCTATCGGTCCTGGCCAGACTTCACACTTTGAACTCAGATAACTCGGAAGATTTTTTTTGGTCCTGTCGACTTTGAGGTAACAAGTTAAGGTTCGACTGTAGATGGTATTTGGTATGTGTTAAACTGGATTTACCATTTGATACAATTTGTGGTCTTGTTACAGCAATCTGTAGCTATGTAAAACAGTATCGCTAACTTCAAACAGAAAATCACTTTGTTATTATTGAAATAATAATAAAAATGTAGGGTATTTCTGTTATAGCATGAAAAAGCCTCCGTGGACATGTTTGATCACCTGGTGAAACAGAACGGACTGGAATCAGAATTTACCAAGTATGGCCTCACAGACGTAGATCTCATCTTCATCAAGGAGCAAATAGAAGGACCGTCGCAAGACATGAATCAGCGACGGAAAAGCTGTGATGTTAGTATTGTTTAACCATTTATATTGTATTATATAATATTTTATACTGGTTGGCAGGACTACCTAACCAATTGCAAGTCTAGACAACCCTATGTGACAAAATACAGTCAGCAAATATTTCAATCAAATGCAAAAATACATTGTTAAAAATCATTTGTTTATTCATTCATTATTAGCTCACCTGGCCCTTACCTGGCCCAAAGGGCCAAGTGACTTATGCGATGGTGCGGAGTCCGCCATCCATCCATCAACTTTTTCTTCAAACGACTTCTTCTGAAATACCGAAAGGCCTGGTGACATGAATATTTGGCTGGTCCCTTCCTTGGAAAATTTGTAAATGAAAATGACCTTGACCCATTTTCAAGGTCGTAGGGGTCAAATCTGTTAAAACCTTTAAACAACTTCTGATTAACGAAAAGGCCTAGAGACATGATATTTGGCTGGTAGCTTCCTTGGATAAAGCATGACAAAGTTTGTGAAAAGAAATGACCCTGACCCATATTCAAGGTCACAAGGGTTGAATCTGTCAAAACCTTCAAACGACTTCATCTGAAATACCTAAAGCCCTAGAAGTATGATATTTGGCTGAAAGGTTCCTTGGATGAAGCTTGACAAAGGTTACGGGAAAAAAATGACATTGACCAATATTTAAGGTCACAAGGGTCAAATCTGTTAAAACCTTTAAGCGACTTCTTCTGGTAAACCAAAAGGCCTAGAGACATGATATTATGCTGGTAGCTTCCTTGAATGAAGCCAAACAAAATTTGCAAATGAAAATGACATTGTCTTACAAGGTCAATGGGGTAAAATATGTTTAAATCTTAACATGTTGTTCTGAATGTCTTACAGTAACAGATGTCACAGGGGTAAAATATGTTTAAATCTTAACTTGTTTTTCTGAATGTCTTACAGTAACACATTTTAGACGACTTTAGGGTTACAAATCAGAGATTGATACCAGGTGAACGATGCAGGCCCATTGGGCCTCTTGTTATTGATCCCTTAGACTTCAACTTTTCCAAATATTGATGTAAACACATGTTCATTCCTGTTGTTGCAGGGAAATGTGATACTTTATTCACGAGAGGAAATGGTATTACACAAGGTGAAGTTGTGTGACCTTGATCTGACAGCATATTATTGTTGCCTTTGTACCTATTCAACACTTGAATAAGAACTGTGGGTTACTGAGATCACCTGGAATGTCATGTATATATTTATTTCATGCTTGTGCAGGCAGTAGTCTGAAATAAAATTCTTTGCTTGTGCAGGCAATAGTCTGAAATAAAATTCCATGCTTGTGCTGCAAATTCCTAAAAAAAAAAACGCTTGTGTTGGCAGTTGTTTGAATTTCTGAAAAAAAAATTTATACCTATGCAGGCAATTATAAGTCTGAAATAATTACATAATTGAAGATTTACAACAAATTTTTCTGCAGAAAAAAATCACTCTTGTGTTGGCAGTTGTTTGAATTTTTGTAATAATTTTATCATTGTGCAGGCAATAGTCGGAATTGATATACCCCCATAAAATAGTTCCTATACAATCTATGTATTAAAAAATGCCAATAAACGAACTGTTCAGTCAGCGGGTGGAATAACTGTTAAAAGTGACTGTTAAAAAGTGCTCTTGCTTGTTATGACTTCACAAAACAATTATGACGTCATAGTTGTAGAGGTATAACAAAACAGTTGTTGACCGTGTTTTTGTGCAACAGATGATCTGTTGGATCTCGGGTCTAACAGATCATTTGTTGCCCCCCACCCCAGTCAACAATTGTACAATGTTTTTATACTTATACAGGATATGGTCTAAAATATATCAGATAAATTCCTTCCAAACCTAAAGAATTCTACAAAAAAAAGTGTTGCTAACTGTACCTAAACAAAGGTCAGCCTGTTTCCATTAATCAAGTCTGTGAATATTTCACAGATGAAATTATAAAAGTAGTTTAAAGGTGAGACATATAATTTGTATGCTTGTTACCTGCCTATTTCTCCTCCAATCAGAGTTTTCATTTTAATGCATAGACAAAAAGATTCAAGTGTTTTTATCAGCTTATAAACACATTGCATGTGAATTGTGCAGTATTATTCAATATAAGATATGGTCTGACTTTCCTCAATTCTCATTAGCTAAGTTATGGTCATGTGGAGGTCATTATTTTGTAATATTGACCTGATGTTTCTACTTTTAGAAATGCTGAATCAATATTGTATTGATGTCCTAATCATTGTGACATCACAGTGCCCCGCTGTTACCTTCATGCATTATCAAGATAGATATAATGCAATTTCAGTCTTTTGCAAACAAGTTTCATATCTAATATAAAATTTAAGGACCTTTGATTCAGTCAATATGGTAAAATCTGAAATATTGACCTCTGGCTTTGCCTTCAGTTAATATGTGATTTTACCAGGTCGGTATAACACCATATTGACCTCACGAAAGGTCCATAATTGATAAATGTGATACATGTGATGGTGAGTAGTGTGACATATCAACATTTAAACCTATTCTGACACCTTGTTTATTGTTTTGTGGTAACTTTTTCAGACTATTGTCCTAGAAGACTTTGTAAGCAATTTCATTCATTTGTTTTATAGCTAATACAGCTCTCTTGCTTATATTCTGATCAAGTGTTTCTAATAAAATCTCAACTAAATAATCAGAAAATCTTTCTACAGCTTTATCCTTTTGCAGCCAAAATTCTTTATAACTGGTTCATAAAGAGAAATATTTCAGTCGTTTAACACATATTTTTTTCAAAATCTAACTGTAATTGTGTGTACATGATGTGATAACTTGCCATATCATTAACATCATGATTCTTTTTATCAAAGAGACAGATGAATAAACTTTGATAACATACATTAATCACAAATGATTTTAATCTAATATTATGTTGAAGTTTGTGGGTTTTATTTCGATATTGGTTGCTGGGTAACACTTTTGGAATTTAACATTTTATAGTTTGGTTTAACTAGATGAATAATATGTTATATATATATTTTTTTTTTTTTTGTAGTTCTATATCACTTAAATTACCTTTAGTTACCAAAGCCAAAGGTAAATGAATCCAGTGTATCATAATGAGTAATTCATATCAAGGTATTTTTAAATGAACATTACATGTAATGTTCGTTTAATGGGATCGTGCAGACTTCCCCAAAAAATGACCATATTAGGAAGACTGCTTTACCATTACTATTAATATACGCCCTCTGGTGAGTGAAAGTCACATCCAATATTGCTACAGGATGTACCAACGTTCGCTTCAAACCACAGACTTTGAAATATATCTATATAAAGCAAAACATAACATCTGATTAAAAGTCTTTGGCTGCTAATCGCCACAAAAATCATTTTGATGAAAATGACCCTCACTGTTGATCGCAGCAAAAGTGTAATTTTCAATCAGTAGTAGTCCGGAAGTAAAATCTCTCGTCTGTGCCTATACTTGCTATATTTGTAACTAAAAACGAAAGTAGAATACTTCCGATTGGTTCTGATGAAGACTTTCGTTACTGTCGAGAGTTTACTGGGACTCGTTTCTATATATGGCCAGCATGGCCAAATCTGGAATTACAACGGCTTACTACAAATTCCTTATTTGGTCTGCACACGCACGCCCATTCACTAATTAAGAGGAGCTCTTCAGAAAAGCAACCAAGAAAATACTGAAGTCTTAATCATGGCTGCCGCTTCTCATTTCAGTATATCAGGGATGTAACTCAAATATATAATTATTATTATATATATGCTTCATTATGTAAACTTGATATTTAACGACTTTTAGATGGATTTTAATTTCACGTTAGGTAAGAGATCGACAGAAATGGTTTATAACTTAAGTATGTTTATCAATTAGAACCAATTGGTTGATAAGTGATGCAAAAATCACCCCCATGTGAATCACACCATGCAGGCTTGCTGTATTAAGAGGCAAGATAAATGAAAAACTAGAAAAAACAAATGTTAATTGAAGTTACTTGATCTATCATGTTTTACCCGAGATTCGCCGGAAATATTGAATTTTAGAAAATAGAAATACACGAATAGAAAGTTTCTCTATTATGATGTGCAATAAGAAATATTAATTTGAAGATTTTAATGCGAAAATTCTATGTTTACTCAAATTAATTAACAAAATATTACCTTTTAGATGAATTCAAGTTAACTTTAGATGTTATGTCACTCTATAATCTTTGAAAATTAGGTGAACTTCACAATAATGTTCGTTTTCAGTAATTGCATTACTTCGATTACAGGATCCTGAAGTTATAGAGTGAGAATATTTTATCCTTAAAAAGCATATTGTCTGTCAATATAAATTAAGACACTATTATAGTACCTGGTTGACAAAATTCTTCTTGTGCTTTTGCAGGACTGGCCATTTAAAGGACGTGACAAAACCAAAGGCTTTCTATATGAGGTAAGATTAGTCAGTTATATACAAATCTTGCAAATAAAAAGCAAAATCACCTATTTGAAGAATAGAGGACTTGGATTTTGAGAGTAATAGTTTGTTACCGCTTTTTCTTGAGAAGTACTAGATGGATCATTCTCAAATTTCATATGTTGGTTCTCCTTGGTCTCTATGTTTTGCATTGTTCAATTTTCAAATCAGTCCAAAAATCAATATTGCCCACAGACGGCAAACTTCTTATAGCAAATGTATTTCTTTTACATCGATCCCACTGGAATCCCTTGTTACTCATTTACAACTTCATCTTCTTTAGAAAAATCTCTAGACTAAGGGTCAATATATTTGAAAGAAGGGTTATGGGATTTCAAAAGTGAATGACCTTGATCTGTATTCTTGGTCACATAATAATTATGATAATATATAATAATATTTTCTGAGGGTGACATATTAGTCTCCATATTGTCCTCTATAACAACATACAAAACATAATATACATGGATCAACAGATAACATGATACCTTAAAATAATACTAGATACAATGAACATGGTAATTATAAAATAATCTTATACTGCTACATGTATCATTCTGAATAACATGGGTTTGTTACCTGTAGTTGACCTCAGGTTATAAAAGTGTGAATTATGGCAAGTTTCAGTTAGTAAGCTTATATTAAACAAGGTGTCATTTATGCAAGGCTTTGTAGACTAGTATTATACCTCATTCATTTAAGTGCCTATACATTTCTAGTAGTTGTTCTGGTCACCATTTTCGTTTATTGGACTGAATTCAAGGACTACGGGCCGACGCTATATATTTTGACGTAATAATTGCAGGATGACGTAATATGTAGTGACGTCATCATTCCAGACAATGAGCAAAATGGCGTCTGAATTAATGGTCTGTTTTTATTGCATATTATGTGTTCGTGTTGGGTAGATTGGGTTTAATATAACAAATATTGCAGGTCACTTCGGGCAACATGGGAGTTTATTGGCTTGTCATTTCAACAAAAAATATGTATATGGACCTCAGCTTCGCTTCGGTCCATATACATATTTTTGGGCGACTGACCAGTCCATAAACTCCCATATTGCCCTCAGTGCCATGCAATATTTGTTAATTATGGAATGGTCAGTCACCCAAAAAAATGTATATGGACCTCATCTTCTCTTCGGTCCATATACATATTTTTGGTTGACTGACCAGTCCATAAACTCCCATATTGCCCTCAGTGCCATGCGATATTAGTTAAATATCATAGTATTTCATTCCTCAATCAACTCGAGAAAAACATTTGTACATGTAAGTTACACTTGGGGTTACAGGTTGTGGCCAACAAACGGAACGGTATTGATGTGGACAAGTGGGACTACTTCGCCAGGGACTGCCACAACCTTGGCATCAGAAACAACTTCGATCACCTGAGATTTATTAAGTTTGCGCGGGTCCTGGAGGTGGATGATGAACTTCAGATTTGCTCCAGGGACAAGGTAGGTCATGTGTGTCATTCTGTATGCTTAAAGTCCCAATATACGTAACTTCAGGGAATTTTTTTGTGATTCTGAAAAATTCTGAAAAAAAATCCAGTTGATAACCATGCAAAAATAAGCCTAAAACGAAGTAAACCTGAGCGGTAACTGACAAGAAACTCTTGACAAAAAATTCTAAAGAACTGAAAATAATTCAGGTGGGGCCCACTTCAACAACAAACCGAAGATAGAAGACGGTTCGAAATGGTCGCATGTTTACAAATGCCGTGTTTTAACTGCTGCTGTACTGGTAACCGTGTAAGAATTAATCTTGAATATTGTTGATATCAGTTAATCTTAACTAAATCTATAAATATAATAAGTTATTAGGTTAGATTTTCTCTTCAAGTTTTGCCGAAAGTTACGTATATTGGGCCTTTAAAAACAAAGATTATTGTCTTACAGGTATTGTACCTGATGTAGAATAACTTATAACAGAGGATCAAATCACTGTGATAAGGTCATGGTCACGGTGATATAATATACATAATATACAAATACACGTACAGACTTGCAGCCAGGGTGGTGGGCAGTAAATGGTTTTACGGACCTGACCTGGGCAATAGTTACCAAGGCCGAATGCCGAGGTGAATATTGTTTAGGTCAGGTCCTTAAACTGAAGACTGCATTTGCTTAAGGATATGACTTCTACTGATTGTCATTGAAAAAAAACAAGAAATAAATTTGACAATTTATTCAACAACACTCCGGCCTTCTGCGCAGGCGGCCAAGGTTTGATCCCCGAAATCGTCATACACATGGTTTTGTTGTTTACATGAACTGACTGATGACATGTTTAATTGTAGGAGGTCCAGACACTGTACGACATGTTTAACACCCGTGTAACACTACACAAGCGAGCCTACCAACACAGAGTGAACGTCATCATCGAACGTATGTAAGTACAGTGTACCAATGTGTAACTGTAGGGGGAATATAAGAACAATGTCACCGGGACACAACATAACAGAATTTACCATACATGTAAGTACAGTGTACCAATGTGTAACTGTAGGGGGAATATAAGAACAATGTCACCGGGACACAACATAACAGAATTTACCATACATGTAAGTACAGTGTACCAATGTGTTACTGTAGGAGGAATATAAGAACAATGTAGGGTCACCGGGACACAACATAACAGAATTTACCATACATGTAAGTACAGTGTACCAATGTGTTACTGTAGGAGGACTATAAGAACAATGTAGGGTCACCGGGACACAACATAACAGAATTTACCATACATGTAAGTACAGTGTACCAATGTGTAACTGTAGGGGGAATATGAGAACAATGTAGGGTCACCGGGACACAACATAACAGAATTTACCCTACATGTAAGTACAGTGTACCAATGTGTTACTGTAGGAGGAATATAAGAACAATGTAGGGTCACCGGGACACAACATAACAGAATTTACCATACATGTAAGTACAGTGTACCAATGTGTTACTGTAGGAGGAATATAAGAACAATGTCACCGGGACACAACATAACAGAATTTACCCTACATGTAAGTACAGTGTACCAATGTGTTACTGTAGGGGGAATATAAGAACAATGTCACCGGGACACAACATAACAGAATTTACCATACATGTAAGTACAGTGTACCAATGTGTTACTGTAGGAGGAATATAAGAACAATGTAGGGTCACCGGGACACAACATAACAGAATTTACCCTACATGTAAGTACAGTGTACCAATGTGTTACTGTAGGAGGAATATAAGAACAATGTCACCGGGACACAACATAACAGAATTTACCCTACATGTAAGTACAGTGTACCAATGTGTTACTGTAGGGGGAATATAAGAACAATGTCACCGGGACACAACATAACAGAATTTACCATACATGTAAGTACAGTGTACCAATGTGTTACTGTAGGGGGAATATAAGAACAATGTCACCGGGACACAACATAACAGAATTTACCCTACATGTAAGTACAGTGTACCAATGTGTTACTGTAGGGGGAATATAAGAACAATGTCACCGGGACACAACATAACAGAATTTACCATACATGTAAGTACAGTGTACCAATGTGTTACTGTAGGGGGAATATAAGAACAATGTAGGGTCACCGGGACACAACATAACAGAATTTACCTTACATGTAAGTACAGTGTACCAATGTGTTACTGTAGGAGGAATATAAGAACAATGTAGGGTCACCGGGACACAACATAACAGAATTTACCTTACATGTAAGTACAGTGTACCAATGTGTTACTGTAGGGGGAATATAAGAACAATGTCACCGGGACACAACATAACAGAATTTACCATACATGTAAGTACAGTGTACCAATGTGTTACTGTAGGGGGAATATAAGAACAATGTAGGGTCACCAGGACACAACATAACAGAATGTACCATACATGTAAGTACAGTGTACCAATGTGTTACTGTAGGGGGAATATAAGAACAATGTAGGGTCACCGGGACACAACATAACAGAATTTACCTTACATGTAAGTGTAAAAGATGTGCTTTGATCAGGTTGACAAGTATCAGTTGTCGGAAATCTTCCTTTTGCTCAGTTGTAGAACATCTGGCTGGAAAGCCAAGAAATGTGGATTTTAATCCAAACGACGGTTTTATTCCTATCTCTATTCCTCGTCAAACTGGTGCTGATGCCTTCTGTTTTCAAGGCAGGAGAATCCTTGACAGGGAGTCTGTCAAAGAACCTGGGTTGGAGATTGAAAAGGGAGGGGAGGGGAGGGGGGGTAATTTATTAGACACATTGATTAGGTTGCCTTAAAAACGTGAGTTGTGAGGAATTTCTCTTTAGATCAGCAGTCAAGTATCAGGCTGGAGATCAAAGGGTCGCGTGTTCCAGTCTAAGTGAAAGAACAATCTTTATCACATTTCCTCATCCTATTACGGTACAGTTTACCTTGCGTTACTTTAATAAAAATAATAATAATTCCTGGTTCTTATATACCGTTTAATCACGACTTTAAATGCCATCTCAAAACGGTTTGCAAACTAATGTCCTTGGTTATAGGGCCTTAACAACCAGCCAATATCGTTCTCACCTCCCTGGGGAGCATACAACTGATGCTGCCATATCAGCATTCACCGCTAACAGTCTACAATTTCTAGCATTACCCAGCCACGTACTCATTTACAGCTGAGTAGACTGGAACAAGCAGAGTGAAGTATCTTGCTCAAGGATACAACACAAGTGCCGGGACTCGAACTCGCAACCCTTCAATCACGAGCCCGGGGTCCTACCACTAGACCACTGTGCCTTTAAGGTGTTGGGCACCAGGACACAAATTACAGAATTTACCGTAGAACAAAGTTTAAGTACACAAAATTTACCATCACCATATACAACACATAAATACAATTTACCACAATGCCATTTTAGTTATCTAAAAATTTGATTATGATAATTTTTGTTTTGCAGGATAACAGAGGCATTCTTGAAGGCTGATAAACACCTCAAGTTTCTGGGAACTGGCGGGTAAGTAAAGCAGTGCGTTGAGTGGAAGAGTAACTTGCCCATGTCCTCTCCCCTTACTGGTAGTCAAAAAAAATTTGTAGCTGTAGTTATACTTCTAGGCACTCCTGGATTCTGCACATTTACCAAATTTGGGAAATCATCATAAAGACAGCATTTCAATGAATTATCAGTAACATTAAATGGTTTTATTAGATGTTTAACTCACCAACATCAGATAGTGGTGCTATTCATTAGTCCTGAGCTTATCCGGGGTCCTTTGGCTACTAGGCGCTCAATCTTGAGTTTAAGAATAAAACTTTGAAAGTATTCTTTGTAAAATTTGGAGTTTTCCTATGGCATCCAATTATACCTTTCATATGTTAAAGATAGATGTTAACACCAGGATGGCCAGAGAGTGACCATCTGGATTGTAATGAGTTAAAGCTTATAACGGGGCCACAATGGCCAAGTTGTTGAGGTGTCCGATGTTCTGCTACCACTAGCCCTCCGCCTCTGGGTAGTGGTTTAGAGTCCTATGTGACTTCTTCTGAAATAGCGAAAGACCTAGAAATATGATAATTGGCTGGTAACTTCCTTGAAAGTAGCCAAACTTTCAAGGTTTTAGGGGGCAAATATGTCAGAAACTTTATAAGAAACTTCTTCTGTAATACCCGAAGACCTTGAAACATATTGAGACATTGGGAAATGTGATTTGTTTTCAGGAAGCTTCTCTCCATGGCCGAGACTATAAATTAAATGGAACATAAGATGGGAAATGTGATTTGATTTCAGGAAGCTTCTCTCAATAGCCAAGACTATAAATTAAATGGAACATAAGATGAGAAATGTGATTTGATTTCAGAAAGCTCTTCTCAATGTCAGAGTCTATAAACTAAATGTTACCTAAGATGAGAAATGTGATTTGATTTCAGAAAGCTCTTCTCAATGTCAGAGTCTATAAACTAAATGCTACCTAAGATGAGAAATGTGATTTGATTTCAGGAAGCTCCTTTCAATATCTGAGCCTATAAACTAAATGCTACATCATGATTTGTTTTCAGAAAGCTCTTCTCAATGTCAGGGTGTCTATAAACTGAATGTTACATAAGATGGGAATTATGATTTAATTTCAGAAAGCTCCTTTCAATATCTGAGTCTTTAAACTTAATGTTACATAAGATGGGAATTATGATTTGATTTCAGAAAGCTCCTCTCAATGTCCGAGTCGATACATGACATGGAGGCTTATTCCAAGCTGACTGACAGTGTGTTTGACCGTATTGTCATGTCTACAGAGCCGGAGTTGGAGGAAGCACGTGACATCCTCACCAAAGTCTTACAGCGCAAACTTTACAAATGTGTTGGACAGACCAAACCTAAAGACACGGTCTATAAAAAGGTTCGACATTTCAGTAACATTCTGCTCTTTCTGAGAAGGAAGTCAAAATATTCCTGCATTAAAATTTTTTTCTTATACATTTTTTTGGAAAAGGGAGTTCATGGCATGGCAGACAATGCAAAGATAATGTACCAAAAGTAACAAAATAATAACAAGAACACCCTATATATGAATATCTTATAAGTACTAGATTTTGTGACACTTGTTTAATTTCTGGTTAAGTTTGTATTTAATCACCTTAATACAAGTGTTTACATATCTGTGCATATGGGAAAGATTGTCAATAGTTTAGACCAATCTTCAGTCTAAAACATGTACGTAGAATAAAATGCATTGATATGTTACAAATCATTTGTAGCTAGATTATTTTCAATCATTTTGATATTTATAGTCCGATGCAGAGTGCATCAGAAAGGAAATCGTAGCTAAAGGAGAGGAAAAGGACAGACAGGCTTTGAAGGATAATCTCATTGTGGAGGTAAGGACAAACAGGCTTTGGGGGATAATCTCATTGTGGAGGTAAGGACAGACAGGCTTTGGAGGATAATCTCATTGTGGAGGTAAGGACAGACAGGCTTTGGGGGATAATCTCATTGTGGAGGTAATGACAGACAGGCTTTGGGGTATAATCTCATTGTGGAGGTAAGGACAGACAGGCTTTGGAGGATAATCTCATTGAGGAGGTAACGACAGACAGGCTTTGGAGGATAATCTCATTGTGGAGGTAAGGACAGACAGGCTTTGGAGGATAATCTCATTGTGGAGGTAAGGACAGACAGGCTTTGGAGGATAATCTCATTGTGGAGGTAAAGACAGACAGGCTTTGGAGGATAATCTCATTGTGGAGGTAAGGACAGACAGGCTTTGGAGGATAATCTCATTGTGGAGGTAAGGACAGACAGGCTTTGGAGGATAATCTCATTATGGAGGTAAGGACAGACAGGCTTTGGAGGATAATCTCATTGTGGAGGTAAGGACAGACAGGCTTTGGAGGATAATCTCATTGTGGAGGTAAGGACAGACAGGCTTATTCTGGAGGTAAGGACAGACAGGGTTTGGAGGATAATCTCATTGTGGAGGTAAGGACAGACAGGCTTAGGAGGATAATCTCATTGTGAAGATAAGGACAGACAGGGTTTGGAGGATAATCTCATTGTGGAGGTAAGGACAGACAGGCTTTGGAGGATAATCTCATTGTGGAGGTAAGGACAGACAGGCTTTGGAGGATAATCTCATTGTGGAGGTAAGGAAAGACAGGGTTTGTGGGATAATTTCATTGTAGAGGTAAGGACCGACAGGCTTTGGAGGATAATCTCATTGTGAAGGTAAGGACAGACAGGCTTTGGAGGATAATCTCATTGTGGAGGTAAGGACAGACAGGGTTTGGAGGATAATCTCATTGTGGAGGTAAGGACAGACAGGTTTTGGAGGATAATCTCATTGTGGAGGTAAGGACAGACAGGTTTTGGAGGATAATCTCATTATGGAGGTAAGGAAAGACAGGCTTTGGAGGATAATCTCATTGTGGAGGTAAGGACAGACAGGCTTTGGAGGATAATCTCATTGTGGAGGCAAGGACAGACAGGCTTTGGGGATAATCTCATTATGGAGGTAAGGACAGACAGGCTTTGGAGGATAATCTCATTGTGGAGGTAAGGACAGACAGGCTTTGGAGGATAATCTCATTGTGGAGGTAAGGACAGACAGGCTTTGGGGGATAATCTCATTATGGAGGTAAGGACAGACAGGCTTTGGAGGATAATCTCATTGTGGAGGTAAGGACAGACAGGCTTTGGAGGATAATCTCATTGTGGAGGTAAAGACAGACAGGCTTTGGAGGATAATCTCATTGTGGAGGTAAGGACAGACAGGCTTTGGGGGATAATCTCATTATGGAGGTAAGGACAGACAGGCTTTGGAGGATAATCTCATTGTGGAGGTAAGGACAGACAGGCTTTGGAGGATAATCTCATTGTTGAGGTAAGGACAGACAGGCTTTGGAGGATAATCTCATTGTGGAGGTAAGGACAGACAGGTTTTGGAGGATAATCTCATTGTGGAGGTAAGGACAGACAGGCTTTGGAGGATAATCTCATTGTGGAGGTAAGGACAGACAGGCTTTGGGGGGGGGGGGGTAATCTCATTGTTGAGGTAAGGACAGACAGGCTTTGGGGGGGGGGGGGGTAATCTTATTGTGGAGGTAAGGACAGACAGGTTTTGGGGGGGGGGGTAATCTCATTGTGGAGGTAAGGACAGACAGGCTTGGGGGGGGGGTAATCTTATTGTGGAGGTAAGGACAGACAGGCTTTGGAGGATAATCTCATTGTGGAGGTAAGGACAGACAGGGTTTGGGGGATAATCTCATTCTGGATGTAAGGACAGAAAGGCTTTGGGGGATAATCTCATTGTGGAGGTAAGGACAGACAGGGTTTGGGGGATAATCTCATTCTGGATGTAAGGACAGAAAGGCTTTGGGGGATAATCTCATTGTGGAGGTAAGGACAGACAGGCTTTGGGGGATAATCTCATTGTGGAGGTAAGGACAGACAGGCTTTGGAGGATAATCTCATTGTGGAGGTAAGGACAGACAGGCTTTGGGGGATAATATCATTGTAGAAGTAAGGACAGACAGGCTCTGGAGGATAATCTCATTGTGGAGGTAAGGACAGACAGGGTTTGGGGGATAATCTCATTCTGGAGGTAAGGACAGAAAGGCTTTGGGGGATAATCTCATTGTGGAGGTAAGGACAGACAGGCTTTGGGGGGGGGGGGGGTAATCTCATTGTGGAGGTAAGGACAGACAGGCTTTGGGGGGGGGGGGGGGGGTAATCTTATTGTGGAGGTAAGGACAGACAGGCTTTGGAGGATAATCTCATTGTGGAGGTAAGGACAGACAGGCTTTGGGGGGGAGCTAATCTCATTGTGGAGGTAAGGACAGACAGGCTTTGGGGGCTAATCTCATTGTGGAGGTAAGGACAGACAGGCTTTGGGGGCTAATCTCATTGTGGAGGTAAGGACAGACAGGCTTTGGGGGATAATCTCATTGTGGAGGTAAGGACAGACAGGCTTTGGGGGCTAATCTCATTGTGGAGGTAAGGACAGACAGGGTTTGGGGGATAATCTCATTCTGGAGGTAAGGACAGAAAGGCTTTGGGGGATAATCTCATTGTGGAGGTAAGGACAGACAGGCTTGGGGGGGATCTCATTATGGAGGTAAGGACAGACAGGCTTGGGGAGGGGGGGTAATCTCATTGTAGAGGTAAGGACAGACAGGGTTTGGAGGATAATCTCATTGTTAAGGTGAGGAAGTCATTTTGTCTATGGTAATCTGAACATTTAAAATGCAGTCAAACCACGTTATGTTCAACTTGTATAACTCAATAATTTGAAGCATTTCATTGGTCCAGGCCAAAATTCAAACTAAACGTTCAATTAAGGATTAACATTTTATAAGCTCACCTGGCCCTTTGGGCCAGGTGAGCTTATGTGATGGTGCAGCGTCCGTCGTCCGTCCTGTGTCCGTCAACTTTTTCATTTAAACAACTTCTTCTAAAATACTGAAAGGCCCAGTGACATGAAATTTGACCGGTAGCTTCCTTGGATGAAGCCAAAGAAAGTTTGCAAAAAGAAATGACCTTGACCAATATTCAAGGTCACAGTGAGGTTAAATCGATTTTAACCTTTAAATGACTTCTTCTTAAATACAAAAAGCCCTAGAAACATGGTATTTGGCTGAAAGGTTCCTTGGATGAAGCCTGACAAAGTTTGCGAAAAGAAATGACCTTGACCTAAGTTCAAGGTCACAAGGGTCAAATCTGTTAAAACCCTCAAAAGACTTCTTCTGAAATACCAAAAGCCCTAGAAGCATGATATTTGGCTTAAAAATGTTCCTTGGATGAAGCCTGACAAAGTTTGCGAAAAAAATGACCTTGACCGATATTCAAGGTCACAGGGGTCAAATTTGTTAAAACCTTTAAACGACTTCTACTGAAATACCAAAAGCCATAAAGGCATGATATTTGGCTGAACAGTTCCTTGTATGAAGCTTGACAAACTTTGGGAAGGAAAATGAGCTTGACCCATATTAAAGGTCACAGTGGTCAAATCAGTGGTTAAAAGCTTTGAGCGACTTCTTCTGATAAACCCAAATACCTAGAGACATGATATTTGGCTGGTAGTGTCCTGGGATGAAGCTGAAAAAAATTTGAAAATGAAAATGATGTTGTCTTATAAGGTCACATGGGTAAAATATGTTTAAATCTTAAGATGTTCTTCTAAATGTCTTATAGTAAAAGATTTTTAGGGTACACTATAATATAATTCAGAGATTGATACCAGGTGAGCGATGCAGGCCCATTGGGCCTCATGTTTTTCTAATCGTCTTTTTTCCGTCGTCCGCGTGCCTGCGTAAACAAGTTACATTTTCTACTTTGTCGCTAATTAAGCTCGTGTCTTTTGTAACTTAAAAAAAATTAACGAGTGTGAAATAAATTCCTTCTCCAACAACCATGAGTTATATTCAGACTCCTATACAGTGTAAAATTATCATAATACACTGTAACATGTGTTTCTGACCTGTTAAATGTATTATGACTTTCTTTTGATACAGATAATGAGCATGGATTACGGTATGAAGAGTTCCAATCCCATTGACCATGTCCGTTTTTATGACAAGAGGAACCCGGAAAAGCCCATGGAAATAAGAAAGGAAGAGGTTTCCCGTATGACTCCTAATGAATTCACTGATCAAAATGTCTACCTTTTCACCAGGAGGAATGATACAGAGTTTTATCAGATAGCTATGGACACATTCAAAAGATGGTGCTCAGACAAGAAGTTCTCCCTGCCTCGGGTAAGATTGGTCTCTAATAAATCTTCAATATTGGTCTAGTTGTCAAATGATTATTTAAGATCTATATTCCATAATATCAAAAGAAAAATAGAAGAAAAACATGTGCCATTCAGGAACAATGCAGAGGAGTTCTTTCTTTTTTAATACAGGTTGAAGTTTACTTTGGATTGTAGGCAGGAAATTACTTAAACAGAATTTTCATTTCAGAAATAATTACCATAACTTTTGTATGCATATATAATACCTCCACCCAGCTTTATAGCCCAACAAACCAAAGATTCAAACAATTTCACATGATCACGTAACCCAAATCTTGATGATAGAGCCACAGAGTTATCTCCTTTGCTCTTACGTTATGGCGCCTGCTTCATATCAAAATTTGAGTTTTTGGGATGAATGTCGTTATGAAACTAACTTCTGCATGACTGTGTGCTACTATCCATCTGCCCTTACAATTTTTACTATAGTTACCATTATACCCCCCCCCCCCCCCACACACACACACACACACATCACAGGGGTCAAATCTGTTAAAACCTTCTAACAACTTCTTCTGATAAAACAAAAGGTCTAGAACTTTGATATTAAAAGGTAAAAGGTACCTTGGATGAAGCCTGACAAAGTTTGCAAAAAGAAATGACCTTGACCTATATTCATGATTTTACTTCCAATACCTCAAATCAATAAAGTTTTGTTACCCCCCCCCCCCCCCCCCCCCCCCATAGTAACCAGTTGACATTTCAAAAAAACAGATTTACATTTAAAAAACTTTTGATCAAATGTTTGATGTCAATATTTTACAGGGCGGAAGCTTTGCAAACGTCGAGATGACTCCGTATAAACGACAAATGTCAGACACAGAGGAAAATCATGTAAACAAAAAATTAAGACGAAACAGCACGAAAAATCTCTTCATGGAAACAGATGGTTGATTGGCTCCTATGGATCTTCGTCTTCCAATGAAAACGTGTGATTGGGGATTTTTAAATGGTTACGTCCTCTGATAGGAATAGAGGATTGAGAAGTGCCTAGTTCAGTAGTTAGTTCTTTAATGGAAAGGATAGAGGATTAAGGAAATCCGAAGTAATTAAAAAGTGCTGAAATAGTTAGTGTTTTGGGGCTACGTCTGGTGACTGTAGACCTACGTAGATAATATAATATTATTCTCTTGCTTACCTCCCTTTTACAGATTTTGTTTAGTCATTTATGTTGATGATTAGTTCATTAAAATATAATCAGTAGTCGACCTAGTAGTACTATTAGAACAGTTAATTTCTGTGATACCTATTTTTGTTTTGTTAAGACTATTTCGTCTGTTACGAGCCTATAGATGTATATTATGTAGACGTGTGTTCCCGTGTTGGTCTATGGTACCGGTATGTACTTATAGCTGCCATTAGGAGATCACACTCTTCAATACATTTAGTTAACACTACCTACATGTACTCAGGGCGGTTTTATTTAGTGGGGGCACACATTTAATACAACTTAGATGTTGAAGCGAAATAGTGAATTTACTATTACAACCTACTTTCATTGCGTGAAAGTATGAGGAAATTTCACTCTTGTATGATGTAGAAAACTGTTTGATACTTGCAGAAAGGTTTCTGACTCTCTGCCTTTTATCATACCCCCAACTGAGCAGGGCTTTGTTCAATGGACCATTAATTCCCTGGTTACTTATAATTATTTTAGCATACTTGCCAACTTTTTTAATTTCCATCGGGGAGATTACATGTGCTCAGAATTGAAAACATAAATAATATGTATACATGTACATTCAGAGGAAAAATAACACTTTTAAACGGCTTCTTTTGAGCTCTTCTTTGAGATGAAATCATCAGATCTTTAAAAACAGTAACAGTTAAGCAAATTCCAAAGTTGAAAATGCAACATTTTAGGGTTCAAAATCGGGAGTTTCCCTCCTAAATAGGGAGGGTTGTTAAGTATGAATTAAGTAGGGTGTAGCATCATTGACCTGGAAGGGGCTAATGTGTTGTACAAAGATGAACGGGTTATCTGGTGTTGATACTCACAGGAAGGTTTCTGTCTCACCATGTTTTATCTTCTATATATCCAAACGTTTTCCGGTAATTGTAATGTTTTCTGTATGCTTGTTTTCCTTTGTGATCAGTATATTTAACTTATATATGTAGTACACTGCCTTATACATGTATGTTATGCTTTTATATTATACTATTATCGTATATAGGGGTTTTACTGGAAGGTTACCAGATGTATACTAAGGGGACAAGAAGTGTTCACTGTTGTTGATAATGACAGCGCATTCAAGCTAATGTATGTTAGAATACCAGGGACATATACGTCCCTGAGAATACCAAAGAGTATAGTGCTGAACACCATATAGCTGTATATACCAATGTATTGACTTATATTTCACTACATATCCGTGTTTGTTTTTTCTTAAAATCACATTTCATATTTCAGTTGATATTTCATTTTAAAATTTGGTACATTCGGACCTATACTTTTACCTTTGACCCATTTAAAAAAAATTGCTCGGCCTGACTTCATACACTGCAGGTCACTTCATACATGGGATATAGGGTCACCTTTGTGAGCTGTTGTCGTGTATCAAAAGTTGCCACTCTGACCTTCATTTAGACGTTTGACCTACATCAAAGAAAAATCTTCATCAGGGTGGTATGTCATGAATTAAATGTTATAGCGGAGTGTAAACTGACTCAACACAGGTTAGATGAACTTCCTTGAATGGTTAACATGTTAAACTGATATACCCAATTGGATGTTGTTAGACTACCGGATGACGAGTGGCCAGGTAATGGTACAGAGCTTGGCACTTAACCCATCCAGTGTTGCTGATGGGGCTACCTCTTCTGGAAATTTACTCCATTCCATGGTGGATGTGGAGAAAAGGGAATACCGGCAGACTTCCTTGTTCCCTCTCTTCTGTGATGTCTCTTTTTCTGCTATCACTTGCGCCTGGTAATGTGAACTTATAGGTCAATATAAGCTAATTAGTACATGGTCTTATGGCAGGATTCCCGTTCTAGTTAGTCTGTCATGACTGTAACCTACCCCGCAGTCTGAAACACCACCTGAGCTGATATTCAGGCCAGTATTTTAAATGAAACTAATTTTTAGAAATGGCTGTAGTAGGTCATGCATGCAATATTATTGTATCATATCATCGAAAATTGTTTTTTAAATGCCAATAATTTTATCAAACTATTTGTTTATTGGATTCCAGTTTTAAAATCTTCCAAAAAAATATTTTACTTTAGATACTGTGTTATCATTGCATTTGCTGGTGTTGCTAGATTTTGTACTTGTTATAAATCTTGAGGTGCTTTTACATGAATAATGTTTATATATCAAAACAGAATTGGAGCAGTGTTTGTACCAAAGTAAGTGATTATATCAAAGTGCCAATTATCCTACAGAAAATCCCTTTGTTGTCGATACTCAATAATTGTTACACATATTGGTATACAGTAAAACCTCGATGTGATGCCCTTGAAACTGTTTACCACTTCCCCTACCCCCAACTTCTTTCAAGGTCTCAATTGCAACTTTACTTCATAATTTCTTGAAGAAAGGTTTTCCTAAATTCATCGCCAAATTCATTAATAAAGTCAAATCAATCTTCTTTTGACAAATCGTATCAGTATAATAAGGGTTCCGCTATACATACAACATGGCGCCACTACTTAATCCTAATGGATCAGACAAAAGTCAATATAACATACAAATCGCAATTTATTGTTTAACATTTCGGAAAAAAAAAGTTTTATTTTCACTTGTTATCACTTGCTAGTGCAGAATCTGTTTTCTTTTAAGAAGAACTTTTAATGTTGATGAAATAGTAAATTCTGTCCAGCTGTTTTCATTGTGGTGTAAGCGTGATTTACCTGAGCTCAATAGAACCGACTATATATACATTATGTCCCAGTTTTATCCCGATGATATCTTAACATCTTCCTTGTTTGATTTGTTGTACCTGCATGTTATACGTTTTAATATATAATCATATCCCGGTATGTTTTATCCAATAAACTGTCTCTCTGTACATATGTGTTATTTGTTTGTATCCGTAGGATAGTTGTTTGAGACATGCTTAGGAGGGTAACAGGTCGTTTCGCCCTAAATCGTGTTCGCGCTAAGAGTCGTTTCGCCCAAAGTTCTGTTCGCCCTAGGTTGTTTCGCCCTAATTTTTCCCAATCGGGTGATATTTTTATCGAATAATTTACATGTTTTAAGACATACCTCTATAATATATCTCTTGAATAACGATTTTAAGCTAAAAAATAGGTCTATGTACCGGAAGAGGCGTGAACAAATCTGTTTATTTATATCACGGAGTCAACGATGGATATAGTTTAAAGTCTGTAAAGAACGGTTTTTAAGCAAAACATATTAAATAGTCATGCTGAGCAGCTTGTAACACGATTAAATATAAACAGGTTAACATGAAAAATGACATAAGGTAGGTTATTATTATGAAAACACCAGGGCAAAACAACCTGGGGCGAACTGGATTTAGTGCGAAACGACCCGGATTCTTTAGGAGTATCATCCTCCAACTGAGGGAAAATCCATGTCATTTGTTTACAGTGATTATCGACATTGGAGCTGTGCGTTAATAGCACCAGGACTGAATTATTGGTTAGGGCTATATTTTAACCTAAAATATCAGGCAGTTAGTGTAATGTTACACTTTTGGGATTCGGTGCATACATCAATTTTCGATAAAAGAAAAATCAGAAAGATTTATTAAAGACGTGGAGAGAAATGATACAATTACGAGAGACACATCACCAAACAGACCTGTTCACAATAGACAAAAAAAAGTAATGTACTGCATTTTCACATTTATTTCCAAATACTCCAGATCAGTAATAAAATAACGTGTTACATGTTATGATTAAAATACTACGTGGATTACACAAACTTGTATGCAAAATGTTCAATTTATTATTTCCAACATAAAAATAGTTGGTTAAAAAAATAAACTTGTGAATTAATGATGTAAAGCAGTTTATTGGTGGCTTTTCGCAGATATTTGTTGATTAATCGTTCCATAGTTTTATAGAAGAACCCAGATGGATATGATATGAAATACTAGACAGTTGGACACTGGGAACAGTATAGTTTCCGCTATTCCTGGAGTTGAATCTGTTGCGTCAACTTATTGGAGTTCGATGGTTCAGAGTTAAGCCTCCTATCAACAGATGAGGTCATTTAAGGGGAAGAAAGTAGCTTAGCTAACTTTCCTCTTTGTTGCCCAGCCCTTCGGCCCCCAGAGATGTCGTATTGTTATGAATAAATGTTTTATTAATTGATTCACTCTATAATTATGATAACATGTTAAAACTAATTAAAATGAATTAATGATGTAAAGCAGTTTATTGGTGGCTTCTCGCAGATATTTTTTTATTAATCGTTCCACAGTTTTATAGACAGTTGGACATTGGGAACAGTATAGGTTTCGCTATTCCTGGAGTTGCGTCAACTGATTGGAGTTTGATGGTTCAGAGTTCAGCCTCCTAACAGTGGATGAGGTAGCTAACTTTCCTTTTTGTTGCCCAGCCCTTCGGCCCCCAAAGTTGTCTGGTATTGTTATGAATAAATGTTTTATTAATTGATTCATTCTATAATTATGATCATATGTTAAAACTATTATGCAGTGTTTGATACGATCATTACTTCACAATTTTAAAGCCTAAAGGGTATCAACAATCTCAATGAAATCATAGTAACCATACTCTGGCAGAAAGTAATCATTTTTAATCATATGTAGAAATAATATTCTTCTATAATCTTAACGTTTATACTGTAAACATACATGTACATACATGTATTTCAATGGTAATTTTATTTTTATTTTAGGGATTTTTCACACCGTATGCATTTATTTTCTGTAAATTGCTTTCTTGAACAACAAGTATTGGCAGTGTAGGGTTATGCGCCAAAATTTGATTCCGCCAAAATACATATTTAACAGTAATTACAACACATCATAGACCAACTCAAGTGTCCCATAATTAGTTCTTTGCTTTGATGTAATTATGATTCAATTACAAGTTTAGTAGCAAGAGAAAAGGGTTTTTTTTTTTGCGAAATAGTATTAATCAGCTGTCTTTATTATAAATATAACATATTTTTATTTTCAATATGCTATGCCATTGAATGCTAAATATAAAATTTCTAAAATATTATGAAATTACCCAAGTGAATATTTTGTCTATTAAACTACAGTGGGCCTACATAAGAAATCTAAACCTTGTAGACAAAACATCTATGATATTTCTTTTTTCATCTGGTCTTTAAATTTTGGATTTTTCCCTTCTTTTTATTTAATGAAATTTTGAAATTCTTCTAATAAATCGCTATAATAGTCTTAAAATTTCAAAATGTTGCTTGTCGCCAATTTAGATTTTCTGATCAGTCCTTAAATCAGAAAGGCACAACTAGGAACCAATGCAATAGGAACCTAAATAAGAAATTTGGGAAATGGCATTAACAAAATTCATTTTTAAAACAAAACAAAAGTTGTCTATCAACCACACAAAAAAAATTATAGCTTTAACAAGAATTTTTTTGACGATGGACCACAGAAGTAGCCTACCATTATCAGAGTAGCAAGAGGCCCAATGAGCCTGTATCACTCACCAGGTATTAATTTCATATTTTTAACCTAAAATGATCACATTCTAAAGAATTCAAAATTTCAAAAAAAAAAAAAAAAATAATTCCCTGGTAACATAATTATATTAAGGTATGTCAAAGTATTTTTTACTGAAATATATTACTCCGCTCCTTTCAAGGAACTTTCAGTCAAAGTTCACACTTCTAGGCCTTTTGGTTAATCAGAAGAAGTTGTTAAAAGGTTTTAACAGATTTAACCCCTGTGACCTCAATGTGGGTCATCAAGGTCATTTCTTTGTGCAAACTTTTTCAGCTTTCATCCAAACCTTTCAGCCAAATATCATGCTTTTAGGCCTTTTGGTTATTTAGAAGTTGTTTTAATGGAAAAGTTGACAACGGACGGACCAACGACAGTCGCTGCACTACGGCATAATATAAGCTCACTAGTCCCTTCAGGCCAGGTGAGCTAAAAAACTAAAAATAAAAAAAATAATTATTTGTGACATTCAAGCAAAAATTGTAAACAACATGTAATTAAAATCTGCAATGCATGAACACAAAAATACTGAATTGGTTAATGTTGAACAAATATTGCATTAAGTTGGTTAAGAATATATAATATTAATACATTCTTGTTGTTCTACACAATGAATATTTACCTGTAAACATTTAACCCACTACAGTTAAAAAATAACTATTAAAGCTTATAGTGAGAACACTGTTGAGTGATAATGATATCAATCATAAGGTTTTTTTCTGGTCTGCACAAAACATATATACATGTATGAAAGACATATTTTACATGTACCCTAGGCCTGTAAACACATTTGAGCAAAGAATTAATAAGTAACTGCAGATTTAAGGAACCATCAAATTATCAGGGCAATCTACCCCTGATAAAAACAGGAACATGAAAATAAAATAATAAAATTGATCACAACTCAAAAACAGAGATGAACAACACATTACAAAATAATCTGCTCCTTTATGTAGATACAGAAAAATCAAAGATCATTTATACATATAATAGCATTACATAATTACATAAAAAATACAGAAATATAAAAGGAAATCAGCAGTATTTTGAAAATAAGCCCCTGGATAGTGTAAAATATATATTTTTAATTAATAATGAAATTGTGAAATGATATATTTTATTTACATGTATCTACAATGTAGCATAGCTTGATGACAAAACTTCAAAAAACTTATTTTGGCACAATAATGAATGGTTAGAATTATGGAATTTGGAACATGTGCGTATATTGGAATGTAATGTCAGCACTACATACAGTGCTAATGTACAGTTTTAAATATGTAATGTTAGATAAAAATTCACATATCTTGTACCTGACTTTATACAATAATGATACGTACAGTGTATATAATAAATAATGTACAACCATTTAAGGTGTCTCGGTTAGCTTCTCCTTTATTTTACAAATAACATTTTTCTGATCATTTTGAGATGTCCGGTACATTTCAGTTATTGCTGTAAAAACATTCATTGCAAATATCAAAGAAATGATCTCAAAATGTTGAAACAAGTAAGGGAGATAACTAGTATTGAAACAAGTAAGGGAGGTAACTAGTATGCCCTTAAGTACTGGAGGTCCACAGTTTAACCCAAGTATATCCCCTTTGATGTTGTATGCACAATATTTTTTTTCTTGTGTAGGATTGTGTAGGATTGAACAATTTAGTGCTATGTCAATTTGTCCAATTATAATCCAGTCCTACCTTGCTTTTGTTCACCCTGAATTGACAATTGAGTTTTTCCATATCAAAGACTGGGTCAGTCAAATTTAAATATATAGGGGTAATTAGTATAGAACCCCTCCCCTTATAAGCACCGCTCCCATATAAGCACCCCTCCCCCTTTAAGAGCCCCTCATCATATACGAGCACCTCACCTTTAAAGGACTCACGCAACTAAATCAGCCTATCACGAAGTGTTTCATACGTTTGTAGTCCCTACCGAAAATGTGTTCCGGCTAAGTACAGTGACTCTGAATAAACTAAACAGGTAATTGTTGACGCATTCTGCATTGAATGAAATCTGTAGATATTTAACTTTACAAAAATATATACTTTTGGTAGATTTTGATATGTGATGGCGGATTGATATGGGGTCAAAAGTCAGAGGGTGTTCTTCTCCCATTTCACTGGTTTGACATGTAAATTTCCGGTTGTCCGAAGCAGATGCCTGTAGCGAGCTAATATGCCAGTAAACTCCTCATAAAATGCCCCTTGAAGCTTTTGTCATGTATGTATCCATGAATTTAGGTAGTTTTCACAAGTGTTGAACTTCAAATATTAAAGTTATTAGCTCGAAAGCTTAGTAATAACATATGGTTCATACACTGCAAGTCACTTCATACATACCTTTGTGAGCTGTTGTCATGTATCAAAAGTTGTCATTCAGGGTATCGTTTCACTAAGCTTCGTAACTTACGAACGTTCGTAAATATTTACGAAAAAGTTACGCAAAACTTACGAATTCCTTAAGTCCGTTTTACAAAGGTCTTCGTAACGTTTTCGTAACTTACGAACGAAAGTAGCAATCCTCGTTCCCATTTGTGTGCGTTTCCGGTGAAAATATAAACTTACATAGTGCTCTCTAACGTGGAAGTAAAAGATGACAGCACTGTTTACAATGGATACCAAGAGACCCAGGCGACCATTTGCTTCTGCGGTGGAGACTGAAATTTTTTCAATAAATTCAATTCTTTTGTAAACCATATAATCAATTCCAGAAATGTTTTGTTTTTTTTTTTACAAAAAGATACGCGTTCGTCTTTTCATTATTCCGTGAGACCATTATATGAAACAATTTTGGGCACACGTTTCCCCAAATAGAACGGGTTACGTAGGCTCTTAATTAAACCAACATTATTCTTAGAAAGGGACTCCGGTAATTTGGGATTTATTTTTTAGGCGGGGGGATGAAAGAAAAAAAAATGCATAGTTGAACTTTTTTTGAGTCAAAGAAGGTTCTGATTGAATTACTTTTCCTTATCTAGTACATGTTTTGATAAATTGGACTTTTGAATACGATATCTAAATCAGCTTAGATCTGTTTTGGTAGTTATTCTTTAATTTGTCCATGTAGCGATAATCAGCTACCGATAAAGCTAATGTAGATATAGTGAGTTTATTTGAAAGTTGTATACATAAAAAGTATTTCATAACATTGTGTCACAGTTTTCTTGGTCGTTTTTGAGTGCAGCGATGACCCTTATTGTAATCACAGGGACCTGAGAATTTGTCACAGCTAGTTTTGACCTAGCTGATTGATGGCCAGACAAATTGAAATGTTCAGAACAAGATTATTTTTATACAGTACTTGTACAGTGCGTTTATATGTACAATGTTTGAGGTAAATACCAAGTACTAGTGAACTGTATGTGCTGTTTTTGAAGGAGGTAAGTCAACTAGATCGCCAATTTTGTATAACTAATGTAGGCTTTGTTTCATACTGAAAACTGTGTAAACTTAACACATGCGGCTTAACCTTTGTTCCTTCTGGAAATGTACATCTAACATCGCGCACTGCTGCTTGGGTCAAGTCCATATGTAGGGGTCTGATTTCTTATTACATCTAGTTTTGGATCTAAACTATAGGGTTACTCCCCTAGACATGTTTGATGGACTATATAGAGTAAGTTTACAATTTTGAAGGGTTCAGCTCAATCCTATAAAAAGGGTAAAATCATTCTTAATACCTTAGTTTAGGTCCAAAGCTAGCCGTAATAATTTTTTGGGCGCCAGTGGTCCATTCCTATCAATGATTATCAGGTACATCAACCTTGAAATTTACACAACTGTACAGAACTATGCTGGAATTATTCTATCTTGAACGTCTTTCCCTACCTACGGGAATGGAAGATGGTACTTTCCGAAAACAAAATATTCGTCCCGTAAACGTAAATGTGCCCAGCCCCTCACTTCAACCCCTCTTCCGACGCCGAAGTGAATATAGAAGAATGATTAACGGGGAGGTAAGGATGCAACAATATATACATATGTAGGTGTTGGATTAAATTGATCATGAATATGAGAAAAATTCAATTAAACTTCAAATTAATACTGTTCTATTCTATTCTGCAAGCCCGACAAATACAATATGGCTCTAGTCGACAATCTTGAGCAAACGAGCCAGCTTATCTTACATATCGCATACAGTTGTGTTTTTCTTTAAACAGATTTAAATCAATTACCCTTACCTTTAATGTTATTAAAGCTTGAAAAAAATGAGGAATTTTTCCTGAAAAATAAACCCGGATCCCGGTTTTACTATTATAAAGCATCCAAAACAAAAATGACTGTCATGACCTGCCGACTTTTGCAAAGATGAGCTTTATTTCTGTACCCCACATGCTTAGGTTAGAACTTCCCCTCTTCATTGTCAACAAGATTTTCCCTCACTGAGATTGTTAGCCACATTTAGGAAATAAAACCCAATCGAAGCGTGAGTAGACGATACGACGCTATTTTCTATCGTAACTTACGACAGGGTGAAGATGGCGTAAAGTTACGCAAGGTTTTTGCGTAACTTACGAACGTTCGTAAGTTACGAAGTTTTTGTGAAACGCTTAGTAATTTGTAAATCTGACTTACGCAAAAGTTACGAACGTTCGTAAGTTACGAAGCTTAGTGAAACGATACCCTGACCTTCATTTAGACGTTTGACCTACATCAAAGAAAAATGTTTCTCGGGGTGATAAGTCATATATCAAATGTTATAGCGGAGTTTAAACTGACTCAACACAGGTTAGATGAACTTCCTTGAATGGTTAACATGTTAAACTGATATACCCGATTGGATGTTGTTAGACTACCGGATGACGAGCGGCCAGGTAATGGTACAGAGCACGGCACTTAACCCATCCAGTGTTGCTGATGGGGCTACCTCTTCTGGAAATTAACTCCATTCCCTGGTGGATGTGGAGAAAAGGAAAAATCGGCAAACTTCCTTGTTCCCTCTCCTCTGTGATAGTCTTAGATGTCTCTTTTTCTGCTGTCACTTGCCTGGTAATGTGAAGTTATAGGTCAATATAAGCTAGTTAGTACATGGTCTTATGGCATGATTCCCGTTCTAGTTAGTCTGTCATGACTGTAACCTACCCCGCAGTCTGAAACACCACCTGAGCTGATATTCAGGCCAGTATTTTAAATAAAACTAATTTTTAGAAATGGCTGTAGTAGGTCATGCATGCAATATTATTGTATCATATCATCGAAAATTGTTTTTTAAATGCCAATAATTTTATCAAACTATTTGTTTATTGGATTGTAGTTTTAAAATCTCCGAACAATTATTTTACTTGTTACTGTGTTATCATTGCAATTGCTGGTGTTGCTAGATTTTGTACTTGTTATAAATCTTGAAGTGCTTTTACATGAATAATGTCTATATATCAAAACAGAATTGGAGCAGTGTTTGTACCAAAGTAAGTGATTATATCAAAGTGCCAATTATCCTACAGAAAATCCCTATGTTGTCGATACTCAATAATTGTCTTACGTATATTTATTTTATAAAAAACATACAAGTATGTATGTTTGTTACACATATTGGTATACAGTAAAACCTCGATGTGATGCCCTTGAAACTGTTTACCACTTCCCCTACCCCCAACTTCTTTCAAGGTCTCAATTGCAACTTTACTTCATAATTTCTTGAAGAAAGGTTTTCCTAAATTCATCGCCAAATTCATTAATAAAGTCAAATCAATCTTCTTTTGACAAATCGTATCAGTATAATAAGGGTTCCGCTATACATTCAACATGGCGCCACTACTTAATCCTAATGGATCAGACAAAAGTCAATATACATGTAACATACAAAATGTCAATTTATTGTTTAACATTTCTGAAAAAAAGTTTTTATTTTCACTTGTTATCACTTGCTAGTGCAGAATCTGTTTTCTTTTAAGAAGAACTTTTAATGTTGATGAAATAGTAAATTCTGTCCAGCTGTTTTCATTGTGGTGTAAGCGTGATTTACCTGAGCTCAATAGAACCGACTATATATACATTATGTCCCAGTTGTATCCCGATGATATCTTAACATCTTCCTTGTTTGATTTGTTGTACCTGCATGTTATACGTTTTAATATATAATCATATCCCGGTATGTTTTATCCAATAAACTGTCTCTCTGTACACTTGTGTTATTTGTTTGTATCCGTAGGATAGTTGTTTGAGACATGCTTAGGAGGGTAACAGGTCGTTTCGCCCTAAATCGTGTTCGCGCTAAGAGTCGTTTCGCCCAAAGTTCTGTTCGCCCTAGGTTGTTTCGCCCAAATTTTTCCCAATCGGGTGATATTTTTATCGAATAATTTACATGTTTTAAGACATACCTCTATAATATATCTCTTGAATAACGATTTTAAGCTAAAAAATAGGTCTATGTACCGGAAGAGGCGTGAACAAATCTGTTTATTTATATCACGGAGTCAACGATGGATATAGTTTAAAGTCTGTAAAGAACGGTTTTTAAGCAAAACATATTAAATAGTCATGCTGAGCAGCTTGTAACACGATTAAATATAAACAGGTTAACATGAAAAATGACATAAGGTAGGTTATTATTATGAAAACACCAGGGCAAAACAACCTGGGGCGAACTGGATTTAGTGCGAAACGACCCGGATTCTTTAGGAGTATCATCCTCCAACTGAGGGAAAATCCATGTCATTTGTTTACAGTGATTATCGACATTGGAGCTGTGCATTAATAGCACCAGGACTGAATTATTAGTTAGGGCTATATTTTAACCTAAAATATCAGGCAGTTAGTGTAATGTTACACTTTTGGGATTCGGTGCATACATCAATTTTCGATAAAAGAAAAATCAGAAAGATTTATTAAAGACGTGGAGAGAAATGATACAATTACGAGAGACACATCACCAAACAGACCTGTTCACAATAGACAAAAAAAAGTAATGTACTGCATTTTCACATTTATTTCCAAATACTCCAGATCAGTAATAAAATAACGTGTTACATGTTATGATTAAAATACTACGTGGATTACACAAACTTGTATGCAAAATGTTCAATTTATTATTACCAACATAAAAATAGTTGGTTAAAAAAATAAACTTGTGAATTAATGATGTAAAGCAGTTTATTGGTGGCTTTTCGCAGATATTTGTTGATTAATCGTTCCACAGTTTTATAGAAGAACCCAGATGGATATGATATGAAATACTAGACAGTTGGACACTGGGAACAGTATAGTTTCCGCTATTCCTGGAGTTGAATCTGTTGCGTCAACTGATTGGAGTTCGATGGTTCAGAGTTAAGCCTCCTATCAACGGATGAGGTCATTTAAGGGGAAGAAAGTAGCTAAGCTAACTTTCCTCTTTGTTGCCCAGCCCTTCGGCCCCCAGAGATGTCGTATTGTTATGAATAAATGTTTTATTAATTGATTCAATCTATAATTATGATAACATGTTAAAACTAATTAAAATGAATTAATGATGTAATGCAGTTTATTGGTGGCTTCTCGCAGATATTTTTTTATTAATCGTTCCACAGTTTTATAGACAGTTGGACATTGGGAACAGTATAGGTTTCGCTATTCCTGGAGTTGCGTCAACTGATTGGAGTTTGATGGTTCAGAGTTCAGCCTCCTAACAGTGGATGAGGTAGCTAACTTTCCTTTTTGTTGCCCAGCCCTTCGGCCCCCAAAGTTGTCTGGTATTGTTATGAATAAATGTTTTATTAATTGATTCATTCTATAATTATGATCATATGTTAAAACTATTATGCAGTGTTTGATACGATCATTACTTCACAATTTTAAAGCCTAAAGGGTATCAACAATCTCAATGAAATCATAGTAACCATACTCTGGCAGAAAGTAATCATTTTTAATCATATGTAGAAATAATATTCTTCTATAATCTTAACGTTTATACTGTAAACATACATGTACATACATGTATTTCAATGGTAATTTTATTTTTATTTTAGGGATTTTTCACACCGTATGCATTTATTTTCTGTAAATTGCTTTCTTGAACAACAAGTATTGGCAGTGTAGGGTTATGCGCCAAAATTTGATTCCGCCAAAATACATATTTAACAGTAATTACAACACATCATAGACCAACTCAAGTGTCCCATAATTAGTTCTTTGCTTTGATGTAATTATGATTCAATTACAAGTTTAGTAGCAAGAGAAAAGGGTTTTTTTTTTGCGAAATAGTATAAATCAGCTGTCTTTATTATAAATATAACATATTTTTATTTTCAATATTTTATGTCATTGAATGCTAAATATAAAATTTCTAAAATATTATGAAATTACCCAAGTGAATATTTTGTCTATTAAACTACAGTGGGCCTACATAAGAAATCTAAACCTTGTAGACAAAACATCTATGATATTTCTTTTTTCATCTGGTCTTTAAATTTTGGATTTTTCCCTTCTTTTTATTTAATGAAATTTTGAAATTCTTTTAATAAATTGCTATAATAGTCTTAAAATGTCAAATGTTGCTTGTCGCCAATTTAGATTTTCTGATCAGTCCTTAAATCAGAAAGGCACAACTAGGAACCAATGCAATAGGAACCTAAATATGAAATTTGGGAAACGGCATTAACAAAATTCATTTTTTAAAACAAAAAAAAAGCTGTCTATCAACCACCCAAAAAAAATTATAGCTTTAACAAGAATTTTTTTGACGATGGACCACAGAAGTAGCCTACCATTATCAGAGTAACAAGAGGCTCAATGGGCCTGTATCACTCACCTGGTATTAATTTCATATTTTTAACCTAAAGTGATCATATTCTAAAGAATTCAAAATTTCAAAAAAAAAAAAAAAAATTCCCTGGTAACATAATTATATTAAGGTATGTCAAAGTATTTTTTACTGAAATATATTACTCCGCTCCTTTCAAGGAACTTTCAGTCAAATTTCACACTTCTAGGCCTTTTGGTTAATCAGAAGAAGTTGTTAAAAGGTTTTAACAGATTTAACCCCTGTGACCTCAATGTGGGTCATCAAGGTCATTTCTTTGTGCAAACTTTTTCAGCTTTCATCCAAACCTTTCAGCCAAATATCATGCTTTTAGGCCTTTTGGTTATTTAGAAGTTGTTTTAATGGAAAAGTTGACAACGGACGGACCAACGACAGTCGCTGCACTACGGCATAATATAAGCTCACTAGTCCCTTCAGGCCAGGTGAGCTAAAAAACTAAAAATAAAAAAAATAATTATTTGTGACATTCAAGCAAAAATTGTAAACAACATGTAATTAAAATCTGCAATGCATGAACACAAAAATACTGAATTGGTTAATGTTGAACAAATATTGCATTAAGTTGGTTAAGAATATATAATATTAATACATTCTTGTTGTTCTACACAATGAATATTTACCTGTAAACATTTAACCCACTACAGTTAAAAAATAACTATTAAAGCTTATAGTGAGAACACTGTTGAGTGATAATGATATCAATCATAAGGTTTTTTTCTGGTCTGCACAAAACATATATACATGTATGAAAGACATACTTTACATGCACCCTAGGCCTGTAAACACATTTGAGCAAAGAATTAATAAGTAACTGCAGATTTAAGGAATCCGTCAAATAATCAGGGCAATCTACCCCTAATAAAAACAGGAACATGAAAATAAAATAATAAAATTGATCACAACTCAAAAACAGAGATGAACAACACATTACAAAATAATCTGCTCCTTTATGTAGATACAGAAAAATCAAAGATCATTTATACATATAATAGCATTACATAATTACATAAAAAATACAGAAATATAAAAGGAAATCAGCAGTATTTTGAAAATAAGCCCCTGGATAGTGTAAAATATATATTTTTAATTAATAACAAAATTGTGAAATGATATATTTTATTTACATGTATCTACAGTGTAGCATAGCTTGATGACAAAACTTCAAAAAACTTATTTTAGCAAAATAATGAATGGTTAGAATTGAGGAATTTGGAACATGTGAGTATATTGGAATGTAATATCAGCACTACATACAGTGCTAATGTACAGTTTTAAATATGTAACGTTAGATAAAAATTCACGTGTCTTGTACCTGACTTTATACAATAATGATATATAATATGTACGACCATTTAAAGGCCCAATATACGTAACCTCAGGGAAATTTTTCGTGATTCTGAAAAAAAATCTGGTTGATAAATATAACCATGCAAAAATAAGTCTAAAACGAAGTAAACCTGAGCGGTAACTAACAAGAAACACAGGACAAAAAATCTGAAGAATTGAAAATAATTCAGGTGGGGCCAACTTCAACAACAAACCGAAGGTAAGAGACGGTTCGAAATGGACGTGTGTTTACAAATAGGGTGTTTCAACTGCTGCTGTATCGATAACCGTGAAAGAATTCATCTTGAATATTGCTGATATCAGTTAATCTTAGCTAAATCTATAAATATAATTAGTTACTAGGCATGATTTTCGCTTCAAGTTTTGCCGAAAGTTACGTATATTCGGCCTTTAAAGTTTAAGGTGTCTCAGTTAGCTTTCTCCTTTATTTAACAAATAACTCTATTCTGATCATTTTGAGATGTCCGGTACATATACAGTTTTTTTATCTGGTTCATTTCAGTTATTGGTGTAAAAAATCATTGCAAATATCAAACAAATGATCTCAAAATGTTGAAACAGGTAAGGGATATAACTAGTATTGAAACAAGTAAGGGAGGTAACTAGTATGCCCTTAAGTACTGGAGGTCCACAGTTTAACCCAAGTATATCCCCTTTGATGTTGTATGCACAATATTTTTTTTCTTCAATAATTTGATTTTGTTTTTGTGTAGGATTGAACAATTTAGTGCTATGTCAATTTGTCCAATTATAATCCAGTCCTTCCTTGCTTTGTTCACCCTAAATTGACAACTGAATTTTTCCATATCAAAGACTGGGCTAGTCAAATTTAAATATATAATATGGGTAATTAGTATAGAACCCCTCCCCCTTTAAGCACCCCTCCCATATAAGCACTGCTCCCATATAAGCACTGCTCCCATATAAGCACCCCTCCTCCTATAAGAGCCCCTCATCATATACGAGCCCCTCACCTTATAAACACCCCTCACGCTATAAGCGCTCCTCCCCCTTAGGCGCCCTCCCTCCCTTATACGGCATGACGAATTACCCAAATCTACCCAAATCTACCCAAATCTTACCCAAATCTACCCAAATCTTACCCAAATCGTACAAATACACCACAATTATAAGAAAACCAATAGCATTATTAATTAATTATACGCAATTTTTTGATGGTCGACGCGTTTTCTCCAGGTTTTAGTAAACCAAACATGAGTAAGGTTTATCTCCCCTATATCACGCATGGCAAAGAAATTACCAACGTTATATATCTGTATTGTGCTTTAGGCCTATTATAATATTTATCAATTTGTTAAATAATATAGATAAAGAAACATTAGAAATGCAATAATCAATAGACGTTATATAATCATCACATCACCCAAATCTACTTAAACCTTACCTAAGACTTACCCAAATCACGGACTTAGATAGCAATCAAATCTAAGTCCATGCCCAAATCTACCCAAATCTTGCCCAATATTCAGTTTAGTTCAATTGATAGGTATAACGTGACATGCATAAAATAATCGTTCTATATAATAATTCCTTTGATAAGTGTAATGGGACATTTATCAAACGATCGTTTTTAATATTTGATAAGTATAACGGGGCATATATAAAACGATCGTTTTTATTCATTTGATAAATATAACGGGGCATATATAAAACGATCGTTTTTATTCATTTGATAATAGAAACGGGACATGTATCAAACGATCGTTTTTATTCATTTGATAAATATAACGGGGCATATATAAAACGATCGTTTTTATTCATTTGATAAGTATAACGGGACATGTATCAAACGATCGTTTTTATTCAATTTATTGTTATATTACTTAGGATATTATTGTATTACCTGTAAATGTCATTTTGTCATTGTTAAAATAAATTGTTAAATTTTAGACAGGATTCATTGTTTATTTTGTTGGCTTTACCACGGTTTATTTCTGACCGTAACAAAGTATAACGGGACATGCATATAATGATCGTTTTAGTTCAATTTATTTCAAACATCTTGCTTGTTAAAATCTATGACGGACAAGTATACATTTTTCGAAATTACGTATATATTTTCAAAGTTTCTGCAGTTTGTATTATATTTTTACGATATATTCGTCGCTTTCATATAACCCAATTGATATTGTGACACTAATTAGTAAATAACACAAGTCTGTTATCTGGAGTCCAGCTTCATTGTGGACTGGGGCCAATATACTTGGTCGTGTCCTGGGGGCTACTACAATATACGAGGAACTCAGATACTGATAACGAACGTGAACAAATGAGACCTATGTCAATCAATTAGTCCATGTTAAGTGTCAATAAACATCTAACAACATATATTTATAATAAATTATTCGCTAAGTACGAAGGGACGTATATCGATCAATTCTTACGAAATATAAAATGGGACTTGCAATTTGAAAAAATCGCTAGATACAGGGACGTATATGTGAGATATACGTTCCTGCGTATATTTATAATTATATCATTAGTTTAAACACGGACTTAGATAGCAATCTAAGTCCGTGGTTTAAATAACTCACGGGGTTATTAGATGAATAATACGCCAGTTACAAAAGAAGGGCGTATAGATATCAAAATTGATAAAATAATTTTCTGGTTTACGGATTAATTGGAATATTTCGCTTAGGATAATGGGATGTATATAAACAGAGACGTATACAGCCTTTATACGTCTCTGATATAAATCAAAATTCCAAGTCACAATAACTTCTATTTAGTCCCATTTTTATTTTGACGTTATATTATAGGGATTTGGGAGCGTGATATTAAAAGGTATTGTATAAGAGAAGAAAAATTTTAAAAAATATTCGTAACGTGACGTTTTGTGTACGTTTTTATAAGAACTTCACATGTATATTTTGATAAAATGTCAAATTACTGATTCGTACGTTAACACAAAGTCAAACACACTCACTCACATACCATTCTTATTAATTAAAGGCCCAATATACGTATCTTTCCGCACAACTTGAAGCGAAAATCAAACCTCATAACTTATTATATTTATAGATTTAGTTAAGATTAGCTGATATCAGCAATATTCAAGGTGAATTCTTACGTGGTACCGGTACAGCAGCGTCCACCGAAGGTCGTTAGGCCATGTGAGGTCGTAAAACTCAAAATAAATAAATAAATAAATAAGGAACCATCATTAACCAAATGTTCTATCAATCCATCATAATTTAAATCACTGGCATTGTTTCTCAATTGACACAAATGATATTTAGATTTCTAGGATTACAGTTATTAAACATTTCAGAAATACTATAGTTATAGGGGATACTTTTTTAAGTTTCGATTTAAAGCTAGAGATTGAAACAGAATTTCTTATTGAGTCTTCCAGAGAGTTCCAGTTATGCATAGCAGAAGGAAAAAACTATTTTTATAATTATTAGTTCTAGCAGTAGGTACATTAAATATTCTTTCATTTCTAAACGAATAAGATGTATTTGTATTAAGGAATGGTTGTATAGAGATATGTAAGAGAATAGTCATTGATAATTTTAAACATAAGTGTCCTTTATCCAGTTATTATTTTCATAGCTTCAATTTGGATAGATTCAAGTAAATCTAAAAATGTATTTGTGTCAACTATATATTTCAGAATTCTCAGTATATTCAATCTCGATAAAGCTTGATCGTAAATGTTATCAATATGATTGGACCAGGTACCTTTTTTATTAATGTTAGTCCTAAATGTTTGTGGCAGTCATGCTGCGTTATAGTATGGTTATTAAAGTAAAGAGTTGGATGAGTATTAGAAAGCTTACGAGTAAATAACAGTGCAACTACATATACAATACATATTGATGACTGATAATGCCAGAGTCCTATATATAATTGTCGCCTCAAGGAGTTTGTGGCCATTACGATGTTATTTACATACTAACCCGTAACTTGGATTGTAACGGCACATGTCTAGCTAATCGTAATTAGCACACTTCGGAATATACATATATTAAAAAAAGCTTTGACGTCAAGTAGGTATATATACATTATTACGGAATGTATTATATAGCATTATGATAACTGGATAAATTCCCAGTTATTGGTTATTCAGTTTGGTCATGCTTTACCTGTAAATTAACATGTATGTTCATAATTACGTAGATTTTCACCTGTTTCCACTCTTTGTAAAATGTATAATTGTCTATCAGTGTAATCATTCGTTGTTGAAATGTTGATTGCATAATTTTTAGAAACGTATATATATACTCTCTGGTAATAGGTTATTTGTGAGATATGGGTAAGATTTAGGTAGATTTGGGTAAGATTTGGGTAAGATTAAGGTAAATTTGGATAAGATTTGGGTAGATTTGGGTAAGATTTGGGTAGATTTGGGTAAGATTTAGGTAGATTCGGGTAGATTTGGGTAAGATTAAGGTAGATTTGGGTAAGATTTGGGTAGATTTGGGTAAGATTAAGGTGGATTTGGATAAGATTTGGGTAGATTTGGGACAGATTTGGGTAGATTTGGGTAAGATTTGGGTAGATTTGGGTAAGATTTTAGTATATTTGGGTAATGTGATTTTTATATTATGAAATATAAGCTTTTCGAGCACGACAATTTTCTATTGATTATTGCATTTATATTGTTTCTATAGTTATATTATTTAACATGATTAATATTATGATTAGTACGATATAGAAATAGAAATATAGTCACGTTTTGCTGATAATATTCTTTGTCATGCGTGATACAGGGGAGATAACCCTTACTGAAGTTTGGATGGCTAAAATCAGGAGAAAACGACATCCATCATCAAAATTTGCGAATAATTAATTAATAAAGCTATTGGTTTTCTTATAATTGTGGTGTATTTGTACAATTTGGGTAAGATTTGGGTAAGATTTGGGAAGATTTGGGTAGATTTGGGTAAGATTTGGGTAGATTTGGGTAATTCGTCGCGCCCATTGCAAGAGCGCACAGGGAATTCGAAGTGTCCAGATATTCAAAGCTCTAGCCTATTGGACACAACGTTAACCTGCTGGGATTAATAAGAACACCAGTTGCCGCTCACCCCGTCTCACACGACGCCAGAAATTGATTAGGCCTATACTTGTGACGCAACTATCTATAAGCCTACAGATACAGACAGATAACGTTACAGTAGTCAGTACAGAGGCTGATGATGATTATGAAGATAGAATAGTAACATATCAGTATTTAGTGACGAAGGCGCTTGATGTATCAATTGATCATTTTGAAGAATTTATAAGACAATGAAAACGTGCTCACCAGAACAAAATAGGGCTACGATCTGCCTAATAGGTCGAGTAGTTATCTTCATCGTCACACAGCTTTAAATTCGGCGGGATTTCGTGTTGTTTATCGCAGATTTAGTCTTGGTTACTAAGACGTTTGCCAAGCCATGACCCGGAATACGTTAACAAAAACGTTGAGTCGAGCCAGTATATACGTAACTCCCGTCGTCTGGCCAGTTTTGCAAAAAACAGATTGTCGGTAGGCTAGGCTATAGCTAGACGTTCAATATGCTATATATTTAGTCCTTACTCCAAGATGCATGAAAATCTGCATTGAAGATCAAGATTTTCTGCAAAGAATTGTAAGTAATGCTTTATTTCAATTCATGCTGTAGGATGAAATGTTCGACTCAATGGCATTTCTTCACGTTTAATACAGGCATATAGCTATATAGCCTGTATTTAGGATTAGCTCTAGGCTTAACTTACTAACACCACAGGCATTTGCATTTACAAAACCCACCTTCACCTCCCAATCTCTCCTGGTCCCCACCCATGAATAAACTTAAAACCCAAAACCCATGTACTGCTCATCCTATCCAGGACCACCCTAAAATATTCTACTCCTTAATTACAAACAAATCTCCATGCACTCTAAATATAACCCATATTACGTTAACCACCTCCTACGAACCGCCCCATCCCCCATCCCCTACCCCCATCAACCCCCATCAACATCCTCATCCCTTTAACCCCACCCTCCTTCACCCCACCCCGCCCCCCCTAAAACCTAAGCACATATTAATATCCTAAAAACACCCCCACCCTCGCATTACCAACCTTCATAAAATCTCTATCATGCTACAACTAATATAATCCCCCTAGGCCTCCCCACACAATTACCCAGTCACCCAACCTTTTCGACCCCAAACCCCTAACCAAATCTTAAAACCACAGTACCATGCCATCTTTTCACAAAATAATAAAACGTCTGAACAGATGAGAAGACACATTAAGGAGAAAGCCTAAGAAAGATTCTTAAGAAAGACGACTTTGTAGAGAAGATAAAAGTTAATTCAGAAATGAAAGGATGTGAAGGAAGGGAACAGGTTTCAAGAACGGACACCAAAAATAAAATTAAATTAGCTCCTGCATGTCACTTACGCACCTGCACATCACAGTCCATCAAAAAGGACTTTAAACAGTGTCTCGAGTGGGAATGTCCAACCTGCACGGAAAAGACCCCCCTCTGTGTATTGTCGTAAGAGTAGGCGCGTTAACGCCGGTGTAGTATGGTAATTTGAACCCGATGGTAAATTGACCCCGGGGTCAAAATACCATTATGGTAAAATGACACCCTCCCCCCCCCCCCCCCCATGGTAAAGTGACCCCCCCCCCCCCCCCCCCTTACAAATGTCACTATAATATGTTTTTTCATATATATTTTCACATATTTTTATTAGGACAATGTTGCAGCAATAACAATAGTGCAAGTTTGGATGGGTAGGTTGAATAAAGAATAAAATAACGGTGAATGTTTGAGGATGGCGGGGGGGGGGGGGGGGGGGGGGTCACTTTACCATGACCATGGTGAAATGAAGCCTGATACAATTTTTTTGGCAAGTGACTTTTTTCCATTAAATTTTCAACAGTAAACTTAAATTTGTTACTCTATACATTATCAAACAGCAATAATGGTTTGGGGTATATTCTTTTCATGTGGTTCAAAAAAAATGGGGGGGGGGGGGGGTCAATTTACCATGGCCATGGTAAAATGACCCCCCCCCCCCCCCCCCCTCCCCCTTCCCTTCCCCTGTGACAATGTCGGCAATATTTTATTTTTTTAACAAAAAATTTTTTTTAAGTTTTTTTCCTTTACTATTCTTTAAAGAAGAATTCATCAAATTTTGTTTTGGATAGGTAATTTTCATGTTAGTCATGTAGAGATGAGGGGTTCACTTTACCATGATCATGGTGAAATGAAGCCTTACACATTTTTTTTTGCAAGTGACTAGTTCATCCATTAAATCTTCCTCAGTTAACAGTAATAATGTTTTGCAGTATATACTTTTAATGTGGCTCAAAATGTGGAAGGGGGTGAAGGGGTGTCAATTTACCATGGCCATGGTAAAGTGAACCCCCCCCCCCATCCCTACAAGACTCCTATGAAAATCACCTATCCAAAACCAATTTTAATGAATTTTGATTTAAAGAATATAATGAATGAAGTAAACTTATAAAAGATTTACTAAAAAATAAATTTTGTTGACATGGGGGGGGGGGGGGGGCATTTTAACATGGCCATGGTAAATTGAACCCCCCCCCCCCCCCCACTTTTTGATTTTGTTTTTTGATCAACATTAAAGGTATAAATCCCAAAACATTATTGCTGTTTGATAATGTATAGAATAATAAATCTAAGTAAACTGATGAAGATTTAATGGAAAAAGTCAATTGCCAAAATAATGTATAAGGCTTCACTTCACCATGGCCATGGTAAAGTGAACCCCCCCCCCCCCATCCCTACAAGACTCCTATGAAAATCACCTATCCAAAACCAATTTTAATGAATTTTGATTTAAAGAATATAATGACTGAAGTAAACTTATAAAAGATTTACTAAAAATGGGGGGGGGGGGGGTGTCATTTTACCATGGTCATGGTAAATTGACCCCCCCCCAAACCAATTTTGCTGTGAAATAAGGTATACTATTATAAATTGAAGGTGGTTACTGAAAAGATTCACTAAAAAAAATTTTACTTACCAAAAAAATCTTTAAAAAAAGGCTTTACTGGCCATGGTAAAGTGACCCCCCCCCCCCCCCATCCTCAAACATTCACTTATATTTTGCTCTTCTATTAACTTTCCCATCCAAATTTGCACTGTTTTATTGATTCAACATAGTTCTAATAAAAATATGTGAAATTGTGTATGAAAAAGCATTTGTAAGGGGGGGCATTTTACCATGGGGGGGGGGGGGGCATTTCACCATAATGGTATTTTGACCCCGGGGTCATTTTACCATAATGGTATTTTGACTCCGGGGTCATTTCACCATGATTCAAAATACCATGCTACGCCGGCACTAAGGTTAGGAATAAGATAGGGTTATATAAGTATAACAATTAAACTTTTTATTAGGACATTTCGATGGACACCAAAAATATATTAATTAAACCAAACAAATTCAATATGTAGGTAAAGGTTTAAGGTCATAGGACCCAAGGTGACATGTCATTTTAAATTTCATGATTACCCTGCCGATATCTACGATTACGCCACGCCTGACATCTTGACGAGATACGGCTAGTGACTGATCACATTATCATTCGAACTCGAATGCCTGTGATAACACACTGGGGGTCAACACTTGCAGGGCCATGCATGGGTCTGTTATAAGGGCCTATAAATTAACAGTTAATCTGCTCTCCACCAGATCTCAATGACTGCATTTATATTATAGCTGGGTACCACAAAATCAAATGTACCATGGTATACCACGGTATTTAGGCAAATACTGCGGTACGTACCACGGTATACCACCTTGATTGAATGTTTGAGCTAGCTAAAGGTCTCGGGCTGTTTTTGTTCTGAAACCAATCCACAAGAGGCCTGTCATAAGTTTCTCGTTGTGTTATCCTCTAATATTGTTTGAGTGAAGCTTCCTCTAATATTGTTTGAGTGAAGCTATGTCTGTCCTAGTTGATTAGCAAACTTATAGGAAATTATTATTAAACCATATTGGAATTTCAATTGATCTGTGTAACAAATAGGTCTTTCAAATTGATAAGTTAAATGAAAGTCCCCAAAAAACTGGTACAGGACAAATGTACCACGGTACGTACCATCAAAACTTTATACCACGGTATACCGGTAAAACCGCCCAGCCCTAATTTATATGTCCGTATAGCAATTCATGTTATATTAGATCTAGTAATAATAAATTATCCAGTGACGGCATGTTTATTGAGCAATGTACGTGTATACCCTACACATTTTCAACAATCCAACACACCCATGGTTAGCTGCGATAAGGTAGCTCTTCGCGATTAGATGATTTTTATATTGCGTCGTTAGAGCTACGAAGCGGTCCCATGCCTGGTAATCTGTTCAATCTGTAAGATTCTATTTAATTACCACCTCATTTGAGCATAATGTTGTAAAAATAATGCAGGATTGCTGAAATATTGAGTGTTTACCATGATAAAATATTTTTTTCACAAAATAAGCAGAACCAGAAATGTCCTTCTTGACAAACACAAGAAAATACCGCAATGACAGTTCACGTGTGAGGTTATCTCAAATCTCGTTTTTATATATGGCATGAATTGCCAAATATGGAGTTACTACGGCTTCCTTATCTGGTCCGCACCCACTTGCCAATTCACAAATTTAGAGGAACACTTCAGAAAAGAAACCAAGAAATTCTGAAGTCTTTCAGTTTATGCTTCGTTTCGTAAACTTGATTTTTAACGATATTTTAGGTGGATTTTAATTACAAGTTGGGTAGGAGATTGACAGAAATGGTTTATAATTTAAGTTTATTTATCGATGAGAACCAATCGGGCCAGAAATGTTGCAAAAATCGCCCCGGTGTGAATCACACTGGGCTTGCTCCATTACGAGGCATGGGACCGATTTAATACCCAGCCATGGCAGAGCCATAGGAGGCCGGGTATTAATATTAGTACTAACCCTTACCCATGGTCAGTTCTACTGACTTGTAAAGTGGAAAGTATATTTTGTGACAAACGAAAAGAACGGAATACAGAAAGAACTACAAAAATAAAACATCACCTGCATGCCTTCTTGCAAAAACATACACGTACAGTCTGTCGGGTTTGATTTTAAGTGGTGGCCATTAGCCCGTGTGAGAATTCGTCCAATCTTGCGCGAAAAAGATCCCTCTGAGTCATGATATATTCGAAGAAGGGTATAGGTGTGATAACGCCAACTCAGAGGATAGGGCAATATTATTAGATTCATATAGAAAAAGATTACCTTACAGTGTGCGAAAGTAATTCATGAAGTCCCATAGACAATAGGTCTATGGACATTTCAAATTGCATAGACCAAACAAAAATTTCGTAGACTGAATTTTTCCATCAGTGTCGATGAACCGCTTAAAACAGTGATCTCCCCTCCTTCAATGTGTGAATAAAAATTTATTTGCAACGACAAATTCAGCCAAACAAATCAGGAAATGAACAACATGCAAGAGAAATGCAATTGATATGATTTATTCAAAGAGTTTTGATACTTTTCGACATTCATGAGCAATTAAATTGCTTAGACATCAGGTCTACCATACTAGCATTTTGCATAGACCAACAGGTTTTCATGTGGCCACGGTCTATCGTTACTTTCGCACACTGACCTTATTAGCTAAATTTATTTAGGTGGACATCCAAAACATAGAAAATACCAAAGTACAAAATTTGATAAGAAGCCTCGGGCAGCCATGCAACTTCTTGTCTTCGGATAAACAACAAGGTCAGTTCCTTGGAACAGATTTGTCTCACTTCCGGTCATCTTCTTTTCACGCTACAGATTTTTAAGCTGCCAAACACTCGGCAAACCTCGGGTTTGTCAATTTAAGAATCTCACCCCTCGGGTTGAGATTCCCCTGTCTCACCCCCCAAGGGGATGAAAGATTCTTTAATCCCTTCTACTGTCTTTCCTATCCTTTCTCGTCCACCGAAGGTCGTAAGGTCATACAAGGACATAAAACTCTCAAAATAAAAAAAAATCAAACTATTTATCACATCTGTGTCTCAGTGTCAAAGTCTGGTGTTAGGACCAGAGAAATTTCAGGAAACTCGGGCTAGCTAGGTCAGCTTCTAATAATAGTCCAGGGTTTTCCCTGCAGGGCTTTTTCTGGGGTCTCTCAGGCGCCAAAATTCGACCCCATTCCCAATGAGATTTAGGCTTCATTTTTCCCCAATTAAAGGACTTTTTGCCCAATCTGATGTTAGAATCTTAGATAGATCTACTTGTAAAACTGAACATCTGCATCAGTTGAAAAAGAAGCTATTTGAAAAGAAATATTGTCATTTTATTGCTTTTATCTGATTCAATTTCATTGTATTATTTGTTGATTGCCATCATTGGTCGTTAATTTTTCCCAATTTCACTCGGGGCCATTTCCCAATTTACCCAGAAAAAGCCCTGCCCTGACTCAAAGAAACTGCATTTTGACTCCATAATATATGCCGTTTCAGAGATACATGTACAACTTAACGGAATAAAAGTCAGGTGATTTGGTACGTGGTACATTCAAGGGGGCAATTGTATACTTCCAACTTGTAATGTTAATCTGTAGTTCACAAACTTTGATGATGTAAAATATCAGTAAATTAGGGCAAACATTACATTACCGAAATTAAAGATGCTCTAGTCCCACACAACAAAGTTATTTCTATACTGCCAATATACCATGTAGATAAATTAGTACATGACATTTGGAAACTCATAGCTGCTCTTTTTAAATATTGTTTTGTGGTACCGGTACTGATGCTTTGGCGGTACACCGGAAGTAAACATGCCCCCCTATCATGTGACAAGCGTATCTAATATTAAACCTGGTCAAATCAGGAGGGAAAACATCTCGGAAATGACGTATTTCCATTAAGGACTCACAAAAATGGATTAAAGTTTTATTCCATATTATTTGTGATGTGAGTCCCGGGACTTTAATATAAAATTTGAGGGTCCCATGGGAAGCTTTGAGCTTATGTTGTCCAGGAAGATAATGACTATACAGGCAAGGGCTTGGAAGGCCTTAACTTCTTAAGTAGGCCTTACCCTCAAAATACGTCAGGATTTAGGATGTGTATATAAACACGTATGATAAACACCTGTAGATCAAACAGGGCTTTTTCTGAGGGTGTTTTGGGACCATTAATAGGCCCCAATTCCTAATCAAAATTATTATTTCTTATTTTTAAAAGCCAATTGCATTTCCCAAAATTTGCAGTTTACTCCTAAAAAATCTTTCCCAAATGAATTACACAAATTTTTCTACCCAAAATAATACCAAATCTGGCTGTACAGTAATTGTTAATCCAATGAATCCATGCATCCTTCAGGGAAACGATGATGATTAATACCTCATTATCATGAATGTACATGACTTGTGTGCTAAGGAAATATATTAGCAGTTGATTACTTTCTTGTCTTCTAGTTTTGGCATCCAACAATACTGCACCTACATTTACAGTCTGATCAACAAAAATGATTATATATATATTGGCAGACACACACTCGCTTACCAATATTGAGCTAACCAACTTCCTTTGGCTGTGACACCAGACTTAGACATATGCATAGGTACAGTACAGTTGACACACCTATTAAGGCTATAAGGTTGGGTACTATAGTACATGTACTGTAAAAATATGGACTTGCTTTTAAAAATTACTAGTATCATATATATTGTCTTCCTTTGTCATTTGTGTTTCCGTGTTTCTTCTAGTATCATATATATATATAGATCCATTTTGAAATATACCTATACCCTTATTAGTATCAGTGTTTTTCCTGGGTATTTTGGGAAAAATTCAATTTGCCAAATTGGGAAAAAAATTAGCGTGAACAGGTAATAAATTGAGAAAAAATTAAAACCCAACCACACTCATTAAATGTTCCATGCTAACTTATTTTACATTGCACAGTGTATCATTTAGCTTTATGGTATGGTAAGCAATGAAAACAAAGAACTGGGAGTTACATGGTGAGTCGAGTCTGAGTCACAGACTCACTCACTGATATTTCTTTTAATGATTTTTTATTCATTATAACATCATGTGCGTGTCCTTTTTTTCCGGATTTTGAAAAGTCATAATAATTGGGAATTTTCAAGTTGATATTGGGAAAAAATAACACTAAAACGTATTGGGAATGGGGTCGTTTGGCGTACCCAGTTATATAGGCAGGAAAAACACTGAGTATAAACTTGAGATTCTGGTACTGAGCAAAATTGATACTGAATTTAAAACCATAAATCTATAAAGAAACACATTATTTTCCCTGGAATCTGCTTGTGTTAACAATTTACTTTGAAATGCACCTGTAGACAAGTCCACATGATGCCCAAAGTTGCCATGTCCATAGTACAATTAATCCTTTGTTTGGAATTAGTGACTGTTTTACAGGTTTTAAGCTGACAATGCAAGTTGAAAGCTTTCTTATTGAGATTTAAAAAAAAAAAAGGCAAAGTAACATTTTCAGAAAGCTTCTGAGATGCCCCCTACCCCAACAGGTTACAGGAATGGCAGTCATTTTAGTTTACAAAAATAGAAACAGAAAGCTATTCTTAATGCTATAAATTTACAAGGAAGCTTATTGAAGCAAGCATCAAAGTTAAGACGTAAAAGAGATCCAGAAAGTACACGACATGATCGAGAAAGAGGTTTTTGTGGCAGTCCCGTTTAAATTTCAGGATTCCTTATTTGGTATGTTGCTTTTACCAGAATATAACTCTGGAAATATTGTAATATAAATGTATGATAACTGATAACATTAATAATAACATTATACAAACGTCAGAAAAGTGCACTGTGGGTTTCCGAATATGATAAGATGCATGAGAACTACTTTCATGGATCTAGATCTAGAGGACAGATGAGAACAGAACCACAAGTAGAGTGGTCGCTCGCTCCTGCGTGACCCACAAAACTGATTTTCATGAATCCAAAAGAGATCATAATGTCGTTATATTTAACCAACAAAACATTTTTTCCCTATTTCCGAAAATCCGCAAGGTAAGAAACTATCGTGTATGTTAAATTCTGAGGAACAGTTAACAGCATTCCTAAACAGAAGACACAGGGCCATGTCGAGCATAGACCTAGTTATGTTTTACCCTTTTCTTAATAACCATTTAGATGCGGCTTTAGGTAGAGTTTTATCAGGACAATTTATGTTCCTATGATGTATCTTTAAACCGAACTTATATCACAGATTGTATACATAGAAGGACCTAGAACACCTGGTTGCCAATGTACCGGGCAGTGTCTAACAAACAAAAAACTTTCATTTTATTATGTACAACATGTGTTTGATTGCTAACAAATGTTTTTAAATTATAATGATTTTCTGTTAAAGTAAAAGTGTTTAAGGGGGCTTCAGTGTGCTGTGAAATTGTGATGTTATCAGTAAATTGCAACTTCTTTGTGGCTGACTTGACTGTTCGTCATGCTTTCTAGGCAGAATAATATCTGATGTACAGCTTGATGTTCGAGACCTATAACCTCATTTATTTTCATAATCAAAGATGAATTGCATCACCTTATCTCACTTATATAGTAATTGAACATATATATATGGAAAAGCTTGATTGATATATATAGTAAGCTAACACCGTGTGGGAAAAAATTTAATCAAATTCTCAATGAAATGCCACACTGGGAAACAGAGACCTAGAAAAGGCAGAAAGAGTTTATCAGTGATCAAGAGTTTGCTTGCTCAGTGCTTGGTATAACTTGAAGTGAAGCATTCAAGTGCAATAAAGTGCACTGTACTGTTGATAGGTTCTTAGCTAACCTGCTCATCCATTGTTCATCCGGTGTATAATGACAACTTTTTTTCTTTTAAACTTTAACTTCTTCTCAATAACCAAGAGGCTCAGAGTCATGCTATTGAGCCAGTGCCATGCTGGAATGATCATAAAAAGCTACCGATTTTGTCCTAACAAATAACCTGCAAGTCCACTCTCAAGGTCAAAGGGGTCAAATCTGTTTAAAATCTTTGTGCAACTTCTTCTCAATAACCAAAAGACCCAGGGTTCTGGTTAGTGAATGTGAATGGGGGCTTGTAAAATGCTGGGAGAAATAGCTTTATTTAACCCATTTTGTTCAAATGCATGACCTAGATGATAATGGTCCACTTTCAAAGTCACAGATTTGGGGTCAAATGTCTCAAGCAAAAATACAATCTTTAAGTAACTTCTTCTCAATAATAAAAGGCATAGGGTAATGATATTGGGCCTGTGGCATGCTACCAAGTTTCTTCAAATAAATGATCTTGACCCAATTTGAAGGTCACAGTCAAATATGTTCTATTCAAAAACCATCGTATGAAAGTATTGCATGTGTGGTAGCATATGTGATAAAAGTGAGCATGCATTCAGGTTTTGCAGAAGGTAAGTAGCAAAGCTTTTAATCTGCAATGCAGGTGAGCGATTCAGGATCAATGCATGGGCCTCTTGTTTCAAATCCAATAAGGTTTTGTTCTTTAAAGAAATAATTTTACCAAAGATGAAGACATGCTAAAATAAAACCTCTTTCTAACATTTCTCTGATGAAGACTTGCAAAATCCAAAAATCCATTGAGCTTTCACAGAGCAATTTACATTAGGAAATTTCTCTTTTATAATTATACTTATCGGAACCGAGAGTGCGTTTCATGTGCATCGAGATGCGGGTGTCTCGTTTTGTGTTCCGTACTGGATTTCAGTTGCCTGTGCAATCGTTAGGAGGTTGACTCTGATTTGTCATTTGAGACCGCTCCAAAGTCAATGAGAGTATCCATTATCCTTGCAATAATCAAGAACATTCGGATGTCATTGAGAACCAAATATGTATGATCTCGGTCAACAAAACACTTGATTTAGCAGTGTAGTTTAGTGAGCAAACACTACTTCATGTGCCAATTAATATAACAACTTTTTCACAAAAATAAACGGCTTTAAACAGCTGATCAGGGATGGATCGTATGAACAATCAAAAGGGTAAATGAACTGGAAAAACTTTATACATTTCCTCTTAAAGTGATATTGTATGATTTTTGGCTACCAAGTTTGTTCTAATGAGTTATCTTTGCCAGTTTTCAAGGTCGAAGGGTTCAGATATGAATGAATGTTTCATGTTTTTTATCTACCTATTTATTAGCAGAAGGACCAGGAGGATTCTGGGATGGAAGGCTAACAAGTTTGTTCAAAAGAATGACCTTTGCCCATGTTCAAGGTCACATGGGTCAAATATGTTAAAATCTGGAAACAACTTCTTATGAAATCAAAAGGTACAGCAGTGTTTTTCCTGGGTATTTTGGGAAAAATTCAATTTGCCAAATTGGGAAAAAAAGTAGCGCGAACAGGTAATAAATTGGGAAAAAATTAAATCCAACCACACTCATTAAATGTTCCATGCTAACCGATTTTACAGTGCACAGTGTATCATTTAGCTTTGCGGTATGGTAAACAACAAAAACAAAGAGCTGGGAGTTACATGGTGAGTCTGAGTGACAGACTCACTCACTCACTGAATTTTCTTTTAATGATTTTTTATTCATTATAACATCATGTGCTTGTCCTTTTTTCCAAGATTTTGAAAAGGCATAATAATTGGGAAATTTTTAGTTGATTTTGGGAAAAAATAGCACTAAAACACATTGGGAATGGGGTCGTTTGGCGTACCCAGTTATATAGACAGGAAAAACACTGTACAGGGAAAGGATATTTGACCAGAAGCATGTATGCACAGTGTCAATTAAATGTTGATTGTTTTTAATCAATCAGTGATAATTTGCCTTTAGCTGTAAATTAATTTGGTAAATCCACTCCTAAGATTACAATTTATTAATAACATTTGAACAATGCAGGTCCATTTGGCCTCTTGTTAGGACTTGGACATTTCCATCAAAAATTAGCCTTGATAAATCTCCCGAGTCTCCATCTCAAACACAGATGTCAGCCTAATTGTTGTGTGTATTAACAGTACTGAGAAACGGTCTACAAACTTTGGGAATGAGTGTCATGTTTATTTACAACAGTTTCTGACTTGTTTTGGTAAATACTGCAGCTGCCATATTTTGTCTAGATCTATGTTCACATAAGCACAGTACAAGGGAAAAGGTAAAAGGAGTCCCTTTTGACTTATAATTGCTGAAAGCAATGGGTCCCACAATGCTATTTTGCTAAATTAAAGTACATTGTATTTCCAGAAAATCTGTCAGTCCCTTTCAAATTCTATGTGTACTGGACTCGGGACATGCAGGTAGATTATCACTGAAGTAATGCGCTGCAGTATGAAAGTACCAGCTGGTATAATATATACTGTACTGCTGTGCTGTGACTGTTATCAAGAGTATCTAGAAATAAGTTTTTTCCATCCGTAAAATGAATCAGATGTACATTTTATCCAAATTATGCAAAGGCCAAGGTGAGCTTATGCCATACCCTGGCGTCTGTCCGTCAACAATTGAGTTCTTCTTAACCGCTGATCGAATTCAATCAAATTTAGTGGGAAGCATCTCTGTGTGGCTGATAGTGAGATGCAAATGATGGGGTTGACCCCCCCCCCCCCCCCAGGGGCCTGAGGGGCGGGGCATCAGGGGTCCATTTGACAATATTCATATTAACGACTTCTTCTCCGGATCTTAGCAATGTACAACTTTCATATTTCTTTGGTGGCATCCCCAGGTGGTTGGGATTCAAATTTATACAAATGATGGGGCTGACCCTAGAGGCCTGCAGGACGGGGTCAAAAACTGTCAACAACTATATTTTAATAAATCAATTTCAAATCATTTTCCTTTAAATCTTCTTTAGAATCTGAAACCTGTTATTAGTGTTTACAACTAAGCTTACTGGTGTCCAGCTTGTAAAGGTAGGAATATCAGTTTTAAGAACATGCTGGTTGGACCAAATGTTGAGGCCATAGGCCAGAATAGACAGGGTTTCAGATTAGACAGGGTTTCAGATTAGACAGGGTTTCAGAATAGACAGGGTTTTAGAATAGACAGGGTTTTAGGTTAGACAGGGTTTTAGAATACAGAAGGTTTCAGATTAGACAGGGTTTCAGATTAGACAGGGTTTCAGACTAGACAGGGTTTCAGAATAGACAGGGTTTCAGATTAGACAGGGTTTTAGAATAGACAGGGTTTCAGATTAGACAGGGTTTTAGAATAGACAGGGTTTCAGAATAGACAGGGTCTCAGAATAGACAGGGTCTCAGAATAGACAGAGTTTCAGAATAGACAGAGTTTCAGAATAGACAGGGTTTCAGAATAGACAGAGATTCAGAATAGACAGAGTTTCAGAATAGACAGGGTCTCAGAATAGACAGAGATTCAGCTTAGACAGGGATCTGTTTAGACAAGGTAAATACTTTCATGTTGACAAATCTTTTTGTTAAACATGAAATATGTCAATAATTGTATTTAATACAGAACTAAACAGTTAACATAAAAAGGAAGGTAAACATCGATTACTTCAGAAAACTGGCTGATATCATATTACTTTCTGGTAACATGTTGAATATATCTAGTTTCAAGAAATGTTAATAACCTTTTTAAATGGAACATATATGACTCCAGTCCATTGCATTTTTGTGTACTGCATATATTAAGATTTAGTCTGAACAAATCAAATCGGCCCTATTATGTGTTATTACAATGACAGTGATCAATCTACGTGCGAGTTCTGAGTCCAGTACACATAAAATTATGAAAGGACTCAAAGAAAATTCTGGAAATCTTCAATTAACATTGTGGGACCCATATATATTTTTCAGCAATATTTACAAAAAGGACCCATGAAAATAAATTGTAAATTGATCGCTGCAATGGTGCTCTGTCTATTCATGGCCTAAAACAAGAACATATCTAGTTTCAAGTAATGTTAATTTAATTGAACATAAGACCTCAGTCCATTGATTTTTTTTTTGTGCTGTTTAAAGTTATTTAAGTTAGATATATACTGAACAAATCAAATCGGCCCTATTATGTGTTATTACAATGGTGCTGTCACAGATGGGTCTATTAAATCTATTCATGGCCAAAAACAAGCTGTCAAAAATATATTGTTATGTGCAATGTTATGTAATTTTTTATTATAGTTTCTAAAATACAGTGTAATTGTGTTTGTCGATCAATGGCATTTGTTTGCATGTTGCTACGTGTAACTGTCACATGCAATCTGGACAGGTATAAATTTCCAACAACTGTTAGCGTTAAATGTGCAGTCCAATTTACTTGTGTGGTACAGTACCAGTGCTACAAAGATTGGGATCAGACCCAGTGCTTTGTGATTTATGTAATTGTGGAGTGTATAATATAAACTATAGAATTTCTTTCATCAGAAAGGTAAGAATACAATCTTTGGACATGTGGCGATCATATGCCTTCTAAGCTTTATCACATAATCGTTCGGTTATCCAGTGAATTTGTCTGTGTGATAGTTTTCACAGGTGTTCGTGAGCATAAATGTGATATTTTTTCATTGAAAAAGAAGGAGAAAAAACAACATTTTATAAAAATAAAAAGCACAATTTCAAAAGTGCATAATAGCAAGACATGTTCAGTACAGTACCCTAATAAAAACGAAATCATTATTAACAGTAGTATTATTGATTTCAAAAATGAATAATTGCATCCAATGTACAGCTAGTAGCCTTAATAAACAATAATACTAAATGTGTTTTATAAGGCTATTTCACAGTTCATGGGTTGCTTATATGCACTTTTTAAAACAAGCATTATATTGTTATATAAAATATTGTTTTCGTCTGTAACCTGCCACTTAAAATCTAAAATGAAAAAAATATCACATTCATGTCCACAAGCATATAGTATGTGATATTTTTAGACCACAATCATCCGGTGTGGGCTGTTCAAGTTGCTCTGCACCCGTGGTCCCTCTTCCATAAAGAATTCTGGTTATTGCTATTTCTAGAGAAGAACTAGATGGATCCCTCTCAGATTTGACATGTAGGTTCCCCAATGGCCCCTAGTAAACATTTTGCCCTCTTGATTTTTTGGGGCTGATTAAAAAACACAATGACTAACAGGTGGCCATCTTTTACTTTGACATTGAAAGTTTGATATCGCTGTTTTGTGGATAGTTCCCATGATAGATCCTTTTCAAATTTCATATATAGTTGCCCCTTGGTGCCAGGTAATGCCCTTTTGATTTTGGGACTGCTCAGAAAAACACAATGGCTGACAGGCAGCTATCACGGATTTTGACAATGAAAGTTTGTTATCGCAATTTCTTAAGAAGTGCTGGATGAATCTTTCTCAAATACCATATGCAGGTTCCCCTTGCTGTTTAAATGTGCCCTTTTGATTTTGGGACCTATCAGAACAACAAAATGGCTGACATTCGACCATCTTGGATTTTCACAATAAAAGAACAGAAAAGACTTAAGCTTGGGAAAAGATTAATCTTTTTATGAACAATTTGTTACTTTGTAGTAATCTTAGTAAATAATTTGTGTTTAAGAATATTCTGGAAAGTGTCAGTGTTTCCAGGTATGACTAGAAACTGTTCTGTGTACATCTGTGTCATATGTTGCACAGCTGGAAAATTCTGGATATTTCTACAAGAACCTTTTTTGTCCATTGTCCATTAACTTCTTCTTTTCCAAAACAACTCTTCCAATTTTTCAGGAAGGTTCCATAGTCAAAGGCAAACCAGAATTGTAAATCAAATATATCTAAGCCAGAGGTGGATGTCTAATGGCAGAAGAATGCCAGCCCCTTAACCATTTGGCCACCGGGCCAGACCAGTGTTGTAAATTTATACTGTACATGTTAAGTAATCTTGGTTGACCCAGTAATCTTGGATGACCAAACACAGCTAGGAACTTAAAGGCCCAATATACGTATCCGTAACTTTTGGCAAAACTTGAAGGGAAAATCAAGCCTAATAACTTTTTTATATTTATAGATTTCGCTAAGATTAACTGATATCAGCAATATTCAAGATGGATTTTTATGCGGTTACCGGTACAGCAGCAGTTGAAAGTCAATATTTCTAAACATGCGTCCATTTTGATCTCTCTTCTAACTTTGGCTTGTTGTTGAAGTGGGCCCCACCTGAATTATTATCTATTCTTTGGATTTTTTTTGTCAAGAATTTCTTGTTAGTTACCGCTCAGGTTTACTTCGTTTTAAGCTTATTTTTGCATTATTATCAACTGGATTTTTTTTCAGAATTTTTCAGAATCACGAAAAAATTCCTGTTAAATACATATATTGGCCTTTAACATCAGGTCATTATATAGAAATGATTAAAACTATTTCATACTTGCCATTACCCTCCCTTTTTAGGAAGGAGACTCCCAATTTTGGACCATAAAATATGGGCATTTTCAACTAGTGAATTTGCTAAGCTATTATTTTTTTAAGATCTGATGATTTTATCTGAAAGAATGGCTCAAAAGAAGCTATTTAAATGTGTTAGTTTCCCTTTGGGTTTATATAATTTATGTATAGATACATTTTATTTCTGCTTTCAATTCTGAGCACGAGCAATCTCCCCAATGGATGTTTTAAAAGAGTTGGCAAATATGCTATATCGGGGTTCGCACGGGGCCTTGAAAAGCCTTGAATTTTACTGCTGGTCTTGAAAAACCTTGAATTTCACTTGGGGCCTTGAAAAGCCTTGAATATTGGCTTTTAAAGGTGATAATACCAAACCACTATATTTTGTATGTTTTCTCTGTCAGAAAATCAGAGAGATTGTGTAAGTAAAGGTAAAATACCACAAATTAGACTGTGTATAGTTATTTTTTATTTAGTTGACATCTATAAGAAGCTTTTTTTTGTTCCCTTATTCCCTCTCAGGCCGACTTATCAGGTACAAATTACCTTGAAAATTTAGTTTAGGCATTGAAGAAGCCTTGAAAAGGCCTTGAATTTGATTAGACATAATCCGTATGAACCCTGTATATACTTGCATAATAGATCTCAACGACTCTCACCCGGCCAGTCTTCTGCCTGTGCTATATCTGGCCCTTATAATCACTCCTACTCAAATCAGTCTCCCTTTACACTCTAACTCAAATCGGTCTCCCTTTACACTCTAACTCAAATCGGTCTCCCTTTACACTCTACCTCAAATCGGTCTCCCTTTACACTCTAACTCAAATCGGTCTCCCTTTACACTCTAACTCAAATCGGTCTCCCTTTACACTCCTACTCAAATCGGTCTCCCTTTACACTCTACCTCAAATCGGTCTCCCTTTACACTCCTACTCAAATCGGTCTCCCTTTACACTCCTACTCAAATCGGTCTCCCTTTACACTCCTACTCAAATCGGTCTCCCTTTACACTCTAACTCAAATCGGTCTCCCTTTACACTCTACCTCAAATCGGTCTCCCTTTACACTCTAACTCAAATCGGTCTCCCTTTACACTTTAACTTAAATCGGTCTCCCTTTACACTCTACCTCAAATTGGCCTCCCTTTACACTCTAACTCAAATCGGTCTCCCTTTACACTAACTCAAATCGGTCTCCCTTTACACTCTACCTCAAATCGGTTTCCCTTTACACTCTAACTCAAATCGGTCTCCCTTTACACTCTAACTCAAATCGGTCTCCCTTTACACTCTACTTCAAATCGGTCTCCCTTTACACTCTAACTCAAATCGGTCTCCCTTTACACTCTAACTCAAATTGGTCTCCCTTTACACTCTAACTCAAATCGGTCTCCCTTTACACTCTACCTCAAATCGGTCTCCCTTTACACTCTACTCAAATCGGTCTCCCTTTACACTCTAACTCAAATCGGTCTCCCTTTACACTCTACCTCCACCAATACTTGATGTCAAGCATGTCCCTCTCCTCGGTCCAACCTCCCACTTGATAATATGTGTTCATACCTTTGTAATTTGTATGATGATACTTTTGTTTTGGTTTAAACAGTATTTCCAATTATTTACAATACAAGATTCAATATATTTACATCATTTGATTAAATGGGATTTGGCAACAAGATTTTACTCTTATATTAAGCCATCTCCCAACAGCAGGTAAGTTGCAAATTTAACAAGCAAATTAAATTATGTCAAAAACTTAAGTACAGCGGAAAAAAGCCAAGAAAATATAAACAAGGCCAACTAGAGTCATAATGGTAATATTTGATATCTGTAATATGGAAATAAATTTAGAGAGAGAGAGAGGAGGGGGGGGGGGGAGAGCGAGGTTATTTGATGAGGAAGTTGATATGAAACCTGTATGATATTTAAAATCTGTCTGTTTTAGTAATAAAATTTTGCACATGATTAAAAATTTCCTAATTTTCATCATCTGACAAATTTGGATCACCATATAACAATTTGCTGATGTCCTTGTTCATCCCTTTTATTTTACCAGATATGATGTCAAAGAAGCATACAGCATCACAGCAGAATTCATGTGATGACAATAGTACAGACAAGGTACCAGCACCGCTTCCCTTCCGTTACTACCCTCTCGACCAGTGGACAACTGACAACATATCTCAGTATTTCACCCAAGAAGGCTTTCCTCAACTTGCTAAGAAACTTAAAGGTAAATTGCTAAGTGTCAGATTTTATTCAATGAATTTACCCAAATGTGTATAATTAAATTAGAGAATTCCGAAGCGTTAACAAAATCATTATCCGAACTCAAAATCGATTAAACCAGGGGCAAAATATGAACAAAGGAAAGATCTGCATGGAAACCCTTGTAAAAGTACAAGAGAATAAGACCAGGTGTTCCGGAAGAGTAAGTGTCTTCTGGCTCATTAACGACACCCGCCATTTATATCTTGGTCACATCCAAGTAAACATTAAGTTCTCAAAATGAGAACCGAGTATCATTGTCAATCACAACAAGTTAACACACTAATGAGCATGCTCAAAAAGCGTCCATCTTCATATACACAAAGATACAGAATATTTCTCAATGAGACAAAGATGGGGACCATAAAACTTGACAATAATTCTGATCAACCTGCATCTCCTGAATCCTTGTGTTGTTCCTTTGTTTGTCAGCAGTCGCCATCGATCACGAAAATCACGTGATTAGAGCAAGCCCTAGAATATTGAATCATCTGCGACATGTAATCAAGAAATGGAAATTTCACGTTCGGAAAATTGAAATCATCACTTTTATCGTATAGCTTAGTAGTAAGCTGTCCATGTTGGTCATAGTTTAAGTAGAGATCAAGGTAAGCAGCTGATGTAAAAGAGTCTGTTGTGTCCTTTATTTCAAGTTCAGAAGGGTATATATTCGATGGACGTGGTCAGCGATCTTAATCTTGTTGTTTATAGACAACACATCGTCGATATATCTGAAAGTGAAATTAAAAGATTTGGCAAAGTTTTTGTAACCTGTCCTGATCATGATAAATTCTGTCCTGATAAACCTTGAAACTATACAAACAAGATTGTGTGTGGGGGGGGGGGGGGGGATATTTGTCAAATATATTTATATCTTCGAACATATTCCTTTGAATGACAATCATAGATTTCAGACCACTTTAAGGTTTCAAGTGAAAAAATTGATACCAGGTGAGCAATGAAGTCTAGTTGAACTTCTTGTTTGCTAAAACACTTAAAGGCCCAATATACGTAACTTTCGGCAAAACTTTAAGCGAAAATCAAGCCTAATAACTTATTATATTTATAGATTAAGTTAAGATTAACTGATATCAGCAATATTCCAGATGAATTCTTACGTGGTTACCGGTACAGCAGCAGTTGAAACTCTGTATTTGTAAACACGCGTTCATCTTCTAAATTCGGCTTGTTGTTGAAGTGGGCCCCACCTGAATTATTTTCAATTCTTTGGATTTTTTTTGTCAAGAGTCTCTTGTTAGTTACTGCTCAGGTTTACTTTGTTTTCGACTTATTTTTGCATGGTTATCAACTGGATTTTTTTCAGAATTTTTCATAATCCCGAAAAAAAAATCCTAAAGTTACGTATAGTGGGTCTTTAATGGTGTGTACAAGAAGAGAAGACTGCTCTGTCTAGACTTGAGATTTCAACTCAGCCCCCGAACTATTAGACAATCGAGTTGGTGGTGGTCAGTGTTATCTACCTGGTCCAGTTTCACTAAATAATAGCTCCAGGTTCCTCCATTATAGAATTTATTTGTTAAAATTTGACCTAGATTTAATAGAACAGCTAAAGAACTATCAGATGTTGGGTTGAAATGTCGAATGTCTTTCTTTTCGTTGTTTCCAGATCACAATATATCCAGCAAACAGCTGTTGGAGTTGACAGATCAAGATCTGAATGCGATCGATATTACATCGTAAGTATGTCAGTCAATGAAACGAAAATGTGTTAAAATAATAACCCAGTTAAAGATTCTTGTTACAGTATAATACATTACTTGTTCAAGGTCATGAAGCTTTAATATTTTACCACAAATACAAAGATACCGATGTATCCAGTTGAGCATTTTATGTTTTAGATTGGAAGACCGTGAAACAACTATGAGGATCATCAAAGAAATCCAGAATAGTGCTATGCCCGAACACCTGAAGGTGAATAATTAAAAGGGTGGCTGTTCAAAATGTCTGGTGTCTTTTGTCTGTAGTCAATCCTGTTACTACTACATGTATTTCAAAGAAGAGGTTTGAACAGATCTGAAGTAATATAATGGTTTTTGTCACTTTTCGGAGCATAATTTTAAAGTTTTCTCAAATTGAAACTTAGTAACAATATACTGATCACCATATTGCAGATTAGGTAACACAGATCTACTTTATAGCACCATTACAGCCATGCAATATTCAGTCTCTGCCTAATTCAATCACTCCACTTTTTTCTGTAATATACGTTCAATAAAACATCTAAGCTGTATATAAGGCTTTTGTTTTTCAAACAATACATCTTGTGTCAACAGCATAAAAATAACAAGTTACAACCCAACCTCAAAAGATTTTACCTACAATATGATTACTCCCTTACTGTACAAAATGTGGAAATAGGATATCAATTTCTATGAAGGATTAGCTTGTTTCTTCAGTTATAAGAGTTTAAGTTTTATAAGCTCACCTTCTTAAAGGGCTCAAGTGGGCTTATATCAAGATGCAATATCTGTCGTCCATCTATATAGACATTGCTGGAACAGCACAATAACTCAAAGTTTGTAATCTATAAATATCTGTTGTCCGTCTATATAGACATTGCTGGAACAGCACAATAACTCAAAGTTTGTAATCTATAAATATCTGTCGTCCGTCTACATAAACATTGCTGAAACAGCACAATAACTCAAAGTTTGTAATCTATAAATATCTGTTGTCCGTCTACATAAACATTGCTGAAACAGCACAATAACTCAAAGTTTGTAATCTATAAATATCTGTTGTCCGTCTATATAAACATTGCTGGAACAGCACAATAACTTAAAGTTTGTAATCTATCAAAATAAGATGAAATATTTCATTATAAATTTGTATTTCTTTCTCCTTTGTAGATATTCAACGACCCAATACACGGCCATATTGAGCTACACCCACTGTGTGTTAAGATCATCGACACTCCCCAGTTCCAGAGACTACGGTTCATCAAGCAGCTTGGGGCCTGCTATTTTGTTTATCCAGGAGCCTCACACAACAGATTCGAGCATAGCTTAGGGTTGGTATAGATCTGTAACGACAGTATGTTTAGATGAAGGATTGTATCATATGTGATGGAAAAATGTGATACACTTTTGTTTTTAGGTTACTAAGCTGGCCCGAAGCAAAAAAAACAAAAAAACTTTGACCTATTTTCAAGGTCACAGGGGTCAAATATGTCAAAAACCTTCAAACAACTTCTTCTGAAAAACCAAAAAGCCAAAATACCTGATATTTGGCTTGTTGATTCTTTTGAAGGAGCCAAACAAATTTTGCATAAATAAACTTTCAATGTCACAGGGGTCAAATGTGTCAAAACGTTCAAATGACTTCTTCTGGAATACCGAAAGGTCTAGAGACATGTTATTTGGCTGGGAGCCTTTTTGGCAGAAACAGAGCAAAGTTTTTCAGTAAAAAATACCTTGAAGTACCTTCAATGTCACAAGAGTCAAAAATTTTCATGGTCTTTAGAATGACTTGATCCTAGGTTTAAGACCTCTTTTAGATGACCAATGTGAGATTAATACCAGGTAAGCAATGCAGGCCCATTTGGCCTCTTATTTGTTGAAGGTGTAACATGTCTTGGTTTTTTGCAGAGTGTGCCACTTAGCAGGAGAACTGGTTCGGGCCATCAAAGACCGACAACCCCAATGTCACATTTCAAGCAAGGACATTTTATGTGTGGAGATCGCTGGACTCTGCCATGATCTTGGTGGGTAGCTAATTTGACTAGGTTACCTCCCTTCCTGTGACTCTAAAACAAATCTTGGTAATTAAAATTGACCTGATTACCTCCTTGGTGTGTAGATCACTGGTTTAAGCCATTACATTAACAAATTTCACTAAATACTGTATTGTATATAAGGGGAGATAATCTTCTTATTGTTTGTAAAATGTTGGGGTTCATTCACAGTTGAAATATAAAATAACACCAATTTTTTTGCATAAACCGCTTCGCAGATTTATGCAAAGTGCACACATTTTTTCAGTATATACTGTATAACCATCAAAACAAAAAATTGTGGTCATTCCTTAAATATTTGATATTATAAATAATATGTAATAGGGGCATAAATTTTCTTGTTATTTTCCCCTCTAATTGTGCATTTTTATCTCTGTCTATAGTTTTTTTGTCAAAGTGTGTTTGTTTATTCTAAGCCACCAATATATATGGTATCAATCAGTTGTTAACACGAAGGGAAGATAATCTTTACTAAACTTGTAAATCTTGTACTACTGTACTATACATTTTAAATTTTAGTGCAGTGATACACAAAGTTGAATTGCTCGTCCTTTGTTGTCCAGAGGTTAACCATGGTTTCTGTTTAGGCCATGGACCGTTTTCTCACATGTTCGACAGGAAGTTCATCCCTCAGGCCTACCCTGACGGCACTAGTTGGGAGGTAAGTAGTTGTTGGTCTAAAAGTTCATCCCTCAGGCCTATCCTGGCGGCACTAGTTGGGAGGTAAGTAGTTGTTGGTCTAAAAGTTCATCCCTTAGGCCTATCCTGGCGGCACTAGTTGGGAGGTAAGTAGTTGTGGGTCTAAAAGTTCATCCCTCAGGCCTATCCTGGCGGCACTAGTTGGGAGGTAAGTAGTTGTGGGTCTAAAAGTTCATCCCTCAGGCCAATCCTGGTGGCACTAGTTGGGAGGTAAGTAGTTGTGGGTCTAAAAGTTCATCCCTCAGGCCTACCCTGGCGGCACTAGTTGGGAGGTAAGTAGTTGTGGGTCTAAAAGTTCATCCCTCAGGCCTATCCTGGTGGCACTAGTTGGGAGGTAAGTAGTTGTGGGTCTAAAAGTTCATCCCTCAGGCCTATCCTGGTGGCACTAGTTGGGAGGTAAGTAGTTGTGGGTCTAAAAGTTCATCCCTCAGGCCTACCCTGGCGGCACTAGTTGGGAGGTAAGTAGTTGGGTGTCTAAAAGTTCATCCCTCAGGCCTACCCTGGCGGCACTAGTTGGGAGGTAAGTAGTTATGGGTCTAAAAGTTCATCCCTCAGGCCTATCCTGGTGGCACTAGTTGGGAGGTAAGTAGTTATGGGTCTAAAAGTTCATCCCTCAGGCATAATCCTGGTGGCACTAGTTGGGAGGTAAGTAGTTGTGGGTCTAAAAGTACCTACCTAACCTGGGAAATAAATTTAAGGTGCCCATATTTTAGGCTCAAATCAGACATGGCTCTTAGTAGGCATTAGATGGTGGGCTATTAATGTCGCCCTGTGTCCAGGGACCGTGGTCCATCATCTGTCTGGAAACAGTTTTTGTTACTGTTATATTTTGAGAAGTACTGCTTCAATTTTTCCCAAACTCCATATGCAGGTTCCCTTTGGTACCTAGTTTTACTGTATTCATTTTGGGACTGATCAGGAAAAAAAATGGCTGACAGATGGCCATCTTGGATTTTGACAATGCAACTTTGAAAGATGGCAAGCTAGTATGTGGTTTGAATAAAAATGTATGTTTAATTTTGAATTGATTGGGATACATTTTCTTTCTCATAACATATATATATACATTATATACCTAAAAACAATAACAAGTAATTATAATGTTTTATTAGGTCATCTGACCCAAAGGGTCAAGATGACCTATAGTTACCGTGCTTCGTCCGTCGTCGTCCGCCGTGCGCCGTCCGCCGTGCGCCGTCCGCCGTCCGCCGTCCGCCGTCCGTAAACTTTTCACATTTCAAACTTCTTCTCAAGTTCTACCAATGGGAATAAGCTGAAACTTAGCTGAAATGATCCTGAGATGGTCCTGACCAAGTGTTGTTATTTTTCGGGTCGGTCCGAAATCCAAGATGGCCGCCAGAGCAGCCATCTTGAAAAACACATTTTCAACTTCTTCTCAAGTTCTACCAGTGGGATTAAGCTGAAACTTAGCTGAAATGATCCTGAGATGGTCCTGACCAAGTGTTGTTATTTTTCGGGTCGGTCCGAAATCCAAGATGGCCGCCATAGCCGACATCTTGAAAAACACATATTAAACTTCTTCTACAGTTCCACTGGTACCTGTGAGCTGAAAATTGGTAGGGATGTTCAGGAAGGGCAGCCCATAAAATGTTGTTATTTTTCGGGTCCGAAAAACTCTCGACATTTGTGCCATGGCGGCCATTTTGTGACATGATTGCGCAATCACTGTTTTCCTGAACAACACCTACTTTAAACTTCTTCTTAAGTTCTACCACTGGGATTAAGCTGAAACTTGGCTGAAATGATCCTGAGATAGTCCTGACCAAGTGTTGTTATTTTTCGGGTCGGTCCGAAATCCAAGATGGCCGCCATAGCCGACATCTTGAAAAACACATATTAAACTTCTTCTACAGTTCCACTGGTACCTGTGAGCTGAAAATTGGTAGGGATGTTCAGGAAGGGCAGCCCATAAAACGTTGTTATTTTTCGGGTCCGAAAAACTCTCGACATTTGTGCCATGGCGGCCATTTTGTGACATGATTGCGCAATCACTGTTTTCCTGAACAACACCTATTTTAAACTTCTTCTTAAGTTCTACCACTGGGATTAAGCTGAAACTTGGCTGAAATGATCCTGAGATAGTCCTGACCAAGTGTTGTTATTTTTCGGGTCGGTCCGAAATCCAAGATGGCCGCCAGAGCCGCCATCTTGAAAAACACATTTTCAACTTCTTCTCAAGTTCTACCAGTGGGATTAAGCTGAAACTTAGCTGAAATGATCCTGAGATGGTCCTGACCAAGTGTTGTTATTTTTCGGGTCGGTCCGAAATCCAAGATGGCCGCCATAGCCGACATCTTGAAAAACACATATTAAACTTCTTCTACAGTTCCACTGGTACCTGTGAGCTGAAAATTGGTAGGGATGTTCAGGAAGGGCAGCCCATAAAATGTTGTTATTTTTCGGGTCCGAAAAACTCTCGACATTTGTGCCATGGCGGCCATTTTGTGACATGATTGCGCAATCACTGTTTTCCTGAACAACACCTATTTTAAACTTCTTCTTAAGTTCTACCACTGGGATTAAGCTGAAACTTGGCTGAAATGATCCTGAGATAGTCCTGACCAAGTGTTGTTATTTTTCGGGTCGGTCCGAAATCCAAGATGGCCACCAGAGCCGCCATCTTGAAAAACACATTTTCAACTTCTTCTCAAGTTCTACCAGTGGGATTAAGATGAAACTTGGCTGAAATGATCCTGAGATGGTCCTGACCAAGTGTTGTTATTTTTTGGGTTGGTCCAAAATCCAAGATGGCCGCCAGAGCCGCCATCTTGAAAAACACATTTCCAAATTTCTCTCAAGTTTCACCTGTGGGATCAAGCTGAAACTTGGCTGAAATTATCCTGAGATGGTCCTGACCATGAGTTGTTACTTTTCGGTCGGTTCAAAATCCAAGATGGCCGCCATGGCCGCCATCTTACAAAACACATTTCCAACTTCTTCTCAAGTTCTACCTGTGGGATTAAGCTAAAACTTGGCTGAAGTGATTCTGAGATTGTCCTGACCAAGTGTTGTTATTTTTCAGGTTGGTCGGAAATCCAAGATGGCCTTCAGAGCCGCCATCTTGAAAAACACATTTCAAACTTCTTCTCAAGTTCCGTCAGACATCCAAGATGGCTGCCACAGCCCCCATTTTAAATACACATTTAAAACTTTTCATAGAAAAATGATCCCCAGATAGTCCCAACCAAATGTTGTTATTTCTCCAGTCCGTCAGAGATCCAAGATGGCTGCAACAGCCCCCATTTTGCATCCACATCTAACACTTTCCATGATCTGAAACTTGCCTAAAATGATTCTGACCAAATGTTATTTTTCGCACTGTTCCGAAGAAATCCATGATCATCACCATCTTGAAAACCACATTTGTGTGGCATATTGTTACATGATTGTATTACTAATTCTTAGAGGAGAGGAATTCATATAAGCTATTAGCTTGTTTTCCAATCCTCACTATTTGTACAATTTCTATATATGTAATATACATGTACACTGATGGAAATAAAATATTGTTTAAACTAATTCCATAATGGTATCACAATTGGTAGTTAGATGACCGTTAAGGCCCTTGGGCCTCTTGTTAAATCTAATATGTTTATGTATATCAACAAAATATCAAAAAATGAATGAATTGTGTGAGGTGAAGAGGACTTTAGGTGAATTGTGTTGATCTAAGATTATTTGATGAAAATACAAATTTATTGTGGAAAAAAAGTGCAATTGTGGTCCCATCGACTTTGAGGTAACAAGATTTGACTGTACATTGCATATGGTATGATGTTTAACTGAATTAACATTACAATTTTTTACAGCAATCTTTAGCAATGTAAAACAGTACAGCTCACTTCAAACAGAAAATCACTTTGTTATCACTATTGAAATATTACTGAAAAGATAGGATAATTGTGGTACCTGCTGTTAGCCTGTTATATAGCATGAAAAAGCCTCCGTGGACGTGTTTGATCACCTGGTGAAACAGAACGGACTGGAATCAGAATTTACCAAGTATGGCCTCACAGACTTAGATGTTACTTTTCCGATGGCTGTGACGACGGCGTCAACATTTGCGTTAAAGTCCACTTTTCACAGTGTTATAATTATCCAATTGAATTGAAACATACTGAAAATCTTAGTGAACTTTGGAGGAAAGGACTATGTATGGTTTTGCCTGTTTTTGGCCCCGAAATCCATCAAATTTTAAATTTCATTATTGAACACTCAAAAAATATTATTTCAAATATAGATTACATCCCTCATGCAATTGTAATAGTATTTATTTGTTATTTGTGCTATGGTTGCCATGGTAACCATCCGAAATATGCATAAATTATGCAAATGTAAATATTTGGTCTATTTTGGTCAATTTTTACATAGATTTTCACACAGCAACCATAGAGCGCATTCTTGAACAAAGTTTATATTTCTCCTAAAGATGTGGTATAAGTGCCCACATATTCTCATTTGATATTAAGTTTGTTCAAGAATGCGCTCAATAGTTTCTAATAGAAAAGCTATCCGAAAAGTGGCCAAAATTGACTAAATGGTCAAATTTCCCTAATGTATGCATATTTGAGATGGTTTCCATGACAACCAAAGTTGAAACAACAAATAATTATTGTTTCAGTTTTATCAGGAATGTACTCCATATTTGAAATACATTTATTTGAGAGTTCCATAATCTGCTTCAAAATTTGATAATTTGGGGGCCAAAAAAGGCCCAAACCATATATAGTCCTTTATATACAGGTTTTGCTGTTTTGGGTCAAAAACATGGGAATTTTGAGAATTTGCGTTAAAGTTAACTTTTTATAGTGTCACTGATATCAGATTCAATTGAAACTTACAGTAGTTACTGATATCATCATACTGAACACCATAATTAGATTTGGAGGAAATTTATTTGCAGGTTCCGCTGTTTTGGGGCAAAAACATGGGAATTCTGAGAATTTGCGTTAATGTTAACTTTTTATAGTGTGACTGATATCGGATTCAATTGAAACTTAGGGTAGTTACTAATATTATCATACTGAAGACCTTACTAAAAATTGGAGGATATTTTGGGGTACAAACATTAGAATTTTGAGAATTTACGTTAGTATCCACTATTTATAGTGTTATTGATATGTAATTAAATTGAAACTTGGCTTTGTTACAGATATAATCTTGCTGTATGTATTTTGTCATACTAATTTTTACGTTTGGACTTAAATATTATCGGCAAAGCGGGAAAGGCGAGACATACAATTACGCGTATTTCTTGTTCTTAAGAGGAATGTCAAACTTCGTATAACTAACATCAAATACGTTAAAGAGAGAAGGGAAAATATCCAGCGTTTTAAGAACAAATGAGGATTGTCTATGGTAGTTTAACTTTTTATTTGTATATATACATACATTGTACCACAAAATAATCCTTTAAAATGACATATTTTCAGTTCTTTCAAATCTATGAAATTGTGATAGGTGATACAACAAACAGCAAACTCACTGATTGTAAAATGTAAAGGTGTAAAGCAAGATTCTCTCTTCTAAATAGGGAGAGATAGCAAACTAGTATGTGGTTTGAATAAAAATGTATGTTTAATTTTGAACTGATTGGGAATCATTTTCTTTCTCATAACATATACATTAATACATAAAAACAATAACAAGTTATTAGAATGTTTTATTAAATCTAATATGTATATATATGTATATCAACAAAATATCAAAAAGATGAATGAATTGTGTGAGGTGAAGAAGACTTTAGTTGAATTGAGTTGATCTAAGATTATTTGATGAAAATACAAATTTATTGTGGAAAAAAAAGTACAATCAGAGTACCACCTGATCTTAAATGCAGCGGAACAGTGCAAATATCCGGGTACTGGAGTTAAACGAGTTTGAATGTTTGGAATCAAGTTTGACCGACAGTACACAATAAATGGGATCTCCAAGTTACATGAGTTCAAGATAATGAAGTTTGACTGTACAGATAAACCTCGTTATCTCATTCTCGTGTAACTGGAAGACCCCATTTAACTCGAAGTATCTATCGGTCCTGGCCAGACTTCACACTTTGAACTCAGATAACTCGGAAGATTTTTTTTGGTCCTGTCGACTTTGAGGTAACAAGTTAAGGTTCGACTGTAGATGGTATTTGGTATGTGTTAAACTCGATTTACCATTTGATACAATTTGTGGTCTTGTTACAGCAATCTGTAGCTATGTAAAACAGTATCGCTAACTTCAAACAGAAAATCTCTTTGTTATTATTGAAATAATAATAAAAATGTAGGGTAATTCTGTTATAGCATGAAAAAGCCTCCGTGGACATGTTTGATCACCTGGTGAAACAGAACGGACTGGAATCAGAATTTACCAAGTATGGCCTCACAGACGTAGATCTCATCTTCATCAAGGAGCAAATAGAAGGACCGTCGCAAGACATGAATCAGCGACGGAAAAGCTGTGATGTTAGTATTGTTTAACCATTTATGTAAATCTAAGTCTCCTGAATAAGATTTTATACTGGTTGGCAGGACTTCCTAACCAATAGCAAGTCTAGACAACCCTATGTGACAAAATACAGTCAGCAAATATTTCAATCAAATGCAAAAATACATTGTTAAAAATCATTTGTTTATTCATTCATTATTAGCTCACCTGGCCCTTACCTGGCCCAAAGGGCCAAGTGAGCTTATGCGATGGTGCGGAGTCCGCCATCCATCCATCAACTTTTCCTTCAAACGACTTCTTCTGAAATACCGAAAGGCCTGGTGACATGAATATTTGGCTGGTCCCTTCCTTGGAAAATTTGTAAATGAAAATGACCTTGACCCATTTTCAAGGTCGTAGGGGTCAAATCTGTTAAAACCTTTAAACGACTTCTGATTAAAGAAAAGGCCTAGAGATATGATATTTGGCTGGTAGCTTCCTTGGATAAAGCATGACAAAGTTTGTGAAAAGAAATGACCCTGACCCATATTCAAGGTCACAAGGGTTGAATCTGTCAAAACCTTCAAATGACTTCATCTGAAATACCTAAAGCCCTAGAAGTATGATATTTGGCTGAAAGGTTCCTTGGATGAAGCTTGACAAAGGTTACGGGAAAAAAATGACATTGACCAATATTTAAGGTCACAAGGGTCAAATCTGTTAAAACCTTTAAGCGACTTCTTCTGGTAAACCAAAAGGCCTAGAGACATGATATTATGCTGGTAGCTTCCTTGAATGAAGCCAAACAAAATTTGCAAATGAAAATGACATTGTCTTACAAGGTCAAAGGGGTAAAATATGCTTAAATCTTAACATGTTGTTCTGAATGTCTTACAGTAACAGATGTCAAAGGGGTAAAATATGTTTAAATCTTAACTTGTTTTTCTGAATGTCTTACAGTAACACATTTTAGACAACTTTAGGGTTACAAATCAGAAATTGATACCAGGTGAACGATGCAGGCCCATTGGGCCTCTTGTTATTGATCCCTTATACTTCAACTTTTCCAAATATTGATGTAAACACATGTTCATTCCTGTTGTTGCAGGGAAATGTGATACTTTATTCACGAGAGGAAATGGTATTACACAAGGTGAAGTTGTGTGACCTCCTTGATCTGACAATATATTATTGTTGCCTTTGTACCTGTTCAACACTTGAATAAGAACTGTGGGTTACTGAGATCACCTGGAATGTCATGTATATATTTATTTCATGCTTGTGCAGGCAGTAGTCTGAAATAAAATTCTTTGCTTGTGCAGGCAATAGTCTGAAATAAAATTCCATGCTTGTGCTGCAAATTCCTGAAAGAAATCATGCTTCTGCAGGCAGTTGTTTGAATTTCTAAAAAAAATGCTTACCTATGCAGGCAATTATAAGTCTGAAATAATTACATAATTGAAGATTTACAACAAATTTTCTGGAGAAAAAAATCACTCTTGCGTTGGCAGTTGTTTGAATTTTTGTAATAATTTTATAATTGTGCAGGCAATAGTCGGAATTGATATACCCCCATAAAACAGTTCCTATGCAATCTATGTATTAAAAAAAAGCCAACAAACGAACTGTTCAGTCAGCGGGTGGCAGAAACTGTTGAAATGGACTGTTAAAAAGTGCTGTTGCTTGTTATGACTTCACAAAACAATTTTGACGTCATAGTTGTAGAGGTAGGGATCACTTTGGGGCAAGACTTTTTCCTGAAAATATCAATGAAAATTCAAAATTGTAATACTTTATATAGAAATATCTCATAGATATTTTGCTGATCCCATAAAATCCCTCAAATTCTCCCATTGGTTTTAAAAGTCAGAATTATCCCTGTAGAAGTATAACAAAACAGTTGTTGACCGGGATTTTGTGCAACAGATGATCTGTTGGATCTCAGGTCTAACAGATCATCTGTTGCCCTCAACTCCAGTCAACAACTGTATAATGTTTTTATACTTATACAGGATAAATTCCTTACAAACCTAAAGAATTCTACAGAAAAAAAGTGTTGCTAACTCTAAACAGAGGTCTAGGGCTGGGCGGTTTTACCGGTATACCGGGGTATAAATTTGTGATGGTATGTACGGTAGTCCTGTATCGTTTTTTAGGGAACTTTCATTTAACCTACAAAAGAACTATTTGTTAAATAAATCAATTGGAATTCCAATATGGTTTAATTATAATTTCCCATAAATTTGCTAATTAACTTGGACAAACATGGCTTCACTCAAACAATATCAGAGGATAACAAAAAGAGCAACTTATAACAGGCCTCTTGTTGATTAGCTTCATAACCAAAACAGGCAGAGACCTTTAGTTAGCTCAAACATTCCATCAGTATTTGCCTAAATACCGTGGTATATACCATGGTACTTTTGATTTTGTGATACCCTGTTCCCATTGATCATGCAGGTCTGTGAATATTTCACAGATGAAATTTTAAAAGTAGTTTAAAGGTGGGACATAATTTGCATGCTTGTTACCTGCCTATTTCTCCTCCAATCCGAGTTTTCAATTTAATGCATAGACAAAAAAATTCAAGTGTTTTTATCAGCTTATAAATACATTGCATGTGAATTGTGCAGTATTATTCAATATAAGATATGGTCCGACTTTCCTCAATTCTCATTAGCTAAGTTATGGTCATGTGGAGGTCATTATTTTGTAATATTGACCTGATGTTTCTACTTTTAGAAACGCTGAATCAATATTGTATTTAAAACATCCTAATCATTGTGACATCACAGTGCCCCGCTGTAAACTTCATACTTTATCAAAATAGATATAATGCAATTTCAGTCTTTTGCAAACAAGTTTCATATCTAATATAAAATTTAGGGACCTTTGATTCAGTCAATATGGTAACATCTACAATATTGACCTCTGACTATATGCCTTCAGTCAATATGTGATTTTAGCAGGCCGGTATAATACCATATTGACCTCACGAAAGGTCCATAATTGATAAATGTGATACATGTGATGATGAGTAGTGAGACATATCAACATTTAAACCTATTCTGACACCTTGTTTATTGTTTTGTGGTGACTTTTTCAGACTATTGTCCTAGAAGACTTTGTAAGCAATTTCATTCATTTGTTTTATAGCTAATACAGCTCTCTTGCTTATATTCTGATCAAGTGTTTCTAATAAAATCTCAACTAAATAATCAGAAAATCTTTCTAAAGCTTTATCCTTTTGCAGCTAAAATTCTTTATAACTGGTTCATAAAGAGAAATATTTCAGTCGTTTAACACATATTTTTTTCAAAATCTAACTGTAATTGTGTGTACATGATGTGATAACTTGCCATATCATTAACATCATGGTTCTTTTTATCAAAGAGACAGATGAATAAACTTTGATAACATACATTAATCACAAAAAAATTTAATCTAATATTATGTTGAAGTTTGTGGGTTTTATTTCGATATTGGTTGCTGGGTAACACTTTTGGAATTTAACATTTTATAGCTTGGTTTAACTAGATGAATAATATGTTTTATTACATTTTTGCCTGTGAAATATAGAAAATTATCAAACTGATAAAACTTATATTTTCACTGCTGTGATGAGCAGTGAAAATATAAGATTTTGCCGTGAAAATATAAGATTTTGCTGTGAAAATATAAGATTTTGCAGTGAAAATATAAGGCTTTTTTAGTGAAAAAGTGACCCGTCAATAAAAACTAGCCGGGGTCATTATTCTACGTTGCAAAAGTTACCCAGGGTCGTTATTTTACAATAGAAATCATACTCGGCCTTCTGTAGAAAAATGACCCCACTCGATTTTTCTGTAATTCGTCTCCTTGAGAAAATGACCCGCCGTAGATTTCAATGGTGGGTAGTTTTACACTGGGTAATTTTTTCATGTTACACCGGAACTTTTGTATGAGTTGTCCCCCTTGATCGACTCGAACATGACATTGGAGGAACGGCATACTGTTGTCGTCTGCTAGAATTTGTCTATTGTGGAAAGATGGTCTTAGTTACCATTCTTTTAAAGCCAGAGGTAAATGAATCCAGTGTATCATAATGAGTAATTCATATCAAGGTATTTATAAATGAACATTACATGTAATGTTCGTTTAATGGGGTCGTGCAGACTTCCCCAAAAAATGACCATATTAGGAAGACTGCTTTACCATTACTATTAATATAAGCCCTCTGGTGAGTGAAAGTCACATCCAATATTGCTACAGGATGTACCAACGTTCGCTTCAAACCACAGACTTTGAAATATATCTATATAAAGCAAAACATAACATCTGATTAAAAGTCTTTGGCTGCTAATCGCCACAAAAATCATTTTGATGAAAATGACCCTCACTGTTGATCGCAGCAAAAGTGTAATTTTCAATCAGTAGTAGTTCGGAAGTAAAATCTCTCGTCTGTGCCTATACTTGCTATATTTGTAACTAAAAACGAAAGTAGAATACTTCCGATTGGTTCTGATGAAGACTTTCGTTTCTGTCGAGAGTTTACTGGGACTCGTTTCTATATATGGCCAGCATGGCCAAATATGGAATTACTACGGCTTACTACGAATTCCTTATTTGGTCCGCACACGCACGCCCATTCACTAATTTAGAGGAGCTCTTCAGAAAAGCAACCAAGAAAATACTGAAGTCTTAATCATGGCTGCCGCTTCTCATTTCAGTATATCAGGGATGTAACTCAAATATATAATTATTATTATATGTATGCTTCATTATGTAAACTTGATATTTAACGACTTTTAGATGGATTTTAATTTCACGTTAGGTAAGAGATCGACAGAAATGGTTTATAACTTAAGTATGTTTATCAATTAGAACCAATTGGTTGATAAGTGATGCAAAAATCACCCCCGTGTGAATCACACCATGCAGGCTTGCTGTATTAAGAGGCAATAATCCTAACTCGGATACATTAAAATGCCGAAATTTGCGGTAAGATAAATGAAAAACTAGAAAAAACAAATGTTAATTGAAGTTACTTGATCTATCATGTTTTACCCGAGATTCGCCGGAAATATTGAATTTTAAAAATTGAAATACACGAATAGAAAGTTTCTCTATTATGATGTGCAATAAGAAATATTAATTTAAAGATTTTAATGCGAAAATTCTATGTTTACTCAAATTAATTAACAAAATATTACCTTTTAGATGAATTCAAGTTAACTTTAGATGTTTTGTCACTCTATAATCTTTGAAAATTAGGTGAACTTCACAATAATGTTCTTTTTCAGTAATTTCATTAGGTACTTTGATTACAGGATCCTTAAGTTATAGAGTGGGAATATTTTATCCTTAAAAAGCATATTGTCTATCAATATAAATTAAGACACTATTATAGTACCTGTTTGACAACATTCTTTTCATGCTTTTGCAGGACTGGCCATTTAAAGGACGTGACAAAACCAAAGGTTTTCTATACGAGGTAAGATTAGTTAAACAAAAAGCAAAATCACCTATTTGAAGAATAGAGGACTCGGATTTCGAGAGTAATAGTTTGTTACCGCTATTTCTTGAGAAGTACTGGATGGATCATTCTCAAATTCCATGTGGTGTCATGGTTCAATTTTCAAATCAGTCCAAAAAAATCAATATTGCCCACAGGCGGCAAACTTCTTATAGCAAATGTATTTCTTTTACATCGATCCCACTGGAATCCCTTATTACTCATTTACAACTTCATCCTCTTTAGAAAAATCTCTAGACTAAGGGTCAATATATTTGAAAGAAGGGGTATGGAATTTCAAAAGTGAATGACTTTGATCTGTATTGCAGGTCACATAATAATTATGATAATATATAATTATATTTTCTGAGGGTGACATATTAGTCTTCCATATTGTCCTCTATAACAGCATACAAAACATAATATACATGGATCAACAGATAACATGATACCTTAAAATAATACAAAATACAATGAACGTGGTAATTAATAAATACAATAATCTTATACTGCTACATGTATCATTCTGAATAACATGAATTTGTTACCTGTAGTTGACCTCAGGTTATAAAAGTGTGAATTATGGCAAGTTTCAATTAGTAAGCTTATATTAAACAAGGTGTCATTTATGCAAGGCTTTGTAGACTTGTATTATACCTCATTTATTTAAGTGCATACACGATTCTAGTAGTTGTTCCGGTCACTACTTTCATTTATTTGACCAAAGTTAAGGACTAGCGGCCGACGCTATATATTTTGACGTCATACTTGCAGGATGATGTTATATACAATGAGGTGACGTCATCTTTTCAGACAATGAGCAAAATGGCATCTGACTTAATGGTTTGTTTTTATTGCATATTATGTGTTGGTGTTGGGTAGATTGGGTATAATATAACAAATATTGCAGGTCACTTCGGGCAACATGGGAGTTTATTGGCTGGTCATTTCAACAAAAAATTTGTATATGGAACTCAGCTTTGCTTCGGTCCATATAGTATTACATATTTTTGGGTGACTGCAGACCAGTCCATAAACTCCCATATTGCCCTCGAGCTCAGTGCCATGCAATATTTATTAAATATTATAATATTTCATTCCTCAATCAACCAGGGTTCTCATTAAAAGCCGGTTGCTGGCAAAAGTAGCAACTTTGAACCGGCTATTTTTTCAGAATTTTATATATGTCAACATTACAGAATGAGAAATATTGCAAAATTTAGTGAGAACCCTGTCAACTCTAGAAAAACATTAGTACATGTAAGTTACATTTGGTGTTACAGGTTGTGGCGAACAAACGGAACGGTATTGATGTGGACAAGTGGGACTACTTCGCCAGGGACTGTCACAACCTTGGCATCAGAAACAACTTTGATCACCTGAGATTTATCAAGTTCGCGCGGGTCCTGGAGGTGGATGATGAACTTCAGATTTGCTCCAGGGACAAGGTAGGTCATGTGTGTCGTTCTGTAGGCTTAAAAACAAAGATTATTATTATACCTCTATTATATAACACAGTCAGGGAGGGATTGGCCGAGAGCCGTCACGTGTCAGGGAGACTACACTTCATGTCTTCCTCGCGTGCATCATGTCCAATTTCTCACGTCTCCCCCATGCGGAGCCCCTCGCAGGATTCTCTAGAGAGTTGACGTTTTCATTTAGCAGACGCCAATGAAATCAACAAAATTCTGCAGGCAAAGGACGCGTAAAATACAAAACAGGCCTCAAAATAATTATACACAGTGACACTGAAAGATTAATAGAATTAAAAAAATTTTAAATTGAACTGTTTATATCTACATATTGTTTTTTAATAAATGTATTGTTTGTGAATCATATGAATACAGCCTTCATTGATGCTGTATTTTGGTATAATAAACAATTTATTGTCCTGGTTGTAGGGAGACATAACGCTAAGTTTACCCGCAGCAAGTCATATTTCCCTCAGGCTTCGCCCTCGGAAAAAAATATGACATGCCTTGGGTAAACAAATCGTCATGTCTCCCTACAACCAGGGCAATAAATGTATATTGTCTTACAGGTTTTGTACCTGATGTAGAATCACTTATAATAGAGCATCAAATCACTGTGATAAGATCATGATCACAATATACGTAATATACATAATATACAAATACACGTACGAACCTGCAGCAAGGGTGGTGGGCAGTTAATGGTTTTACAGACCTAACCTTGGAAATTTTTGCCAAGGCCGAATGCTGAGGTGAATATTGGTCAGGTCAGGTCCTTAAAACCATTAACTGTCTGAAACTGAAGTCTGCATTTGCTTTAGTATATGAATTCTACTGATTGTCGTTGAAAAATTAAAAAAAAAAAAATTCAACAATTTATTCGACATCGACAATACTCCAGCCTTCCGCGCAGGCAGCCGAGGTTTGATCCCCGAAATCATAATACACTTGTTGTATTACTGACTGATGATATGTGTAATTGTAGGAGGTCCAGACACTGTACGACATGTTTAACACCCGTGTAACACTACACAAGCGAGCCTACCAACACAGAGTGAACGTCATCATAGAGCGCATGTAAGTACAGTGTACCAATGTGTTACTGTAGGAGGAATATAAGAACATTGTAGGGTCACCGGGACACAACATAACAGAATTTACCATACATGTAAGTACAGTGTACCAATGTGTTACTGTAGGAGGAATATAAGAACATTGTAGGGTCACCGGGACACAACATAACAGAATTTACCATACATGTAAGTACAGTGTACCAATGTGTAACTGTAGGGGGAATATGAGAACAATGTAGGGTCACCGGGACACAACATAACAGAATTTACCATACATGTAAGTACAGTGTACCAATGTGTTACTGTAGGGGGAATATAAGAACAATGTCACCTGGACACAACATAACAGAATTTACCATACATGTAAGTACAGTGTACCAATGTGTTACTGTAGGAGGAATATAAGAACAATGTCACCAGGACACAACATAACAGAATTTACCATACATGTAAGTACAGTGTACCAATGTGTTACTGTAGGGGGAATATAAGAACAATGTCACCGGGACACAACATAACAGAATTGACCATACATGTAAGTACAGTGTACCAATGTGTTACTGTAGGGGGAATATAAGAACAATGTCACCGGGACACAACATAACAGAATTTACCATACATGTTACTGTAGGAGGAATATAAGAACAATGTCACCGGGACACAACATAACAGAATTTACCATACATGTAAGTACAGTGTACCAATGTGTTACTGTAGGAGGAATATAAGAACAATGTCACCGGGACACAACATAACAGAATTTACCATACATGTAAGTACAGTGTACCAATGTGTTACGGAAGGAGGAATATAAGAACAATGTAGGGTCACCGGGACACAACATAACAGAATTTACCATACATGTAAGTACAGTGTACCAATGTGTTACGGTAGGAGGAATATAAGAACAATGTAGTGTCACCGGGACACAACATAACAGAATTTACCCTACATGTAAGTACAGTGTACCAATGTGTTACTGTAGGAGGAATATAAGAACAATGTAGGGTCACCAGGACACAATATAACAGAATTTACCATACATGTAAGTACAGTATACCAATGTGTTACTGTAGGGGGAATATAAGAACAATGTTCGGGCCCCGGGACACAACATAACAGAATTTACCATACATGTAAGTACAGTGTACCAATGTGTAACTGTAGGAAGAATATAAGAACAATGTAGTGTACCCGGGACACAACATAACAGAATTTACCATACATGTAAGTACAGTGTACCAATGTGTTACTGTAGGAGGAATATAAGAACAATGTCACCGGAACACAACATAACAGAATTTACCATACATGTAAGTACAGTGTACCAATGTGTAACTGTAGGAAGAATATAAGAACAATGCAGGGTCACCGGGACACAACATAACAGAATTTACCATACATGTAAGTACAGTGTACCAATGTGTTACTGTAGGAGGAATATAAGAACAATGTCACCGGAACACAACATAACAGAATTTACCATACATGTAAGTACAGTGTACCAATGTGTAACTGTAGGAAGAATATAAGAACAATGCAGGGTCACCGGGACACAACATAACAGAATTTACCATACATGTAAGTACAGTGTACCAATGTGTAACTGTAGGAAGAATATAAGAACAATGTAGGGTACCCGGGACACAACATAACAGAATTTACCATACATGTAAGTACAGTGTACCAATGTGTTACTGTAGGGGGAATATAAGAACATTGTAGGGTCACCGGGACACAACATAACAGAATTTACCATACATGTAAGTACAGTGTACCAATGTGTTACTGTAGGGGGAATATAAGAACAATGTAGGGTCACCGGGACACAACATAACAGAATTTACCATACATGTAAGTACAGTGTACCAATGTGTTACTGTAGGGGGAATATAAGAACAATGTAGGGTCACCGGGACACAACATAACAGAATTTACCATACATGTAAGTACAGTGTACCAATGTGTTACTGTAGGGGGAATATAAGAACAATGTAGGGTCACCGGGACACAACATAACAGAATTTACCATACATGTAAGTACAGTGTACCAATGTGTTACTGTAGAAGGAATATAAGAACAATGTAGGGTCTCCGGGACACAACATAACAGAATTTACCAAACATGTAAGTACAGTGTACCAATGTGTAACTGTAGGGGGAATATAAGAACAATATAGGGTCACCGGGACAACAGAATTTACCATACATGTAAGTACAGTGTACCAATGTGTTACTGTAGGAGGAATATAAGAACAATGTAGGGTCACCGGGACACAACATAACAGAATTTACCATACATGTAAGTACAGTGTACCAATGTGTTACTGTAGGAGGAATATAAGAACAATATAGGGTCACCAGGACACAACATCACAGAATTTACCATACATGTAAGTACAGTGTACCAATGTGTTACTGTAGGAGGAATATAAGAACAATATAGGGTCACCGGGACACAACATAACAGAATTTACCATACATGTAAGTACAGTGTACCAATGTGTTACTGTAGGGGGAATTTATATACAACTAAACACAATGGAACAGTTAACCTGTTTATTACTATGAGTAATGAAAACATGTATTTACAAAACAAATAAACTTTGGCAAATCATGGGCTACTCACTCAAACAAAGATACTAATATTAACTATTTAGTAAAATTAAAACTAACTAATTATGCGGCCGAAGACTCCAGAAGGCTAGAGCTGGCTTGAGTAAGAATGAACTAAAGGCTTGCCTCCAGAGGTATCGAGAAAAGCAGCTAAGCTCCGAACATGTATCCAGAGAAGCAACTAATCGACCCAGAGCAGCAACTAGACTCTAAAAATGTCTCCAGAGATGCCACTAGAAGACTCTGATGCGCGAACCTCTGAAGGAGCCATGCTAATTAAGATGCTAGAAATCTATATTAGAGATTGGGGGTAAAATTCCCCTTGGAATTAAAATCCCTCTTGGAATTAAAATAAAACATAAATTTAACAAAATATGAGTGAGTAACCCAACTACTTATAGTACATGCATGTAGAAAGAGTAATAAGGGTATATATACACCACTTAGGTCTACATACATTATATAGAGCATATAATGGACATTGGATTGGTATTAGAAAACAAGAACAAAACATAAAAATTCATATCAGTAGACAAATAATATAATGACTACATGTAATTACATTGTAATTATACATCACTTGTTAGATCGATTGATGCTATAAAAGATGGTGCAGCTGGGGTTGGCGGGTGGGTATGCACGCACACAAGATGTAAACACAGCTATCATCATGCAGCTTCCTCAGGAATAGGCTAGGGATTAAGAATATCCCCTCTAAGGAACAATGCACGCCCTCTGTGATTGGTCAATTAACTTAAGGGCCTATAACAAAGTTTTATGATTGGTTGACTAATCAAATGGTAGGAATATATACAACATTAGCATATGTAAACAAATTGTACAGAAGGTTACACATGTCGTGTGCAGTCATTAACAAAAAATAACAAGCTTTAACATAAAACTTATATGGCAACTGCAGCAACTAGTAGGAGCTAATTATTTGTATATAAACTATAATTTAATATTCAAACATCAAATTACCATTTTATATACAACTAAACACAATGGAACAGTTAACCTGTTTATTACTATGAGTAATGAAAACATGTATTTACAAAACAAATAAACTTTGGCAAATCAGGGGCTACTCACTCAAACAAAGATACTAATATTAACTATTTAGTAAAATTAAAACTAACTAATTATGCGGCCGAAGACTCCAGAAGGCTAGAGCTGGCTTGAGTAAGAATGAACTAAAGGCTTGCCTCCAGAGGTATCGAGAAAAGCAGCTAAGCTCCGAACATGTATCCAGAGAAGCAACTAATCGACCCAGAGCAGCAACTAGACTCTGGAAATGTCTCCAGAGATGCCACTAGAAGACTCTGATGCGCGAACCTCTGAAGGAGATAAGAACAATGTAGGGTCACCGGGACACAACATCACAGAATTTACCATACATGTAAGTACAGTGTACCAATGTGTTACTGTAGGGGGAATATAAGAACAATGTAGGGTCACGGGGACACAACATAACAGAATTAACCATACATGTAAGTACAGTGTACCAATGTGTTACTGTAGGAGGAATATAAGAACAATGTAGGGTCACCGGGACACAACATAACAGAATTTACCATACATGTAAGTACAGTGTACCAATGTGTTACTCTAGGAGGAATATAAGAACAATGTAGGGTCACCGGGACACAACATAACAGAATGTACCATACATGTAAGTACAGTGTACCAATGTGTAACTGTAGGAGGAATATAAGAACAATGTAGGGTCACCGGGACACAACATAACAGAATTTACCATACATGGAAGTACAGTGTATCAATGTATTACTGTAGGGGGAATATAAGAACAATGTAGGGTCACCGGGACACAACATCACAGAATTTACCATACATGTAAGTACAGTGTACCGATGTGTTACTGTAGGGGGAATATAAGAACAATGTAGGGTCACCAGGACACAACATAACAGAATGTACCATACATGTAAGTACAGTGTACCAATGTGTTACTGTAGGGGGAATATAAGAACAATGTAGGGTCACCGGGACAACAGAATTTACCATACATGTAAGTACAGTGTACCTATGTGTTACTGTAGGGGGAATATAAGAACAATGTCACCGGGACACAACATAACAGAATTTACCATACATGTAAGTACAGTGTACCAATGTGTTACTGTAGGGGGAATATAAGAACAATGTAGGGTCACCAGGACACAACATAACAGAATTTACCATACATGTAAGTACAGTGTACCAATGTGTTACTGTAGGGGGAATATAAGAACAATGTAGGGTCACCAGGACACAACATAACAGAATTTACCATACATGTAAGTACAGTGTACCAATGTGTTACTGTAGGAAGAATATAAGAACAATGTAGGGTCACCAGGACACAACATAACAGAATGTACCATACATGTAAGTACAGTGTACCAATGTGTTACTGTAGGGGGAATATAAGAACAATGTAGGGTCACCAGGACACAACATAACAGAATTTACCATACATGTAAGTACAGTGTACCAATGTGTTACTGTAGGGGGAATATAAGAACAATGTTCGGGCCCCGGGACACAACATAACAGAATTTACCATACATGTAAGTACAGTGTACCAATGTGTAACTGTAGGAAGAATATAAGAACAATGTAGGGTACCCGGGACACAACATAACAGAATTTACCATACATGTAAGTACAGTGTACCAATGTGTTACTGTAGGAGGAATATAAGAACAATGTAGGGTCACCGGAACACAACATAACAGAATTTACCATACATGTAAGTACAGTGTACCAATGTGTTACTGTAGGGGGAATTTATATACAACTAAACACAATGGAACAGTTAACCTGTTTATTACTATGAGTAATGAAAACATGTATTTACAAAACAAATAAACTTTGGCAAATCAGGGGCTACTCACTCAAACAAAGATACTAATATTTACTATTTAGTAAAATTAAAACTAACTAATTATGCGGCCGAAGACTCCAGAAGGCTAGAGCTGGCTTGAGTAAGAATGAACTAAAGGCTTGCCTCCAGAGGTATCGAGAAAAGCAGCTAAGCTCCGAACATGTATCCAGAGAAGCAACTAATCGACCCAGAGCAGCAACTAGACTCTGGAAATGTCTCCAGAGATGCCACTAGAAGACTCTGATGCGCGAACCTCTGAAGGAGCCATGCTAATTAAGATGCTAGAAATCTATATTAGAGATTGGGGGTAAAATTCCCCTTGGAATTAAAATCCCTCTTGGAATTAAAATAAAACATAAATTTAACAAAATATGAGTGAGTAACCCAACTACTTATAGTACATGTAGAAAGAGTAATAAGGGTATATATACACCACTTAGGTCTACATACATTATATAGAGCATATAATGGACATTGGATTGGTATTAGAAAACAAGAACAGAACATAAAAATTCATATCAGTAGACAAATAATATAATGACTACATGTAATTACATTGTAATTATACATCACTTGTTAGATCGATTGATGCTATAAAAGATGGTGCAGCTGGGGTTGGCGGGTGGGTATGCACGCACACAAGATGTAAACACAGCTATCATCATGCAGCTTCCTCAGGAATAGGCCAGGGATTAAGAATATCCCCTCTAAGGAACAATGCACGCCCTCTGTGATTGGTCAATTAACTTAAGGGCCTATAACAAAGTTTTATGATTGGTTGACTAATCAAATGGTAGGAATATATACAACATTAGCATATGTAAACAAACTGTACAGAAGGTTACACATGTCGTGTGCAGTCATTAACAAAAAATAACAAGCTTTAACATAAAACTTATATGGCAACTGCAGCAACTACTAGGAGCTAATTATTTGTATATAAACTATAATTTAATATTCAAACGTCAAATTACCATTTTATATACAACTAAACACAATGGAACAGTTAACCTGTTTATTACTATGAGTAATGAAAACATGTATTTACAAAACAAATAAACTTTGGCAAATCAGGGGCTACTCACTCAAACAAAGATACTAATATTAACTATTTAGTAAAATTAAAACTAACTAATTATGCGGCCGAAGACTCCAGAAGGCTAGAGCTGGCTTGAGTAAGAATGAACTAAAGGCTTGCCTCCAGAGGTATCGAGAAAAGCAGCTAAGCTCCGAACATGTATCCAGAGAAGCAACTAATCGACCCAGAGCAGCAACTAGACTCTGGAAATGTCTCCAGAGATGCCACTAGAAGACTCTGATGCGCGAACCTCTGAAGGAGATAAGAACAATGTAGGGTCACCGGGACACAACATCACAGAATTTACCATACATGTAAGTACAGTGTACCAATGTGTTACTGTAGGGGGAATATAAGAACAATGTAGGGTCACCGGGACAACAGAATTTACCATACATGTAAGTACAGTGTACCAATGTGTTACTGTAGAAGGAATATAAGAACAATGTAGGGTCACCGGGACACAACATAACAGAATTTACCATACATGTAAGTACAGTGTACCAATGTGTTACTGTAGGAGGAATATAAGAACAATGTAGGGTCACCGGGACACAACATAACAGAATGTACCATACATGTAAGTACAGTGTACCAATGTGTAACTGTAGGAGGAATATAAGAACAATGTAGGGTCACCGGGACACAACATAACAGAATTTACCATACATGGAAGTACAGTGTATCAATGTATTACTGTAGGGGGAATATAAGAACAATGTAGGGTCACCGGGACACAACATCACAGAATTTACCATACATGTAAGTACAGTGTACCGATGTGTTACTGTAGGGGGAATATAAGAACAATGTAGGGTCACCAGGACACAACATAACAGAATGTACCATACATGTAAGTACAGTGTACCAATGTGTTACTGTAGGGGGAATATAAGAACAATGTAGGGTCACCGGGACAACAGAATTTACCATACATGTAAGTACAGTGTACCTATGTGTTACTGTAGGGGGAATATAAGAACAATGTCACCGGGACACAACATAACAGAATTTACCATACATGTAAGTACAGTGTACCAATGTGTTACTGTAGGGGGAATATAAGAACAATGTAGGGTCACCAGGACACAACATAACAGAATTTACCATACATGTAAGTACAGTGTACCAATGTGTTACTGTAGGGGGAATATAAGAACAATGTAGGGTCACCAGGACACAACATAACAGAATTTACCATACATGTAAGTACAGTGTACCAATGTGTTACTGTAGGAAGAATATAAGAACAATGTAGGGTCACCAGGACACAACATAACAGAATGTACCATACATGTAAGTACAGTGTACCAATGTGTTACTGTAGGGGGAATATAAGAACAATGTAGGGTCACCAGGACACAACATAACAGAATTTACCATACATGGAAGTACAGTGTACCAATGTGTTACTGTAGGGGGAATATAAGAACAATGTTCGGGCCCCGGGACACAACATAACAGAATTTACCATACATGTAAGTACAGTGTACCAATGTGTAACTGTAGGAAGAATATAAGAACAATGTAGGGTACCCGGGACACAACATAACAGAATTTACCATACATGTAAGTACAGTGTACCAATGTGTTACTGTAGGAGGAATATAAGAACAATGTAGGGTCACCGGAACACAACATAACAGAATTTACCATACATGTAAGTACAGTGTACCAATGTGTTACTGTAGGGGGAATTTATATACAACTAAACACAATGGAACAGTTAACCTGTTTATTACTATGAGTAATGAAAACATGTATTTACAAAACAAATAAACTTTGGCAAATCAGGGGCTACTCACTCAAACAAAGATACTAATATTTACTATTTAGTAAAATTAAAACTAACTAATTATGCGGCCGAAGACTCCAGAAGGCTAGAGCTGGCTTGAGTAAGAATGAACTAAAGGCTTGCCTCCAGAGGTATCGAGAAAAGCAGCTAAGCTCCGAACATGTATCCAGAGAAGCAACTAATCGACCCAGAGCAGCAACTAGACTCTGGAAATGTCTCCAGAGATGCCACTAGAAGACTCTGATGCGCGAACCTCTGAAGGAGCCATGCTAATTAAGATGCTAGAAATCTATATTAGAGATTGGGGGTAAAATTCCCCTTGGAATTAAAATCCCTCTTGGAATTAAAATAAAACATAAATTTAACAAAATATGAGTGAGTAACCCAACTACTTATAGTACATGTAGAAAGAGTAATAAGGGTATATATACACCACTTAGGTCTACATACATTATATAGAGCATATAATGGACATTGGATTGGTATTAGAAAACAAGAACAGAACATAAAAATTCATATCAGTAGACAAATAATATAATGACTACATGTAATTACATTGTAATTATACATCACTTGTTAGATCGATTGATGCTATAAAAGATGGTGCAGCTGGGGTTGGCGGGTGGGTATGCACGCACACAAGATGTAAACACAGCTATCATCATGCAGCTTCCTCAGGAATAGGCCAGGGATTAAGAATATCCCCTCTAAGGAACAATGCACGCCCTCTGTGATTGGTCAATTAACTTAAGGGCCTATAACAAAGTTTTATGATTGGTTGACTAATCAAATGGTAGGAATATATACAACATTAGCATATGTAAACAAACTGTACAGAAGGTTACACATGTCGTGTGCAGTCATTAACAAAAAATAACAAGCTTTAACATAAAACTTATATGGCAACTGCAGCAACTACTAGGAGCTAATTATTTGTATATAAACTATAATTTAATATTCAAACGTCAAATTACCATTTTATATACAACTAAACACAATGGAACAGTTAACCTGTTTATTACTATGAGTAATGAAAACATGTATTTACAAAACAAATAAACTTTGGCAAATCAGGGGCTACTCACTCAAACAAAGATACTAATATTAACTATTTAGTAAAATTAAAACTAACTAATTATGCGGCCGAAGACTCCAGAAGGCTAGAGCTGGCTTGAGTAAGAATGAACTAAAGGCTTGCCTCCAGAGGTATCGAGAAAAGCAGCTAAGCTCCGAACATGTATCCAGAGAAGCAACTAATCGACCCAGAGCAGCAACTAGACTCTGGAAATGTCTCCAGAGATGCCACTAGAAGACTCTGATGCGCGAACCTCTGAAGGAGATAAGAACAATGTAGGGTCACCGGGACACAACATCACAGAATTTACCATACATGTAAGTACAGTGTACCAATGTGTTACTGTAGGGGGAATATAAGAACAATGTAGGGTCACCGGGACAACAGAATTTACCATACATGTAAGTACAGTGTACCAATGTGTTACTGTAGAAGGAATATAAGAACAATGTAGGGTCACCGGGACACAACATAACAGAATTTACCATACATGTAAGTACAGTGTACCAATGTGTTACTGTAGGAGGAATATAAGAACAATGTAGGGTCACCGGGACACAACATAACAGAATTTACCATACATATTAGTACAGCATACCAATGTGTTACTGTAGGAGGAATATAAGAACAATGTAGGATCACCAGGACACAACATAACAGAATTTACCATACATGTAAGTACAGTGTACCAATGTGTTACTGTAGGGGGAATATAAGAACAATGTAGAGTCACCGGGACACAACATAACAGAATGTACCATACATGTAAGTACAGTGTACCAATGTGTTACTCTAGGGGGAATATAAGAACAATGTCACCGGGACACAACATAACAGAATTTACCATACATGTAAGTACAGTGTACCAATGTGTTACTGTAGGAGGAATATAAGAACAATGTAGAGTCACCAGGACACAACATAACAGAATTTACCATACATGTAAGTACAGTGTACCAATGTGTAACTGTAGGGGGAATATAAGAATAATGTAGGGTCACCGGGACACAACATAACAGAATTTATCATACATGTAAGTACAGTGTACCAATGTGTTACTGTAGGAGGAATATAAGAACAATGTCACCGGGTCACAACATAACAGAATTTACCATACATGTAAGTACAGTGTACCAATGTGTTACTGTAGGGGGAATATAAGAACAATGTAGGGTCACCGGGACACAACATAACAGAATTTACCATACATGTAAGTACAGTGTACCAATGTGTTACTGTAGGAGGAATATAAGAACAATGAAGGGGCACCGGGACACAACATAACAGAATTTACCCTACATGTAAGAACAGTGTAACAATGTGTTACAGTAGGGGGAATATAAGAACAATGTAGGGTCACCGGGACACAACATAACAGAATTTACCATACATGTAAGTACAGTGTACCAATGTGTTACTGTAGGGGGAATATAAGTAACAGAATTTACCATACATGTAAGTACAGTGTACCAATGTGTTACTGTAGGGGGAATATAAGTAACAGAATTTACCATACATGTAAGTACAGTGTACCAATGTGTTACTGTAGGGGGAATAGAAGAACAATGTAGGGTCACCAGGACACAACATAACAGAATTTACCATACATATTAGTACAGCATACCAATGTGTTACTGTAGGAGGAATATAAGAACAATGTAGGGTCACCAGGACACAACATAACAGAATTTACCATACATGTAAGTACAGTGTACCAATGTGTTACTGTAGGGGGACTATAAGAACAATGTAGGGTCACCGGGACACAACAAAACAGAATTTACCATACATGTAAGTACAGTGAACCAATGTGTTACTGTAGGAGGAATATAAGAACAATGTAGGGTCACCGGGACACAACATAACAGAATTTACCATACATGTAAGTACAGTGTACCAATGTGTTACTGTAGAAGGAATTTTAAGAACAATGTAGGGTCACCGGGACACAACATAACAGAATTTACCATACATGTAAGTACAGTGTACCAATGTGTTACTATAGGAGGAATATAAGAACAATGTAGGGTCAGCGGGACACAACATAACAGAATGTATCATACATGTAAGTACAGTGTACCAATGTGTTGCTGTAGGAGGAATATAAGAACAATGTAGGGTCACCAGGACACAACATAACAGAATTTACCATACATGTAAGTACAGTGTACCAATGTGTTACTGTAGGGGGAATATAAGAACAATGTAGGGACACAACATAACAGAATGTACCATACATGTAAGTACAGTGTACCAATGTGTTACTCTAGGGGGAATATAAGAACAATGTCACCGGGACACAACATAACAGAATTTACCATACATGTAAGTACAGTGTACCAATGTGTTACTGTAGGAGGAATATAAGAACAATGTAGAGTCACCAGGACACAACATAACAGAATTTACCATACATGTAAGTACAGTGTACCAATGTGTAACTGTAGGGGGAATATAAGAATAATGTAGGGTCACCGGGACACAACATAACAGAATTTATCATACATGTAAGTACAGTGTACCAATGTGTTACTGTAGGAGGAATATAAGAACAATGTCACCGGGTCACAACATAACAGAATTTACCATACATGTAAGTACAGTGTACCAATGTGTTACTGTAGGGGGAATATAAGAACAATGTAGGGTCACCGGGACACAACATAACAGAATTTACCATACATGTAAGTACAGTGTACCAATGTGTTACTGTAGGAGGAATATAAGAACAATGAAGGGGCACCGGGACACAACATAACAGAATTTACCCTACATGTAAGAACAGTGTAACAATGTGTTACAGTAGGGGGAATATAAGAACAATGTAGGGTCACCGGGACACAACATAACAGAATTTACCATACATGTAAGTACAGTGTACCAATGTGTTACTGTAGGGGGAATATAAGTAACAGAATTTACCATACATGTAAGTACAGTGTACCAATGTGTTACTGTAGGGGGAATATAAGTAACAGAATTTACCATACATGTAAGTACAGTGTACCAATGTGTTACTGTAGGGGGAATAGAAGAACAATGTAGGGTCACCAGGACACAACATAACAGAATTTACCATACATATTAGTACAGCATACCAATGTGTTACTGTAGGAGGAATATAAGAACAATGTAGGGTCACCAGGACACAACATAACAGAATTTACCATACATGTAAGTACAGTGTACCAATGTGTTACTGTAGGGGGACTATAAGAACAATGTAGGGTCACCGGGACACAACAAAACAGAATTTACCATACATGTAAGTACAGTGAACCAATGTGTTACTGTAGGAGGAATATAAGAACAATGTAGGGTCACCGGGACACAACATAACAGAATTTACCATACATGTAAGTACAGTGTACCAATGTGTTACTGTAGAAGGAATTTTAAGAACAATGTAGGGTCACCGGGACACAACATAACAGAATTTACCATACATGTAAGTACAGTGTACCAATGTGTTACTATAGGAGGAATATAAGAACAATGTAGGGTCAGCGGGACACAACATAACAGAATGTATCATACATGTAAGTACAGTGTACCAATGTGTTGCTGTAGGAGGAATATAAGAACAATGTAGGGTCACCAGGACACAACATAACAGAATTTACCATACATGTAAGTACAGTGTACCAATGTGTTACTGTAGGGGGAATATAAGAACAATGTAGAGTCACCGGGACACAACATAACAGAATGTACCATACATGTAAGTACAGTGTACCAATGTGTTACTCTAGGGGGAATATAAGAACAATGTCACCGGGACACAACATAACAGAATTTACCATACATGTAAGTACAGTGTACCAATGTGTTACTGTAGGGGGAATATAAGAACAATGTAGGGTCACCGGGACACAACATAACAGAATTTACCATACATGTAAGTACAGTGTACCAATGTGTTACTGTAGGAGGAATATAAGAACAATGAAGGGGCACCGGGACACAACATAACAGAATTTACCCTACATGTAAGAACAGTGTAACAATGTGTTACAGTAGGGGGAATATAAGAACAATGTAGGGTCACCGGGACACAACATAACAGAATTTACCATACATGTAAGTACAGTGTACCAATGTGTTACTGTAGGGGGAATATAAGTAACAGAATTTACCATACATGTAAGTACAGTGTACCAATGTGTTACTGTAGGGGGAATATAAGTAACAGAATTTACCATACATGTAAGTACAGTGTACCAATGTGTTACTGTAGGGGGAATAGAAGAACAATGTAGGGTCACCAGGACACAACATAACAGAATTTACCATACATATTAGTACAGCATACCAATGTGTTACTGTAGGAGGAATATAAGAACAATGTAGGGTCACCAGGACACAACATAACAGAATTTACCATACATGTAAGTACAGTGTACCAATGTGTTACTGTAGGGGGACTATAAGAACAATGTAGGGTCACCGGGACACAACAAAACAGAATTTACCATACATGTAAGTACAGTGAACCAATGTGTTACTGTAGGAGGAATATAAGAACAATGTAGGGTCACCGGGACACAACATAACAGAATTTACCATACATGTAAGTACAGTGTACCAATGTGTTACTGTAGAAGGAATTTTAAGAACAATGTAGGGTCACCGGGACACAACATAACAGAATTTACCATACATGTAAGTACAGTGTACCAATGTGTTACTATAGGAGGAATATAAGAACAATGTAGGGTCAGCGGGACACAACATAACAGAATGTATCATACATGTAAGTACAGTGTACCAATGTGTTGCTGTAGGAGGAATATAAGAACAATGTAGGGTCACCAGGACACAACATAACAGAATTTACCATACATGTAAGTACAGTGTACCAATGTGTTACTGTAGGGGGAATATAAGAACAATGTAGAGTCACCGGGACACAACATAACAGAATGTACCATACATGTAAGTACAGTGTACCAATGTGTTACTCTAGGGGGAATATAAGAACAATGTCACCGGGACACAACATAACAGAATTTACCATACATGTAAGTACAGTGTACCAATGTGTTACTGTAGGAGGAATATAAGAATAATGTAGGGTCACCGGGACACAACATAACAGAATTTATCATACATGTAAGTACTGTGTACCAATGTGTTACTGTAGGAGGAATATAAGAACAATGTAGGGTCACCGGGACACAACATAACAGAATTTACCATACATGTAAGTACACTAGTGTACCAATGTGTTACTGTAGGGGGAATATAAGAACAATGTCACCGGGTCACAACATAACAGAATTTACCATACATGTAAGTACAGTGTACCAATGTGTTACTGTAGGGGGAATATAAGAACAATGTAGGGTCACCGGGACACAACATAACAGAATTTACCATACATGTAAGTACAGTGTACCAATGTGTTACTGTAGGGGGAATATAAGTAACAGAATTTACCATACATGTAAGTACAGTGTACCAATGTGTTACTGTAGGGGGAATATAAGAACAATGTAGAGTCACCAGGACACAACATAACAGAATTTATCATACATGTAAGTACAGTGTACCAATGTGTTACTGTAGGGGGAATATAAGTAACAGAATTTACCATACATGTAAGTACAGTGTACCAATGTGTTACTGTAGGGGGAATAGAAGAACAATGTAGGGTCACCAGGACACAACATAACAGAATTTACCATACATATTAGTACAGCATACCAATGTGTTACTGTAGGAGGAATATAAGAACAATGTAGGGTCACCAGGACACAACATAACAGAATTTACCATACATGTAAGTACAGTGTACCAATGTGTTACTGTAGGGGGACTATAAGAACAATGTAGGGTCACCGGGACACAACAAAACAGAATTTACCATACATGTAAGTACAGTGTACCAATGTGTTACTGTAGGGGGAATATAAGAACAATGTCACCGGGACACAACATAACAGAATTTACCATACATGTAAGTACAGTGTACCAATGTGTTACTGTAGGAGGAATATAAGAACAATGTAGGGTCACCGGGACACAACATAACAGAATTTACCATACATGTAAGTACAGTGTACCAATGTGTTACTGTAGGAGGAATATAAGAACAATGTAGGGTCACCGGGACACAACATAACAGAATTTACCATACATGTAAGTACAGTGTACCAATGTGTTACTGTAGAAGGAATTTTAAGAACAATGTAGGGTCACCGGGACACAACATAACAGAATTTACCATACATGTAAGTACAGTGTACCAATGTGTTACTGTAGGAGGAATATAAGAACAATGTCACCGGGACACAACATAACAGAATTTACCATACATGTAAGTACAGTGTACCAATGTGTTACTGTAGGAGGAATATAAGAACATTGTAGGGTCACCGGGACACAACATAACAGAATTTACCATACATGTAAGTACAGTGTACCAATGTGTTACTGTAGGGGGAATATAAGAACAATGTAGGGTCACAGGGACACAACATAACAGAATTTACCATACATGTAAGTACAGTGTACCAATGTGTTACTGTAGGGGGAATATAAGAACAATGTCACCGGGACACAACATAACAGAATTTACCATACATGTAAGTACAGTGTACCAATGTGTTACTGTAGGGGGAATATAAGAACAATGTCACCGGGACACAACATAACAGAATTTACCATACATGTAAGTACAGTGTACCAATGTGTTACTGTAGGGGGAATATAAGAACAATGTCACGGGGACACAACATAACAGAATTTACCATACATGTAAGTACAGTGTACCAATGTGTTACTGTAGGGGGAATATAAGAACAATGTCACCGGGACACAACATCACAGAATTTACCCTACATGTAAGTACAGTGTACCAATGTGTTACTGTAGGGGGAATATAAGAACAATGTAGGGTCACCGGGACACAACATAACAGAATTTACCATACATGTAAGTACAGTGTACCAATGTGTTACTGTAGGAGGAATATAAGAACAATGTCACCGGGACACAACATAACAGAATTTACCATACATGTAAGTACAGTGTACCAATGTGTTACTGTAGGGGGAATATAAGAACAATGTCACCGGGACACAACATAACAGAATTTACCCTACATGTAAGTACAGTGTACCAATGTGTTACTGTAGGAGGAATATAAGAACAATGTAGGGTCACCGGGACACAACATAACAGAATTTACCATACATGTAAGTGTAAAAGATGTGCTTTGATCAGGTTGACAAGTATCAGCTGTAGGAAATCTTCCTTTTGCTCAGTTGTAGAACATCTGACTTGAAAGCCAAGGAATGTAGATTTTAACCAAAACAATGGTGTTATCCTTATCTCTATTCCTTGTCAAACTGGTGCTGATGCCTTCTGTTTTCAAGGCAAGAGAATCCTTGACAGGGAGTCTGTTAAAGAACCTGGGTTGAAGTTTAAAAGGTGGGGGGGGGGATAATATAATACATAATGTAGATGCATTGATTGGGTTGCCTTAAAAACGTGAGTTGTGGGGATTTTCCCTTTAGATCAGCAGTTAAGTATCGGGCTTGAACTGGCGGGTAAGTAAAGCAGTATATTAACATAATGTACACTTCATTGGTTTTTTCAAGCAAGACTTAATTGAAAGAGTAACTTCCCCTTGTTTTCTCCCCTTACTGGTAGTTAAAGCATTCTGTACATGTAGTTTCACTTCTAGACACTCCTGGATTCTGCACATTTTCTAAACGAGGCAACCAGCCAATATTGTTCTCAACTCCCTGGGGAGCATACAACCGATGCTGCCATTTCGGCATTCACAGCTAGCAATCTACAATTTCTAGAACTACCCAACCACGTACCCATTTACAGCTGAGTAGACTGGAATAAGCAGAGTGAAGTATCTTGCTCAAGGATACAACACAAGTGCCGGGACTCGAACTCGCAACCCTTCAATCACGAGCCCGGGGTCCTACCACTAGACCACTGTGCCTTTAAGGTGTTGGGCACCAGGACACAAATTACAGAATTTACCGTAGAACAAAGTTTAAGTACACAAAATTTACCATCACCATATACAACACATAAATACAATTTACCACAATGCCATTTTAGTTATCTAAAAATTTGATTATGATAATTTTTGTTTTGCAGGATAACAGAGGCATTCTTGAAGGCTGATAAACACCTCAAGTTTCTGGGAACTGGCGGGTAAGTAAAGCAGTGCGTTGAGTGGAAGAGTAACTTGCCCATGTCCTCTCCCCTTACTGGTAGTCAAAAAAAATTTGTAGCTGTAGTTATACTTCTAGGCACTCCTGGATTCTGCACATTTACCAAATTTGGGAAATCATCATAAAGACAGCATTTCAATGAATTATCAGTAACATTAAATGGTTTTATTAGATGTTTAACTCACCAGCATCAGATAGTGGTGCTATTCATTAGTCCTGAGCTTATCCGGGGTCCTTTGGCTACTAGGCGCTCAATCTTGAGTTTAAGAATAAAACTTTGAAAGTATTCTTTGTAAAATTTGGAGTTTTCCTATGGCATCCAATTATACCTTTCATATGTTAAAGATAGATGTTAACACCAGGATGGCCAGAGAGTGACCATCTGGATTGTAATGAGTTAAAGCTTATAACGGGGCCACAATGGCCAAGTTGTTGAGGTGTCTGATGTTCTGCTACCACTAGCCCTCCGCCTCTGGGTAGTGGTTTAGAGTCCTATGTGACTTCTTCTGAAATAGCGAAAGACCTAGAAATATGATAATTGGCTGGTAACTTCCTTGAAAGTAGCCAAACTTTCAAGGTTTTAGGGGGCAAATATGTCAGAAACTTTATAAGAAACTTCTTCTGTAATACCCGAAGACCTTGAAACATATTGAGACATTGGGAAATGTGATTTGTTTTCAGGAAGCTTCTCTCAATGGCCGAGACTATAAATTAAATGGAACATAAGATGAGAAATGTGAGATGTTTTCAGGAAGCTTCTCTCAATGGCCGAGACTATAAATTAAATGGAACATAAGATGAGAAATGTGATTTGATTTCAGGAAGCTTCTCTCAATAGCCAAGACTATAAATTAAATGGAACATAAGATGAGAAATGTGATTTGATTTCAGGAAGCTTCTCTCAATAGCCAAGACTATTAATTAAATGGAACATAAGATGAGAAATGTGATTTGATTTCAGGAAGCTCCTTTCAATGTTGGAGTCTATAAACTTGATGTTACCTAAGATGAGAAATGTGATTTGATTTCAGGAAGCTCCTTTCAATGTTGGAGTCTATAATGTCGGAGTCTATAAACTTGATGTTACATAAGATGAGAAATGTGATTTGATTTCAGGAAGCTTCTCTCAATGTCAGGGTGTCTATAAACTAAATGTTACCTAAGATGAGAAATGTGATTTGATTTCAGGAAGCTCCTTTCAATATCTGAGCCTATAAACTAAATGCTACATCATGATTTGTTTTCAGAAAGCTCTTCTCAATGTCAGGGTGTCTATAAACTGAATGTTACATAAGATGGGAATTATGATTTAATTTCAGAAAGCTCCTTTCAATATCTGAGTCTTTAAACTTAATGTTACATAAGATGGGAATTATGATTTGATTTCAGAAAGCTCCTCTCAATGTCCGAGTCGATACATGACATGGAGGCTTATTCCAAGCTGACTGACAGTGTGTTTGACCGTATTGTCATGTCTACAGAGCCGGAGTTGAAGGAAGCACGTGACATCCTCACCAAAGTCTTACAGCGTAAACTTTACAAATGTGTTGGACAGACCAAACCTAAAGACACGGTCTATAAAAAGGTTCGACATTTCAGTAACATTCTGCTCTTTCTGAGAAGGAAGTCAAAATATTCCTGCATTAAAATTTTTTTCTTATACATTTTTTTTGGAAAAGGGAGTTCATGGCATGGCAGACAATGGAAAGATAATGAACCAAAAGTAACAAAATAATAACAAGAACACCCTATATATGAATATCTTATAAGTACTAGATTTTGTGACACTTGTTTAATTTCTGGTTAAGTTTGTATTTAATCACCTTAATACAAGTGTTTACATATCTGTGCATATGGGAAAGATTGTTAATAGTTTCGACCAATCTTCAGTCTAAAAACATGTATGTAGAATAAAATGCATTGATATGTTACAAATCATTTGTAGCTAGATTATTTTCAATCATTTTGATAATTATAGTCCGATGCAGAGTGCATCAGAAAGGAAATCGTAGCCAAAGGAGAGGAAAAGGACAGACAGGCTTTGGAGGATAATCTCATTGTGGAGGTAAGGACAAACAGGCTTTGGGGGTGGGGGGGTGATATCATTGTGGAGGTAAGGACAGACATGCTTTGTGGGATAATCTCATTGTGGAGGTAAGGACAGACATGCTTTGTGGGATAATCTCATTGTGGAGGTAAGGACAGACATGCTTTGTGGGATAATCTCATTGTGGAGGTAAGGACAAACAGGCTTTGGGGGTGGGGGGGTGATCTCATTGTGGAGGTAAGGACAGACATGCTTTGTGGGATAATCTCATTGTGGAGGTAAGGACAGACAGGCTTTGGGGGATAATCTAATTGTGGAGGTAAGGACAGACAGGCTTTGGGGGATAATCTAATTGTGGAGGTAAGGACAGACAGGCTTTGGAGGATAATCTCATTGTGGAGGTAAGGGCAGACAGGCTTTGGGGGTGGGGGGGTGATCTCATTGTGGAGGTAAGGACAGACATGCTTTGTGGGATAATCTCATTTTGGAGGTAAGGACAGAAGGCTTTGGAGGATAATCTCATTTTGGAGGTAAGGACAGAAGGCTTTGGAGGATAATCTAATTGTGGAGGTAAGGACAGACAGGCTTTGGAGGATAATCTCATTTTGGAGGTAAGGACAGAAGGCTTTGGAGGATAATCTCATTGTGGAGGTAAGGACAGACAGGCTTTGGGGGATAATCTCATTGTGGAGGTAAGGACAGACAGGCTTTGGGGGATAATCTAATTGTGGAGGTAAGGACAGACAGGCTTTGGGGGATAATCTAATTGTGGAGGTAAGGACAGACAGGCTTTGGGGGATAATCTAATTGTGGAGGTAAGGACAGACAGGCTTTGGGGGATAATCTCATTGTGGAGGTAAGGACAGACAGGCTTTGGGGGATAATCTCATTGTGGAGGTAAGGACAGACAGGCTTTGGGGGATAATCTAATTGTGGAGGTAAGGACAAACAGGCTTTGGGGGTGGGGGGGTGATCTCATTGTGGAGGTAAGGACAGACATGCTTTGTGGGATAATCTCATTTTGGAGGTAAGGACAGAAGGCTTTGGAGGATAATCTCATTTTGGAGGTAAGGACAGAAGGCTTTGGAGGATAATCTAATTGTGGAGGTAAGGACAGACAGGCTTTGGAGGATAATCTCATTTTGGAGGTAAGGACAGAAGGCTTTGGAGGATAATCTCATTGTGGAGGTAAGGACAGACAGGCTTTGGGGAAAATCTCATTGTGGAGGTAAGGACAGACAGGCTTTGGGGGATAATCTAATTGTGGAGGTAAGGACAGACAGGCTTTGGGGGATAATCTAATTGTGGAGGTAAGGACAGACAGGCTTTGGGGGATAATCTAATTGTGGAGGTAAGGACAGACAGGCTTTGGGGGATAATCTCATTGTGGAGGTAAGGACAGACAGGCTTTGGGGGATAATCTCATTGTGGAGGTAAGGACAGACAGGCTTTGGGGGATAATCTAATTGTGGAGGTAAGGACAGACAGGCTTTGGGGGATAATCTCATTGTGGAGGTAAGGACAGACAGGCTTTGGGGGATAATCTCATTGTGGAGGTAAGGACAGACAGGCTTTGGAGGATAATCTTATTGTTGAGGTAAGGACAGACAGGCTTTGAGGATAATCTCATTGTGGAGGTAAGGACAGAAGGCTTTGGAGGATAATCTCATTGTGGAGGTAAGGACAGACAGGCTTTGGGGGATAATCTCATTATGGAGGTAAGGACAGACAGGCTTTGGAGGATAATCTCATTGTTGAGGTAAGGACAGACAGGCTTTGGAGGATAATCTCATTGTGGAGGTAAAGACAGACAGGCTTTGGGGGATAATCTCATTGTTGAGGTGAGGAAGTCAGTGTGTCTGTGGTAATCTGAACATTTAAAATGCAGTCAAACCAGGTTATGTTGGACTTGTATAACTCAATAATTTGAAGCATTTCATTGGTCCAGGCCATAATTCAAACTAAACATTCAATTAAGGATTAACATTTTATTTTTCTAATCATCTTTTTCCGTCGTCCGCGTGCCTGCGTAAACAAGTTACATTTTCAACTCTGTCGCTAAAGCTTGTGTCTTTTGTAACTTAAAACTTAAAATAATTAAAGAGTGTGAAATAAATTCCTTATCCAACAACCATGAGTTATATTCAGGCTCCTATACAGTGTAAAATTATCATAATACACTGTAACATGTGTTTCTGACCTGTTAAATGTATTATGACTTCCTTTTGATACAGATAATGAGCATGGATTACGGTATGAAGAGTTCCAATCCCATTGACCATGTCCGTTTTTATGACAAGAGGAACCCGGAAAAGCCCATGGAAATAAGAAAGGAAGAGGTTTCCCGTATGACTCCTAATGAATTCACTGATCAAAATGTCTACCTTTTCACCAGGAGGAATGATACAGAGTTTTATCAGATAGCTATGGACACATTCAAAAGATGGTGCTCAGACAAGAAGTTCTCCCTGCCTCGGGTAAGATTGGTCTCTAATAAATCTTCAATATTGGTCTAGTTGTCAAATGATTATTTAAGATCTATATTCCATAATATCAAAAGAAAAATAGAAGAAAAACATGTGCCATTCAGGAACAATGCAGAGGAGTTCTTTCTTTTTTAATACAGGTTGAAGTTTACTTTGGATTGTAGGCAGGAAATTACTTAAACAGAATTTTCATTTCAGAAATAATTACCATAACTTTTGTATGCATATATAATACCTCCACCCAGCTGTATAGCCCAACAAACCAAAGATTCAAACAATTTCACATGATCACGTAACCCAAATCTTGATGATAGAGCCACAGAGTTATCTCCTTTGCTCTTACGTTATGGCGCCTGCTTCATATCAAAATTTGAGTTTTTGGGATGAATGTCGTTATGAAACTAACTTCTGCATGACTGTGTGCTACTGGTGCTACTATCCATCTGCCCTTACAATTTTTACTATAGTTACCATTATACCCCCCCCCCCCCCCACACACACACACACACACACATCACAGGGGTCAAATCTGTTAAAACCTTCTAACAACTTCTTCTGATAAAACAAAAGGTCTAGAACTTTGATATTAAAAGGTAAAAGGTACCTTGGATGAAGCCTGACAAAGTTTGCAAAAAGAAATGACATTGACCTATATTCATGATTTTACTTTCAATACCTCAAATCACTATAGTTTTGTTAACCCCCCCATAGTAACCAGTTGACATTTCAAAAAAACAGATTTACATTTAAAAAACTTTTGATCAAATGTTTGATGTCAATATTTTACAGGGCGGAAGCTTTGCAAACGTCGAGATGACTCCGTACAAACGACAAATGTCAGACACAGAGGAAAATCATGTGAACAAAAAATTAAGACGAAACAGCACGAAAAATCTCTTCATGGAAACAGATGGTTGATTGTCTCCTGTAGGTCTTCGTCTTCCAATGAAAACGTGTGATTAGGGATTTTTAAATGGTTACGTCCTCTGATAGGAATAGAGGATTGAGAAGTGCTTTATTCAGTAGTTAGTTCTTTAATGGAAAGGATAGAGGATTAAGGAAATCCGAAGTAATTAAAAAGTGCTGAAATAGTTAGTGTTTTGGGGCTACGTCTGGTGACTGTAGACCTATGTAGATAATATAATATTATTCTTTTGCTTACCTCCCTTCTACAGATTTTGTTAAGTCATTTATGTTGATGATTAGTTCATTGAAATATAATCGGTAGTCGACCTACTAGTCCTATTAGAACAGTTAATTTCTGTGATACCTATTTTTGTTTTGTTAAGACTATTTCGTCTGTTACGAGCCTATAGATGTATATTATGTAGACGTGTTTTCCCGTGTTGGTCTATGGTACCGGTATGTACTTATAGCTGCCATTAGGAGATCACACTCATCAATACATTTAGTTAACACTACCTACATGTACTCAGGGTGGTTTTTATTTAGTGGGGGCACACATTTAGTACAACTTTGATGTTGTAGCGAAATAGTGAATTTACTATTACAACCTACTTTCATTGCGTGAAAGTATGAGGAAATTTCACTCTTGTATGATGTAGAAAATTGTTTGATACTTGCAGAAAGGTTTCTGACTCTCTGCCTTTTATCATACCCCCAACTGAGCAGGGCTTTGTTCAATGGACCATTAATTCCCTGGTAACTTATAATTTTTTTAAGCATACTTGCCAACTTTTTTTAATTTCCATCGGGGAGATTACATGTGCTCAGAATTGAAAACATAAATAATATGTATACATGTACATTCAGAGGAAAAATAACACTTTTAAACGGCTTCTTTTGAGCTCTTCTTTGAGATGAAATCATCAGACCTTAAAAAACAGTAACAGTTAAGCAAATTCCAAAGTTGAAAATGCAACATTTTAGGGTTCAAAATCGGGAGTTTCCCTCCTAAATAGGGAGGGTTGTTAAGTATGAATTAAGTAGAGTGTAGCATCATTGACCTTTGAAGGGGCTAATGTGTTGTACAAAGATGAACGGGTTATCCGGTGTTGATACTCACAGGAAGGTTTCTGTCTCACCATGTTTTATCTTCTATATATCCAAACGTTTTCCGGTAATTGTAATGTTTTCTGTATGCTTGTTTTCCTTTGTGATCAGTATATTTAACTTATATATGTAGTACACTGCCTTATACATGTATGTTATACTTTTATATTATACTATTATCGTATATAGGGGTTTTACTGGAAGGTTACCAGATGGTATACTAAGGGGACAAGAAGTGTTCACTGTTGTTGATAATGACAGCGCATTCAAGCTAATGTATGTTAGAATACCAGGGACATATACGTCCCTGAGAATACCAAAGAGTATAGTGCTGAACACCATATAGCTGTATATACCAATGTATTGACTTATATTTCACTACATATCCGTGTTTTTTTTTTCTTAAAATCACATTTCATATTTCAATTGATATTTCATTTTATAAAGTTTGGTACATTTGGACCTATACTTTTACCTTTGACCCATTTAAAAAAAATTGCTCAGCCTGACTTCATACACTGCAGGTCACTTCATACATGGGATATAGGGTCACCTTTGTGAGCGGTTGTCGTGTATCAAAAGTTGCCACTCTGACCTTCATTTAAACGTTTGACCTACATCAAAGAAAAATCTTCATCAGGGTGGTATGTCATGAATTAAATGTTATAGCGGAGTGTAAACTGACTCAACACAGGTTAGATGAACTTCCTTGAATGGTTAACATGTTAAACAGATATACCCAATTGGATGTTGTTAGACGAGCGGCCAGGTAATGGTACAGAGCTCGGCACTTAACCCATCCAGTGTTGCTGATGGGGCTACCTCTTCTGGAAATTTACTCCATTCCATGGTGGATGTGGAGAAAAGGGAATACCGGCAGACTTCCTTGTTCCCTCTCTTCTGTGATGTCTCTTTTTCTGCTATCACTTGCGCCTGGTAATGTGAACTTATAGGTCAATATAAACTAATTAGTACATGGTCTTATGGCAGGATTCCCGTTCTAGTTAGTCTGTCATGACTGTAACCTACCCCGCAGTCTGAAACACCACCTGAGCTGATATTCAGGCCAGTATTTTAAATGAAACTAATTTTTAGAAATGGCTGTAGTAGGTCATGCATGCAATATGATTGTATCATATCATCGAAACTTGTTTTTTAAATGCCAATAATTTTATCAAACTATTTGTTTATTGGATTCCAGTTTTAAAATCTTCCAAAAAAATATTTTACTTTAGATACTGTGTTATCATTGCATTTGCTGGTGTTGCTAGATTTTGTACTTGTTATAAATCTTGAGGTGCTTTTACATGAATAATGTTTATATATCAAAACAGAATTGGAGCAGTGTTTGTACCAAAGTAAGTGATTATATCAAAGTGCCAATTATCCTACAGAAAATCCCTATGTTGTCGATACTCAATAATTGTCTTACGTATATTTATTTTATAAAAAACATACAAGTATGTATGTTTGTTACACATATTGGTATACAGTAAAACCTCGATGTGATGCCCTTGAAACTGTTTACCACTTCCCCTACCCCCAACTTCTTTCAAGGTCTCAATTGCAACTTTACTTCATAATTTCTTGAAGAAAGGTTTTCCTAAATTCATCGCCAAATTCATTAATAAAGTCAAATCAATCTTCTTTTGACAAATCGTATCAGTATAATAAGGGTTCCGCTATACATACAACATGGCGCCACTACTTAATCCTAATGGATCAGACAAAAGTCAATATAACATACAAATCGTAATTTATTGTTTAACATTTCTGAAAAAAAAAGTTATTATTTTCACTTGTTATCACTTGCTAGTGCAGAATCTGTTTTCTTTTAAGAAGAACTTTTAATGTTGATGAAATAGTAAATTCTGTCCAGCTGTTTTCATTGTGGTGTAAGCGTGATTTACCTGAGCTCAATAGAACCGACTATATATACATTATGTCCCAGTTTTATCCCGATGATATCTTAACATCTTCCTTGTTTGATTTGTTGTACCTGCATGTTATACGTTTTAATATATAATCATATCCCGGTATGTTTTATCCAATAAACTGTCTCTCTGTACACTTGTGTTATTTGTTTGTATCCGTAGGATAGTTGTTTGAGACATGCTTAGAAGGGTAACAGGTCGTTTCGCCCTAAATCGTGTTCGCGCTAAGAGTCGTTTCGCCCAAAGTTCTGTTCGCCCTAGGTTGTTTCGCCCTAATTTTTCCCAATCGGGTGATATTTTTATCGAATAATTTACATGTTTTAAGACATACCTCTATAATATATCTCTTGAATAACGATTTTAAGCTAAAAAATAGGTCTATGTACCGGAAGAGGCGTGAACAAATCTGTTTATTTATATCACGGAGTCAACGATGGATATAGTTTAAAGTCTGTAAAGAACGGTTTTTAAGCAAAACATATTAAATAGTCATGCTGAGCAGCTTGTAACACGATTAAATATAAACAGGTTAACATGAAAAATGACATAAGGTAGGTTATTATTATGAAAACACCAGGGCAAAACAACCTGGGGCGAACTGGATTTAGTGCGAAACGACCCGGATTCTTTAGGAGTATCATCCTCCAACTGAGGGAAAATCCATGTCATTTGTTTACAGTGATTATCGACATTGGAGCTGTGCGTTAATAGCACCAGGACTGAATTATTGGTTAGGGCTATATTTTAACCTAAAATATCAGGCAGTTAGTGTAATGTTACACTTTTGGGATTCGGTGCATACATCAATTTTCGATAAAAGAAAAATCAGAAAGATTTATTAAAGACGTGGAGAGAAATGATACAATTACGAGAGACACATCACCAAACAGACCTGTTCACAATAGACAAAAAAAAGTAATGTACTGCATTTTCACATTTATTTCCAAATACTCCAGATCAGTAATAAAATAACGTGTTACATGTTATGATTAAAATACTACGTGGATTACACAAACTTGTATGCAAAATGTTCAATTTATTATTTCCAACATAAAAATAGTTGGTTAAAAAAATAAACTTGTGAATTAATGATGTAAAGCAGTTTATTGGTGGCTTTTCGCAGATATTTGTTGATTAATCGTTCCACAGTTTTATAGAAGAACCCAGATGGATATGATATGAAATACTAGACAGTTGGACACTGGGAACAGTATAGTTTCCGCTATTCCTGGAGTTGAATCTGTTGCGTCAACTTATTGGAGTTCGATGGTTCAGAGTTAAGCCTCCTATCAACAGATGAGGTCATTTAAGGGGAAGAAAGTAGCTTAGCTAACTTTCCTCTTTGTTGCCCAGCCCTTCGGCCCCCAGAGATGTCGTATTGTTATGAATAAATGTTTTATTAATTGATTCACTCTATAATTATGATAACATGTTAAAACTAATTAAAATGAATTAATGATGTAAAGCAGTTTATTGGTGGCTTCTCGCAGATATTTTTTTATTAATCGTTCCACAGTTTTATAGACAGTTGGACATTGGGAACAGTATAGGTTTCGCTATTCCTGGAGTTGCGTCAACTGATTGGAGTTTGATGGTTCAGAGTTCAGCCTCCTAACAGTGGATGAGGTAGCTAACTTTCCTTTTTGTTGCCCAGCCCTTCGGCCCCCAAAGTTGTCTGGTATTGTTATGAATAAATGTTTTATTAATTGATTCATTCTATAATTATGATCATATGTTAAAACTATTATGCAGTGTTTGATACGATCATTACTTCACAATTTTAAAGCCTAAAGGGTATCAACAATCTCAATGAAATCATAGTAACCATACTCTGGCAGAAAGTAATCATTTTTAATCATATGTAGAAATAATATTCTTCTATAATCTTAACGTTTATACTGTAAACATACATGTACATACATGTATTTCAATGGTAATTTTATTTTTATTTTAGGGATTTTTCACACCGTATGCATTTATTTTCTGTCAATTGCTTTCTTGAACAACAAGTATTGGCAGTGTAGGGTTATGCGCCAAAATTTGATTCCGCCAAAATACATATTTAACAGTAATTACAACACATCATAGACCAACTCAAGTGTCCCATAATTAGTTCTTTGCTTTGATGTAATTATGATTCAATTACAAGTTTAGTAGCAAGAGAAAAGGGTTTTTTTTTTTGCGAAATAGTATTAATCAGCTGTCTTTATTATAAATATAACATATTTTTATTTTCAATATGCTATGCCATTGAATGCTAAATATAAAATTTCTAAAATATTATGAAATTACCCAAGTGAATATTTTGTCTATTAAACTACAGTGGGCCTACATAAGAAATCTAAACCTTGTAGACAAAACATCTATGATATTTCTTTTTTCATCTGGTCTTTAAATTTTGGATTTTTCCCTTCTTTTTATTTAATGAAATTTTGAAATTCTTCTAATAAATCGCTATAATAGTCTTAAAATGTCAAAATGTTGCTTGTCGCCAATTTAGATTTTCTGATCAGTCCTTAAATCAGAAAGGCACAACTAGGAACCAATGCAATAGGAACCTAAATAAGAAATTTGGGAAATGGCATTAACAAAATTCATTTTTAAAACAAAACAAAAGTTGTCTATCAACCACACAAAAAAAATGATAGCTTTAACAAGAATTTTTTTGACGATGGACCACAGAAGTAGCCTACCATTATCAGAGTAGCAAGAGGCCCAATGAGCCTGTATCACTCACCAGGTATTAATTTCATATTTTTAACCTAAAATGATCACATTCTAAAGAATTCAAAATTTCAAAAAAAAAAAAAAAAATAATTCCCTGGTAACATAATTATATTAAGGTATGTCAAAGTATTTTTTACTGAAATATATTACTCCGCTCCTTTCAAGGAACTTTCAGTCAAAGTTCACACTTCTAGGCCTTTTGGTTAATCAGAAGAAGTTGTTAAAAGGTTTTAACAGATTTAACCCCTGTGACCTCAATGTGGGTCATCAAGGTCATTTCTTTGTGCAAACTTTTTCAGCTTTCATCCAAACCTTTCAGCCAAATATCATGCTTTTAGGCCTTTTGGTTATTTAGAAGTTGTTTTAATGGAAAAGTTGACAACGGACGGACCAACGACAGTCGCTGCACTACGGCATAATATAAGCTCACTAGTCCCTTCAGGCCAGGTGAGCTAAAAAACTAAAAATAAAAAAAATAATTATTTGTGACATTCAAGCAAAAATTGTAAACAACATGTAATTAAAATCTGCAATGCATGAACACAAAAATACTGAATTGGTTAATGTTGAACAAATATTGCATTAAGTTGGTTAAGAATATATAATATTAATACATTCTTGTTGTTCTACACAATGAATATTTACCTGTAAACATTTAACCCACTACAGTTAAAAAATAACTATTAAAGCTTATAGTGAGAACACTGTTGAGTGATAATGATATCAATCATAAGGTTTTTTTCTGGTCTGCACAAAACATATATACATGTATGAAAGACATATTTTACATGTACCCTAGGCCTGTAAACACATTTGAGCAAAGAATTAATAAGTAACTGCAGATTTAAGGAACCATCAAATTATCAGGGCAATCTACCCCTGATAAAAACAGGAACATGAAAATAAAATAGTAAAATTGATCACAACTCAAAAACAGAGATGAACAACACAATACAAAATAATCTGCTCCTTTATGTAGATACAGAAAAATCAAAGATCATTTATACATATAATAGCATTACATAATTACATAAAAAATACAGAAATATAAAAGGAAATCAGCAGTATTTTGAAAATAAGCCCCTGGATAGTGTAAAATATATATTTTTAATTAATAATGAAATTGTGAAATGATATATTTTATTTACATGTATCTACAATGTAGCATAGCTTGATGACAAAACTTCAAAAAACTTATTTTGGCACAATAATGAATGGTTAGAATTATGGAATTTGGAACATGTGCGTATATTGGAATGTAATGTCAGCACTACATACAGTGCTAATGTACAGTTTTAAATATGTAATGTTAGATAAAAATTCACATATCTTGTACCTGACTTTATACAATAATGATACGTACAGTGTATATAATAAATAATGTACAACCATTTAAGGTGTCTCGGTTAGCTTCTCCTTTATTTTACAAATAACATTTTTCTGATCATTTTGAGATGTCCGGTACATTTCAGTTATTGCTGTAAAAACATTCATTGCAAATATCAAAGAAATGATCTCAAAATGTTGAAACAAGTAAGGGAGATAACTAGTATTGAAACAAGTAAGGGAGGTAACTAGTATGCCCTTAAGTACTGGAGGTCCACAGTTTAACCCAAGTATATCCCCTTTGATGTTGTATGCACAATATTTTTTTTCTTGTGTAGGATTGTGTAGGATTGAACAATTTAGTGCTATGTCAATTTGTCCAATTATAATCCAGTCCTACCTTGCTTTTGTTCACCCTGAATTGACAATTGAGTTTTTCCATATCAAAGACTGGGTCAGTCAAATTTAAATATATAGGGGTAATTAGTATAGAACCCCTCCCCTTATAAGCACCGCTCCCATATAAGCACCCCTCCCCCTTTAAGAGCCCCTCATCATATACGAGCACCTCACCTTTAAAGGACTCACGCAACTAAATCAGCCTATCACGAAGTGTTTCATACGTTTGTAGTCCCTACCGAAAATGTGTTCCGGCTAAGTACAGTGACTCTGAATAAACTAAACAGGTAATTGTTGACGCATTCTGCATTGAATGAAATCTGTAGATATTTAACTTTACAAAAATATATACTTTTGGTAGATTTTGATATGTGATGGCGGATTGATATGGGGTCAAAAGTCAGAGGGTGTTCTTCTCCCATTTCACTGGTTTGACATGTAAATTTCCGGTTGTCCGAAGCAGATGCCTGTAGCGAGCTAATATGCCAGTAAACTCCTCATAAAATGCCCCTTGAAGCTTTTGTCATGTATGTATCCATGAATTTAGGTAGTTTTCACAAGTGTTGAACTTCAAATATTAAAGTTATTAGCTCGAAAGCTTAGTAATAACATATGGTTCATACACTGCAAGTCACTTCATACATACCTTTGTGAGCTGTTGTCATGTATCAAAAGTTGTCATTCAGGGTATCGTTTCACTAAGCTTCGTAACTTACGAACGTTCGTAAATATTTACGAAAAAGTTACGCAAAACTTACGAATTCCTTAAGTCCGTTTTACAAAGGTCTTCGTAACGTTTTCGTAACTTACGAACGAAAGTAGCAATCCTCGTTCCCATTTGTGTGCGTTTCCGGTGAAAATATAAACTTACATAGTGCTCTCTAACGTGGAAGTAAAAGATGACAGCACTGTTTACAATGGATACCAAGAGACCCAGGCGACCATTTGCTTCTGCGGTGGAGACTGAAATTTTTTCAATAAATTCAATTCTTTTGTAAACCATATAATCAATTCCAGAAATGTTTTGTTTTTTTTTTTACAAAAAGATACGCGTTCGTCTTTTCATTATTCCGTGAGACCATTATATGAAACAATTTTGGGCACACGTTTCCCCAAATAGAACGGGTTACGTAGGCTCTTAATTAAACCAACATTATTCTTAGAAAGGGACTCCGGTAATTTGGGATTTATTTTTTAGGCGGGGGGATGAAAGAAAAAAAATGCATAGTTGAACTTTTTTTGAGTCAAAGAAGGTTCTGATTGAATTACTTTTCCTTATCTAGTACATGTTTTGATAAATTGGACTTTTGAATACGATATCTAAATCAGCTTAGATTTGTTTTGGTAGTTATTCTTTAATTTGTCCATGTAGCGATAATCAGCTACCGATAAAGCTAATGTAGATATAGTGAGTTTATTTGAAAGTTGTATACATAAAAAGTATTTCATAACATTGTGTCACAGTTTTCTTGGTCGTTTTTGAGTGCAGCGATGACCCTTATTGTAATCACAGGGACCTGAGAATTTGTCACAGCTAGTTTTGACCTAGCTGATTGATGGCCAGACAAATTGAAATGTTCAGAACAAGATTATTTTTATACAGTACTTGTACAGTGCGTTTATATGTACAATGTTTGAGGTAAATACCAAGTACTAGTGAACTGTATGTGCTGTTTTTGAAGGAGGTAAGTCAACTAGATCGCCAATTTTGTATAACTAATGTAGGCTTTGTTTCATACTGAAAACTGTGTAAACTTAACACATGCGGCTTAACCTTTGTTCCTTCTGGAAATGTACATCTAACATCGCGCACTGCTGCTTGGGTCAAGTCCATATGTAGGGGTCTGATTTCTTATTACATCTAGTTTTGGATCTAAACTATAGGGTTACTCCCCTAGACATGTTTGATGGACTATATAGAGTAAGTTTACAATTTTGAAGGGTTCAGCTCAATCCTATAAAAAGGGTAAAATCATTCTTAATACCTTAGTTTAGGTCCAAAGCTAGCCGTAATAATTTTTTGGGCGCCAGTGGTCCATTCCTATCAATGATTATCAGGTACATCAACCTTGAAATTTACACAACTGTACAGAACTATGCTGGAATTATTCTATCTTGAACGTCTTTCCCTACCTACGGGAATGGAAGATGGTACTTTCCGAAAACAAAATATTCGTCCCGTAAACGTAAATGTGCCCAGCCCCTCACTTCAACCCCTCTTCCGACGCCGAAGTGAATATAGAAGAATGATTAACGGGGAGGTAAGGATGCAACAATATATACATATGTAGGTGTTGGATTAAATTGATCATGAATATGAGAAAAATTCAATTAAACTTCAAATTAATACTGTTCTATTCTATTCTGCAAGCCCGACAAATACAATATGGCTCTAGTCGACAATCTTGAGCAAACGAACCAGCTTATCTTACATATCGCATACAGTTGTGTTTTTCTTTAAACAGATTTAAATCAATTACCCTTACCTTTAATGTTATTAAAGCTTGAAAAAAATGAGGAATTTTTCCTGAAAAATAAACCCGGATCCCGGTTTTACTATTATAAAGCATCCAAAACAAAAATGACTGTCATGACCTGCCGACTTTTGCAAAGATGAGCTTTATTTCTGTACCCCACATGCTTAGGTTAGAACTTCCCCTCTTCATTGTCAACAAGATTTTCCCTCACTGAGATTGTTAGCCACATTTAGGAAATAAAACCCAATCGAAGCGTGAGTAGACGATACGACGCTATTTTCTATCGTAACTTACGACAGGGTGAAGATGGCGTAAAGTTACGCAAGGTTTTTGCGTAACTTACGAACGTTCGTAAGTTACGAAGTTTTTGTGAAACGCTTAGTAATTTGTAAATCTGACTTACGCAAAAGTTACGAACGTTCGTAAGTTACGAAGCTTAGTGAAACGATACCCTGACCTTCATTTAGACGTTTGACCTACATCAAAGAAAAATGTTTATCGGGGTGATAAGTCATATATCAAATGTTATAGCGGAGTTTAAACTGACTCAACACAGGTTAGATGAACTTCCTTGAATGGTTAACATGTTAAACTGATATACCCGATTGGATGTTGTTAGACTACCGGATGACGAGCGGCCAGGTAATGGTACAGAGCACGGCACTTAACCCATCCAGTGTTGCTGATGGGGCTACCTCTTCTGGAAATTAACTCCATTCCCTGGTGGATGTGGAGAAAAGGAAAAATCGGCAAACTTCCTTGTTCCCTCTCCTCTGTGATAGTCTTAGATGTCTCTTTTTCTGCTGTCACTTGCCTGGTAATGTGAAGTTATAGGTCAATATAAGCTAGTTAGTACATGGTCTTATGGCATGATTCCCGTTCTAGTTAGTCTGTCATGACTGTAACCTACCCCGCAGTCTGAAACACCACCTGAGCTGATATTCAGGCCAGTATTTTAAATAAAACTAATTTTTAGAAATGGCTGTAGTAGGTCATGCATGCAATATTATTGTATCATATCATCGAAAATTGTTTTTTAAATGCCAATAATTTTATCAAACTATTTGTTTATTGGATTGTAGTTTTAAAATCTCCGAACAATTATTTTACTTGTTACTGTGTTATCATTGCAATTGCTGGTGTTGCTAGATTTTGTACTTGTTATAAATCTTGAAGTGCTTTTACATGAATAATGTCTATATATCAAAACAGAATTGGAGCAGTGTTTGTACCAAAGTAAGTGATTATATCAAAGTGCCAATTATCCTACAGAAAATCCCTATGTTGTCGATACTCAATAATTGTCTTACGTATATTTATTTTATAAAAAACATACAAGTATGTATGTTTGTTACACATATTGGTATACAGTAAAACCTCGATGTGATGCCCTTGAAACTGTTTACCACTTCCCCTACCCCCAACTTCTTTCAAGGTCTCAATTGCAACTTTACTTCATAATTTCTTGAAGAAAGGTTTTCCTAAATTCATCGCCAAATTCATTAATAAAGTCAAATCAATCTTCTTTTGACAAATCGTATCAGTATAATAAGGGTTCCGCTATACATTCAACATGGCGCCACTACTTAATCCTAATGGATCAGACAAAAGTCAATATACATGTAACATACAAAATGTCAATTTATTGTTTAACATTTCTGAAAAAAAGTTTTTATTTTCACTTGTTATCACTTGCTAGTGCAGAATCTGTTTTCTTTTAAGAAGAACTTTTAATGTTGATGAAATAGTAAATTCTGTCCAGCTGTTTTCATTGTGGTGTAAGCGTGATTTACCTGAGCTCAATAGAACCGACTATATATACATTATGTCCCAGTTTTATCCCGATGATATCTTAACATCTTCCTTGTTTGATTTGTTGTACCTGCATGTTATACGTTTTAATATATAATCATATCCCGGTATGTTTTATCCAATAAACTGTCTCTCTGTACACTTGTGTTATTTGTTTGTATCCGTAGGATAGTTGTTTGAGACATGCTTAGGAGGGTAACAGGTCGTTTCGCCCTAAATCGTGTTCGCGCTAAGAGTCGTTTCGCCCAAAGTTCTGTTCGCCCTAGGTTGTTTCGCCCTAATTTTTCCCAATCGGGTGATATTTTTATCGAATAATTTACATGTTTTAAGACATACCTCTATAATATATCTCTTGAATAACGATTTTAAGCTAAAAAATAGGTCTATGTACCGGAAGAGGCGTGAACAAATCTGTTTATTTATATCACTGAGTCAACGATGGATATAGTTTAAAGTCTGTAAAGAACGGTTTTTAAGCAAAACATATTAAATAGTCATGCTGAGCAGCTTGTAACACGATTAAATATAAACAGGTTAACATGAAAAATGACATAAGGTAGGTTATTATTATGAAAACACCAGGGCAAAACAACCTGGGGCGAACTGGATTTAGTGCGAAACGACCCGGATTCTTTAGGAGTATCATCCTCCAACTGAGGGAAAATCCATGTCATTTGTTTACAGTGATTATCGACATTGGAGCTGTGCATTAATAGCACCAGGACTGAATTATTAGTTAGGGCTATATTTTAACCTAAAATATCAGGCAGTTAGTGTAATGTTACACTTTTGGGATTCGGTGCATACATCAATTTTCGATAAAAGAAAAATCAGAAAGATTTATTAAAGACGTGGAGAGAAATGATACAATTACGAGAGACACATCACCAAACAGACCTGTTCACAATAGACAAAAAAAAGTAATGTACTGCATTTTCACATTTATTTCCAAATACTCCAGATCAGTAATAAAATAACGTGTTACATGTTATGATTAAAATACTACGTGGATTACACAAACTTGTATGCAAAATGTTCAATTTATTATTACCAACATAAAAATAGTTGGTTAAAAAAATAAACTTGTGAATTAATGATGTAAAGCAGTTTATTGGTGGCTTTTCGCAGATATTTGTTGATTAATCGTTCCACAGTTTTATAGAAGAACCCAGATGGATATGATATGAAATACTAGACAGTTGGACACTGGGAACAGTATAGTTTCCGCTATTCCTGGAGTTGAATCTGTTGCGTCAACTGATTGGAGTTCGATGGTTCAGAGTTAAGCCTCCTATCAACGGATGAGGTCATTTAAGGGGAAGAAAGTAGCTAAGCTAACTTTCCTCTTTGTTGCCCAGCCCTTCGGCCCCCAGAGATGTCGTATTGTTATGAATAAATGTTTTATTAATTGATTCAATCTATAATTATGATAACATGTTAAAACTAATTAAAATGAATTAATGATGTAATGCAGTTTATTGGTGGCTTCTCGCAGATATTTTTTTATTAATCGTTCCACAGTTTTATAGACAGTTGGACATTGGGAACAGTATAGGTTTCGCTATTCCTGGAGTTGCGTCAACTGATTGGAGTTTGATGGTTCAGAGTTCAGCCTCCTAACAGTGGATGAGGTAGCTAACTTTCCTTTTTGTTGCCCAGCCCTTCGGCCCCCAAAGTTGTCTGGTATTGTTATGAATAAATGTTTTATTAATTGATTCATTCTATAATTATGATCATATGTTAAAACTATTATGCAGTGTTTGATACGATCATTACTTCACAATTTTAAAGCCTAAAGGGTATCAACAATCTCAATGAAATCATAGTAACCATACTCTGGCAGAAAGTAATCATTTTTAATCATATGTAGAAATAATATTCTTCTATAATCTTAACGTTTATACTGTAAACATACATGTACATACATGTATTTCAATGGTAATTTTATTTTTATTTTAGGGATTTTTCACACCGTATGCATTTATTTTCTGTAAATTGCTTTCTTGAACAACAAGTATTGGCAGTGTAGGGTTATGCGCCAAAATTTGATTCCGCCAAAATACATATTTAACAGTAATTACAACACATCATAGACCAACTCAAGTGTCCCATAATTAGTTCTTTGCTTTGATGTAATTATGATTCAATTACAAGTTTAGTAGCAAGAGAAAAGGGTTTTTTTTTTTTGCGAAATAGTATTAATCAGCTGTCTTTATTATAAATATAACATATTTTTATTTTCAATATGCTATGCCATTGAATGCTAAATATAAAATTTCTAAAATATTATGAAATTACCCAAGTGAATATTTTGTCTATTAAACTACAGTGGGCCTACATAAGAAATCTAAACCTTGTAGACAAAACATCTATGATATTTCTTTTTTCATCTGGTCTTTAAATTTTGGATTTTTCCCTTCTTTTTATTTAATGAAATTTTGAAATTCTTCTAATAAATCGCTATAATAGTCTTAAAATGTCAAAATGTTGCTTGTCGCCAATTTAGATTTTCTGATCAGTCCTTAAATCAGAAAGGCACAACTAGGAACCAATGCAATAGGAACCTAAATAAGAAATTTGGGAAATGGCATTAACAAAATTCATTTTTAAAACAAAACAAAAGTTGTCTATCAACCACACAAAAAAAATTATAGCTTTAACAAGAATTTTTTTGACGATGGACCACAGAAGTAGCCTACCATTATCAGAGTAGCAAGAGGCCCAATGAGCCTGTATCACTCACCAGGTATTAATTTCATATTTTTAACCTAAAATGATCACATTCTAAAGAATTCAAAATTTCAAAAAAAAAAAAAAAAATAATTCCCTGGTAACATAATTATATTAAGGTATGTCAAAGTATTTTTTACTGAAATATATTACTCCGCTCCTTTCAAGGAACTTTCAGTCAAAGTTCACACTTCTAGGCCTTTTGGTTAATCAGAAGAAGTTGTTAAAAGGTTTTAACAGATTTAACCCCTGTGACCTCAATGTGGGTCATCAAGGTCATTTCTTTGTGCAAACTTTTTCAGCTTTCATCCAAACCTTTCAGCCAAATATCATGCTTTTAGGCCTTTTGGTTATTTAGAAGTTGTTTTAATGGAAAAGTTGACAACGGACGGACCAACGACAGTCGCTGCACTACGGCATAATATAAGCTCACTAGTCCCTTCAGGCCAGGTGAGCTAAAAAACTAAAAATAAAAAAAATAATTATTTGTGACATTCAAGCAAAAATTGTAAACAACATGTAATTAAAATCTGCAATGCATGAACACAAAAATACTGAATTGGTTAATGTTGAACAAATATTGCATTAAGTTGGTTAAGAATATATAATATTAATACATTCTTGTTGTTCTACACAATGAATATTTACCTGTAAACATTTAACCCACTACAGTTAAAAAATAACTATTAAAGCTTATAGTGAGAACACTGTTGAGTGATAATGATATCAATCATAAGGTTTTTTTCTGGTCTGCACAAAACATATATACATGTATGAAAGACATATTTTACATGTACCCTAGGCCTGTAAACACATTTGAGCAAAGAATTAATAAGTAACTGCAGATTTAAGGAACCATCAAATTATCAGGGCAATCTACCCCTGATAAAAACAGGAACATGAAAATAAAATAGTAAAATGGATCACAACTCATAAACAGAGATGAACAACACATTACAAAATAATCTGCTCCTTTATGTAGATACAGAAAAATCAATGATCATTTATACATATAATAGCATTACATAATTACATAAAAAATACAGAAATATAAAAGGAAATCAGCAGTATTTTGAAAATAAGCCCCTGGATAGTGTAAAATATATATTTTTAATTAATAATGAAATTGTGAAATGATATATTTTATTTACATGTATCTACAATGTAGCATAGCTTGATGACAAAACTTCAAAAAACTTATTTTGGCACAATAATGAATGGTTAGAATTATGGAATTTGGAACATGTGCGTATATTGGAATGTAATGTCAGCACTACATACAGTGCTAATGTACAGTTTTAAATATGTAATGTTAGATAAAAATTCACATATCTTGTACCTGACTTTATACAATAATGATACGTACAGTGTATATAATAAATAATGTACAACCATTTAAGGTGTCTCGGTTAGCTTCTCCTTTATTTTACAAATAACATTTTTCTGATCATTTTGAGATGTCCGGTACATTTCAGTTATTGCTGTAAAAACATTCATTGCAAATATCAAAGAAATGATCTCAAAATGTTGAAACAAGTAAGGGAGATAACTAGTATTGAAACAAGTAAGGGAGGTAACTAGTATGCCCTTAAGTACTGGAGGTCCACAGTTTAACCCAAGTATATCCCCTTTGATGTTGTATGCACAATATTTTTTTTCTTGTGTAGGATTGTGTAGGATTGAACAATTTAGTGCTATGTCAATTTGTCCAATTATAATCCAGTCCTACCTTGCTTTTGTTCACCCTGAATTGACAATTGAGTTTTTCCATATCAAAGACTGGGTCAGTCAAATTTAAATATATAGGGGTAATTAGTATAGAACCCCTCCCCTTATAAGCACCGCTCCCATATAAGCACCCCTCCCCCTTTAAGAGCCCCTCATCATATACGAGCACCTCACCTTTAAAGGACTCACGCAACTAAATCAGCCTATCACGAAGTGTTTCATACGTTTGTAGTCCCTACCGAAAATGTGTTCCGGCTAAGTACAGTGACTCTGAATAAACTAAACAGGTAATTGTTGACGCATTCTGCATTGAATGAAATCTGTAGATATTTAACTTTACAAAAATATATACTTTTGGTAGATTTTGATATGTGATGGCGGATTGATATGGGGTCAAAAGTCAGAGGGTGTTCTTCTCCCATTTCACTGGTTTGACATGTAAATTTCCGGTTGTCCGAAGCAGATGCCTGTAGCGAGCTAATATGCCAGTAAACTCCTCATAAAATGCCCCTTGAAGCTTTTGTCATGTATGTATCCATGAATTTAGGTAGTTTTCACAAGTGTTGAACTTCAAATATTAAAGTTATTAGCTCGAAAGCTTAGTAATAACATATGGTTCATACACTGCAAGTCACTTCATACATACCTTTGTGAGCTGTTGTCATGTATCAAAAGTTGTCATTCAGGGTATCGTTTCACTAAGCTTCGTAACTTACGAACGTTCGTAAATATTTACGAAAAAGTTACGCAAAACTTACGAATTCCTTAAGTCCGTTTTACAAAGGTCTTCGTAACGTTTTCGTAACTTACGAACGAAAGTAGCAATCCTCGTTCCCATTTGTGTGCGTTTCCGGTGAAAATATAAACTTACATAGTGCTCTCTAACGTGGAAGTAAAAGATGACAGCACTGTTTACAATGGATACCAAGAGACCCAGGCGACCATTTGCTTCTGCGGTGGAGACTGAAATTTTTTCAATAAATTCAATTCTTTTGTAAACCATATAATCAATTCCAGAAATGTTTTGTTTTTTTTTTTACAAAAAGATACGCGTTCGTCTTTTCATTATTCCGTGAGACCATTATATGAAACAATTTTGGGCACACGTTTCCCCAAATAGAACGGGTTACGTAGGCTCTTAATTAAACCAACATTATTCTTAGAAAGGGACTCCGGTAATTTGGGATTTATTTTTTAGGCGGGGGGATGAAAGAAAAAAAAATGCATAGTTGAACTTTTTTTGAGTCAAAGAAGGTTCTGATTGAATTACTTTTCCTTATCTAGTACATGTTTTGATAAATTGGACTTTTGAATACGATATCTAAATCAGCTTAGATCTGTTTTGGTAGTTATTCTTTAATTTGTCCATGTAGCGATAATCAGCTACCGATAAAGCTAATGTAGATATAGTGAGTTTATTTGAAAGTTGTATACATAAAAAGTATTTCATAACATTGTGTCACAGTTTTCTTGGTCGTTTTTGAGTGCAGCGATGACCCTTATTGTAATCACAGGGACCTGAGAATTTGTCACAGCTAGTTTTGACCTAGCTGATTGATGGCCAGACAAATTGAAATGTTCAGAACAAGATTATTTTTATACAGTACTTGTACAGTGCGTTTATATGTACAATGTTTGAGGTAAATACCAAGTACTAGTGAACTGTATGTGCTGTTTTTGAAGGAGGTAAGTCAACTAGATCGCCAATTTTGTATAACTAATGTAGGATTTGTTTCATACTGAAAACTGTGTAAACTTAACACATGCGGCTTAACCTTTGTTCCTTCTGGAAATGTACATCTAACATCGCGCACTGCTGCTTGGGTCAAGTCCATATGTAGGGGTCTGATTTCTTATTACATCTAGTTTTGGATCTAAACTATAGGGTTACTCCCCTAGACATGTTTGATGGACTATATAGAGTAAGTTTACAATTTTGAAGGGTTCAGCTCAATCCTATAAAAAGGGTAAAATCATTCTTAATACCTTAGTTTAGGTCCAAAGCTAGCCGTAATAATTTTTTGGGCGCCAGTGGTCCATTCCTATCAATGATTATCAGGTACATCAACCTTGAAATTTACACAACTGTACAGAACTATGCTGGAATTATTCTATCTTGAACGTCTTTCCCTACCTACGGGAATGGAAGATGGTACTTTCCGAAAACAAAATATTCGTCCCGTAAACGTAAATGTGCCCAGCCCCTCACTTCAACCCCTCTTCCGACGCCGAAGTGAATATAGAAGAATGATTAACGGGGAGGTAAGGATGCAACAATATATACATATGTAGGTGTTGGATTAAATTGATCATGAATATGAGAAAAATTCAATTAAACTTCAAATTAATACTGTTCTATTCTATTCTGCAAGCCCGACAAATACAATATGGCTCTAGTCGACAATCTTGAGCAAACGAGCCAGCTTATCTTACATATCGCATACAGTTGTGTTTTTCTTTAAACAGATTTAAATCAATTACCCTTACCTTTAATGTTATTAAAGCTTGAAAAAAATGAGGAATTTTTCCTGAAAAATAAACCCGGATCCCGGTTTTACTATTATAAAGCATCCAAAACAAAAATGACTGTCATGACCTGCCGACTTTTGCAAAGATGAGCTTTATTTCTGTACCCCACATGCTTAGGTTAGAACTTCCCCTCTTCATTGTCAACAAGATTTTCCCTCACTGAGATTGTTAGCCACATTTAGGAAATAAAACCCAATCGAAGCGTGAGTAGACGATACGACGCTATTTTCTATCGTAACTTACGACAGGGTGAAGATGGCGTAAAGTTACGCAAGGTTTTTGCGTAACTTACGAACGTTCGTAAGTTACGAAGTTTTTGTGAAACGGTTAGTAATTTGTAAATCTGACTTACGCAAAAGTTACGAACGTTCGTAAGTTACGAAGCTTAGTGAAACGATACCCTGACCTTCATTTAGACGTTTGACCTACATCAAAGAAAAATGTTTATCGGGGTGATAAGTCATATATCAAATGTTATAGCGGAGTTTAAACTGACTCAACACAGGTTAGATGAACTTCCTTGAATGGTTAACATGTTAAACTGATATACCCGATTGGATGTTGTTAGACTACCGGATGACGAGCGGCCAGGTAATGGTACAGAGCACGGCACTTAACCCATCCAGTGTTGCTGATGGGGCTACCTCTTCTGGAAATTAACTCCATTCCCTGGTGGATGTGGAGAAAAGGAAAAATCGGCAAACTTCCTTGTTCCCTCTCCTCTGTGATAGTCTTAGATGTCTCTTTTTCTGCTGTCACTTGCCTGGTAATGTGAAGTTATAGGTCAATATAAGCTAGTTAGTACATGGTCTTATGGCATGATTCCCGTTCTAGTTAGTCTGTCATGACTGTAACCTACCCCGCAGTCTGAAACACCACCTGAGCTGATATTCAGGCCAGTATTTTAAATAAAACTAATTTTTAGAAATGGCTGTAGTAGGTCATGCATGCAATATTATTGTATCATATCATCGAAAATTGTTTTTTAAATGCCAATAATTTTATCAAACTATTTGTTTATTGGATTGTAGTTTTAAAATCTCCGAACAATTATTTTACTTGTTACTGTGTTATCATTGCAATTGCTGGTGTTGCTAGATTTTGTACTTGTTATAAATCTTGAAGTGCTTTTACATGAATAATGTCTATATATCAAAACAGAATTGGAGCAGTGTTTGTACCAAAGTAAGTGATTATATCAAAGTGCCAATTATCCTACAGAAAATCCCTATGTTGTCGATACTCAATAATTGTCTTACGTATATTTATTTTATAAAAAACATACAAGTATGTATGTTTGTTACACATATTGGTATACAGTAAAACCTCGATGTGATGCCCTTGAAACTGTTTACCACTTCCCCTACCCCCAACTTCTTTCAAGGTCTCAATTGCAACTTTACTTCATAATTTCTTGAAGAAAGGTTTTCCTAAATTCATCGCCAAATTCATTAATAAAGTCAAATCAATCTTCTTTTGACAAATCGTATCAGTATAATAAGGGTTCCGCTATACATTCAACATGGCGCCACTACTTAATCCTAATGGATCAGACAAAAGTCAATATACATGTAACATACAAAATGTCAATTTATTGTTTAACATTTCTGAAAAAAAGTTTTTATTTTCACTTGTTATCACTTGCTAGTGCAGAATCTGTTTTCTTTTAAGAAGAACTTTTAATGTTGATGAAATAGTAAATTCTGTCCAGCTGTTTTCATTGTGGTGTAAGCATGATTTACCATAGCTCAATAGAACCGACTATATATACATTATGTCCCAGTTTTATCCCGATGGTATTTTTAATAACATCTTCCTTGTTTGATTTGTTGTACCAGCATGTTATACGTTTTAATATATAATCATATCCCGGTATGTTTTATCCAATAAACTGTCTCTCTGTACACTTGTGTTATTTGTTTGTATCCGTAGGATAGTTGTTTGAGAAATGTTTAGGATTATCATCCTCCAACTGAGGAAAAATCCATGTCATTTGTTTGAAGACCATCAACATTGGAGCTGTGTGTTGCACCTGGACCGAATAATTACAGCTATATTTGAACCTAAAATATCAGGCAGTTATTGTAATGTTACACTTTCGGGGTGCGGCATACATCAATTTTCGATAAAAGAAAAATCAGAAAGATTTATTAAAGACGTGGAGAGAAATGATACAATTACGAGAGATAAATGTACATCACCAAACAGACCTGTTCACAATAGACAAAAATAGCAATGTACTGCATTTTCACATTTATTTCCAAATACTCTGGATCAGTAATAAAATAACATGTTACATATTATGATTAAAATACTACATGGATTACACAAACTTGTATGCAAAACGTTCAATTTATTATTTCCAACATAAAAATAGTTGGTTAAAAAATAAACTTGTGAATTAATGATGTAAAGCAGTTTATTGGTGGCTTTTCGCAGATATTGATGATTAATCGTTCCACAGTTTTATAGAAGAAGCCAGATGGATATGATATGAAATACTAGACAGTTGGACACTGGGAACAGTATAGTTTCCGCTATTCCTGGAGTTAAATCTGTTGAGTCAACTGATTGGAGTTCGATGGTTCAGAGTTAAGCCTCCTATCAACGGATGAGGTCATTTAAGGGGAAGAAAGTAGCTTAGCTAACTTTCCTCTTTGTTGCCCAGCCCTTCGGCCCCCAGAGATGTCGTATTGTTATGAATAAATGTTTTATTAATTGATTCAATCTATAATTATGATAACATGTTAAAACTAATTAAAATGAATTAATGATGTAATGCAGTTTATTGGTGGCTTCTCGCAGATATTTTTTTATTAATCGTTCCACAGTTTTATAGACAGTTGGACATTGGGAACAGTATAGGTTTCGCTATTCCTGGAGTTGCGTCAACTGATTGGAGTTTGATGGTTCAGAGTTCAGCCTCCTAACAGTGGATGAGGTAGCTAACTTTCCTTTTTGTTGCCCAGCCCTTCGGCCCCCAAAGTTGTCTGGTATTGTTATGAATAAATGTTTTATTAATTGATTCATTCTATAATTATGATCATATGTTAAAACTATTATGCAGTGTTTGATACGATCATTACTTCACAATTTTAAAGCCTAAAGGGTATCAACAATCTCAATGAAATCATAGTAACCATACTCTGGCAGAAAGTAATCATTTTTAATCATATGTAGAAATAATATTCTTCTATAATCTTAACGTTTATACTGTAAACATACATGTACATACATGTATTTCAATGGTAATTTTATTTTTATTTTAGGGATTTTTCACACCGTATGCATTTATTTTCTGTAAATTGCTTTCTTGAACAACAAGTATTGGCAGTGTAGGGTTATGCGCCAAAATTTTATTCCGCCAAAATACATATTTAACAGTAATTACAACACATCATAGACCAACTCAAGTGTCCCATAATTAGTTCTTTGCTTTGATGTAATTATGATTCAATTACAAGTTTAGTAGCAAGAGAAAAGGGTTTTTTTTTTTGCGAAATAGTATAAATCAGCTGTCTTTATTATAAATATAACATATTTTTATTTTCAATATTTTATGTCATTGAATGCTAAATATAAAATTTCTAAAATATTATGAAATTACCCAAGTGAATATTTTGTCTATTAAACTACAGTGGGCCTACATAAGAAATCTAAACCTTGTAGACAAAACATCTATGATATTTCTTTTTTCATCTGGTCTTTAAATTTTGGATTTTTCCCTTCTTTTTATTTAATGAAATTTTGAAATTCTTTTAATAAATCGCTATAATAGTCTTAAAATGTTAAATGTTGCTTGTCGCCAATTTAGATTTTCTGATCAGTCCTTAAATCAGAAAGGCACAACTAGGAACCAATGCAATAGGAACCTAAATATGAAATTTGGGAAACGGCATTAACAAAATTCATTTTTTAAAACAAAAAAAAGCTGTCTATCAACCACCCAAAAAAAATTATAGCTTTAACAAGAATTTTTTTGACGATGGACCACAGAAGTAGCCTACCATTATCAGAGTAACAAGAGGCTCAATGGGCCTGTATCACTCACCTGGTATTAATTTCATATTTTTAACCTAAAGTGATCATATTCTAAAGAATTCAAAATTTCAAAAAAAAAAAAAAAAATTCCCTGGTAACATAATTATATTAAGGTATGTCAAAGTATTTTTTACTGAAATATATTACTCCGCTCCTTTCAAGGAACTTTCAGTCAAATTTCACACTTCTAGGCCTTTTGGTTAATCAGAAGAAGTTGTTAAAAGGTTTTAACAGATTTAACCCCTGTGACCTCAATGTGGGTCATCAAGGTCATTTCTTTGTGCAAACTTTTTCAGCTTTCATCCAAACCTTTCAGCCAAATATCATGCTTTTAGGCCTTTTGGTTATTTAGAAGTTGTTTTAATGGAAAAGTTGACAACGGACGGACCAACGACAGTCGCTGCACTACGGCATAATATAAGCTCACTAGTCCCTTCAGGCCAGGTGTAAAAATAAAAAAAATAATTATTTGTGACATTCAAGCAAAAATTGTAAACAACATGTAATTAAAATCTGCAATGCATGAACACAAAAATACTGAATTGGTTAATGTTGAACAAATATTGCATTAAGTTGGTTAAGAATATATAATATTAATACATTCTTGTTGTTCTACACAATGAATATTTACCTGTAAACATTTAACCCACTACAGTTAAAAAATAACTATTAAAGCTTATAGTGAGAACACTGTTGAGTGATAATGATATCAATCATAAGGTTTTTTTCTGGTCTGCACAAAACATATATACATGTATGAAAGACATATTTTACATGTACCCTAGGCCTGTAAACACATTTGAGCAAAGAATTAATAAGTAACTGCAGATTTAAGGAACCATCAAATTATCAGGGCAATCTACCCCTGATAAAAACAGGAACATGAAAATAAAATAATAAAATTGATCACAACTCAAAACAGAGATGAACAACACATTACAAAATAATCTGCTCCTTTATGTAGATACAGAAAAAACAAAGATCATTTATACATATAATAGCATTACATAATTACATAAAAAATACAGAAATATAAAAGGAAATCAGCAGTATTTTGAAAATAAGCCCCTGGATAGTGTAAAATATATATTTTTAATTAATAATGAAATTGTGAAATGATATATTTTATTTACATGTATCTACAATGTAGCATAGCTTGATGACAAAACTTCAAAAAACTTATTTTGGCACAATAATGAATGGTTAGAATTATGGAATTTGGAACATGTGCGTATATTGGAATGTAATGTCAGCACTACATACAGTGCTAATGTACAGTTTTAAATATGTAATGTTAGATAAAAATTCACATATCTTGTACCTGACTTTATACAATAATGATACGTACAGTGTATATAATAAATAATGTACAACCATTTAAGGTGTCTCGGTTAGCTTCTCCTTTATTTTACAAATAACATTTTTCTGATCATTTTGAGATGTCCGGTACATTTCAGTTATTGCTGTAAAAACATTCATTGCAAATATCAAAGAAATGATCTCAAAATGTTGAAACAAGTAAGGGAGATAACTAGTATTGAAACAAGTAAGGGAGGTAACTAGTATGCCCTTAAGTACTGGAGGTCCACAGTTTAACCCAAGTATATCCCCTTTGATGTTGTATGCACAATATTTTTTTTCTTGTGTAGGATTGTGTAGGATTGAACAATTTAGTGCTATGTCAATTTGTCCAATTATAATCCAGTCCTACCTTGCTTTTGTTCACCCTGAATTGACAATTGAGTTTTTCCATATCAAAGACTGGGTCAGTCAAATTTAAATATATAGGGGTAATTAGTATAGAACCCCTCCCCTTATAAGCACCGCTCCCATATAAGCACCCCTCCCCCTTTAAGAGCCCCTCATCATATACGAGCACCTCACCTTTAAAGGACTCACGCAACTAAATCAGCCTATCACGAAGTGTTTCATACGTTTGTAGTCCCTACCGAAAATGTGTTCCGGCTAAGTACAGTGACTCTGAATAAACTAAACAGGTAATTGTTGACGCATTCTGCATTGAATGAAATCTGTAGATATTTAACTTTACAAAAATATATACTTTTGGTAGATTTTGATATGTGATGGCGGATTGATATGGGGTCAAAAGTCAGAGGGTGTTCTTCTCCCATTTCACTGGTTTGACATGTAAATTTCCGGTTGTCCGAAGCAGATGCCTGTAGCGAGCTAATATGCCAGTAAACTCCTCATAAAATGCCCCTTGAAGCTTTTGTCATGTATGTATCCATGAATTTAGGTAGTTTTCACAAGTGTTGAACTTCAAATATTAAAGTTATTAGCTCGAAAGCTTAGTAATAACATATGGTTCATACACTGCAAGTCACTTCATACATACCTTTGTGAGCTGTTGTCATGTATCAAAAGTTGTCATTCAGGGTATCGTTTCACTAAGCTTCGTAACTTACGAACGTTCGTAAATATTTACGAAAAAGTTACGCAAAACTTACGAATTCCTTAAGTCCGTTTTACAAAGGTCTTCGTAACGTTTTCGTAACTTACGAACGAAAGTAGCAATCCTCGTTCCCATTTGTGTGCGTTTCCGGTGAAAATATAAACTTACATAGTGCTCTCTAACGTGGAAGTAAAAGATGACAGCACTGTTTACAATGGATACCAAGAGACCCAGGCGACCATTTGCTTCTGCGGTGGAGACTGAAATTTTTTCAATAAATTCAATTCTTTTGTAAACCATATAATCAATTCCAGAAATGTTTTGTTTTTTTTTTTACAAAAAGATACGCGTTCGTCTTTTCATTATTCCGTGAGACCATTATATGAAACAATTTTGGGCACACGTTTCCCCAAATAGAACGGGTTACGTAGGCTCTTAATTAAACCAACATTATTCTTAGAAAGGGACTCCGGTAATTTGGGATTTATTTTTTAGGCGGGGGGATGAAAGAAAAAAAAATGCATAGTTGAACTTTTTTTGAGTCAAAGAAGGTTCTGATTGAATTACTTTTCCTTATCTAGTACATGTTTTGATAAATTGGACTTTTGAATACGATATCTAAATCAGCTTAGATCTGTTTTGGTAGTTATTCTTTAATTTGTCCATGTAGCGATAATCAGCTACCGATAAAGCTAATGTAGATATAGTGAGTTTATTTGAAAGTTGTATACATAAAAAGTATTTCATAACATTGTGTCACAGTTTTCTTGGTCGTTTTTGAGTGCAGCGATGACCCTTATTGTAATCACAGGGACCTGAGAATTTGTCACAGCTAGTTTTGACCTAGCTGATTGATGGCCAGACAAATTGAAATGTTCAGAACAAGATTATTTTTATACAGTACTTGTACAGTGCGTTTATATGTACAATGTTTGAGGTAAATACCAAGTACTAGTGAACTGTATGTGCTGTTTTTGAAGGAGGTAAGTCAACTAGATCGCCAATTTTGTATAACTAATGTAGGCTTTGCTTCATACTGAAAACTGTGTAAACTTAACACATGCGGCTTAACCTTTGTTCCTTCTGGAAATGTACATCTAACATCGCGCACTGCTGCTTGGGTCAAGTCCATATGTAGGGGTCTGATTTCTTATTACATCTAGTTTTGGATCTAAACTATAGGGTTACTCCCCTAGACATGTTTGATGGACTATATAGAGTAAGTTTACAATTTTGAAGGGTTCAGCTCAATCCTATAAAAAGGGTAAAATCATTCTTAATACCTTAGTTTAGGTCCAAAGCTAGCCGTAATAATTTTTTGGGCGCCAGTGGTCCATTCCTATCAATGATTATCAGGTACATCAACCTTGAAATTTACACAACTGTACAGAACTATGCTGGAATTATTCTATCTTGAACGTCTTTCCCTACCTACGGGAATGGAAGATGGTACTTTCCGAAAACAAAATATTCGTCCCGTAAACGTAAATGTGCCCAGCCCCTCACTTCAACCCCTCTTCCGACGCCGAAGTGAATATAGAAGAATGATTAACGGGGAGGTAAGGATGCAACAATATATACATATGTAGGTGTTGGATTAAATTGATCATGAATATGAGAAAAATTCAATTAAACTTCAAATTAATACTGTTCTATTCTATTCTGCAAGCCCGACAAATACAATATGGCTCTAGTCGACAATCTTGAGCAAACGAACCAGCTTATCTTACATATCGCATACAGTTGTGTTTTTCTTTAAACAGATTTAAATCAATTACCCTTACCTTTAATGTTATTAAAGCTTGAAAAAAATGAGGAATTTTTCCTGAAAAATAAACCCGGATCCCGGTTTTACTATTATAAAGCATCCAAAACAAAAATGACTGTCATGACCTGCCGACTTTTGCAAAGATGAGCTTTATTTCTGTACCCCACATGCTTAGGTTAGAACTTCCCCTCTTCATTGTCAACAAGATTTTCCCTCACTGAGATTGTTAGCCACATTTAGGAAATAAAACCCAATCGAAGCGTGAGTAGACGATACGACGCTATTTTCTATCGTAACTTACGACAGGGTGAAGATGGCGTAAAGTTACGCAAGGTTTTTGCGTAACTTACGAACGTTCGTAAGTTACGAAGTTTTTGTGAAACGGTTAGTAATTTGTAAATCTGACTTACGCAAAAGTTACGAACGTTCGTAAGTTACGAAGCTTAGTGAAACGATACCCTGACCTTCATTTAGACGTTTGACCTACATCAAAGAAAAATGTTTATCGGGGTGATAAGTCATATATCAAATGTTATAGCGGAGTTTAAACTGACTCAACACAGGTTAGATGAACTTCCTTGAATGGTTAACATGTTAAACTGATATACCCGATTGGATGTTGTTAGACTACCGGATGACGAGCGGCCAGGTAATGGTACAGAGCACGGCACTTAACCCATCCAGTGTTGCTGATGGGGCTACCTCTTCTGGAAATTAACTCCATTCCCTGGTGGATGTGGAGAAAAGGAAAAATCGGCAAACTTCCTTGTTCCCTCTCCTCTGTGATAGTCTTAGATGTCTCTTTTTCTGCTGTCACTTGCCTGGTAATGTGAAGTTATAGGTCAATATAAGCTAGTTAGTACATGGTCTTATGGCATGATTCCCGTTCTAGTTAGTCTGTCATGACTGTAACCTACCCCGCAGTCTGAAACACCACCTGAGCTGATATTCAGGCCAGTATTTTAAATAAAACTAATTTTTAGAAATGGCTGTAGTAGGTCATGCATGCAATATTATTGTATCATATCATCGAAAATTGTTTTTTAAATGCCAATAATTTTATCAAACTATTTGTTTATTGGATTGTAGTTTTAAAATCTCCGAACAATTATTTTACTTGTTACTGTGTTATCATTGCAATTGCTGGTGTTGCTAGATTTTGTACTTGTTATAAATCTTGAAGTGCTTTTACATGAATAATGTCTATATATCAAAACAGAATTGGAGCAGTGTTTGTACCAAAGTAAGTGATTATATCAAAGTGCCAATTATCCTACAGAAAATCCCTATGTTGTCGATACTCAATAATTGTCTTACGTATATTTATTTTATAAAAAACATACAAGTATGTATGTTTGTTACACATATTGGTATACAGTAAAACCTCGATGTGATGCCCTTGAAACTGTTTACCACTTCCCCTACCCCCAACTTCTTTCAAGGTCTCAATTGCAACTTTACTTCATAATTTCTTGAAGAAAGGTTTTCCTAAATTCATCGCCAAATTCATTAATAAAGTCAAATCAATCTTCTTTTGACAAATCGTATCAGTATAATAAGGGTTCCGCTATACATTCAACATGGCGCCACTACTTAATCCTAATGGATCAGACAAAAGTCAATATACATGTAACATACAAAATGTCAATTTATTGTTTAACATTTCTGAAAAAAAGTTTTTATTTTCACTTGTTATCACTTGCTAGTGCAGAATCTGTTTTCTTTTAAGAAGAACTTTTAATGTTGATGAAATAGTAAATTCTGTCCAGCTGTTTTCATTGTGGTGTAAGCGTGATTTACCTGAGCTCAATAGAACCGACTATATATACATTATGTCCCAGTTTTATCCCGATGATATCTTAACATCTTCCTTGTTTGATTTGTTGTACCTGCATGTTATACGTTTTAATATATAATCATATCCCGGTATGTTTTATCCAATAAACTGTCTCTCTGTACACTTGTGTTATTTGTTTGTATCCGTAGGATAGTTGTTTGAGACATGCTTAGGAGGGTAACAGGTCGTTTCGCCCTAAATCGTGTTCGCGCTAAGAGTCGTTTCGCCCAAAGTTCTGTTCGCCCTAGGTTGTTTCGCCCTAATTTTTCCCAATCGGGTGATATTTTTATCGAATAATTTACATGTTTTAAGACATACCTCTATAATATATCTCTTGAATAACGATTTTAAGCTAAAAAATAGGTCTATGTACCGGAAGAGGCGTGAACAAATCTGTTTATTTATATCACGGAGTCAACGATGGATATAGTTTAAAGTCTGTAAAGAACGGTTTTTAAGCAAAACATATTAAATAGTCATGCTGAGCAGCTTGTAACACGATTAAATATAAACAGGTTAACATGAAAAATGACATAAGGTAGGTTATTATTATGAAAACACCAGGGCAAAACAACCTGGGGCGAACTGGATTTAGTGCGAAACGACCCGGATTCTTTAGGAGTATCATCCTCCAACTGAGGGAAAATCCATGTCATTTGTTTACAGTGATTATCGACATTGGAGCTGTGCATTAATAGCACCAGGACTGAATTATTAGTTAGGGCTATATTTTAACCTAAAATATCAGGCAGTTAGTGTAATGTTACACTTTTGGGATTCGGTGCATACATCAATTTTCGATAAAAGAAAAATCAGAAAGATTTATTAAAGACGTGGAGAGAAATGATACAATTACGAGAGACACATCACCAAACAGACCTGTTCACAATAGACAAAAAAAAGTAATGTACTGCATTTTCACATTTATTTCCAAATACTCCAGATCAGTAATAAAATAACGTGTTACATGTTATGATTAAAATACTACGTGGATTACACAAACTTGTATGCAAAATGTTCAATTTATTATTACCAACATAAAAATAGTTGGTTAAAAAAATAAACTTGTGAATTAATGATGTAAAGCAGTTTATTGGTGGCTTTTCGCAGATATTTGTTGATTAATCGTTCCACAGTTTTATAGAAGAACCCAGATGGATATGATATGAAATACTAGACAGTTGGACACTGGGAACAGTATAGTTTCCGCTATTCCTGGAGTTGAATCTGTTGCGTCAACTGATTGGAGTTCGATGGTTCAGAGTTAAGCCTCCTATCAACGGATGAGGTCATTTAAGGGGAAGAAAGTAGCTAAGCTAACTTTCCTCTTTGTTGCCCAGCCCTTCGGCCCCCAGAGATGTCGTATTGTTATGAATAAATGTTTTATTAATTGATTCAATCTATAATTATGATAACATGTTAAAACTAATTAAAATGAATTAATGATGTAATGCAGTTTATTGGTGGCTTCTCGCAGATATTTTTTTATTAATCGTTCCACAGTTTTATAGACAGTTGGACATTGGGAACAGTATAGGTTTCGCTATTCCTGGAGTTGCGTCAACTGATTGGAGTTTGATGGTTCAGAGTTCAGCCTCCTAACAGTGGATGAGGTAGCTAACTTTCCTTTTTGTTGCCCAGCCCTTCGGCCCCCAAAGTTGTCTGGTATTGTTATGAATAAATGTTTTATTAATTGATTCATTCTATAATTATGATCATATGTTAAAACTATTATGCAGTGTTTGATACGATCATTACTTCACAATTTTAAAGCCTAAAGGGTATCAACAATCTCAATGAAATCATAGTAACCATACTCTGGCAGAAAGTAATCATTTTTAATCATATGTAGAAATAATATTCTTCTATAATCTTAACGTTTATACTGTAAACATACATGTACATACATGTATTTCAATGGTAATTTTATTTTTATTTTAGGGATTTTTCACACCGTATGCATTTATTTTCTGTAAATTGCTTTCTTGAACAACAAGTATTGGCAGTGTAGGGTTATGCGCCAAAATTTGATTCCGCCAAAATACATATTTAACAGTAATTACAACACATCATAGACCAACTCAAGTGTCCCATAATTAGTTCTTTGCTTTGATGTAATTATGATTCAATTACAAGTTTAGTAGCAAGAGAAAAGGGTTTTTTTTTTTTTTGCGAAATAGTATTAATCAGCTGTCTTTATTATAAATATAACATATTTTTATTTTCAATATGCTATGCCATTGAATGCTAAATATAAAATTTCTAAAATATTATGAAATTACCCAAGTGAATATTTTGTCTATTAAACTACAGTGGGCCTACATAAGAAATCTAAACCTTGTAGACAAAACATCTATGATATTTCTTTTTTCATCTGGTCTTTAAATTTTGGATTTTTCCCTTCTTTTTATTTAATGAAATTTTGAAATTCTTCTAATAAATCGCTATAATAGTCTTAAAATGTCAAAATGTTGCTTGTCGCCAATTTAGATTTTCTGATCAGTCCTTAAATCAGAAAGGCACAACTAGGAACCAATGCAATAGGAACCTAAATAAGAAATTTGGGAAATGGCATTAACAAAATTCATTTTTAAAACAAAACAAAAGTTGTCTATCAACCACACAAAAAAAATTATAGCTTTAACAAGAATTTTTTTGACGATGGACCACAGAAGTAGCCTACCATTATCAGAGTAGCAAGAGGCCCAATGAGCCTGTATCACTCACCAGGTATTAATTTCATATTTTTAACCTAAAATGATCACATTCTAAAGAATTCAAAATTTCAAAAAAAAAAAAAAAAATAATTCCCTGGTAACATAATTATATTAAGGTATGTCAAAGTATTTTTTACTGAAATATATTACTCCGCTCCTTTCAAGGAACTTTCAGTCAAAGTTCACACTTCTAGGCCTTTTGGTTAATCAGAAGAAGTTGTTAAAAGGTTTTAACAGATTTAACCCCTGTGACCTCAATGTGGGTCATCAAGGTCATTTCTTTGTGCAAACTTTTTCAGCTTTCATCCAAACCTTTCAGCCAAATATCATGCTTTTAGGCCTTTTGGTTATTTAGAAGTTGTTTTAATGGAAAAGTTGACAACGGACGGACCAACGACAGTCGCTGCACTACGGCATAATATAAGCTCACTAGTCCCTTCAGGCCAGGTGAGCTAAAAAACTAAAAATAAAAAAAATAATTATTTGTGACATTCAAGCAAAAATTGTAAACAACATGTAATTAAAATCTGCAATGCATGAACACAAAAATACTGAATTGGTTAATGTTGAACAAATATTGCATTAAGTTGGTTAAGAATATATAATATTAATACATTCTTGTTGTTCTACACAATGAATATTTACCTGTAAACATTTAACCCACTACAGTTAAAAAATAACTATTAAAGCTTATAGTGAGAACACTGTTGAGTGATAATGATATCAATCATAAGGTTTTTTTCTGGTCTGCACAAAACATATATACATGTATGAAAGACATATTTTACATGTACCCTAGGCCTGTAAACACATTTGAGCAAAGAATTAATAAGTAACTGCAGATTTAAGGAACCATCAAATTATCAGGGCAATCTACCCCTGATAAAAACAGGAACATGAAAATAAAATAATAAAATTGATCACAACTCAAAAACAGAGATGAACAACACATTACAAAATAATCTGCTCCTTTATGTAGATACAGAAAAATCAAAGATCATTTATACATATAATAGCATTACATAATTACATAAAAAATACAGAAATATAAAAGGAAATCAGCAGTATTTTGAAAATAAGCCCCTGGATAGTGTAAAATATATATTTTTAATTAATAATGAAATTGTGAAATGATATATTTTATTTACATGTATCTACAATGTAGCATAGCTTGATGACAAAACTTCAAAAAACTTATTTTGGCACAATAATGAATGGTTAGAATTATGGAATTTGGAACATGTGCGTATATTGGAATGTAATGTCAGCACTACATACAGTGCTAATGTACAGTTTTAAATATGTAATGTTAGATAAAAATTCACATATCTTGTACCTGACTTTATACAATAATGATACGTACAGTGTATATAATAAATAATGTACAACCATTTAAGGTGTCTCGGTTAGCTTCTCCTTTATTTTACAAATAACATTTTTCTGATCATTTTGAGATGTCCGGTACATTTCAGTTATTGCTGTAAAAACATTCATTGCAAATATCAAAGAAATGATCTCAAAATGTTGAAACAAGTAAGGGAGATAACTAGTATTGAAACAAGTAAGGGAGGTAACTAGTATGCCCTTAAGTACTGGAGGTCCACAGTTTAACCCAAGTATATCCCCTTTGATGTTGTATGCACAATATTTTTTTTCTTGTGTAGGATTGTGTAGGATTGAACAATTTAGTGCTATGTCAATTTGTCCAATTATAATCCAGTCCTACCTTGCTTTTGTTCACCCTGAATTGACAATTGAGTTTTTCCATATCAAAGACTGGGTCAGTCAAATTTAAATATATAGGGGTAATTAGTATAGAACCCCTCCCCTTATAAGCACCGCTCCCATATAAGCACCCCTCCCCCTTTAAGAGCCCCTCATCATATACGAGCACCTCACCTTTAAAGGACTCACGCAACTAAATCAGCCTATCACGAAGTGTTTCATACGTTTGTAGTCCCTACCGAAAATGTGTTCCGGCTAAGTACAGTGACTCTGAATAAACTAAACAGGTAATTGTTGACGCATTCTGCATTGAATGAAATCTGTAGATATTTAACTTTACAAAAATATATACTTTTGGTAGATTTTGATATGTGATGGCGGATTGATATGGGGTCAAAAGTCAGAGGGTGTTCTTCTCCCATTTCACTGGTTTGACATGTAAATTTCCGGTTGTCCGAAGCAGATGCCTGTAGCGAGCTAATATGCCAGTAAACTCCTCATAAAATGCCCCTTGAAGCTTTTGTCATGTATGTATCCATGAATTTAGGTAGTTTTCACAAGTGTTGAACTTCAAATATTAAAGTTATTAGCTCGAAAGCTTAGTAATAACATATGGTTCATACACTGCAAGTCACTTCATACATACCTTTGTGAGCTGTTGTCATGTATCAAAAGTTGTCATTCAGGGTATCGTTTCACTAAGCTTCGTAACTTACGAACGTTCGTAAATATTTACGAAAAAGTTACGCAAAACTTACGAATTCCTTAAGTCCGTTTTACAAAGGTCTTCGTAACGTTTTCGTAACTTACGAACGAAAGTAGCAATCCTCGTTCCCATTTGTGTGCGTTTCCGGTGAAAATATAAACTTACATAGTGCTCTCTAACGTGGAAGTAAAAGATGACAGCACTGTTTACAATGGATACCAAGAGACCCAGGCGACCATTTGCTTCTGCGGTGGAGACTGAAATTTTTTCAATAAATTCAATTCTTTTGTAAACCATATAATCAATTCCAGAAATGTTTTGTTTTTTTTTTTACAAAAAGATACGCGTTCGTCTTTTCATTATTCCGTGAGACCATTATATGAAACAATTTTGGGCACACGTTTCCCCAAATAGAACGGGTTACGTAGGCTCTTAATTAAACCAACATTATTCTTAGAAAGGGACTCCGGTAATTTGGGATTTATTTTTTAGGCGGGGGGATGAAAGAAAAAAAATGCATAGTTGAACTTTTTTTGAGTCAAAGAAGGTTCTGATTGAATTACTTTTCCTTATCTAGTACATGTTTTGATAAATTGGACTTTTGAATACGATATCTAAATCAGCTTAGATTTGTTTTGGTAGTTATTCTTTAATTTGTCCATGTAGCGATAATCAGCTACCGATAAAGCTAATGTAGATATAGTGAGTTTATTTGAAAGTTGTATACATAAAAAGTATTTCATAACATTGTGTCACAGTTTTCTTGGTCGTTTTTGAGTGCAGCGATGACCCTTATTGTAATCACAGGGACCTGAGAATTTGTCACAGCTAGTTTTGACCTAGCTGATTGATGGCCAGACAAATTGAAATGTTCAGAACAAGATTATTTTTATACAGTACTTGTACAGTGCGTTTATATGTACAATGTTTGAGGTAAATACCAAGTACTAGTGAACTGTATGTGCTGTTTTTGAAGGAGGTAAGTCAACTAGATCGCCAATTTTGTATAACTAATGTAGGCTTTGTTTCATACTGAAAACTGTGTAAACTTAACACATGCGGCTTAACCTTTGTTCCTTCTGGAAATGTACATCTAACATCGCGCACTGCTGCTTGGGTCAAGTCCATATGTAGGGGTCTGATTTCTTATTACATCTAGTTTTGGATCTAAACTATAGGGTTACTCCCCTAGACATGTTTGATGGACTATATAGAGTAAGTTTACAATTTTGAAGGGTTCAGCTCAATCCTATAAAAAGGGTAAAATCATTCTTAATACCTTAGTTTAGGTCCAAAGCTAGCCGTAATAATTTTTTGGGCGCCAGTGGTCCATTCCTATCAATGATTATCAGGTACATCAACCTTGAAATTTACACAACTGTACAGAACTATGCTGGAATTATTCTATCTTGAACGTCTTTCCCTACCTACGGGAATGGAAGATGGTACTTTCCGAAAACAAAATATTCGTCCCGTAAACGTAAATGTGCCCAGCCCCTCACTTCAACCCCTCTTCCGACGCCGAAGTGAATATAGAAGAATGATTAACGGGGAGGTAAGGATGCAACAATATATACATATGTAGGTGTTGGATTAAATTGATCATGAATATGAGAAAAATTCAATTAAACTTCAAATTAATACTGTTCTATTCTATTCTGCAAGCCCGACAAATACAATATGGCTCTAGTCGACAATCTTGAGCAAACGAACCAGCTTATCTTACATATCGCATACAGTTGTGTTTTTCTTTAAACAGATTTAAATCAATTACCCTTACCTTTAATGTTATTAAAGCTTGAAAAAAATGAGGAATTTTTCCTGAAAAATAAACCCGGATCCCGGTTTTACTATTATAAAGCATCCAAAACAAAAATGACTGTCATGACCTGCCGACTTTTGCAAAGATGAGCTTTATTTCTGTACCCCACATGCTTAGGTTAGAACTTCCCCTCTTCATTGTCAACAAGATTTTCCCTCACTGAGATTGTTAGCCACATTTAGGAAATAAAACCCAATCGAAGCGTGAGTAGACGATACGACGCTATTTTCTATCGTAACTTACGACAGGGTGAAGATGGCGTAAAGTTACGCAAGGTTTTTGCGTAACTTACGAACGTTCGTAAGTTACGAAGTTTTTGTGAAACGCTTAGTAATTTGTAAATCTGACTTACGCAAAAGTTACGAACGTTCGTAAGTTACGAAGCTTAGTGAAACGATACCCTGACCTTCATTTAGACGTTTGACCTACATCAAAGAAAAATGTTTATCGGGGTGATAAGTCATATATCAAATGTTATAGCGGAGTTTAAACTGACTCAACACAGGTTAGATGAACTTCCTTGAATGGTTAACATGTTAAACTGATATACCCGATTGGATGTTGTTAGACTACCGGATGACGAGCGGCCAGGTAATGGTACAGAGCACGGCACTTAACCCATCCAGTGTTGCTGATGGGGCTACCTCTTCTGGAAATTAACTCCATTCCCTGGTGGATGTGGAGAAAAGGAAAAATCGGCAAACTTCCTTGTTCCCTCTCCTCTGTGATAGTCTTAGATGTCTCTTTTTCTGCTGTCACTTGCCTGGTAATGTGAAGTTATAGGTCAATATAAGCTAGTTAGTACATGGTCTTATGGCATGATTCCCGTTCTAGTTAGTCTGTCATGACTGTAACCTACCCCGCAGTCTGAAACACCACCTGAGCTGATATTCAGGCCAGTATTTTAAATAAAACTAATTTTTAGAAATGGCTGTAGTAGGTCATGCATGCAATATTATTGTATCATATCATCGAAAATTGTTTTTTAAATGCCAATAATTTTATCAAACTATTTGTTTATTGGATTGTAGTTTTAAAATCTCCGAACAATTATTTTACTTGTTACTGTGTTATCATTGCAATTGCTGGTGTTGCTAGATTTTGTACTTGTTATAAATCTTGAAGTGCTTTTACATGAATAATGTCTATATATCAAAACAGAATTGGAGCAGTGTTTGTACCAAAGTAAGTGATTATATCAAAGTGCCAATTATCCTACAGAAAATCCCTATGTTGTCGATACTCAATAATTGTCTTACGTATATTTATTTTATAAAAAACATACAAGTATGTATGTTTGTTACACATATTGGTATACAGTAAAACCTCGATGTGATGCCCTTGAAACTGTTTACCACTTCCCCTACCCCCAACTTCTTTCAAGGTCTCAATTGCAACTTTACTTCATAATTTCTTGAAGAAAGGTTTTCCTAAATTCATCGCCAAATTCATTAATAAAGTCAAATCAATCTTCTTTTGACAAATCGTATCAGTATAATAAGGGTTCCGCTATACATTCAACATGGCGCCACTACTTAATCCTAATGGATCAGACAAAAGTCAATATACATGTAACATACAAAATGTCAATTTATTGTTTAACATTTCTGAAAAAAAGTTTTTATTTTCACTTGTTATCACTTGCTAGTGCAGAATCTGTTTTCTTTTAAGAAGAACTTTTAATGTTGATGAAATAGTAAATTCTGTCCAGCTGTTTTCATTGTGGTGTAAGCGTGATTTACCTGAGCTCAATAGAACCGACTATATATACATTATGTCCCAGTTTTATCCCGATGATATCTTAACATCTTCCTTGTTTGATTTGTTGTACCTGCATGTTATACGTTTTAATATATAATCATATCCCGGTATGTTTTATCCAATAAACTGTCTCTCTGTACACTTGTGTTATTTGTTTGTATCCGTAGGATAGTTGTTTGAGACATGCTTAGGAGGGTAACAGGTCGTTTCGCCCTAAATCGTGTTCGCGCTAAGAGTCGTTTCGCCCAAAGTTCTGTTCGCCCTAGGTTGTTTCGCCCTAATTTTTCCCAATCGGGTGATATTTTTATCGAATAATTTACATGTTTTAAGACATACCTCTATAATATATCTCTTGAATAACGATTTTAAGCTAAAAAATAGGTCTATGTACCGGAAGAGGCGTGAACAAATCTGTTTATTTATATCACTGAGTCAACGATGGATATAGTTTAAAGTCTGTAAAGAACGGTTTTTAAGCAAAACATATTAAATAGTCATGCTGAGCAGCTTGTAACACGATTAAATATAAACAGGTTAACATGAAAAATGACATAAGGTAGGTTATTATTATGAAAACACCAGGGCAAAACAACCTGGGGCGAACTGGATTTAGTGCGAAACGACCCGGATTCTTTAGGAGTATCATCCTCCAACTGAGGGAAAATCCATGTCATTTGTTTACAGTGATTATCGACATTGGAGCTGTGCATTAATAGCACCAGGACTGAATTATTAGTTAGGGCTATATTTTAACCTAAAATATCAGGCAGTTAGTGTAATGTTACACTTTTGGGATTCGGTGCATACATCAATTTTCGATAAAAGAAAAATCAGAAAGATTTATTAAAGACGTGGAGAGAAATGATACAATTACGAGAGACACATCACCAAACAGACCTGTTCACAATAGACAAAAAAAAGTAATGTACTGCATTTTCACATTTATTTCCAAATACTCCAGATCAGTAATAAAATAACGTGTTACATGTTATGATTAAAATACTACGTGGATTACACAAACTTGTATGCAAAATGTTCAATTTATTATTACCAACATAAAAATAGTTGGTTAAAAAAATAAACTTGTGAATTAATGATGTAAAGCAGTTTATTGGTGGCTTTTCGCAGATATTTGTTGATTAATCGTTCCACAGTTTTATAGAAGAACCCAGATGGATATGATATGAAATACTAGACAGTTGGACACTGGGAACAGTATAGTTTCCGCTATTCCTGGAGTTGAATCTGTTGCGTCAACTGATTGGAGTTCGATGGTTCAGAGTTAAGCCTCCTATCAACGGATGAGGTCATTTAAGGGGAAGAAAGTAGCTAAGCTAACTTTCCTCTTTGTTGCCCAGCCCTTCGGCCCCCAGAGATGTCGTATTGTTATGAATAAATGTTTTATTAATTGATTCAATCTATAATTATGATAACATGTTAAAACTAATTAAAATGAATTAATGATGTAATGCAGTTTATTGGTGGCTTCTCGCAGATATTTTTTTATTAATCGTTCCACAGTTTTATAGACAGTTGGACATTGGGAACAGTATAGGTTTCGCTATTCCTGGAGTTGCGTCAACTGATTGGAGTTTGATGGTTCAGAGTTCAGCCTCCTAACAGTGGATGAGGTAGCTAACTTTCCTTTTTGTTGCCCAGCCCTTCGGCCCCCAAAGTTGTCTGGTATTGTTATGAATAAATGTTTTATTAATTGATTCATTCTATAATTATGATCATATGTTAAAACTATTATGCAGTGTTTGATACGATCATTACTTCACAATTTTAAAGCCTAAAGGGTATCAACAATCTCAATGAAATCATAGTAACCATACTCTGGCAGAAAGTAATCATTTTTAATCATATGTAGAAATAATATTCTTCTATAATCTTAACGTTTATACTGTAAACATACATGTACATACATGTATTTCAATGGTAATTTTATTTTTATTTTAGGGATTTTTCACACCGTATGCATTTATTTTCTGTAAATTGCTTTCTTGAACAACAAGTATTGGCAGTGTAGGGTTATGCGCCAAAATTTGATTCCGCCAAAATACATATTTAACAGTAACTACAACACATCATAGACCAACTCAAGTGTCCCATAATTAGTTCTTTGCTTTGATGTAATTATGATTCAATTACAAGTTTAGTAGCAAGAGAAAAGGGTTTTTTTTTTTTGCGAAATAGTATTAATCAGCTGTCTTTATTATAAATATAACATATTTTTATTTTCAATATGCTATGCCATTGAATGCTAAATATAAAATTTCTAAAATATTATGAAATTACCCAAGTGAATATTTTGTCTATTAAACTACAGTGGGCCTACATAAGAAATCTAAACCTTGTAGACAAAACATCTATGATATTTCTTTTTTCATCTGGTCTTTAAATTTTGGATTTTTCCCTTCTTTTTATTTAATGAAATTTTGAAATTCTTCTAATAAATCGCTATAATAGTCTTAAAATGTCAAAATGTTGCTTGTCGCCAATTTAGATTTTCTGATCAGTCCTTAAATCAGAAAGGCACAACTAGGAACCAATGCAATAGGAACCTAAATAAGAAATTTGGGAAATGGCATTAACAAAATTCATTTTTAAAACAAAACAAAAGTTGTCTATCAACCACACAAAAAAAATTATAGCTTTAACAAGAATTTTTTTGACGATGGACCACAGAAGTAGCCTACCATTATCAGAGTAGCAAGAGGCCCAATGAGCCTGTATCACTCACCAGGTATTAATTTCATATTTTTAACCTAAAATGATCACATTCTAAAGAATTCAAAATTTCAAAAAAAAAAAAAAAAATAATTCCCTGGTAACATAATTATATTAAGGTATGTCAAAGTATTTTTTACTGAAATATATTACTCCGCTCCTTTCAAGGAACTTTCAGTCAAAGTTCACACTTCTAGGCCTTTTGGTTAATCAGAAGAAGTTGTTAAAAGGTTTTAACAGATTTAACCCCTGTGACCTCAATGTGGGTCATCAAGGTCATTTCTTTGTGCAAACTTTTTCAGCTTTCATCCAAACCTTTCAGCCAAATATCATGCTTTTAGGCCTTTTGGTTATTTAGAAGTTGTTTTAATGGAAAAGTTGACAACGGACGGACCAACGACAGTCGCTGCACTACGGCATAATATAAGCTCACTAGTCCCTTCAGGCCAGGTGAGCTAAAAAACTAAAAATAAAAAAAATAATTATTTGTGACATTCAAGCAAAAATTGTAAACAACATGTAATTAAAATCTGCAATGCATGAACACAAAAATACTGAATTGGTTAATGTTGAACAAATATTGCATTAAGTTGGTTAAGAATATATAATATTAATACATTCTTGTTGTTCTACACAATGAATATTTACCTGTAAACATTTAACCCACTACAGTTAAAAAATAACTATTAAAGCTTATAGTGAGAACACTGTTGAGTGATAATGATATCAATCATAAGGTTTTTTTCTGGTCTGCACAAAACATATATACATGTATGAAAGACATATTTTACATGTACCCTAGGCCTGTTAACACATTTGAGCAAAGAATTAATAAGTAACTGCAGATTTAAGGAATCCGTCAAATTATCAGGGCAATCTACCCCTAATAAAAACAGGAACATGAAAATAAAATAATAAAATTGATCACAACTCAAAAACAGAGATGAACAACACAATACAAAATAATCTGCTCCTTTATGTAGATACAGAAAAAACAAAGATCATTTATACATATAATAGCATTACATAATTACATAAAAAATACAGAAATATAAAAGGAAATCAGCAGTATTTTGAAAATAAGCCCCTGGATAGTGTAAAATATATATTTTTAATTAATAATGAAATTGTGAAATGATATATTTTATTTACATGTATCTACAATGTAGCATAGCTTGATGAGAAAACTTCCAAAAACTTATTTTAGCAAAATAATGAATGGTTAGAATCGAGGAATTCGGAACATGTGCGTATATTGGAATGTAATATCGGCACTAGATACAGTGCTAATGTACAGTTTTAAATATGTAACGTTAGATAAAAATTCACGTGTCTTGTACCTGACTTTATACAATAATGATATATAATAAATAATGTACGACCATTTAAAGGCCCAATATACGTAACTTCAGGGAAATTTTCGTGATTCTGAAAAAAAATCCGGTTGATAACCATGCAAAAACAAGTCTAAAACGAAGTAAACCTGAGCGGTAACTAACAAGAAACTCAGGACAAAAAATCTGAAGAATTGAAAATAGTTCAGGTGGGGCCCACTTCAATAACAAACCGAAGGTAAGAGACGGTTCGAAATGGACATGTGTTTACAAATAGGGTGTTTCAACTGCTGCTGTATCGGTAACCGTGAAAGAATTCATATTGAATATTGCTGATATCAGTTAATCTTAGCTAAATCTATAAATATAATTAGTTACTAGGCATGATTTTCGCTTCAAGTTTTGCTGAAAGTTACGTATATTCGGCCTTTAAGGTGTCTCAGTTAGCTTTCTCCTTTATTTTACAAATAACTCTATTCTGATCATTTTGAGATGTCCGGTACATATAGTTATTTTATCTGGTTCATTTCAGTTATTGGTGTTAAAGAAATCATTGCAAATATCAAACAAATGATCTCAAAATGTTGAAACAGGTAAGGGATATAACTAGTATTGAATCAAGTAAGGGAGGTAACTAGTATGCCCTCAAGTACTGGAGGTCCACAGTTTAACCCAAGTATATCCCCTTGGATGTTGTATGCACAATATTTTTTTTCTTCAATAATTTGATTTTGTTTTTGTGTACGATTGACCAATTAAGTGCTATGTCAATTTGTCCAATTATAATCCAGTCCTACCTTGCTTTGTTCACCCTAAATTGACAATTGAATTTTTCCATATCAAAGACTGGGCCAGTCAAATTTAAATATATAATATGGGTAATTAGTATAGAACCCCCTTTAAGCACCCCTCCCATATAAGCACTGCTCCCATATAAGCACCCCTCCTCCTATAAGAGCCCCTCATCATATACGAGCCCCTCACCTTATAAACACCCCTCACGCTATAAGCGCTCTTCCACTTAGGCGCCCTCGCTCCCCATTATGCCGGTTTTAATGGATGTATTTGTGTAGTGGCATAAAACATGTTACTAACTAACGCAAGAGCCCCCGAGTCCCCCTATAATAGCCCCTCCCCTACAATGGTCCCTCCCCCTATAAGAGCCCTTCCCCCTACAATGGTCCCTCCCCCTTTAAGAGCCCTTCCCCCTACAATGGTCCCTCCCCCTATAAGAGCCCCTCCCCTATAAGCGCTCCTACCCCTATAAGAGCCCCTCCCCCTATAAGAGCCCTTCCCCCTACAATGGTCCCTCCCCCTATAAGAGCCCTTCCCCTACAATGGTCCCTCCCCCTATAAGAACCCTTCCCCCTATAAGAGCCCTTCCCCCTACAATGGTCCCTCCCCCTATAAGAGCCCTTCCCCTACAATGGTCCCTCCCCCTATAAGAGCCCCTCCCCCTATAAGCGCTCCTTCCCCTATAAGTGCCCCTCCCCCTACAAGGGCCCCCTCCTCCTTTCTGCAGAGGTATTGAAATTATATAAGCACCTCTACTATATGTGTCACAACTAAATAATTCTTCATTACAGTTATTAAACCTCTGGTCAGTTCAAACGAAATTAAATAAATGTTGTCAATCCATTCAAACTGACCAGGAGGTTTACTGTACTTGTAACATTTTGATTTTTGTAGCAGAGGTTTTAGTTTATATAAGTAAATATTTAATTAATTTTTTTTTGGTGTCAAATCACTGGTATTTAAAGCGTTGAATTAATATGACTAGTAATATGGATGCTATCTGCTTACAATACATCATACTTATTGACTTTATAAAAATTATATTTGGCTCCAGAACTTATATGATTTAATAGGTTTTGTTAAGAGCCCCCTTTGAAACTTGAATTTTTAAGGTTCCCTGGGTGTTTCAATGAGTTTAAACACCCCCTGTTTGGTAGTTTAAAACCCCCTATTTTGGTAGTTTGAGCACCCCTGTTTTGGTAAATAATATGTACAGGTAAATGAGTTTAAATTCCACCTGCTTTGGTTAATCTTGGGTAGAAATTATGCTGGTCCCCTAAACTAATTTCATTATTCCTGTGTGAGTGGTGCGTAGGCTATGTCACGTTTGTTACGAGGCTTGTCAAAGAATTTTCTGCCGTAGAGAAAGGACACACATATGATAGCCACAAGTGTGCAAGGCCAGAAGATCAAGTTGAAAATGGTGCCAGGGTAAGTGGCACTAAAGTAGGCCACATAATTGTGCATGTCTATTTCCCAGAAGTCACTGAGCAGACCTTCCTTGCCACTGCCATCCAAACCTGTGCCACCAAAGACGAGGATTGTGTTTCCAGCAACAACGGCCATCGTATCAAACCTAGAACCAGGCTGGGAACCTGTGTAGTAAGTGTTCTTGTCGCCATTGTAAATACCAGCCGAGTTTCCGTTCTCAAATCCAGCCTTGAAAGCCCACTCATTCTTCAACACATCAAAATGCCATAAATCTGCAAGACGTTTTGGTGGTTTTACGGATGAAACAGAATCGGGTTGGACATCAGCGCCTTCACCGCCAAACAACCACAGATTCCCACTGGTATCTACCACCCCTGCACCGCCTCGTCGACAGCCAGGCGCATTATCCCTCGTGTGTTGTCCCACAAAAGCAAACTTGCCAGTCTGACCAGTTTTTCTGCTACCATGTACAAACCTCCAGTTGCCATTTGTGATGTCAAACATGTACAAATCAGAGCCAAATGCTGTATTTTGATGAATCTTTCTGTTGTAAATTGGTGCTCTATTCCCACCAAACATGTAAAGAGCTGTGCCTCTGACCCAGGTCGTGGCACCGTTTCTTGGTTCCGGCCACAGAGTCAGACGATGGCTGTAGACCTGGTTCCTCATCAGTACAGAATTTTCAATCTCTCTCCACGTCAAGGTCCTGAAGTCAAACTCCCACATGTCCTGCAGAATCTGTTCTTTCTTACCGATTCCTCCAAAGATGATCAGTTTATCACGCAAACACCAAACAGCCATGTCAGCACGAGCTGGTGGCGAAAGTACGTCAGTGTCATTCTCTTTCTTAATTGAATGCATTTTTTCAAAACTACTCCAATTTTTTACTCTGAAGTCATAGATCCATGTATCAGATAGGACATCCTCCTCTCCATAGCCTCCATACACCACAAACATGGCCCCTGGTATACCACAACCAGCCCCTAACATCCTTGGAGTCGGCACCTGATCAGCCTCCCGTTTAACTCCCTTGCCACTATTTCCTTGATGCAGGATATTTTCAGATGGAGCTCCGCCATTTATAGACCATAGATCATTAGTCAGGCGCTGTTTGTTTAACTTCTGATCGTAAACAAGACCTCCAAATAAGTAGAAACTATTGTAGGTGTTGTAATCCTTGAACACCATGCCCCCGGAACGTGCGCCAAGTCCCAGGTCTGCAGCCACTGCATTCAAGTTAGAACTACCAGCCTGCCATTTCCACCTCACATCTAAAATATAAAAAAGAATATGTATTAATGATGAAAATCAAGTCTGCATACAAATTAATGCATCCCACTGTCAAAATCATGAATAACTTAAAAAGCATTTTAACTTGTTCCATTCATCAGGTAACAGAATACCTAGTACAGTGGACGCCACTTAATATCACTCCTGTTAATATCACATTCCTCTTTAATGTCCTGTTTTTCCCAAACACCATTTTCTCTGTTTATAATCTATGTAATTTTGTTTGGTTAATATCATGTATTTTGAGATGAATTCCTCTTATATCATGTTTTTTTTAACAAATCACATAAAATATCCAGAAAATGATGTCATTTCCATTGATTTCAGATACATCTTGTTCAAAATGTTATCTATGTATTGAAACACCTTCATTATGTACATTGAATAGCTTACTTTTAGTTATGGAGTTTGGAAATGCACTAGATTTAGTGAAAAAAACATGTTTCTCTTAATGTCACATTCCTGTTAATATCATGTTTTGTCTGACAAATGCAACATGATATAAAGAGGAGTGCACTGTATACATGTATTTATCATAATAGCATTTTTTCTGATACTATCAACCGGTTTCACCCTCCCCCAGCTTCATGACCTGATTTTCTCTACTGTTTGTACAAGTTGTACATGTATCTGAATTCAATGGAAATGACATCATTTTCTGTGATTGGTTTAAAAAAAACATGATATTAAGAGGAATTCACCTCAAATCCATGATATTAACCAAATTAAATTATGTAAAGGGGAAAACAGTGATTGGGATAAACATGATATAATGAGGAATGTGATATTAAATGGAATCCATAAACAAATCAAAACATTGAAAAATCTGTTAGAAGTACAGAAACAAAAGGTACCTTAACAAATGCAAGAAGTGCCAAACTACTTTTATTTGAATTACCGAAAAAACGGGTATCGTAAAGACTGAACCCCTGCCGTTATAGTTTCGCCTGTCGAAACATCCAGATTATATAAATTTTTTTTAATAGACAACAGTCTGTGACATTAACATTTTCCAGCACTAGTCCGGACAAGCAAAATGCAGTGTATATTATTATAACAAATATATTGAAATTCAAATAAATTTCAAGGAACTTCCACTGGACCAAACCAAAATTTACTACCGTAGTCATGGGCATAGGTCTAGTGGCTAACGTCGCAGACTGAGTCAGAGACAGCACTTGTACGGTACCATAAATGTGGGTTAACGATTGGATGATATTTATTATTGAAATAAGAAAATGAACATGGCTTATTACAGGGACTTAACCAAGACTAGATCAATTAAACCAGTGATGTGCCTCCTTATCTGGAACAAATGAATCTAGGCTACTGTACATGTACATTTTTCCTAGAACTATTCCAGACTAGAATAAACTCTCTTGAAGGCTTTTAAATCATGTCTTTAAGATTTCACCAATTAATTAATCTCCATTTCCCCTTGTATATTAGCACACACAAATATATCGACAAAGGAAGTCGATTAACAGGTAGATGTAGATGTACAATATACTGTGGGCTAGTCTGAAGGATTCTGACTCTCTTATCCACTAAATATTTGGACGGCTGGTGGGAGCGAGAGTCAGAATTCCACTCTAGTTATAAACTGGAAATTTTACCAACCTGTCCACAGGTTGCTGTTTAATTAGAATTAAGCTATGTTTGATATTATGCAACGTTTTTGATCACATGCAAATTAGGTATCATTGGAAAGAAAAGATATTTTTCAAACAACCTACACATTTAATCAAGTCACAGGAGGTCTCTTACTAACCATCGCCATCCATTTTTAAAAAATAACCAGTTTCCTGACATCTGTTTGAAAATGGTCGCCACCTAATGTCACGTGATCAAAAATATATAGTTTAGAAAGAAATTCTCAAGGGATTTCGCAACACGCTGCCATTTTCAAACAGATGTCAGGAAGCTGGTTACTTTTTAGAAATGGGTGGCAACAGTCAGTTTAAGACCTGTCACTTGATCATGGTGAAAAGTGTAGGTTAGTAGAAAAATATATATATGTTCTTTCAATTGATTAAGAATCTAATGATACATAATTTGTATATGATCGAATACTTTACAAATTATAAAACACAACTTAAAAAGCGACTTGTGGATAGGACGATAAAATTTCCATTTTATAACTAGAGTGGAATTCTGACTCTCGCTCCCCAGTCGTCCAAAGATTTAGTGGGTAAGAGAGTTAAAACTCTTCGGACTAACTGTGGGCCACAGGGATATGTAAGATGAATGATGATTATGAATATAGACTCGGGATCTATAAGATATATACACCCCGACTTTAATAATTCATAATCATCATTCGTCTTATAAACCCCTGTGGCTACTAGGTCTACGAGTTTACAACCATGGCCCACAGGGACTTGTATAGACTTATATGGTATACATTGTAGGTACATTTTGTATATATGTATTTATCCATAATTTTATCATATAAATATAAGTATATATACCTGTCCCTGTGCAGTGAACCACATAGTCTAAAGGGTTCTGACTCTCTGACCCGCTAAATATTTTGACAACAGGCGGGATGCGATAGTCAGAATTCCTCCTTAGTAAAAATTGGAAATTTTACAGACCTGTGCACTGGTCACTGTTTAAGCTGTGTTTTATGATATGAAACATTTTCGATCACATATAAATTAAGTTTCGATGGAAAGAACAGATACCTACACATTTAATCAAGTCACAGGAGGTCGTAAACTAACTGTTTCCACCCATTTCTAAAAAAATAACCAGTTTCCTGACATCTGTTTGAAAATGGCCGCGCGTCGCGAGATCCCCAGAGAATTACGCTCGACCTATCTAATTTTGATCACGTGATGTTAGGCGGCCATTTTCAAACAGATGTCGGGAAACTGGTTATTTTTTAGAAATGGATGACGACAGTTGGTTTACGACCTCCTGTGACTTGATTAAATGTGTAGGTTAGTGGGAAAATATCTGTTCTTTCCATTGATACTTAATTTACATGTGATCGAAAATGTTTCATATTATAAAACACGGGTTAAAAGGCGACCCGTGCACGGGTCGGTAAAATTTCCACTTTTTTACTAAGGAGGAATTCTGACTCTCGCCCTCCGCCTGTCGTCAAAATATTTAGCGGGTCAGAGAGTCAGAACCCTTCGGACTATGAACCACAGGGACATGTATAGACTTATATGATAAAATTTCGGAAAATACCTATATATATATTCAATATATATAGATATTTATCGGTAATTTGATTTTTTAAGTCTATAGACATGTCCCTGTGAGTCTCACATATACGTCCCTGCTGTGAGTGAACCACAGTTCCTTGGACAAAAAAATGGTCGATAACTTGGCGGGTTTTAAGTTTTTATCATTTACCCTTGCTTTCAGAGAATGGTAGAAGGAGGAACGATCCAAACAGCAGGAAAACTCCTAAATCGCGACCCATATTCTTTTTTCTCTTGTTTATCAATGTTTGTTGACACTGTGACTGGACTGTTGCGTTGTTTGGTCTTGTTTGATGACATCGACCGGCCCTAACTTCAAAGCGCACAGCTGACAACGACGATGGGGTTTCATATAATATTCGAAACGGTATTAATCCGGAACTTAAATAGACGCGTTCATTTTTTTACCCACTTATGTTCATTTTACTCATTTATTCCCTAAAAGATTACTCTGAACCAGGGACGTATATGAGAGAGAAATATTCAGAATTATAAGATTGCACATATCTTTTTTGTACTATTTCTCCGGAACTTTTTATTTAGTTTTTATTTAGAAAGGCCTATTTGTGGGCGGGCTGTATTTGAACAACATGCATGAGGCTATTTTGATTAAGACAACAAATCATCAATTAGGCCTATAATTTCGAACTAATTAAATAAAATAGTTAAAAAAAAAAAAGTGGGAGAAAGATTCTAAGCTAAATTCGTTTACAAGCCAAATGATTCTGTATCGAAATAATGTCCCCGAGTGTATGATTAACATTATTTTAATTAATTATATAAGTTTTATATGGGGTCTCACGCGCTCGAGTTCCATCGAAAGTGGTATATATATATAGGCCTACGCATTATTCCGAACCTCTCTTGTAACAAATTAAAGCGTAACCATAATGGAGCAGACGACAGTTGTGGCGCGAAACATGGTACTGTACATGTCCTGGTGTCATTGTTCTATTTCAGCGATATGATAAAATATTATCGTTCGTGATATATGGAAACATGATTCGTTCTATTTCAATTAGTCGTCGATCATGTTCGACTCGGACTGCACTAAGCACAAAGGATTTCCGAATTTCGAGATATTATCCTATTATGGATAAGTGCCGAGACTAGTACTTTTGATGTAAATTTATGCTGTATTTTGCATTGCTAGATATATTTTGTATATTTAATCTTAGTGATAAACACATACAGTCGAACGACGGTTCCCTTTTTAGCCTTAGTAATCTTTCACAAATATCAGTACACTGCCAAAAAATGCGCCATTATCAACTTATCAATATAACAGCAAATCCGATTGGATTATATTGATCACATGACGAGAAATACGACAGCGCTTCGTTTTTTTTCTTATTCGGAACCTCTTAAAAACGTTTTATAAGTCGTCAAAATCGAGTTCCGAATGATTGAAGAACACGGCAACAATGACGCCCACGTGTAACGCGATTAATGCCAGGGAAACTTTGTGCAATAAGATCGAGTGATAAATGGATATTTATACAATGGTATTCATTTGAAAATAATTTAAGCGGCGAACTACGCAAGTGCTTTTCCGAAAGAAAACTTTGTTAGATTCATGAAAAAAAAAATTGTCTATGGAAACATCATCGTCGGAAACCCACGATACACTTCTCTGGCGTTTGCATCCCGTGGACCAGAATCGGTGTATACATTCGTTTCCCCGAATAGAAGTTTATTCGGAGATTTTGACCAATCAGAATGGTCTTTTCTCGTGACACTCTGTTGGATCATTTTACCGTGACTGCGACCAGTATATTTCTGTAGGCATGACGCCGATGACGACGACGAGAGTTTCTTTCCATTTTAGCCCACGGGGTGCAAACGCCAGAGAAGTGTACCGTGGGTTTCCGACGATGTGGAAACACACATGTAGATATATAATCCATGCATATATTATATAGATTCATGGTGATTTATCATACAGTCTTACGTAAGCATTAATGCCTTTGTATAAATATCTAATGATTAAGCAAAGCAGAGACGTAAAAAGCTTAAACCCGATCTCCACAATTTACTTTACCATACTATCAAGCACTTTTCTACAGTATACAACACTGATAAGAACGCATTTTATCACAAAGTCTTTAATTACTACACAATGTACAACAAATCGATAAGGAATATCCACATAATACCTACATAAAGTGTCTTGTAAAAGTAGGCTATTAAGAACGGATGGGCATCACCGCCATCTTGAATTTTTCATGTATTGACACGAATTTCGGTAATGCGCTTATGTTAACATTTTCCCCTTACGTAGATTTGGTTAGGAATTACGCGAGGGCTATCTTTCATATTTTACAAGTGGAGCTCTAGATCTCTAGCAAGTCAAATTAACTTGATTAACGTGTTAAACACTCTCTCATATTTGGTTTCAATAAAGCACAAATTTTAATATAGATATATTAACATTATCACCTACGCTCTCTTCACCCATGGAATATGCCATCCTCCGTATCCTACGATCACCTACGCTCTCTTCACCCCTGGAATACCTACGATCACCTACGCTCTCTTCACCCCTGGAATATGTAATCCTCCGTATCCTACGATCACCTACGCTCTCTTCACCCCTGGAATACCTACGATCACTTACGCTCTCTTCACTCCTGGAATATGTCATCCTCCGTATCCTACGATCACCTACGCTCTCTTCACCCCTGGAATACCAAAGATCACCTACGCTCTCTTCACCCCTGGAATACCTACGATCACCTACGCTCTCTTCACCCCTGGAATATGTCATCCTCCGTATCCTACGATCACCTACGCTCTCTTCACCCCTGGAATACCAAAGATCACCTACGCTCTCTTCACCCCTGGAATACCTACGATCACCTACGCTCTCTTCACCCCTGGAATATGTCATCCTCCGTATCCTACGATCACCTACGCTCTCTTCACCCCTGGAATACCAAAGATCACCTACGCTCTCTTCACCCATGGAATATGCCATCCTCGGTATCCTATGATAAACTACGCTCTTTTCACATCTGGAATATGTCATCCCCGATATCCTACGATCAACTACTCTCTCTTCATACCTGGAATGTGTCATCCTCAATGTCATACGATCAACTAAGCTTTCTTCACCTCTGGAATATGTCGTCTTCGATATCCTACGATCACCTACGCTCTCTACACCCCTGGAATAAGTCATGCTCGATGTCCTACGATCAGCTACGCTCTCTACACTCCTATAATATGTCATCCTCGATATCATACGACCACCTACGCTCTCTTCACCCCTGGAATATGTCATCATCCGTAACCTAAGATCACCCACGCCCTCTTCGTCCCTGGAATATGTCATCCTCGATTATCCTACAATCACCTACGCTCTCTTCGTCCCTGGAAAATGTCATCCTCGATTATCCTACGATCAACTACGCTCTCCAGTGGCATAGCTAGGGCCTGGGGTGCTTTGACATGTACGCAAATGTGGTACCGAAGACAATAGGAGGGGATGGGTACGGGAGGGGGGATACATCCTCCTCCCGGAAAGGGGGACTAGGGTTTCCCCTGAGAAAAAAAAACAGATTTTCTAAAGGTCTTTGGAGCATTTTAACATGTTCTAATGCAAGTTTTCAGGTATAATGAATTCAAGAATACACACGCTCATTTTCTTGTACATTAGTCTCATTCTTTTTTACAAATGTGTTTTACATGTTATTTTATGAAAATTATGTGTACGCACCTGCGTACTCGCATTAAAGGCCCAATATACGTAACTTTCCGTAAAACTCGAAGCGAAAATCTAGCCTAATAACTAATTATATTTATAGATTTAGTTAAGATAAACTGATATCAGCAATATTCAAGATGAATTCTTTCGCGGTTACCGGTACAGCAGCATTTGAAACACGCTATTTGTAAACACACGTCCATTTCGAACAGTCTTCTACATTCGGTTTGTTGTTGAAGTGGGCCCCACCTGAATTATTTTCAATTCTTTGGATTTTTTTGTCAAGAGTTTCTGGTTAGTTACCGCTCAGGTTTACTTCGTTTAAAGCTTATTTTTGCATGGTTATCAACTGGATTTTTTTTCAGAATTTTTCAGAATCACGAAAATTTCCCTGAAGTTACATATATTGGGCCTTTAATGATGTACACCTCTGAGAAGTCAAAATTTTCCTGTATCAAACTTTTTTTCTCATATACATTTTTGGATAAGGGAGTTCAAGGCATGATAGAAAATGCAAAGACAATGATATGTCAGTGTGCTCATTTTTGTGCTATGATCGGTCAAACATACCAATATGACATAATACGCAATTTTAAGTGAATTTTGCAGTTTTGACCAATTGCGGGACATCTTCATACAATATCTTCCGAATTTGTGATCCGAAATGTATGAAAGTTTGCAGAAATGACAAAATTAGTGTTTGCTTTTAAGTTATGGAAGTAAAATTTCTCTAGCTTTATATTTTTACTCAGGAAAGCAATTTGAGTTACCCCTACCCCTTATTTTTTATTGAGAAAATTATCATTTTTTCACCCTTTTTTGCAGATTAACCGCTTAATAAAAAAAGTTCTGATATCAAACTTTTTCTAATATTTAACATATGAAAAGAAAATGGGTTTCTCTTTCTAAAACAGTCATAAAAATGGGGGGTTATATTAGTGTGCTTAATTTTTTGTCCCGGTATTTTTTGTGGTTTTTTTTCACAGCTTTGGGTTCAAAAATAAATACTGCCCCAGTTACGCTAAATATATGACAAAAATACTAAAATTGTATAATCATCCACTTTATAGCATAATATTTCTATAAAATTGAACATTATAAAGTTGTACAGCAAAAATGATCTTGCTATAATTAAAAATGGCTAAACACTGACGTTTTAAAGAGAGCGATATAGCATCAAAAAAGGTGAAATTTTGGCCTTTGCGAAGTGCATAAAATAGACAGAAATACACATGTTCAAAATGGCCGCCACATTGGTAATTTTTTTTAAATTCATGTAAAAAAAGTTCTACAAGCAACATAAACTTACATTTTTGACACAATTTTCAGATGCATATTTGCTATTAAAATTGATAATAATTTCTTCAATATAACAAAAAATCTTTAAATGAGACAGAAACGTGACTTGAACGTGACTGAAACCTCAGAAGTGTACATCCTTAAGGAAGCTACGCCCCTGCTCTCTTCACCCCTGGAATATGTCGAGGCAAAACAGAGCGCTGGAAGCTGCATTTTGAAGATTCCAAAGGAGCTGCAACCGACAATTTTTACCGTTATGTGACCTCGACATTCTTTTAATGTACACCAAAGGGTTAACCAATCATCTTGCCTCATTAACAAGGTTGCGCACACATATAGCATTCAATTTTGTCACGACATATTCCAGTGGTATTTAGAGCGTAGGTGTTTGTAACCGTTGGGCATCGAGAATGCACTTTTTGGTGCAGAAAGGCAAACAACATCAAATACGGTCAAAATCATGACAGAAACCCACACAGGCATTTATATATAGGACTAATTAATTAGAGTGATTTCCCCGTCTTTCTGTCTTGAAGGGAAGAACAAGCGATCTAAACGGGCAAACGAGATTTCAGCAAACGGTTCAAAGTTAAACATGACTTCTATATGAAAATAATACAAGTATAATGTCTTTTTGTGAAGAACAGGGGAATCAACGAAATGGCACATATTAACAGTTACACCTTATTTCCATTATTCTATCAACAACAGAAATTGCTGCGGACTTCCACGATGAAACCACTCACGGTCTGGCATCATGTTACGATCTATTTAGCCAGAAAAATGAAATGTCAATTGTTATTCTGACAGATCGTGATAGAGCAAAATTCTAGCTGGTGTTTTGACACACAAAGTCTAGTGTGTTCTCAACCACAGGCACTTGTGGCCAGGAGAATAACCATCTATATATATATATATAATATAGCGAATTTGAAAAAATGAAATAAAATATATATACACTAAATTTTCTAATTTTCTTTTTATGGTATTAATAATCTAAAACCACAATGAAAATAACTGCCAAATTTCAGCTTGATACGTCAAGCGGTTAAATTTCACAAAAAAAATCGACTATCAGATACTTTTCAGTGTCTGATAGTCGATTTTTGTGAAATTTAACCGCTTGAAGTAAATTTCACAAAAATCGACTATCAGACACTGAAAAGTATATGATAGTCGATTTTTTTGTGAAATTTAACCGCTTGACGTATCAAGCTGAAATTTGGCAGTTATTTTCATTGTGGTTTTAGATTATTAATAACATAAAAAGAAAATTGGAAAATTTAGTTTATATATTTATTTTATTTTTTCAAATTTCACTATATTCTATATATTATATATATAGATGGTTATTCTCCTGACCCCAAGTGCCTGTGTTCTCAACTAGCTATAAACATACATACAAAATGCTCCACATCAGCATGTTGGCCGACTTTTTAATTCATTTTTTTTTCGGCATACTGTATCTATTGCTACATTTAAAAGGTGCAGCACATGTGTGTGTTACGTCATTTTTAAAGGCCCAATAAACGTAACTTTCGGCAAAACTTCAAGCGAAAATCAAACCTAATAACTTCTTATATTTATAAATTTAGTTAAGATAAACTGATATCAGCAATATTCAAGATGAATTCTTATGCGGTTACTGGTACAGCGGCAGTTGAAACTCTGTATTTGTAAACACGCGTCCATTTTGAACTGTCTTCTAACATCGGCTTGTTGTTGAAGTGGGCGCCACCTGAACTTTTTTCAATTCTTTGGATTTTTCTGTCAAGAGTTTCTTGTTAGTTACCGCTCAGGTTTATTTCGTTCTAGGCTTGTTTTTGCATGGTTAATTTATTAACTGGATTTTTTTTTCAGAATTGCTTCAGAATCATGAAATATTTCCTGAAGTTACGTATATTGGGCCTTTAAAAGGTTGGATTTTTTATTGTGTGAAAGCAACATTGTTGGTGTGTGAAAATAAAATCTGGAACCGTATTGTAATTATTATCACCTAATGTCACTGATGAGACTGGCAAATTCTGTTACATAGAAACAATGGAGGTCAGACGAAACCCTTCAATTTTTTTTTTTTTTTTTTTTTGTATTTTGTATTTTTAATGTATTGGCCATATAGAGGTTACTAATCGCCACTTACTTTCTTGCATCCCATGCAGAAGTTAGTTTTCTCGGTTCCCTACTCGTGGTGACCGTTAGCGAAATAGTTGTAGGAGGTAATATATCATTGTTGTATTATAACAAGAGGTCCAGAGGGTCTGTATCGCTCAAATGGATACACTTGTATCTTAATGATCATGGGAAAATTTAGACGATATCCTGTCACTCATAAAGTGTAAAAGGGGTGTATTTAATAATACAATATATTTCCCTTGTTAGGCTCCACCCTTAGCCCCCGGGGAAATACCACTCGTCGTTTGTACAAAATTGATTCTGCTTAACCCAAGGATGCTTCAAACCAAAGGAGTATATTCAATATAGCATTACATCGTGCCCGATAACTTTGGGGAATAAAAATATTCTGAATGATGGGTTTATGCTGCAGTTTGTAATTCATAAAGAACTAGATTTTCGTTTCCAAACATTTGAGTGAAAAATGAAGAGGGTTCTAAAGAATTTACCCTTTTCAAGTACAAGGCCCCAAACCCTACAAAGTTGAATCCCCTTCACCTGAGAATTCTTCAGACCAAATTTAGACAATATCCAGTGATCATACAGGAAATGAAGGATGTTTAAAGACTATACTGTATTTCCCCATGTGGGCCCTGCTCCTCAGGTCCCCGGGGGTCAGTTCCACTGTCAAAACAAAAGTGAATCCCCTGCATCCAAGAATGATTCCGAACAAATTTTTAAAATAGATCCTCTCATTCCTTTGGAAAAAGTTTTTTTTTTTAAATGCTACAATTCCCCTATCTATAAACGATCATTCTAGGTATTTTCATCTTAACAAAATATATAAATATAATAAGTTATTAGGCTTGATTTTCGCTTCAGGTTTTGCCGAAAGTTACGTATATTGGGCCTTTAACAAGAAAATAAATAAGAGATACCAAAGCGTCAACAAAATCATAATCCAAACTCAAAATCGATTAAACCAGGGGCAAAACACGAACAAAGGAAAGATTCACACGGAGACCCCTGCAAAGTACAATAGAATAAGACCAGGTGTTCCGGAAGAGTAAGCGTCTTCTGCTTCATCGACGACACCCGCCATGTAAATCTTTGTCACATCCAAGTAAACATCATTTTCTCAAAATGAGAACTGAGTATCATTGTCAATCACAACAAGTAAACTCACTAACGAACATACTCAAAAACGTCCATCTTCATATCACTTAAAGATACAGAATATTTCTCAATGAGACAAAGATGGCGACCATAAAACTTGCTCATAGTTCTGATCAACCTGCATCTCTCGAATCCTCGTGTTGTTAGTTTGTTTGTCAGCAGTCGACATCGATCACGAAAACCCCGATATTTAGAGCAAGCCCTAGAATACCGAATCAACTGTGACATGTAAACACTATTGTTTTAATTTTCATGTCGGTATGAATGCAAATCGGTTACATCCATATCTACCATGGTGCCCTATAGTGGGCTTCATGCAATATGGATGTAACCGCTTTGCATTCATACCGACATAATTCATACCGTCGGGGTTAGGGATCTAAGCAATGTATAACATTTATATTTCCAAATTTATACAAATGATGGAGCTGGTACGTATACCCTTCCTCCAGGGGCTTGAAGGGCGGGGTCAAAAGGGGTCCATTTTGCAATCGTTATCAACGGCTTTCTCTCTGGAACTAAGCAATTTATAGTTTCCCCAGGTTCGGATTCTAATTTATACAACTGATGGGACTGACCCCCAGGGGCCTGAGGGACGGGGCGAAAAACTGGCAAAACAGCCATAATAATATATATACCTATTTCCATTCCTTTAAATATTCTTTTTAATAAAAAAAACCCCGCTACATGTTCATTAATTACATTCCTGTAGGGCACCGTACTGTTGTGTCAGATCCCACACTTGAAAAGTGTGTGTAATTTTACATACACGTGAGTTTTTGTAATATTTGCTTAAACCCAACGACACAGGCCCCCTAAGCCTCTTGTTTCGCGAATAAAGTACAGCTAACACCATGATGCGTAATCAAGCCTTTGCGACGGTATAACTATGACCCGACGTTCAAAGTATATACGTGTACCAAAATTGGTCAAACATACTCAATACGGTGGTTGGGTGGTGCAGTGGATAGCACTTGCCTTTCACCAAGGCGGCCGGGGTTCGATTCCCCGACCGGACGTGAAAAGGTATGGGGTAACCTGCCCGACCAAGTGGGTTTTCTCCGCGTACTCCGGTTTCCTCCCACAATAAGACCCCTAGCGCGCTAACATCCGGGCTAACAAGCGTATTTAATATAAGTTGTATAACTTGTTTCATAATTGTTGTAAAATAAATAAAGTTTATATTATATTACTCGATTAATAACACAATATGTGACTCAGGTGAATTTTTAGATAGTTTTTATCAATTGCACAATTTATAACGCTCGCTACAAAAAGTTTTGCTGCAGAATAAATTTTCTTAAGTTTTCAATGAATCAAAAGAAAATGTTAACAGCCACTGAATTGGGGGGGGGGGGGGGGGGGGCTGTTGTGTGTTTTTTACGTTATTTTTTTGCGATACTTTTCACTTTTTCTGTTGTTAAAAAATTGTTCAGTTACACTAAATGTATCAAAATACTAAAACAATGTAATTGCCCACTATATTCCATTTTTATTTTACCTCATATTGAACAGTACATGTATAAAATTGTACAGCAAAACCAAATATAATACAGTTACAAACGGGGACACAGTGCGTGCTTAACATATTCTGCATGAAAATAAACTCGATTCGGTCTTTAGAAAACCGTTCTTGTGCTAAAGTGTGGATTCTGTGCTCAACCCTACTTCCTTGTAACTCGCTTAAAGGCCCAATATACGTAACTTCAGTAAATTTTTCGTGATTCTGAAAAAAAAAAACTGAAAAAAATCCAGTTGTTAACCATGCAAAAATAAGCCTATAACGAAGTAAACCTGAGCGGTAACTATCAAGAAACTCTTGACAGAAATATCCAAAGAATTGAAAAAAATTCAGGTGGGGCCCACTTCAACAACAAGCCGAACTTAGACGACAGTTCAAAATGGACGCGTGTTTACAAATACCGAGTTTCAACTGCTGCTGTACCGGTAACAGTATAAGAATTCATCTTGAATATTGCTGATAACAGTTAATCTTAACTAAATCTATAAATATAATAAGTTATTAGGCTTTATTTTCGCTTCAAGTTTTGCCGAAATTTACATATATTGGGCCTTAAGTCTCTTCAATGTGTTCCTAAATCACGAACATAATTAGAAATTTGACTTGAGCACAGAATCCATGCTTGAGCATGAGAATGGGTTCATGAGTAAAGGCGTTATAGACTATAAAAGGCGTTATTACGAATTTATTCGTGTAATAACGAAATTTGAAAGGCGTTGTAACGACTTTTTCGCGTTATTACGACTTACGACTTTTTCGCGTTATTACGACTTTATTCGCATTATAACGACTTTTGGAAGGCATTATTACGACTTTTTTCGCGTTATTACGACTTTTGAAAGGCGTTATTACGACTTTGTTCGATTTATTACGACTTTATTCGATTTATTACGACTTTTGAAAGGCGTTATTACGACTTTATTCGAGTTATTACGACTTTTGAAAAGCGTTATTACGACTATATTCGTGTTATTACGACCTTTGAAAGGCGTTATTACGACTTTATTCACGTAATAACGCGATTTTATTTTTATTTTCTTCAAAAGTTGACCTTTATAGGCTTTCGTATTTAAGTATATTACATCTATACAATTCATGTTAAAGTTATTTCGTGTTACGTTGAAACATCAAATCATTATTTCGCTGAAAAATAAAGCCAGGAATAGGCTTTATGGTAAAGTCAACACGTACGACTACTCGCTGATTTTGAGACGAAAACTGCCGCTATAATATTACAATATAGGTAATATAAGCATGCTTTTAACTGAAGATCGATTGTAGTAAATAATATATTATCAATCTTTTATATAAAAGCGTGCTCAATATCTATGGTTAGAATGTCAGCAGATTTTTTTTACTCAACCCTTCCTCTTTTCCTGGTGAAAGACGGCAATTTCTTGACAAATATATTAAATTGTCCTGATACCATTTTAACATGTAATGAATTTGAAAATCTAAAATCACGGGAAATGAATATGCAATTATATATATTATATATATACATGTGTGTGTGTGACGTATCGATCCGATATTGTGATATCGTACAGCGGTAGATAGATAGGTAACCTCCTATATTAACCGCAATGATTCACTTGTTTGCTGCCATCACGGCACGATTACGTCTAATAAACTGAATTCCCGGAAAATCGTGCCTTTTACACGCAAAAATAAGATAAGATTCTAGCGCATTATCCTAATCTACATATATATCGAACATCCTGCTGTGTAGCTGAAGGGCGCAGCAAATATTTTGCGGATTTTCTAATGAACAATTGTACACCATTTCAAAGACAGCATAATTAATAACAACAAATATATCTCCGCCAATAATAATTCATGAACGTGAAAATCGTGACGTTATCAGCATGCAAGGGTGTCAGTTTCCTGTACATTAAAAAGTAACAGGCTTGCGAGCAACCTACGTCACATCCAGATCACGTGACCCAGTAGACGGTCGTTACTATATTTATACTCCATATGAGAGTCCATTGTGTTCCCGTTATTTAATCCTATTTTGACAGCGAACGGGAAAATTGCGAGGAGACATCAGCAACGGGAAATGAAGTTAAATTCTTAAATTTGTCGTGTGTTTTACTTTATTCAAGCAAACTGGCTTGTATTTACAGCTATTGTAGAACAATGTTGGCTATCTCGGGCCTCGACTCGTGCCCTAGTGCTGCTTCAGCTGCAAGTTCTACGCGTAATAATGCCGAGCCCCTGAGAGAAGACGAGCGAGAAGTACAGAGAAACATGGCGACTCTCGTCACCAATATAGAAAACGTCAACACGGGGTCGTCCTCAACAGACGTGGATATTATTCAAATCGACGAAATCGAGTGTAGTCCGCGAACAGTCCTTCCTCCTTATTCTAACGGGATTATCAGTAGAAATGGAAGTGGAACAAGTTTAAATAGCATAAACCGACCTTGTTCAGCTGTTACACATGTATCCAAACCCTTCACAGGGCCAAGATTTCGTTTAATACATGAAGGCGAAATCCAAATATGTCGACTCAATCACACCAGGACGATTGTGAGCAAAATTATGAATTCTCGTTATTTACGGAGGTGGGAGAGCCACCGTATTATGCTTGGGAGAACAGAAATTCATTCAACCATGGTAAGTCTTATTTGTTTACATTAATCGTTAGCCCTTTATAAGGAAGGTGGGGATACCGACATGATGATTAGATATTTAGTTCACATCACATATATCTTGTACGAAATATATATGAAACTCAAGTAAGCACTTGAAACTCCTAAAATAACGTGACTTTGTTTTTATTTCGTCTGTGTGTATGTGAAACGGGCTCTTTGGGCCTCTTGTAAAATAGTTGCATGTATACACGTACATGTACATGCATTATATATATATATATCACGATTTCATGCAAGCAGTGGTAATAATATATATGGTTTGATATAAAACAATACCAACATTTTAAGCGTTATGCTGCGTTTTAATGGAAAAGAACAATGTTGAGCACAGATAATACATTGTTCTACATATACATTTTATGAAGTATAAGTTAGTAACCATACAATGTATTTCATATAACTATTTTAGAGACAGGGTCACTATCGTTGAACATTGTTATTAATTGTACATTTATAAACAAAGATATATTTAATGGATTTATCTGGGATTGTTGTAAATAAATAAAATAAAACATATCAGTTTAATGGATTTCCACATGCAATTTGTATAAATAAGCCCCAGGCACTTGTCATTATAGTATGAGTCACAATTAATGCTGAAAAAAAACAACATGTCCTTGTAATGCAAGAAGAATTAGAAAAAAAATGTATCTTGTTCAAAACTTAACAGAATGAAACCTGTTCTTAATTTACTGTCGCAAAAAACTTTTTTCAGTCAATTTGATTTTTTCATTTTTTATTGTCCAAGAATTGTATTTGTAGGTCAACTGGCAATATTCTACCATTTCTCACTACTAAGTTTGTTCTTTCATCACAAACACAGCTAGGACAAAAAAGTGTGATCACACTTTAAAATTTTCTGTCAGTGATAATGATAAGACTCCAAATTAATATCATGAAACGAGCAAGAAAATAAATATGGAGAAATATACCTAAGAATTAGATTGTTGTTATAGCACTCAGATGTTCGATTTCAATTCTCTCTTGCTTGAAGCTCTAAGCTTGAAGGTGACCACAATCCTATCAACAATTAAAATCTGCCACACTTATCTTTATTAATTGCTGGCAATATCATAATAGCAGATATAGTTTTTGATGAGACCATATGGTTTGAGGGATTTCAATAATTTTAATGATGATGACCATGGTAGTATAATGGGTGATTCATTGACCCCTAAAGACACATTTTAAACTCTTCCAATTCAGTGGTCGGAATAGTTTATTATGAAAGTAGAGGGGCACCGTATTTGCCATAATTAGCGCCCCTCCTCCTTTAAGCCCCCTCCCCCTTCTCCAGGTATGAAAATTATATAAGCGCCCCCCCATCAATCGTGACACAAGTAAATGATTCTTTTAAACAGTACAGGAGACCTCGAGCTCGCTGTGCAAATGTTAACGAGAAAAAACAGACACAGATATCAGTAACATTTGTACAAATTGGTCAAAATTGATGACAATAATGTCACACATCATGAATACTACCCATTCTTGTCATCATGTCATAATAGTATTTAATAATACTAGTACTTATTTACTTAATAAAAACAACATTTTTGTCCAGATTCTCGTTTTGTTATCCTATTAAGGGCATCACGGCCTTGGGCGCTAATTACAGGCAAATAAAATTAATAATTAATCTCAATGAATAATGTTATACTTTTTTGATAATTAACACTGCAGTGATTGTGGTACGTAATTAATATTACCGTTCATTAGTTATGTTAGGTGATAATTATGGTTTGCATATATTTTTTGTTTGTTTACGACCAATTATCACCACACAAATAAGATTTGTATATATAAAGCTAATTAAGGTATACCGGTACACACAATTAGAGATAGAAGATATATGGCATAGCGTAATGGGGAGAAGGGTCCACCTCCTTGGTACATGTAGCTAAAGCAATGTCATAGTAATTATTTATAATGCAGGGATTTTCCTTCAGTAGAATTTGGTTCTGCGAAAGGGACTCATTCCCCTCCAAAAATTAAGCTAAAATTCCCAATTATCTGGTTAAAAATTCCCAACCGGATGATACTTTTGTTTTATTATGTGTCAGTTGCTGACTTATACGCAGTAGTCATTCATTAGATGTACACAAATTAAATACAAATCGATGTACATGTTTCGTCCTAGTTGTTTTTCAATTCCTTATAATTAGTGTATACATGTACGTAGTGTCACAAAGTTTTGCAGCATACGATTTGCGACATCTTAGCCGATTTAACAGGAAATTTGTACCACTTGGTTTACTTTTATTTCTAACATTTTTTTCCAATTTGACCTTATATCTTGTAAAAATTCCAAATTCAATGGACCCTGGATCGAACCCTACCTAAAAACTGTAGGAAAATCCCTGTAATGAGACATGCATGTAATGGACTTGGTTCCTAGTAAAAGTTCTTCTACAGTAAAAACAATGTACATGTACAGTATTTACCTTATCAGCCAATATTTACTGTAGCTTTAACTGACCATGATCTATAAATAGCTGTCAAACCAACGGTCACTCATTAGGGTATTGATCTTCGTCAGTGGTAGTAATCAGTGGTCATCAGAAGTCCCAAAGAACAAACTGTAGATAAACATTCCGTTTATACAGAGACTTAATTGCTACTGCATATTTTAGTACACTTGTACTTGGAATAGCAGATCAAAATATAAACATTTTAACTATCCCCCATTGATCCTCCCCCACCCCCTTGATCATCCCCCACCCCCTCCATCATCCTCCACCCCCTTGATCATGATCATCCCCACCCCCTTGATCATCCCCCACCCCCTCGATCATCGCCCCCCCCCCCCCGCCCCTCCCCTCGTTAAATTTTTAAACCCATGCAATTGTCATGATATGGTCATTCTGTCATAATTTCATTTCCGCTTCATTACTCTTTATGGCCAAATTTTACTAAAGTAAAATGTTATGACTGACTTGAAAAGTCTAAGTCTGTAACTAATCTAGACCGGGGTCCGTATTCATGAAACCGTTCTCATGCTCAAGCATGGATTTTGTGCTCAAGCCTTATTTCTTGTTTTGGCCATAAATTATTTTAAAAATCTAACTTTGTCAAAGTTTTGGGAAAAAGTTGAAGAGAGGTGAAGCCAAAAACTGTTTTCAACATTTACATTGACTTTTTGACTCTTCGACATGATTCAGGAGAGTTTCAAGGAAGCTGGCTTGAGCACAGAATCCATGCTTGAGCATGAGAATGGTTTCATGAATACGGGCCCGGGTCAATTGTCAGCAAAGCAGATAGCTCAATTGGTTGATTGTCTGTCTAAAGTTCAGAAGATCCTGGGTTTGAACCCCAGGTCTAGTCGTGCATTTTTTCTCTCCTATTATACATTTGGTGCCCATCGAAAGGTGGTATAAGGTCTTGTGTGTCTTCGGGGTCAATGACTTTGTTAAAAGAGGGAAGAATTATTATAAATTTGGTGCCAAATGAAAGGTGGTATAAGGTCTTGTGTTTCTTCGGGGTCGAAGACTTTGTTAAAAGAGAGAAGAATGAAGCAGATCTAGACTGAGTCTAGATACCTCATCTGTGTCCAGCAAATTAAAGTACAAATGATCATGAGATGTATATTTGTATGCTACGTTTACTTATTTCACTCCATATACCAATGTACCCTGGTAGTGGATGTTACAATGAGACCATACAGAGGATTCAGAAATTGTCCCCCTCATCTCTATTCCTCATTTCACCTCTGGATTAAGAACCCTGGAATTTTCTCTGTTTCCATTTCCTTTCTAGTGCTTTAATGTATGCCAGTCATTTTTGATAGTTTAATTTGCATGCTTTGAAATGGCTCCGGGCTTATATTTCTGATTAGTCAAACTGGCCTGATGGGCCACGACTTATATATATATACTTAAATATGATGTTTTTTTCCTACAAAAATATTTTTTAGTATATTCAAATAATTGGCATACGTAATTTATAATGCCCCCCCCCCCCTCACCGAATTGGGGGCTATGTGTCTGGGCAGCCCTTGTTCCAATGCAATGTAAACACTTATTAGCAACTAATAATATAATTTCACATGTCAGCGAAGGCATTCCGGAGCTAACAGCCTTTTTTTGCTATAGGTTAATGTGTGATGTATGGATATCTATATAGAAAATGGACGTATAATGAAGTTAATAGTGGCATTGCACTTGTGAGCCTGTAGCTAATGTTTTATGGACGTCGTCGACACTGTACAATATATGGAATTGATAGACGCATGGTTTTTATATCCAAGTACTGTACATATAATGTTCCAATATGAAAAAGGCAAAAAAGCCTTAAATGAGTGAGCCTTTTTTGTTTATCTGGTATTAATTTAGATAGATAGTATGATTAATCAGAGTGAAATTTACGGATTCAGAAATAGAGAGTTCCCTTACTTCAAATAAAAAAAGTCCAAGAATAACAACAAAACCTGAGCAAATCCGGCTCATGTCTGTTTTGAAGAAATGTGTATCTTGTCAGTATTTTTTAGTCAACAAGATGACACCGGATTTGATTCCAGTCAGTGGAATGGTCCAGCCAGTTATACTAAAAACTTGAAGCTGTTCTCCTAAATGGAACAGGTTGTTTCAAATTCCGTTCCTGTTAGTGCAAATCGAATAATTAGAAAGGAAAGAAATGACATTCCCAGAAATAAATGGTTCAGTATATTAAAATCTCCAAAACAATGCGAGTTATCGCATTTAATTACGAGTTTTACACACTATGATCTCAAAAACAATGCAAGTTATCGCTTTTAATTACGTGTTTTACACACTATGATCTCAAAAACAATTCGAGTTATCGCATTTAATTACAAGTTTTACACACTATGATCTCCAAAACAATTTCGAGTTATCGCTTTTAATTACGAGTTTTACACACTATGATCTCCAAAACAATTTCGAGTTATCGCTTTTAATTATGAGTTTTACACACTATGATCTCCAAAACAATTCGAGTTATCGCTTTTAATTACGAGTTTTACACACTATGATCTCCAAAACAATTCGAGTTATCGCTTTTAATTACAAGTTTTACACACTATGATCTCCAAAACAATTCGAGTTATCTCTTTTAATTACAAGTTTTACACACTATGATCTCCAAAACAATGCGAGTTATCGCTTTTAATTACGAGTTTTACACACTATGATCTCCAAAACAATTTCGAGTTATCGCTTTTAATTACGAGGTTTACACACTATGATCTCCAAAACAATTTCGAGTAATCGCTTTTAATTACAAGTTTTACACACTATGATCTCCAAAACAATTCGAGTTATCGCTTTTAATTACAAGTTTTACACACTATGATCTCCAAAACAATGTGAGTTATCGCTTTTAATTACAAGTTTTACACATTATGATCTCCAAAACAATGCGAGTTATCGCTTTTAATTACGAGTTTTACACACTATGATCTCCAAAACAATGCGAGTAATCGCTTTTAATTACGAGTTTTACACACTATGATTTCCAAAACAATGTGAGTTATCGCTTTTAATTACAAGTTTTACACACTATGATCTCCAAAACAATTTCGAGTAATCGCTTTTAATTATAAGTTTAGCACACTATGATCTCCAAAACAATGCGAGTTATCGCTTTTAATTACGAGTTTTACACACTATGATCTCCAAAACAATTTCGAGTAATCGCTTTTAATTACAAGTTTTACACACTATGATCTCCAAAACAATTCGAGTTATCACTTTTAATTACAAGTTTTACACACTATGATCTCCAAAACAATGTGAGTTATCGCTTTTAATTACAAGTTTTACACATTATGATCTCCAAAACAATGCGAGTTATCGCTTTTAATTACGAGTTTTACACGCTATGATCTCCAAAACAATGCGAGTAATCGCTTTTAATTACGAGTTTTACACACTATGATCTCCAAAACAATGTGAGTTATCGCTTTTAATTACAAGTTTTACACACTATGATCTCCAAAACAATTTCGAGTAATCGCTTTTAATTATAAGTTTAGCACACTATGATCTCCAAAACAATGCGAGTTATCGCTTTTAATTACGAGTTTTACACACTATGATCTCTAAAACAATTTCGAGTAATCGCTTTTAATTATAAGTTTAGCACACTATGATCTCCAAAACAATTTCGAGTAATTGCTTTTAATTACAAGTTTTACACACTATGATCTCCAAAACAATGTGAGTTATCGCTTTTAATTACAAGTTTTACACACTATGATCTCCAAAACAATGTGAGTTATCGCTTTTAATTACGAGTTTTACACATTATGATCTCCAAAACAATGCGAGTAATTGCTTTTAATTACAAGTTTAACCCACTATGATCCAGGACTAGTGAGAGTTTCGATAATTGGCCATGCGATTAGGAGGTACATGTATACCTATGTACCTGACATAAATTATGTGCATTCTTTAGAGTTTCTGCAAATAAATTACTTTGACCCACTTTCATTTCATTAACATTTTCAGGTAGAAAAGGATAAATTTGTATTCAGTCTGAAATGTTCTTAGGGTAAGCCCGTTGAAGGAGCTCCAATATATGAAAATATTTGCAAAGTATATATAGGTAATTAAAAAATGTTTACCCATGATCGCACAATTATATCATATATATTCAGGTTATATTATAACTTAGCGATACAGACCCACTGGACCTCTTGTTAAAATATTAATGAGTAATTTGAATTGTATGGGATGAAATTCTCACATTATTGAATTTGTGTGTAAAGATCTGGATCATTTCTGAATTAGAGATATACAGTCGAACACCGCTTATTCGGAAATCAGTAATCCGGAAATCTCGTAATCTGGACGAAAACATCTGGGAACGGATTTCCACAATGCACCGATAATCCGGAAATTCGCTTTCCGGGTCTGGAATCAATTTCGGGAACAAAACGTCTATAACATGGTGTTTCATGTCTCGGTAATCCGGTCGCAATGTCTCGATCAGAACCCAGGAGTGAAAGATTTGTCTACAATCTACTATCAAAGATGAGATCATTCTTTTATTCATAAAATACAATTAGATGCAAATTTACAGTTCAATAAACGTGTTACTCAACACACTTTCATATCGTTGCACATTCAATACCGTGTGTACAATTTGTATACAGTATGCTTACCAAACGATCTCTAACGATCGTCTGGGGGCATGATTCGACAATCCGGATGATTCACAATCTGCACAAAATTGTGATGGAACCAAGGTGTCCGGATTAACGGGGTTCGACTGTATATAGGTTTGTCCCTCCTGTCAATCAAACAATCTATAATATTTTATTTGTTTATTGGTCGGGATCCTGGAATATTTATTACAGTCTACACGTTTACCATGTGACATATCAACCATTCATTCTGTAATCTGATGCAGAGTTATCACTTCATAATAACCTTATCACAAAACGTGACAAGGTTCCAAAACGTCAACAGCAATATACATTTGAGCATGCACTCGATCTAGATAGAGGAATGCAAATTTTCTGGAGACGAGACACAATTGTGTTGCGTTATCATCAATAGATTTGGACAAAGTGCTGTCTTAAGCTTATGCAAATTTCAGGCTGTTACTTTTATTGAACCAATCATACGTTAATATGTTTTGGAAATAAAATGTTGTGTCAGCTGATCAAATACATTGTATTGTAGAAAACAAATTTAAGAACGGTTTACAGAACGTTGCTTTATATATATAAGGCATGCTTTTCTGTTTTAGAAAATTATTTATTCAATCATTCATGATTAATCTATGAAGACACGTGTACATTGCATAGTCTGTTGGATTAAGTTGTTCTTGCAGGTTTATTTTTCTCAGTTTAATTCAACAGTTCCTGGATCAATATAACTATATCAGTGGATGATGTTTTATTTAGTTTTCAACATGCATTAGGTAAAATAATTTTTGCAAGGTATCCGAGATTGTGGATTTCTTCAAAAACATTTTGGTGTTCACAATTGTCCAATAAAATAAATTTTAAACTTTATTTATTTACAACAATTATGAAACAAGTCATCCAACTTATATTAATCACCCTTGTTGGCCCGGATATTAGCACGCAAGGGGTCTTATTGTAGGAGGAAACCAGAGGACCCAGAGAAAACCTACGGTCGGGCAGGTGACCCCATGCCTTTTCACATCCGGTTGGGGGAATCGAACCCGGACCCGTCTTGGTGAAAGGCAAGTGTGGTATCCACTGCCCCACCCGACCACCCATTTTGTTCATTATTAACCTGTTTACCTCTGAAATTTTGTAATGAGCTATTCCAACCTTTGAATTGGAAGAGTTCAAATATTACTTCAGGAATGAATGACTGGATCGTGACATATACTTGTAATGGCTGACTATTTTTCCCGTTTTTATTATTTATGTATATTTTATTTCAAGCGTTATTGTCCTTTCAGTCATCAATATCCCATTGAAATTACTGCCTAACCCTTGTAAGACACTTATTGTCATGGTGATAGTCAACAGTTACTCGCATGAAAACCAGTGTGGGTGAACGAAGATTTTGTGTTATTGATCTGTTGGTGAGGCACATCAGTTTAAACTCATATATATGTATTATCTTGTCAGTGTGGCAGAGAGCAATGGCAGATCTCTGAACCTCTGTGCATGATGTCACCTGTCAAGGATTTCATGTACGAGACCCTTTTTAGGTCCAAATTTAAGGACAGACCCTTTCACAGTCATGTAATAACCTGAGTTTGGATAGAGATCAAAGGACATGCTTGTACGGTATAGTGTACATCTATTGTAATGCAAACAGATTTGAAAATCAATTCAAATAATTTGATATTTTATAGCTTTTAAAAATATGTTTATCTACATTACATTGTGAGTCCTGGGATCAATCTAGGCCCTTTTAACTATCGTTTATGGGTAATTTCCCCTTGAAGTTTTCCCCTCACAATTGTGTTAAATTTACTGAAATATTATATTTTCCCTCATTTTTGATGTCAATATCTACTCAAAATTCCTCTGATTCAGATTTGTTTTTCTGATTACCCTTTGCTGTTTTCACTTGAAAAATGTACTTTCAAGTTTAATAAGTACTGTAACTTAAGTCAAACTCCATTTACCAAACTGTTTTTGTGATGTCAATCCTATAATACTGTAAGAAACTGTCAGGTTTGAGTAGTGTTAAGTATATATACATGTATTTGTGCAGATTTGATGCAAAGAAAATAAGCGAACAATTCCACACTGGAACAATTCCACATTTACAGTACATGTCCAGTACGCATATGTAGCAGAACTGGACTGGGTTGATCATCGGTGATCAGGTAGCTCAGTGGTAGAGTGTTCGTCTAGAGTTCGGAAGGTCCCGGGTTTGAACCACGGTCTGGATGCTACATCTTCTCTTTCTCCTGTTACAAAATTGGCGAGCTTGCCAACCCTTGTTTAAAGCATTGAGACGTAATGCTTAGCAAGGTGATATACAAACTTGTAAATAGTTGTCTTCGAGGGCGTAGACTTGGAGAAAAAGGAGGGAGGAATGTGGCGGAACTGGACTGGGTCGATCATCGTGGACCAGGTAGCTCAGTGGTAGAGTTGTCGTCTTGAGTTCGGAAGGTCTTCGGTTCCAACCCTGGTCTGGACGCTACATTTTCTCTTTCTCCTGTTACACATATATATTTATCATTTGGCTGCCGTGATATATAGTGTAATAAAGCCATTACATAAAGTTTCTTTATTACACATGTGTATTATTTTATTACACATGTGAAATAACACCTTTGGCTATACTGATTGCCTGCTTTCATATGAACTATATTCTTTCGCCTAGGGTCAACCTATTATGAAGCGTAAAACAGAATGATGACTTTAAATGTTGGTGATGAATTAAGTTTTGGTTGACTACAGAAGTATGGAAATATATAAATAAAGAAGTTATATTCCTTGGAAATGTTGACTATACTGATGGGATTGCAGGCGTCAATTTGTAATTCAACTGTACAACCGATAAGGCTATTTTTTGCGCAGATGTTGAAGGAACTTTCATCTACAATCGCTTGTAACACTAAACAAAACACTGCAAACGAATCGGCCGCAAACGTTGCCTTTCGCGGCCATTTATTATTAGTCCAGGGTTTGAATTTAAACACTCGCGCACTCGCCAATTTCAAGATGATTTCTGAAATTGCGAGTAGAAAATTATTGTACTTGCATTTTTTGGCAAGTGGGTTAATATGCCTGTTGAAAAGTGTTTACATTATTCAAATCTGTACACATGTCAGAAAATGTTGTTGAAAGTATAAAATAAATTGTGAAATGAAACCAATATTTATAGTACAATGTTCATGTAACTATATACACTTTGATTCTCAAAAAAGGTTGCAATTTGTTTGATCACAATACAACTGTTTATCTTTACACCTTGACAATTAAATTGTCAGTCAATTTATTTTCTGGTCTAAATTGTAAATTAAGACTGATTCAGAATGCATCGTAGTGTTCTCGATAATCCATGCACTTCAAAATTGCAAACAAGTTTCTAATTTGGCGAGTTAAAAAACCCTCTCTCCACAAGTGTAAAGGACGTCACAAATACAAATACAGTTACATGTAATTACTTAATCAAGAAAAAAAATCAAATTAAACAATTACAGTCAAAATGTAAATATATATGGAATGAGTTTTCTTAATTTTCATGCAGGTACAATTGTATATATGAATGCATATCAGCTACATCCATATTAATCGTATGAAACTCTATGGCTAGCGGGTTCCATGCAATATTGATGTACAGTATGTATACATGTATTTAGTAACGTTTTCGTTCATACTGGCATAAAATTGAAAAAAAAAACTTGATGTTCAGTCAGTAATAGCTCATAACAGTATCTCATTTCACTAAACAGTTGCTGTCCTTATTTTATAGGGAAGGATGATTTTTATTCTCCCGAGATTAATCATATTTCATGATGGCATTAAGAATCGTGTTTCTATACATGGGCAATGAATACCTGATATTTATAGATCATCAAGTTACCTTCTGACGTACATACTATATTGTTGTCGTGACTGCTTCAAGTCACTCGGAACTCGGGTGTGGTAGCGCGTAAATACTGAAAGGCCGTGGCTACAACAAGAGCAGCTTGAACATATTGAGTGTGTCACGTACTATTTTGAATTCTCAGTCCTTTGATCCATTCGTACAGGCTATTTATAGAATGGTAACACATGTGTTTGTAAGTAGAGTTGCTGCCCCTTACTACCCCTTGCCTTTTAATATTTTTTTTCGCTCGGAAGAATTGAGCTATCCGATGGGGAAACCGTAAAATGGTCACACAATAATTATGTCACACTTTGCCTTCAATGGTTATTTCCGCAAGGTTGAAAAATAACGGGAAAATCTTTCAGCTGATGTCTGTTACAATGTTGTTGTATTTATCTCTTTGTTGTTGCTTCAGAAGTTTTTTTTATTTTTGTCGACTTTAAATTATGGAAATCTTATTTCTCTCTGAATCAGTAATCATCATGTATAACCTCCAGTAGATATCCTCAAAGATTAACAAAAGCTACACTCTTTTAAGGCTTTGCCCGAAGGGCCAAGTGAGCTTATGTGATGGTGCGGCATCTGTCGTCCATCCGTCCTGCGTCCGTCAACTTTTTCCTTTAAATAACTTTTTCTAAAATATTGAAAGGCCTAGTGACATGAAATTTTGCTGGTAGCTTTCTTGGAAGGAACTGAACAAAGTTTGTGAAAAAAATCATTTTGACCTATTAAGGTCACAGGGGTCAAATACATTGTATGTCAAAACCTTCAAACAACTTCTTCTGAAATACCATTAGGCACAGAGACCTCATATTTGACTGGTAGCTTCCTTGGATGTTTGCAAAAAGAAACGACCTTGACCCATATTCAAGATCACAAGGGTCAAATCTATTATAACTTTTTAAACGACATCTTCTTATAAACCAAAACCCCTAGAAGTATGATATTTGGCTGAAAGGTTCTTTGGATGAAGCCCGACAAAGTTTGCAAAAAAAAAATGACCTTGGCCTATATTCTAGGTCACAAGGGTCAATTCTTTTTTGCAAACCGTCAAACAACTTTTTCTGAAATACCAAAAGCCCTAGAAGTATGATATTTAGCTGAAAGTTTCCTTAGATGAAGCCCGACAAAGTTTGTGAAAAGAAATGACCTTGACTGATATTCAAGTTCACAAGAGTCAAATCTGTTAAAACCTTCAAACAACTTCTTATTCATACCAAAAGCTCTAGAAGCATGATATTTGGCTGAAAGGTTCCTTGGATGAAGCTTGACAAGGTTTACAAAAAAAAGGACCTTGACCCATATTCAAGATCACAGGGGTCAAATCTGTTAAAACATTTGAGCGACTTCTTCTGATAAACCCAAAAGCCTAGAGACATGATATTTGGCTGGTAGCTAATCCTTGGATGAAGCCAAACAAAATTTGCAAAAACAAAATTTGCAAATGAAAATGACATTGTCTTCCAAGGTCCTAATTTAGCCCCCTTTTAGGATTACATGTGTGTAAATATTGATACCATTATATTACCAGTGAGTGATCCAGGCTCATTGCGGGCCTCTTGCTTAAAATCTCTGTAATGAATCGAAGTATATACCCATCGGTACTATTAGTGCAGTCATATATTTATGTAATATCGGCAGCAAATGTCTCGTGATTACAACAGCTAGAGCTATTTATAACATGCAAGCATTATACATTGATTTTATATTGATATAACTGTAATCTGCAATGGAGAATTAGCACAGAAATGTATTTAAGGACATTTATATAGTCATCATTAAATTACTGTTTTGTTTGTAACGTATTTACAGCATAACAACAACAACAGCCGTACCTGGGATTTTTTATTCTTCTGTTTTGGGATTTTAATCGACATAGGATTCATGGTCAATTATCGTAAGTTTTTCATGATAGTATTAAAACATTTTGATAAATTGACCAGCTGCCATGCATGCTTTGTATTTTTCCATCAATAATTACCGATAATTAAATTGGATATTTCAAAGTCTTGTCTTCAGTATTACAAAGCCTGACATATGGGCTGGAAACACTATACGTTGTATCTGCTCTTGCAGAAATTGATAGTCTGAAATTTTGCCGATTAATGGCGTGTAAAAGCGAGTTAAGGCAGAACACTCTGCTAACTGTGTTCGGTATGGTATTGATTTTACACTCGGATGGCCTTGTCAGTGGGGACGGCCAGGAAACCTAATAATGTTATCACCCAGTAGTCACTGATGGTCAGTGTAATGGTCAGCAGTGGTCAGCGACACTGATCCTACTGGCCAGAGAATCTCGACCAATGTTGTATGTTTTTATGCGTATTGCGCTGTTAATAAAATCGCAAAAAAAACAGTAAGTCCATTAGATATTAGATTTCAAGGGGAGGGGCAAGGGGTAAAAACAGGACTTGTCGCACAAAGCCCCGCGCCAAAATAACATGCACAGTATGAAAAATTGACACAGTAAATGTTAGAATGATATCTCTCCAGATTTTGTGTACAAGAACATTTGCTAGCGCTGATGACCAAGTGCTGAGTGGAAGAATTGGGTCACTGTGACCTCGCTGTGACCTCGCTGTGACCTATGACTTGACCTTTAGCTTATACTTTTGAAAAAAAAGCTTGCCTTTTGTATATAATGTCTTATTTCAACTGGAGTAACCAGATTTGGTGTACAAAGATTATATAGTCTTGTGATGGTGGAGTGTAAAAGTGCAAGAATCAAACTTTGCATGACCTTGTGACCCTAATTAACTTTCACTTTTGAATCAGGTTAAAATGTACTTTCCTAGCTACAACCCATATGTCATAAATGTATTGTTTGTCAACTCATTCACCCCTTGGCACACATTTGAACCCTTCCAATTCAAAAGCTGGAATAGTTCATTATGATATTTCAGGGGTGAATGAATTAGTTCATGGATAATCGTCACGTGATAATAAAAACATGGTAATTGATATTAGCCTTGAATATATTCAAGACTTGTCAATGACGACATTGATAAATAAACACAAAACTAGTCCTTGTGTCCATGAAATTAACTTTGTATCTTGTACTTCAATTTTATTAGAAACCTTCAGCTTTTTGTACATTTTCTGTACGACTGGTTTAGGAGGAGCTATAGCCACCTTATACTCCCTGTCACCATGGTTACATTGACCATAATGTATCCGCCACTCGGCTCCATCATGTTTAATCAAAAACTGGCTTAAGATGGTTCCGACGGGTGAAATTGATAAAATGATAGAATTATACTGCTTTACTGTCTTCATCCCATTCTGAGTAAGATTTTTTCTTAATAATTTGATACATATATTACAAATCCCAAAACTAAATAATCACAAAGAAAAAAATATTTCTTCAAATTGAACACTATTTCATTTCCAACTTTTCCTGATGGATCGATGCATGGGGTTTGCTAATTATGATATGTAAAAGAAATGAAAAATTTGATAGAAAGAGGAGAAATAAATGCATTTCAATTTGTTAATAAGTGTCAATGCTGATAATAACAGATCATGTACAGAATGTACCATTGTCCTTGTTATTAATAAGACTGGAGTTTTTAATCGGTAATGCAGTGAGGTTTCCACGGTTACGTCAAGCGCAGCTGGCCGTATTAGATTCACTCGTTGTGTTCTGATCGACACACAAACCAAATTGTAGCCGTCAGTTTCTTGTCCTATTTAATGCTAAGTTAAGTGGAGCTTGCATTGTCACATGGCTCAAAAAATCAATACTGTCACCTGACCTTCACTGCACGCTCCGTCGCGGTGCACAATCAAAGACATGTGCTATTACGATATTCATCCGTGTAAAGAGAAGATCCAATTGAAATGATCTGATGGAAGAGATTATATAATCAGGTTCCGTGTGTTCGTTATCTACATTATCAGATGTCTGAAGAGAGATTATTTTTCAGACTGTCATTCATTTGGGGATCCATATCTGCTTAAAACGTACATCATCTTCGTCCATGTTAACATTAGCGATTTCTAAATACATTAACACAAATGTGTTGACAATTTGAATTATATTATTTCAAGCCTTCAAAATTTTTTGTTGGTTGAGGGAAGATTGAAACTCTAAAATGTTCTTACAACAATCTTTGATTGGCATGATGAAAATTATGATGTCCTCAACTTATAATTAAAGGCCCGATATACGTAACTTTCGGCAAAACTTGAAGCGAAAATCAAGCCTTATAACTTATTATATTCATAGATTTAGTTAAGATTGACTGAAATCAGCAATATTCAAGATGAGTTCTTACATGGTTACCGGTACAACAGCAGTTTATACACTGTATTTGTAAACAAGGTCTTCTACCTTAACTTTGGCTGGTGGTTGAAGTGGGCGCCACCTGAATTATTTCTTTGGATTTTTTTGTCAAGAGTTTCTTGTTAGTTACCGTTTTAGGCTTAGTTTTGCATGGTTATCAATTAGATTTTTTTCATAATTTTTCAGAATCACGAAAAATTTGCTGAAGTTACATATATTGGACCTTTAACATAGTCATAAATAAAAAATACACCATAACAGCTAGACCTACAATGTACCAGTATAGGTCTATAGAATTGAAAAACTGATGTAAGGAATGCTCAAGCATGAAGCCATACATTTCTTGTCTCCTTTATAACTATAAATTGATAATAAAATTTTGATTTGTCTTTGGTATGGAAAACAATTGAAGATATGTTTTAAATGAAAAATTTAGTATAAACTCTATTTCATTCAATATACATACTTTAAATTCAATACAACAAACACTGTGACTTAGGGATGAATTGGATTATTTGATCATTGATATATCATGGCTTGATTAATTCTGACCGTGGATAGCAAGAAACCTGAGTCAAACACAGAATCCATGTTTGATCATGATTGAGGGTTTCATGAATATGCATGGGCCCAGGTGATTTCTAAAAGTTATAGATAAACGGGGAGGGTACTATATTTTGGAGAAAAGCTGACAAATTGTTTCTGTATTTTGTTGTTGGCTGTGTCCTGTCAAAAAAAACTTGACACACATCTATATCATTGTAATTTACGCACCCCCAACTATTTGATTTTAATTTCCCTTAAAAAAGTGCGCAGATTACACGAGTTTTTACGGTAATGCCAGTCACCCCTTAAGTCAGAGTTTAGCATTACCAAATCAAACACTGAACCAGTCCATTTAGAATTAGAAGGTGCGAATCAGTCCATTGTAATTGAGGATTTAAATATGGTGAGCTAGATGTCATGTTAAAATATTTTAGAAAATATTCATGTAAACAGTATATTCTAGTTTCTTGCACGTCATTTTTCCAGGTTGAATTTTGACGTATTTATTTTTTTGAAGTGACTCCCACTATCAGGGACCTTTATAGAACAGCCTGGGCAGTTTTGACATTTGTTATTTTATGTGTTCTACCTGATACATGTATTGCCGTTGGCTAGCTGTAACAGGAGCTATGGAGAATCGCTGACAACGGATCATTGATCTACCATACAGACAACAGATTATATAGCGTAACGTAGCTTATGTATCCGGTCGGATATCTGACCTGGTGCGTGTAGATGATCCGGCTTAGCGAGTCAAATATACCTGGTCTGGTTTGGTGTCCCGATCAAATTCCTGATGTCATAGACACTTGATCATGATAATTGCTATATTATTAGCATTAGTAGGAGTGGGTCTTGTACATGTAGCAGAAACAACCGTAAAAGGTCCTCCATATTCTTGGATTTCAGTTTCGGGAAACAGTGGTGTAACTTGGCTGGCAGGTCTACTGTACTACTATATACCCTGTATATACTGTGAATTCGAACTCTCATCTATAATTGTCCTCATCTCCCATTGAACTGAAATAAAAGTTTTTAAGTGCTCTGAGCTAGGAGTATTACATTTGTACATAAGATATATATATATATATATAGCTCTCAAACATGATAATGACCATTGAATGGCCCCCTTAATGATTAAAATTCTATAGTTATATGATATATCTGCAATGTATATTTATACTCCCTTTACATATCCAGCCACCACTAATCTGTTTTACTTTCAAGCCACCGCAAATTTGATGGTTAAGAATCTCCCCTGTTACTATATGATATAATCACTAATCTCCCCTGTTACTATATGATATAATCACTAATCTCCCCTGTTACTATATGATATAATCACTAATCTCCCCTGTTACTATATAATATAATCATCAATCTCCCCTGTTACTATATAATATAATCATCAATCTCCCCTGTTACTATATCATATAATCACCAATCTCCCTTGTTACTATGATATAATCACTAATCTCCCCTGTTACTATATCATATAATCACCAATCTCCCTTGTTACTATGATATAATCACTAATTTCCCCTGTTACTATATGATATAATCACTAATCTCCCCTGTTACTCTATGATATAATCACTAATCTCCCCTGTTACTATGATATAATCACTAATCTCCCCTGTTACTGTATGATATAATCACTAATCTCCCCTGTTACTATATGATATAATCACTAATCTCCCCTGTTACTATATGATATAATCACCAATCTCCCCTGTTACTATGATATAATCACTAATCTCCCCTGTTACTATATGATATAATCACTAATCTCCCCTGTTACTATATGATATAATCACCAATCTCCAATGTTACTATGATATAATCACTAATCTCCCCTGTTACTATATGATATAATCACTAATCTCCCCTGTTACTATATGATATAATCACCAATCTTCCCTGTTACTATGATATAATCACTAATCTCCCATGTTACTATGATATAATCACTAATCTCCCCTGTTACTATATGATATAATCACTAATCTCCCCTGTTACTGTATGATATAATCACTAATCTCCCCTGTTACTCTATGATATAATCACTAATCTCCCATGTTACTATATGATATAATCACTAATCTCCCCTGTTACTATATGATATAATCACTAATCTCCCCTGTTACTATATGATATAATCACTAATCTCCCCTGTCACTATATGATATAATCACTAATCTCCCCTGTTACTATATGATATAATCACTAATCTCCCCTGTTACTATGACATATTCACCAATCTGCCCTGTTTCTATATGATATAATCACTAATCTCCCCTGTTTCTATATGATATAATCACTAATCTCCCCTGTTACTATGATATAATCACTAATCTCCCATGTTACTATGATATAATCACTAATCTCTCCTGTTACTATATGATATAATCACTAATCTGCCCTGTTACTATATCATATAATCACTAATATCCCCTGTTACTATATCGTATAATCACTAATCTCCCCTGTTACTATATCATATAATCACTAATCTCCAATGTTACTATATGATATAATCACTAATCTCCCCTGTTACTATGATATAATCACTAATCTCCCCTGTTACTCTATGATATAATCACTAATCTCCCCTGTTACTATATCATATAATCACTAATATCCCCTGTTACTCTATGATATAATCACTAATCTCCCCTGTTACTATATCATATAATCACTAATCTCCCCTGTTACTATGATATAATCACTAATCTCCCCTGTTACTGTATGATATAATCACTAATCTCCCCTGTTACTCTATGATATAATCACTAATCTCCCCTGTTACTCTATGATATAATCACTAATCTCCCCTGTTACTATGATATAATCACTAATCTCCCCTGTTACTGTATGATATAATCACTAATCTCCCCTGTTACTATATAATATAATCACTAATCTCCCCTGTTACTCTATGATATAATCACTAATCTCTCCTGTTACTATATGATATAATCACTAATCTCCCCTGTTACTTATATATGATATAATCACTAATCTCCCCTGTTACTCTATGATATAATCACTAATCTCCCCTGTTACTATATCATATAATCACTTATCTCCCCTGTTACTTATATATGATATAATCACCAATCTCCCCTGTTACTATATAATATAATCACTAATTTCCCCTGTCACTATATGATATAATCACTAATCTCCCCTGTTACTATGACATAATCACTTATCTCCCCTGTTACTATATGATATAATCACTAATCTCCCCTGTTACTATGATAGAATCACTAATCTCCCATGATACTATGATAAAATCACTTATCTCCCCTGTTACTGTATGATATAATCACTAATCTCTCCTGTTACTGTATGATATAATCACTAATCTCCCCTGTTACTATATCATATAATCACCAATCTCCCTTGTTACTATGATAGAATCACTAATCTCCCATGTTACTATGATAAAATCACTTATCTCCCCTGTTACTGTATGATATAATCACTAATCTCCCCTGTTACTATATGATATAATCACTAATCTCCCCTGTTACTATGATATAATCACTAATCTCCCCTGTTACTATATGATATAATCACTAATATCCCCTGTTACTATATCGTATAATCACTAATCTCCCCTGTTACTCTATGATATAATCACTAATATCCCCTGTTACTATGACATATTCACCAATCTGCCCTGTTTCTATATGATATAATCACTAATCTCCCCTGTTTCTATATGATATAATCACTAATCTCCCCTGTTACTATGATATAATCACTAATTTCCCATGTTACTCTATGATATAATCACTAATCTCCCATGTTACTATGATATAATCACTAATCTCCCCTGTTACTATATAATATAATCACTAATATCCCCTGTTACTATATCGTATAATCACTAATCTCCCCTGTTACTATATCATATAATCACTAATCTCCAATGTTACTATCATATAATCACTAATCTCCCCTGTTACTATATGATATAATCACTAATCTCCCCTGTTACTATATGATATAATCACTAATCTCCCCTGTTACTCTATGATATAATCACTAATCTCCCCTGTTACTATGATATAATCACTAATCTCCCCTGTTACTCTATGATATAATCACTAATCTCCCCTGTTACTATATCATGTAATCACTAATCTCTCCTGTTACTATATGATATAATCACTAATCTCTCCTGTTACTATATGATATAATCACTAATCTCCCCTGTTACTCTATGATATAATCACTAATCTCCCCTGTTACTATATCATATAATCACTAATCTCCCCTGTTACTATATAATATAATCACTAATCTCCCCTGTTACTCTATGATATAATCACTAATCTCTCCTGTTACTATATGATATAATCACTAATCTCCCCTGTTACTTATATATGATATAATCACTAATCTCCCCTGTTACTCTATGATATAATCACTAATTTCCCCTGTTACTATATGATATAATCACTAATCTCCCCTGTTACTATATGATATAATCACTAATCTCCCCTGTTACTATGATATAATCACTAATCTCCCCTGTTACTATATGATATAATCACTAATCTCCCCTGTTACTATATAATATAATCACTAATCTCCCCTGTTACTATATAATATAATCACTAATCTCCCCTGTTACTATATGATATAATCACTAATCTCCCCTGTTACTATATGATATAATCACTAACCTCCCCTGTTACTATATGATATAATCACTAATCTCCCCTGTTACTATATAATATAATCACTAATCTCCCCTGTTACTATGACATAATCACTAATCTCCCCTGTTACTATATGATATAATCACTAATCTCCCCTGTTACTATATGATATAATCACTAATCTCCCCTGTTACTATATAATATAATCACTAATCTCCCCTGTTACTATATAATATAATCACTAATCTCCCCTGTTACTATGACATAATCACTAATCTCCCCTGTTACTATATGATATGATCACTAATCTCCCCTGTTACTCTATGATATAATCACTAATCTCCCCTGTTACTATATGATATAATCACTAATCTCCCCTGTTACTAAATAATATAATCACTAATCTCCCCTGTTACTATGATATAATCACCAATCTCCCCTGTTACTATATAATATAATCACTAATCTCCCATGTTACTATATCATATAATCACTAATCTCCCCTGTTACTATGATATAATCACTAATCTCCCCTGTTACTATGATATAATCACTAATCTCCCCTGTTACTAAATAATATAATCACTAATCTCCCCTGTTACTATGATATAATCACCAATCTCCCCTGTTACTATATAATATAATCACTAATCTCCCCTGTTACTATATCATATAATCACTAATCTCCCCTGTTACTATGATATAATCACTAATCTCCCCTGTTACTATGATATAATCACTAATCTCCCCTGTTACTATATGATATAATCACTAATCTCCAATGTTACTATGATATAATCACTAATTTCCCCTGTTATCGTATGTATGTATATGATTCAATCACTAATGCTCCCCAGGGAGTTGAAAACAATATTGACTGGTTGTTAAGGCCCTATAACCACGAATAATTAATTTGTGAATCACGTTTAGACAGCCTTCAATGTCGTGATAGAGTGGTATATAAATTACCTCAAATCATATAATAATTAATATAATGTTGAAAATGCTCAACTTTAGGGTTCAAAATCCGAGAGGTGAGGAATCTCCATATAAGGTAGGGAGAGTTCTTTTCATGTCCTGTATATGTAGTCATAAGGCCACATGATGTCAGGGTATGGTTGAAATGCTTCGATCAAAGATCATCTTCGTTTGAATTGACCCTGCCTTTCATCTAAATTATCAACAGGGGTCAAATGTACTGTACGTATGATAAAGAAAAGAACTCAAATAGTCAGAATTTGATTACATCAATCAGACCTGTGGGAGTCTCCTGTATTTATTGATGTCACGGAACTTATATAATGTGACCGCTCCTAGTGTCAGACACATGGGTACAATTTGCTGAACCTGGGTCCTACTTGTAAAATATCACGGGGAGTTAAATGTTTACAAGTAATAATCATGCATGTACTATCTGCATATATCAACAAAGGGTAATGTATCATACTTGTTCAAGTGTTGTACAAAACACTTTTAAAATTACCAGTTACGATCTGACCAGGATTTCCGTCATCATTTTCAAATCCGTGTACAATGATTCGTTGTAAATCAGTGCATGCAATTTCTTTTAAATACATCAATTAGCTGGAGCAAAGATGCAGAACGAGCATTTAATTGCTTACTTAAAGCTAAACATAGGTGTAATATATGTGCATTGATCACGTTGCCTTACATGCCTGAGCTGTATAGGGAATTTATAATTACCTTTAGCTCAAGGGTAGAGTATCGTGCTGGAGAGGCAAGGGTTTTGGGTTTAGCACCATTTCAGACAGACAGACAGACCACTTAACCTTGTCCTATTTAAATGGGTATAATATTAATGTGAAAGGAAGTGTATATCCTTAACTCTTCACACAAATCACAGGTATAATGTGTAAGGTAGCATATACCCTTAACTCTAACACAAATCACAGGTATAATGTGTAAGGTAGCATATACCCTTAACTCTAACACAAATCACAGGTATAATGTGTAAGGTAGCATATACCCTTAACTCTAACACAATTCACAGGTATAATGTGTAAGGTAGCATATACCCTTAACTCTAACACAAATCACAGGTATAATGTGTAAGGTAGCATATACCCTTAACTCTAACACAAATCACAGGTATAATGTGTAAGGTAGCATATACCCTTAACTCTAACACAAATCACAGGTATAATGCAAATCACAGGTATAATGTGTAAGGTAGCATATACCCTTAACTCTAACACAAATCACAGGTATAATGTGTAAGGTAGCATATACCCTTAACTCCAACACAAATCACAGGTATAATGTGTAAGGTAGCATATACCCTTAACTCTAGCACAAATCACAGGTATAATGTGTAAGGTAGTATATACCCTTAACTCTAACACAAATCACAGGTATAATGTGTAAGGTAGCATATACCCTTAACTCCAACACAAATCACAGGTATAATGTGTAAGGTAGCATATACCCTTAACTCTAGCACAAATCACAGGTATAATGTGTAAGGTAGTATATACCCTTAACTCTAACACAATTCACAGGTATAATGTGTAAGGTAGCATATACCCTTAACTCTAACACAAATCACAGGTATAATGTGTAAGGTAGTATATACCCTTAACTCTAACACAAATCACAGGTATAATGTGTAAGGTAGCATATACCCTTAACTCCAACACAAATCACAGGTATAATGTGTAAGGTAGCATATACCCTTAACTCCAACACAAATCACAGGTATAATGTGTAAGGTAGCATATACCCTTAACTCTAGCACAAATCACAGGTATAATGTGTAAGGTAGTATATACCCTTAACTCTAACACAAATCACAGGTATAATGTGTAAGGTAGCATATACCCTTAACTCCAACACAAATCACAGGTATAATGTGTAAGGTAGCATATACCCTTACGGTAACTCTTAACATAAATCAGCCAACAGTGGACATTTATTTTGTGGAGAACTTGCAAGGAAATGTTTTGTTTGTGCATTTATCATTTTTCTTTCGTGTCAAATCTCAATTGTATACTGTTTCGGGATTTTCAGTCAACTTTGAATTTCTAAACAATATAATACGACTTACCCGGTAAATATAATCTCTGATTAATGTAACAGATTTGTCGTCATATTGACAAAAAACTGTTTCTGATAAAAAGTTACATGTAGGTAGTAAGAGTAAGTATATGTTAATATAACATGTTATTGACCCTGAGTTCTTAATTCCTATCCCAGAATCCATTGGTAAAGCTAACAATGGTCTTTATGTGGGCAGCTGGGACCTGGACCTACATGATAAAGCTAACAATGCTCTTTATGTGGGCAGCTGGGACTTGGACCTACATGGTAAAGCTAACAATGCTCTTTATGTGGGCAGCTGGGACTTGGACCTACATGATAAAGGTAACAATGGTCTTTATGTGGGCAGCTGGGACCTGGACCTTCATGAATAAGCTAACAATGCTCTTTATGTGGGCAGCAGAGACTTAAACCTACATGATAAAGCTAACAATGGTCCTTATGTGGGTAGCTGAGACTTGAACTTACATGATAAAACTAACAATGCTCTTTATGTGGGCAGCTGAGACTTGGACCTTCATGAATAAGCTAACAATGCTCTTTATGTGGGCAGCTGGGACTTGGACCTACATGATATGCTACTTTTAATGGTATGTCTATAGAAAAATAATTTGTTATAAGAACAATGTGATTTTGCCGAGGGATACAAACAGGATTTGTGTATATATATATATAAAGATATAGGAAATGTAACCAATGATGAAACAGCCCGACACAATGGCGGAACTATCAATGAAGAGATATAAATCTAGACCACACAAAGAACATGCAGGGAAAATCAATTCAGCAGTATTAAATTTGATCTGACACAACTGGTTATTGGTGTTGAGTTGGAGAATTAGTTAAAGCTTGTGATCAGTAAATACAGCTTCGCGGTTATCCTTGCTTCTCTCTGGCATCAAAGATTTGTTCACTGTTACATATATTACCAGCACAATATTCGTTCAATTTTTGCTGTTTTTGGGAGTGCTACAAAGTTTATTTAGTTTTAGGTGGACAAATACAAATTTTGTTTGCTGTAATTTGGATTGATTTATTTGGTCATCATTCAGGACTTGTCCATATTTCATTCATGAATTAATTATGTTGGTATGATTCAAATTCCTGAGGCCAGAATTCAAAAGAAAGAGGCATAAAGGGCCAAATGTAGCTAGCACAATTAGTCAGTTTAATTTCCCCAAACCTACTCCTCCTGAATTACTGCACAAGTTATAAACACTTTCAAAAAGTAAGTTTACTGTGGCAAAGCATGCACCTATTCATGGTAAAGGAAAATACAAATTCTCCATCCCCTAGTGGAAAAAGTGTTAGACTTAAAACATCAATTTGGAATGTTTTGCTTCAAAATTTTACTCTTTCTAAATAGCATTATAGAACTGTACCATGATAAGAATCAAACCTTGATTTGTTATTTACTCTGGCAAGTAGGTTATGATGTGTTTAGAAATGCAACCTCAATCCCACAAGGAAAGAAGGGTGCTGATCCCAAAAGCTACAATTTGGAGGTAATATAAACACAGAGATACATTAAGTGTCGTTATTTACGTTGTGTTCATGTACATCCTTGTGCCACCGAGAGTTTAACCAAAGATCTGCAGCCCTGGCTCCGGACCATGTCCCTGATCATTTTATAACATTATAAGAAACAGTTCTTAATCCCATTTCTTAAATGTAGAAACAATCGGAGGATCAAAAATCATGCTACAAGGGTTAGCACTAGGGTCCAGCCCTTCCCCTAAAGAGTTACTTCCATGGTCAAAATATGGTGAAAAGTTGTTTGAATCTTATAGCTGTTCATTTTATGTTTGTCGTACGTTACTGTTAATTTTATGTTTGTGGTATGTTACTGTTCATTTTATGTTTGTGGTACGTTACTGTGAATTTTATGTTTGTGATACGTTACTGTTCATTTTATGTTTGTGATATGTTACTGTACATTTTATGTTTGTGGTACGTTACTGTTCATTTTATGTTTGTGGTATGTTACTGTTCATTTTATGTTTGTGGTACGTTACTGTTCATTTTATGTTTGTGGTACGTTACTGTTCATTTTATGTTTGTGATACGTTACTGTTCATTTTATGTTTGTGATACGTTACTGTTCATTTTTTGTTTGTGGTACGTTACTGTTCATTTTATGTTTGTGGTATGTTACTGTTCATTTTATGTTTGTGGTACGTTACTGTTCATTTTATGTTTGTGATACGTTACTGTTCATTTTATGTTTGTGGTACGTTACTGTTCATTTTATGTTTGTGGTACGTTACTGTTCATTTTATGTTTGTGGTACGTTACTGTTCATTTTATGTTTGTGATACGTTACTGTTCATTTTATGTTTGTGATACGTTACTGTTCATTTTATGTTTGTGGTACGTTACTGTTCATTTTATGTTTGTGATATGTTACTGTTCATTTTATGTTTGTGATATGTTAATGGTTGGAGATGGAATCGGCTAGTTCTAACTAAGTTATCTAGTGTAAACAAAGGAGAATGGAAACAGCTGTGTATCCGTGTGATTGGTTTAGAAGCGGTTTGTTTACATTTGCTGTTGAGAGGAACAGACTAGCTGTTCAGTGTTTAAAGAGGAAAACATGCACTTCTTTGTACACAAGTATGGTTAGTCCATGCTGCCAGGCCTGATTCAAGAGTACTGATGACCAGGAGTCTAAGCATCAGGGATCAAAGGAGCTTGAAAACATTTCCTTGTGGGATATTTTCACAGATAAACTGACCAGAGCAAAGATAAATGATATCTACAGTCCACTATTAGGTTTGACCATCCATTTCTCAAAATAGTGGTACCAGTATTTTTTTTCCAAATAATTGCGCTTTATGCAAGCCTTATTTGTCCAACCACAAATTTATACCAGTACTCCACTATCTGAATATACTACTAATCCTGTGGTCCCACTGAACACTCTCCAGCCACCGTTTTTTGCTTAACCAACTTTTCAGGCACCACAAATATGTTGTCCTACTCTCCAAGCACCACAAATCTGATTGTCTCACTAAATATCATTAACCATGCAGCCACCAACAATCTGGTGTCCCACGTCCTATCCTGGAGCCACTAATCTAGTTGCTCCAATATCCCGCCACCACTGATCTATTACGTTGTCCCACTTATGATCCAGTCGCCACTAATCTATGTCCCATTATGCAGCCAACACTTTCGTAGTCAAAGATAGTCTGGATTACCTAATTAGGTTGTCTCTCAGACTTAGCTGGTTTCAAATTTTCAAATTTATATTATGTGTAGTTTTTACGACACTGTCTTCATTCAAGATGCTCATGCCAAGATATTCTATGAATTTTGAGAGAGTTGCAATTTTTAGATTTTGAATGTGAAGGAGATCGTTTGCTCTGGGCTAAAAAAATTGTTAAGTTCCAAAAAAAAAAAACTTAATGGAAGTCTGCTGTACACATTTTTGCAAAGTTTCTGTGCTTCTTGTAGATGTTTTAAGATCATGAAACTAAGTTTGGTGAACGTTGCCAGAATTTGAGGTGTGTATAAGTGATGGAGGTCGGAGAGATTACCTAAATATTTACAAACCTCCTTCTGTAGGTTCATTGGTATCAATATACACGTGTCTTTGGAACCAAGTGTTACATGTGGGATCTCAAATTATCTCATCTGCCATGAAGTTCTTGTGGACGATAAACATTAATGTTTTTATTTTAGTGCAATTCACTACCAAGTAATTTGGTCATCCCTCAAGCAAATTACTCTACATATATTGAGGTGCAATATGCCAGACTTAGTACTGTGTTTAAAAGCTTCTGGCCCCGGTTTCATCAACGTTCCTTAACTTAAGGAAATTCCTTAACTTAAAAATCTCCATAGGAAAGCATTACAGAATTTAAGGAAAGTTCCTTAGCTAAGGATTTTCCCCTTAAATTCTGTAATGCTTTCCAATGGAGATATTGAAGTTAAGGAATTTCCTTAAGTTAATTATAAGGAACTTTGATGAAACCGGGGCCTGTTTGGTGGTAAACTTATATAATTAATGACAAATCTTCATTGAGAACTTTAATGGTTGAAAATAGAAATAACAATCCGTTTGAAAATAGAACTCAAGTTTGCATTGAAAAAATTGAGACAGTTTATTGATTATTATTGAAAATAGAAACTAAATTTTTGTATTGAAAACTTTGAGACTGTTGATTGGTTGAAAATAGAAACTAAATTTTGCAATGAAAACTTTCAGACTGTTGATTGGTTTGAAATAGAAACTTAAGTTTGCATTGAAATCTTTGAGACTGTTGATTGGTTGGAAATAGAAACTAAAGTTTGTATTGAAAACTTTGAGACTGTTGATTGGTTGAAAATAAAAACTAAAGTTTCACTGAAAACTTTGGGACTGTTGATTGGTTGAAATAGAAACTGAAGTTTGCACAGAAAACTTTGAGACTGTTGATTGGTTGAAAATAGAAACCATGTATTTGAGTAATTTTGTTTTAGAAATTTTTTGGAATCAAGTTGAAACTGATTGATTGAACAACATTATCAACCGACCAACCTTTAGTACAGGCTCAGAAATGAGAGTCATTATAAGGTCAGAGCTATTGGTACTATCATAAGCACTGCTGAAAATTCTTAAACTGCCATCAATCGGATTTAGTCACAATATGAATATCAAATTGACCAATGAAATATCATTACTGTGTAAAACAACTATTAACTGTATTTATGTTGATATCATGCCTGTGTTAGCTATATATAGGTGAAAGCCGATATTAATGTCATTATCTGAGAAAGAAAAGGCCAGAAACCTATCATTTTACTACCCAATATAGCCAGACTGAGTCGTGACTGTCTCTTAATGAGCAGCTGAATAAGAATTCTGAAGACTGTTATAAAGAAGAGTTATAAATAGCAACATGTGAACAAATGGTTGCGAAGCTTAAGTTTCCGTCATCTGAGTCAATATATTGTACTGTAATCCAACTTATTTTCGCGGCAACTAATTTCGCATTTTCATATGAAATGACTGTTTCACGGCGATTTAATTTCACAATAAATACGGTTATGAATCCTATGGCAGTACAGCCTCTGCTTGAAAGTATTTTGCAGCAAATAATTGGATCGCGATGGCAAAGAGGTTAAGGTGTCTGACATTCTACTACCACTAGCCCTCCACCACAGGATCGCAGTTGCCAAGTAGTGAAGGTGTCTGACATTCTGCTAACACTAGCCCTCAACCACTGGATCGCGGTGGCCAAGTGGTACAGGTGTGAGACATTCTGCTACCACTAGCTTTCCTGAGTGAATACTTGGTCACGGGTTTGAGACCAATGTGTGTGATCATGGATCAGTAACCATGTACTGAACTTGTATTGGTGTTTTTTCTCCATCACTAAAACTTCAGGAATTTAAAGAGAAACAAATGAAACCAATTATATTACAGAATCTTAGTGCTCTACTGACATCAAACCAGAGCTCGCTCACTCACATGATATAGATTTTATTAATTAACTGTCTTTTGTCATTCGTTGTGCGTCGTCTGTCGTCCATTGAGCGTTCGTAAACAATTTACATTTTCGACTTCTTCTCAAAAAACCCTGAACAAGTTTGAATTATAACCAGTTTTATCCCCCTCCCCCCCTTCCCCCCCCCCCCCCCCCCCCCCCCCCCCCGCACAGGGAGCGGCTTTAAAAAAGGTCATATAGGCTAAAATTTCAGCAATCTTTTTCGGTAAAGACTAGATATGCAGTTATTGTGGTAGTAGAACACAAACTTGGTGACCATTAAGGCCCATGGGCCTTTTTGTTAAAATAATAATGATGTATGAAATTCTATTTCTTTTTCAAAAAAAAGTACTTTTCGTCTGCCAAATGACTGAGCTGTAATATATAAGTCCTCAATGGACTGATTTAGTTGTAGAATAGGGATTGGTTGATCTGAACAGTGAACAATGTACAGTGCTGTACACGGCTACACTTTCACCCCTAGGCCTCCATAGTAATACTGTCACAGATAAGTCATCTGTATGATAATTGTTGTTGTTTTAATGTTGTTGTTGTTTGTTTTTTGCAGCCAGTGGGTATGATGGAGAGCGGTATTCCATATTCCAGTATTGAAGATGTACACATTATCTCGCGGTGGGATGCAGGCCAAAAATTCTGTATACGCATCACCATTCAAGATGGTTCACTCCTACTGCAGGTACGTTTTACTTAAATGTTTTCTTAACGAACCTGAAAAGCTGAACATTGTCAGCATTGACACTCTCTCCAGTCTCCGCTAGCCCAGTATTGTAGGTGTAATTTGTATGCAGTAGTCATTGAATCTCTACATAATCCCTATCTCGGCCGATTATACACGTACTGGTGGCCCGTGAGGCTTACACACCGTATGTCCTCGGAAAGGTTTTCCTTCGCCGTACACACAAGCGTGTCCGAGGTAATAATGGCCATTGTTTCCCCAAGATATCTCCGACAACAGCGCCTTACAACGTCCAATCCCTCAAATCAATGTTTTCATTTGCAACAAGATATCTGAAGCTTCCGAGTGTCAAGGAGTGCACCGGCTTTTATCATCAAACCCGGACTGCAGGGTTGCCTTACGTTAGTTGTTATACACTAATTATATGTTGTTTGCCCTGAAACATCTTTGTTATCCTGAAATATGAGCCTTGTTGAAAATGCTGTGGATGCAGATTAAGCATTCTATTGTTACATTCAGCTAACCATCCTGATAATGTAGTTTTAAAAAAAAATCTAAATATAAAAAGAATGCCAAGCAAAATTAATTTTGTAGAGGTATAGGGATATTCTGAGCTTGCAGAAATAAGATCACAGGTTCTGTGACCACTCATGAGGGTAAAATTTCTTAATTCTAAATAACGCACATGAAATTAATATGATATATATATTTATATGCTTTTATATTTCTTCTCCCAATGTCTTCAACAAAACATTTGCTAGCATAAATTACATATGCAAAGTTGATGTGACTTTTAATATTACAAAAATTCTATAGAAAAATATGGTGCATTGCATTCCTCTTTATATCATGCTGCATGACAAAAACCTGATATTTAAACAGGAATGTGACATTAAGAGAAACATGTTCTTCCACTAAATCTTGTGCATTTCCAATCTCCATCTCTAAAAGTAAGTTATTCAATATACATATCAAGGTGTTTCAATCTACAGATAACATTATTTCAATAAAAAAAACCCATTTTTTTGTTATTTTTTCTTCTATGCAATATTTTGTACAAGTTGTATCTGAAATAATAATAACCAACATCTTTTTCTGGATATTTTAAGTGATTTGTTTAAACCCTAACCCTAAACATGATATTAAGAGGATTTCACCTCAAAATACATGATATTTATATATTATTATAACCAAATAAAATTACATAGATTATATAGTGGGAAAAATGGTTCTTTTGAAAATGTGATATAAAGAGGAATGTGATATTAACAGGGATGATATTAAATGGAATTCACTGTATATATATATACAAGGGCAGCCTGCACACCTCAATTTAAAAGATAAATTTTGTTTCATGCATTCACCTAGTCTGACATTTCATCAATGGGCTCATTCTAAAATTTCAGGGGTGAAGTAACTGACTTAATTTCTTACATTAAATAAAGAATTGATAACTCTGATTTGAGAAATAATTGTTGGCAAATGTTATATTGAATGTATCCTGATTTATAATTAAATTAAACATAACACAGGAAGTGATCTACGAAACGTCTACGTCATTTCCGATTGATTGGGTCATCCCCCGCACCCAGTGAGATGTACAGGATCGAGTGATATTGTAAACAAAACACTTGATTGTGTTAAGTGTTCATGATCAGAGTTCAGCATTTAAGACCTTCTTCTGGGAACCTTTAGGATTTCTAACGGGAGAAAAATGACATCGGGTCGTTCTGCTGATTAAATGGTTCTCAGACTATTACATGTATTAATTTCTTTCACACATAAGGTCTAGATCTTTAATTGTCTTGCATTCATTTATCAATGAATGTTTGTCTTGCATTCATTTATCAATGAAATTTTAAGAAAATGTTATTATGGTCCTATAACATTGATATTATATGATAAAATTAATCATAAAGATTTCTCATCAATAGAATGTGTGTTAAAGCACACAATATTTGCTAAAATATTTATTGCTTATACTTTATTATTAGGTCATATTTGACCCAAATGCATGAATGACCTTGTCCCACTTTCAAGGTCACAGGGGTCAAATGTTATTAAAATTTCCCAGCAACTTCTTCTAAGTAACTTTTTATTTAGTGTCTGCCCTGAGGGTACTGATAATTGGCCTGTAGCATGCTAGGATGAAGGGCTACCAAATTTGTTTGAATGAATAACGTTGACCCACTTTCAAGGTCACAGGGCTAGGGGTCAAATGTTATAAAGAAACTTCTTCTCAATACCCAAAATGCCTAGGGTACTCATCAGATATTTGGCCTGTATCATTGATGCTTAAATGAAGCACTACCAAGTTTATTAAAATTAATCACCTTGACCTACTCTCAAGGTCACATGGGTCAAATATGTTAATAATTATAACCAACTAAAACTTTACATAGTCAGATGACCATTAAGGTCTGTTGGGCCTCTTGTTTACATTTTGATCAAGTAATTTTGCTTTATGTAGTTATTTCAGATCAAGTAACGGCAGAAATAGAATTGCATGTCACATGTAGAGAAAGATCGATGATTTGTTGTGTTAGTCTCATAACTACAGGAAGGGCAGTGAGGGCAAATATAGATATTGTTGTGTGGCTTTGACAATGACAGTTTATTCACCTATACGCCTGTTGATCAGTTACAAGATGCAAGAATCTTTAAATTATATTTATCGTCGAATACTAAAAACAGGAACATTAGCTTATAGGAGCTTGTATTTATCGACAGAAGGGTAGAAAAACAAAATAACATAAAGGTGTTTTATTATCTTGGTTTACTGTTGGAATATTAATAGATCTGTTATAAAAAAAATCAACCTATGATTATGAAATATTGAACATTTCGACAATAGTTATACTGTCTGCGATTTTGAAGTCATTTAAGCACCAACTAGTCGGTATGATATATTGGAATACATCGCTACTCAAAGCAGGAGTAATTAATTGTGTTCCATATATGGTATCAAGCCAGTGGCTGTGCCGACAGTGAAACAGTGGGGAGGTTAATACAATAGATAAAGCCGCAATCATCAGATTCAGTCACAAGCTTGTCACCGACTGCTGATTAGTTCTAACCCACGGGGCGATAAGCTTCGCTTTATTTTACCAGGAGGAGTAGGGACAGTGCAAGGTGGCTTTGAGTGGTTTAAACCCGTTCACCCCTGAAATGTCATAAAGCACTATTCCAACCTTTGTATTGGAAGAGTTCAAATGTGTATTCAGGGGTGAAAAACTTAAGGCATCTGATCATGACCGCCTAGAATCACTGTAGCCCTCCACCATTGGGTCGTGGGGTTTAGTCCGTGGTGAGATGGTTGTCTAGCTATTGGTTGTACGTTTATGTTGGAGGTTTTTCTCCAGGTTATCCAGCTTAATGATCTTGACAGAAAAATCGAAAGAATTGGAAATAATTCAGGTGTGCCCCACTTCAACTACAAGCCGAAGTTAGAAATTAAGACACCGCAGTTCAAAATGGACGCATGTTTACAAATACCGAGTTTCAATTGCTGCTGTACTGGTAACTGCGTAAGAATTCATCTTGAATATGCCCATATCAGTTAATCTTAATTAAATCTATAAATATAATAAGTTATTAGGCTTGATTTTCACTTCAAGTTTTGCCGAAAGTGACAATTACATTGGGCCTTAAAAGGTATATACACTTCAATCAGGATCAAATAAGTCTTTATGCAGCTCTCAATAAATTGGTGATACTGTTTAAAAATACAGCAATAATGAAATCTATATGTAGTGCTTGTAATTTTCAATTCCATTAATATTCCATCAATAGAATTATTAATGTTGCATGCCATCAACGATATGTATTTATAATCAGGTACCGCATGAATTGTGTGAAGCTTGTTTTTTTACACAGCTTTCAGTCAATTCACATCATTAAATTTGAAGTCACACACAAGTTTTAGCAGTGCATTATTGATTTTTCATTTTTGACATTAAACCCGTCAGTGGATGTCATTGATAACCTCCCATCTGCTGCGAATACACTTTTCAAGGCCGTTTCTATATAAATATGTTTTGACATACCCAGCAGTAAATGGAACAAGAATCAGCTGCCGCCTGTCCTGGTTATTAGTAACTGATGCAAAATGATTCGCCGTCAACTCCATCAAAGCCAAGACAGCTAATTATTTTGTTACGTTTCCTTGTCTGTTTGTTTTGGATCAGCTGCGGTCCTATCAGTTGTCGTTGTCAACAGGTAATTTCGTTTACTAGACAAACAAGCACTCTGTACTCACATACTGTGACCAACTGTTTACCATTGTATGGCATTTAAATAGGCTATGAATGCCATGGACTAATTGATGATGTCAGAATCGATAATTAATGTTACCATTGACGGTCCTGAGAGAGTCTTGACCAAGTGGTGTTCTGGTCTGTCTGAAATCCAAACTGGCCGCCAGGTCCACCTTTTGAGTGAAAAACGCAATTTAAACTTCTCAAATTCAACTCATGCGATTGAGATCAAAGACTGAAATTCAGTTTAGTATTTTATGAGTTGGTCCGAAATGTAATATGGTTGCCATGGCTGCCATTTTGAATTTTTTTTTGAAGTTCTTTTCAACTTTTCACCTGAGATGAATGGTGTTAAATTTATTAAAATGTTTGTTCAGTTGCCCTTTCTGAATACAGATATCTTACTAAAGTCTCTCCTTCATACATTAATTATGAACTCATAATTACATTGTTAAAAGACACAGTATAAAAATGTATAAAAAGCCACTCAAGTAGAGTTATAAGAAACTGTATGTAAGTATATATACCAACAGTACCCAGAAAAGTCTGATTAAATAGATTGTTTCTACAGGCCTATCTCAAAGTGTTGTTATCTCCCTTGTTTGCCATATCATGACCTCATTGGGAAGTGTTTTTGAAACTAATTTGTGCCACGTAATCATGACGTCATATTGGGAATTATGTCATCCGATCATCACATGCCGTCAAATCATAACAAAAACACTTCCCGGAAGTCCATCTTGTATCGACCATTGTGGCCTATCAAGGGGAATAAGAACACTATTGGGAAAGGTCTATAAAATCAGTCCTAATACACATTAGGCCTGTTAAAAACATTAAGTGTACTGGATCAGTTCAACTTGTGAATATTAGTTAATGGTATATTAAATTTCTGTCTCTTAAGGATTTTTGCAAGGTATCTGGTACTACATTTATAACTTTCTTCATAAGATAGAATAAATAGTACATATATATATAGCTTCCCTTCATTAGAATATATAACTAGCTTTAAGATTGAGTGTCTCCGATATCTGTATACAGTGGGCAAACAGTCTTCTTAGTTTTTGATTTTTTTTTATTTTTCAGATTATTAATTGTGCAACATTTTAGAGAAAATATTAATTATAAATAAATGTTTGGATTTCAATTATTTGTTTATTAATTTATTGCTTTATTTGCTGAAATGAAAGAGGATTGTTAAGGTGTTTTTTATCACATCTGCTTCATTACCGAATACTCGGGTTTCCATTAGAAGACACAATGACAGTATTATGTTACAGCTAGGCAAGTTAAAACTCGGTGATAATGTTTGGAAACACTGGGTGATATGCTGTCAATCAAAATATGTTTACAGTTCTCCAGAATCCAATGTGGGTGGAGGTCAAACCAACACTCTCGTTTAAAACAGGTGTATTCTGGCCTGGAATACATATATACGTAGGCTCCCACCAGAAAATGATTTGGGCCACGGGGGCAGGCATATACAACAGTAGAATTGAACTTTTTAGGCAAGTCACAAATTTTGGCGAGTGGCTTGAATTTTAAATCGTCAAATTAGAAACTTGCTTGTCTTTTTGAAACTGAAAAAGACGTTCTCAGTTGACGTAAATTGGAACTATTATTATATTATTTGTTTGTTTTAGTGTTTATACCATTACATGTTATGTATTATCAATATAAAAAGTAGCGAAGACATAACTAAAATATCGACAGGTCAAGACCTACATCGTACCGTAGGCCCATGACAGCCACTCCCCAAAAATTGCAAGTACGATGATTTTCTACTTGCAATTTTGCAAATCAGCCACTCCCCAAAAATTGCAAGTACAATAATTTTCTACTTGCAATGTTGGAAATCAGCCACTCCCCAAAAATCGCAAGTACAATAATTTTCTACTTGCAATTTTGCAAATCAGCCACTCCCCAAAAATTGCAAGTACAATAATTTTCTACTCGCAATTTTGGAAATCAGCTCGCGTTTGGCGAGTCCGCGAGTGTTAAATTCAAACCATGATATATATAGCGTGGTCCCTGTCCCAACGTCCCGTCCCATCCCGTAGTATCGTGTGCTCGGTTCTAGAGCTGGGTACCACAAAATCAAACGTACCACAGTATACCACGGTATTTAGGCAAATACTACGGTATGTACCACGGTATACCATCTTGATTGAATGTTTGAGCTAGCTAAAGGTCTCGGGCTGTTTTTGTTCTGAAGCCAATCCACAAGAGGCCTGTCATATAAGTTTCTCGTTGTGTTATCCTCTAATATTGTTTGAGTGAAGCTATGTCTGTCCTAGTAGATCAGCAAACTTATAGGAAATTATTATTAAACCATATTGGAATTCCAATTGATCTATGTAACAAATAAAGTTTTTTCAAATTGATAAGTTAAATGAAAGTCCCCAAAAAACCGGTACAGGACTAACGTACCACGGTACGTACCATCAAAACTTTATACCACGGTATACCGGTATTCCGGTAAAACCGCCCAGCCCTACTCGGTCCCCTGATTCAATGTAAACACTTAACAAGTTCATTCTTCGACTTATTTTCATTAAACCTGATGCATATGAAAAGTTTCAATCTTCAGCTTCTCTGTTTATAAATACTGCTTTACAGAATCTGCTACTTTTATCGGAAAATTTTCACCAAGGTTCTGTAAGAAAATCAAATGATGTTTTCAGATTCTTGAACAGTCAACGAATATTTTTTTCATATAAAAAAAATTCTTCACAAATATCAAAATGAAAAATATTCCTCAGTTGAAACTTGTTTTTGGATACATGTTGATTGAAAACAAGTCTATAGTCACTGTGTAAGGAGTGTTGTGTCCTTGACGGCCGCCGAGGTAGCCGTGACGGCCACCGAGGCAGACGTGGCAGCTGTTGAGTGGGTTCTCTGGCCGATATTGATCAGAGCATGCAAAGTTTGACAGGTTTCTGTGAGCTTTTTAACCCTTGTCTCAATTAAGAGCCTTGATGAAGAAACCTAGTGCAAGCCATTAGTCGGTCACGCACTTGACCTGGTTTTATTGGAGTAGGATTTTATTGTTTGTACTCCACTTCCAGTAAAATTGTCATGGCTTTTAATATACATGTCAAAATCATCATGTTGCTAACGGCTTCCTCTAAGCATCTCTGACACTTTATGTATCTGTATCTCTCTGTCTATATAACTGTCTCTTTGTCTCCCTGTTTATGCCGAGTGTTTGACCGTTTATCGATGTGTCTCATTTTTTTGAGATTCCTAGAGAAATATGTTTGAGGTCCCTGAACAAAATTTTACACAGTTTATTGTCCGACGTAGCATACATACTTAACACTAAATACAAATCACAGGTATAATGTGTAAGGTAGCATATACCCTTAACTCTAACACAAATCACAGGTATAATGTGTCAGGTAGCATATACCCCTAATTCTTAACACAATTAAATCACGGGTATAATGTGTAAGGTAGCATATAATTCCTTAACTTTAAAATAATTGACAGGTTTAATGTGTAATTATATCTTACACAAATCACGGCTTTAATATGTTAAATGTCACATACAGTATAACCACTTACTTGAACCTGGTCAACTAAAATACCCCTCATTCGTCATACAGTTTGCTGGTCCCGACCGAGTTCGTATACATATTCATCCGACCTCGGATTACTCAAATACCATGTCAACCTCAAGCTATAATATTGATAAGGTCCCCATGAGTTTGAGTGGGGTTTTACTGTACCCAGTTGTATCAGGAATCGTATACATCATTTATCTACATTAGAGTTGGTCTTTAAGTATATTATTGTATTTGATGTATTACATATCTATTGTCTGTTTCAGGCACATAACTCCCATCTCCGGGACCAGTGGCTTCACTCCATCAGCTGGAAGGTACGGACATTTTACTAGCAGTAATAGCAGTAGAACACTTAATTATTTATAAATCTTTCATAACCAGCAATCAGATTTTATCAGATGAATTTCCATTACTATGCAGCTTTTGATCTATACTTTAATTTAGTGTTTATGGATTCGGGGGAGGGGCCTGGGGGGAGGGACCTGGAGGGAAGGGTCTGGGGAGGATGGGAGGGGCCTGGGGACCTGGCCGGAGGAAGGGGCCTGGGGCGGAGGGGAGGGGCCTGGAGGGGGGGACCTGGAGGGAAGGGCCTGGGGAGGATGGGAGGGGCCTGGGGACCTGGCCGGAGGAAGGGGCCTAGGGCGGAGGGGAGGGGCCTGGAGGGGGGGACCTGGAGGGAAGGGCCTGGGGAGGATGGGAGGGGCCTGGGGACCTGGCCGGAGGAAGGGGCCTGGGGCGGAGGGGAGGGGCCTGGAGGGGGGGACCTGGAGGGAAGGGCCTGGGGAGGATGGGAGGGGCCTGGGGACCTGGCCGGAGGAAGGGGCCTGGGGCGGAGGGGAGGGACCTGGAGGGAAGGGCCTGGGGAGGATGGGAGGGGCCTGGAGGGGGGGACCTGGAGGGAAGGGCCTGGGGCGGAGGGGAGGGGCCTGGAGGGGGGGACCTGGAGGGAAGGGCCTGGGGCGGAGGGGAAGGGCCTGGGGCGGAGGGGAGGGGCCTGGAGGAGGGGACCTGGGGCGGAGGGGAGGGGCCTGGGGCGGAGGGGAGGGGCCTGGAGGGGGGGACCTGGAGGGAAGGGCCTGGGGCGGAGGGGAGGGGCCTGGAGGGGGGACCTGGGGCGGAGGGGAGGGGCCTGGGGCGGAGGGGAGGGGCCTGGAGGGGGGGGACCTGCTGCTGGCAAAGGGATCATTAGTTTTAAAAGAGAATGTGAAATTTGTTGTCTATTTACATTTACTGGGAAACCAGAGATAATTAATACAAGAGTTGTATGTTGGCAAGTCATTAACTAATTACATAATCAAACTTAATGAGTTTGATTAATTAAATCATGCTTTGCTTGAGAATTGAAAAAAATATGTTGAATTCAAAAAATTACATGTACTGTTTTGTATTTATAAATAAGTTTTTTTTATCAAGAAAAGAAAATGACAATGTACAGTTTTAATTCCATACAGCAGCACATTGTTTGAATGGTCTGATATAGTTTGATGAACACTTGGAGTTTTTTTAGAGGATTTGAAATGATGCTTTAAATTCTGATTAAAAAAATGAACTCAGAATTGTTTTTGAATGAAAGACCTTGTTTTGTTAATTCTTAAAACCAAGACAACAGTGTCCAAACAATAAGACGAATGGCATGGATCAGAAGCCTTAGTTATAAAACGAGAGAATGCAATCAATTATTGGACATAGATCTATAAGCACAGGTACTTGAAGGATTTACAATATTTTACCGGGCTATTTAACCCATTCAACCCCTGAAGATACATTTGAACTCTTCGAATTCAAAGGCTGGAATAGTCCATTATAAAACTTCAGGGGTGATTGAGTTAAAGAAGACACAGAAATTAAAACGGCAGAAGTTTGGAATCCGTCAGTGATGTGTATCAGGGAGGATGTTTTTAATCACTTTTGAAGGAATTCTGTAGGAATGGGAAGAGTTTGTAGGGATACACAGTTAGGTGGGAGTATTATGGTATGTATATACAACTTTTGTACGTCTCTATGGTAACACTTGCTTACATTGGTGTGAGAAAGTGGCGGCGAGATAAGACAGCATCAACATGTTTTTTACCGTAATTCAAACAAGCGAGCACAAAATATCTGCCATTTATATACGCGCCTTCTAGATCTGTGGCCTATCTCATTAAGGTGACCAATTTTCATCGCAGAACTCGCACATCATCTCTTGACTACCAGAATTAGAAAAGAGGGTGTTAAAAATCTCTTGACTACCAGAATTAGAAAAGAGGGTGTTAAAAACGAACTACTGTTATTCTCTCTATGATCTGTTATGTATGGTCGATACATATTATAGTCAAAGGTCAAAGGTGACTGTGTCAAAGGTCAAGGTCAGTAATTCAATCAACCAGTCTCTAGCTAATCTGTAAAACTTAATACAAAGTGAGGTGAAAGATCACAACTTACTGTCAAAGGTCAAGGTCAGTGTGACTGGTCAGTCAAGGTGGGCAGTCTCTAGTCTGTACAATGTGATACAAAATCATACAGGTAAAAGGTCAAAGCTGACTTAAAATGTCAAAGGTCAAGTTCAAAAGATCAATCATCCAGTCCCTTATCTGTAAAATATGAAACAAAGTTAGGTGAAAGAAAAAAGTTACTTTGAAATGTCAAAGGTCAAGGTCAGTAGGTCAATCAATATAGTGATTTAGTTTTTGATCAGAAAACATGTTATTTTAGATATTCCTGTATAGGAATGCAGTTTTGTTTTATTATAGGGCATCTATGCACCTGTGTATATTGGAAAAAATCTGTTCCAAGAAAGATAACAAAATTAATGATGCAAAAATGGGCTAATAAATTAAAAATGTCTTGTTGTCACCATGCCAAAAAAAGACATTTAAGTATAATGTTCCAAATCCTTTCTGACACAGCTGATAACAAACTTACTTTAGCAGATTAAACTTGTACATTATCCAGTTTTAACAGATGAGTAGTGTAAAGATTATGTTCCAGAACCTATAGACACTTACAAAGAGGGTCACTTTCATTTGTTTCAGAAACACATGTATAAATGTGAAAATCTTCTGAAGAATGCTCGACGTCCGGAGGTGCTTGTAAAAGAAATCAAGGTTTGTGTTTATGATTATGAAATGAGAGAATAAAACCTGAGTGGTAACAAACAGCAGAGAATCATGTCTGAGCTAGGAGTTCTGTTTCTTTCTTTATTGACGACACATTTCTATTATGTCTTTGATCCTGTGGTCAGTTAATAGCTTTACCTAGATTCTGTGGTCAGTTAATAGCTTTACCTAGATTCTGTGGTCAGTTAATAGTTGTATGTTCATCCTGTGGTCAGTTAATAGTTGTACTTTGATCCTGTGGTCAGTTAATAGTTGTACTTTGATCCTGTGGTCAGTTAATAGCTGTACGTTGATCCTGTGGTCAGTTAATAATTTTACCTAGATCCTGTGGTCAGTTAATAGTTGTATGTTCATCCTGTGGTCAGTTAATAGTTGTACTTTGATCCTGTGGTCAGTTAATAGTTGTACTTTGATCCTGTGGTCAGTTTATAGTTTTACTTTGATCCTGTGGTCAGTTAATAGTTGTACTTTGATCCTGTGGTCAGTTTATAGTTTAACTTTGATCCTGTGGTCAGTTAATAGTTGTACTTTGATCCTGTGGTCAGTTAATAGTTTTACTTTGATCCCGTGGTCGGTTAATAGTTTTACTTTGATCCACTGGTCAGTTAATAGTTGTACTTTGATCCCGTGGTCGGTTAATAGTTTACTTTGATCCACTGGTCAGTTAATAGTTGTACTTTGATCCCGTGGTCAGTTAATAGTTTTATTTTGATCCTGTGGTCAGTTAATAGTTTTATTTTGATCTTGTTGTCAGTTAATAGTTGTACTTTGATCCTGTGGTCAGTTAATAGTTTTATATTGATCCTGTGGTCAGTTAATAGTTGTACTTTGATCCTTCGGTCAGATAATAGTTGTACTTTGATCTTGTGGTCAGTTAATAGTTTTACTTTGATCCCGTGGTCAGTTAATAGTTTTACTTTGATTCCGTGGTCAGTTAATAGTTGTACTTTGATCCTGTGGTCAGTTAATAGTTGTCCTTTGATCCTGTGGTCAGTAAATAGCTGTACTTAAGTCCTGTGGTCAGTTAATAGTTGTACTTTGATCCTGATCTGTTTATTGTCCTACTTCCAGAACATGATTGACCTGTCGTTAACGACACCCATACAAGATGCCAGCGTGTTCCAGTTTCCTCTGGACCTCGTGTCCAACCTTTTACAAGAGGTAAGTATAGGAAAATTTCCTCCATACCTTGATCACCAACTTTCTACAAAAGTAAGTGTCTTTTATTAAAGGCAAGTGCCACAAAGTTTGCATTAGACCAATATCATTTGTCCAACTTTCTACAAAAGCTAATGGGGCCCACAGTGGCCGATTGGTTAAGATGTCTGACATTCTGCTACCACTAGCCCTCAACCTTTGGGAGGTGGTGGCCAATTGGTTAAGGTGACTGACATACTGCTACCACTAGGCCTTCACCTCTGGGCCAATGTTGCCAATTGGTTAAGGTGACCTGACATTCTGCTACCGCTAGTCCTCCATCTCTGGGTTATAGTTGCTAACTGGTTCAGGTGTCTGATATTCCACTACCACTAGCCCTCCACCACCGGGTCGTGGTGGCCAAGTGGTAAAGGTGTCTGACATTCTGCTACCACTAGCCCTCCACCACTGGGCCACATTGCCCAAGTGGTTAATTTAAGGTGTGTGACATTCTGCTACCACTAGCCCTCCACCACTGGGTCATGGTGGCCAAGTGGTAAAGGTGTCTGACTTTCTGCTACCACTAGCTCTATACCACTGGGCCACATTGCCCAAGTGGTTAATTTAAGGTGTGTGACATTCTGCTACCTCTAGTCCTCCACCACTGGGTCATGGTGGCCAAGTGGTAAAGGTGTCTGACTTTCTGCTACCACTTTGCCTCCAGGTTGTGGTGGCCAAGTGGTAAAGTTGTCTGACATGCTGCTACCATTAACCTTACAACACTGGGTAAGGATTTGAGGCCTATATAGGGCCTCCACCAAAGTACTGACCTTCTTCCAGTAATTGCCATGGCCATGGACCAACAGGTTGATGCTTCTGCGATGGTTGATGTTTTCTGTCCGGGAACTTGGGCTTTCGTCCACCATTAAAACCTGACACATCCTTAAATGACCGTAGCTGTTTAAGGGACGTAAAGCACAAGTAATGAAACCAAATCTTAATCTACTGGTTGTACGTTTAAGCCGAGCCTTATACAGATTTCCACGTTGAACTGATACAATAAAACTGGGATGGAGATCGTGTTGTAAATGTTATTGCTCAGCTATAACTGCGTATCATGGGGGATAAAACACATGTTTGAATACAGGCATTGTTCCCTGAGGCAGGTGACATTCGATGTTGTATTGCATACCACGGAAAATCAATTAAAACAGTGTATTTAACATAGCTGTATCGTGTTATGCTGGGGGTAGTCCAATGTTTGTCTGATCAGTTGCTGGCTGATATTATTTCTCCAATGGAAAAAAAAATTACGGTATCCAATATTTAATTATTTTCTACGAATTTATCTGAGTTAGCTGGTGTCTGGTTTTCGTCTTGCCTTTGATGAAAGTCATGAAAAGCGAGACCAAGTTGTTGCCTTGAGTTTCTGTTAATAATTGATCATGAACCATTTTCTCTTATTTGTTTCCTGAAGTTTTACATTAAATTCTACCATGTTTCTAGGGACCTTTCATGAGAGCTCTTAAAAGTTTGTCTTTAATAAGTTCAATATTCATCTGACAGAAAATTTCAAAATTTAAATGATTCCTTTCCAATTCTTTTCCAGCTTTCAAAATGTATTGTTTATGTATCCATACATTCATTTTGAAAAAAAAGTGAGATGTTCTTTTCCTGCCAAATTTCAAAACCCTTATATCTTCAAAATAAGCCCATCTAATGATCTATCAGTAGCTTTGGTTGCTTTTTATTACGAATAAAGAAACTGCTTCTCAAGAAAAGTTAATTACACAAATCCTCGTGAGCCAGATTCTTTTAAATTGTATAATCCTTAGAATAGACAGAATTCTTTATTTTTACAATCTAAGTAAAACAATTAATATTGATAATATATTCCCTTGCACTTGACCGGAATCTGATATTTAATTGCGTAGAACACTAATCTGGAATGAGAAGGTTGAATGTGAGCTGTGTTAATGGACGTACAAAGCTTCCTATGATAAACGGTGATGTGGAAACAACAGCTGAAGATCAATTTCTGAAATGCCAGACGGCTTCTATAGTGTGTATCATACCTCGTTTGCATCATGGGTATTGATTTTCCTCAACCCCTATAAAACAGATTGCTAGCTGAGGCTGGCCCTTCAGTACATCTTTCTGAAGACCAACACAATCGGTCTACTAAGGATTCACAGTTCTGCTAAGAGTGGTGTAAATATTAGGGATTTCATGGTAGTAATATCCATTGTTTTGGTATTTCTCTGGTCGTTGCCTTTATTTTTTGTCCTAGTTTCTGCCAGTTTCTCGCTGTCCTGTTGTTCTTGTGTAACCTCATGATCAGTCCATGTTATTGTCTTTTGCCATCGTGCTTCGTTTGTCGTCGTGCGCCGTCTGCCATGCGCCATCTGTAAACTTTTCCTATAACAATCTTCTTCTCAATAACCAAAAAGCCCAGGATGCTGATCCGGATATTTGGCCTTGACCTACTTTCAAGGTTACATGGGTCAAATGTGTTAAAATCTTTCAAGCAACTTCTTCTCAGTAACTAAAATGCCTAGGGTTCTTTTATTATGCATGTAGCATGCTGGGATGAAATGCTAGCAAGTTTGCTCAAAAGAATGACCTTGACCTTCTTTCAAGGCAGCGGGGGTCAAATATGTTAATATAATAAACAACTAAAAGTATATACATTGTATTGTCAGGTGACCATTAAGGCCTGTTGGGCCTCTTGTTTAGTTTTGTTATATTGTCTCCTTTGCTCATGTTACTGTTCTTTGTTTTTTTTAGTGTCTCTTGTCTTTCTTTTTGTTTTGGTTTCTCCTCACTTGTATGTCATGTGTTCACCATCTGTTTACATGTCAGAGTTTTTTCTCTGAGAACTCCGAATTTTCTGTTCTGTACCATCAAAATCCAAGTCACATCCTTACAAGACCGTAGCTGTTAATTAAATGATGTAAATTTAAAAAATTAATCTTAATGAATCCTGACTAGCACCTGGCAGCTTCTCCATGGAGGCCACTAAACACAGTGGTGGAGTACAATGTACCTTAAACACTTGACCATCATATCACAGTGCAAGTGGTATCAGAATGTCAGGCACCTTAACCACTTAGTCATCTTGACCCAGAGGTGTAGGGCTTGTGGTAGCAGAATGTCAGACACCTTAACCACTTAGTCATCTTGACCCAGAGGTGTAGGGCTTGTGGTAGCAGAATGTCAGACAACTTAACCACTTGGTCACCATGACACAGAGGTGGAGTGCTAGTGTTAGCAGAATGTCAGACACCTTAACCACTTGGTCACCATGACACAGAGGTGGAGGGCTAGTGTAAGCAAAATGTCAGACACCTTAACCACTTGGTCTTAACCACTTGGCCACCATGACCCAGCGGTGGAGGGCTAGTGTTAGCAGAATGTCAGACATCTTAACCACTTGGTCACCACGACACAGAGGTGGAGGCTAGTGGTAGCAGAATGTCAGACACCTTAACCACTTGGTCACCATGACACAGAGGTGGAGGGCTAGTGTAAGCAAAATGTCAGACACCTTAACCACTTGGTCTTAACCACTTGGCCACCATGACCCAGTGGTGGAGGGCTAGTGTTAGCAGAATGTCAGACATCTTAACCACTTGGTCACCACGACACAGAGGTGGAGGCTAGTGGTAGCAGAATGTCAGACACCTTAACCACTTGGTCACCATGACACAGAGGTGGAGGGCTAGTGTTAGCAAAATGTCAGACACCTTAACCACTTGGCCACCACGACACAGAGGTGGAGGCTAGTGGTAGCAGAATGTCAGACACCTTAACCACTTGGTCACCATGACACAGAGGTGGAGGGCTTGTGTTAGCAAAATGTCAGACACCTTAACCACTTGGTCACCATGACACAGAGGTGGAGGCTAGTGGTAGCAGAATGTCAGACACCTTAACCACTTGGTCACCATGACACAGAGGTGGAGTGCTAGTGTTAGCAGAATGTCAGACACCTTAACCACTTGGTCACCATGACACAGAGGTGGAGGGCTAGTGTTAGCAAAATGTCAGACACCTTAACCACTTGGTCACCATGACACAGAGGTGGAGGCTAGTGGTAGCAGAATGTCAGACATCTTAACCACTTGGTCACCACGACACAGAGGTGGAGGCTAGTGTTAGCAGAATGTCAGACACCTTAACCACTTGGTCACAATGACACAGAGGTGGAGTGCTAGTGTTAGCAGAATGTCAGACACCTTAACCACTTGGTCACCATGACACAGAGGTGGAGGGCTAGTGTTAGCAAAATGTCAGACACCTTAACCACTTGGTCTTAACCACTTGGCCACCATGACCCAGTGGTGGAGGGCTAGTGTTAGCAGAATGTCAGACATCTTAACCACTTGGTCACCACGACACAGAGGTGGAGGCTAGTGGTAGCAGAATGTCAGACACCTTAACCACTTGGTCACCATGACACAGAGGTGGAGGGCTAGTGTTAGCAAAATGTCAGACACCTTAACCACTTGGCCACCACGACACAGAGGTGGAGGCTAGTGGTAGCAGAATGTCAGACACCTTAACCACTTGGTCACCATGACACAGAGGTGGAGGGCTAGTGTTAGCAAAATGTCAGACACCTTAACCACTTGGTCACCATGACACAGAGGTGGAGGGCTAGTGTTAGCAAAATGTCAGACACCTTAACCACTTGGCCACCACGACACAGAGGTGGAGGCTAGTGTTAGCAGAATGTCAGACATCTTAACCACTTGGTCACCACGACACAGAGGTGGAGGCTAGTGTTAGCAGAATGTCAGACACCTTAACCACTTGGTCACCATGACACAGAGGTGGAGGGCTAGTGTTAGCAGAATGTTAGACATCTTAACCACTTGGTCACCACGACCCAGTGATGGAGGGCTAGTGGTAACAGAATGTCAGACATCTTAACCACTTGGTCACCACGACCCAGAGATGGAGTGCTAGTGTTAGCAGAATGTCAGACACCTTAACCACTGGGTCACCATGACCTCTTCATGCTGTGAGAATTTCCCTCTGTAATCACTATCTTTGGTCTTTCACCAATTGCTCTTGCTGTTAAATAAACACTTTTCATAGGTTTTTAGTGAGGCTTTCATATTTAGAATCAGGTCACTTGAAGGGTGGAGTGACGCCAGGTATATGCCACGATATAAATCATGTGGCCGTCCTATCCTGTCACATCCCCTTGCGTCCTTTCATGTCGCTTCCTGCATCATTCTATTGTTTCCAGCAAAACATTTGATTTAACAGCAGTTAGATACCTGTTACATGAAACACGGGCCGCGGTTGCCGAGTGGTTAAGGTGTCACGACATTCTACCACTAGCCATTCCTTTTTGGTTGTGAGTTCGAAACCCACGTGGGGCAGTTGCTAGGTACTGTCTGTAGGTCGTTGGTATATTGTCAGGTACTCCTGCTTTCCTCCACCTCCAAAACCTGGCATGTCCTTACATGACCCTGGCTGTTAATAGGATGTTAAACAAAATAAACCAATTGTATCTTGAATCATTTCTAAGGGAGGTTACTCTGTTACAGAACGCAGATTTCATTACACGGGTGGCTCACGAGAATATCATTGTTGCCTTGTCGCCGCTGTTAGAGAACAATTACCCTACGCAGGAAATATGTGGTTTCTTCAGCAAGGTAAGCCTTTATTTTCCTTCACCATTACATAGGTGTGTAAATTCGAAAATCAACCTTGCAGTTCAGGATTTTGTTCGGGGGTAAGCCTATGAAATAGATGTCTGTCGTTTATTGGAAAAAATTACCTTGTAAGAAGATGAGATATTTATGTTTTATTCAGAACAATTGTGGAGTTTAAAAAAGAAAAACCCAAATGAGATTGAAATTTCAGTCAATATTGCTGTGTCAAAATATTGATCAGTGTTTCAACATTTATAATATCTGGTATTAAAGTAAATAATGATTTGAAATACATTGTAATTGTAGGACTGATTTCAAAATATTCAATTTTAAATGTTTCATTGTTTGAATGGAAAGTAAAAAAAAAGGTCAGATGTGTTCAGAAAAAAACAAAAAAGACATTTACTAGAATATTTTTGGTAAAAAAAAGGAAAGCATGAATAGGCGCAGTTTTGTACAAAATATAATCAAAATTAAAGGTTGACCAAAGAAACAGTTTTTTTTCTATCGTTTAAGTTACATAATTAAATATACTACAAGTTAGAATTAACATTTGAGGTCCAAAAATAGATAAGCCAGAAAATAGTTTTGCACTGTTGGTATAGACAAGGATTTGTATCTATTAGACAGGGGGAGTTAGAAATATTTAACTGAACTATCAGTATAGAACAGGATTCAGACTAGACAGGGAGGATTATGACGTATTTTACACAACTGTCAGATATATAGACATTACTGTCAGTATAGGTCTATCTCAAAAGTGTTGTTACTTCCCTTGTTTGCCATATCATGGCTACAATGGGAAGGATCTTTTGAAACAAATTTGCACCATGTAATAATGATGTCATATAATGGGAATTAAGTCATTCAATTGTCGGATGGCGCCAAATCATAATAAAAGCACTTCCCGGAAGTCAATCTTGTATCCACCATTGTGGCCTATCAAGGGAATTAACAATACTTTTGGGAAAGGCCTATAGAACAGGATTCATATTAGATAGGGAGGACCTATTTTACACAACTGTTTGTATATATATATATAGACATTAGGTTTCTCACTGAACTGTCAGTATATAGACAGGGATGCACTGTTTATTACATTTTTACCAGTGAAATATCAAAAATAATTCATTCTATAAAAGTGATTTTTTTTCACTAGTGAGAAATATGATATTTTTCACTAAAAAAGTGAATAATATCACTTTTTCTGATTTGATCAATCAGAACGCTGCTTACAAACAACATTTGGGAAAATCAAAAGCTGCCACTGTAGATTTTGCTACAAAAATGTAATAAACAGAATATCTAACACTATCATCCGTAATCCAAAACATATTTCACTTGTGTGGCTAATATTTTGATATTTTTCACTCGTGCTGCACATTCGTGAAAAATATCAAAATATTAGCCCCACTCGTGAAATATATCTGGTATTACTTAAGACACTGTTAGATATCCTCTATTTTTTTTTCGGTGAAATGTGATAATTACTTAGATATGATGATTGGTTTTTTTACAGCACTGTAAAAACAGCCCACGTTCCAGTATAGTTATAGAACTCTTCACACCTGTCGTAATGAGAATCATGAAACACAACACCGTAAGTTTGCCGAACTTGATCTAATTTCTTAACTTTTTTTTTAAATGCAGGGTATAACCATTATATAATCTTATAAGATTAAAGGCCCTATATACGTACGTAACTTCAGGGAAATTTTCGTGATTCTGAAAATTCTGAAAAACAAAATCCAGTTCATAACCATGACTAACAAGAAACTTTTAACAAAAAAAATCCAAAGAATTGAAAAAAATTCGGGTGGGACCCACTTCAACAACAAACCGAAGGTAGGAGACGGTTCGAGATGGACGCATGTTTACAAATAGCGTGTTTCAACTGCTGCTTTACCGGTAACCGCGAAAGAATTCATCTTGAATATTGCTGATATCAGTTAATCTTAACTAAATCTATCAATATAATAAGTTATAAGGCTTAATTTTTGCTTCAAGTTTTGCCGAAAGTTACGTATATCGGGCCTTTAAAGGGTCATAAAAAATCCAGTGCGACAGAAATAGCAAGAGAGTTGATGACCGTAACCTCATCACCATAGCAACAGACCTTCCATTTAAGATGGCTGCTCTGGCTTTTGACTAACTATAATACTTTATGAATACTTTCAGTTGAAATAAATGTTTCAAGTTTTTAGTCGAATGGTGAATTATTAGTTTTTAGCCCACCATCAATTATCTGTATTGAAGATGTGTGAAAGGGACAGAATTGTGTCAAAATTATCGTCACTTTCAACAATTAAAAGACAATATGTTGTTTTGAGATTAGATAATGACTTTGGTTGTTTTGTTGCTCAAAATAAAAAAAAAATTATGCTATACAAAAAAACAAATTATGAAATACAAAAAAATCTTTTTATTTTTTGATTGTGATAAAATATTGTCACATTTGTGTTGGCTGTGTCAAGATTTTGTTGTTGTTTCCTTTGAATATCACAAGATTCTATTTCATATTTCAGGATTTCGGGAAGTATCCACGAATGAGAGGATTCGTACAGGAGTACATTCAGGCCTTAAATTGTCAGAACGATGGTTTCAACGTCGTACAGAACTTTGTGAGAAGGTATGTAATTATGGTTTGGTTTATAATATGCAACATTGATATAGTGCCCTATCTATAGCTAACATAAGCCACTCTAAAGCGCTTTACAGTACGTAGTTATACAATTCTCATATAATCAATACAATTAACACATACAGTTCTATCTTATAACATAATGAGGAGTTCGCAGGAGCTGCCTTATCGGGCGCTTACTTCTTTGTCCTATAACACATGGCTAATATCTCAATATGTGTGTGTATGCTGGAGATGAATTTAATGGTTGGATTGTTTTTACGTCTAATTTACAGCTAGAGCCATTTAAGGACGTGCCAGGTTTGTTTGTGTGTCCTACCTACTATTAGCAGCTAGGGTCATTTAAGGAAGAAAGAAATTAAAAAAGTGACAAATAATTATTAGATACATTATGTGTCATAAGAAAGAATAAGTGAGTATAATCATCAATTTCAGTGTGAAAATTTCAATACAAACTTATTTTAAGTTCACCTGGCCCCCAAAAAGGGTTGTGGTGCATCATTCGACTAATTCGCCCGGTGTCAACATGTTACTTTAAACAGCTTCTTCTGAATAACCAGAACACCTTAGGTAGTGATATTTGGCCAGTAGTTACCTTGGACAAAAGTCTTAAATATTTTTTCAATTAAATGACCTTGACCTACTTTCACAGTCACTGCATGGAGTCAAAATGTAAATATATATTTTAAACAACTTTTGCAATAAACCAGGATGCATGCCCCGGGTGATGATATTTGGTTTGTTCAAATATCTTATCAGAATTTAAGACTTCGCTGGATGTTTCTTGAATTTTATCGGATGTTTCTGAAGTTGAGGTTTATCTCAAGTTTTCTGTTTTGTTGACAGTATGCATGGTCCATCAAGTGCGTGTCCACATCCTCGAGTCCTGCCAAATATGGTCGCTGTGTGTCTGGCTGCAATCTATACCTGCTACGAGGACAAGAAAAAGTACAGTACCAATACTGGCTATCTGAGTATATGTGTTCATAAACGAACATAAGAAACAACATCATCATCATCATCATCATCATCATCATCATCAGTCGTTTTGGGTGCATCTTCCAGTTCTCTGGGTAGCACGCTTCCCTACGGAGGACTTACAACCTCTTCTATCCTGAGCATCTGATGGTGACAGTCCTATTAGTTTTAAGTCCTCGGCAATATTGGCATCCCAGGTTTTCTTTGGACGACCTTGTGGGTGTGGACCAGCTATATCCCAAACTTTTCACACTCTCTTAAACCAGTCCTGATCTTCTTTCCTCTCCACATGCCCAAACCACGTCAGCCGTTTGGTCCTTAGGACGTTTGTCACCTTCTCCAGGCCCATTAATGATCTCAGCTTATCTGTTGGTGTGTTACGGAGGCTCTCTCTACACATACTCCTTATCATCCTCGCATCGGCTCGTACTATGCTTTCTTCAGTCTCTTTCACCATGGGCCAAGTCTCACTGCCGTATCAACCCAGTATTTAAAAGCGCAAAACTCTATTTCATTTATTGCAACAGTAAAAAAGGGTTACATATTTAAAGTTTCGCTCAGTACTGTTTTAATAACCAGGAGGTGTCAAAGTTTTTAATATTCATTTCATCTTAATAATGTTTCTTTTATTTATTTCCTTAGAATGGCACCAATCTCTAAAATATTTAATTATTTAGAAAAATCCATGAACTGCATGGAGAGTAACATGCAATTTAGAAATTCCTCATCAGAAGTTTGGGATTTGTTATTTTTTATCCCCCTCATGTGTCTTGAATTGCATGATATATACTGTCATTGTACATATTTTAGCGGTAATCTTATTTAAGTGATATTTGCCTTGAATGTTAAGTAAATGTTTTTTGTTTATCTCATCAGTGCTATGCAGAGCAACACGTCCATTATCCTGGACAAACAAGAGTGGGAGATCAAACTACTCTGTTATATCGGGATCATGGGCACACTGTAAGTATAGGATGTACATAGCGGTTACACGACTCGTGGTTGTTTGATATGGTATTTATTTCATTCTCGTTAGTTAATTTTCAAAAATTAAAAGTTAATTTTCAAACCTTATAAAAGACCCAAGCTTTAGCGAGTTGGGTGAACTGTTTCTACCTCAATCTCGTGGAAAACAGCTGGAGCAAACCACGGATGATTATGCGCAAAAACAGCATCTCGTATATATTCTTATCAATTGGTGACGACTTCAACAATCGATGATGACATCAGCAATCGATGACAATGTTAACAATCTACATGTGTGTGGCATTGAACCATATGATTTCCGGTCAAAGTTCAACTTCTCAACCAATCAAAAGTCAGGAAGGTCATAATTATCCCACATACACATGTAGTTAGCATGTTTACACAAAATGAGCTGAGAGTAGAATAACACATGGCGTAATGTGGTAGAAAAATGTGTCAAAGCCTTCCTCTATAAACAACCTATGTGTCATCATACCTGTTAAGACCGGCTGCTCCATTTGTCAATCTATTTGTTGGGAATCACTGCAAGTATGAATGATGCTGCCCACTGAGAAAGGCCAGAACTACTGAAGTGAATTTTAATACAAACACTCTTGGTCTCCACGCTATTCTAAACGGAAGTGCTTACAACTGATAGCACTTCCCCTGCACTACAATTATATCTTGGAGATTTCTGACTGTTCTTGTGAATCGGATTATGTAAATAAGTATCGGTTAATGTCTATTCATAATGATTTTTATGCAGATTCTGTTAAAATATTTTTGAAACCACAGACACACCAAGTTCAGTGTTCTACTGTTAATTATTGATTTTCTGTGGAAAACCTTTAAACACCAAGTTTTTTTTTTTTTTTGATAGTCTGAAACTTATAACTAATTTTTCTGTCCCCTGAAAATGTGACATGATAGAACTCTTTATGTCGGAATGAAATGAAAAATATCTCTGAACGGTGCAATTGAAAAAGTTGTGGAACATCATAAAATTGTTTTTTAAATCAGGTTTGAATGATGTTTACGGAATTCACCACTACCGATGCAGTAATGATGCCTGTTGGTATAAAGCCAGTACTTAAACATTAGTTTGGTTTTTGCAGGTCCTCGTACTCGGACTGGAGACTAGTGCTGGGAAGTCTACTTCAACCAATTCCATTCCCTAATGAGTGAGTAGTCTCCCCTGGTGTTCAGTTGTTTTCTGAGTACAGTATCTAACAGATACTAGATTCTGCTTATTTATTCTCTGCCAGGGCCCAATTGTTCAAAAGGTGATTAGCTAAATCAGTGATAAGCGAGAATTTTAATTAGCCTGTAACTTAAAATGAAATCATGAATTCAGTTTAAGTTTGCAATTATCAAATATGTAATAGTGTCAATTTACATGAAAAATTGTAAAATGTTACCTTTCATATTGACATAATTATTAAAGTTTCAAAAATGTCGTTAAATAGTGACTAAGCTAATCACCTTTTGATCAACTGGGCCCTGGTCTTTGTGATTCATCTCTTCACCATTATGTAGAAAAAATCCTTTGGAAAAAAATGGAGGGGGGATGCTAGGGCCGAAGAATTAAAATAATTCCATATTGGTCAAACTATATTATTATAATGTAGTAAGGGTGGGTGGGGGGGGGGATGTACATGCCCTAACCCTTTTATCCCTATGTGACACTTCCATATGCATTGGTCTGGATTGGCTTATTATGGTCTACAGGGGTAATTCATTTTAAAGTTCTGAGGATGACTGTTTAATTTTGAAATGAATAATTTGTGAAGTGTACAATATAAGTCGAATATGTTCTGTAGGATTTAAATACAGCTCCAGACAATTTTCATCCTTTTATGAAGATAAAATTGTTATTTTCTTTTTGCAGTGCTCTTGCCCATGATCTTTTCACTTCGTAAGTATTTTCAGAATTATTCTGTAACTTATATAATATACATGAAACAAATTGTAAATTATAGCGCTACATAGTTTAATGATTTTAAAGTTGAGTCCATTTATAGTTAAAATGTTTTGTCAGCTCAAGATATTAAACATGATTTAAACAATTGATTATTGTGAATTTTGATATTTTGCAATTTGAATTTATGAAATATTAAGTACGAGTTGGCATCACATCATCCAGGTAAATTTAGATACACTATGTGTGCACTTATTTGCATATTAACATCAATGCTCTGCTTTGTTTCATATATACCTAGCCATAGATTTGTGAGAGTCTCTGGGCCCCCTCATCTCGATTTAGAACTGCCCACATGTGGCGTATCCAGATGGCTTCCTTTATGTGCCGCTTGAATCAGTCGTTCTTTCTGTAATATTCTTGTCAGAAAAATCATGTGATTGACTGGTTTAATTCTCAAAGTATGAAACAGATATTAGCCCGTTTTACATCTGATTAATGCCAAACACGATAAAGTGCTTTGTTATATTGTTACGTAGGAAGATGAAGACGGTCCTAAGTAATATAGCCAGTGATGAACACTGCGACGTCCACCAGACCATACTCGGGATCCGCGACGGCAAGGAGGGATGGTTCCACATGTACACACCGGGCAGTTTAGCGTGTGATGACGAGGGCGAGCTCTGGGGGATCATGGTGAGTGCTGATAATAGCTAGACTGGTTAAGTCTGATGGAGGTAGCTCTGAGGGGATGGTTTGGACTAGGTGTGTGTTTTTAGGGGAAGGGAGGGGTACTTAAAGTATTTCTCATTAAGGATGACCACCATTCCAGCAAAAATCTACCGACGCCATCCCTCCTCATGATCTAAACCTCACCTTCCCTCCTCACCCTCGATCCATTCTTACCCTCCCCTTCCTCACCCTCCCCTACCTCACCTTTCCTCCTCACGGTCCCAGCTACCTTACTAGCTGTACCTCACAATCTAAACCTCACCATCCCTTCTCACCCTCGATTTCTTCTTACCCTCCCCTACCTCACCATCCCTCCCCACCCTCCCATACCTCCCCCTCCCTCCCACAGGGGCAAGTGCCCACCTACGTTTTTTCATGCAAAACCTCGGATTCTAGACAGCCTAGTGAGCTTTTACATGCGTGTAGCATGATAAATTTGGTATCGGCTGAAAGATAAAAGTTTCACCTTTAAAATGAGGCATGCATGTAAAAAATTGGACTTCATTCAGTGACTAAAACAAGCTTAGAGTGAAAAAAGGTCGATTTTCTCGTTCAGGCTAGTTCTTTCCCTTGTCACAGATATATAGTAGTGGGAGGGGCTATATTCGAGAAACGTAAAAAAAAAATCTGACTATCATTTCATAGGGACATAGGTCCGTGCCTAGCCCCCATATTTGCCAACTTTTTGAAATTTCCATGGGGGAGATTATGCGTGCTCAGAATTGAAAACATAAATAATATGTATACATGTACATTTAGAGGGAAAATAGCACTTTTAAATGGCATCTTTTGAGCTCTTCTTTCATGTGAAATCATCAGATCTTTAAAAATAAGAACAGTTAAGCAGATTCCAAAGTTGAAAATGCAACATTTTAGGGTCCAAAATCGGGAGTCTCCCTCCTAAATAGGGAGGGTTGGCAAGTATGAGCCCCTGTGCTCCCTCCCCCACCTCACCATCCCAACCATATCTCATTGAATTTCTGACATGGTTTGGCACAGAAAGTGCCAGGATAAGACTTACCTTGACTATATAAAGATATATCTCTTTTCTAGAATGATACAGCATTTCAGATAGCAGATGAAGGAAATATAAAAGTTTAGTGTGGACTATATTAATATATAGTGGTGCTATTTGTTCCTGGTAATCTATAATCACTGTGATCACTTTGATTCTTCAGCTGAAAACCCTGATCCATTGCTGTTGCAAGAGAAAGAAGTTTTTGAACGGCCTTAACAAGATGGTGGGACCAATCATGCTGCTAGCGCTGCGGGAGAATGAGGCAGCCATGGAGGTTTGTGCATTATCACACGATGTTTACAGGGTGTGACTAGGGAATAAAATGGGGAACCTACTACAGGCAGACTCAGTTTTATCCACTTGTGAGCGACGAGAAAATTATTTGAAGGAGAAATTTGAAAATTTTGTTTTGTTAAAAACTGTGTATTATCGGTATACTTCTATCTTATCATGTGGTACACCATGCGTTTAAAGTCAGGTAAATATGTCTGATTTTCCTAATGACTTTCAGATCCACGATCATCAAGACTCTTGATCTGCGACAAACGTAAACAATTAGACGTTGGTTGACTGACGGACAGCTAATTATAATATATAAGTGATCCTAGCTTGAAGAACATGAAGATTGTTTTAATAGTTTGCTCTGAGCAACTTCATGAGTTTCATTAATTCTGAGGTATACTTATCGCGATATCTTTTACTAAATGTTTGTGCAAATACGGTCGCAGCTTATAGTATTTAGAGCATTATATTTCCATTTTCTATTTCATGTACATTTTGGTTAGGACGGGAGAGAAAGAGTCCATTACTCTTAGGATTTATACATATTCTACCAGGGGTGCAGAATTCTCGTGACAAATTAGTTTTCAGCTGATATTTTGCCAGATTTTGAATACTGTTTGTTCCTCTCCAGGTGCTTTGTGCCATGTTGGAGTTTGATGTGGTCGAGAGTAATGACATGAAGATGCAGATGGTTACGACCCTCCAGAGTACGAGTATGGGGAAGCGCATGTACGCCCAGCTGTGTGAACGACAGATCGCTCTCAGGGAGCTGGTACGTATTACTACTTGCAAGCTTTATGACAGATTGCACTCAAAGATCTGGTACGTATTGCTGCTAGCTAGCTGTATGACTTTGATCATGTTTGATTGATAGGTATGATTTGTGTGTATGTGTTAAAGGTTGTATTAACAGCTATCATGGTAATTTAAGGAGAAGCAAGATTTGGGTAGTGGAGAGAACCGGAGTATTCAGAAAAAAATCTGATTGCACAGTTAGTACATATGGCAACTCCCCTATACATAAGCCTTGTTAAAACAAATTGACCTAAATAAGTATGCCCTGAAAAGTGTTTGCAAGTCAGGATCGTTAAGGCTATTTCTTGAAAATATTTAAGTATACTGTACAGTTAACAATAAGAATGATATGAATTGATGTTAAATACCGAAATGTTCACTCAAAATCCTTTCCCAGGAACTATTGTTGTAACAGGTATACTATAATCCTGTTTCTTTTCTAATGTTCATAAACACAGCTTGTCCACATAATAGGTGTGCAGGTGAAATTGAAAGTGCTTTTGATTGAGATTATATTCACTTGTGTGTAGATTAATTGTTGTTTTATATGTCATAGTTATTTTCATTAATTTCTTGGAACATTTATTTCAGCAACAAAAAGGTGGTCCAAAAAAGCTCACACTGCCGTCAAAGTCCACCGATGCTGACCTTGCCAAGATGCTAAGTTCTGGGTCGTTTGGGAATCTAGAGTGCCTCAGTCTCGCGTTCACCCACGTCACCAGTGCTTGTGCTAGTGATCTGATCAAGCTACCATCGTTACGATACCTCAACTTGTGGTCGACACAGGTAGGGTGTTACGTCTTCGCCTCCTGATTGTATGTCTCTTTGGTCCTCTGAGCAAATTATTTCCGATCTTTTAATGTTATGGCCTTGAAAATTTCTTCTGTTATTATAAAGTAGACAATTGAAGCTTGTTTCAATGGATATGTGGAGCAGTTGTCAATACAACACAGTAGAAAGCAAAAATGGCTATACAATATCAAAGGATACGAAACTAAATTACATACAATACAGTTGAACCATTCATCTTGAACTTGCATAACTTTAAGACCCCATTTAATTCTAAGTAAGTTGTTGGTCCCAGCCAAACTTTTTGAAACACTAAGCATTCAATTTCCCATAACTCCGATATTCAGATAACCCAAAGTTTTACCAAGACCCCTTCGACTTTGATATAAGGAGGTTTGACTGTATCTTTAATAGATGATATTTAATGAAAACATGATCTTGGAAAAATGTAATATAAAGCCAAATAGCTTATAATTAATTTATGTAAAAAAAAGAAAAAATCACCAATTAATCATCAAGCATGATGTGTACTGAAGTTTTATATTCCTTCAGTCGTGTGTGATCCTTTAATTTTCAAACCCTAAGGCACATGTAAATCTTGCTGAATCAAAGACTTGACGAGTCGATTGATTATATGTATGAGTATACGAGTTAAGATATCCCTGGGTTTTGAGTGATAATTATCAAATCTTGTCATAGGAATTCTTGATGTTTCACTTCCAGCGAATCAATGTTTGATTCAAAATACACATTAAGTACTTTTAATTTAATTTCAACAAAGTATTTCTTGATATTTGATGAAATTATTTTATTAATTTATAACTTATTTTGTTTTATACACAGTTTGGTGATACAGGGCTGCAAATGATATCTGAATACTTACAAAAACTACAAGTGTTGAACCTGTGTGAAACTCCCGTCACAGACAAAAGCCTTGTCTGTCTGTCTGGTAAGTCTTAAGTACATCGTATCAGTAAAAGTTTGTTAGAAATCCAAAAACTCCCATCATGGACAAAAGCCTTGTCAGTCTGTCTGGTAAGTCTTAAGTTAAGTACATTGTATCAGTAAAAGTTTGTTAGAAATCTTAACTTCGGTCATGAACAAAAAAAGCCTTGTCTGTCTGTCTGGTAAGTCTTAAGTTTAGTACATCGTATCAGTAAAAGTTTGTTAGAAATCTAAACTCCCGTCGCAGACAAAAGCCTTTTCAGTCTGTCTGGTAAGTCTTAAGTACATGGTATCAGTAAATGTTTGTTAGAAATCTACACTCCCGTCACAGACAAAAGCCTTTTCAGTCTGTCTGGTAAGTCTTAAGTTAAGTACATCGTATCAGTAAAAGTTTGTTAGAAATCTAAACTCCCGTCACAGAAAAAAGCCTTTTCAGTCTGTCTGGTAAGTCTTAAGTTAAGTACATTGTATCAGTAAAAGTTTGTTAGAAATCTTAACTTCTGTCATGAACAAAAGCCTTGTCTGTCTGTCTGGTAAGTCTGATCACATCATGTCAGTAAAAGTTTGTTAGAAATCTAAACTCCCGTCACGGACAAAAGCCTTGTCTGTCTGGTAAGTCTTAAGTTAAGTACATCGTATCAGTAAAAGTTTGTTAGAAATCCAAACTCCCATCACGGACAAAAGCCCTGTCTGTCTGTCTGGTAAGTCTTAAGTTAAGTACATTGTATCAGTAAAAGTTTGTTAGAAATCTTAACTTCTGTCATGAACAAAAGCCTTGTCTGTCTGTCTGGTAAGTCTTAGTACATCGTATCAGTAAAAGTTCGTTAGAAATCTAAACTCCCGTCACAGACAAAAGCCTTGTCTGCCTGTCTGGTAAGTCTAAGTTCATCGTATCAGTAAAAGTTTGTTAGAAATCTAAACTCCCGTCACGGACAAAAGCCTTGTCTGTCTCTGGTAAGTCTAAGAACATCGTATCAGTAAAAGTTTGTTAGAAATCTAAACTCCCGTCACGGACAAAAGCCTTGTCTGCCTGTCTGGTAAGTCTAAGTACATCGTATCAGTAAAAGTTTGTTAGAAATCTAAACTCCCGTCATGAACAAAAGCCTTGTCAGTCTGTCTGGTAAGTCTTAAGTTTAGTACATCGTTTCAGTAAAAGTTTGTTAGAAATCTAAACTCCCGTCATGGACAAAAGCCTTGTCTGTCTGTCTGGTAAGTCTTCAGTTTAGTACATCGTTTCAGTAAAAGTTTGTTAGAAATCTAAACTCCCGTCATGGACAAAAGCCTTGTCTGTCTGTCTGGTAAGTCTGAGTTCATCTTATCAGTAAAAGTTTGTTAGAAATCTAAACTCCTGTCATGGACAAAAGCCTTGTCTGTCTGTCTGGTAAGTCTTCAGTTTAGTACATCGTTTCAGTAAAAGTTTGTTAGAAATCCAAACTCCCATCACGGACAAAAGCCCTGTCTGTCTGTCTGGTAAGTCTTAAGTTAAGTACATTGTATCAGTAAAAGTTTGTTAGAAATCTAAACTCCCGTCACAGACAAAAGCCTTGTCTGTCTGTCTGGTAAGTCTGAGTTCATCTTATCAGTAAAAGTTTGTTAGAAATCTAAACTCCCGTCATGGACAAAAGCCTTGTCTGTCTGTCTGGTAAGTCTTAAGTTAAGTACATCGTATCAGTAAAAGTTTGTTAGAAATCTAAACTCCTGTCATGGACAAAAGCCTTGTCTGTCTGTCTGGTAAGTCTTCAGTTTAGTACATCGTTTCAGTAAAAGTTTGTTAGAAATCTAAACTCCTGTCACAGACAAAAGCCTTGTCTGTCTGTCTGGTAAGTCTGAGTTCATCTTATCAGTAAAAGTTTGTTAGAAATCTAAACTCCCATCACGGACAAAAGCCTTGTCTGTCTGACTGGTAAGTCTGATCACCTCATGTCAGTAAAAGTTTTATTGTCTGTTTATTAATTGATTCATCAGTAAGGAAAAATGAAAATGTAGATATTGCTCTCTATCAGATTTCAGAACTTTATGTCAGTGTTGTTTGCTTATTCTTTCCCTTTTGGTAAAGTTAACCAAATGTTGTTCACCTAGTAATAAAGAAATAGCTAATTTAGTCTGTATGTTTGGATTTGCAGCCTTGAAGAACCTACGCAAATTGAACTTGAACAGCACCAGTTTATCGGCGTTGACGTTCGAGGGACTAAAGGTGAGTTAGAGAATAAAGAATTTGTTTCTCCATTTTATAAACTCAGGAAAAATATGATCCGCTGCAGCCTGAGCAACTCGCACAAGGCAGAATCTAGATCAATGCTCCACAATGATTTTCCTTAGAAGATATATGTCATATTGACTGAAGTTATCAGTAGAGTTGCCTGCATTTAAATAGATAAGATTTCACATCTGAGTTTTCTTCAACTTACTTGGGTGATACTCATGCCATTAGGTGAATTTTGATCTGTTATTCTTGTAGCTATATGGTAACCACGTCTTGATTGGGGTCATAAACTTTAAAAATTTGGTTGTAATCGCCTTTAAAATATTTAATTTGTAAAGTTTGATGAGAGGATCGGTAATATATGATGTATATGTTTGTGAGTTTGGATATAACTAGGCAGTATTGTAAGTCTTCATTGAAGTAAGTTTTTGTATGGGAGGATATTGTTTATGATGTATAAAGTTTGTGAGTTTGGATATAACTAGGCAGTATTGTAAGTCTTCATTGGGGTAAGTTTTTGTATGGGAGGATATCATATATCGTGTATAATGTTTGTGAGTTTGGATATAACTAGGCAGTATTGTAACTCTTCATTGGGGTAAGTTTTTGTATGGGAGGATATCATATATCGTGTATAATGTTTGTGAGTTTAGATATAACTAGGCAGTATTGTAACTCTTCATTGGGGTAATTTTTGTATGAATTATGTTTGTAATTATTAAATTTTGTTTCAGACTAAACTCCCGGCCCTGCAGGAGTGTGACGTACGATACACAGATGCATGGTGACCATATAAAAACAACATCAGACAACATTCTTTCCGTTGTTCTTTACACCAAATTAAAAGGTGATCATGAACAACGTGCATCGATCTGTGGATTTATTCATCTTCTAGGTGTTGTTAATCAGGCGTTTCCATGGTTACCATTTAAAATCACCCAAAGTGTTTAAGAAATAAAATGGGGCTGATGGGAATTACCTCCCTTGCGATAAAGAGTTATCGTAGTATGTGTATCGTGTAAAACTTCACCTGAAGATTTGAATAACTACCGACAATTCCTACAAAATCGTGGCCAGTGAAAAATGCAGGAGTTCGCAGAGTCAAGGTCACCGAAGTCCAGAGTCCAGAATGAAGGTCACATGAATATTGACCTTGCATCACTCTGTGTGACCTTTCACCTTGGTCATTATCCAATGGAAAAAGGAGGATTCCAGACTACTAAAGTGCTTTCAACAGTTGAGGAAGGATCTGCAGCCTCTGTGGCAAGGATGAGGAGTGAAAATTACGCATGTGTCAAACTTTGAATTCGCCAGTTAGTATCACTTTGGGTGAAGTAGGGACCGAAGGACGAAATACACCTACATCCTTGTCAACAACTACCAAAAATCGTAATGTGGTCGTCAATTCCAAATACGGAATACTAAATATTGTCATAAACAGTTGATTCCAAGTATATTAGTTATGTACCTATTGTATGGATTAAGCTCTACTCTGTTGGTGCCAGAAACTGTACCATGTGTTGAAGAAACTAGACTACATTGGTGCCAGAATTAGCTGTCAATACTAGTTATCACAGACTGACTACTATAAATAGCTTTTGTATTGACCTCCACAAAGGTCAAAGCTGTTTATAGAACTTGGGTCAAGCCTGTTTTAATGGAATCGTGAGGACAAATGTTCATTGTCGATACTGACATCAGTCCCCCTTTGTCATGCACCACAATGCAGATGTTGTATATAATATTGACAGATGTCACTCTGGTGAATCTTTGTCTATGATATTGTCTTGGAAGTATCAATGTTCCGCTCTCAAAGAGTCTACACACGTCATCCCTGTCATCGCTTATGTTTTTATGTGTGCCTGTTTTGTTATTGGTCATATTTCGCGTGACTCGATTTGTCCTCCGCTGTCGATATTCGTGTCCCAAGTCAGTGGGATCATAAGCCGTGTCTGTCATGAAAGTTTACTTCGGTTTGTCCTTAGTTATAGACATGCCGTAATTTGTGTTTGTCTTGTCTGTCCGTCATCTCTTGTGTAACCAATTAACTAGATTTTATATGAATCATCCTGATAAACTAGAGATTATATATATGTAATTTAATGATTGTATTATATATTTAAAAAAGCTTATTTCTTATATAATTACTACTGGTCAAATTAGGTGCAAAGAACAGTTCTGAAGAGAATAACAGATAGTCAGAAACTGAATAGTAATTACACTCACTGGAGAGCTCACACAGGGGAGGTAAATCTGGTTACAAGATAATGCACTATTTGCTGTAAGGGAGATAATTCATAAATCATAAAATTTGTTTAGACCGCTCAGAGTTATACCTTACCAAAAGTTTATCAACAGGTATAAGGCAGGATATATTGTGAAGGGAGAACTTGTATCACAGAAATGATATATAAATGTTATATAGCTAGGTATAATGAATCAAGTTATACATGATTTTTTTGCGTTAAAGATTGACACAATTTAAGCTTGATTTAGCTTCTGTTATTATGATTTTCTTTTGTCATTTATGATTTTATGTCACATTTTTAGATCTATTGATTTTGTGAAATGTGCTCTGTATACGAAGGTGTTAAAATATGTACAAGTTTGTAATTTAAGACCTAATGCTCTATCAGGGTATGTTTATTTTAATAGTTGTTCAACATGAAAATGAAATTTCTTAAGTTAAAAGAAGTTTTTGGACAAGCTGTCTTTAAAACATGGAGAGGGTGCCCATAGGCTCTGCCTGTTACCTAATCCTTTGTTTCAAAGAACTGAACAATATATATTCTGAAATGATCAAAATATGGTCATGCAAAGATATATGATATATGAGAGTCTAGCTACAAAAATGTAGGAGCCCCTTAAAGGCCCAACATACATAACTTTCAGCAAAACTTGAAGCGAAAATCAAGCCTAATAATTTATTATATTTATAGATTTAGTTAAGATTAACTGATATCAGCAATATTCAAGATGAATTCTTTCGCGGATACTGGTACAGCTGCAGTGGAAACATGCTTTTTGTAAACATGCCTCCATTTCAAACCGTCTTCTACCTTCGGTTTGTTGTTGAAGTGGGCCCCACCTGAATTATTTTCAATTTTTTGTCAATAGTTCCTTGTTAGTTACCGCTCAGGTTTACTTCGTTTTAGGCCTATTTTTGCATGGTTATCTACTGGATTTTTTCTGAATATTTTAAAATCACAAAAATTTCCCTGAGGTTACGTATATTGGGCCTTTAATTCATCTCAATTCAAAACTTCTGCTCGGAAAAATTAGTCTCTGTCTGATATGTTGGAGACATCCCAGTCCATAACAACAGCTATTTCTATGTATATCAGCCGCAGAAATCTTGTCCATCTTACTCTGTTTTTCTGCTATAATGATATGGTTATTAGTCCTTATATACACAGCTGTTTTAGGTTTTGTTAAAGTTTTCTTTTAAGAATGAATTTTTACTTCAAAGTGCTGTTATTTTGCATTCACATTTCATCTTTTATGTTTGAAATTACAAGAGCTTTCATTCTTGTATTCAACGTATACGTACGTGCCTATGAAGGGTCGTAGTAAATGTTTATATAATTATCCTCATTCAGGTTATATTTATACTTGATTGTATTATTAGTCACTTATGTTACAGTTATATTGTATTTACGCAAACTTAAAACGCTTGAGCCTCATAGTTCTCTGTAAATTTGCTCTTTTATGTACAAGAAGATGCATGTATCTCAAATCACCTTTGGTTTACATTAAAATCACCATTGTGTTCTATAGTTAGGCCAGACAAAAATAAGATTTGTTTCCTGTAATCTAGTGGAAAATTCAGGGTAGATAGGTATAGACAAAATATGTTATTTTAACAAATAATATCATACAATTTATGTAGGTGAAAAGTCTTAATTGACCATTACAGTGCTTTTTTTAAAACTTCCATATATATGGCACAACATGTTAGAGAAGGTAGGACCAATGGAAATTACTGACATATTTTTTTGTTTGGCCTTTCATTAAGTTCTGTGCCAGTTCTTGTTTCCATATACATTGTATATCTTCTATGTCGCTATGGAAATTGTTGTGACAAAATCGAATGCCCTGTGCCTGTGATTTGTATCACCATGGTACAAGTAGGAAAGCCTGGCCCTGGTTTCATCAACGTTCCTTAACTTAAAAATCTCAATAGGAAAGCATTACAGAATTTAAGGGGAAAATTCCTTAACTAAGGAACTTTCCTTAAATTCTGTTATGCTTTCCTATGGAGATTTTTAAGTTAAGGAGTTTCCTTAAGTTAAGGAACGTTGATGAAACCAGGGCCTGATCGCCTGAGGTAAGTCAAGATAATCCTGCAGCAGCATATTGGTAAAATTGACCAGCTGTAAAGTCAAGATTCAGTTTCCCTTTGATATTCAAAGGACAGAATTCAGCCTAGTGATTGGTCAGTTTTATTGCCTGAATCTAATCACATGAATAACAAATTAATGTGCATTCAATTTTGTTATGACATACATTTCAATGTGCAGATATATTTTTTTTTTCTGAAGTAGAAAACTTCGATTTAAAAATAACCTCATTGATTTAACATACAACTGCTAGAATCATCTGAATAGACAATATGTTTGAGTAAGGTTTTGCTTGAGCATAATGTATCATTGTACTGAGGTAAGCTGATTTCATATCTAATTAATTGTTAATTATAAAAATATATAATTGATATAATTTTTTTATTGTTTTAAATTCGTTTCCTTAACATATGATTTTATGTCTGTATATTGCTGTCAGTAATACTGCTTTATTGTTTTATCAACAATTTATGTATGTCTTTTGTCATAATTTTTTCTGTGATATATAAATTTGAATTTGTTTAATTTTACATGACTATAGAAACAAGATTATATCTTATTTTTTGAACAGATAGGAAAACCAGATTATAATTTTAATTTTATTTTTAGAAATGGGAAGGGTATTGAGGGGTATTGAAAATAATGTTGTTTTTTTCTGTGCTCCAGCAATGATTTGTCCTGCTTTTATTGGTCATTAGTTTATATGTAAACAAAGCTGATTGGTCAATAGCTTACCTATAATGTTGTGCATGGCCGTGATTGGTTCCTTTGAGCAGAAGAGTGTCAAAAAGCATGAATGTGATTGGTGCAGATGAAAAGTCTTGATGTCATGATATTTCTTGTGCCTCATTAAAATGTATTTCATTGAATGACATTATACAAATTGTAATTTTCCTTTACTGTATAGAACAGTGTAAATTGTTTTAGCCCACCTGGTCCGAAGGACCAAAGTGAAAGGTTGGCTTTAAGCCAAGTGTAGTATCCGTCGTCTGTCAGAAATATTTCAAACAACTTTTTCTCCATAAAAGCTGAAATCGACCAACCTTGGATGGTAGTATCCCTAATTGGGAGCAATTTGGCCTCATTGCTTTGAATGACATCTTCTCTAGAATTACGGATTGAAAATCAACCTTATTTGGCTGAAAACATCCTTAGGTGCTCTGGATTCCAAATTACACTAATCGTAGGATAGGCCCTCTGAAGAGAGGGGCTAAAAGGATAATTTAGATATATAGATTTAAGTGACGTCTTTTCTGGAAAAGAATAATGGCGACAAACTGTGTTTCACTGGTAGAATTGGCAGGTAGCAAGAATTCAAAATTGTATGACTGCATGGTTGGCGTGGGCAGCTCCCAGGGGGCGGGGCCAGAAAGTGTAATGTGACTATATCTAGTGCTCAAAGCGACTTATTTTTTAGATATAAGAGATAGGTCAACAATATTAAATTACAAGAATCCCCTGGAGGTGGTGGTGATTCAAAATCGTACAAATGGTAGGACTGAAATCCCCCTACCAGGAGACAAGATGCTAGGCCAAAAACAGTGATTTGGCAATTTTTGCTAGAGGAGATACAGGGATGAAAATCCTCCTCAAAAACGGGAAAATGTTGGTTTTCCTCTTTTTTTTTTACAATTGGCTGTTTTTATCTCTGGGGTATCACCTTTATTGTTAGAGTCATCCCCAGGTGTTGAGGATTACAAATTTTAGGAGTCTGGCCCCACGCTTGGTCCCGATCCTAGGGCCATAACAAGAGGTTGAGATCCCTAGGCAGAAGCTGTTGATTCCAAGGAAATGAATACCATCCACGATGGTCCCCGCGGGATGTTATACCCAAGGAAGCTTAACTTCTGGGTTAAAACTTTGAAACAGTTGAGACCCTCACATCAAAACTCTAGTTACTTCTCATAAGGAGACAGACCCAGTCATGATATTAAAAGTAGTTGTGGGGTCTGCCCAGCCCTAATGCAGGCTCCATCCTACTGGATTTACTTGGAAATGGTTGAGATACCAACAGCTAGACACACAGTCTCTGGGCATAAAGAAACAAATTCAGTCGTTATATTAGGACTAACCTATGTGGTGTGGCTGAAACCCTAGGAACTTTATTTTCGAGTCACATGTTGGAAACAGTTATATCTGATAACCTCATTACTATGACCTTTTCACTTGGATTTGTTTATGTCATTATTGCTTAGATATCCAGGTGAGCGATTTGAGCCCTCTGGGCCTCTTGTTTCCATTAAATTTTATGAAAAAAAAATGTAAACATATTTTAAATGTTGTATGAATTATATTGTACAAAGTACAACACTACATTATCAACTCTAACACTATTTCAGTTTACCATTAAATCTAACTAGTATGATATAAGGGAAATACTTGGTATACATTGTACTGGTATATAATACTTGGTATACATTGTACTGGTGTGTAATACTTGGTATACATTGTACTGGTATGTAATACTTGGTATACATTGTACTGGTATGTTATACTTGGTATACATTGTACTGGTATGTAATACTTGGTATACATTGTACTGGTATGTAATACTTGGTATACATTGTACTGGTATGTAATACTTGGTATACATTGTACTGGTATATAATACTTGGTATACATTGTACTGGTATATAATACTTGGTATACATTGTACTGATATATAATACTTGGTATACATTGTACTGGTATATAATACTTGGTATACATTGTACTGGTATATAATACTTTGTATACATTGTACTGGTATATAATACTTGGTATACATTGTACTGGTATATAATACTTGGTATACATTGTACTGGTATATAATACTTTGTATACATTGTACTGGTATATAATACTTTGTATACATTGTACTGGTATGTAATACTTTGTATACATTGTACTGGTATGTAATACTTGGTATACATTGTACTGGTATGTTATACATTGTACTGGTACGTAATACTTGGTATACATTGTACTGGTACGTAATACTTGGTATACATTGTACTGGTATGTTATACTTGGTATACATTGTACTGGTATGTTATACATTATACTGGTATGTAATACCTGGTATACATTGTACTGGTACGTAATACTTGGTATACATTGTACTGGTACGTAATACTTGGTATACATTGTACTGGTATGTAATACTTGGTATACATTGTACTGGTATGTAATACTTGGTATACATTGTACTGGTATGTAATACTGGGTATACATTGTACTGGTATGTAATACCTGGTATACATTGTACTGGTATGTAATACCTGGTATACATTGTACTGGTATGTAATACCTGGTATACATTGTACTGGTATATAATACCTGGTATACATTGTACTGGTATGTAATACCTGGTATACATTGTACTGGTATGTAATACTTGGTATACATTGTACTGGTATGTAATACTGGGTATACATTGTACTGGTATGTAGTACTTGGTATACATTGTACTGGTATGTTATACTTGGTATACATTGTACTGGTATATAATACTTGGTATACATTGTACTGGTATGTAATACTTGGTATACATTGTACTGGTATGTAATACCTGGTATACATTGTACTGGTATGTTAATTCATGGTATACATTGTACTGGTATGTAATACTTGGTATACATTGTACTGGTATATAATACTTGGTATACATTGTACTGGTATGTAATACTTAGTACACATTGTACTGGGATGTAATACTTGGTATACATTGTACTGGTATATAATACTTGGTACACATTGTACTGGTATGTAATACTCGGTACACATTGTACTGGTGTGTAATACTCGGTATACATTGTACTGGTATATAATACTTGGTACACATTGTACTGGTATATAATACTTGGTATACATTGTACTGGTATGTAATACTTGGTATACATTGTACTGGTATGTAATACTTGGTATACATTGTACTGGTGTGTAATACTTGGTATACATTATACTGGGATGTAGTACTTGGTATACATTATACTGGTATGTAATACTTGGTATACATTGTACTGGTGTACTGGTATGTAATACTTGGTATACATTGTACTGGTATGTTATACATTATACTGGTATGTAATACTTGGTATACATTGTACTGGTATATAATACTTGGTATACATTGTACTGGTATATAATACTTGGTATACATTGTACTGGTATATAATACTTGGTATACATTGTACTGGTATGTAATACTTGGTATACATTGTACTGGTATGTAATACTTGGTATACATTGTACTGGTATATAATACTTGGTATACATTGTACTGGTATGTAATACTTGGTATACATTGTACTGGTATGTAATACTTGGTATACATTGTACTGGTATGTAATACCTGGTATACATTGTACTGGTATGTAATACTTGGTATACATTGTACTGGTATATAATACTTGGTATACATTGTACTGGTATGTAATACTTGGTATACATTATACTGGTATGTAATACTTGGTATACATTATACTGGTATGTAATACTTGGTATACATTGTACTGGTATGTAATACTTGGTATACATTGTACTGGTATGTAATACTTGGTATACATTGTACTGGTATGTAATACTTGGTATACATTGTACTGGTATGTAATACTTGGTATACATTGTACTGGTATGTAATACTTGGTATACATTGTACTGGTATGTAATACTTGGTATACATTGTACTGGTGTGTAATACTTGGTATACATTGTACTGGTATGTAATACTTGGTATACATTGTACTGGTATATAATACTTGGTATACATTGTACTGGTATGTAATACCTGGTATACATTGTACTGGTATGTAATACTTGGTATACATTGTACTGGTATATAATACTTGGTATACATTGTACTGGTATGTAATACTTGGTATACATTATACTGGTATGTAATACTTGGTATACATTATACTGGTATGTAATACTTGGTATACATTGTACTGGTATGTAATACTTGGTATACATTGTACTGGTGTGTAATACTTGGTAAACATTGTACTGGTATGTTATACTTGGTATACATTGTACTGATATGTAATACTTGGTACACATTGTACTGGTGTGTAATACTTGGTATACATTGTACTGGTATATAATACTTGGTATACATTGTACTGGTATGTAATACTTGGTATACATTGTACTGGTATGTAATACCTGGTATACATTGTACTGGTGTGTAATACTTGGTATACCTTGTACTGGTATGTTATACTTGGTATACATTGTACTGGTATGTAATACTTAGTATACATTGTACTGGTATGTAATACTTAGTATACATTGTACTGGTATGTTAATTCATGGTATACATTGTACTGGTATGTAATACTTGGTATACATTGTACTGGTATGTAATACCTGGTATACATTGTACTGGTATGTTAATTCATGGTATACATTGTACTGGTATGTAATACTTGGTATACATTGTACTGGTATATAATACCTGGTATACATTGTACTGGTATGTTAATTCATGGTTCGTATAGAGGATGAAAAATGTTTGAATTTTAGGTCAGTGCTTAAAAAGTGGTTGAATTACGGCCATTTTTGGAATTTGCTCATTTATGCCTGAACATACTTAGCAACACTTTCTCAAACATCACAAGATAATTATAAACGATTCAAGTCATATTTGGGTCTGGTGTTGAATTTTCGTGTGAAAAAACTGTACGAACCATGATTTTGTTTGGTATACATGGTATTGGTAAAGAAAAAAGCTACAGTATCAATTGATTTATATGAATTGTTTGTTAACTATGTCACCCAGCTAAACATCATTAGTTTAGACACTCACATTTCATGGGATAAAAACTTCATCTATTGATTACGTTTATTTAATGAATATACAGTGTTCTGTTGTATTAAGTATTGAGTTTTCGTTTATGTCAGGTTCCACATTTAGGAACTTCCACTAAACCTTTTCAATTCATTGTAAACCAAGGATCTAAATAAATTTTATGAAAACCTTTCTGTTTTGTCATTTTTAGCTGGCCTATAGGCCTTTCCCAAAAGTGTTGTCATTTCCCTTGATAGGCCAAAATGGTGGTGCAAGATGGACTTCCGGGAAGTGTTTTAGTGATGATTTGGCGCCATATGACGTCATTTCCATTAAAAACCACTTCCCAATGTAGCCATGATATTGCAAACAAGGGAGATAACAACACTTTTGAGATAGGCCTATAGCACCAAGTACCAGGGTGAGCTCCTAGTATTGGCCTTAATTTGTCACCTGTCAATTAACTTTTGCTTTTAAAGACATCTTCTCCAAAACTACTAAACAGGAAATAATTATCTGTTAAGATATAAGGTGTTCTCCCAAATTATTAAACACATATTTCAAGAATATCCATCCAATCCTTCACAAGATATATCGATAACAAATTTTCAATTTTAAAATCCAAGATGGCCGTCTGTTAACCATTTTGTTTTTCCGATTAGTCCTAAAATCAACACAGCACAACTAAGGACCAAGGGGAACCTGCATATGAAATGTGGGAAAGATCCATCCCATACTTCACAGGATATAAGGATAACAAATTTTCATTTTAAAAATCCAAGATGGCCGCCTTTCAACCATTTCGTTTTTTCTGATCAGACCCAAAATCAAACAGGCACAACAAGGCACCAAGGGGAACCTACAAATGACATTTGAGTAAGATCCATCAAGTATTTCTCAAGAAATAGCGATAATAAGAGTTGTTACAGGACAGACCATGGATGCAGGGCAATTTGAATAGCCCACCATCTGATGATATGGTGGGCAGTGGACTAAAAAAAGAATGAAAAAAACAACATTATTCATTGATATTTTGTTTATATGAAATGAATTCAAATAACAAAAAGGATTAATAAATACTTTGATGCATGGAAAAACTAAAAAAATGTTTTTATTTCATTAAAGTCTGATTTTTCCCTCTTATGTCAAACAAAGGACTAGTTATATTATAAGGGATCTTTATTCATCCCTAAAGTCACAATTTGAAATTTGACCAATCCAAAGTTTGGACAAATTCATTTACAAAATGAAGGGGTGCATGATATTCCGCTAAGCAGACGCAACCTCGTATGCTGGTACTAGGTGAAATTTGGGCACCAGTCCATAATTGCCCTGTAGTTCCCCTACCCACCATGACTTGGTATCAAACTCCTTACTGATGATGTGGATCATATCTCCTTTTCTAAAAGTCAGCTCATCATTGGTACCACCAGAAAAGTCCCATTTACCGTAGTAGAGATTCTCAAAATCCTCCTTGGGGCTCACAATTTTACGTTTCTTGGGCTCTGGAGCATCTGGCTTGTTCTCACGGGGTGGTGGCGGGGGCGGGGGGTTCATGTTATTTCTGCTTGGGGTCGGAGGAGGGGGTAATGAGTCTGGTATAGGGGGCAGGGGTTTCCGCCCAGTCGTTGTCGGTGGTGGTGGTGGTGGAGTGTTACGAGCGGGGACAACAGGAGAAGGCGCGGCTGCAGTGCCACAGTCTTCGTACGTCTCCTGGTCGTCATCACCCGGAGCAGGCGCGGTGTCATCATATATATCCTGTTCCTCTGGCTCCGCGGCTTCCTCTACTGCGGGCTCCTTCGACTGGGGTGAAGGTTCCACCAAAGGCTCGTCAATAGGTTCGTAGATGTCATCGGGATCATCTGAAGGTCAAAAGGTCATTTTGTAAACTGCATCTTTCTTTTCAGAATGTACTTACACTGGTCGCATTCAAATTGCAAGTTCTAATGGGAACATTTTGATACATGATTAACATCATATTACATCTAGATATGTTTCATGAGGTTCCATTTCATTATTATGATGAGGTCTGGGAAAAAATCTGAATCTTAAACTGGTGAGTTAAAATAAAAATACTTGACAAGTTTCATTAATTTTGTATCAAATTAAAATGAATGTACCTTCTTTTATTACATTATCATATGCTGTATTTTGTGAAGGTAACATATTTAGCTTGTGCTTCTCTTCAATATGCTCCCCTTATTTGTGGCATTTATTTGTGTAAAACAACATATTTGACTGAAATGCAAAAACGCCTCCATTTTGACAGCAGTGCGGAAGTCTATGACATATGTACCTGTGATGTCACAATCAGACCAATAAAACTTACAGCCAATCAAAGGTTAAAAAATACGTAAATTACAGCCAATCAAAGGTTAATACGTAAATTACAGCCAATCACAGGTTAATACACCAAATTACAGCCAATCACAAGTTAAAACACAAAATTACAGCCAATCACAGGTTAATACACAAAATTACAGCCAAACCACAGGTTAATCCACTCAATTACAGTCAATCACAGGTTAATACACAAAATTACAGCCAATCACATGTAAATACGCAAGATTACATCCAATCACAGATTGATACACAAAATTACAGCCAATCACAGGTTAATACGCATGGTTAGGTTATATTCATTGCATAACACTGCAATCATGAGACATGACTTGTGATAAAATGTGACACAGACTTACCGTCGTATATTTTCTGTGTTCCTGTTACTTTCTCTATGGCTGATTTCCATCTCTGTAGATCTTCAGTATTCAATGCCACAAACTGTGGAAGGAAAGAAAATACATACACTGTATTATATTTACATTTGCGCTGCAATCTACTCTGTGAACATTACCAGCAAAAATGCCTTTCATAAAAGTATGAAAGCAATGGTTCTCGAGACGTAGCATGTGGTTTAATTATGACGTCATAGATCAAGCTTGTTCAATGAGAGTCTTGTCGCGCCGCTTTGAATAACATGGAGCTGCTCTTGTGTCAAAAGCTCAAATGACTTATTATCATCATTGGCACCAATTTTATTCAAGCTGCGCTGTTCCGCCAATGTTGTTTAAATGACGACACAAATACAAACGCAGGTAATAAACTATTGATTGGGAAAATATCAATGAAGTTAAGCAATTGATCTATAGTAAAAATGTAAATATATGTATTGAAAGTCATTTTTTAAAACTTTCATAGTGCTATGAAAGGTCAGCCGTTACATCTATATTCAGCATGAAGCCCTAGCGGGTTCATTTAATATTGATGTAACGACTGACCTTTCATAGCACTATGAAAGTGAAAAAAATGACTTTCAATCCTTATATAAATAGCAATTTACTTTAGGAAAGCAAGTTATTTAGGCAGGAGACCACTAGATCTTCTCTGCTGAATTATATATAAAAGATAAATAACTGATTTTTAGATTAGATTGTACCAAGATTGTTCAGAAACATTGGTATCTCTTGTATAAGGTGACTGTATCTAAACTATCATTTCTCAATTCACTGAAAAATCCATAAATATTTGACTTATTAAGCACACTGCCACCTTTTCCACTGATAGAGAATAGCTGTGCAAATGAAAACCTTTGAAATGTTCCCCAATAAATTCACAGATCTGTCGATACAATCTTCAGTCTTACTCTTTCAACCAAAGACTTCGCAAATGTTTACATTATAGAAAACCCAAAACTGTTAAACACTTTATTTCCAAGATTTCAAATGGAAACTTTCCCCCTGTACATGGTTTTATTATCTAAGCTGCAATTTTGTGAGTGCAGTGTATTAATAGGTCAAATAAGTGATATGTTTGTTTATGGTATTAAAAGGGAAGGGTTTAAGGATACCCTAAACCAATTTATTTACGTGTCGACATAATTTCCTGTTTTCATATGAATTTAGACGACTATTTTGCGGCAATTTAATTTCGCGATAAATACGGTCATAAATCCTATGTACAGTACAGTAAAAGCACTCCTACATACAGTTGGCATATGACTAATTGAGACTATTTTGCAGTAATTAATTTTTACAAATTTTAATCATCTGCAAAATACACGAAAATTAATAGAGGCGAAAATATTAACGTCAGTTTACAGTAAGTCTTCTCAACAAACGGTATTCACTCTCAAATGAGATGTGTTTATATGGAACTGTTTATAATGTCACATATTGTCAGTACCCTAAAATGATCACAGCCTGAATTTCAAAATATTTTTCTTCACTTTAAGTGAAACATTCTTTCATTTACATTTTACCATTGTATGATGATTGTTCGAATTTGTTTGATCAAAGGTATTTTTACAGTCTAAATTTTACACTATACAGTCCAAAACAAAATTCATATTCCCCAAGACAATTCTTGACTAAAACAATTTTTTTTTTTTGCAAAAAGTTATCTAACTTGAGTGTATACCTTATTGACTCTTCATTTACCCTCAGACTTACATAATGAACTATCCCAACCTTTGAATTGGAAGGATTCAAATGTGTCCCCAAGGGTGAATGGGTTTTATGAATGAGTTCAAATATGTTTCAGTTTATTACTATATGTTGCTGTACCTGGAATGTCCGTTTTCCTTGACATACCACCTCAAAACTGAGCTCTTTTTTGTTAGTTTCCTTGACACAGTCCGGTGCGGCCTGGAATCTGTATCCGCTGAGACAGAATGCCCCTTTCTGTTTCTTGTCCTTCTTATTCTCGTAATAATACAAGCAGTCTTCCTTGATCACGCACCAGCGCTTCTGGAGTTTGGCCATCAGTATCAATCCTGTAAAGAATTGTGAGTACAGTTAAGGGCAGAACAGTGGTATTAACAATCAATAGCAGGTAAGCAAAAACGCCCAATTCGGCACATTATCGGAAGAAATATTGTGGTTTGGTTTCTAAATATTTTACATCCTAGCCAATGGTCTTTTTGAGGACATGCCAGGTTTAAGTGGACTTCTTGGAGAAAAACTATCCACAAATACCTCGCAACTGCCCCATGTAGACCTCAACCCTGCAACCAAGAAGTGGAGGGCTAGTGGTAGCAGAATGCCAAAAAACCTTAATCACTTGGTTACCGCAACCCAAAGGTGGAGGGCTAGTGGTAGCAGAATGTCAGACAATTTAACCACTGGGCCACCAAGACCCAGAGGTGGAGGGCTAGTGGTAGCAGAATGCCAGAAACCTTAACCACTTAGTCATTGCAACTCAAAGGTGGAGAGCTAGTGGTAGCAGAATGTCATACACTTTAACCACTTGGCCATCACAACCCAGAGGTGGAGAGCTAGTGGTAGCAGAATGTCATACACCTTAACCACTTGGTCATTGCAACTCAAAGGTGGAGAGCTAGTGGTAGCAGAATGTCATACACTTTAACCACTTGGCCATCACAACCCAGAGGTGGAGAGCTAGTGGTAGCAGAATGTCATACACCTTAACCACTTGGTCATTGCAACTCAAAGGTGGAGAGCTAGTGGTAGCAGAATGTCAGACACCTTAACCACTCGGCCACTGTACAGCTAATCCAGAAATAAGGTTGCTTAATATTATACATCATTATAATTACCTAATGAATTATAAACACCAGAAAGTAAATAAGAGGCCAAAGGGCCTTAAACCGGTGATAACCTGTCAGCCACACACTGTCAAACAGAAGAAATATTTAGCTGATCAGGTGGAATCACTTCCACACAAAATACGCTAAATTAGATCTGGAGTAAAGAGAACCTTAAGCCATATAAACCCACTTCAAGAGAATTGGATTCAAGAAATTCTCTAAGAAGTTTTATTGAAGAAGCCATGGACTATTGTATTGTTATTCTCATGTACATAGGATCAATAGGTCCTACGATAAAATAATACTCCAATGACATAATTAATACTCTCAGTGGTTAGACTCAAACAGCTTACCAAACATTAAACTTGTAAAAAATATTTGAATGAGAGGACCTAAGAGAAAATCTTAAACAGGAAAAACATTTGAACAAAATGAAAATGAAAATCATTTGAACAAGATGACAATGAAAAACATTTGAAGAGGACCAATAAATAACATTTGAACAAGATGACAATGAAAAACATTTGAACAAGATGACAATGAAAAACATTTGAACAAGATGACAATGAAAAACATTTGAACAAGATGACAATGAAAAACACTAAGCAGTTATTACCTTTCTTCTGTTTCTTTTCCAGAAAACCAGATATCACTTCATCCTTAATATCCTGAGCTGCTACGTCTGGGAATTCTGGGAAAATTTGAATTTTAAAGATTCAATTAGCAAAGGCTCCAATGCTTAACATTGGAGTATAAATGTTTTGCTGTCAATGAAAAACATGTGATTTGTCCAAAAAAAATCAGTATTGATCAAGGTCAATGATACATACAACCACACTGCAGTTTTTATTTTGAAAACATAATTCTGATACTTAGCGATGGGATGTTTCTGTTTATTTATTCATGTTTTTGAAAAAGAAATTTAAATCGGTGAGAGTATTCTTTTCCTCATGATTTCACAAAGTTATTCCAGTACATCAAAAACATAAATATGTGTACATAATTGCTTACACATGAAGATATTATATAAAACACTTGAATTTTGATAGCATAATTAACATGATTCATGATGAAAATCTATGACCTTGAACTTTGCATGACCTTGGATTGATTGACCTTTGACTGTACTTACTTTGGTCGGAGTAGGGATCTTCTCCATCCTCTGTAGTGGAACTACCACCTGTCCGTGTCGACTCATCTCCTTTGTCTACCTCTGTAACATAGAAAACATGTATAATGACTCATCTCCTTTGTCTACCTCTGTAACATATAGGAAACAAGTATAATGACTCATCTCCTTTGTTTACCTCTGTAACATATAGGAAACAAGTATAATGACTCATCTCCTTTGTCTACCTCTGTAACATATAGGAAACAAGTATATAATGACACTTCGTACAGGTGTCTTAAGTGACTTATTGTTTATGTGTCATAGTGACACATCAAACAGGTGTCATATAATGACACATCGTACATGTGTTGTAGTGACACATCGTACAGGTGTCATATAGTGACACATCATACATGTGTTGAAGTGACACACCGTACAGGTGTCATAGTGACACATCGTACAGGTGTCATAGTGACATATCGTACATGTGTTGTAGTGACACATCGTACATGTGTCTTAGTGACATATCGTACATGTGTCTTAGTGACACATCGTACATGTGTCTTAGTGACATATCGTACATCTGTCATAGTGACACATCGTACATGTGTCTTAGTGACATATCGTACATGTGTCTTAGTGACATATCATACATGTGTCTTAGTGACATATCGTACAGGTGTCATAGTGACACATCGTAAAGGTGTCATAGTGACATATCGTACATGTGTCATAGTGACACATCAAACATGTGTCTTAGTGACATATCGTACATGTGTCTTAGTGACATATCTTAAATGTGTCTTAGTGACATATCTTAAATGTGTCTTAGTGACATATCGTACATGTGTCTTAGTGACATATCGTACAGGTGTCATAGTGACATATCGTACATGTGTCTTAGTGACATATCGTATAGGTGTCATAGTGACACATCAAACATGTGTCTTAGTGACATATCGTACATATGTCTTAGTGACACATCATACAGGTGTGTCATAGTGACATATCGTACATGTGTCTTAGTGACATATCGTATAGGTGTCATAGTGACACATCAAACATGTGTCTTAGTGACATATCGTACATATGTCTTAGTGACACATCATACAGGTGTCTTAGTGACACATCGTACAGGTGTCATAGTGACACATCAAACATGTGTCTTAGTGACATATCGTACATGTGTCTTAGTGACACATCGTACAGGTGTCTTAGTGACACATCGTACAGGTGTCTTAGTGACACATCGTACAGGTGTCTTAGTGACATATCGTACATTTGTCTTAGTGACATATCGTACATGTGTCTTAGTGACACATCGTACAGGTGTCATAGTGACACATCAAACATGTGTCTTAGTGACATATCGTACAGGTGTAATAGTGACACATCAAACATGTGTCTTAGTGACATATCGAACATGTGTCTTAGTGACATATCCTACATGTGTCTTAGTGACATATCGTACATGTGTCTTAGTGACACATCGTACAGGTGTCATAGTGACACATCAAACATGTGTCTTAGTGACACATCATACAGGTGTCATAGTGACATCATATAGGTGTCATAGTGACACATCATACAGGTGTCATAGTGACACACCATACAGTTGTCATAGTGACATCACATAGGTGTCATAGTGACATCACATCATACAGGTGTCATAGTGACACACCATACAGTTGTCATAGTGACACATCAAACAGGTGTCATATGGACACATCATACAGTTGTCATATTGACACATTATACAGGTGTCATATTGACACAGCATACAGGTGTCATAGTGACACATCATACAGGTGTCATAGTGACACATCATACAGGTGTCATAGTGACACATCATACAGCTGTCACAGATTGTTTACTTGTTAGAAGCAATGTACACCAATATCGCTTTGTGTCCCCTTTGAAGCCAGCTCAAAGAGATGAGACATTTTTCTTCTAAAACTAAATTCTATTCCTAATTTACGCTTAATTACATAAATACCATGATGTTTCACAATTAAATGAGCCATGCTGCTAGGAATCAAAACTGGATGACCACTGGTCAGTTTAAATGCTGGACTAAATTTGTCAACCCTCCAGATGATTTTTTTTTACTGTATATCCTGTCTATATCAGCTTCTGTATACACCAGGTACCTACATGATGCAGTATGATACATCATGATTAAGGCCTTTAGAATATCATTTCCCAAGAGTAATACACATTTCATGCCGATCATGTATAACATTCTCTAATTACTGTAATTTCGTGCATAATAATGTCGGTACTTTTTGGGGTCCAAAAATTGAAAAAAAAAATCTTGAAAAAAAAAGTCTGTCATGCATGAACTAGCCAGTACTCTTACTATATAGTCATACCATGTAAAGCATATCACTCCTTATAATATCAGCTGGAGGATTCAACTAAGTGTTTTAACGACACAAGTAATTAAAGTGAAGGTAAATTTCTATAAGCTACAATACTACATTGTGTGCTAACTAGCTTGAGGTCCTGATGCTGTCTCGATCACCATCTCTTATAAATATAATGGCAACAGGCTAGAGTGGCAAAGGTTCATGCCCTGATGTGGTCTCACCACCATACATCTCTTATAAATATAATTTGACAACAGAGTGGCAAGAGTTGTTATTTTAGTTTTGTTAATACACGTTACTGGTCTCAGCTACATGTACTTAAGTGGTAGACATCTTAAACTCTTATGTAAGTGTGAACATTAGGCCGCTAAAATACAAGGCCTTCTTCCTTGTTCCGTTCCTTTTCTTATGAATATTGATTAAGAATGCAGTGACTCAGGACTCACATGAAAAGTTATGAGAGTAAACAGTTTATATACTACCCTACACATTATACCTGTGATTTGTGTTAGAGTTAAGGGTTTATGCTACCTTACACATTATACCTGTGATTTGTGGTAGTTAAGGGTATATGCTACCTTACACATTATACCTGTGATTTGTGTTAGAGTTAAGGGTATATGCTACCTTACACATTATACCTGTGATTTGTGTTTAGATTTAAGGGTATATGCTACTTTACACATTATACCTGTGATTTGTGTTAAGAATTAAGGGTATATGCTACCTTACACATTATATCTGTGATTTGTGTGAAGAGTTAAGGGTATATGCTACCTTACACATTATACCTGTGATTTGTGTTACGAGTTAGGGGTATATACCTTAAAGATACATTTACATTATATATTACATTTTGTTTGTACCTGTGATTTGTGTACTGGCAGTAAAAGTTTGAATTATATAAAATGCTACACATTATACCTAGTTTTTTGGTGTTAGATAAATGTAATATAAATGATACATAACACATTATACCTGTGATTGTTTTAGAGTTAAGGGTATATGTTACCTTACATAGTAATTATACCTGTGTCATAGTTGTTAACCTTTGAAACCTCCAATGAGGGAGATCTCCCTCATTCCATATTTCCAATGAGGGAGAAAGTGCACGAAATGCGACTGAAACTGCATTGCTCAATTTCTCTTTCCCATTTTATGTATCAAAATAACTTCAAAAAATATTCATTTGATCCAGACACATCTGTTATGGTCATTACACATACCCTGCAGAAACAAGGAGAACATTTGACCACAGGATGTGGATTTTGAGTTTGTGTGCATGAGTTTGGACTTGGATTGGGGAGATTTTGAGGGAGATTGGTAAATTTTGGTCAAAATGAGGGAGTCTCCCTCGAAATGATGGAGGGTTTACGGGTATGCTGTGTCTTAAGAGTTAACCCTTTTAGTCCTGATAATGTATTATTTGCTACCTTATCCCCATGTTTTGTATTCAAATTAAGGTTTATACTTAAGTTAATGTTATCTTACAAACAGGAATTCCCCAGAAGTGGAGCTGTCACCTGTGTGGCCAACAGTTGACTGATTACAACAAGAATGAGCACTTTTCAATAAAGAAAGGATTTTTTTCAAAAGAAAAAAACAAGAGAGGCCAAAGGAACTCAAATTATCGCATGGAAACCTTTATTCAAACAAGATTTCTGTTTATGGTAAAAATGACCTTGATATTTTGACCTTCAACCCTGAAATTATGCAAATCCCTACAGAAGGACTTTCAATTAAGATTGGCTTGTATGGATTTTGAGTTTGATAGACCCTAGGAAACTCAAGATAGTGCATGGAAACCTTTCTTTTGGACAAAAGCCAATATTTTCATATGTGAAATTTTTTGCTTGAAGTCAGCCTCCAAACTGTTTGCAATGTAGAAATGTTCGCGCTTTCATTCATTCTGTTTTGTACTGTGTAACTATAAAATATGTTCATATTTGCGGAGATTGATTACCAGCGAAAAAAGCAAAAATTTCCGCATCGCGAACGATTCCGCATTTACAGTATTGTATCAATTGTCACATTTATGGTGACATGAAAATATTGTTATACATATAGACTTTGTGTAAGTAAGAAAAATGGGAACATGCTCAGCCATATGCATTCACGTGAAAATTCCTCGGTAGAAACTGAAAGACACACAGTTTGAACACCACTGCCTGGTATCACCAGATATACATACGGATGAGGACCGTTTTAACGCTGTTGCACATGCAGGGAAACAATGGGTACATTGTTTTTGAACGAGACATTCCATGAACGATCTTTGATATAGGATATGGTTTATAATAACTTAATGTATTAGCATTTATTAGTTGGTACAGAAAAGTAAGATTTTGACAACATGCATTCAAAATATGCAAAATTGTAAAACTAACTACCATAGCTGAACTATTTACGGGAACCACATCCCCGTAATTAGGATAATACAAGCCAATATTTGTTTCATGAACTATATCGCCAGTAGATGCAGCTATATAGGGGGCCTTTATAATAAATAAATAATTAATAATATACAACATTTGATATAGCGCCCTATCTAGCTAACATAAGCCACTCTAAAGCGCTTTACAGTACATAGATATACAATTCTCATATATGTAATCAATACAATTAAAACATACAGTTATATCATATACGATTCTGAGGAGTTCGCAGGAGCTGCCTTACCGGCGCTAACTTATGCATTGTCCATGTTTATAACTATTTTGAATTTATGATTAAAAAAAAATATGCAAAATATGTTTTTGTTATTACCGAACATGGGCTTATTGCCTGAGAAATACGGTAGATAAACTTTTTCTTTCTTGTATATTAGTTCAAAGGTCAAATTATAGGTTCGAGTGACCTTTTGATATATGACACACAGTTCAGTAAATACAGTCTACATGTATAGGCCTAGCTGGATATGTACACTACCAGCAAGAATATTTTTTGTAGAGAAAATTAAGGGGATATGACACATGAAGAGTAGATACAAGTTGGCTCTGGATATGGCCCATTGGATAATATTACACATGTAAAACCACCAACATCCCTGAAAAGTAAATAAGGACGTCCTCAGTGAAAATATCAGTGGAATTCCAGTAGATTTTCCTGTGAATTCTACAAAATTTTACCACTAGGATTCCATTGAATAATTTCACTAAGGGTGTATCCAAATTTCCACTGGATATTTTCCCTACGGGTGCATCTAAACTTGTGCTGATTTAAGGAAACAATTTTATCTTAATTAAGATTAAAAGCCAAACACAATTAATAGGAGTATACAATTGTTTCAATGCTATTTGGGGAACAATCCAAACTTAAAAAAGCAAAAAACAAGATAAATAACTGTACAGATAACTACAGTTTTTGTCAATAATAGTTGTGCCCTTCTCTTTGCAAAATTTCTTTAAAATATTCACAGCAATTGGCACCATTGATAAATTTTTTGGTCATTAAACAATCCCCTTTGTCCATTAATAACTCCAAATCATTGATAAAAAACAACCTTAAGTCTGCTGTCATTTGTCGATTTCATCAGAAGGTCATAACAAATGTATATATATATATATACAGTGTACCCTCGTTATACCACCACCTTTCGTCCACAGCAACCGTGGCGGTATAACGAGGGTGGCGATAATATCGAATTTTGAAAATTATTACCATGAATTAAATTGCATAATAGATTGCATTTCCAACATTTCTTTAAAAACAAGCTTAGTATTATATCGTCATATAGATCTACATTGGCACAAATTTATAGCTGAAAATAGTTATTGATCTGCTTTTGCCGCATGCCATTCCAAATGGAACACTAAAGAGTTCCTCGATCTCAAAAAACAGAACAATATGGCGTTATTGTCGAGGGAAATATATAGCGATTCGGGACGTTTGTATTTTAAAGGGTGTGACGGATAGCGGTATGCGAGGGTGGCGAACTTAACAAGGGAATTATATAGGACAGAAATCCGTTCTAGAGGTTTAGGTGGCGGTATGCGAGGGTGGTGATAGATTCAGGTGGCGATAGGTCAAGGGTACACTGTAGTACTTGTGAATAGGTTGAGGGTACAGGTCACATTAACTACCAGCCTTGGTCAGAAAGAATTTCAGTTTAGTCAAGCAGTAGGATGTCTGGCTAAAGATGAAAGGAATGCTAGCCCAAACTCTGTTGGGGACAGATTTGTTGTTTCATTACTCCTTCCTACTACAGATTTGGTGCAGTTGACCACTCCAAGGACAGAAGCTATAACAGATTTTGTGGTGTTGACCACTCCAAGGACAGAAGCTATAACAGTTTTGGTGCCGTTGACCTCTCCAAGAATAGAAGCTATAACAAATTTGCTGCCGTTGACCACTTCAAGGTAGAAGCTACAGGAGATTGAGATAGTAGTTGTTGTCCTTGGGGTCGAAGACTTTGTGAAAGAGAGAGTAGTGTAGAAGTTGATAGTACAGGTCATTTTAGTTACTAGCCTTGGCTAGAGGGTTACAAATGTCCATTTAGTCAAGCGGTAGGGTGTTCTACTAGAGACCGAATGGTCACTAGTTAGAACCCCCGGTGGGCATAGATTTGTAAATTTTCATTACTTTCTATTTCAATATAGTAAACACAATTGTTGTGGACTGTTTGATAAGTCCTGAAAAGACTACACAAATGCAGGTCTAGTCTACAGCTACACATAACGGTTACTTATATCATACAACATCAATTTAATCAAAATGTTTGGGATACATAGCAAAAAATTCAAAGAAAATATAACACCATTCCTGATTGGCTTCTGTCATGCAGTTTCAGCCAATGAAACACAGTCTCTTACCAAGGAAAGACATTGATAGTCTGTTTTTCCAAACAGACCATGCTGATGGTGAAGTTGAAGCTAGAAGTGTGATAATAGAATACATGTAAGAAAACATGATCAGTGATGAAGAATATCATTCAAATATTTGAACAGAGATTTAAGATCTTTTATCAAACAAGAGAGTAACGGGTATATGTATAGTAGATTATAAATGCTTGTTAGTGACTTAGCTGTAGACTGTATTTTTTTCCCACCCTTTCCTGTTGCTATGGCACTTAAATGTAGTTATGTCCCCTTTGGAAGGGTATACTGGGTCCAGCCATTCGCATCAATCAGAGTTGGAAAGCACATACATGTACAATCATTGAGCAGGTTTTTTTTATAACAGTTATAGATATACAAGTAACAAATTAATGAAGTGAGCTATATCGTCTCACGATTGTTTACTATAAATAGACCTAGGGTGGCTTTTATAAACAGGTACCCCGGTAAGTGCAGACCTATATATATAGAATAGTGACATTTATAGACAGGTAAAGACAGGTGACCTTTATAGACAGGTGACCTATATATACAGGTGACTTTTATAGACATGTGACCTTTATAGACAGGTGACCTTTACAAAAAAGTGACCTTAACATACAGGTGACCTTAACATACAGGTGACCTTAACATACAGGTGACCTTAATAGACAGGTGACCTTTAGAAGACAGGTGACCTTTATAGACAGGTGACCTTTATCCAGACACATAAAATACATGTTACATCAAATAAACAGAATCTACATAAAACATGAAACAATTTTAGGTTTATAAATGCTAAATGTTGCATATAATCCCTTCGGCTGATCGGATGCCGAAGCTTAATATATATGCTCGGTATACGTAGCTGTCCTCAACGATTGGCAAATTTTATATTTTCTAAACATCACCTTAAGATGTTTCTTTGCTAATTTGGTAGGACCTTCGGCGTCCTACCAATTTATTTGTCCGTACTGTCGCTATTACTTCCACGATCATATATATATACATGTATATATAGCATCTGCAAAGTATATATCTTCTGAACATTCTTTGCCACTAGCTTCTTTAAGTTTTAAGTTGTTATAAATTTGTCACTTTTTTATTGAAGACATATTTGTAAACAATTCATTATTTTCCAGGATTAATTACCTTGAGCTGAAAGAGAAATACAATTTTTCAACTTTACCTGTTTTGTTTTTCTCCGGGGCTAACTGGGGGTAATCGACCAGGAGCTTGTTGATTTTGTCCAGCAGGGCTTGCCGTTGTTCTGTAGAGGACTTAGAAAGTTTTTCATTTTTCAGCGTCTCCTGCAGAAAGTTATCCACATCTGTTAATTATAAAGAGTCATAAACAATCAGATCCCATGGGAACTACCATCGATATGTAAAATTAGAGGAAATGAAATTAAAGTGACCAGGCCCCATATATCATGAAACAATCTTTAGACTTAAGTTTGTGCTCAGCCAATCAGGTATGACGTTATTTTTGGTAACGTTAATTGTGGTTAGCTAAGTCCAATCTTAAGACAACTTTAGACTTAAAATTATTTCATGATCCCAGGGTCAGTATAGCTATATATATATACAGTTATGAATCAGCTGCTGTACTCTACAAAAGAGGAAATGAGTTGTACAGTTGTTTCTTTCAATGATTTTGAATTTATATCTAATGTCTTGAAAATGTAAACACTTTAATGGTTTGCAACATTACAAACAATATTTATATGACGGCCTCAATTGAAAGTTAAAATTACACAAATTACATGTTTGGTTTGGTTTATTTTGTTTTACGTCCTTAATTAACAGCCAGGGTCATTCAAGGACGTGCCAGGTTTTGGAGGTGGAGGAAATTAAGCTGGAGTACCTGGAGAAATACCACCGACCTACGGTCAGTACCTGGCAACTGCCAACTCGCAACCCAGAGGTGGAGGGCTAGCTATAGCGGTAAAATGTCGGAACACCTTAACCGCTCAGCCACCGCAGCCCACAGGTGGAGGGCTAGCGGTAGAATATCCGAACACCTTAACTGCTCGGCCAACGAGGCCCCTTCAAATTACATGTAACTAATAAATATATAATTAGGAAGAGAAAAGTGTGTTTCTACCAGGGATCAAAATAAATGAAATTTTCTGGTCTCAAAGTTTCTAAAGTTGGATGCTGATCATCTATCACTAATTTAAAAAAGAATGATAAATATGAAACTCAAATATTTGTTTGTAAAAATGTTCAGACTTCCTCTATTACAGAATTTGATTGGTCAAGTGGCATTGGTAACACCACTGTCGATTTAATCCACTGTCATGGTGCTGTTTCCATGAACCGAGAATGAAAACGCCTAGATTGAGATGAATTAACCCGTAAACCGATAAATGACAGACAAAAAAAAAAGAACTGCGATATGGCTTATATAAAACTATTGAATAAATATAATATATATATGGGAAAATTATTGATACCTGAATTGATTTGATTACCCAGTCGATTAATAAATCTACATATGTACCTGCAACCTGGGGATATATATTACAGTGTACAGATCTATAGACTAGCTTTTACCCAAAATATCAAACCCTGAAGGGTAATTTTATTTTTGTACATGTGATATCTTGCATGAGTATGCTAAATTTTTTTATCGGAATGGAATTTATATGCTATTTCTAATCTGACTAGTACATGTCGTATATATTTTATCTTCGTCTATGTTATTATTTACTTCGTGATCAATTTTGATGATTGCGTACACAGCACAGGGACACGTTACAATGTTAATGTATGGATAAAATATATGGGGGGTCGATTCGACCCCCCATATATTTTATCCATACATTACTATTGTAACGTGTCCCTGTGTACACAGGGAATTCGAATATTATGACTCGAACATGTACACAGTTGCTTGAGTTTCTGTCAGTAAATAATAAATACATATGTGTGAAATGAGCCTCCCATTACATTCTGTCATGCGCCACGGCTCCATATATATAAACGTTTTTTTTATATACTGACAGAAACTCAAGGAACTGTGACTCGATTAAACCCCCTCCGACAGCTTCACACGTGGAGATCAACTGTTTATAAACAAACTGCCCCGCCCCCTGCTGAGAAAGGATTAATCGCCTAGTGTCGATCATATGTATACAAACCGCTGAAAATATTTCTGATGCTCTCAAACATCAACGCCATGTCGAGAATTTCCTCATAGGATGAACATCAATGAAGTGTTCGCTACCATCCACCATCCAGGAAGAAAACTTCGCAAACTTTTCTTAAAGGATCTCCACTTCCTTGTCTGCATACACAACAAGCATTTTCATTGGTTAAAAAGTTTCAGCGTTAACCATTCACCATCACCGTTGTATCGAACCAAACTCTTCTGCCTATACTACCGTACCGTATTTTATCAAATAAAATATTTTTAACGTCAAATCAAGCCTCTTCATTATATTTCATAGGAGTTATTTCCTTCTATATATACATTTTTTATTAATTCACACAGCACCAAAAACAGGTCAACTTTTTAATTTTTAATTTTTGCTTTATATATTCTTCGAGGGACGTACATGTATGTGAGATACATGTATCTTCGTCCCTGATTCTTCGCATTCCAACTTTATGATTTTTTTCATATTTGGTCATTTTTAATGACTTAAAGAGAATTTTTTCCTGTTTCATCTCATAATATTTCCACTGTCCTCCGTTTAGTATGATATTGGAAATCACAATTTATTTACAACATTTATTTTTTTGTGACGCCATTTTGACGTCATTTTATATAAATTATGTACAATTTACAAAATGTACCCTACATATACGTAGCGTTAAATAGAATAATGGTTTCGCACGGAATATATAATTCTGTTCATTCCAGAAATTATTAAATAAAATGGGAAAAACTATTGATTTTTTTTCTTTATAAAATGACCAAATTACATGTATTGTCAGATTCACCGGTACGTACCAATACAAGAATATACAATATGTATGTAAATAGCAAAATGATAAAAGTTAACTCTCTTTTGGCAAGAGCGGTGCTGCACATCTGCTGGCGATCGTGAGCAGTTTCCTTACGGAAACCAAGGGCATATCGATCGCACTAGTACTCTTCAGGTTATGTCCGAAGGTTTCTGACTCTCTGATCTGCTAAATATCGGGATGGTTGTATTGGTGGATCTCCGAGTCGCCAGCAACGCCGACATTTTAGCGGACCAGAGAATCAGAACCCTTCAGACTAAGGACAAATGCAGATATCCATGCAATTTAACTTAATAATCATGCAAGAACTTTCCATTACTTGATTGTAACATCCCTGCTTCTCCAACCTATGGTGTTTAAATGTGGCAGTTGGTTCGTTTTTCTAGGCTTGCTCTAAATATCGCGATTTCGTGAACGATGTCGACTGCTCACAATTAAACAAACTAAATACAGGGATTATAATTAGATGAAAGTTGATCAGACCTACGAGCAAGTTTTATGGTCGCCATTTTCGTCTCACTGAGAAATACTCTGCATCTTTGTGTGATATGAAGATGGACGTTTTTGAGTACACTCATTAATGTGTTTACTTGTTTTGATTGACAAAGCTGACTCAGTTCTCATTTTGAGGACTTGATGTTTCCTTGGATGTGACCAAGATTTTCATGGCAGGTATATATGGTTTTTCTCTTTGTTTTTCAGTATACCATGTTACCACTTTAACTCTCAGGGTTTTTTCCATCCGAGAACATGCAATTGAACTAAACCAGAAAACAGCACGGGATCAGATCTGTATTATTAATTAATGTGTGTAGTGTTCAGTTGTCGGTTACACAAGGGGACATTGTTTTAACTATCTATGTATTACGAATGAGATCTATTGAAATATAAAACATCAACACCAAATCTAAAGCAGTTTTAATGTAGTTTACACAATCACTGGACATTTTTGAAAGGATGAACCAATACGATAAACCTATTTAAGATAATTTAGGAGATATATCTTCCGGCAGGTATTGTACACAATTATGTAATATTGTGATACAATCATTCAGTCTTAACACTTACCATTTTCTTCTTGCTCATGCTAGTGAAACAAGCATCTGTTTTGGGTGAACAGGTTTATTTTTTCCACTTGTTAAATTATAGCTTATTGGCTTTTTGTCGGTTCTTGTCGATAAAAGTTTGGTTTTAGCCGCTTAAATGATCACAATCAGATTTATGCTAACGATGGGCAAATCCCCCCATCCGGCTCAAGTGTTGAATATAATAAAAATATATCAACTATTAAAAAAACATTTTTTTATGACATTTCTCTACAATTAATATGGACACTGAAGAATATAATTATACAGTATCGTTTTACGTGAAAATTAATTGCTTCGATAATGGCTGTTGCTTTGTGTGATTGTGGCCAAGGTAAACCATTATGGGACTGTGACCGAATTAAACCTTTGTGTGACTGTGACCAAGGTAAACCGTCTGGTGACTATGACCGAGGTAAACGTTTGTGTGACTGTGACTAAGGAAAAATCTTAGTGTTATTGTGACCGAGGTTAATATTTGTGTTATTGTGACCGAGGTAAACCTTTGTTTGGCTGTGACCGAGGTAAACCTTTGTGTGGCTGTGACCGAAGTAAACCTTTGTTTGGCTGTGACCGAGGTAAACCTTTGTGTGGCTGTGACCGAGGTAAACCTTTGTGTGACTGTGACCGAGGAGAACATTTGTGTGACTGTGACCGAGGTAAACCTTTGTATCGCTGTGATCGAGGTAAACATTTGTGTGGCTGTGACCGAGGTAAACATTTGTGTGACTGTAACCGAGGTAAACCTTTGTGTGGCTGTGACCGAGGTAAATCTTTGTGTGACTGTGATCGAGGAGAACATTTGTGTGACTGTAACCGAGGTAAACCTTTGTGTGGCTGTGACCGAGGTAACTCTTTGTGTGGCTGTGACCGAGGTAAACCTTTTGTGACTGTGACCGAGGAGAACATTTGTGTGACTGTGACCGAGGTAAACATTTGTGTGACTGTGGCCGAGGTGAACATTTGTGTGACTGTGACCGAGGTAAACCTTTTTTTTTGTGACTGTGACCGAGGAGAACATTTGTGGGACTGTGACCGAGGTAAACCTTTGTGTGACTGTGACCGAGGTAAACCTTTGTGTGGCTGTGACCGGGGTAAACGTTTGTGTGACTGTGGCCGAGGTGAACATTTGTATGACTGTGACCGAGGTAAAACTTTGTGTGACTGTAACCTAGGTAAACCTTTGTGTGACGGTGACCGAGGTAAACCTTTGTGTGGCTGTGACCGAGGTAAACCTTTGTGTGACTGTGACCGAGGTAAACTTTTGTGTGACGGTGACCGAGGTAAACCTTTGTGTGACTGTAACCTAGGTAAACAAGTGTGTGACGATGACCAAGGTAAACGTTTGTGTCTTGTGAACGAGGTAAACCTGTGTGTGACAGTGACCGAGGTAAACGTTTGTGTGGCTGTGACCGAGGTAAACTTGTGTGTGACTGTGATCGAGGAGAACATTTGTGTGACTGTGACCGAGGTAAACCTTTGTAAGGCTGTGACCGAGGTAAATCTTTGTGTGGCTGTGACCGAGGTAAATCTTTGTGTGACTGTGACCGAGGTAAACATTTGTGTGGCTGTGACCGTGGTAAACATTTGTGTGACTGTGACCGAGGTTAACATTTGTGTGACTGTGACCGAGGAACACATTTGTGTGGCTGTGATCGAGGTAAACATTTGTGTGACTGTGACCGAGGAGAACATTTGTGTGACCGTGACCGAGGTAAAACTTTGTGTGATTGTGACCGAGGTAAATCTTTGTGTGACTGTGACCGAGGTAAACCTTTTTGTGACTGTGACCGAGGTAAACCTTTGTGTGGCTGTGACCGAGGAACACATTTGTGTGGCTGTGACCGAGGTAAACATTTGTGTGACTGTGACCGAAGAGAACATTTTTGTGACTGTGACCGAGGTAAACCTTTGTGTGACAGTGACCGAGATTAACCTTTGTGTGACAGTGGCTAAGGTAAATCTTTGTGTGATTGTGACCGAGGTAAATCTTTGTGTGACTGTGACCGAGGTGAACCTTTTGTGTGACTGTGACCGAGGTAAACCTTTGTGTGGCTGTGACCGAGGTAAATCTTTGTGTGACTGTGACCGAGGTAAACCTTTGTGTGACTGACCGAGGAGAACATTTGTGTGACTGTGACCGAGGTAAACCTTTGTGTGGCTGTGACCGAGGTAAACCTTTGTGTGGCTGTGACCGAAGTAAACCTTTGTGTGGCTGTGACCGAGGTAAACCTTTGTGTGGCTGTGACCGAGGTAAATCTTTGTGTGACTGTGACCGAGGAGAACATTTGTGTGACCGTGACCAAGGTAAACGTTTGTGTTTTGTGCCCGAGGTAAACCGTTGTTTGATTGTGACCGAGGTAAACATTTGTATGACTGTGACCGAGGTAAACCTTTGTGTGACTGACCGAGGAGAACATTTGTGTGACTGTGACCGAGGTAAACCTTTGTGTGGCTGTGACCGAGGTAAACCTTTGTATGACTGTGACCGAAGTAAACCTTTGTGTGGCTGTGACCGAGGTAAACCTTTGTGTGGCTGTGACCGAGGTAAATCTTTGTGTGACTGTGACCGAGGAGAACATTTGTGTGACCGTGACCAAGGTAAACGTTTGTGTTTTGTGCCCGAGGTAAACCGTTGTTTGATTGTGACCGAGGTAAACATTTGTATGACTGTGACCGAGGTAAACATTTATGTGACTGTGACCGAGGTAAACATTAGTGTGACTGTGACCGAGGAGAACATTTGTGTGACTGTGACCGAGGTAAACCTTTGTGTGACAGTGACCGAGGTTAACCTTTGTGTGACAGTGACTAAGGTAAATCTTTGTGTGATTGTGACCCAGGTAAATCTTTGTGTGACTGTGACCGAGGTAAACCTTTTTGTGACTGTGACCGAGGTAAACCTTTGTGTGACTGTGACCGAGGAGAACATTTATGTGACTGTGACCGAGGTAAACCTTTGTGTGACAGTGACCGAGGTTAACCTTTTTGTGACTGTGACCGAGGTAAACCTTTGTGTGGCTGTGACCGAGGTAAATCTTTGTGTGACTGTGACCGAGGTAAACCTTTGTGTGACTGACCGAGGAGAACATTTGTGTGGCTGTGACCGAGGTAAACATTTGTGTGGCTGTGACTCAGGTAAACCTTTGTGTTACTGTGACCGAGGTAAACCTTTGGTGTTACTATGACCGAGGTAAACCTTTGTGTGACTGTGACCGAGGTAAACCTTTGTGTGATTTAGACCGAGGTAAACCTTTGTGTGACTGTGACAGAGGTTAAGTTTTGTGTGACTGTGACCGAGGTTAAGTTTTGCGTTACTGTGACCGAGGTAAACCTTTGTGTGACTGTGACCGAGGTGAACCTTTGTGTGACTGTGACCGAGGTAAACCTTTGTATGACTGTGACCGAGGTGAACCTTTGTGTGACTGTGACCGTGGTGAATTGTTGTGTGACTGTGACCGAGGTAAACCTTTGTATGACTGTGACCGAGGTAAAGTTTTGTGTGACTGTGACCGAGGTAAACCTTTGTATGACTGTGACCGAGGTAAACCTTTGTGTGACTGTGACCGAGGTGAACTTTTGTGTGACTGTGACCGAGGTTGAGTTTTGTGTGACTGTGACCGAGGTAAACTTTTGTGTGACTGTGACCGAGGTAAACCTTTGTATGACTGTGACCGAGGTAAACCTTTGTTTGACTGTAACCGGGGTGAACCTTTGTGTGACTGTTACCGAGCTGAACGTTTGTGTGACTGTGACCGAGGTAAACCTTTGTGTTACTGTGACCGAGGTAAACCTTTGTGTGACTGTGACCGAGGAGAACCTTTGTGTGATTGTGACCGAGGTGAACCTTTGTGTTACTGTGACCGAGGTAAACTTTTGTGCGACTGGGACCGAGGTGAATCTTATTTTTGTATTTATTTTCACCTGGAGCATTTGTTTGATAACAGATGTTTTTGTTGATATAATAGTTGGCACCATCGTATATACGTTGTCCACCATAACTTGTTATAGATATAGAAGAAATGAATTCGAACGACCGACTAAAAAAAAAAAAAAATCAGAGAATACCAAAGCGTCAACAAAACCATAATCCGAGCTCAAAATCGATTAAACTAGGGGCAAAATAGCAACAAAGGCCAAATTTACATGGAGACTCTCGTAAAAGCACAAGAGAATGAGAACAGGTGTTTCGGAAGAGTAAGCGTCTTCTGCTTCATCGACGACACCCGTCATATAAATCTTTGTCACATCCAAGTAAGCATCAATCCTCAAAATGAGAACCGAGTTATCATTGTCATCACAACAAGTAAACACACTAATAAAAAACGTCAATCTTCATATCGCACAAAGATACAGAATATTTATCGATGAAATCAAGATGGCGACCATAAAACCCGCCAATAGTCTTCACTAACTGCATCTCTCGAATCCCTGTGCCGTAAGTTTGTTCGTCAGCAGTTGACATCTATCACGTACATCTCGTTATCAGAGCAATCCCCAGAATAACGAATCAACTGCGACATGTAAACACCATAGTGTGGAGAAGCAGGGATGGTACTATCAAGAAAGGGAAAGTTCACGATCGGGAAAATCGAAATCGTCACGTTTATCATACAGCTTAGTATTAAAGGCCCAATATACGTAACTTTCGGCAAAACTTGATGCGAAAATCAAGCCTAATAATTTATCATTTTTATAGATTTAGTTAAGATTAACTGATATCAGCAATATCCAAGATGACTTCTTACGCGGTAACCGGTACGGCAGCAGTTTAAACACGGTATTTGTAAACACGCGACCATTTTGACTGTCTTCTACCTGCGGTTTGTTATTGAAGTGGGCCCCACCTGAATTATTTTCAATTATTTGGATTTTTCTGTAAGGAGTTTCTCGTTAGTTACCGATCACGTTTACTTCGTTTAAGGCTTATTTTTGCATTGTTATCAACTGGATTTTTTTTCAGAATTTTTCAGATTAACGAAAAATTTCCTGAAGTTACGTATATTGGGCCTTTAAGTTGCCCATGTTGGTCATAGTTTAAGTAAAGATCGAGGTAAGAAGCTGATGTAGGAGAGTCTAGATAATTTATCTATTAAAATCTAGATGTAATTATCATTCAACATCGTAACATTATGCATGCGTATACACTATACTACTTTTTGTTTACTATGTTGATTGAATTTTCGTGCTGATAGCATTCCGCTATATTACGATTCTTCTAAATACATTTTCTACGATAGCACCAATACGTCTTTAAGGTAATATGTTTTAATAAAGATAAGCGTTAAGATTTAAGTTGTTTAGTTTTAAGCATTGTATGATAAAATTACTGTACACCGGCAAATACCCCCCCCCCCCCCCCCGTTTAATTTTCGTCCTTTTCGCCCCTCGGACATGGGGCGATTTTAAGATGAGGGCGAAAATTACAAGGCAGTGCTGGTGACGTCAGATGCAAAACATTATTATAGCTAACTGTGTATTATATTCACAAGCAACACAAGTTATCACAGTCATGGTATCTTAGAAAGTCTGTGAAGGGCTAAATATTAATCACAGAATCACAAGCATGTTACCGTCTTACTATTTACATTTTATTACCCCGAAATCTGCCAAAATGAAATGAAAATATGATATTAATTTATCAAATTTATGCATGTGTATTCGAATATAAAAATAAATCAATTGCAGAATATCGATGAATTAAAATAATACATCACCTTTTAAGTCCGTTCATGTTTAAAAACGACACACTGTCCGATCAAGATTAAAAATGGAGCGAAATATAATCGGGGGTGTACAGGTCGAGGTTAACACGGGGCGGATCTGTTTTGTGTTGCTTGATGGCGAAAATAACCAGGGGCGAAAATCTGCCGGTATACAGTAACTGATTCTTAATTTAAATTATAAATGATATAAATAATAAGACACTATGGAAATCGGTAAAGATTCGTTTATTTGCAGAATCGCTATATTGATAAATGATATACATTAAGAAAAGGCCCAGTATCATTTATGTTATATTGCCATTGCATAACAAATAACATAACATGAATTAACATTTATAATAATATTTACCTTTCATATCTTAAACATTAGATAGCAAATGATACAATTCCTATGTTATATTGATTATAATGATGTTGTAAAACCTCATTTGCGGCATAAACATGTAGGAAGATTTCCATGTGGGAGATATTTCATTATAATTAGCTTACACAAAAAAAGACTCAACATTTTTCACAACATGCTATCTTTCTTCTACATAACTATATAACAATTCATATATTGTTTTGCCGTCTTTTATTGAACTCAAAACCAAAGTGAAAGTTTTAAGTACATGCACTGTGATGTTATCAGTGCGAAATCAGAGTTGTTGGTTTAATGTAAACTTCCTATTTTGTGATATTAAATAGTCGTTTGTATAAGGTAAGCTTCCTTTTTTATTGATAGTTATCTTTGTATAAGGTAACTTTCCTATTTATGTGATAACAGTGATGTTTGTTTAAGGTAATTTTCGTTTTGGTATGATACGATATATTTATATTTTCATTAGTAGCTTTTACCGTCAGCTCTTTCCCTGTATGTCACACAAATTTTACCACAACATTAAATGTTTATTTCTGGTAACATTCTGATTCTTTCGATTATTTTATAACATGAAACGTTTGTTGTGTATAAACATTCATTGTTTTCGTGGTTACAATGGAAACAAATATCTATAACCAAAAATAAATATACACAAAGTTTGCTATTATACGTATCTACTCATTGTTTATATAGGTTTTTCACGAAAGTTTGTACACCGAAACGATCTTTATAGCTTCTCACCACGACGGAAAGTTACCACGAACATTTTATGTTACACAGTTTGACAGAGCTCCCCCCCCTTTTTGTTTTTACAAAATTGCAGGTACAGTCAGCTCTTGATGCAAAATACTTTGAATAAAATGTAATCGCCATCTTAAAGGCCCAATATACGTAACTTCAGAATTTTTTCTGGGTATTTTGAAAAATTATGAAAAAAAAACTAGTTGATAACCATCCGAAAATAAGCCTGAAACGAAGTAAACCTGAGCGGTAACTTACAAGAAACTCTTGACAAAAAAATCCAAAGAATTGAAAATAATTCAGGTGGGGCCCAGTTCAACAACAAATCGAAGGTAGAGGACAGTTCGAAATGGAGGCGTGTTTACAAATACCGTGTTTCAACTGCTTATATACCGGTAACCGCATAAGAATCAATCTAAAATATTGCTGATATCAATTAATCTTAACTAAATCTATCAAAAAAATAAGTTATTAGGCTTGTTTTTCGCTTCAACGTTTGCCGAAAGGTACGTATAGTGGGCCTTTAATTACCTGTAACATAGTAATGCATTTATATTTATGTTATAATGTGCAGGTGACTTACATCCTTAATTACAATAATGGAAATATTGTTACGTATCAATAACGACAATATTCATACCAGTGAATATTGCAATCAATAGCGACGTATTTATCAATATCTTAAACAGAACATCGTTTACACAGCAATTTAAATTCACATCATCCAAACACATCACATAGAACCAAAATAGTAAATATAGTTTTTGATAATAACACTCAACATTTGTTACAATTATATAAAGTCATATACATAAATCAGTTCAATATATGTATCGGCCCATTGTAACAAAGTTAATTTTTGGTCATTTTATCATATTTGCCTCACTGCAATACCGTTGTCATAGTCTTCTGCCTTATGTAAGGCTTTTAAAACTAGTTTAACCCTTCCTGTCTCAGATGATAATTCAACTGCTCTGAAAGGATATTTTTAGAATAAACGCCAAGTTCAACTTACAATTTCTTCACGACATTGTTCTTAAAATGACAAGTAATTTTTTCTTTCATTCATGCTATATTGATTTCGGATATTGACTGTGGATCGTAATTACAATAATTCCACATATGCATTTCATGTGGTAAATATGATATAATAAAAAAACAAAATAATTTTGTTATCAAAGTTTAATTAACCATAAATCTAAACTTGACAATTTCATTATTTATATCTTAATTGATTTTGTATATAAAGGCATGTCTCCTTAGGTCTTTATGTTTCATGTGCTTTAAGGATGTAACTAGCACGAGAGTTATTAATTTTGCAGGTAGAAACTTTCATGATAAATAAAAGAACGTTATGTATTTAAATACACATTACCTTAATTTTTGCACATTTCCTGCCTCTCTGTATGGCCCGCAAATCACAAAATATCCCTTTTCATTTTTTAATAATTTTTAAATATTCATATAGCCTGCTCCGACATAATTTCCGCAGGTTTTCTGCTACACAATGATTAAAATTGAAGTAATTCTAGGTAGATAAATTATCACATGAATTTTCCTACTATACTGTTATTGCTACTGTTAGGAATATTTCTAGAAATACTTGTGAGTTGTTTTTACCTGGCATTTCTACGCTAGGAGTTTTCGAGAGGTTACTGTAATGGTATGTATGGGATACGTAATGTTTATTTGCAGTTATATATTCTTGACAATATGTACCTGTTTGTTTAAACTAGAGACATCCGATTTCAGAATTGACAGACACGACATAGACAACACTTTATATAGTTTCAAAAAAAAAACGTTTTAAAACGTATTGCCTACGGGTATAGAAAACGAAATCTTTCAATATTTCATTCAATGTTTTTTTTCTTTTCTTTTTAATCAATAAGGCAAAAACAAGACAAAAAAACAAAAAATATCCTGACTTGTTGGAACATTCTTTAAATGTCAGGGCGACATTTTAAAGGCATATTATTTTGTAATGACAAAAACAAAATATAAAATGTAAAGAAATAGGAGATTTACATCTTTCATTCGAATAACGTGAATATTGGTATCAATATCGACATATGTATCAAGATATGAACAATAACAATCTTTACACACTCATCGATATATTTATAAGCTGTAATACATAACAAGTAGATATAAAACCTCATTAATAATAAATCTAGATTAGATACCAAAAGTAAAGTGTCATGCTAAGCTCATTAATGCAACTTTGGTCGTTTTCAGAAATGTTTGAAAATGGTTAATTTAGCATGTTGCGTATTTTTTGACATAGATTTTAACGTTTTTAAGTAGGATATATACATTATAATTTATATTATCCATTGATTAGGGACAAACATTACTATTTGAGATAAACACCTTCAAAATATTTCAAAACGCATCGGTGTATGTCGTCTTTTCTTATTTTCTCACTTTTCCTGATGTGACAAATCAAAATACTGCTTACAAACATCATTTAGGGAACTAAAAAGCTGCCCCGGTGGGTTTTGCTATGAAAATGTAATAAAAAGAATGTCTAACTGTATCATCAGTTATGCCAAATATGTTTCACTCGTGTCGCTAATATTTGGTATTTTTCACTCGTGCTGTGCACTCGTGAACTATATCAAAATATTAACCCAACATATTTGGTATTACTGAAGACACTGTTAGATATCCTCTATATATTAATGGCAATGCTGATTCTTTTGAATAAAAACATCAACTCTTGCCTGATCATGATGTCATTATTGACGTACATAGGTTATGTAATAAAGATCTGGCAACATGGTTGAAATAGTCGAAGGCAATATATGAATAATAAAAGGAACATGAAAATAAGGAATAAAGGAGTATTGTTTATTAATTATAATTTTCCAGATATATCAATAATAATTAACATGCGATTATTAATGACGTAGAATGATATATAGGAGGGGCATGAACAGTACTTCAATGTTTTAACTACTCTAGTAGGGATATTTGTATGCCATAAATTCGAGCGCATAAATTAAATTAAAATGTAATTAGATCACATGTAAATTTTAAGTACAAAGTGTAACATGCATTCATTGAAATATAATTCCAGTGTTAGGAATATAGATAAACTATTTGCATTGAGTTTTTGGTATTACTGAAGACACTGTTATTATATATATCCTCTAGATATTTGGTATTTGTAATGACAAAAAAAAAAAAATGAAAAATTAAAATTGTAAAGAAATACGAAATTTACACCATTCATTCGAATAACGTAAATATTCAATCTGATTAAAATACAGATCCTTGCTCTCACTCCGTTTTACAAGGATCTGACAACATCCCATAAGAGGTCACGTTCAGATGACCTTTGTCGCTTCTTTACTAAACACTGAAATAATTTTCCAATGAACTTTTTGGTGACGAAATGACTAAACGGACAAATGCGATTATGCAAGCTTTGTCGCCTCAAAATTTCACTGTCAAGATTCTGACAGTAGTAATTTGATTGGCTAATGCAAAAGGTCATCGGAACATGACCCCCTATGTGATTTGCTCAGATCTTAATGCAGCAGAGAGAAGTTTACAGAACGGCGCGGAGATCAAGATATGATTTTAATCAGATTGGTAAATATTGTGATCAATAGCGACATATGTATCAATATGTATCAATATATGAACAATAACATTCTTTACACCGGAAATGATATTCAATACACTAAAATATATGTACTAGCCAGCAAAAACAAGAAATGCTTGAAAGGTTGACATTATTTACAAACTCATCAATATATTTATGAGCTGTGATACATAACAAGTAGATAGAAAATCTCATTTATAATGGATCTAGATTAGAACCCAAAATTAACTTAAATTCTCTTTAAGCATAACAAATATTTTGTTTTGCTTAAAGAGAAAATAGTGGTTAACTGCTCATATTTCCTTTACATGTATACACTCGGTCTTATTTAAAAAAAAAAGTATTATAAATATAAATGTGTTTCCTAGATCTAAAACTTTGTGTTCCATACTCTACCACCAATTTTTGAACAACTTTGTGAATGCGTTTTATAATAAAAAATCATACGGAAAAGTAGTTCACCTATTGAAAATATCCTTAAAAGAATAAACAGAAGATATACACTTGGAAAGTTAATACTGTTGGCCTTATCAAGGAATATTCATTTCGTATCATAAATCTTGCCTGTAATTCCGGATGTACATCATTTCAGGAAAAAAACCGACTGTTTAACATTGGGTAAAACGTTGATACCAAGAAAATGACACATAACAAAAATGTTTTGATTGTTTCATACATTGTCCACTCAAACAAACCTCTTTGATTATAAAATATGTGATCAAGCTAGATCAAATGTGGGATACGTAAAATAAAAATACCCGTTCAATATATGAATACGTATGGACATTTGCATTTTAGCTACAATAGTAAACATGCATTATTTTCAAGTTCAGACACATCAATAATAAACAGCAGGTTTCAGGGCAGCAATTTCCATTTTCTTGATAAATGTATTAAGCATTTCATAAACATCGCTAACCCGAAATTTTGCGCATCAATTGCGAAAACAAATACTACATAAGTCAAAGGTTTGAAGATCAATTATGATTAATATCAATGGTTTGTCTGATTGTAAGGTTATTTATTATGGCTATAAAATTTAATGTGATTAGTAGAATACAACATGAATCAAAATATTACAAATTGATAATGTTGAAATTAACTCTATACATCAAAATAAAACATTTCAATATAACGCATCTTACATTCCATTTCATGTAGTAAGTCAAACGTTATATGCACCAAATATAATAATATACATTCAGGAAGTCAAAATTGAAATACATTACATGAACTTAATATGCGTATATTTATATGGAATGGCAAATGTCAAATACAAAGCGAAGTATCATCATGTATTATTATAATGTTGTATTAAATCAATACTCAAGCAAGTAATCAAATATTCATATATCTACAATTATTTTGTTTAGCTGGTAGGTGAAACTCCAATCGAAAAATTATTATCATTTTATTGGAGTCTTTCACCCGTACTGTTAAACAAATCGAGGACCAGTCGTGTCGTCTCATGAAACTTTAACTTAAGTTTCTGAACGTTTTCCGATTATTAAGTTGTTGTACTTCATCGGTCATTGTCAAATTAAAAACTCAAACAAGTCCAATAATCAAAAGTTTGCAAATTATTGACATAACCACCAAAACAATATTTATTTATTTCCAAACAGTTTAACAAAAACAACCCGACCAATGATGATATATGAAATTGTGCAAACTTCAGACGAAAGCGTCAGTTTTCCATCACAGGCTCCCTTTAATACGATATGTGTTAAGCCCAGATATGCTATTTAATTATACCAACTCGTACACAATGTATATCTATGAGTGCAAACGTTCTGCTGGTCATGTGTCTGATGAAGGTAATAGCGTAAAAGGTACATAGCGTACTTGTCATCGAAATGTCATATAAAAACATGTATATTAGTTGTGTAGAATAATCTTTATATAAAAAATAATTTCCAACCTGATGAAAATGTCTACAGATTATCTATAATGGACACTATTCAGGCAGGTATAACAAATATTTACACATGCTCAAGTAAGAATGAAATATCTACAAAGATCACTTTTCATAGCTGGTAAGGTAAACAAGTAAATATTAACACAAGTCCTTTTTCACGTACAAAAATATCTACATTGGTCACCATTCAGGTAAGAAAGAAACAAGATAATTATACAAGTCGTGTAAACCAAGATTTCAATACAAGTTACTGTTCGGGTAAAAAGCAAGATAGATATCTACACATGTTATTTTCAGTTGGGGGGGGGGGGGGGGGGTTGCAATATCTACACAAATCATTACTACTCTCTGCATGTAAGGGGTCAGATATTTACATAAGTCACTATATAATTAAGAAATATGATATATTCATAAGTCACCATTTAGGAAAAAATGTATAACAGGTGATTGTTTAAGTAAAAATATGTATAAACACAGATCCTAGCTGAGGTGAAAATTTGCTATCAACATGAGTCAGTGTTTAGGTTATTATTGTGATGTATGTACAGGTCACTTTAAAAAAAAAAAAAACGAAATTTCTTCAAAAGTCAATTTCTTCAGGTAAATCGTAGTTATATATACATATACAAGTCACTTTTCAGGTAATATATAAGTATCATCTACACAATGTCACTTTTTCGGTTAATCATCTACGCAAGTCACTGTACACAGGTCAGTTGTCATTTAAGACACGAACTGTCTACACTGGTCCCAGTTTGGGTGGAAAAGTGATAACTACACAGGTCCCAGTTTGGGTGGAAATGTGATTTCTACACAGGTCCAAGTTTGGGTGGAAAAGTGATTTCTACACAGGTCAAAGTTCGGGTGGAAAAGTGATAACTACACAGGTACCAGTTTGGGTGAAAATGTGATTTCTACACAGGTACCAGTTTGGGTGGAAAAGTAATTTCTACACAGGTCCCAGTTCGGGTGGAAAAGTGATTTCTACACAGGTCCCAGTTCGGGTGGAAAAGTGATTTCTACACAGGTACCAGTTTGGGTGGAAAAGTGATTTCTACACAGGTACCAGTTTGGGTGGAAATGTGATTTCTACACAGGTCCTAGTTCGGGTGGAAAAGTGATTTCTACACAGGTACCAGTTTGGGTGGAAAAGTGATAACTACACAGGTACCAGTTTGGGTGGAAATGTGATTTCTACACAGGAACCAGTTTGGGTGGAAAAGTGATTTCTACACAGGTCCCAGTTCGGGTGGAAAAGTGATTTCTACACAGGTACCAGTTTGGGTGGAAAAGTGATTTCTACACAGGTACCAGTTTGGGTGGAAATGTGATTTCTACACAGGTCCCAGTTCGGGTGGAAAAGTGATAACTACACAGGTCCCAGTTTGGGTGGAAAAGTGAGAACTACACGGGCCCCAGTTTGGGTGGAAATGTGATTTCTACACAGGTCCCAGTTCGGGTGGAAAAGTGAATTCTACACAGGTCCCAGTTCGGGTGGAAAAGTGATTTCTACACAGGTACCAGTTTGGGTGGAAAAGGGATAACTACACAGGTCACTTCATGTAAAAAATGATACGAGATCTAAATTAGTCATCATTAAGGTAAATTTCGGAATGCACTTTATAGCACCACTCTAGCTACCACCCATGTCAACGAAACGTTACCATCCTTTAGATACTGGTAATGTTCTGATCACCTTCAAGGTGACACTTTCGGCCTACTAAGATAATAACAATTCACGTAATCGTTAAGGTCACCATTAAAGATTGATTTGATCAAATCATAGTCGTGTTAAATGCCAAATTTACGTAACTTTCGGCAAAACTTGAAGCGACAATCAGTTGAAACACGATATTTGTAAACACGCGTCTATTTCGAACTGTCTTGTACCTTCAACTTGTTGTTAAAGTGGGCCCCACCTAAACTATTTTCAATTCCTTGGATTTTTTTTGTCAAGAGTTTCTTGTTAGTAGCCGCTCATGTTTACTTCGTTTTAGGCTTTATCAACTGATTTTTTTCCATAATTTTTCAGACTCCCGAAAATTTCCTAAAGTTACGTATTTTGGGCCTTTAACAATATTTTAGTCTTTTCTTATTAACATCATCATTTCTTACAAGTATATTTTGTCAGGTGGTTGTGAATTGTGTGCATTTGAAGCCCGGAACAGCTAACCTACATATACTTATCAAAACGTTTGCTGAGATAACCGATCATGTCGTCGCTGTTTTCAGAAACGGACTCGTTTGCCATGTCAAGGACAGACTTGCCCCCTTTGGTAAGTATGCTTTTGATAGCATACGTTCCTCCGTTCGATTCTATGAATTGTTTCACATGTTTTTCACATTCACTGAACATCTCTACATCTGAAGTATGTTTCGCAAGGTAATGTAGGCAATGGAAACCGTTCTTGTCTACGACAGCGGTAAGTGCTGGGTATGTCTGACACAAATATAGACTGTTTTCTGTGTTATCCCTTTCACAACTACTATGTAACACTGTTTTCCCCTTGTAGTCAGTGAGAGTTGTGATGTTATATCTACGTCCCTTTGATTCTACGTACTGTTTTACAAGGGTTTCACACTCAGCAAACAAATGTACATCTGACATACGCTCAGCCATGTAATGTAGACAATTACAATCCCTCTTATTTAAAACAAGGGTTAGTTCTGGGAATGTCTTGCATAAATATAGAGTGAACTCATCGTGTTCCCCTAAGCAACTCCAGTGTAGAACTGTGTTCCAGCCATCATCTAAAGCATTGACTAGTGCTGGATAAGACTGACATAAATATAAGCAAAGCTCAATCTTTCCTAGTACACAGTTGAAATGCAATACAGTCCTCCCCTCATTGTCACGAATGGTTGTGATGTCAAACTTGCGTCCTTTTGATTTAAAAGACTTTTTAATGCAAGTTTCACACTCGGTGAACGTGTCTACGTCTAACGTGCAATGGAGACAATGGCATCCCTTTTTGTCTACAACACTAATTAGCTCTGGATACTTTTGACACAAAAAGGCACAAAGCTTTTTTTGTCCGAAATTACAACTATAATGAAGTGCTGTCAACCCCCCTCGATCCACAAAAGTTTTAATGTCATACTGCTGTCCCGATGATTTAAGGAACTGTTTAACAAGGGTTTCACACTGGATGAACAGATCTACATCTGAAGTAAAACCAGCTATGTAATGTAGACACTGAGCGCCACTGATTTCTTTAACTGTGGTGAGTGCTGGATACGTCTTACATAAATACATACTTAAGTCTTTGAATCCAGCTTCACAACTCTTATGCAACACTGTTCGAAATTGATCATCACGCATGGTTGTGATGTCATACTTCTGTCCTGAAGATTCTATGTACTGTCTTACGTAAGTCTCACACTTTGTAAACATGTCTACGTCTTTCGTCCAACTAGCTATGTAATGTAGACAGAGGCTTCCGTCTAGATCTTTTACAGTAGTTAGTGCTGGAGACGACTTGCATAAATATAGACATAGGTTCTTGTGTCCTGCTTCGCAACTTTTATGTAGCACCGTCCTATGTTGTTTGTCAAGTATTGACGTGGCGTCATATTGTTTTCCTGTTGATTTTAAGAAACGTTTTACACATGTCTCACACTCAGTGAATATGTCTACATCTGGCGTACAACTAGCTATGTAATGTAGACAGTGGCTTCCGTCTATATCTTTAGCTGTGGTTAAAGCAGGGTACGATTTGCACAAATATATGCACAGATTTTTGTGTCCAGCTTCACAACTCATGTGTAACACCGTCCTTTTGCGGTTGTCAAGTATTGACGTGATGTCATATGTACGTCTTCTTGACTGTAGGTATTGTTTTACGTGAGTTTCACAATCTATGAACATGTCTATACCTGACATATATCTTGCTGTGTAGTGAAGACAATGAGACCCGTTCTTATCTATAGCTGCCGTAAGCGCAGGGTATGACTGGCACAGATACACACTAAGTTCCTTGTTTCCACCCTTACAGCTTTTATGAAGCACAGTCTTTTCGTTACTGTCAAGTATGGTTGTGATGTCATACTTTCGTCCGGTTGATTTTGCATAGTGTTTGGTGTAGGCTTCACATTCCTTGAACATGTTGACATCCGACACATACCTAGCTATATAATGTAACAAATGGTTGCCACGCTCATCTACAAAAGTGGTTAGTGTTGGATGTGTCTTACATAAATACAAACAAATGTCCATGTGTCCAAACCTACAGCTCACATGCAGCACCGTTCGCCCTTCCTTATCAACAGCAGTGAGCAGATCAGGGTAAGATTCAATAAGATATCTACAAATCTCCCCATTTCCATATCTACAACTTACATGTAACACTGTACTTCCGTCCTTTTCGACAGCTGTAAGCAGTGCAGGGTACGATTGACATATATATTTACTTATCGTTATGTGTCCAGCCATCGCACTCATATGAAATACCGTTTTCCCATCGTCATTCACCAACTCATCCATGTATTGAGCAAACACACAGTTCCTGTGTACAACACGACCGTCTACACGCTCACACAAATGTTGTTCATCTTCAACCTTACCTAATGAAGTGAACAACGTTCGCTCAACTGCCTGAAAAATGCCAATGTTTCCTGTTAGAGCAGCCAGATGTAGCGTACTGTGTTTCGAACTATCAGTTTCAAGAACTAACTGGGGGTAGGTATCACACAATATGCCCACCATCTGCTCTCTCTCCAATAAGCATGTCTCATGTAAGATATTGATATTAGCAGCAACATGTGATGATTGAGAACGGTCTGCTCTCGCTGTAAGAGTGACGTCGTATTCCAGTATTCTATGTAACAAACCCACATTGCCTCCTTTCACTACTAAAAACGGCGTGTCCTTGTTAGGTTTGACACCCTCAGACAGAAGATACAGAGCACAATTTCCAAAACCTGAAGAACACATCAAATTTAGTATTTCAATTCCAGGCAAATCTGTACTTTTATAAAGCCATTTGATAAATCCTGCTAGAAAATGACTATCAGTCCAAACTTCTAAGGAGTCAATCAGAGTGTCATCATGGTACGTCTCTGATTCAGTCTCTCGTCGTAGGCGTTTATACACGTCAGTGTAATGGTCAGGTGATATGTTAACCATGTTTGGGGAGTTTTGAGAGGTGGTAAGATGAAGAAGAGATTTTCTTGGACAGTTCTTGATGTAGCTATTGGGAGTCCTATTTCCATAAAACATTGCCACGGCATCATGCATAGAGCCATGAAGAAATCTGTACACATCATCACCGGACTGATCTTTCTCTTTCACTACCAAAAAGTCCAATAATGAATCCAGACTTTTCTGTACAAGCTCTTTCTTTTCCTTATTAGTCAGTATAGGTCTGTCCTTATCGACACCCATACAATCGATTTCAAACGATTCCTCCAAAAATAGTTTATTGACCTTTTTACCTTTGGGATCAAGATCGTTTTTCCTAATTTCACCTCCACAAAGAAAGAGATAAACAATTGCTGTAAAACTACTAATCTTTGACAACATTTCGTTTAAAAAAGGAAAAGGTCTCTCAAAAAACTTGCCTCTTTCTCCCTGAAAGGTAGGATTGTCTCTGAACAACCGACAGCAAAGTGGGAATCCGATATCTATTCCAGATTTCACAACCTCCTTTTTTTCTTCCTCTGTCCAGGAAAAGGATTCATCTTTTGGCTCATAAAACTCCAAAAGAGCCATTCTTTCGCTTTCGATTTTGTATTCATTAGAGCTGAGGTCTATTATGTTGGATTTGATGAATACTGTTCCTGAAGATTCTTTATCTAGAGCATTGAAAACTTCATTACTGATAGTAATTATTAGGAAGTTTCCATCCCCACAACTTGTCGGTAGAACTGATTCAACCCTTTTCTCCCACTCACAAACATCTTTTTCACGCATATCTTTCTCTCCAAATATATCATCAATCATAGTTATGCACTGTGACACTGGAACTGTCATATCAAGATCTTCAATCGAGCGAATAAGTAATGGTTGTCTACCTTGTCTTTCCTTTCTCAGCCAGTTGCTGAGCTGGATAGCTGTTGCAGTCTTACCATCTCCCGGGTTTCCTTTGATGACAACAATGCCATTTTCAAGGAGCTTTTGCTGAGCAGCTTGGAAACTTTTGGTCATAACGAACCCTTTCTTCAATTCTTCTTGTATTAACATCTTTGTATCATCTGTAAAAAGATGATTCATCGTTAGATCAAGGAACTTTTTAGAACATTCGTAAATTTATATCTTAAACGTGTACTTTATATTATCATTTGCTCTGCATCATTCTGTTCTAAAATATAATAAGCCAATAAATAAGCAAACGAATAAGCAATGGATTTGTAATGAGATTAAAACAAGATTTTCTGCTGTAACGTTATCCATTTTTTTGTTGTCAAGAATTTGCTGTTTAACAAGACGTACCTTGATATCTAGGTAATCATGGTAAAATATTTTTCAAAAAGATCCGAACGACAGGGACAGAAGTAAAGTTCGGTAAATGATAGGGTAACTGTTTTTTTAATTTCAACTGAGAAACAAGGTCCCTAGGGCTTAGACCAGATCCCGACATCAATGCTAATATCATGATTTGGTTGGTCTCTTTATGTCCAGCAACAGCATAGTTTTGCTGGAAGTCTGTAAGGGCATGACGGATCCTGGGATCAAATTTGTGCCCAGGAATTACATAAATCAATCTGATTAAAATCATATCTTGATCTCCGCGCCGTTCCGTAAACTTCTCTCTGCTGCGTTAAGATCTGAGATAATCCCATAGGGGGTCATGTCCCGATGACCTTTTGCATTAGCCAATCAAATTACTACTGGCAGAATCTTGACAGTGAAATTTTGAGGCGCGATGCTTGCATAAACACATTTTTCAATTTAGTAATTTCGTCACCAAAAAGTTTGTGCAGAATAATGTGACGAAATGGCTTGCTGCAAGATGACAGGTCGTTGGAAAATTATTTTAGTGTTAAGTAAAGAGGCGACAAAGGTCATCTGGACGTGACCTCTTATGGGATGTTGTCAGATCCTTGTAAAACGGAGTGAGAACAAGGATCTGTATTTTAATCAGATTGTACATAAATAGACTTGGGATAGGATTTCAAACGTTTTAAAGTTACGACTTGGAAGTCAATTCTTAAAGGGCGTGATGGACCTTAAAATCATGTTTGTGATCGTCTCCTTATGCCGACCAATTGTAATTATATAGTTTTGGGGTTGGTTTCTCAACCGTTTAAATGTTGATTCAGAAGTTGATTCTGCAAGGGCGGGGCTCACTCCAGGACAAATCATAATCATGATTATGCCAAGCAATGGTATATATTGTTATAGGGTGGGGATCACAACCAAATCCATTTAAAAACAAGAAGCGATTTAAAAGTCTTTACCTCTATTTCCCCTAGTGGACCCCGCCCTCAGTCCCTAGGGAGGGGGTCAGAGTAACCTTTGACTACAAAATCAGTTTGTTGTTCATAAAGGTTGTTTCTCACCTAATGTGGTTAAAATCCATTCTGCACTTTCAGACTAGTGGCGATTTAAAGGGCTTTTCTCTATTTGCTCTATTGGGCCCAATCCTCAGGCCTCAGTGGGGTCAGTGTCACCATTTATGCAAAATCTGTCCCCATCCCAAAAGGTTGTTTCTGACTAAATATGGTTAAAATCCATTCAATACAATATGACTAGTAGTGATTAAAAGTTCCTGTCAAAATCACCAGTTATTATGCAAAATCTGTACCCCTTAGGATATTTCTGACCAAAATCGATACAGTACTTTCTAGCTACATGTAGTAGCAATTAAAAGGAAAATTTGACGGACGACGGGCAAACCTTACGGTACGCTAGACATGATTATTATTGCAGGTTAGGCCCGTGGCTGTTGGGTGTAATGGTTTGGTTGAATAAATAGAGGATATCTAAAAGTGTCGTCAGTACTACCAAATATATTTCACGAATGGAGCTAATATTTGGATATTTTTCATGAGTGCGCAGCAAGAGTGAAAAAATATCAAAATATTAGCCACACGAGTGAAATATGTTTGGTATTATTGAAGATACTGCTAGATATTCTGTTTATTACATTTTTATATGAAAATCTACAGTGGCAGCTTTTCATCTTCCCAAACGTCGTTTGTAAGCAGCGTTCTGATTGGTCAAATCAGAGAAAGTGATATTTTTCAATAGTGAAAATTATCATATTTTCACTAGTGAAAAATATCACTTTTATAGAATGAACAATTTATGATATTTCACTGAAAAAAAAAATGAAATAAATAGTGTTTGGAGTCCCCGGGTTCAACATTTATCGCTGATCTGAATAGCTGTGATGTGTCATGGTATCTATATTTACTCCGGATTATACATGTATATTGATACCTGGCTGGATAGCTCTGATAGTGTCATTGTATGATGCAAACTCTCGGTGAATACATAAAATGGGCTTGATAACTGTGATAGTGGTATAGTAACTCCTATATGATGTATTTGGCGCTAGATAGGATAGCTGCGATTTTCGTTGGTTATCTTATTATGCAGCAACGGACTGGCTGATACCGTAATGATTTTGGAACTTTCATTCCTGTCAGGGGAGGTAACTTGTGAAACCTGCAATAACTGTAGTCTGAAGGGGAGCTGTGGCGTTACGTTTGTCTATACTTGGCGGGATGGCTGGTACTATGATTTTGTGGAACATTGTAAAGTGAAGACATGTTGTATCGAATCCTGTGGACATTCTAATATATAAATACTCGATGGTTGAGTATACCTTTGTAACTGTTCTAGTATATTATGCTGTTTAGTATAACTATGACTTAATCACTGACAGGATTTCTGTAATAGATTTATGATTTGTTTTTTCATGAATATGTAAATGTGAGAGTGGTACATATGATTAGGGATGCAGTACAAGTATTAGTGTACAGTAATAATATTTTCTATTATCATATTTATTCATCATCTGTTCATGTTTTCATCTTGTTATTTTTATTAAATTGTAAAATCTAATAACAGTCTTGGTACTTTGTTCTCACTTGAAGTTTCAAGGGACGTTGTTGATAAAGATGACGTAACACACACATATGCTGCACCTCTTAAATTTAGTAATAGATACAGTATGCCGAAAAAAATAATCAAACTGCATCATACAGCTGTTTCGTCCTCCTAGGACTCTTCAGTGATGCTAGGGGCCAAAATGTAGGAATCAAAATTTTCTAAACTAATGTAGAAGCAGAAGGGTCAGGTGCGTTAAACTCCTTTAATTTATGAATTTAGAAGTAAAATTGAACTAATTCTGTATAATTTCAAATACAGTACTACGAAAATGTGTATATTATGTACCGTGCCACTACTCAAATGAGATAAATTGTGGCAATGGAGGCTCCAGCAAACCTCGGGGACTAAAAAATCCACCAGCATAATGTCTGCCACACCCTATCATAAAGATTACGTAACACACACATATGCTGCACCTCTTAAACTTATTAATAGATAAAAGAGAAATGTGCTACTCTTAAATACAAATATCATTTAAAAGTTTCAGAAAAAAATGCATATTTCGTATTCGTCCTCTTGTGTATGATAAACAAAGCTTAGTTACTTTTATACCAGCAAAATAAAATGAAACTACAATGAAATTTGTGAAATAAAATCTTTAGTATAACTACACGCTGACTAAATTAGGAAAATCCCTACAAATCACTTTATACCTGTACGATTAATTTGTTAGCATTCGTCGTCAGTATGACAATAATCACACAAAAAACAAAAATGAGAATCACTAGATATTTTCCCTTTTCGAGGCATCTTCGGGGTAAAAATTGGCACAATAGAATGTCTGCTTGCCCCTGGTGATGTTTTTAAACGGAAGTAGTATCTACACACGAACATCGAAACATCAATATAAATGATAAACATTGCTGATAATCCATAAATAGATAAGGGATAAAGAAATAATAAAAGTTGTAAAACTTCCATTTAAAATCGGATGCCTCTTAACGTAAACTGGTTAGATTTGAACAAATGAAAATTTGGAAACGAGCGGTAACTTTAACAAACTGAATTTGATTAGGTTGCTTTTCCTGCCCACATGTATATTCATACAGCATCTAAAACGTATCCTGCAAATAAAGTTTTAATTATGTGGTTTTAACATTTTTTTCATTTACTACAGATTGGCTTACTTACCCCTAATGCCTGCTACCTGGGGATCCGGATCTGGAAAAGAGTACAATAAATTGAAAATAACGATACAATTGAAAAGTCGTAGTGTATCAAAATGCTTTTCTGAAAAAAAATCTTTAACTGTGAATTCTTAATTTTATTTTCCTTATTTGAGGTTTCATTTAGTATCATTCTTAATGACTGAAATAATTCATATAAGTAACAAACCAGCAAAACTTATGTCAATGAACTTTGTTTAAGCGTTCCTTATCACCGGTACATGTTTATTTTTCTGTGACAAGTTTCGTTATTATAGAAAAAGAAGTGCACATGCCTGTCTCACTTTATAGAATTCGATTTAATAGTAGAAAAAGATCTTAATATTTCGGGGTTTTGTTAATAAAAAAAATCCACGAAGTTGATTCTTTCACGTCCATATCATTGTTGAATTATCTAAACAATGCAATATATTTCTATCATCTGTTTCTACAGCGAGTTAAGATTTGTTATGTATATAATGTACCTCTTTTTTCGAAATCAAATTAATTAAACAAATGTATGACACACTCCCAACGAGATTTGGATGAGGCAGCATGGAAGTAAGATATACTAACAGTCTAAACATGATTTTACGTAAATTGAATTAAAGTCTTTCAAAATTCTTCATATTGGAAATAAAAACAAAAACAAAGCAAAACAAAATACAAAAACAAAATCATGGTCAACGAATGCAAGGTTTTAAAAGCTCCGCTGAAAACTAAATGAAAGTATATCCGGACAATCTGATCCCAGTATCCCCCAAACCTTCGTTGCTAGGTGTAACTTTGGGCGATAAACAGGGATAATGTTACAAAAAAACTTCCTTAAAAGTGGAAATCGTCCACCTGTATCATATAACTAAATTAAAGGTTAGAATTAATGGTCATACTCTAAATAAAGATTGGGGTAAACGGTCAATATTCATGAGTTTAAGGGTGCCAGCAAAGTAATACTGTTATTAAGAATAACGAATAACTGTCCAACTTAATTTTGCTTTCTTTAGAAAAAAATAAGGCTAACGATAACAATGGATTAAAACAGATTGGAATGGGCCAAATAGTCTTTTGTTTAGGTAAACTAAAAGTTTGATAGGAAAAAATAAACAAAATAAATAGCTGTGTAAAAAACTCACCTTGTATCTCGACGAATGTTGCATCGCTTTCAGCTTCTTTGGCACTATTTCCAGCCCTACAGAAATATAGTCCACTGTCAGCTTTTTTCAAATCACTGATAATTAGACATGAAGATGTCATTTCACCAACATATTTCTCGTTGTCAATTTTGATTTCGGAAGTTTCTTTGTCCTTTACCCTGAACCACTTAATGTAGTCGATTTTTACTGTTGAAACCACTACACATTTCAGAACAGCATTTTCTCCTTCTTCATGCCGGTAGTGCCCTTTGATTTGACGTACATTTGGTTTATCTGTAATGATAGGAAAATGCCAATCAATGACTTCGTAAAGAAAAATTAAATTGACCAGAACATCACGGGAGGAAAGCCTTAAATAAGATATCTGAAATAGACTGAATAATGCCTTTCCTATAAATCGCTATGCATGTTCTATGCTGGATTGGTTATAAGAGCTGATACTGTAACAATTCAATGCTGTTCCAAATGTCATTGGGATGATAGGATTTACTTAAGTATTAACTTGAACCTATTTTTTATGTTATAGGGGTTATAACACAAAAAAAAACAGAGGTGTTCTCTTAATAAACCGCGAAGCGGTTTATGATGAGAGCACACTCCGGTTTTTTGTGTAACAACCCCATAAAATAAAAAATAGATTCAAGTAAATACTTATAATTTAATCTATGCCCCGCGAAAATTCTCTTTATTGTTGGACTCTTTGTCTTACAAGTTATTACGCTACTGCATCAGCCAATCAAAAGCGATGTTATAAACAGCGACGTCGTTTTTTACGTTATGGGCTGATAACATAATTTTTCAAACCAATGAAAATGCCTGTTTCAAACAAAATTAAATTATTTTCATTTGACAAGAGGACGCAATCTCTGACCAGATATGTAAAGCAAAAACCCATGTATAACCGCGCGGAGTCTCGGTTACATAGCGTCCTCTAGAGATTCGTTTAACGCATATTCGTTTGTAAAGAAAAGGTATAGGGATTCGAGAGATGCAGGTTGATCAGAACTATGGGCAAGTTTTATGGTCGCCATCTTTGTCTCATTGAGAAATATTCTGTATCTTTAAGTGTTATGGAGATGGACGTTTTTGAGTATGCTAATTAGTGTGTTTACTTGTTGTGATTGACAATGATACTCGGTTCTCATTTTGAGAACTTGATGTTTACATGGATGTGACTAAGATTTACATGGAGGGTGTCGTCGATGAAGCAGAAGACGCTTACTCTTCCGGAACACCTGGTCTTATTCTATTGTACTTCTGCAAGGGTCTCCATGTGAATCTTTCCTTTGTTCATATTCTGCCCCAGGTTTAATCGATTTTGAGTTTGGATTATGATTATGTTAACGCTTCGGTATTCTCTTATTTATATTAACAAACATACTTATTGTTATTAGCTGGGCCCGTTTTCTCCCAAGAGAAAAAATACTTCCGAATTCCATTACATAACCGCAACTACCCCATTTCTGGCATAACCTTTACTTGGACAAATACTTAATTTTATTATTTATTTGTTGGGCAACGACTCAAAAATATATTCGTATAATTCCCACATCTGAATAAGAGAATATGACTTCCATATGTTTCATTAGCAAAGGGGTTTGCTTACACCTGTCATATGCTGTTCGGAAAAAGAAGATATGGTTAATCCTTATTTCGTTCTTAGGCCAGTTCTTATTCTTTGTTTTTGTAGCTACTATAAAAGTAATGATATCTAACAACTAATTGGATCATGATATGTATTCTCATTTGTGTAAGAAATAAACATGAGAATGCTGAAGCGTTAACAAAATCATAATCCGAAGTCAAAATATGAACAAAGGAAAGATCTACATGGAGATCTTTGTAAAAGTACAAGAGAATAAGACCAGGTGTTCCGGAAGAGTAAGCGTCTTCTGCTTCATCGACGACACCCGCCATGTAAATCTTTGTCACACTCGTGTAAACATCAAGTGCTCTAAATGAGAACCGAGCATCATTGTCAATCACAACAAGTAAACACACTTGAATTAAAATGATTTGTACCATATCCACACTTTTACCTTCAACAGACAAGATATCATAAATTAGCATACGTACAAAACTGGAACGCGTACTTGTAGTCAACAGCAGATTTCGATTCGATTAATATGTAAAGCGTATGCTTTGTAAACTTTCCACAATGACACAGTTTATTTACAAAGTAAATGACGTTAAAGAACTTAACGAACCTGTTTTTGTTATATTTACTGTTGGTGAATTCTTCAGCTTAAGAGGCTCGCCTGATTCATCTTTCAAAGCAATTGCTCCCGTTTGTAGTTTGCTCTGGAACATCTCTGCCAGGTACAACGAGGACGGTTCATGTGGAGTCTTTGCCTCACTGATTGTAAACGTCAGGTTAATTGATCCTGAAATATAAAGAGACATTAGGAATACCATATCAGCGAAATTATCCAAAAAGGGATTAATTCAATTCACATATCGTATAAAAAGTATTATTACCTTACGCTAGTGTACACATGATTGTTCTTCGCATGCAAATTATTTCGTCTTCTCAAGTTTATTACAAGCACTAGGTCAACATATAGAAACAATGAGTTAGGCCTAAGTTCAAAGAATTATATTATTTATATTACATGTACCTGGACATCCTACGACTTCAACTCTGCCTTTCAATTCAGGGAATACCTCCTCGACTTGACTGACAAACCGTTGCACCTGTTCCTCTGATTTGTATTCACCAACAAATATGCAGGTAACTTTGACGAAGTCTTCGTTCGGAACTCCTTGAACACAAAATGTTGTGGTTGAAGTTTGTGTTTAATAAATTATGGCAGCGTTAACATAAAGAATTCGAAAATGATTAAGTCAAGATTTAACCCTATGCCTTTCTATGGTTTCGCTGGGCGGATTCTTTTATATTTTTGACATGTGTTACATGACACCATCAATAATTTGCAGTCACCATATACATATATACAAAATATATTATTTTTCATTTTTGGACCACAAAACGTACCGGCGCACTATACTCGAGTGCGCACTATATGCGATAAATTACGTTACTGATAAATTATATATTTTTAGAAAAAGAACAACAAACTCAACCAAGAATTCACAAATGTAATAAAATGAACATGAATATTATTGAATAGGGCATTCATCATACCATTTTAAGATGTTTTAAAAAATATAGATTTAAACCTAAAAATAATATTATAAGAATATATTTCAAAACAAAAAGTTTGACTTTTGAAAATGTTATACTGAATGCCGTATTTAATGACAAGTCATTTATGTAATTTTCAATTAAAGTGGTTGGTCCAAAAATCTCGACCTGTCTATAAAGGCAACCTGTCTATAGTGACCGTTTTCCTGTCTCCCCTTGAGCGGTCTTTATAGACAGGTTAGACTGTATATATATTTTATGTAAAACAATAGTTAATTGCAGTATGCTTACCTCTCTCTTTGATAATTTGTATATCTTTTTCTGCATCTTTGATGAATTGCGAGCTCCACCTATGTACATCATATACAATTTTATATAATTTGTCGTATTGGCCGTATTGGATGTGATTCTGTTGTATGAGGAAATCTACGATTGTTTGAAATGGTTTTGAACGTTGTCTGGGGGGAGCATATGCTGCTAGTAACTGAAGAAATTTTAACCAGGTTTCCTTCTCTTCTGGGTAGATACAATCTGATAGCTTGTTCACCATTTGTCCATGTCTGAATATTATACGCTCAAGGATAACACCGTCTGAGATTGGTCCGTATTGAACTGAAATGAATGTAATATTCAAAATTAAATAGGGATATTTAATCATTGAACTGCAGTTTGTTTCGAGTTATAGGCGATATGAACGCAGTTCATGCTATTTTCTTGTAATTGAGTGGGCGTTCATAGCAGTTCATGTTTTATTTTCCTGCAATGCAGTGGGCATTCAAATTGTCTATAACTCGAAATAGAATGCAGTTGAATGTTTATATTAACATTTCCAATGTTAACTATGCCCGACAAAAATTATTTAGACCATAAAATAATACAAACTATAGCTCTAAGAAAAACTGGTATGTTGAATTAGCAGAACCACCAATAGCGCGAGCTCGTATTCGAGAGACGGAAACGTTTCACGTGCTTTCCCCTGGAACGGGCACTTGAAATAATTGTCGTTATTTTAAATGGCAACGCGTATTTATGACATCATATTTCGGAGGCGTATCCGCTGAGTAAGTAAAACTAGTAAGATGGTTCGCCATTGAAAAAAGTTGTTAGCGTCGTATTGTTTGTTGCTGCGTTGCATAAGAATCTTAATGCATGTTTTCTATATTTTGGTCGACTTCACTGCTGATGGGGAATACGAATCGTCTTTCTACGTACATACATGTATGTACTTGTTGTCTGACTGTTGACACTACATTATTTCGGACGATAGGCATACTGAAATAATACTGGACATTCCGGGAATCATAGAGGGGGAGCCCTCTTCATGGCAGACAGTGAGTGATTAAAAGCTTATACTTGTAATGACGACGCTTTTTCAATGTTTAATTTTTTTTTCGATATTACTCAATGAGTGATTTAAATGGAATAACTGAAGCCATGGCAATACGTTATCTACAGTTTCTCGTTTAAACGAGAGTTCTGCGTGATATGCATTGTTTTTTAACCTTCATCTCGCGTTGATATTCATACTCGTTTCAGGTTATAGTCCTATGAACCGAAACGGAACTAACTTGGTTTATATAGTGTCACTGCAGCGCAAATGTAAATATTCTTATATAAAAAACATCCAAAATTTCTAAACTAACGTAGAAGCAGAATGGTCAGTCAGGTACGTAAAACCTTTTTAATTTAAGAATGTAGATTTAAAAGTTAACTAGTTCTGTATAATTTCAAATCGTGTACTACCGAAATGAAATTCAATAAATTATTACTATTTAGTCAAATTGCAAGGTAATCTATCAAGGAACGTTATAGAGAAAAAAAGCATTTGTCAGTATGCCTTATATAGTACAGGATCTGTGAACTCCGAGTAGATTGCTGGCGACAAGGTAGTTTTTTTTCCACTTTTCTTGTTATGTATTCATTTCAGTCCATAGTCATTCTTTCAAATATAAGATATAAGAAATATAAGAAGGAATCGGGGTAGGACTTGGTCATGATGCATGTCGTAGCAACATGATTGCATTATTATGTTCATGTATGCAAGCTATGAATGTATGGTTAATGATTTTCCGAGGAATAGGTTAGACCCAAACGACACTGTTTCATCATGTCGAAATATCTCTTTAGATCATAAAGTAACCAAATAGATCACACATACTGATTGTTATGACACTACCTTACACACTACCTAATGTGATAAACATCTTTTTAATTTTTCAAGATTAAAATAAATACTCACCTCTTTCGATGTTTTCAATCCGTGCCCTTTTTCTTTTTACTCTTAAGTCGACAGCATTTTTATGTTTCCCCGCACAATTTTCTGCCATGCAAGTGTATTGTCCTTCGTCATGCTCTTTAACTAGGTTGGTAATGATTAGCGTAGGGCTATCTAGGGACCCACCGATGTATTTATCATTGTCAAGTACAATTTGGGATCCTTCCTTCATCCATTTTATTGAAGATAGTCGCGGTGTTGCAATTACGTTACATTTCAGTACAGCAACGTCCCCTTCTAATTGATAGAGTGTTTTGGGGTTCATATTTAGCACTGGAGGACCTAGTGTTAAAATAAAAATATCATTTAAAAGTTTTTATTTCAATGCAAATACCAGTAAAGCATGACAGTTATTCGTTACATGAACAATGAACATGCCAACTTACCGTGTAATGTACTAAGAAGCATTTGTTTAAAATCAGCATGGTTTTCTGCATTAAGTGATGAGTTAAAAAAAATTATATATTTGGCTAATAATTTGGCCATTTTTGTTTCTGTTTCATGACAAAAAAACAACACTACCACATAACTATTTACGCTTAAATTGTGACTAAACAGGATAAACAACTTAAGAACAACGGTTGAGTTATTCTTATAGTGTGTTGTACAATTATACAAATAGTATTAAATGTAATCAATAAGAACACTTTCAGATTTGAAAGCGGTTTCATTTGAACATTGTTACTTAAAGTATCACTATTAAACCTGAGCGCAATACCCACCTCGAAATAATTTCTGTTGGACTTGTTTTAATGAAACAGTTTATTTAATATGACGTGCTGATGTTAACTAAACATAGCCTTACCGCCATTTTGTATTGACGAATTCGAAGGACACATATAAAGCTGCTTAGGTTTTTATTTTATTTGAAATTCAACATTTTTAAAAAATGCTGTAAGGAGGAAAAATTATGAAAGAAAAACATGTTACCTCCTATCACTGTCAGCTTGGTCGGGACACTCGTGCTTTCCCCACACGAGTTGGAGACTTTACACAAATATTCGCCTTCGTCATCTTTTGATAATTTGTGGATTACTAAGTGAGGGTCATCAACTCGGGATCCCGAATACTTTCTCCCGTCAATATCCAGTGTTACAGTTTGTCCGTCAGGTGAGGTACGTTGCCAGCATACTGATGAAATGGTTGGTGCGGCCGATACAGAACACTTAAGTTTTATTCGTTCTCCTATTACACCCGAGTAGCCTGTTTCTTGTATTTTGACAGAAGGAATGCCTGAAATGATACAAGTTTAGGTCGTTTTAAAAGCTTTGTTATTTGTTTTAAAATATACAGCTAACCAACTTAATTTTGCGGCGACTTAATTTGGCATTTTTATAAGAAACGACTTTTCGCGGCGATTTAATTGCGCGATAAATACGGTCATAAATCCTATGAACAGTGCATTACAGTACTCCTATAGTTGGCGTACATGTACCTTCGATTAAAACTATTTCGCGACGATTGATTTTTGCGAATATTACTCAACCGCAAACTACGCGAAAATTAATCGCACACGAATATATGTTGGTTTACAGCTACAGCCATTGAGGAACAAAAGCAGAAGAATACCAAAGCATCAAAAAAAGAAAAGGAAGTATTTATCTGGATACTGTAGAAAAAGGTTCACAATAATAAGACCGGGGATCCCGGAACGTTAAACGTTATCTGCTTTATCGATGAAAATGCTATGTCCTCAAAGCAAGACCGAAGCATTAATCTCAATGATAACAAGTAAAAATTCTAATGAGTGGGGTTCAGTTTGTTCCTACTGGAATGCAAACGATCTGCTGGAAAATATTTCCCCCAAACTCAACAAAGATATTGTCAAACAGGAATTCAATCATTCGTACTACATGTGCCTCAATTTTTTATTTTTTAGCTTTTGTCAGACAAGACTTTCCTGTTTTTTTTTTAAAGCTAAAATTCTCAAATTTAATGTTGTCATAACTCTTTTTTGCCAAAAAGGTCAGAATTGACAGTGTTGTTTTCCCATTACACAACATCATAACAGTTTAAGGATGTATTCTTCTAAGAAGTCAAACTTTTCCGGCAAAATTTTGCTCACATACATTTTTTCAAAAAGGTAGTTCATGGCATGGCAGAAAATGCAAAGATAATGATATGTCAGCGTGATCGTGTTTGTACTATGATAGGTAAACTATACCAATTTGGCAGAATAAGTGGTTAAAGTGAATTTTGTAGTTTTGACCTATTGCAGGACATTTTCATACAATATTTTCAAAATTTGTAATCTAAAATGTATGAACGTTTGCAGATTTGATAAAAATTATTGTTTTCTTTTAAGTTATGGAAGTAAAATATCTCTTACTATTTTAACTCAGGGGAGCAATTTGAGTTACCCCTTCCCCTAGTTTTTTAATGTGAAAATCCTCATTGATTTCATCATTTTTTGCAAGTTCAACAATTAATATAAAACGTTCTAAAAAGAAAAAAGGGTTCTCTTTCTAAAAACGTCATAAAAATGTGATGTCAGTGAGACTTCTTTTTTTCCTTTTATTATTTGTGTCAATCTTTCACACTTTCTGGTTAAAAATTAAAAAGTACTCCAGTTACACTAAATATATGAAAACAAAACCAAACCGCGCCAAAAATAATCTTGCTAGAATTAAAAATGTCGAAACACTGATGTTTTAAAGAGTTCGATTTAGCACCCAAAGGTGTAATTTCGGCATTTCGTGCAAAATATACACAGAAATATGCATTTTTTAAATGGCCACCAAATTGTTAATTTTCTAAAATGCTTGTAAAAAAGTTCTACAAGCAACGGACTATTTTGAGAAAATTTTCAGATGCAAATATGCTATTAAAATTGATTATACTTTCTTCAACGTAACATGAAATAAAAAACGAGACTTGAACGTGACTGAAACCTCAGAAGAATACATCCTTAAAGTCCAATATCTCTATCTGTTAAAGAAAGATTGAGTAAAAACCAAACTATGCCGGAATGACAGAATGACAACACAAGGGCAATACTATCTGCCCCGATCATTTCATGTTAAGAGCATAACAACATGGAGTGTAGAGATCCAGGGAAACGCCAGTAATCGCGCGGAGATCTTTGTTCAGCTTTGGATTCTATTTAGCGTAACGGTGACCCTGATAATTGACCTTCAGACCTGAATAATATAAACTAAAAAACGTCCAAGGAAGAAAGTCTGTTTTGATAAGCTCAATGAAACGGGAAAGCTTTGCTTGAATGACACAACCGACGAATACGCCGGCAAATTGATCTCAATATGTTGTCTTTCACAAAAATGAGGAGTCTTGTTTCGAAGCCAAATTTATCTACATTAAAACGGTTAATATAACTGATGTGAAAGTGTCTATTAAAAAGTAAATTTCAAGATTTACCTCCGTTTACTGTCAGCATAGTTGAAGCTCTTTCGCGTCCCATGCATCTTGAGACGGTACACGTATAGCTACCTTCATCCTCTTTCCTTACATCGTTGATAACCAAGCTTGGGTAATTTTCATTTGATCCTTCATACTTCGGGTCGCCTGTATCCAGTTGTCTGATTGGCTGATCAGACGACCGATGTTCCCAGGAAACCGACGTTACACATGGCAATGCAGACACAGAACATTTCAGTATCACTCTATCTCCTACAGTTGTAGTGTAGTTACTATCGTCTATTCTTACGGAAGGCATATCTAAAGAAAAAGTGTGATGAGATTCAACTTCAAGCGAATTTCAAGCTCTTAATAATTGGTTGTCGCACTCGCAATCAGATATATGTATTGTAACTAACTTGTCAAATATAATTTTTAAAGTAATTTCATTTACAGTCGTAAATAATTTGACTCCATTCCACTCCAAAGCTCTCACACATAGCTTATTTTACAGTTAAGTTCCGTTATATTTGATACTGCCTTTCATCGAAAATGCGAACATCAGTAATCGTTGGATTCTTTTAAAGTTGAAAAAAAAATTCTTGAGGAAGGCTTTTTGAGGATGTATACAATGCAGCATTCTACGGCGTCCTTTTTTGGCGATGACAGCAAATTAGAGAAGTTCAGCAACTCACAAATGGATAGTCAGGATATGACACTTTATATGCATCAACAGGCTTTTAGAATATCGAAAACAAATAGGTTAAATATGTGTTTATAGAGTGAAAGTTGAGATATTTCGAGAGCCATACCTGTGGTACAGGTTCTTGCAATCAATGAAGATGAGAACTATTTCCCGCTAATCTCTCCCCCTTCTGCTGAATGTGACAAAGTCAACAGAAAAACCCTTGACGTTGTCAAAATACCAGTAAGGGAGCCGATGCTGGGCATAACATTTGTTCATCATGGCCCCTGTAAACATAAAACGATACAAGCAATTCAAAGATTTGTAATACAATTATAATTACGTTAGGCGCATAGAAACATATATAACTGAAAACTACATAAGAAACATATTACAATGTTAGATTATACTGGATCCATAGCCAATCTCCCCAGTTCTAAAGACTGTTAAATGGATAGAAGTGTTTTTGTGTAGTATCAGAGTTGACAAATTGGTAATAAGATTTCCATCTTCTGATGTATTTGGTTCAATTTTATCAAGATTCGTTTCCCTAATGCATTTCATATAAAGGACACTATAGAAAAAATGAATATCATTTTTAATTACATTGTTATTTATTCGACCACGGGCTGATCTATATCATGCTCAAAGAGTTTTAACTTAGTATTTTTATATAGTCGTCTTATATTTAAGTGGCTAATGCTATAAAATATAGTCCAGTTTGCAATTTCTGTTTCAGTTTTTTGGTACATAAATAGTTTATTACCCTCATTAAGAGATTGAACTTTATGCGTAAATAACTGTTTGTGTTTTTAGGAAAACTAAATTATGGTCTTCTTGGTTTTATTTTTAGGACATACAATGTATTTAGTCTATTTCCAAATGATTTATTTCATAATTTCTGGTAGCATCATTTTGGAAAGTATTCCAGCAATAAATACTATTATCATGAAAATGTTTATTTAAAGTCAATGTTTTTTTCAACAAGCAGATTTAAGGACAGATTTCTTGTATAATAACGAATGCATCGATTTGATATTTTCCTAGTACACCTCTGTATGCAACTTTTACCGCTTTTCTCCTAACTCCTTAAGTTTGTTTACAAAATTTTAAGCGTACCTGCTCAAATAGCAATTTATCCATGAAGGAAAAAAGAGAATACCGAAGCGTCAACAAAACTATAATCCGAACTCAAAATATATTAAACTAGGGGAAATATGAACAAAAGGTAAAGATTTACATGGAGACCCCTCCAAAAGTACAAGATAATGAGACCAGGTGTTCCAGAGGAGTAAGCGTCTTCTGCTTCATCGACGACACCTACCATGTAAATCTGTATCAATTACTAAATTAAAAAAGGATACGTGTGTTGCAGAATCTTTCAATGTAACTGACCTGTATGTTACTGATCAATTAACATCATTTAGCGATTGAATAGTATCGCTTCATATTATAATTTTGTATTAACTATGAATATGGATAAGCTACTCAAAAACATATTGCGATTTATTATTATCATTTTTTATCATTTCAATAATAATTTGTTTGGATGTTTTTTTTTTACATATTGTCACTATGCAATGATAAATATATAAATGGTTCTTCTTGGCCTATCAAGATACATTCAGTTATCCTAAACCTCTTAATCTGTACACTAACTTTAAAGCTAGTTCTAAAGCGAATTGTTATTGTATATTCACTAGGTATCAAGCAGTTTACAAACAACATTAGAAGGCCTTAATTGTGAGAACCAGAGCTAATTATATAAATACTAAACAGTATGGAAAAAGGATAAAAAATAAACGTGTTTTTTTAATTTGGAGCTAGGGCTACCAGAAGCTATTCTGGTGAAAATTAGAATATTCAAAAATGTCCGTTCTATTTTAAGTTTTTATTTTGTGTTCATCCAACGTTTAATCGTGATCGTTAACGCATATGAAGATATAAATATTCACTAAGTATTTATGTTGTGAAATGTGTCCTCGCGTGCTCTTGTACAATCACTGCCTGTCATAGTCCTTCTCTTATGAAAATAATACTCTGGGGAATCACATATGGCCGTGACAGTAATTGTTAGGGTGTAAACGTTTGTCCGACTTATTACTTAATTGGTGAATTAAGTTTTGTTGCTCTTTATGAAATACAATGTCAACGCTATTCCACATGTAATCATATGTAATAATCTCCTATATGCCCGGTAATTGTTCTGTTGTCCATTATATTATATTTTCGCTACAACAATACCAGCAAAAATGCTTTTTATTCGAGTATGAAGAGCAAAGGGTCTCAAGACGTTACTAGTGGTTTACCTATAACATCAAAATCAACTCTATGAGTATGCTCATTAGTGTGTTTACTTGTTGTGATTGACAATGATTCTCATTTCTCGTTTTAAGAAAATGATGTTTACTTGGATGTGACAAAGATTTTAATGGCGGGTGTCGTCGATGAAGCAGAAGACGTTTACTCTTCCTGAACACCTGGTCTTATTCTCTTGTGCTTTTACGAGAGTCTTTGTGTAAATATTTCTTTTGTTCCTATTTTACTGCTAGGTTAATCAATTTTGAGTTCGGATTATGGTTTTGTTGACGCTTTGATATTTTCTGATTTGTTTTTCTTGTTCAGTGAGTTTTGTTGTTCGCTTAAAAAACAAAACAAAACATGGAGAACGCCCCTGCGTCAAATGCTTGATTCAAGCCGATTAAATGATGATTGATCAGCCTCATGCTTCATTTAAGCATTAAACTGCATTTTGTTTCGAGTTATTGGTGATATGAACGACAACTGCATTACAGGAACATAGCATGAACCGCGCTAGCAGAAACAAAATGCAGTTTAATGCTTATATTTACGTTTCCACTTCTAACCATACCCGAAAAAATAATTTCGACCATAAAATTTGTAATAATTGTAGCTCCTAGAAACACTGGTATGTTGAATTGGCAGAACAGCCCGTAGCGCGTGCTCGCTTTCTCCTGGAACGGCGACTTTGAAATATAGACCGTGGAAATCAGCTACCGTAAACGGATTTTATTATGAAAATTTCGAAACTTTTTTCTTTCTTTTGCACATTTTCTGTTTAAGAGTCCTTTAAAATATCACTTGAAATACTTGTCGTCATTATAAATGACAACGAGTATTTATGACATCACACTTCGGCGGCATGTCCGCTGAATTTGAAAAATGAGTAAGATGGTCCACCATGGAAAACGCTGTCAGCGTCGTATTGTTTGTTGCTACGTTGCATAAGAACCCTAATGTTTTGGTCGACTTCACTGCTGATAGGGAATACGAATCGTATTTCTACATATACACATGTATGAACGTGGTGTCAGATTGTTGACAATACATTATTTCGGACGGTAGGCCTACTGAAATAATACTGCACATTCCAGGAAGACAGTGAGTGATTAAAAGCTTATACTTGTAATGACGACGCTTTTTCAATGTTTAATTATGTTAATTCGATCTTAGCCGATAAGTGATTTAAATGAAATAGATAAAGCCAACAAGATGTCTATAGTTTCTTGTTCAAACGAGAGTTCGGTGTGATATGCATCGTTTTTAAACCTTCATCTCACGTTCATAGTCATACTCGTTTTGGGTTATAGTCCTATGAACTGAGACGGAACTTACCTGGTTTATCTAGTGACACTGCAGCGCAAATGTAAATATATAGATGTAACCGCTGAACTTTTATAGCACTATGGAAGTTGAATGTAATAACCTTCTATCCTTATGTAAACCATCACATGGATTCCACGATAATATGAATACCACTGTTAAAAAGCATCAACTATGCGTATGCCTATTATGAAAGGGAACAAGCTAATCCAATCTTGAGCAACAATGGCTCTTTCTTTCAATTTCTGTCAATAATACTACATGTGGAGTGACTGAAATAGCTTAATTATCAGGACAGATCAATGCCACCAGCAAATGTAGTTGTTAAAAACGAATATTATATTAAATTACATTTATTTGTCATATTAATTTGTATACACAATTATGTGGAGGTAGCGTAGTGCTATTTGTAATTAAAATCAAAGTACTGAAACTACTGTATCACTGAAAATGTGTAGCTTCCTAATTCAGAAATCCATTATTAAGACATGTTAATGTAGTTATGGATAGTTATTTATTATGTGAGATTTCACCCGTTATGTTTTTCCATTGGTATATGTTTATGCTCATTGGACATAGGTGTGTTTTAGAAAGATGTTGGATAAACTATATTATGTTTTTCTAGCACACTTCTTGTGATAAGATATCACTCAAATCGATGTTGTTGCATTGATATGCTGGTGAAACAAACATATTGTTAAATTAGTAGGAAAGTTCCCCCTTGATATCATGTACAGAAAGCGTTGCAAATTGTATGAGCCTGAAAGAAGATCGAAAAAATAAACTTACTCAGAGTGACTGTTGAATTTTGGATTTGCGAGACTAGTGTAAAACAGCTTAACCACTAAACCATCGTGTCGTATTTTAATGCATACTAATGATATATAATGAACATTTTGATCTATCTTCAACGTTTCGATATTTTGCTTTCAATAATTAAAGGTTATTAACATTATACTAAAATTAATAAAACCGATACAAAATATTATTTTCTTGCATGTGAGTGCAAGTTAGCGATATCAGATATCACAGATGTTGGCTTTTGTTCAACACCGAAGTCAGTGCCAAGGTTTCAGCGTTAAAAACAACAGTAAAATAATAAAAAATAAAAAAATATTGTTAACTTGCTTACATTGTTACATTTGAAGTTACATTATTTTAATAATTAATAATGTATATACTCTCTACAGAGTTACACTGTTTTCATATCTATACATACATGTATATAAAACAAAAGGAATTTTGACATCAAAACAGTTGCAAAGTAACCAGTAAACATCCGAAAATAACGCCGTCATATCAACGTCAGATGCAAAAATAGATGACGTCACAAAACATTGTTTGATGACGTCACAATGTAACAACCAATTAAGGGAAATAACTATGAACGAACATAAGTCAGCAGTCGTCTTCGGTCACGAAAATCAAGTTTTTCAGAGCAAGCCTTAGAATAACGAATCAACTGCGACATGTTAACGCCAAAGCTTGGAGAAGCAGGGATGTTACTATCAAGAAATTGAAAGTTCACAATAGGAAAATTAAAACCACCATGTTTATCGTATAGGATAGATCCATATACAATATTTCAGAGTTATAGTAAAAATGTTTGCATGTAGCCCTGAGGAAGATTTTCTTATTTTCTATTGCCAATAGTGCCTGTGGACTCTTATTAGACAAGTCTTTAACAGAGGGAATACACTTGTCTTCAGCATTAATAACATCCCCAAGATACTTGTAGTCATTTGTGGAGCAAAACACTAAAAGCGATGTTATTGTAATTGGGGGTCAGTTATCAATTATTCCAAATATCAGGTGTCCTATGTTAATGGCAAATACTGATATTTACAAAGCATATGCCAGGCCCCGGTTTCATCAACGTTCCTTAACTTAAGGAAATCCCTTTACTTAAATATCTCCATAGCAAAGCATTACAGAATTTAAGGAAAGTTCCTTAGCTAAGGATTTTCCCCTTAAACTCTGTAATGCTTTCCTATGGAGATATTTAAGTTAAGGAATTTCCTTAAGTTAAGGAACGTTGACGAAACCGGGACCAGGAGTGTTTCTGGAGCAATGTCAGTTATATATTACACCACAATATTAACAAATGTGTCCGAAATATTCAACAATACATTGATACATATACGGCTTTATATCAGGAAACAAAAATGAAAACCACAGAAAGAAGTTTAACAACCGGAAATAACTGATGAAGGCCGAGTATGACGCGTTTGAGTGACATATTTCCCGCCCCCCCCTCCTCTGGAGACATATTTCGGACAGACGCATTAAAGAGCTTCGCTCGACCGCCTTCACTGAGAATTACGCTCATATAATACCACCAAGGATTAGCAATATACTATTCGGCTTTTGTTTTTCAAACTAAGGGTGATGTTTCTTAAAAAATAGTTTGGTTTAAAGTGAACAGTGGTGGCAATTATCACGTTTATTTAAATATAATTCTCTCCATAATGATTGTAAATGCATAGTACAACACCTATCAACTCCCTGAAGGTGTATACACAAAGTATTAGACAACTTAAGATGACTCCATTGACATCAGCACATGTACATCAATAGCACACCAAAGTAAGACGTCCTAATATCAGGACAAACACGCAATCTCCTTAAAGTCGTTATTATTACCCTTCACTGGTATCGGCTTATGCATCTGACAAACACGGAAAGACATTGACATTGTCAGTGCAAATCTTGTCAAGTCATTAAGCATGAAATATGATACTGTTTACACAAAAATAGACCCACGGTCTGTTGTTATAACGTCTTAAAAACACGCAACTGTGTGCAGTCGTAAGGTCTAATTAACTTCTAAATAACATTTTGAGTGAGCTTAAATATACTTTTTAAGCTAGGGTATGTCTTGAGAACAAAATCATCCACATTTTTGTTTATCTTTTCTATTCAATGACCAACAAATGTAGTTTTTATACTTATATGAACATTTAACAATAAATCCTGCCAGAGCTTCATGATCAATATAGATGTAACTGATTTGCATTTGTACCAGCATAAAATAAAATTCACGCCGTTCAAACCATATATTTAGATATTTCTATAGACGAAATGTCTTTCTTGCATAATACATTAATTAATTAACTGCGAAACAACTTTAATTTTGCTAAAATATACCCTACATTACTACACACAGCAACTGTCTGTAGACCACACACTAATACACTACACTACTGTCTGTAGATATATACTGTACACTTCTACCCGTATCAACTGTCTGTAGCAGTATAACGTACACTATTTCACATATCAACTGTCTGTAGCAGTATAACATACACTATTTCACATATCAACTGTCTGTAGACGTATACTGTACACTATTTCACATATCAACTGTCTGTAGAAGTATACCGTACACTACTACAAATATCAACTGTCTGTAGACGTATACCGTACACTACTACACATATCAAATGTCTGTAGACGTATACCGTACACTACTACACATATCAACTGTCTGTAGACGTATACCGTACATTACTACACATATCAACTGTCTGTAGACGTATACCGTACACTACTACACATATCAAATGTCTGTAGACGTATACCGTACACTACTACACATATCAACTGTCTGTAGACGTATACCGTACACTACTACCCATATCAACTGTCTGTAGACGTATACCGTACACTACTACACATATCAACTGTCTGTAGACGTATACCGTACACTACTACAAATATCAACTGTCTGTAGACGTATACCGTACACTACTACCCATATCAACTGTCTATAGAAGTATACCGTACATTACTACACATATAAACTGTCTATAGAAGTATACCGTACATTACTACACATATAAACTGTCTATAGAAGTATACCGTACATTACTACCCATATCAAGTGTCTGTAGACGTATACCGTACACTACTGCACATATCAACTGTCTGTAGAAATATACCGTACACTACTACCCATATCAACTGTCTGTAGACGTATACCGTACACTACTACCCATATCAACTGTCTGTAGACGTATACCGTACACTACTGCACATATCAACTGTCTGTAGAAATATACCGTACACTACTACCCATATCAACTGTCTGTAGAAGTATACCGTACACTACTACACGTATCAACTGTCTGTATAAGTATACCGTACACTACTGTACATATCAACTGTCTGTAGACGTAACCGTACATTACTACACATATCAACTGTCTGTAGACGTATACCGTACATTACTACCCATATCAACTTCTGTAGACGAATACCGTACACGTCTACACATATCAGCTGTCTGTACACGTATAGCGTACACTACTGTACATATCAACTGTCTGTAGACGTATACCGTACACTACTGTACATATCAACTGTCTGTAGACGTATACTGTACACATCTACACGTATCAACTGTCTGTGCACGTATACCGTACACTACTACCCATATCAACTGTCTGTAGACGTATACCGTACACTACTACCAATATCAACTGTCTGTAGACGTATACCGTACACTACTACACATATCAACTGTCTGTAGACGTATACCGTACACTACTACCCATATCAACTGTCTATAGAAGTATACCGTACATTACTACACATATAAACTGTCTATAGAAGTATACCGTACACTACTACCCATATCAACTGTCTATAGAAGTATACCGTACACTACTACCCATATCAACTGTCTATAGAAGTATACCGTACATTACTACACATATCAACTGTCTGTAGACGTATACCGTACACTACTACACATATCAAATGTCTGTAGACGTATACCGTACATTACTACACATATCAACTGTCTGTAGACGTATACTGTACACTACTACACATATCAACTGCCTGTAGACGTATACCGTACACTACTACCCATATCAACTGTCTGTAGAAGTATACCGTACATTACTACACATATCAACTGTCTGTAGACGTATACCGTACACTACTACACATATTAACTGTCTGTATAAGTATACCGTACACTACTACACATATTAACTGTCTGTATAAGTATACCGTACACTACTACACATATCAACTGTCTGTAGAAGTATACCGTACATTACTACACATATCAACTGTCTGTAGACGTATACCGTACACTACTACACAGATCAACTGTCTGTATAAGTATACCGTACACTTCTACCCATATCAACTGTCTGTATAAGTATACCGTACATTACTACCCATATCAACTGTCTGTAGAAGTATACTTTACACTACTACACATATCAATTGTCTGTAGAAATATACCGTACACTACTACCCATATCAAGTGTCTGTAGACGTATACCGTACACTACTGCACATATCAACTGTCTGTAGAAGTATACCGTACACTACTACCCGTATCAACTGTCTGTAGATGTATACTGTACACTTCTACCCATATCAACTGTCTCAAGACGTATACCGTGCACTACTACCCATATCTACTGTCTGTAGAAATATACCGTACACTACTACCCATATCTACTGCCTGTAGAAATATACCGTACACTACTGCACATATCAACTGTCTGTATAAGTATACCGTACACTACTACCCATATCAACTGTCTGTATAAGTATACCGTACACTACTACCCATATCAACTGTCTGTAGAAGTATACTTTACACTACTACACATATCAACTGTCTGTAGAATTATACCGTACACTACTGCACATATCAACTGGCTGTAGACGTATACCGTACATTACTACACATATCAACTGGCTGTAGACGTATACCGTACATTACTACACATATCAACTGTCTGTAGACGTATACCGTACACTACTGCACATATCAACTGGCTGTAGACGTATACCGTACATTACTACACATATCAAATGTCTGTAGACGTATACCGTACACTACTACACATATCAATTGTCTGTAGAAATATACCGTACACTACTACCCATATCAATTGTCTATAGAAGTATACCGTACATTACTACACATATCAACTGTCTGTAGAAGTATACCGTACACTACTACCCATATCAACTGTCTGTAGACGTATACCGTACACTACTACCCATATCAACTGTCTGTAGACGTATACCGTACACTACTGCACATATCAACTGTCTGTAGAAGTATACCGTACACTACTACCCATATCAACTGTCTGTAGAAGTATACCGTACATTACTACACATATCAACTGTCTGTAGACGTATACCGTACACTACTACACATATTACCTGTCTGTATAAGTATACCGTACACTACTACACATATTAACTGTCTGTATAAGTATACCGTACACTACTACACATATCAACTGTCTGTAGAAGTATACCGTACATTACTACACATATCAACTGTCTGTAGACGTATACCGTACACTACTACACAGATCAACTGTCTGTATAAGTATACCGTACACTTCTACCCATATCAACTGTCTGTATAAGTATACCGTACATTACTACCCATATCAACTGTCTGTAGAAGTATACTTTACACTACTACACATATCAATTGTCTGTAGAAATATACCGTACACTACTACCCATATCAAGTGTCTGTAGACGTATACCGTACACTACTGCACATATCAACTGTCTGTAGAAGTATACCGTACACTACTACCCGTATCAACTGTCTGTAGATGTATACTGTACACTTCTACCCATATCAACTGTCTCAAGACGTATACCGTGCACTACTACCCATATCTACTGTCTGTAGAAATATACCGTACACTACTACCCATATCTACTGCCTGTAGAAATATACCGTACACTACTGCACATATCAACTGTCTGTATAAGTATACCGTACACTACTACCCATATCAACTGTCTGTATAAGTATACCGTACACTACTACACATATCAACTGTCTGTAGAAGTATACTTTACACTACTACACATATCAACTGTCTGTAGAATTATACCGTACACTACTGCACATATCAACTGGCTGTAGACGTATACCGTACATTACTACACATATCAACTGGCTGTAGACGTATACCGTACATTACTACACATATCAACTGTCTGTAGACGTATACCGTACACTACTACCCATATCAACTGTCTGTAGAAATATACCGTACACTACTACCCATATCAATTGTCTGTAGACGTATACCGTACACTACTGCACATATCAACTGTCTGTAGAAGTATACCGTACACTACTACCCATATCAACTGTCTGTAGATGTATACTGTACACTTCTACCCATATCAACTGTCTCAAGACGTATACCGTACACTACTGCACATATCAACTGTCTGTAGAAGTATACCGTACACTACTACCCGTATCAACTGTCTGTAGATGTATACTGTACACTTCTACCCATATCAACTGTCTCAAGACGTATACCGTGCACTACTACCCATATCTACTGTCTGTAGAAATATACCGTACACTACTACCCATATCTACTGCCTGTAGAAATATACCGTACACTACTGCACATATCAACTGTCTGTATAAGTATACCGTACACTACTACCCATATCAACTGTCTGTATAAGTATACCGTACACTACTACACATATCAACTGTCTGTAGAAGTATACTTTACACTACTACACATATCAACTGTCTGTAGAATTATACCGTACACTACTGCACATATCAATTGTCTGTAGAAATATACCGTACACTACTACCCATATCAATTGTCTGTAGACGTATACCGTACACTACTGCACATATCAACTGTCTGTAGAAGTATACCGTACACTACTACCCATATCAACTGTCTGTAGATGTATACTGTACACTTCTACCCATATCAACTGTCTCAAGACGTATACCGTACACTACTACACATATCAACTGTCTGTAGACGTATACCGTACACTACTACACATATTAACTGTCTGTATAAGTATACCGTACACTACTACACATATTAACTGTCTGTATAAGTATACCGTACACTACTACACATATCAACTGTCTGTAGAATTATACCGTACATTACTACACATATCAACTGTCTGTAGACGTATACCGTACACTACTACACAGATCAACTGTCTGTATAAGTATACCGTACACTTCTACCCATATCAACTGTCTGTATAAGTATACCGTACATTACTACCCATATCAACTGTCTGTAGAAGTATACTTTACACTACTACACATATCAATTGTCTGTAGAAATATACCGTACACTACTACCCATATCAACTGTCTGTAGACGTATACCGTACACTACTACACATATCAACTGTCTGTAGACGTATACCGTACACTACTACCAATATCAACTGCCTGTAGACGTATACCGTACACTACTACCCATATCAACTGTCTGTAGAAGTATACCGTACACTACTACACATATCAACTGTCTGTAGACGTATACCGTACACTACTACACATATTAACTGTCTGTATAAGTATACCGTACACTACTACACATATTAACTGTCTGTATAAGTATACCGTACACTACTACACATATCAACTGTCTGTAGAAATATACCGTACATTACTACACATATCAACTGTCTGTAGACGTACACCGTACACTACTACACAGATCAACTGTCTGTATAAGTATACCGTACACTTCTACCCATATCAACTGTCTGTATAAGTATACCGTACATTACTACCCATATCAACTGTCTGTAGAAGTATACTTTACACTACTACACATATCAATTGTCTGTAGAAATATACCGTACACTACTACCCATATCAACTGTCTGTAGAAGTATACCGTACACTACTACACATATCAACTGTCTGTAGAAGTATACCGTACACTACTACCAATATCAACTGTCTGTAGATGTATACTGTACACTTCTACCCATATCAACTGTCTCAAGACGTATACCGTGCACTACTACCCATATCTACTGTCTGTAGAAATATACCGTACACTACTACCCATATCTACTGCCTGTAGAAATATACCGTACACTACTGCACATATCAACTGTCTGTATAAGTATACCGTACACTACTACCCATATCAACTGTCTGTATAAGTATACCGTACACTACTACACATATCAACTGTCTGTAGAAGTATACTTTACACTACTACACATATCAACTGTCTGTAGAATTATACCGTACACTACTGCACATATCAACTGTCTGTAGCAGTATACCGTACACTACTACCAATATCAACTGTCTGTAGATGTATACTGTACACTTCTACCCATATCAACTGTCTCAAGACGTATACCGTGCACTACTACCCATATCTACTGTCTGTAGAAATATACCGTACACTACTACCCATATCTACTGCCTGTAGAAATATACCGTACACTACTGCACATATCAACTGTCTGTATAAGTATACCGTACACTACTACCCATATCAACTGTCTGTATAAGTATACCGTACACTACTACACATATCAACTGTCTGTAGAAGTATACTTTACACTACTACACATATCAACTGTCTGTAGAATTATACCGTACACTACTGCACATATCAACTGTCTGTAGCAGTATACCGTACACTACTACCAATATCAACTGTCTGTAGATGTATACTGTACACTTCTACCCATATCAACTGTCTCAAGACGTATACCGTACACTACTACCCATATCAAATGTCTGTAGACGTATACCGTACATTACTACACATATCAACTGTTTGTAGAAATATACCGTACACTACTACCCATATCAAATGTCTGTAGACGTATACCGTACATTACTACACATATCAAATGTCTGTAGACGTATACCGTACATTACTACACATATCAACTGCCTGTAGACGTATACCGTACACTACTACCCATATCAAATGTCTGTAGACGTATACCGTACATTACTACACATATCAACTGCCTGTAGACGTATACCGTACACTACTACCCATATCAATTGTCTGTAGACGTATACCGTACACTACTACCCATATCAACTGTCTGTAGACGTATACCGTACACTACTACCCATATCAACTGTCTGTAGAAATATACCGTACACTACTACACATATCAACTGTCTGTAGAAGTATACTTTACACTACTACACATATCAACTGTCTGTAGAATTATACCGTACACTACTGCACATATCAACTGGCTGTAGACGTATACCGTACACTACTACCCATATCAACTGTCTGTAGAAATATACCGTACACTACTACACATATCAACTGTCTGTAGAAGTATACTTTACACTACTACACATATCAACTGTCTGTAGAATTATACCGTACACTACTGCACATATCAACTGGCTGTAGACGTATACCGTACATTACTACACATATCAAATGTCTGTAGACGTATACCGTACACTACTACACATATCAATTGTCTGTAGAAATATACCGTACACTACTACCCATATCAATTGTCTGTATAAGTATACCGTACACTACTGCACATATCAACTGTCTGTAGAAGTATACCGTACACTACTACCCATATCAACTGTCTGTAGATGTATACTGTACACTTCTACCCATATCAACTGTCTCAAGACGTATACCGTACACTACTACACATATCAACTGTCTGTATAAGTATAACGTGCACTACTAATTTTGAGTGTAGACTAAAGGTTACACCCAAGTGCACTCAGAATGCACTCCGTTTTGACTTGGAGTTCACTCTACTTGGACTCCAAGTAAACTTGGAGTGCACTCCGTGTGGACTCCATATGAAATTCGAGTGCACTCCTGGTCCACTGGAGCAGAGTGTTCCTGGAGTCGTATAGGACACGAATTTTACTTGGGGTTCACTTTCCGATAACATAAAACACTACTAAAGACATGTAGTTCTGTTCACAATAGATAAAAGATAGATATTAAAATCAACAATTGTTGTTTCGTTTACAAGGAATAAATATCAGGACCACTGTTAGATAGCTTTATATACACTTGTATTGTGAACAAATAAACCTACATGTATACAAAGATGTACAAAAGACAGTATAATATCAAGTAGCTTTGAAAGTTACTTGCTTAATATTTGAAATGCTATTGATAATATTTGTATAGAAACAAAAATGAAATGAAACTTTTTCATGGTGCATCTGACCCTAAGCAAATTTTTTTTGTGAGTTGTGTCAAAAATATAGGTGTCTGTTGCTTGTAGAACTTTTTTTACATTAATATTAAAAAATGACCAATAAGGCGACACTTTTTGAAAATGCGTATTTCTTTTTTTTGCGCTTTGCGAATGGCCGAAATTTAACCTTTTGATTCTAGATTTATCTCTTAAAACATCAGTGTTTCGCCATTTTTAATTATAGCAAGCTCATTTTTGCTGTACAACTTCATAATGTTAAATTTTATGAAATAGTATGTAACAAAATGGATGATTATATACTTTTGGTATTTTTTACATATTTTTAGTGTAACTGGAGCACTTCTTTATTTTGAACCCGAAATTTTGAAAAATAACACAAATAATAAAGGGTTAAAAATGAAGCATGTTCTTTTCATCGGCTAAATATTAAAAAAGTTTTATTGCAAAAAAAAGTGAATAAAATGAGGGTGTTCTGATTAAAAAAATCTAAATAAAATCATAAATTACATATATATATTAAAAAACTACACATCGTAATTGTTGTTATTAGTATAACAAAGGTTCAAGCATTGGTAAAAAAATAATGCCAAAAATTCATTCAGAAAGTGAGCAATTTACATGGTATAAGTGCTATGAAGTTTAGTTAGAATAGGACTTTTTTTTACATTTGTTTCATTTTCCAAGATTTTACATATTGTACATTTACATTTAACACAGCACATGTACATGTACACAGCCATCCTTACTCACATTCGCTCTCATCGTCTACATTGTATCATCACCGGGACATTAACACAATTTGTTGCTTCCATGTCTGATAAAATCAGACAAGTTTTTCATATCATTAAGGATGTACACAATTTTCCTGTATCAAACATTTTTTCTAAAATACATTTTTGGATAAGGGAGTTCAAGGCATGCCAGAGAATGCAAAAATAATGATATGTCAATGTGCTCGTTTTTGTGCTATGATCGGTCAAAGATACTAATATGACATAATAAGGGATTTTAAGTCAATTTTGTAGTTTTGACCAATTGCAGGAAATGTTCATACAATATCTTCCGAATTTGTAATTTGAAATGTATGAATGTTTGCTGAAATGACGAAAAAAAAAAGTTTTCTTTTAAGTTATGGAAGTAAAATTTCTTAACATAATATTTTTACTCGGAAAAGCAATTTGAGTTACCCCTACCCCTTATTTTTTAATGATAAAATCCTCCTTTTTTCACCATTCTTTTGCAGATTAAACGCCTAATAAAACCGTCATAAAAAAAAAAAAAAAACTGCTCCAGTTACACTAAATATATGTAAAAAGTACAAAAATTGTATAATTATCCACTTTGTAGCATAATATTTCTTTCAAATTGAACATTATAAAGTTGTACAGCAAACATTAGCAGGTTATAATTAACAATGGCTAAACATTGATGGTTTTAAGAGATCGATCTAGCATCAAAATGGTGAAATTTTGCCCATTCGTGCATAAAATAGACAGAAATACGCATATTCAAAATGCCGCAAAATTGGTAATTTTTTAAAATTCACATAAAAAAGTTCTACAAGCAACAGACACTTATATTTTTGACACAATTTTTAGATGCATATATGCTATTAAAATTGATCATACTTTCTTCGATTTTGAATTCGGATTATGGTTTTGTTAACGCTTTGGTATTCTCTGATTTTTTTCGTGAACGTGACTGAAACCTCACAGGAGTACATCCTTAAAGCTAAAAATGCACAATATAATCCCTCATTAGCCCCTCCACAATGTCCCAGACAACCCTGCGGGGTCAGAAATTTGCCATGTATATATTGAGGATATCTAACAGTTTCTTCAGTAATACACAATATATTTCACGAGTGGGGCTAATATTTGAATATTTTTCACGAGTGCGCAGCACGAGGGAAAAATATCAAAATATTAGCCCCACTCGTGAAATATATTTCGTATTATTTCATTTATTTTGCAAAAAATCACATCAAGTTGACAATACTTGGTGCAGATACTTAAGACACTAGCAAGAAATTAAGGCCCTAAAACCACGAATAATAATTTTGAATCGCTTTGAGACGACATTTAAATTGTGATAAAATCCGTATATAAGAACCTCGAATTATTATTAACTACTCTTGTATGTGTAAATATCCCTTTTTCATATTTCCCCCTAGTTTTAACAATTTTTAACTCAGATATTTGTTTTGTTGACGCCTCGGTATTCTCTGATATTTTTAGTTCTATATGTAAGACCAACATAGTATCACGGAGTGGAGAATGATGCAGTGTTTTTTATAGATAGTATAATTAAGATAGGAGAAAAGGTGCGAAGGGAAGAGGTCGTGCTTAGAATGAAATTCAAAATAAACTTAGGTATGAAAATTATGAAGATTATTGTCACCATCGTACAAATAATGAAGATATATAAGACCATACACACCACACAAAAAAGCAATGGAAGTTGTGATGAAGGAAACATCAAACACAAATAACATCTACAATACGCCATTTCCGGGATACAACTTTCAGTCGGTTTAGTCATGTGACTTTCATCACCACGTGATTTTATTTAGGGCACTTTAAAAACAAAATGGCAGCTAAATAGAAGTTTTCAATGACGGTAAGCGAGGTAAAGTTTTTTGGTCGAAAGAGGGATCACAACTTCAAATAAAACAAAAGGGGTGTTAGGGCCTAGTAAAATTAGCCGAGATCACTGATGAACTGAATTTATCTTGTGCTGATAAATATGAATGCAATCCACAGTGCTCGTAATCGGAGTTTCTCTTTGCTGTTGGAAACAATCTGAACGTTACATTTTGCCAAATTGTTTCTTTTACGATTGACTGTTACACATCTAGGTACAACACACCATGACTTAGTTTAAGAGCCTGTATCTTGATTTTGTCCCTTTTTAACCTAAAGGGATTAAAAAATCGAATCGAATCTAGCTGCCATTCGGTCGTCAATGCCGCCATTGTGAAGTGCCCTAAATTTTTCGCGGTCACATGATCAAATTACCGATTTCTAACTCCACTTCAAAAGAGTTCTTGTATTTCGGTAACGGCGTAAAATGTACATGTATCACGGGGATAGTCGCGTAATACGTAATTATGAGTGATTATATCGATCCCGTGGTATCATCCAAATAGATAAACACATTACACATACAGTCAAACTTCGATGTTTCGAACTTTGCGGGATGGTCGTGAAAACTTCGAAACATCGGGACTTAGACTCATGAATTTTGAACATCGAACATCTACATGTATATGTACTATACATAAGAAGAACCGATTCGGTGCTAGTGTAAAGTAACACAGGCTAAACAATTGTAGATTCACATTTATAAAGAATAGAATACTTAAATACACACTGTAATTTATGTAACGTGATAATCTTGTATTAAGATTTTTTGTTTGTGTTCAGATTAAAACTTCGATACAGCGAAAAATAGTGGTTGTTGACATTTTCCAATTGTTATAATCCATAAACATGTTATTCTTCCAATATTTTCATAAAAAACGGATAAACAAGTTACACGTGTATGATAAACGGAAAGTAATGAAATATAAAATGGAGATAACAACAAACACGGGTAAATCGTGTAATACTCGATAATTGTTATCGTTCTCGTGTAATCATACAAATTGATTAACACATCGCACGTGTATAAAACCATGATTAATAATCATAATGATGAAGAAAACATTTAACATCCATGCAATCCTACACTGGAAGAAATACGATTGCACGTGAAATGAACAATTTTCGTCTCATGTGGGAAGGACATATTCATTTATGCATATTTCTGTTGATAAAAAGGTTAGAGAACTGCGAAGCATCAATAAGCCATGATCCGAACTCAAAATCGATCAAACAAGGGGCAATAAATGAGGTACAAAGGTACAAGAGAATAAAATCAGGTGTTCTGGAAGATTAAGCGTCCTCTCCTTCATCGACAACAACCGCCATGTAAATCTTGGTTACATCCAAGTATATACATCAAGCACTCAAAATGAGAACCAATTCATCATTGTCAATCATAACAAATAAACACATTAATGAACATACTCGGAAACGTTCATCTTCATGTAACAAAGATACAGAATATTTCTCAATGAGACAAAGATGGCGACCATGACACTTGCCCATAGTTCCGATCAACCTGCATCACTTCAATCTTCGATATTTCTTTTAGAGATACATCAACAACAAGCATAAATGAAATACTCATTTGTGGAATGTTTTTGAATAACACACATACATAGAGGTTACACAATGAGTGGTTGTTGGATATGGAATATATTTCACTCGGGTTAATTATTTTTTTAAAAGTTACAAAAGACACGATCTGTTTCTACCACAATACTTCTTAGTCGCAGTGGCAGTGTTGTTTTCTGTAAACCGCTGATGATATTTGCGCGAAAACACATCATCTCGTATATATTCCCGCCAAATTGTGACGTCGTCAACAATCGATGACGACGTCAACAATCTGCATTGAACCACGTGATTTTCGGTCAAAGTTCAACTTCTCAACCAATCACAAGTCCGGAAGGTCATATTCCACTAGTGGTATATAATATATATTTATCTAACAGTCAGCACGCTTATACAATGGTCTGAGAGTTGAATAACACGGGGTTTTGTGGTAGAAATGTAGCTACCTGACATAGTTGCAAATAAAAAACACATTTTATTCATATAAGGTCATATTTACGTGTACTTTATCATCATATGTTTTGCGATCTAGCTGCAGTATATATACAGTAAATGTCAAAGTTCCTGAAAATACATCAAATTACATAGGATACGTCACAAGGAACGCTCACGTCGACACTTCGAAATATACCTAACAAATCATGACAATGAATAATTTACTTTTTGCGCAAAATTTGCAAATGTGTGCCTTTAACTTGTTTTTTAAAAGTTGTAAAAATCCAGGAACTCAGTATTTCATATTATTTGTGATACATGTACACGTTTGCTGAATAGACGCACAGCACTAAGTCCCCTTAGAGCTAGTTTTTTATGGTTCATGAGGATTGTGTAATTGAAATTGCCCACTAGCGGGAAATACACATACTTACAAAAACTGCGTGTTTAATATAGATAAGTACCAGAACCGGATGTTGCTTTTAAACACCAGACAATGATTAAGTATCTAATTCCTGAATTGTATGATTAAGTGTATGTTTAGGCATCACCACGTTTCTGGATATTACATTAATTTTATAGCCAAGCATAATTTCAGACAAAAACGAATGTACACAATATTCACCTCCGGATAAATGAACTTTTCTATTTGTTCTTCCGATTTATTGTCTAATGCCCTGACCTATACATATTTACCGAAACAAAATTACGGAGTATTGCATTCTTATTGGCATATCACTGGAATGCCCTGATCAGATGAATACAGATGTTGTGTTCCATTTCTGTCTTGGTACGTCCCGTAAACAAGGGACCGAATGTCATTCCTGCTATAGAATGCTAAATTGTGCAGAGACTGATACTGACTGCAATACAAATGCATTTTTGTTATAACCGGCTTCATCGTATATTAATACCCTACATGATTATTAAATAAAAACTTTGTAATGTTCAGGTCTGAATTGCCACTGTAACGCCTTCTAGCATCATCGCCCGTGAGTGAAAAGAGAAAATATTATCTGATTCTACTATTTGTATTGATGAAACAGGTAGTCTCAGCTTTCTAATTTACTGATACCCGCGAAAAATGTTTGAGATGTTCTCACTAAAAGAAATTAAATAATTACAGAGCACCATTAATTATATAAACAGATAACTGCATGTTATTTGTCAAGTTAGTAATCCTCGATATTCCACTTGTGTTTTTTTTTATTACACTGAAGATGTCATAGCATAATTGATCTAAAACAAGTTTTGATCTAAATTGATATTTTTTAAGAAGATATACGAAAATACCAAATCCCCCCACAACACCATAATCCGATCTCTTAATCGATTAAACTAAAGGAAAATATAAACAAAGGAAATATCTACATGGGGACCCTCGTAAAAATTCAAGAAAATAAGATTAGATGTTCCAGAAGAGTAAGCTTCTTGAGTTTCATCGACGACATCCGCCATGTAAATCTTGTCACTTCCAAGTTAACATCAAAGTAAAGATAAAATAGTACTTTCCTCTTTATCTATTTTGTCGCTGACCTACATTTAATTTCATTTGCAATCACTTGATGTTCATGATATTATATATACTTAGAATATTTACTGTTGAAGCTATTTTCCCTAGAAAAAAAAGAGTTTATAATAGAATACCAAAAAATGTTCAATTTAAAAAAACAACAAATATATTTGAAAAGAATTTAGTCATTTGAACGCTCATATTCTATGTCGGTTCTTTAAAATATTTATCCTTCTAATAGTAATTTCATGTCAACTGTATCTAGTATGCTGGTTTAAACAAAGGATCCCAGAGGGATCTTGGCGCCCACCATCGATGATTTTTCATTCCTTCCTAGAAAGATTGATCTTTCTTATTTCAGCTTTCATTAATGTATTTAATCACAGTTCTATGAATTTCTCTTGAGAATTGATAATAGTTGAATGAAGGTCTCTTGTCAGGATTTCTCTTTTTATAATCATTTCCAAATTCCAAATCCATCTTATATTTCTTAGAAAATAAGCATAGTATACTTTCATAGTCATCGTACAAGATGGCCGTTGGCGGCCATATGTTTCCCCTGGAGCAGTCCAAAAATTAGACCGTGCACAACTACTGAACTAAGGACTAAACGGAAAGGATCTATCCAGTACTTCTCAAGAATTAGCGATAACAAACTATCACTATCAAAATCTAAGATGGTTGTTTGGTGGCTATATTGTTTTCCGACCCAGCTCAAAAACTGGATATTGCACAACTAAGGACAACGGAGAACCTGCACAAAGAATTTGAGAATGATCTTTCCAGAAGTAGCAATAACACACTATTATTCACAAATCCATATAATTATCGACTGCTTCATCGACGACACCCGCCATGTAAATCTTGGTAACATCTTAGTAAACAGGTGAATAGACCTTTCTTTTTTGTTGATAAATTCCCTACCATACAATAAAGTCTGAAATATTAATTTTATATAAACAAAATCTTCAAATAATTTTTTACAAAAACCCACACATTTCCCCATCTGATGAATACACATATATTTAATCTGATATGGGAACAGCGTATTTATTCGGCCTTTATAAACAGGGTGGCCTATGGTGTTTTATTACATCATAACAAAATCGTCTTTGTCATGTTTATTTTAGAAACTTGAGGTATATGCAAAATGTTGAGAATGGATTCACTAAAAGCAAAAGTATGGGAAACAATTTCAAATGTTTGATTCCGGCTTCTAATCTGCATCACTCATCGCCAATCAGCTTTCCCACTTCACAACATTGATACCTATAGAAAGGAAGACTGATGCTATAACTGAATATGATGATATACAATAATATTTACAAGGAAACAAATACAAACATTTTAACCTAAAAGTCACAATACTATTCTAACGGGTAGATCATATCTATAACTGCCGAATGAAGGAAACTTTCTAACTCGTATCCCCATTCAAGTGCCTCACGACTTACGATACCAAATTCACTTTCCCGCATAGATAACTGCATCTTCTTTTACAAGGTTCTCAGGTCACAGATGCGTTACAGAAGAGGCCAACAGCTCGGTTTTCTATAACTTAATAATAGCCACACACCATTAGACAGATATATCATAGATACATACATTAGTGTATATACAAAAAGTAGCATTACACTGAATCTCAACTAACAAAGGGATACCCAGATTTTGACCTATGTAGGCCTCTCTCTAACAATGTATGACACCTAATTGCCTAGCATATGTTATTGCAGTTCCATCAACCACTTCATTAAATAACCGTTTCGATGTTGCTTTGGTGAAAAACGGTGTTCTTGACATTTATCTGACTTATGGTGTCCATCGCCTTGAAGAATAGGTATTAAAATGGGCCTTAATTATCAAGGTTCTGATGTCACAGATGCGTTACAGAAGAAACCAACAGCTCGGTTTTCTATAACTTAATAATAGCCACACACCATTAGACAGATATATCATAGATACATACATTGGTGTATATAGCATTACACTGAATCTCAACTAACAAAGGGATACCCAGATTTTGACCTATGTAGGCCTCTCTCTAACAATGTATGACACCTAATTGCCTAGCATATGTTATTGCAGTTCCAATCACAACTTCATTAAATAACTGTTTCGATGTTGCTTTGGTGAAAAAACGGTGTTCTTGACATTTTATACGACTCATGGTGTCACATCGCCTTGAAGAATAGGCATTAAAATGGGCCTCAATTATCTTCAGAACTCCGACGAGATTGTGCGGAAGAGTGGCCAGGTTATGCTTAACTAAGTAAATGATTTAATCACTCAATTGATTGAAAAACCTTACCTTAGGGCTTCATGATGGCTTCAGTTTCTTACAACACGGTGAGTTGGTATATCCAAAAATATCCCTATTGACGTACACACAGTGACGGGATAGCGACAAGATGTTCACACTATACAGTTACATTACCACGTGAATGACATTCCTGTGACGTACACAACAAAGTCAGTTATATACTACACGACATTTAAATCCGTTGATATGAACACTTAACATTGTGCTTAGCATAATATGCATATGAACAAAGAAATTGTACTAAATTATCAATTTCCAAATGATTGGTTTTATGGATAATATATCTTAAAACAGGGGGCCAAAAAAACTTTCAGTCAATTACTTTCTGTAAACATATTTTAAAAACGTATTGTATATAACAATATATTGAAAATCGCTGAATTTGGAAACAAGTTAACATGCGATATTCGATTTAGTCCGACTTTCCTCAACTCTCACTGGTTTCATGATACGGGCCCTGGTCTTATTATCTTGTACTTTGACAAGGTCTTCATGTAAATCTGGCCTTTTTCATACTTTGCCCCTAGTTAAATCGATTTGGAGTTCGGATTATGGTTTAGTTGACACTTCCGTTTTTTCTCTTTTTTCCCCTTTATTCTACCAGATCGGTCACACGATATTGACCTGACCAAAGGCTCATAATTGATAATTATTACTTTTACTCATTGGTACAAATTGGATTGCTATTGGATATTCCCGTTTAAAAATACTTCCTAGCGTTACCGAGAAGTCAATCTGATGTTCCGCCAGGTCCGAGAAGTATCATATTGACCTCTCATAAGGAAAGCTTCTTTTCCAAGAAAGGTGAACGGCGATACAAATACATGGTTGTAAGCTATCTTGGAGCATACTTTGTGAAAAACACAACAAAAGCTAGGTTGAAATATACTGAGGAAGATATAGTACGAATAATTGAATTCCTGGTTTGCAATATATTTGTTGAGTTCGGAGGAAAGATATTCCAACAGACTATTGGCATTCCAATGTGCACTAACTGTGCCCCGCTTTTAGCTGACTTGCTTTTGTTTTCATTCGAGGCTGAATTTGTCGAAGGGCTTATCAGGACGGGTAACAAAAGCCTTGCCAAATCTTTCAATTTCGTTTTCAGGTATATGGACGATGTTTTGTCTATAAACAACAAGACGTTTTCTGACCTAGTCGATCGTATATACCCTACTGAACTTGAGATTAAAGACACAACAGATCTCCTAAATCACCTTCTTTCCTCGATCTTTACTTAAACTATGACCAACACGGGCAACTTACTACTAAGCTGTATGATGAACGTGACGATTTCGATTTTCCGATAGTGAACTTTCCCTTTCTTGAGAGTAACAACCCTGCTTCTCCATCCTATGCTATTACATCTTGCAGGTGATTCGTTATTCAAGGGCTTGCTCTGAATATCGAGATTTTCGTGATAAATTAAAACTGCTGTCGAAAAAACTTACGGCACAGGGATTCGAGAGATGCAGGTTGATGAAGACTATGGGCAAGTTTTATAGTCGCCATCTTGATTCGTCGAGAAATAGTCTGTATCTTTGTGTGATATGAAGATGGACGTTTTTGAGGTTGCTTATTAGTGTACTTACTTGTTGTGATGACAATGATGACTCGGTTCTCATTTTGAGGATTGATGCTTACTTGGAAATGAACAAAGACTGACATTGCAGGTTTCGTCGATGAAGCAAAAAACGCTTACTCTTCCGGAACACCTGGTCTTATTCTTTTGTGCTTTTACGAGAGTCCCCATGTAAATCTTTCCCTTGTTCCTATTTTGCCCCTTGTTTAATCGGTTTTGAATTCGGATTATGGTTTTGTTGACGCTTTGGTATTCTCAAATCGTGAGTTAAAAAGTCAATATGTCGCAGAGTAATCCAATGCTGGTATTTCATATATATACAGTACATGTATATATATATCAAATATAGCAATTCACTACAACGTAAGTACAATTTTACACTTATTCTTTATTCTTCACATGAATTTGCGTTCTTGTGGATTAAATTGTTGAAAATTTCACTTTCATTTTTATTTTAATGGCAAATCAGTAGAAATAATATAATTAAGCAAACGCGGACTTCAGTTTCGGACAATCCATGGTTTAACGGACATGTCCTGAACTATTTTAACCTCAGCCTTCTGCCTCAGTGAACATTGCCCATGTCAGGTCCGTAAAATAACGGATTTCCCTCAACCAAAGTCTGTATTTGTATAATATTTGTTTTTAAAGAATAGGAATCTAAAACCTTGATAAATGATTGATGTCGACTGCTGACAAAAAAAAAAAAAAAAAATCCAAAGCGTCAACAACACCATCATCCGAACTCAAAGATTTATCTATGGCCAAAATGTGTAACAAAAAAGGACAGATTTACACGGAGAACCTTATCAATGTACAATAAAATAAGACAAAAAGTTTCGGAAGAGTAAGCGTCTTTTGCTTCATCGACGACACCTACCGTGTATATCTATTTCATATCAAAGTAAATGCCATGGCTTCAAAGTAAGAACTACATGTAAGACATAATTCCCAATCACAACAAGCAGGCACACTTATGAGCATATTGAAAAACATCCATCTTTATATCATAGAAGGGTGTGGAGACCAAGATGGCGACCATATTTGCCCATAGTCTTCATCCACCTGTATCCCTCGAATCCCTGTGCTGTTATGCCTACACTCTGCGCCTTCTGGCTGGTCCAGAATTATTTATCTCATGCTGTAAAATTTAAAAGTCTAAATTTATAAGATTATATTTCCATACCCAATATATATAATAGAGCTGCTGTATATATGTTTGTTGTAACTTTCATTTCAGTAAAAAGTTATCATTTATAATTATGATTAAAAAACTATTAGATCCGTTGACTGTTTAATTAATTGGCTGCATTATGCAATACATAATTTATCAATGTATTCTTCCATATACATTTTTGCCACCAGTGTATTGTTTATATGGAGAGGGTTTACATAGATTGTGCCTGTTGCCAAATTCCTTTGACAATTCAATACTCTATAGGTCAATAAAATTTGTTGAAATGCAATGTAAGTATCATGTGCATTTAACGATATAAAATCAAAACGAAAGTGCCTTTGTGCGCCTTGTTTTTAACACAACAAAGATTAAATGGTATCATTGATAATACAAGTAAAAAAAGGTAAAATAATTGTCAGATTCAGATCGCAAAACACACCAAAAAATAACGTGAGGAGATCGTTCACCCATGGCACAAGATAATAGCCCGTTCTGTTACACAGCATGATTTAATGAGAGCATGGAGATAATAGCCTGTTTTGTTACACAACATGATTTAATGAGACCATCGAGATAATAGCCTGTTTTTTACACAACATGATTTAATGGGAGCATGGAGATAATAGCCCGTTCTATTACACGATATGATTTGATGAGAGCATCGAGATAATAGCCCGTTCTGTTACACAACATGATTTAATGAGAGCATCGATATAATAGCCTGTTTTGTTACACAACATGATTTAATGAGACCATCGAGATAATAGCCTGTTTTGTTACACAACATGATTTAATGGGAGCATAGAGATAATAGCCCGTTCTATTACACGATATGATTTGATGAGAGCATCGAGATAATAGCCCGTTCTGTTACACAACATGATTTAATGAGAGCATCGAGATAATAGCCTGTTTTGATACACAACATGATATAATGGGAGCATCGAGAGCATAGCCCGGTCTGTTACACAACATGATTTAATGAGAGCATCGAGATAATAGCCTGTTTTGTTACACAACATGATTTAATTGGAGCATCGAGAGCATAGCCCAGTCTGTTACACAACATGATTTAATGGAAGCGTCGAGATAGCAGAACATTTTGTAACCGGCATAGATAGAAGCTTCATGTTTTTTTTTGTGAAGTGGAGGCTATGAGAAGGCAGGCGGTTTGTTATACAAAATTTATAACTAGAAGCTTTGAGATAACAGTCGGTTTTGCAACATAGCATCAGTAAGTGGAAGCCGTGAGAAAAAGGGCGATTTGCTACGCAGCAGAAGAAAAATTCGAGATAAGAGCTCGTTTTGTAACATAACATCATTAAGTTGAAGCTTCGAAATAACAGGCCGTTTTGTTACACGACATAAGAAACGTACAAGATAAGAGCCCGTTTTGTAACATAACCTCCATAAGTCGAAGCTTCGAGATAACATGTCGTTTTGTTACACAACATTTGTCAGTTGAAGCTTCAGGGTAATGGCTTGTTTTGTTACACAACATAATTTAAAAGAAACTTAGAGAGAACAGCCCATATAACAGACTTATAAATCCACCAAACAGTGATGCATATATTCATTTTGCTTGCAGTCGGGTGTTGAAGTGGTTAAGAAACTTTTTTTCACAAAGGTGGTCTGGGTTGGATTCTCAGGTCGGCAGCGAAACGGAATGGTATCACCCGGCCGATCACGTGGTGTTCACAGGGTTCTCCAGTTTCTTCTCACATTTAAAGCCCCCGTCCTGTAACCACTGGACGACGTAGAGTACATAAGTTGAACTCGCTTGTTTTATTGTTTCCAAATAAACAAGAGTATCACATTATACTGTTTTTTGAGGAGTCACGAAATGGATTGGTAGCCTGAGGATTTTTGAAGTACCAATGTACCCGATATTTAAACGAGCAGTCCCTAGTATCATTAACGCTGGTATATGGTGCTATTTTAGAATTTCTTTCTTTACATTTAAACGCTCGATCTGTAGCCAGACATACACTTTTTATAAAAGGAACATGATGGTTCAGAAACCTCCGGGTCAAGGAAACAGGAGAGTCGAATTAATGTTTACAATACAAAAGCATACCCCACAGAGTTCATCGATGTACAATAAATACGTCCTTCCAAAATCAGACGAAATCCCTGTTATTTGTTATATAAAATTTTTTAAAGATTTTTGTATAATTTAATTACATCACAAAATCAAACAGCCCTACTGTAGTTGAAAATATATATTTTTCATAATAATTAATTTTATATTTCTGCTTTATATGAATGGCGCATTGATATTTCCATCAAGCAAAGATAATCCGCGTTTCCAATTTGACGCGTACCGGGACTACACACGCTGTGACGTCACGATGACGGCGGCTGGAGAAAAACCACCATGACAATCAAAGTTCATACCGACTCCTAGATATCTGTAACAAGTTATGATTGGCAACACATAGTTTTTATAAGTGGTGTTTAAAATTAAACGAGGTGACATGTTATTTTTTGTTGGATGATGAAAATGGCACGGCATGCGAAGATCGGTTTGCGATCGTGTTTACATCATTCATTGATTAGGTTTCAGCAGGACGAGTACGGGGTGCAGCTCGATAGGCTTCATTAGGAGCAGTGGTCGCATGCATGACACCAATAATTTTATTTGGGTCTCCTATGTCAAACATGTATATGGGACAGTGCAACGATGAAGCACAATGTAGCACAAGAAGACGATTTTTAATGTAAAAAGTAGTACTTTGTCCAAACATGTCCTTTAATTTTCGGTATATCGCTTGATAGACTTAATCAACAAAACAATAAAAAAACGTGTTTCGAACAACATTTAATTATGTAAAAATGATGAAGGTATTTACACCCACAAAATGAGAGGGTTTTACACATGTGAGTAATAAATTAGCCCCGGAAATACGGTTGATATGACCGTATAATTGGAAGGATACATATTTCACAGAACCAACCTAGAAAAATAAAAGTTCAAATAATTAAATGATTTATTCAAAAATTAAAGAATGTCGAAGCGTTAACAAAATCATAATCTGAATACAAATTGGTTTAACTAAGGAAAAATATAAACAAAGGAAAGATATATAGATATTCTGGGAAAAGAACAAGGTAATGGGACCAGGTGTTACAGAATATCAACAATCGATATTGAGTAATGTATCTGTGAGTACTTGACGCTTAATAAGATCGGACAAAATTGTATATGGCGGGTGTCGTCGATGAAGCAGAAGACACTTTTACAAGGGTCTCCATGTAAATTGTTCCTTTGTTCATAGTATGCCTTTGGTTAAATCAATTTGAGTTCGGATTATGATTTTGTTAACGCTTCGGTATTCTCTAATTCATTTTAACCATGTTAATATTATCAATTGGTGTTAATATTCTTTGATTCCATGTTTTCATGCGAGATTTAAGTTTTGTAATCTCCTTATCAAATTTTGACCTTTGAATCTTGTACAAGTTAACATGAAGTTCAATTCCCAGACATATGAAGTATTCTCTAACATATTTCATGCCTCATTCTGGAAGAAATGTACATTTGGTGCATTTTTACTCCCTATCCATACCACATGAGTTTTTAGAAATAATCATTTCTAATCATTACGTTCTTGTTTATTTGTTTTTGTTTTGTCCAGTGAGGTCCAATTTCTCACAAAATCAATTCTGGAAGGTACTGTTCCTGATATAAGCTGCCCTTGCCTTTAATATGCGGGGGCCCATGTACATGTTAAATCCAAGTGTTTATCCTACCTTTAAAATTACCCTTGATGACTCACACATATAAGATTTAAGAGACGAATTATCGCTGTAATAATTATGTGATGGTCTTTAATCTTTTATTAATAATGATACGTCTTTGTCTGCATAGAAAACACCAAGAAACAAATAAGAACGAAGCGTTCATATTGCATGTAAACGACATCGTCTGGACATCAAGGAACTGGTTTGAATAACGTCAATGACCTGGCTTCCGGTACCTAACAACTGCAAGCGACGACAAGCATCAGAGTGCTTTTATCATAAAGACGATGGATATCAAGTGTCCTATAATAGTTTGGGGTCAAGTATATGTCAATCGTTCTAAAACAGGCTTTATCAGCCTGGGTTTTTCGTACTGAAGCCAGCAAAGTCGGAAAGAAAAACGTCTGCTTTGTTAAGTTATACTGATATGTGTAGTTAAAGGGTACGGTACACATCTACAAACAAATGCTATGTGTAGTTATACTGTACGGTACACATCTACAGACAACTGATATTAGTAGTCATAGTGTACGGTACATATCTACAGACAACTGATAAGTGTAATTATAGTGTACGGTACATATCTACAGACAACTGATATGTGTAGTTTTAGTGTAGGTACACATCTACAGACAACTGATATGTGTAGTCATAGTGTACGGTACATATCTACAGACAACTGATATGTGTAGTTATAGTGTACGGTACACATCTACAGACAACTGATATATGTAGTATATAGTGTACGGTACATATCTACAGACAACTGATATGTGTAGTTATACTGTACGGTACACATCCACAGACAACTGATATGTAGTCATAGTGTACGGTACACATCTACAAACAACTGATATGTGTAGTTATACTGTACGGTACAAATCTACAGACAACTGATATTTGTAGTCAAAGTGTACGGTACATATCTACAGACAACTGATATGTGTAGTCATACTGTACGGTACACATCTACAGACAACTGATATTTGTAGTCAAAGTATACGGTACACATCTACAGACAACTAATATGTGTAGTCATAATGTACAGTACACATCTACATACAATTGATATTTGTAGACATAATGTAGGTACACATCTACAGACAACTGATATGTGTAGTCAAAGTGTAGGTACATAGCTACAAACAACTGATATGTGTAGTCATAGTGTACAGTACAAATCTACAAACAACTGATATGTGTAGTCAAAGTGTACGTACATATCTACAGACCACTGATATGTGTAGTTATAGTGTACGGTACATATCTACAGACAACTGATAAGTGTAATTATAGTGTACGGTACATATCTACAGACAACTGATATGTGTAGTTTTAGTGTAGGTACACATCTACAGACAACTGATATGTGTAGTCATAGTGTACGGTACATATCTACAGACAACTGATATGTGTAGTTATAGTGTACGGTACACATCTACAGACAACTGATATATGTAGTATATAGTGTACGGTACATATCTACAGACAACTGATATGTGTAGTTATACTGTACGGTACACATCTACAGACAACTGATATGTAGTCATAGTGTACGGTACACATCTACAAACAACTGATATGTGTAGTTATACTGTACGGTACAAATCTACAGACAACTGATATTTGTAGTCAAAGTGTACGGTACATATCTACAGACAACTGATATGTGTAGTCATACTGTACGGTACACATCTACAGACAACTGATATTTGTAGTCAAAGTATACGGTACACATCTACAAACAACTAATATGTGTAGTCATGATGTACAGTACACATCTACATACAATTGATATTTGTAGACATAATGTAGGTACACATCTACAGACAACTGATATGTGTAGTCAAAGTGTAGGTACATAGCTACCAACAACTGATATGTGTAGTCCTAGTGTACAGTACAAATCTACAAACAACTGATATGTGTAGTCAAAGTGTACGTACATATCTACAGACCACTGATATCTGTAGTTATAGTGTACGGTACACATATCTACATACAACTGATATGTGTAGACATAATGTAGGTACACATCTACAGACAACTGAAATGTGTAGTTATAGTGTACGGTACACATCTACACACAACTGATATGTGTAGTCATAGTGTACGGTACACATCTACACACAACTGATATATGTAGTCAAAGTGTAGGTACACATCTACAGACAACTGATATGTGTAGTCATAGTGTAGATACACATCTACACACAACTGATATGTGTAGTCAAAGTGTAGGTACACATCTACACACAACTGATATGTGTAGTCATAGTGTACGGTACATATCTACAGACAACTGATAAGCGTAATTATAGTGTACGGTACATATCTACAGACAACTAATATTATTAGTTATGGTGTACGGTACACATTTACAGACAACTGATATGTGTAATTATAGTGTACGGTACACATCTACAGACAATTGATATGTGTAGTCATAGTGTACGGTACATATCTACAGACAACTGATATGTGTAGTGATAGTGTACGGTACACATCTACAGACAACTGATATATGTAGTATATAGTGTACGGTACATATCTACAGACAACTGATATGTGTAGTCATAGTGTACGGTACACATCTACAGACAACTGATATGTAGTCATAGTGACGGTACACATCTACAAACAACTGATATGTGTAGTTATACTGTACGGTACACATCTACAGACAGCTGATATTTGTAGTCAAAGTGTACGGTACATATCTACAAACAACTAATATGTGTAGTCATGATGTACAGTACACATCTACATACAATTGATATTTGTAGACATAATGTAGGTACACATCTACAGACAACTGATATGTGTAGTCAAAGTGTAGGTACATAGCTACAGACAACTGATATGTGTAGTTATAGTGTACGGTACATATCTACAGACCACTGATATGTGTAGTCATAGTGAACGGTACACATCTACAGACCACTGATATGTGTAGTCATAGTGTACGGTACATATCTACAGACCACTGATATATGTAGTATATAGTGTACGGTACATATCTACAGACAACTGATATGTGTAGTCATAGTGTACGGTACACATCTACAGACAACTGATATATGTAGTATATAGTGTACGGTACATATCTACAGACAACTGATATGTGTAGTCATAGTGTACGGTACACATCTACAGACAACTGATATGTAGTCATAGTGACGGTACACATCTACAAACAACTGATATGTGTAGTTATACTGTACGGTACACATCTACAGACAGCTGATATTTGTAGTCAAAGTGTACGGTACAAATCTACAGACAACTGATATGTGTAGTTATACTGTACGATACACATCTACAGACCACTGATATGTGTAGTCATAGTGAACGGTACACATCTACAGACCACTGATATGTGTAGTCATAGTGTACGGTACACATCTACAGACAACTGATATATGTAGTATATAGTGTACGGTACATATCTACAGACAACTGATATGTGTAGTCATAGTGTACGGTACACATCTACAGACAACTGATATATGTAGTATATAGTGTACGGTACATATCTACAGACAACTGATATGTGTAGTCATAGTGTACGGTACACATCTACAGACAACTGATATGTAGTCATAGTGACGGTACACATCTACAAACAACTGATATGTGTAGTTATACTGTACGGTACACATCTACAGACAGCTGATATTTGTAGTCAAAGTGTACGGTACAAATCTACAGACAACTGATATGTGTAGTTATACTGTACGATACAAATCTACAGACAACTGATATGTGTAGTTATAGTGTACGGTACACATCTACAGACAACTGATATATGTAGTATATAGTGTACGGTACATATCTACAGATAACTGATATGTGTAGTTATACTGTACGGTACACATCTACAGACAACTGATATGTAGTCATAGTGTACGGTACACATCTACAAACAACTGATATGTGTAGTTATACTGTACGGTACAAATCTACAGACAACTGATATTTGTAGTCAAAGTGTACGGTACATATCTACAGACAACTGATATGTGTAGTCATACTGTACGGTACACATCTACAGACAACTGATATTTGTAGTCAAAGTATACGGTACACATCTACAAACAACTAATATGTGTAGTCATGATGTACAGTACACATCTACATACAATTGATATTTGTAGACATAATGTAGGTACACATCTACAGACAACTGATATGTGTAGTCAAAGTGTAGGTACATAGCTACAGACAACTGATATGTGTAGTTATAGTGTACGGTACATATCTACAGACCACTGATATGTGTAGTCATAGTGAACGGTACACATCTACAGACCACTGATATGTGTAGTCATAGTGTACGGTACATATCTACAGACCACTGATATGTGTAGTTATAGTGTACGGTACACATATCTACATACAACTGATATGTGTAGACATAATGTAGGTACACATCTACAGACAACTGATATGTGTAGTTATAGTGTACGGTACACATCTACACACAACTGATATATGTAGTCAAAGTGTAGGTACACATCTACAGACAACTGATATGTGTAGTCATAGTGTACATACACATCTACACACAACTGATATGTGTAGTCATAGTGTACGGTACATATCTACAGACAACTGATAAGTGTAATTATAGTGTACGGTACATATCTACAGACAACTGATATTATTAGTTATGGTGTACGGTACACATTTACAGACAACTGATATGTGTAATTATAGTGTACGGTACACATCTACAGACAACTGATATGTGTAGTCATAGTGTACGGTACATATCTACAGACAACTGATATGTGTAGTTATAGTGTACGGTACACATCTACAGACAACTGATATATGTAGTATATAGTGTACGGTACATATCTACAGACAACTGATATGTGTAGTCATAGTGTACGGTACACATCTACAGACAACTGATATGTAGTCATAGTGACGGTACACATCTACAAACAAAGGATATGTGTAGTTATACTGTACGGTACACATCTACAGACAGCTGATATTTGTAGTCAAAGTGTACGGTACACATCTACAGACAACTGATATGTGTAGTTATACTGTACGATACACATCTACAGACAACTGATATTTGTAGTCAAAGTGTACGGTACACATCTACAGACAACTGATATGTGTAGTCATACTGTACGGTACACATCTACAGACAACTGATATTTGTAGTTATAGTGTACGGTACACATCTACAGACAACTGATATTTGTAGTCAAAGTGTACGGTACACATCTACAGACAACTGATATATGTAGTCATAATGTACGGTACACATCTACGGACAACTGATATGTGTAGTTATAGTGTACGGTACACATCTACAGACAACTGATATGTGTATTCATAGTGTACGGTACACATATACAGACAACTGATATGTGTAGTCATACTGTACGGTACACATCTACAGACAACTGATATTTGTAGTCAAAGTATACGGTACACATCTACAAACAACTAATATGTGTAGTCATGATGTACAGTACACATCTACATACAATTGATATTTGTAGACATAATGTAGGTACACATCTACAGATAACCGATATGTGTAGTCAAAGTGTAAGTACATAGCTACAGACAACTGATATGTGTAGTTATAGTGTACGGTACATATCTACAGACCACTGATATGTGTAGTCATAGTGTACGGTACATATCTACATACAGCTGATATGTGTAGACATAATGTAGGTACACATCTTCAGACAACTGATATGTGTAGTCAAAGTGTAGGTACACATCTACAGACAACTGATATGTGTAGTCATAGTGTAGATACACATCTACACACAACTGATATGTGTAGTCATAGTGTAGGTACACATCTACACACAACTGATATGTGTAGTCATAGTGTACGGTACATATCTACAGACAACTGATAAGTGTAATTATAGTGTACGGTACATATGTACAGACAACTGATATTATTAGTTATGGTGTACGGTACACATTTACAGACAACTGATATGTGTAATTATAGTGTTCGGTACACATCTACACACAACTGATATGTGTAGTCATAGTGTACGGTACATATCTACAGACAACTGATATGTGTAGTTATAGTGTACGGTACACATCTACAGACAACTGATATATGTAGTATATAGTGTACGGTACATATCTACAGACAACTAATATGTGTAGTCATAGTGTACGGTACACATCTACAGACAACTGATATGTAGTCTTAGTGACGGTACACATCTACAAACAACTGATATGTGTAGTTATACTGTACGGTACACATCTACAGACAGCTGATATTTGTAGTCAAAGTGTACGGTACACATCTACATACAACTGATATGTGTAGTTATACTGTACGATACACATCTACAGACAACTGATATTTGTAGTCAAAGTGTACGGTACACATCTACAGACAACTGATATGTGTAGTCATACTGTACGGTACACATCTACAGACAACTGATATTTGTAGTTATAGTATACGGTACACATCTACAAACAACTAATATGTGTAGTCATGATGTACAGTACACATCTACATACAATTGATATTTGTAGACATAATGTAGGTACACATCTACAGATAACTGATATGTGTAGTCAAAGTGTAAGTACATAGCTACAGACCACTGATATGTGTAGTCATAGTGTACGGTACATATCTACATACAGCTGATATGTGTAGACATAATGTAGGTACACATCTTCAGACAACTGATATGTGTAGTCAAAGTGTAGATACACATCTACACACAACTGATATGTGTAGTCATAGTGTACGGTACATATCTACAGACAACTGATAAGTGTAATTATAGTGTACGGTACATATCTACAGACAACTGATATTATTAGTTATGGTGTACGGTACACATTTACAGACAACTGATATGTGTAATTATAGTGTTCGGTACACATCTACACACAACTGATATGTGTAGTCATAGTGTACGGTACATATCTACAGACAACTGATATGTGTAGTTATAGTGTACGGTACACATCTACAGACAACTGATATGTGTAGTCAAAGTGTAGGTACATATCTACACACAACTGATATGTGTAGTCATACTGTACGGTACACATCTACAAACAACTGATATGTGTAGTTATACTGTACGATACACATCTACAGACAACTGATATTTGTAGTCAAAGTGTACGGTACACATCTACAGACAACTGATATGTGTAGTCATACTGTACGGTACACATCTACAGACAACTGATATTTGTAGTTATAGTGTACGGTACACATCTACAGACAACTGATATTTGTAGTCAAAGTGTACGGTACACATCTACAGACAACTGATATATGTAGTCATAATGTACGGTACACATCTACGGACAACTGATATGTGTAGTTATAGTGTACGGTACACATCTACAGACAACTGATATGTGTATTCATAGTGTACGGTACACATATACAGACAACTGATATGTGTAGTCATACTGTACGGTACACATCTACAGACAACTGATATTTGTAGTCAAAGTATACGGTACACATCTACAAACAACTAATATGTGTAGTCATGATGTACAGTACACATCTACATACAATTGATATTTGTAGACATAATGTAGGTACACATCTACAGATAACTGATATGTGTAGTCAAAGTGTAAGTACATAGCTACAGACAACTGATATGTGTAGTTATAGTGTACGGTACATATCTACAGACCACTGATATGTGTAGTCATAGTGTACGGTACATATCTACATACAGCTGATATGTGTAGACATAATGTAGGTACACATCTTCAGACAACTGATATGTGTAGTCAAAGTGTAGGTACACATCTACAGACAACTGATATGTGTAGTCATAGTGTAGGTACACATCTACACACAACTGATATGTGTAGTCATAGTGTACGGTACATATCTACAGACAACTGATAAGTGTAATTATAGTGTACGGTACATATCTACAGACAACTGATATTATTAGTTATGGTGTACGGTACACATTTACAGACAACTGATATGTGTAATTATAGTGTTCGGTACACATCTACACACAACTGATATGTGTAGTCATAGTGTACGGTACATATCTACAGACAACTGATATGTGTAGTTATAGTGTACGGTACACATCTACAGACAACTGATATATGTAGTATATAGTGTACGGTACATATCTACAGACAACTAATATGTGTAGTCATAGTGTACGGTACACATCTACAGACAACTGATATGTAGTCTTAGTGACGGTACACATCTACAAACAACTGATATGTGTAGTTATACTGTACGGTACACATCTACAGACAGCTGATATTTGTAGTCAAAGTGTACGGTACACATCTACATACAACTGATATGTGTAGTTATACTGTACGATACACATCTACAGACAACTGATATTTGTAGTCAAAGTGTACGGTACACATCTACAGACAACTGATATGTGTAGTCATACTGTACGGTACACATCTACAGACAACTGATATTTGTAGTTATAGTATACGGTACACATCTACAAACAACTAATATGTGTAGTCATGATGTACAGTACACATCTACATACAATTGATATTTGTAGACATAATGTAGGTACACATCTACAGATAACTGATATGTGTAGTCAAAGTGTAAGTACATAGCTACAGACCACTGATATGTGTAGTCATAGTGTACGGTACATATCTACATACAGCTGATATGTGTAGACATAATGTAGGTACACATCTTCAGACAACTGATATGTGTAGTCAAAGTGTAGATACACATCTACACACAACTGATATGTGTAGTCATAGTGTACGGTACATATCTACAGACAACTGATAAGTGTAATTATAGTGTACGGTACATATCTACAGACAACTGATATTATTAGTTATGGTGTACGGTACACATTTACAGACAACTGATATGTGTAATTATAGTGTTCGGTACACATCTACACACAACTGATATGTGTAGTCATAGTGTACGGTACATATCTACAGACAACTGATATGTGTAGTTATAGTGTACGGTACACATCTACAGACAACTGATATATGTACATGTAGTATATAGTGTACGGTACATATCTACAGACAACTGATATGTGTAGTCATAGTGTAGGTACACATCTACAGACAAATGATATGTAGTCTTAGTGACGGTACACATCTACAAACAACTGATATGTGTAGTTATACTGTACGGTACACATCTACAGACAGCTGATATTTGTAGTCAAAGTGTACGTTACACATCTACAGACAACTGATATGTGTAGTTATACTGTACGATACACATCTACAGACAACTGATATTTGTAGTCAAAGTGTACGGTACACATCTACAGACAACTGATATGTGTAGTCATACTGTACGGTACACATCTACAGACAACTGATATTTGTAGTTATAGTGTACGGTACACATCTACAGACAACTGATATTTGTAGTCATAATGTACGGTACACATCTACGGACAACTGATATGTGTAGTTATAGTGTACGGTACACATCTACAGACAACTGATATGTGTATTCATACTGTACGGTACACATCTACAGACAACTGATATTTGTAGTCAAAGTATACAGTACACATCTACAAACAACTAATATGTGTAGTCATGATGTACAGTACACATCTACATACAATTGATATTTGTAGACATAATGTAGGTACACATCTACAGATAACTGATATGTGTAGTCAAAGTGTAAGTACATAGCTACAGACAACTAATATGTGTAGTTATAGTGTACGTTACATATCTACAGACCACTGATATGTGTAGTCATAGTGTACGGTACATATCTACATACAACTGATATGTGTAGACATAATGTAGGTACACATCTTCAGACAACTGATATGTGTAGTCAAAGTGTAGGTACATATCTACACACAACTGATATGTGTAGTCATAGTGTACAGTACAAATCTACAAACAACTGATATATGTAGTCCAAGTGTACGTACATATCTACAGACCACTGATATGTGTAGTTATAGTGTACGGTACACACATCTACATACAACTGATATGTGTAGACATAATGTAGGTACACATCTACAGACAACTGATATGTGTAGTTAAAATGTAGGTATTTATCTACACACAACTGATATGTGTAGTCATAGTGTACGGTACACATCTACACACAACTGATATATGTAGTCAAAGTGTAGGTACACATCTACAGACAACTGATATGTGTAGTCATAGTGTAGGTACACATCTACACACAACTGATATGTGTAGTCATAGGGTACGTTACACATCTACAGACAACTGATATGTGTAGTAATAGTGTAGGCACTTATCTACACACAACTGATATGTGTAGTCATAGTGTACGTTACACATCTACAGACAACTAATATGTGTAGTTATAGTGTAGGTACTTATCTACACACAACTGATATGTGTAGTCATAGTGTACGGTACACATCTACACACAACTGATATGTGTAGTCATAGGGTACGTTACACATCTACAGACAACTGGTATGTGTAGTTATAGTGTACGGTACACATCTACAGACAACTGATATGTGAAGTCACAGTGTACGGTACACATCTACAGACAACTGATATATGTAGTTATAGTGTACAGTACACATCTACACACAACTGATATGTGTAGTTATAGTGTACAGTACACATCTACACACAACTTATATGTGTGGTTATAGTGTACGTTACACATCTACAGACAACTGATATGTGTAGCTATAGTGTACGTTCACATCTATAGCCAACTGATATGTATAGTCATGGTGTACGGAACACATCTACAGACAACTGATATATGTAGTCATAGAGTAAGGTACACATATCTACAGACAACTGATATGTGTAGTTATAATGTACGGTACACATCTACAGACAACTGATATGTGTAGTCATGCTGTACGGTACATATCTACAGACTACTGAGATATGTAGTCATAGTGTACGGTACATATATACAGACAACTGGTATGTGTAGTTATGGTGTAGGTACACATCTACACACAACTGATATATGTAGTCAAAGTGTACGTACATATCTACAGACCACTGATATGTGTAGTTATAGTGTACGGTACACATCTACACACAACTGATATGTGTAGTCATAGGGTACGTTACACATCTACAGACAACTGATATGTGTAGTTATAATGTACGGTACACATCTACAGACAACTGATATGTGTGGTTAAAGTGTACGGTACACATCTACAGACACCTGATATATGTAGTCATAGTGTACGGTACACATCTACAGACAACTGATATGTGAAGTCACAGTGTACAGTACACATCTACACACAACTGATATATGTAGTCAAAGTGTACGTACATATCTACAGACCACTGATATGTGTAGTTATAGTGTACGATACACACATCTACATACAACTGATATGCGTAGACATAATGTAGGTACACATCTACAGACAACTGATATGTGTAGTCAAAGTGTAGGTACATATCTACAGACAACTGATATGTGTAGTCAAAGTGTACGGTACACATCTACACACAACTGATATATGTAGTAATAGTGTACGGTACACATCTACAGACAACTAATATGTGTAGTCAAAGTGTAGGTACATATATACAGACAACGCATATGTGTAAACATAATGTAGGTACACATCTACAGACAACTGATATGTGTAGTCAAAGTGTAGGTACATATCTACAGACAACTGATATGTGTAGTTAAAGTGTACGGTACACATCTACACACAACTGATATATGTAGTTATAGTGTACGGTACACATCTACAGACAACTAATATGTGTAGTCAAAGTGTAGGTACATATCTACAGACAACGCATATGTGTAAACATAATGTAGGTACACATCTTCAGACAACTGATATGTATAGTCAAAGTGTAGGTACATATCTACACACAACTGATATATGTAGTCAAAGTGTAGGTACATATCTACACACAACTGATATGTGTAGTCATAGTGTAGGTACACATCTACACACAACTGATATGTGTAGTTATAGTGTAGGTACTTATCTACACACAACTGATATGTGTAGTCATAGTGTAGGTACTTATCTACACACAACTGATATGTGTAGTCATAGTGTAGGTACACATCTACACACAACTGATGTGTGTAGTTATAGTGTAAAGTACACATCTACACACAACTGATATGTGTAGTAATAGTGTACGTTACACATCTACACACAACTGATATGTGTAGTCATAGTGTAGGTACACATCTACACACAACTGATATGTGTAGTTATAGTGTAGAGTACACATCTACACACAACTGATATGTGTAGTTATAGTGTACGTTACACATCTACACACAACTGATATGTGTAGTCATAGTGTAGGTACACATCTACACACAACTGATATGTGTAGTTATAGTGTAGGTACACATCTACACACAACTGATATGTGTAGTCATAGTGTAGGTACACATCTACACACAACTGATATGTGTAGTCATAGTGTAGGTACACATCTACACACAACTGATATATGTAGTCAAAGTGTAGGTACACATCTACAGACAACTGATATGTGTAGTCATAGTGTACATACACATCTACACACAACTGATATGTGTAGTCATAGTGTACGGTACACATCTTCACACAACTGATAAGTGTAATTATAGTGTACGGTACATATCTACAGACAACTGATATTATTAGTTATGGTGTACGGTACACATTTACAGACAACTGATATGTGTAATTATAGTGTACGGTACACATCTACAGACAACTGATATGTGTAGGCATAGTGTACGGTACATATCTACAGACAACTGATATGTGTAGTTATAGTGTACGGTACACATCTACAGACAACTGATATATGTAGTATATAGTGTACGGTACATATCTACAGACAACTGATATGTGTAGTCATAGTGTACGGTACACATCTACAGACAACTGATATGTAGTCATAGTGACGGTACACATCTACAAACAAAGGATATGTGTAGTTATACTGTACGGTACACATCTACAGACATCTGATATTTGTAGTCAAAGTGTACGGTACACATCTACAGACAACTGATATGTGTAGTTATACTGTACGATACACATCTACAGACAACTGATATTTGTAGTCAAAGTGTACGGTACACATCTACAGACAACTGATATGTGTAGTCATACTGTACGGTACACATCTACAGACAACTGATATTTGTAGTTATAGTGTACGGTACACATCTACAGACAACTGATATGTGTATTCATAGTGTACGGTACACATATACAGACAACTGATATGTGTAGTCATACTGTACGGTACACATCTACAGACAACTGATATTTGTAGTCAAAGTATACGGTACACATGTACAAACAACTAATATGTGTAGTCATGATGTACAGTACACATCTACATACAATTGATATTTGTAGACATAATGTAGGTACACATCTACAGATAACTGATATGTGTAGTCAAAGTGTAAGTACATAGCTACAGACAACTGATATGTGTAGTTATAGTGTACGGTACATATCTACAGACCACTGATATGTGTAGTCATAGTGTACGGTACATATCTACATACAGCTGATATGTGTAGACATAATGTAGGTACACATCTTCCGACAACTGATATGTGTAGTCAAAGTGTAAGTACATAGCTACAGACAACTGATATGTGTAGTCATAGTGTAGATACACATCTACACACAACTGATATGTGTAGTCAAAGTGTACGGTACATATCTACAGACAACTGATAAGTGTAATTATAGTGTACGGTACATATCTACAGACAACTGATATTATTAGTTATGGTGTACGGTACACATTTACAGACAACTGATATGTGTAATTATAGTGTTCGGTACACATCTACACACAACTGATATGTGTAGTCATAGTGTACGGTACATATCTACAGACAACTGATATGTGTAGTTATAGTGTACGGTACACATCTACAGACAACTGATATATGTAGTATATAGTGTACGGTACATATCTACAGACAACTGATATGTGTAGTCATAGTGTACGGTACACATCTACAGACAACTGATATGTAGTCTTAGTGACGGTACACATCTACAAACAACTGATATGTGTAGTTATACTGTACGGTACACATCTACAGACAGCTGATATTTGTAGTCAAAGTGTACGGTACACATCTACAGACAACTGATATGTGTAGTTATACTGTACGATACACATCTACAGACAACTGATATTTGTAGTCAAAGTGTACGGTACACATCTACAGACAACTGATATGTGTAGTCATACTGTACGGTACACATCTACAGACAACTGATATTTGTAGTTATAGTATACGGTACACATCTACAAACAACTAATATGTGTAGTCATGATGTACAGTACACATCTACATACAATTGATATTTGTAGACATAATGTAGGTACACATCTACAGATAACTGATATGTGTAGTCAAAGTGTAAGTACATAGCTACAGACAACTGATATGTGTAGTCATAGTGTACGGTACACATCTACAGACAACTGATATGTAGTCTTAGTGACGGTACACATCTACAAACAACTGATATGTGTAGTTATACTGTACGGTACACATCTACAGACAGCTGATATTTGTAGTCAAAGTGTACGGTACACATCTACAGACAACTGATATGTGTAGTTATACTGTACAATACACATCTACAGACAACTGATATTTGTAGTCAAAGTGTACGGTACACATCTACAGACAACTGATATGTGTAGTCATACTGTACGGTACACATCTACAGACAACTGATATTTGTAGTTATAGTGTACGGTACACATCTACAGACAACTGATATTTGTAGTCATAATGTACGGTACACATCTACGGACAACTGATATGTGTAGTTATAGTGTACGGTACACATCTACAGACAACTGATATGTGTATTCATACTGTACGGTACACATCTACAGACAACTGATATGTGTAGCTATAGTGTACGTTCACATCTATAGCCAACTGATATGTATAGTCATGGTGTACGGAACACATCTACAGACAACTGATATATGTAGTCATAGAGTAAGGTACACATATCTACAGACAACTGATATGTGTAGTTATAATGTACGGTACACATCTACAGACAACTGATATGTGTAGTCATGCTGTACGGTACATATCTACAGACTACTGAGATATGTAGTCATAGTGTACGGTACATATATACAGACAACTGGTATGTGTAGTTATGGTGTAGGTACACATCTACACACAACTGATATATGTAGTCAAAGTGTACGTACATATCTACAGACCACTGATATGTGTAGTTATAGTGTACGGTACACATCTACACACAACTGATATGTGTAGTCATAGGGTACGTTACACATCTACAGACAACTGATATGTGTAGTTATAATGTACGGTACACATCTACAGACAACTGATATGTGTGGTTAAAGTGTACGGTACACATCTACAGACACCTGATATATGTAGTCATAGTGTACGGTACACATCTACAGACAACTGATATGTGAAGTCACAGTGTACAGTACACATCTACACACAACTGATATATGTAGTCAAAGTGTACGTACATATCTACAGACCACTGATATGTGTAGTTATAGTGTACGATACACACATCTACATACAACTGATATGCGTAGACATAATGTAGGTACACATCTACAGACAACTGATATGTGTAGTCAAAGTGTAGGTACATATCTACAGACAACTGATATGTGTAGTTAAAGTGTACGGTACACATCTACACACAACTGATATATGTAGTAATAGTGTACGGTACACATCTACAGACAACTGATATGTGTAGTTATAGTGTACGGTACACATCTACAGACAACTAATATGTGTAGTCAAAGTGTAGGTACATATCTACAGACAACGCATATGTGTAAACATAATGTAGGTACACATCTTCAGAGAACTGATATGTATAGTCAAAGTGTAGGTACATATCTACACACAACTGATATATGTAGTCAAAGTGTAGGTACATATCTACACACAACTGATATGTGTAGTCATAGTGTAGGTACACATCTACACACAACTGATATGTGTAGTTATAGTGTAGGTACTTATCTACACACAACTGATATGTGTAGTCATAGTGTAGGTACTTATCTACACACAACTGATATGTGTAGTCATAGTGTAGGTACACATCTACACACAACTGATGTGTGTAGTTATAGTGTAAAGTACACATCTACACACAACTGATATGTGTAGTAATAGTGTACGTTACACATCTACACACAACTGATATGTGTAGTCATAGTGTAGGTACACATCTACACACAACTGATATGTGTAGTTATAGTGTAGAGTACACATCTACACACAACTGATATGTGTAGTAATAGTGTACGTTACACATCTACACACAACTGATATGTGTAGTCATAGTGTAGGTACACATCTACACACAACTGATATGTGTAGTCATAGTGTAGGTACACATCTACACACAACTGATATGTGTAGTCATAGTGTAGGTACACATCTACACACAACTGATATGTGTAGTCATAGTGTAGGTACACATCTACACACAACTGATATATGTAGTTATAGTGTAAAGTACACATCTACACACAACTGATATGTGTAGTCATAGTGTAGGTACACATCTTCACACAACTGATATGTGTAGTTATAGTGTAGGTACACATTTACACACAACTGATATGTGTAGTCATAGTGTAGGTACACATCTACACACAACTGATATGTGTAGTTATAGTGTAGGTACATATCTACAGACAACTGATATATGTAGTCAAAGTGTAGGTACATATCTACACACAACTGATATGTGTAGTCATAGTGTACGTTACACATCTACAGACAACTGATATGTGTAGTTATAGTGTACGGTACACATCTACACACAACTGATATGTGTAATCATTGGTTACGTTACACATCTACAGACAACTGATATGTGCAGTTATAGTGTACGGTACACATCTACACACAACTGATATGTGTAGTCATAGGGTACGTTACACATCTACAGACAACTGATATGTGTAGTCATGCTGTACGGTACATAACTACAGACAACTAATATGTGTAGTCACGCTGTACGGTACATAACTACAGGCAACTGATATATGTAGTCATAGTGTACGGTACATATATACAGACAACTGATATGTGTAGTTATAGTGTAGGTACACATCTACAGACAACTGATATGTGTAGTCATAGTGTACGTTACCTATCTACAGACAACTAATATGTATAGTCACGCTGTACGGTACATAACTACAGACAACTGATATGTGTAGTCATAGTGTACGTTACCTATCTACAGACAACTAATATGTGTAGTCATGCTGTACGGTACATAACTACAGACAACTGATATATGTAGTAATAGTGTACGGTACATATATACAGACAACTGATATGTGCAGTTATGGTGTAAAGTACACATCTACACACAACTGATATGTGTAGATATGGTGTACAGTACACATCTACACACAACTGATATGTGTAGTTATAGTGTACAGTACACATCAACACACAACTGATATGTGTATTTATAGTGTACAGTACACATCTACACACAACTGATATGTGTAGTTATAGTGTACAGTACACATCTACACACAACTGATATGAGTAGTTATGGTGTACAATACACATCTACAGACAACTGATATGTGTAGTTATAGTGTACGGAACATATCTACAGACAACTAATATATGTAGTCATAGTGTACGGTACATATCTACAGAGAACTTATATGTGTAGTCATGCTGTACGGTAAATATCTGAAGACAAGTGATATGTGTAGTCATGCTGTTCGGTACATAACTACAGACAACTGATATATGTAGTCATAGTGTACGGTACATATATACAGACGACTGATATGTGTAGTTATGGTGTACAGTACACATCTACACACAACTGATATGTGTAGTTATGGTGTACAATACACATCTACACACAACTGATATGTGTAGATATGGTGTACAGTACACATCTACACGCAACTGATATGTGTAGTTATAGTGTACAATACACATCTACACACAACTGATATGTGTAGTTATGTTGTACAATACACATTTACACACAGCTGATATGTGTAGTTATAGTGTACAGTACACATCTACACACAACTTATATGTGTGGTTATAGTGTACACATCTGCACACAAGTGATATGTGTAGCTATAGTGTACGTTCACATCTATAGACAACTGATATGTATAGTCATGGTGTACGGAACACATCTATAGACAACTGATATATGTAGTCATAGTGTACGGTACACATATCTACAGACAACTGATATGTGTAGTCATGGTGTACGGAACATATCTACAGACAACTGATATTTGTAGGCATAGTGTACGGTAAATATCTACAGACAATTGATATGTGTAGTTATTGTGTAGGTACATATCTACAGACAACTGATATATGTAGTCATGCTGTACGGTACATATCTACAGACAACTGAGATATGTAGTCCTAGTGTACGGTACACATCTACACACAACTGATATGTATAGTCATAGTGTACAATACACATCTACACACAACTGATATGTATAGTCATAGTGTACAATACACATCTACACACAACTGATATGTATAGTCATAGTGTACAGTACATATCTACACACAGCTGATATGTATAGGTAGCTGTGTACAGTAGACCTAGAGATTGATGGGAAAAAGACCAATGCCTGAGAATTGTCAACACAGAGATTTAACCGTACACTGCATAGATGTAAATGTACACATTTTTGTAAATTGTATATCATTTCCAATCCATAAATAAGACTATGAAGTGTATACTCTGATGTATCCTATGTATGGCACTTGTGTGGAAACCATGGTTACCACATCAAACATTACCGAAAAATGAAAAATATCACTGTTTTTGACACAAAATTTGACTTATGCAGATAGGAATTTTTTTCTTAAGTTCTATCTAAAATTAAAGCTTACTAACTTGGTTGCAGAATTATATCTGTCCCAGCATAGGTCGTACGCTTAGATTTTTCGCTATTTTCCCTCATGTGCTGTTGTCGATATTTCACTTCCTGTAAAGATAGCTTTTCATGTGTAGACACCCATTTCGGAAGGGTCAAAATTTTAATCTCTAACCAAAATTTGTTTTTCTCTTTTTACAAATGTGAAGTCCACAAAATTCACTTTATCAAGCTTAAGCCAATTTTATTCCTTTTTTTTTTTAGATTTTCACAGGCATGCTATTATAGGGGTTATTCATCGTACAAAAATATCACCTATGGCCACAAAAGCCTTTTCTACACTGCCACGATAGTCAAAGTGTACAATACACATCTACAGACAACATATATGTAGTTATGGTATAAGTTCAAATATACAACTGATATGTGTAGTTATAGTGTAGGTACACATCTACAGACAACTGAAATGTGTAGTCATGGTGTACGGAACATATCTACAGACAACTGATATATGTAGTCATAGTGTACGGTACATATCTACAGACAACTAATATGTGTAGTCATGCTGTACGGTAAATATCTACAGACAATTGATATGTGTAGTCATGCTGTACGGTACATAACTACAGACAACTGATATATGTAGTCATAGTGTACGGTACATATATACAGACAACTGATATGTGTAGTTATAGTGTACAGTACACATCTACACACAACTGATATGTGTATTTATAGTGTACAGTACACATCTACACACAACTGATATGTGTAGTTATAGTGTACAGTACACATCTACACACAACTGATATGAGTAGTTATGGTGTACAATACACATCTACAGACAACTGGTATGTGTAGTTATAGTGTACGGTAAATATCTACAGACAATTGATATGTGTAGTCATGCTGTTCGGTACATAACTACAGACCACTGATATATGTAGTCATAGTATACGGTACATATATACAGACAACTGATATGTGTAGTTATAGTGTACAGTACACATCTACACACAACTGATATGTGTAGTTATGGTGTACAATACACATCTACACACAACTGATATGTGTAGTTATAGTGTGCGGTACATATCTACACACAACTGATATGTGTAGATCTGTATAGAATATATATATTAATAAATTGATAAGGTAAACATGCACCGAGTTATAATTAATTTCACTGGCGTAAGATATGTTTGACATGGTGAATACATTATGTGGATGTTGTTGTATTCTATAATGATGTTTTTATTGATTTATTGTTACAGGATACAACGGCTTCAACCTACAAAGAACAGCAATCACAATGATCGAGAATCACTTGACACTGAAAGATGAATCAACAAAAATGGGAAATCCGCATCAACACGACCCTCAACCTCACCACGACCACCAATATATACATTACCATCAGCATTAATACGACCCTCAATATATACACGACCCTCAACATCTGCACGACCCTCAACATCTCCACGACCCTCAGTATATATACATTACCATCAGCATCAACTGACCCTCAACATCAACACGACCACCAATATATACATTACCATCAGCATCAACACGACCCTCAACCTCACCACGACCACCAATATATACATTACCATCAGCATCAATACGACCCTCAACATATACACGACCCTCAACATTCGAACGACCCTCAACATCTCCACGACCCTCAGTATATATACATTACCATCAGCATCAACTGACCCTCAACATCAACACGACCACCAATATATACATTACCATCAGCATCAACACGACCCTCAACATCAACACGACCACCAATATATACATTACCATCAGCATCAACAAGACACAACCCTTAAAATCTAAACGACTCTCAACATCTACACGACCCTCAACATCTACACGACCCTAAACATCTACACCAAGTGTCAATTTCCGTATGAACCTTAACATCTACACGACCCTCGCAATCCACAACTCGATCCAAGACATTCAATCGTTGTCCTACTTGATGATTCGGGATAACATGTGCTTCAGGACTAGTTTATCTCTGCCAACTTATTGGAGCCTCAACGTTGAAAACCGTCATATTAAACTAGTTTATAAACATTTATAAACTTCAACGTACATGTACAATTCATTCGACTGATTTCCATTTTGTGCCTCATAATTATATGTTTTTTTAACTGAATGTCGCATTATCGTGTAAATTTGATTTAAAAAGCTTTAAATATCGATTCTTTAGCGGTATCATAATGGTCTTTACATTTGTTTCCGTCGTTACAATTGCTATCTGTAATCAAAGCTTTCGCTTATTTTATCAACATGTGTATGACGCATGCTGCCATCAGTCGTCCATCTCCGGGTCATTGGTTCGAGGCCTATGTTTGATAGTTACCAGGTAACGATTTTGTCTCTGGAAACCCCGACTTTCCTTCACTACCAAACCATGGGACGTCCTTAATAGTCCCGTCAATTTATGATTTAACCTCGAACTAATTGCAACATAACTTATTTTTTCATTTTTTGGTTGATGAGCATCATACGTATAACGGAAAAAGTCCTAGAAAATCCAAATGGGGGAAAGTGGTGTTTTGGCCTTCTAAAGGATCAGGAAAATTAAGAAAATCACACGTATAACCATATTTGAAGTCTAATATCTACCTCTACCTCAATTGCAACACTGGACATATGGATTTCACAGTATGTAAATACCAACTAATATAGAAAACAGATAAGTAAACATTTTCCACCTAAGATATTGTATTGAAGAAAAAAAAAACTGTCAATATGGCCGAAAAGCATTTTTCACAAGACTATTTTGGTTCTTCTTTTCTTTTCAAATGTAGAGAATTATATTAATGAACATCAGTGACCATTCCTGTTAATGGGACAAAAAACAAAAACAAACCCGATTTATTTCATCGCTTTTGTGAACAGTTTTAACGGTAGCTTAAGGTAAAGTACAATCAGCAATAAAACAATCGCGGTTCTTATCCATTGCTTTATAAAAAAAACAGTAAATTAATAAGGCCCCAGCTAGCGGCAGATACCTTCCTAAATTCCCTTTAGAGAAAACAGTCGATGCTGCCATTTCGTAGGTATCATTTTACAGTGTATAATCCTGCCTCACAGTGTTCCCATTTACAACAGGTGCAACATGTTTATGCAGTTAATTTTTCATTATTGCCGTACTGTATGAGTCTTTGACCACATTTTAAAGATCATGTCAACCGTTTCATACGTACTCAATAATATGGCCAAGAAAAAAGTATAATGTCTATGTATCAAATACAAAAAAAAGCATAAATCACCCCAGCCCAATCCTTCCCGGCAGAAAAAATGTTCCTCTAAACTTTGCAAACAAAAAAATGGTACAGCACATTTTTTAACTAAAATGCCCTCCCCCCCCCCCCCCCCCCCCAAAACCCGAATCCCACAAAATGTGTCTGCATTTATTCTTATAACTACAAACCGTGTGATGTAGTTGTTTATCATACAAATTGGCTTAATATACCAAAAAGATTTGCTAATCTTCTTTTATTTGTAATACCCCCCCCCCCACTCCTAACAAATAAGATTAAATGACACAGAATAAGCAAATACACACCTTATGACCATTAACTCAAAAAGGAAAATAAGAATGATTAACACGAAGACCCTTTGTACAATAAAAAAAGACCAAGTGTTCCTGAAGAGTAAGTGGTTTTTGCTTCATCGACGATCCCCGAGTTGTAAACATATGCCACATCCATAAAAGTCACGCCATTTAAGTGATCAATAACATTTTCAATCATAACAGTAAATCTTCTAACACGTCCATTTTCAAATCATGCAATGAAACAAATAAAATACAAGACCAAGATGGCGACCTTAAAACTTACCCATAGTTTTCGTCAACCTGCATCTCTCGAATCCTTTTGTTGTTAGTTTGTTGATTGTTAGCAGCAGCCCTTAACTATGAGGGACATCTGTATTTTATAACAAGCCTTAGAATAACTTAGAATCACAGCTTTTTTGCATTTTAGTTTCCTGTTATTAAGGATACGTTTAATGTTAGTGTCAGAAGAAAGAACAAAGCCATGCACTTAAATGTGAAGGTGAGCTATCACCAGTTACCAACGTCAGCGAATTGAGCCTCAAACTAAGTAGAGAATACGTCAACAAAACCATAATCCGAACCCGACGACACCCGCCATGTAAATCTTGATCACATCCAAGTCAGAATTAAGTCCCCAAAATGATAACCTAGTTATCATTTAAGATCACTAAGTGCACTAATATGAATACGTCAATATTTATAGCACACAAAGAGGCAAAAGTGGCGACCATAAAACTTGTTCACTGTTCTCATCAACCTGCATTTCTCGAATCCATGTGTAGTAAGTTTCTTTGTCAGCAGTCGACATCTATCAAAGAAATTGATATTTACAGTAGGCCCTTGATTAATTAATCAATTGCGGCATGTAAACGCCATATATTGGAAAAGCAGGGATTTTATTATCAATAAATGGAGAGTTCACAATAGGAAAATTGCAATCGTGACGTATATCGTACAGCTTAGGAGTAAGATGTTCATGTTGGTCGTAGTTTAAGTTGCTGATGTAGACGAGTTTAATGTGTCCTTTATTTCAAGTTCAGAAGGGTATATACCATCGACGTGGGCAGCAAACATTTTGTTGTTTATAGACAACACATCGTCGATACATCTGAAAGTGAAATTAAAGGCTTAGATATGTTTTGTTACCTGTACTGATTAGCTATTACACAAATTCAGCTTAGTATGAAAAGAAAAAACAAGTCAGCTAAAAGTAGGCACAGTTTGTTCCCATGGGTACGGAAGCCGGTTAGTGCCAGATGGACTAAACAAATTTTGTCGTAATTACGACATACTAAGTCGTAATTACGAGATAACTAAGTCGGAATTACGACATAAAAAATGTACTTCATGTGGCACTAACCAGCTTCCGTACATGGGAGTGCCAAACGTCTGCTTGAAAATCTTTCCGACAAACCAATATATATATTCAATAAGGGGTTTAAGCATTCGTGCTATTGAGTATATGCTCTTCAGTATATTTGATCTAAGCTTTTATAGTTAATTCCACTTCTTGAGTATACAGTGTCAAAATAAAACTGAAGACCGGTTTTAATGGTTCTAATATTAGTAGTAATTAGCAGAGCCAGCGATAAAACGTTATTAAATATCAAATATTGTTCGATTACATTTCAAAGCCGGTGAAATGCATAATGTAAAATACGTGCGTTTTAGTCTAAATTTCTGTTCGTGACGTTTCTGTCATTGTCTATTTAAATCCGACAATCTTTCGTTGTTGAGTTGATGTTTATATTTTGCCAAGCTCGTTTGCTACATCTAGTTTTAAAGGTCCTGTAGTAAACCATTGACTGTTTTGTTACGGTCCCTTTAACGTCTGTCACGTGACTATGCAATACCATATTGTAAGCATGTTGTCACTACACCGCTAGTGTGTGTGTGTACTTAAATAGGGATAACTGTGGATATATTTGGTGATCGTGACCTTATACTTTCGTTGGGGAGTTTTTGTTTATATTTTGTCAAGCTCGTGTGCTACATTTGGATTTAAAGAACCTGTAGTTAACCACTGACTGTTTTGTATACGTCACTGTAACGACTGTCACGTGGTTATGTAATATTATAATTTAAACATGTTGTCACTACACCACTAGTGTGTTTGGGTGTGTTCGTGTGTGTACTTAAAGAGGGACAACTTTGGATATATTTGGATATATTTGGTGACTGTGTCCTCCGGAGCTATCATGTAGCCCTTAGGTAAGTACTGATACATATTTTATCTCACTAAGACATTTATTTGATTATACATTTCTCGACCATTTTAGAAATTGTTGTATAGAATGAAGATCACGTAACACACACATATGCTTCACCTTTTAAATTTAGTAATAGATGCAGTATGCCGAAAAATGAATCCTACACTTAATCTCGTGATTAAATATCACGAATTTCAGTCTGGTCATCATGGCTACCTGGAAACATCGAACCCCGTCCGCCTTGTTGAAAGGCAAGTGTGCTATCCACTGCATTACCCGACCACTACCTGGAAACATTTGTTTAAATGATTGCGTTGATATAGTTTGGAACTAATGATAGTTATATTAGGCAGTTAGGTGTCATAAATAAAGAGTGAGAGGCCCACACTGGGCAAGAATCAGAAAATGTATTTTCCTTTGTCTATTGAGTTTTTAGTAGACAGACGCACTAGTAAATGATGATCTGGAGGTTAAAGATATAATGTACTGGCCAAGCGTCATCGTGTCTGTTATTTAGTGATACACCAAAATCAGGCTATTAGACTGTTTATTACATCACTGATTGAAGATTGATTTATATATATACGCATTACTAGTGTATCATTGGAATACGTTGCAAAGAAAGGAATATATTTTACAGTTTGGTTTAGGGAGTATGGGTAATTTTAAATGTTTTTGAATATGATCAATTAAGGGAAATATTTTACACGGGGCGTATCTACCCTTAACGAAAAACATTTGTTTTCAGAGCGTATCAATAAATGTTCAACATGTTATGCTGAAAAATTGGTCCGTGATATAGCGGATGCACATGATGGTACATGCGAAATAACCTTTATTTTGGTCAAGTGAAATAATTAAATTCATACAAATAATTTGATACATTCTTTGCGCATTATATTTTCCGGCCACCGAAGTTGGCGGGGATAAGCATATGAGTTTCGTCCGTCCGTCAGGATTCACTCCCCGCACGGTTCCTTTGAACGTACATATGTATGATCGAATGCTGATGACAGACGTTTTTGGTACACTTGTTACATAGAGACCTTGTACAAGTTCATTTTCAGCTAGTCACATGCATTTAACACGAGGCGTGTGTGCTTAATTTGATGATTGCTTTACGTATTATATCTTCAAAAGAAATGATCAGATTTTGATGAGACTGACTTTGCAGACTTCTTCAAGTTCGTGTTTCGGCTAATTCCGCGCATAGTTATTGAGATTGTTGTGACCTAATTGGTTGATTGCGTTCAGCATGTTAAGTTGTTTTGAAAGAATGATTCGACTGCCTTTGCATACTTCATACCTTAACCCATTGCACCTGTCTCAAGTTTGATCAAGTCAGATTATGAAGATACTTGCAGCATTGAGGACTTATTGCCCCTACCCCATCTCCATATTCAAGTTCAAATAAAGCGTGCTTGTTGTTTACACATACTTTGAAAAGGATGTTCAATTGAACGGTTATATCCTTTGTTACCGAATGATACTATATAATCTAAGGAAAACAAGCAAATTTTAATGCTTTACTTTTTTTGTCTGATGCGTATTTCCCAATTCAATTTCATGTTTATTTCTATTATATTTGAAAGTGATATTGATGACTGAATCCTTTCTTTGCATTTTAGGTGAATACATGGTCAAAATATGCATTTTTCTAAAGTGACTATGACCCAGAAATATACCATATTTTATGTAATTAAGCATGACCAAGAATTTTCTGTTTTTTTTTCTTTTTTTTTTTGAGGTAGGTCTATTTAAGAAATAGTTTTTTTATTGTTGTTTACTGGTGTGTAAACTGATTTCCTATACAGATATTTAAAATGACGCGCGTTAGCGCGTGATTTTGAAGTTGAAATGTTTGTAAAAAAAATCAATTAACACACCAGAAAGCAACAAAAAAAACTATAATTTGTTAAATTGACATTTTGACTCTTTAGAATTGATTTACGCAACTTACAAAAGTAACAATCGTCTTTTATTGAAAGTTATACGCACTGTCGGAACAGCCGATAATTGATGGAATACCAAAACAGCTGATTCCAATTCGGCGGGAAAGGTTGTCAACTTCAAGAAGTAAACAGAATATAGTCCACAATAACATTATTTCTTACCATTAGAAATTTAAGATATTTATTTTTCATTATGATATTGCTTTCATTTGCTTAGTAAAGTTTTAAAAAATCAAGTTTATCCAAAGTTTGATTTAAAGGCAACAAATTAACAATACATTCACACTAATAGGGCAAGCGTGATAGTGACCGTGTTGTATTTCTACGCGTTATGTTACATGTACCTGCATAGTATTCAACCTGAAGAAAATATTTACAAATAACATGAATAGTAGCTTCGAGATACCATCCTCAGTGATCAAAACAAAATCTATTTGCATGGGCCATTTTTGTATATATTGCTGAAAATCATGGGTCCCGCAATGTTAAATTGAAGTATTTTGCAGAATTTCTGTGAGTCCCATCATAATTTTATGATTAGAGAACTCGGGACTCGCACGCAGATTGATCCCGTTATGTTACACAACAAGAATGAGTGGAAGCTTCGAATTAAAATCCCGTTGGTTACACAAGTAAATAGATGCTTCGATATAGCATCCCGGTTTGTTACACAACATGAGAGAGTAGATGTTTCTTGGTATTAACCCTTTTTGTAAGGCAACATGAGTTAGCTTAGAGACAAGCTTCGAGATGGTAGGCCGTTTTGTTACATAACAAGAATAGAAGTTTCGAGATAACAGGTCGTTTTGTTACATAAGATAAGTAAGTGGATGATCCTGAATAAAAACCCTTTTTATATAACACACATGAGTAGATACTTCGAGATAACAACTGTTTGTCTTATTCAACATGAGTGAGTTGAATTTTCTTAAAAAATATTTTGTTCTGTAACACAACATCAGTGAGTGGAAGTCTCATGATAGCTGCCCGTTTTGTTAAACAACACACATACCATTTAATAGAAGCTTCGAGATAATAGCCCGTTTTGTTACACAACATGCATACCATTTAATACAAGCTTATATATAACACCCCGTTTTGTTACACAACATACATACCATTTAATACAAGCTTAGAGATAACAGTCAATTTTGTTACACAACATACCATTTATTAGAAGCTTAGAGATAATAGCCCGTTTTGTTTCACAACAAACATATCATTTATTAGAAGCTAAGAGATAATGGCCCATTTTATTTAACGAGTCGCAAAGTTATAAATCCAACAAACATGACCTTATAAGATAGGTTTACTTGTAGTCGGGTGTTACAGTAGATAACAAACTAGCCATTCACCAAGGCGGCCGGGGTTCGATTTTTTAGGTCGGAATTGAAACGTAATTGGGTTCACTTGCCCGACCACGTGGGTTTTCTTCTGGTATTCCAGTTTCTTCTCACAGTTAAACTCATCGCGCTCCTACATGCGGCGACAAAAAGGAATCAACAAACATTAAACTAGCTCATTTTATAATTGTTGTAAAATAAATAAAGGTACCATATACTATTCTTTGTGAGAAGTCACGAAACGTATTGTAAGCCTGAGGATTTTTTTGAATACCAACGTAACCGATATTTAAACGACTGGCCTCTAATTTGCAATGGTTTCTGTTTTTTATTTAGAATATCATTCGTGTTAACATTAGATTGTTAGCATAATGTATTTTTAAATACCCATCCTATTTTAACGACTATCGCCAAATATTCTTTACATTGGATTATGTTGGTATTTTAGAATATCCTTTAGAATATTTTCCAAACTGGGCAAAATCAGGGATAATTATAATTAAAGACTTGCTGCAAGACAATGTCAACATAAATTAAAGAAAGATATATGAAAAACTCACGAACAAACAAAACTGGATATCAGAACTGTCAATGGTTAAAAAAGCAATTCCGAAACATTGGTTAATAAATTGAGCAAAAAAAGGTGAACAAAACCGTAAAATGCCGTTAAGAGACCAACACCATCCTGTCAACATCACCACCGTCAAATTAAAACACATAAATATCAAGCCGGACAAATACCTAAAACCCGGAATTTCCTAAAACAATAAATAAAAGTGAGACCAAGTTTTATTATATATTTAGTTACACTGTGAAGGTAATATTATGATTTTTTTTATATTTTGATATGAGGTGTTTACTTAATATTGAAAGACGTAATATAAGATGTGAATGTACTTATGCATTGAATGTGATTGATGGAAATAAAAAAAAACATCTTGTAAAAAAGATACAGCTGTCCAAAGTAAAGGATGTAGGGCATTTATATTTAACACCGCATTCCACTTGACGTGAACATCATATAACTACATAATAGCTTGACATCACGCATTTCCATGTTGTACTGCGGTAAAGACGACGAGATTAAAATAAAACCTTTAACTATATACTCATTGTGCACGTTAGAATGACTATGCTATTTTTTGGTGCACAACATTATTTGCAAATATATGGTATACTTAATATATCACACTAATTTATTTCGTCAAACACCAATCGAGGGGAAAGTTTATATTGTCAAAATGGTAACAATTCAAATTGCACTTTCGTGGTGTTTTGCATATGTTGATAGCTGTAATTAGAAAACAAAGCTCTTTCATGACCGGCGATGTAAAAAAGAGAAATTCGACACTCGGGAGTTCCAAATTTGAAATTCCCCCGAGAAGAATGTCCCCTTTGTTACACCACCGGCCATGAATAAGTCATGAAACGTATTATTTCCCTAAGCATATTTAAAACCCATAGCTAGACGACATATCCCAGACGATGTTTGTATCTGTCGCTATTTTAGAGTATCCTTGACAGAGATATTGTCTATTTGATTACCCAATCCTTACACTGAAATGCAATAATTGTATTGTACAGATTGCACTTAGTGATAATAGACAAGCAAAGAAAAATGCGTCCGTCCCGAACCATTCATTACAATTCAAAAGGATAGGCTAATTAGTTGATCAATGTATACTAAATATAGCTTTCCCTGTCAGATTTAAATCATAGAATAGCTATCGAATCGAACAGAAAGAAATATCAGTGGTGAGGACATTTCATAATTAATGGAAAAGTACGATAAATATATAATGCTAGTAAGTAGTAACATTTGGGGCATTATTTAGTTTACATAAATGAAATTGGGAGATTTTTGATATGCAATATTGTAGACACGCGAGGAATCATCAGACAGAAACAGAAACAGAAAATACCAAAGCGTCAACAAAACCATAATCCGAACTCAAAATCGATTAAACTAGAGGCAAAATATTGACAGAAGAAACATTCACATGTAGACTCTCGTAAAAGCACAAGAGAGTAAGACCAGGTGTTTCAGAAGAGTTTGCGTCTTCTGCTTCATCGACGACACCCGCCATGTAAATCTTTGTCCCACCCAAGTAAACATCAAGTTCTCAAAACGAGAACCGAGTATCATTGTCAATCACAACAAGTAAACACACTAATGAGCATACTCAAAAACTTCCATCTTCATAACACTTAAAGATACAAAATATTTCTCGAAGAGACAAATATGGCCACCATAAAACTTGCCAATAGTTCTGATCAACCTGCATCTCTCGAATCTTTTGTTGTTAGTTTGTTTGTTAGCAGTCGACATCGATCACGAAAATCACGATACCTAGAGTAATACATGTAATACGGTTCACATAAACTTAGTAATGACAGGATACATATTTTATAGAACCAATATGCAAAACGAATGGTGTAAATGATAAAGATATCATTGATTACAAATGAAAAGAAATTAAAGTTGAACTTGGATTTTTTTCTGTAGTCTCTTATCTGATTTATTCAATGGAGCATTGCTTTGAAGAGTAGTTCTCCAAAGTGCAAGAAATCTTATTATCCTCCTCGTAGACATGAACAAAGAAACCACACAAAAAAAATCAAAACTGTTGAAGATATACAATTTTCTTTAGTAAATCATAGTTGTCATTTTTATGAGAAGTTATTGCACATTAATCAAGTTATGAAATCCTCCAGAGTGACAGGGAACGTAAGTAAGTATAACTCCCTAATACCAAGGATGTAACAAGTATGAGCTAGAGCTTTATAAATAGTTAACGTTTACTAATACTTCAATAATTTTCACCTAAGGATGTACACCTATGAGAAGTTAAAATGTTCCTATTACATTAAACTTTTTATCTCATATATCTTGGAAAAGGGAGATAATGGCATGATAAAAATGGCAAAGATAATGATATGTCAATGTGCTCATTTTTGTGCTGTAATCGGTCAAAGATCCCAAATGAAATAATAAGCGATTTTAGGTGAATTTTGTAATTTTGACCAATTGCATGACATTGTTATACAATATCTTCCTAATTCGAATCCAAAAGTATAAATGTTTACAGAAATGACAAAAATGGTGTTTTCGACCCTATATTGTGTAATGAGAAAATCCTCATTTTTTATCATTTTTCGCAGATTTAACGCTTAATAAAAAAAAGTTCGGCTACCAAACTTTTTATAGATATTTAGCGGGTTAGTGGGCTTCATTTTTGTCCCTTTATTACTTGTGTAATTTTTAACAGTTTCGGGTTCAAAAATAAAGTCTGCTCTAGTTACACTAAATATATGAAAACGATACTAAAATTGTATAAAAATCCACTTAATATTTTTATACAACTAAACATTATAAAGTTGTACAAACATGAGGTTGCTATAATTAAAAAATTGCGAAACACAGATGTTTATAAGAGATCGATCTAGCATCAATATATAATATCTCGTGTAGGAGACAAACAAGACAGAACAGCTGAATTCAGTTTCCAACACTCATGTAATATGACAAAATAAATTCATGACTCTTGACTTCTGTTTCAGTTAACAACTAAAGGTTGAGGTTTATATGTGTATTCAACATTAAATCAGAAGAACAAAATAGAAACTTCCCTTTATTTGGAGGTCAATATTGTGTACAGTGCTCTTACAATGAACCTGACTTTGGTATAAAATGCGTTTTGCTATGATTACCGACCTGCTCATTAATTCATTTTAGATATAAAATTGCAGATAAGAAACTGCAATTATTTTTAATGATATATTTATAGTAATGGTTGTGTCCTCGCGTACTCTTTTACAGTCACTGCTTGTCAAAGTCCTTCTCTTATGAAAATAATACTCTGGGGAATCACATATCTTAAGAGGTGTAATTGCGCGGTGACAGTGATTTGTAAGGTGTAAACGTTTGTCTGACTTATTACTTAATTGGCAAATTATTTTTGTCGTTCTTTAAGTAATACAATCTCAACGCTATTCCACGTGTAATTATATGTAATTATGTCTTATCTGCCCGGTAATTGTTCTGTTGTCCATTCTTTCATATTCATATTTTCGCTGCAACCCACATGACCACTACCAGCAGAAATGCTTATGATACGAGTATGAAAAGCAAAGGCCAGACGTTATATTTTTTACCTTTCCTATCCTCGATTAACCTTGTTCATTGAGTTTTGTCATTGGCTTACAAAACATGGAAAATGCCCCTGCACCAAACGCTAGATTTAAGTTAAAGCTATGCCGCCGTTGTCGGTTAAAGGTATTAAATGGTTAGATTTCAGTAATTTCCTTTAAGTATTTGCTTACAAGCAAGTGTTGAAGTACTTAAAATTAGACTTTTAACATAATTACAGCATTTGATATGCAAAAATGTTAGCGTTTGACATGTTCAAACTTCCGCTGGTCAAGGCATATCTCTTCACTGTTTAATTTCGTTGTTTTGATCACTGTTACGGATAAAGCGTACAGCACATGCTGGAATCTACCCGTATGAATTGATTTAAAGTTTTGACGTTCCACGATGGGGCCCCCGACAGGGAAGAGAGAAGAACTGTTCGTAGCTAGAAAAAAACAATTCTACTGTCCAATTATCCAGTGTGAATGTTGGTGTCCAAATCGGAAAATGTTTAGATAAAAATTTTGCCTGTTTAATATGAACCACCTTCCCCTACAACGTTCTGTGTGACGATTTCAACTTTGATATATTTGCTATCGGCAGACACAGGCTATAGGTTTTTACATATATATAATTTCGATAACTTGTGCCCAATCCCTTTGATAATCATTAATTATGTTTAAATCAAGCTGTAGGTTTTGATTCATAACATTAGGCTTATATATGTCTTTATTTACTAGATTCTCAGTTGTAACGTATTCAACCAAAAACTTTAAGTTCTTTAATTTGGAAGCACGGACTTTAATTAGATAGCAGAATAAGCTGGGCTGTATGATTTGAAAGTATGTGTGAATGATTATGAGTTATTTTAGCTCATCTGACCCGACCTATAGCCATCGCGCACCGCCCGTCTTCGTACGCCATACATAAACTTTTCTTTCAAACGACTTCTTCTCAGTAACCGAAAGACCCAGCTAGGGTACTGATATCTGGCCTGTAGCATTCTTGAATGAATGCCTATCAAATTTGTTCAAATAAATGACCCATGTTCAAGGTCACAGGGATAAAATGTTTAAAATATTTTCAAGACCGATATTTGTTTTGTTTCATACTGGGATGATGGGCTGCCAATATTTTGCTGGCATCATGCTGGGATAAATGGATACCAAATGTGTCCATTGATCCAGGGCACATAAGAGTATCTTTATTCACATTCTAGAAAGTATTCAATTATTGTTAGATTTGTTTTGCTGTACATTGTAACTCTTTTTTGCATGTAAACGAGCAAATTCAGAGGTCTTATTGATTAGAGATATGACAGCCCTATCTTCTTTCATTTAGAATAAGAACACAAACGTTTAATATAGGTAATATAGAATTGTGTTTAAAAATGGTTTGTACATAATGTGTATGATTAATTTTCGTAGTTCCACGCGAGCTTCAGTTCCTTTCTTCAAGTACTCTTGTTCACTATCACAGGTGGTTAGAGGACCATATGAACAACTTGTGACATCAGAGACTGTATATGGAACTTTCCAAGTGTGTTCATCCGCTACATGATGAGGAATTCCACATTATTTTCCATGTGATAAAAAGACAGTAATTTACAAACGATAATGTGTATATGTTCATAAACTGAATAGCTATGATTCTAAACTAACTTAAATTGAATTATGTGATCTAACAACTACAATGAAATAAATGTGTAATATAGAAATGACTTTAAAATACATTTTGTATTTTGTAAAACAGTTTTCACAGTTATTGAAGACATGAAATTTTGATAAGTTCTACACTGAAAAAAAACTAGCAGTTACAAAAGAAAATGTCAATGGATTTTCTAGGAGTACAACCGGGAACACTTAGCAACTAATCTTACGCTCAACCGATCGAGCTAGAGCGACATCACTAGCAACAGCGAATATCAATTTACGAGGCTTACATATATTACATATGGTGATCCTGTATGCCCCTCTGGTGCCCCAATTATGGTGATCCTGTATGTCCCTCTGGTGTCCCAACCATGGTGATCCTGTATGCCCCTCTCGTGCCCCAATTATGGTGATCCTGTATGCCCTTAAAGTGCCTCAACCATGGTGATCCTGTATGCCCCTCTGGTGCCACAATCAATGTGTATCCTTTCAGTTTCCATGTGACGGATTATAGCGCGATCTTTCTGCAGTGTCTCCAAAATAGAGTCTTGTCCTCCGGCCCGTTTCCTTTCTTTCTTCGCTCTTTCAGTCAGGTAAGATTTTGGACCCCCTCGCCTTGGCCATATCTGCTATGTTTTTATTTCTAATTTTCTTCACAGCGCATGCGCAATGGCATTGTTTACACTTTCAAATAGAAATAATCAATGAAATTGAACAATTGTTTCATAGGAAGAATGTAAAGATATGGAATAAACGGGTTTTTTTTCCATCGTTTTCTTTTTATTCTTTTTATCGATTACATCCTTGTGGGCTTCATGAAATGTGGATGTAACCGTTTTTTATGCATACTGGCATGAAAATTAAAAAAAAACAAAACAAAACAAAAAAAACACGCCGTTCAATCCCTATATGGAAGTTAAACAAAATGACTTACACTCCTTATATAAACAATTACATGAATTCCACGATAATATTATCACCACTGTTAAGAAGCGTCGAGTATATTTATATTTGCTTTTAAAGGAAACAAGCTATTCCCAGTCTTTCATTAATATCATACGTTGTGACAGAGATAGTTTAAACAAAAGGACAGATCAATGCCACCAGCAAATGTAGTTTTAAAAACGAATATTGCTTTGAATTACATTTTTTTTCATATTTATCTATATATACAGTTATGTGAAGTCGGCGTAGGGCTACTTTTATTTAAAACCAAAGTAATGAATTTACTGTAGCGCTGAAACTTTGTATCTTCCTAAGTTAAGAAATGTATTATTAAGGTTTTATAATTGATTGTGTCAGTTTACGCATTGTTATATATCATGAATGTAGTTATGAATAGTTATTTATTATGTTGGACTAATATTTAACCCGCTTTTGCAACGTGTGTTTCATTTGTATATGTTTATGCATGATAATTGATTTGGACATAGGTGTGGTTTTCAAAGGTGTGTACACTGGAATAGATTATATCTAAGTTTTCCCAGCACTTTTCATTTCATAATACATCATTCAAATCGATGTTCTTGCATTGATATGCTGCTGAAACAAACATATTGTTAAATAAGTAGGAAAGTTCTCCCTATATATCATGTACAGAAACTGTTTAATAAGCGTGGCAAATTGTAAGATCGAAAAAAATACCTACTCAGAGTGACTGTTGAAGATGACGTAACACACACATGTGCTGCACCTTTTAAATTTAGGAATAGATACAGTATGCCGAAAAAAATGAATTGAACTGCACCATACAGTTGTTTTGTCACCTAGGACTCTTCAGTGATGTAGAAACAATATTAATTTATAAGTAAAATTAAACTGTAAAATTTCAAATCGTGTACTACGAAAATGTGTATATTATGTACCGTGCCGCTACTCAAATGAGATTAACTGTGGCTATGGATGCTCCAGTAAACTTAGGAGACTAAAACATCCACCAGCAGAGTCTGCCACCCCCTATTATTAAAGATGACGTAACACACACATGAACTTTGGATTTGCGGGACTAGTTCCAAACAGCTTAACCACTAAACCATCGTGCCGTATATATGTATGCCAATGTGATCTAATAAACATTGTTATCCACCTTCAACATTACTATATTTTGGTTTTAACAATCAAAGGTTGTTTATATGATACTAACGTTAACAAAACCGATACAAAAAACATGATCAATATTATTTTCTTGCATGTGAATGCAAGTTTACGATAACATATATCACAAAAGTTTGCAACTGTTCAACACTGGAGTCGGTGCCAAAGTTTCAGCGCTAAAAACAGAACATTTTTCAAAAAGATTGCAAATATCCAATAGTGTCAACTTACTTATGTATTGTAACATTGGAATTCTAGATATTACAATCTTTAAAAAATGAATCATATATACACTGTGTACATTTTGTTGAAATTGGTACGCTACTCTGTTAGCATGACAAGCATTACAAATAAATTCGCCATTTCACATAATCATTGATATTTGAATTTCATTGTTTATTATGTTGAATTATGATATATATTTGATGATGCACATTCAGAGAATACCGAAGCGCCAACAAAACCAAAATCCGAAATTATAGTCCATAAACATCTTACACAATATAACCAAATGAAATACACTTATACACGGAAACCTTGAAGCATGCCAGAGAATAAGACCACGTGTCCCTGAATGGTAAGCGTATTTTGCTTTTTCAATGTTACCCATCAGATACTACTACATGTAGGTCGTATCGAAGTTAATATCACGCCTTCACATTGAGAACTGGTGCATTATTGTCATTCGTAATAAGCCGGCTTATTAACAAACATATTCTTAAATGACAGTCGACATATATGACGAAAACCAAGGTACTTCTGATCTCTCACACATGGATTAAATCTTTGGTGGCCTCTCGATTTTATTCACGTGCTCGCGATGAGAAACCTGTTATCACGACAAACCCTACACAATATAGTGTGATATTTTATGATAGTAGTGTACAGGGTGGGAAAATGACTGCTTCAATAGAAGAAAAAAACATAATTTAGGAATGTGTGTTTAATATTGATAAAAGGGTCAACGATGTTTAATCATTAGCTTATTTTTTGTTTTTGTTTTCCGTTGTTGTTGTGTTTTGCTACGGAAAGATTTACAGCAAGCCGTGATTTAATGGTACAAAGACTTCTAGGCAAACGTTTCGATATAGGCTTGGTTTAGTAGTTATAAGAGCCAACGATACGACTTTCCTTATAAGGATCCTGAGGTACTATAAACGAAGTAGGGCTCTGTCTTTCCCATTAGCATGTATCTTGAAAGATTGAAATACTGTTGCAAAGTATTATTTTATTTCATGTCTAAATAATGGCTAAAGTGTACATAAATGTGAACAAAGGAAAGGTTTACATAGAGACGTTTGTACATAAGGATTGTACCTCATTTTGACTGCGTATACGGTAGTATGCCCACATTTGGCAACGAACATATTGTATGGTGCGCGTTAGCCCCTAATTCAATCGATTTTGAGTTCGGATTATGATTTTTTCAATCTCTTTGTTTATTTCGTTTTCAGATATGCCTTCTGTAAGAATAAATGAAAAGAACTACACTTCAACAGTAGGAGAACGAGTTATACTCAAATGCTCGGTTTCTACACTTCCATGTGTACCACCAGTGTCTTGGGAACATCGGTCGTCTGATGAGCAAATCAGACAACTGGATACAGGCGACCCGAAGTATGAAGGATCAAATGAAAATTACCCAAGCTTGGTTATCAACGATGTTAGGAAAGAGGATGAAGGCAGATATACGTGTACCGTCTCAAGATGCATGGGACGCGAAAGAGCTTCAACTAAGCTGACAGTAAATGAAGGTAAAAATGTTTATGCCCTTATTTGATTCATGCACATTTGACAAAGCCGTGTTTGTCGTCCTTGTCAACAAAGTAAGCTAATCGAGATATCAGAGAATATCGACGCGACAAAAAAAGCCGTAATCCGAACCAAAAATCGATTTAATTAAAACCAAAAATCCTTTATCTTGTATTCCTTCATCCTCCCTTAATATTGTAACTAATTTGATTGATTTAATATATGTCCCTCCGAGATCCTCACATCGATAGGGTTTGTATTTACCTGAGAACAGTGTGTGCTGACACCATTTCAGTTAAGTGTGGACCGAGGCCATCCTTACTATGGAAGCGATGGCTCACCCTTGGCCAGCATGTATTTAAAACAAATCTTGTTTTCTAGGGGCCGCGGTTTCCAAATGGTTAAGGTGTCCCGACATTCTACCACTAGCCCTCAACCTCTGTGTTGCGAGTTCGAAACCTATGTGGGGCAAATTCGAGATACTGACCGTAGGTCGATGGTTTTTCCCCTGGTACTCCGGCTTTCCTCCATCTCCAAAACCTGGGACGTCCTTAAATGACATTGGTTGTTAAACAAAATATACCAAACCAAATTGTTTTTTTCTGGAGTGAAGCGCGGACTTTTTACGCGTAAGCACATCGTTTCGTACATATTCCCTCCAAGTTGTGACGACGTCAACAATCGATGATGACGTCAACAAATCGCTCGTTGCATCGAACCACGTAATTTGTGGTCAAAGTTCAACTTCGCACCCAATCAGAAGTTCGGAAGGTCATATACCACTAGTGGTACATGTATATAACATATATTTATCCAACGGTCTGCACGTTTATACAATGGTCTGAAAGTGGAATAACACTGGGCATTGTGGTAGAAAAGCATTAATACATTGATGAATAGTTTATACTTACAATGTACAGATTATTGTTTTGTAATTGCTAATTGGTTAATTATCAATTAATTGAATTGCTTGATTTACATTATTAAAAAATTACATTTTCATATTGTACTTAGTATGTGAATAAGAAAAAATGGTTATTTTTATTTAATATCGAAAGCTAAAATTCAGTAAATTGTTTTAAATCAAAAGACGTTTACATTAATTGTCAATAACTGTGCATTGTGTGATTTTTCCTTATTTTGCTTAATTTTATCGTTTAATTTTCTAAGCGTATTTTATGCTCTTTTCCTGTAATGCAGTGGGGGTTCATATCATCTTTAACTCGAAACAGAATGCAGTTTAATGCTTAAATATACAAATGTTAAAACCTAGACTATGTGCAAGTCTATATTAAAAAATTGTATTTTGAATAAATAGCATTTTCATGCGAGAAGCTTTAATTCAAATATATGTTCATCTGTATATACTTTGTTTCATTTTGAGTATAACAACAAAATATGGAATTGATAACATAATTACATTTGAGACAAATAGAAAAAAAACTATAAGGCCTTTTCCCGTTAAATATAAACTGATTCGTAATGACCCAACCCAATCACAATATAAATCGTAATTAAAACAAATCACAATGTTCATTTATATGAGTAATTTTTAAACATAAGTTTCAATTTCTAAATAATTGCTAACGCTACGCTACTATAATTGGCACGCTATCCAATTCGATACACGATGAGGAACGGTAATAAAAACCACTTTCGATTATAACTTTAGCATTTATTTGACCTTATAACAGATGTTTATCAGCATTTCCCCCAAAAGGTTTTGGTTTCAGAAACATTTTTAGACTACCCGATTCCATCAAAACAAACATTACAAAACCATTAAAATCGCTGTAACTCGACAAAGTGCCTTATAGTTCGTGTTATTGTTTTTTTACCTTTGTGCATTTTGAATTTTTGATTTTCAAGAACCCCTTCTGATAAAATACTCCATGTCAATTCCTACAAAGGGACATGCTACAACTATGTTTCATAAATGATTTGTTTTGTTTCGTTTGCAATATTAAATATTACAGAACAGAATAGATAATCATGACGATTATCTTTACCATTCATGTTGTCTGTCTGTCTGTCGACTATTTCCGAAACAAACATGTCGCATAAGAGTTTCAAAATCATTGAGTCGTAGTTTCTTTTACTAAAGATAAACCTGGAAGGGGCATACGTTCATAAATATAATGTAGACTTTGCGAACTTGTCATGTATGGTTTGTGATTTTAGAGTGACATAACATTTTACCTGCAATATTTGTACGTGTCGCAGTACGTGTAACCGAACATTTTCGTATCAACTAAGAAAAAAAAAACATTTTAAATCGACGGAAAAGAAATTGACACTTTATATTGATTTAAGAATAGAAGTTCTGAATGTCATTAAAATGTGTATCCATTTCTGAAGTTCACACATTTTTCTTTTTCATCAATGATACTAAAGTCATGTCAAACATGCTATTGTTTCAATTTTGGAATTTTCAGATATCCCGATTGTAAAAATACGCGAGGAGAGTTATACAGCTGTGGCTGGAGACAAAGTGACTTTGGAGTGTTCTGTTACTTCGCGTACGCCTATCAGATCAGTCTTCTGGCGATGTGTTACACCTGAGGGGGAAACTGTAACGCTATATATTGACCAGAGAAAGTATTTAGGATCCCAGCTTGATGATCCTCAGTTAGTCATCACAAGCGTATCAAAAGACGATGAAGGCGAATATTTTTGTTGCATCTCCAACGTATGTGCGGAGAAAAAAAGTGAACATACTAAGCTAAGGGTGGAAGGAGGTAACAGCTTATTTTGAGATTTTAAACCTGTTCACTTAATTTCTACAACATGGCGTGTAAGATTTATTTTTCATAAATGATATGTTATGCTTATTTTGGGACACAGATGCTATACATTAACAGATTATTCAACCGTGTGAGTTTTCTACAGTAATCACGTTATCTGTAGCCTACATCATTTCACTTCCTAGATAATTTCGAAATCTTCAGGTCTGTTATATTTTAAACGTGATACGGTGATGAACTACGATATGAACTTGAGCAAGAAGGGTTTACAAAACAATGGGGTTTTGATAAGTTTTTACTAATTATAGACTCGGAAGGGGTTCACAATCAGAAACAAGGCGGGGACTTGAAAACCAGTATTGTTAATCAACCTGTGAAGGATCAGTTGTCGTAGGTGTTGTGACAGATCATTTTACTTGCCTTACTAGGTATTATAGTAAGTGTGATTGCATTTACTTTGTGGCATCTATGTTAAAAATGTGTCCTTTTCGTCAATCTAAACAATTCTAACTTTAAAATGAATTTTCTGGGGTTTTTCCCCCAATAATTTTCAGATGTCCCTCACTGTCCAACCACTCGCCAATTATACCACCTTAGTTTGCACGATGATTTCAATGTATATAACTCTGCTAGGTCACAGAGGTACAATGTCTCTGATATATCTAGAGACAGTAAACAGAAGTAGATAAAGCCAAATAATTATTTTTTAATCGAATTTGTTTAAAGTTAAATTCCTTTTTTTTCTTGTTAATTCTAATACCAGGGCTTCCTCAGCTAGTTATGAAAGAGAGCGAACACACCCAAACCGAAAGACTAACTGCTATCCTGCTATGTAATGTACAGGGAATACCGCCAGCCTTACGTATCAGATGGAAAAAAGGAAAACGAGAAATTCCGATTGACAATAATAAATACATCAGTGGCTCTTTACAAAGTCCCTCCCTTGTCATTTCATGCATTGAATACGGCCGCGATGACGGAATATACACATGTGAGGCAGAGAATCTCGCTGGAACAGAAAGCGAGTCTGTGAAGTTGACTATAAGAAAGCCTGAGCATGCTATAGGGCATACAGACAACGGTAAGTGAAGCATTGAGTTTCTTGCTTTTCAAACTAGGTATGCTTCTTTTGGCCATTATAAATATTCATTGAGTTATATATAGTGTAGATTCAGAAGACAAAAATACAGCTATATACATACATAAAGTTAATATAATATTGCTCCTGTACATAAGTAAGTTGTGTTTTTCGCCAATGCGTCATGAAAAATAACCCCAAAAAGACAGTTTGACACTTTTACCTTATCACAAGACTGCTGACCTGCATATATAGTCTGCCGACAGTTTTAAGATAAAAGTTAAGTAAGGAATTAAACACTGCTGTTTCCCCCTAACTGCTCACAGATGATATATATATGTATAGCATATCTGTTAATTGAAGCCTGTGTTATCCTTAAGCTAACCGGTATTTGAAATAAGAAGGACAGCTTATTTTTTCCTATTTTGCTTTTTAAGCAGTGTTTGGCAAATAAGCAGTTGTAATAAATGTGAAAAATATGACTTCATAGAATTACTAATTTTCGATATTTTGCAAATTTAATAAATCGTGATCTTTAAGACTTGAAGGGTGTGGTTCTGGCAGAGGAAAGTTAGTTGTACAACACTGACTCTAACATTAAAAAACCGCCCATTTTGTATCGAGAAAATTGCATTCGCACAATATAAATGTGAACCGATAGAAATATTCCACCTACTAATCATTAATTATTTTGCATCTTTTGGAAAATTACTACTGTATACCAATATTTAACAAACATGGATGCTTAAACAACCTGACACTAAACCATTCCATACAAATCTCATTTTGAATATTCGTCCATTCTCATGGCGCTTTTCACAAATGTATTGTCTTTCAGACCCCCATACTCTTGAACCAATTATATTTTCAGTGATGTAATTCGAGTTTATCACTTTATGAAATGTTTATTCATTCTGAGAACAGGTCTCGAATGTACTCTTTAATTAGTCTGTTGCATTTTCTGAATACTGTATATCAAAATAGAAAAAAACATATCTGCTGTGGAAGTGTTTCTGTAAAAACACGTCTTTTTTCATACTTATTTGAAATTTAGTGTGCATTTCCTATACTGCTAATTGAAGTTTACATTTGCATAACATTCTTTTCAGGTCAAGATTTATCAATTAAAGAACAAAACGAATTTGATGATCATCGGAAAAGCACAATTCCAGAAAATGTAAACACGGAGCAGATTGTATACCGACATTCACAGATGGTGAATAGTTTATCTGAAAATGTGTTCCCTCGGCAAAAAGAAAAATGGGTACAATTTATAGAACTGTTAAAGGCGTATTTGACCCCTAGGGAGCTTTTCGAATCAGAGTCCTTACAGGATATCGTGGATAATCTTATGCGAAAGAAACACATTACATACGGCAGTTACCAAAAGCTACACAAAGTTGTTCGTGACATAGACCCAAACACAGCACGTATAGTAGAGAAAGCAGAATCTGAAATAGAAATGATGAAAAACGGAGGTAAGCATCTTAAAAAATATTTTGTAATTAAACACACACATGTCGTTTTATTCTGTTAAATTACTAAATCACTTGAAGTGTGAATAGTCAAATATTTCAGCAAGGGTTGCGCCGACTCCAAACGTATATATATATTTCTTTAAAGTTAATATGGAAATGTTTTTATATCATTGGCCATACAGACGTTAATCGCTGTTACCATTTTTTCATGTTGAAGGGGTGCCAGGCGAAACAGAAGTCAAAATCGAATGCCTTTATATTGGTGAATACAAATCAGATGAACAAATGCGACTGTATATCAGTGAAGTCGAAAAGAAGTTTCCAGAAATGAAGTACCGACTAGTAGGAAGAGGTCATAAAGGTATTGCAAGCAAAATTATTCCCGAAAGAAATATCGCAACGCTGAACAAGCAGTGTGAATAAAAGAAACACCGACCATGGCGTACTTTATAACAGAAAACGAGATAAACAAAATCACAAAAAAGTTTAATAATTGTATTTTATTATTATTATTATTTAGCTTCATGTATAACAATTTAAGCTTTATCACTTTGCTTTTTTAAGATTTTTTCTGTTTTTGTTCAGTGAATTAAAAAGAATTTCAGAAGTTAAGTAGCTAAGCCTCAGCATATTTTCCATTTAACTTGTGTTGCAAATATTTGATTTGAAATACTAATTGATCTTGTAGGCTCCATTGCCCTTACGTTTACGATCAAGGCGGCACCGACTCCAAAACATCAATCGGCATTATTTCTGGCGGATAAACTTAGAACCAGCCTACAAAACAAAAAAATTGTATTGAAGGATGAGGCTGGCCAACCTCTAAACCCACAGGCTGAACCAACATTAAATATACCAAAAGAAGGTAAGTGAAATGTATTAATATAATGAGTAAGTCTATGGTGTTGACGAGATGGAAAAATTGAAGTTTTTTTTCCGGGCAATAAACTTTATCGATTAATCATAACGTTTTACGTACAGTAGGTTCATGTTATGTGATCTGCTTTCAAGGTCATGGGGTCAAATATCTTAACATGTTTCAAACACTTCTTCTCAGTAACAACAATTTAATCTGCGGTATTATCACTATGCCGTGATAAAGATATAACAAGTTTGTTCGTTGACTCTCTTAGGTAACTGGTCAAATATGGTAATATCTTTAAAAAGCTACCAACAGAAAACTATATTGTCAGATGACCGTTGAGGCCCATGAGCCTCTTGTTTATTTGAAATCAGACTACAAGAGAACGATTTTTTCAACAACATTTAATCAAATTTTCAAACAATATTATAACCATACAATATTAAATACTTCCGGAACACTTTAACAGCTGTTGATGTTTTCCGTTTGATATTGTTAGACTCCACGCCGTCGAGAATGGCATCTTTTGGATTATTGTTAGAACGGCGAACCTGCCGTCTGCCATTACTGTTGTTGTTGTCAAGCAGTGCCAAGGTCTTCGGAGTTCTTGACGTTACGTCATATTGCTATTTAAAGAAACACCCGGTCAACCAGCTTTTTTTACCAGCTTTTGTTGCACGACTGGTCAATATGACTTTTTATCGGGAATCACGTGGCGCTATCTTAGCCAATCAGAAAGTGTAAAAAATATCATTATATAACACTTTTTATTATAAGGGCCCCGCACGGAAATGCGGGTGCCCTATATAAATCACCGTGTCAATCCGTCTGTCTTTCTGTCCGTCAGCACAATCACTCGAGTTTCCTTGGGCTGATCCATCCATCCGTCAGTCTGTCTGTCCACAAATTCAACTTATTGTTGATGACTTGAGTATTTATTGACCGATTTACATGAAAGTCTATCAAGATGTTCAGTTTAAAAAAAAATACTTTGGTTAAAAAGCAAGGTCACTGGTCAAGATCATCAGGTTCAAATGTCAAGGTCAAATTTTGTTCTGTTCACTGATCACATTATGAAGCAAACTTGGTCAGAATAAAGTAAGGAGTCAATTTTCCGAAATCCGACGTCATCAGGACAAAGGTCAAATAACCAGGTAACAGGTCATTATTTTACCATTTCACTGATGAACGTTTGGTTATGTCATTATGAAGCGAACTTGATCAGAAATAAACAAGGCAAAAATTTAACGTCACACGATCAAAAGTCAAGGTCCTTTTTTCACTTATGAACATTTAGTAGACAAATTGTAAAGCAAAACTCTTAAGCATTAAAAAAAGAGTCAACTGACTGAAATCCAAGGTCACCGGGTCAAAGGTCAAGGTCACATTTTACTTTTACACTGATGATTTTTTTGTACTAACATTATGAAGTAAAACTGGTTTAAAATTTAACAAGGAGTCATCTGACCTAAATTCAAGGTGGCCAAATTAAAAGTCTAGGTCAATTTGTTTTTAATTTTATTTTTTTTTAGTAATGAACATTTTGTCATCATATTATGAAACAAAGTTGGTTGGAATTAAACAAGAAGACAACTGACCAAATGTCAAGGTCACTAATTCAAAGGTCAAATCACCAGGTCAAGGTTTATATTTTGACCCTTCCATTTTTTAACATTTTACTGTAACACTAGGAAGCAGAGTTTACGAGCTTGAAACAAGGAATCAACTGCGTAGAATTCAAGGTCACCAAGTCAAAGGTCATTGTCGAAATTGCATTTTTCACAGATGAATTCTGTTTATTTTCACACTTTGAGGCAACGCTTGTCGAATGACATAACACCAAGGTCACAGTTTGAAACTTTTTCCTGATGAACACTTCCCTATGACATCATGGAGCAAAGTTGGTCAGAATTCGACAAGGAATAAATTGATCAAAGATCAGAATTGCTTGGCTTGACCATTTGGTCAAAGCTCAATGAGTGATGATGATGATAATGGGAGATCAATAGCCACATGACAGGGCCCTTGCTGATTTGTCAATGTTCTAGTTTGGGCTTTTCATTAACTTATATTTTTTCTTATTAGTATTAGTATTGCTTTTCTCCAACTGGTGGTGTTTCTGTTCTGTTATTAGAGTTTTTCAACAAATTATCAAAATACCTATTGTTCTGTTTATAATTTTCTTTAATCTCTGGGGGGACCCTTACCGTTCAAAAAACTCATTTTTTCGTTCATTTTTCAAATACCATTCACTCGTTTAATTTTTGTGTTCATTTTCCGGGTTACCGATACCGACGTTTTTCTGTATTACAAACTTCCAAGTTCCAAAGAGGTGATTCAGTTCAACTTCCTGAGATAGTCCCGACTAAGCGTTGTTATGGTCCGTATCGGTCTGACGGCTATCTTATAAAAAACATATTTAAAACTTCTTCTCACGTTCCGCTTGCACCATTGAGCAGAAAATTAGTGAGGAAGTTCAGGAAAGGGTGTCAACAAAGAGAATGTATTCGTATTTGTTTTTATTAATAGGGTTAGGGTTAGGGAGTGGGGTTGGAGGGGGGGGGTTTAAGCCTCTTCTCAAGTTCCACCGGTGTGATTTCGCTCAAACTGACAGAGTTTGTTTGATCAGTCCTAAATCTATGTTAGCCTTCTTTTCAAGTGTCATTGGTGCGATTGAGCTGAAACAAAATGCGGGGACGTTTAAGAAAGAACGACGACTAAGTGTTGTATTTGTAGCCTTGTCAAACGTTCGACATTGCAATTTTGTACCAAAATTGTTCAATGACATTTTCAGTAGTCACCGTACATTGATATTTACTTAACGATCAACAAAGCTCATTTTTAGTTATTTGGTTTATATGACCTGGCACTTCTGCTTCTATGATTGCTTAGAAATTTTGGATTCCAACCGTTTGGCTCCTAGCATCGCTGACGAGTCTCAGAAGGACGAAACATCTGTATGATGCAGTTTAATTCCTCGTTTCCGCATACTGTATCTGTTACTAAATTCAAAAGGTGCAGCATGTGTGTGTATTACGTCATGATTTATGTCATATTTTCTTTCAAAGGGAAAGTAGCATAAACACATACGATATACCCGTAAAAAGTAAGTTTGAGCAATGAAGTGAAAAGACCACCAGAATGTCAATGACAATTAGTAGGTTTTCTTAATATTATCAGTTTGATTCTTATTACAGATAAACCAACTATGCGGTTAAGTAAAGGACACTACCAATTCATACGAGGACAAACAGCTATATTGGAAAGTGTTGTGATCACCTCATCAGAAATCGAATACATCAAATGGTTCAGATTAGAGGATGGAAAAACTAACGAAATACCTATAGACAATGAGAAGTATTTTGGTGGACTAAAATCGCCATCGATTGTTATTGGTGAAGCAAAGAAGACTGACAGTGGACTATATTTATGTCGGGCCAGAAATAGAGCAGGCGAAACTGAAAGCAATACGGCATTTGTTGACATATTTAGTTCCGGTGAGTTGAACATATTTTTGTTACTTTTTAAAAACAATATAGACAGATTAAAAACCGACACAAAATAGCGCATTGCTTACTTGTTTTGATTGCAATGTTGACTTGGTTCTCATTTGAAGGATTGATGCCTACTTGGATGAGACAAAGATTTACATAGCGGGTGTCGTCGATGAAGCAGAAGACGCTTACTCTTCCGGAACACCTGGTCTTATTCTCTTGTGCTTTTACGAGAGTCTCCATGTAAATCTTTCCTTTGTTCCTATTTTGTCTTTAATCAGTTTTGAGTTCGGTTTATGGTTTTCCTGACGCTTTGGTATTCTCTGATTCTTTTTTTTTTATCTTAAAGAGTGTTTTTATGTAAATTAATCATAGGTCAAAAATGCTGATTTATTCCCCGGCACGATGTAATAAGTATTTTATAGAATGTAAATTAAAACGCAGCAAAAAAAAACTGCAGCACTATTTAAGTATTTTTATTCTAATTGCTGTCCATTTTTGGGGCGTAAATGAAATACAGTTAGATGAAGACATTGGCTAAGTTTTGCGTCCATCAGTGTGTTTTTAATAGGTTTTTTCTTGTTCTATTAGCGATATAAGGATTCTCATATGGTTTCATTATAAGATACATCTTTCGGATTTGTTTGGACTCGAACTAAATTAACATGGCTTAAGACATCTGCATATGCTTCTGAACAAAAAAACACATTCAACTTCATAAGTCTGGTTCCTGTGTTTATCTGTGTAAATGTGTCTTTCCTTCAGGATTTTGTTCATTTACTCTTCGCTTGAAAATATGGATTGTTGAAACAAACATTATAATCTTTTTAAAGCATGTTCTTACCAACTTGGTTTTTGCTGATGAAAAAAAAACATTGAGAAATTCAAAGGCATATGCAAATGGTCATGGCTGTTAATGGGACCCAAAACTAAATAAACCAAAAGCACGTTATTCATAACTCTTTATATAAAGAGGTGAATAGACAAAATGATAAATTACATTTGCAATGTTGACGCTGATAATTCAAAAACGTAAATTTATCAATTGTTTACAAATATTTTTAACACAACAAAATGTTTCTAGGACTGTCTTTTTCTAGATAAACACTATTGGTCGGATAGAAGGTCTTATAAAGCTCTTAATCGAATAGATAACTCAGCTTTAGTATTTTGTTAAAAGGAGTGAAGTTTGTTGATATATCTGTACTAAGGGAACATATTACACATATAAAGAATGGTAAATAAGGAATACATAAGGCAAATATCTCCCATAAATCTCTACCCTATATACGTCCACACCCTTAAATAATCTTAATATGACTATGGAAATTCGGAGGTTTAGATTTATGTATATTAACAGTATCTTTCTGTGAAATGTTCGTAACTATTTTGTTCATTATAGTCAAATCTTCGGACACAGATTTCATTTCAAAACTAATAAACGTGGGAATGGTTCAATAAATAATACAGCATGAAATTTGCAAGCTCCGCCCACGTTTATTGTTGTTGACTTCACACAATTTTGTTTCAAACTGTAGGATTTGCATTGCTCCGCCCACATGTATTGTTGTCGACGTCATAGAAATTTGTCACGTGTTTGACTACAGTTATGCGGTGATAATGATAGTCTGTTGAGCAATGGTTATCGAGTGAATGTTACTGTAGACTGTAAATATTTGTGTTTGATGTATTAACTAGAACCTGACGATGAGACTTATCCACCATCTGGAGATGACCCTGAGCCTGACCACAACCCGTTCTACCCTCGCCTGTGTCGTGTCATCAAGTGGCCCAACGCTGCTAGTTATGGCTTTGACTTAGATGAAAATAGGGAGGACACTGGTCACTATGTGAAGACTGTAAATGAGGATTCACCTGCCGAAACAGCGTGTCTGAAGACTGGTGACAGAATTGTGGAAGTGAACGGTGTAAACGTGGAATCTGATTCCCTCCAGGAGCTAATCCGTAAGGTTAAATCGGGGGAAGAAACCAAACTGTTGGTGGTGGATCCAGACACTGATGGGTTCTATAAGTCCCGGGGGATCAAGGTCACCAGCGGTCTGCAGGAGGTCCGTCATTACAGATCAGATCGTAAGTTAACTGTTTTATCTGTACCATACAAAATTGTTTTAAAAATATAACCATGATATATATCATAAATTTTCTTAACGTGGTTTAAAGTATGCAATTCGAATATACTATATAATAATAAGGACATTTTCTTTTCAACGTGTTGGAGTTTGTGTAAACTAATATTGTGTAGGCATGCGTGTAGTAAATCTGACGAAATTTTCATGATTTTTTAAAAAAATAAAACCTATTAGGATGCCATTACCGCCCAACTAGTCCCTTCTAGTTCCGGTTTTAGATGTCACCAGACGCGAGCCGACATTCTATCGTGGGAAAACACCTCCAGAAATGCATGGAATCGGGAAAATTCTCTATCAAGTTCTTCTCTAGAAGTTTCCATTGTTTTTATAATTATTCTCATTATAACTGCCCAAACCCAACTACATTTTTTAAGTTTAACTAATTTGCTAGTTTTGTTCACGAGAGTTCACGAGATATAAACGATATGGCGAGCATGTCGAATACTAAGGTAAGTCAATATTGGGTGACCGGATCATACATGTTATTGCCTACAAACTTTGTTACATCTAAGCAGTAAGTTCACATTTAGAATCGAAGGAAACGAAATTGATAGTTCTTTTCGATATATAAATATCAGTTCTAAATGACCTAAAATGTAGATTCATTTTTGCAGTTCAGATATTTGTCATAATCGTAAATCATGATAGAAGTTAGATAATTTTGTACATGCTGTTTTATGAATTTTGGATTTTCAGAATCCCCTTTCATCAAAATAGTCAAAGAAAGCTATACAGCTATAGTTGGGGAACAGGTGAAACTGGAGTGTTCTGTTTCTGCGTTTCCGCCGATTAGATCTGCTTCATGGCAACGCATTTTACATGATGGGAAAACTGTAACGCTGGATATTGACCAGAGAAAGTATTCGGGATCCCGGGTCGATGACCCTCACTTAGTCATCACAAGCGTTTCAAAGGATGACGAAGGCGATTATCTGTGTTCAGTCTCCAACGTATGTGGTGTACGAAAGAGTGCACCTACTAAGCTCACAGTGGAAGGAGGTAACAGCTTATATTAATTTCAATAATATTGAAAAGTCCCAGCATGTTTTTTTCAGTCAGGTCATCTTGCAGGGTAGGAGTAGGTGGATATTCTAGTCGCCCTCGTTTGCTGGAGTCTCCTAAACCACATTTATTTCATTTGAGTAGTGGCATGGTACATGATATACACTTTTCGTAGTACATGATTTGAAATAATTATACAATACAAATATTTTTATGCCACCGCCATGAAATGGTGGGGGGGATATAGTGTTAACCATATCCGTCCCGTCGTGTCGCTTCCTGTCCAATAGTAATCAGCTCATCTAGATAACAACTGATCCGATTTTCATCAAACCTCGCATACATAATAAACATGAAGAACTGGGGAAGGGGACATTATGTCTCACGTTTCTAGTTTTTTTTCTAAATTCACAAATTAAAGAAGTTTTACGCACATGACCCTTTTGCTTCCACAATAGGTTAGACAATTTCGATTCCCACCTTTTGGGCCCCTAGCATCACCGACGAGTCCTAGAAGGATGAAACATATGTTAGTGCAGTGAAATTCATTTTTTGGCATACTGTATCTATTACTTAATTTAAAATGTGCGGCATGTGTGTATTAAATCATATTTCCGTGATGTTTCATGTTATTTAAGGATTAACTTGAATCTATTTTTTATGTTATGGAGGTATAACACAAAAAACCGGAGGGTACTCTAAATAAACCGCGAAGCGGTTTATGATGAGAGTACACTCCGGTTTTTTGTGTTATAACCACATACCATGAAAAATATATTCAAGGTAATACTTATAATTTAATCTATACCCTGCGAACAATCACTTTATTGATGGACTCTTTTCTCTTACAAATTATTACACTGCTGCATCAGCCAATCAAAAGTGACGTTATAAACGGCGACGTCATTGTTTATGTTATGGGCTGATAACATAAATATTTAAGCCAATGAAAATGCTTGTTTCAAACAAGATCAAATTATAAAGCTATCTCACAAATTATCATTTTTGTATTTGTCCATAATTTAATATTACTAATGGGTCATGAGACAATAATACGGGTAATGTTTAGTAATCATGTTGTCTGTCCGTCTGTCTCTACACCATTTCGTTTTAGATTACATCTTTATCAAAAATTCTGCTAATTTGTTAAACTTGAAACGAAGATACACCATGTTAGACACTTGTTGAATAAGGGTTTAAAAGCACTAGGTCGTGGAACATGTATTGCCTACTTACTTTGTGACATCTAAGCAGTGAATTCACATTTGAAATCGAAATTCAAAGTTAATTTCGATGTAAAAATCTAAAATGTAAATTCATTTTTGCAGTTCAGATATATGTCATGATCATAAATCATGATAAAAAAATTAACTGGCTGTGTTTTTCATTTTGTAATTTCAGAAGCCCCTTCTGTCACGATACTCGAAGAAAACTTTTCGGCTATAGTTGGAGACCAAGTGAAACTGGAGTGTTCGATTTCTGCGCTTCCGCCCGTTCAGTCGGTTTCCTGGTATCGCGATTCACCTGATGGGAAAACTGTAACGCTGGATATTGACCAGAGAAAGTATTTAGGATCCCAGCTTGATGACCCTCACTTAGTCATCACAAGCGTTTCAAAGGATGACGAAGGCGATTATCTGTGTTCTGTCTCCAACGTATGTGGTGTACGAAAGAGTGCACCTACTAAGCTCACAGTGGAAGGAGGTAACAGCATATATTGAAATTTCACAAAATACTCGCCTAATTTCTATAGCTTGACATTTAACAAATATATTTCCGAAATGATCGTTTGTTTTCCTTTGGCAATATATTAAATATTACTCAACATACAAAACAAGCATGTAGGTAATCTCCAGCAATTACGTTGTCTGTCTGTCCGTCTGTCTACAACACCCGTTTTCTTAGATTATCTCTTAATTAAAAATTCTGCTAATTTGTTAAACTTGACACGAAGAAACACTATGTCAGACATTTGTCTTATCAAGGTTTAAAAGCACAAGGTCGTGGTCAACTTTATTGCTGATAAACCCGGAAAGGTTTTACGGTCAGGAAATGGCGGGACCCTTGCGAACATATCATGTATGCTTTGGATTTTTTGTTGTGAAAATGAATTTTGCTTGCATTCTTTTATGTATAGTGGTACATGTTATTGCCTTCATACTTTGGGAGTTCTTAGCAGTGAATTCACATTTAAAATTGAAGGAAACGAAATTGATAGTTCATATAGTTTAACATGCACCGTAGAGTGTATGATAAGGTCATGAAATTATATAAGCCTAGTACAGTACCATGAACGAACACAGAATAATCTACCGTAAACAAACAGGACGCGTAGTCTGTCAAATATGAAACTCGAGCGGAAGTAAACAATGCCAGAGCACCTACGTAAACAATATAATCAAATACGGGAAATTAATATTCAAACGTTTACCATATATATATATATGTGTGTATCTTTCACACGCTTGCTGGCTGCACGTATTAATTAGAGAGCCGCTCCTCTGATTGAAAGCATTAGCGGATCTAAGAGGGAATATGTATTCATCCCTGATGAACTTTCTTCCGAGATCGATAGTGTCGCCATCTTTTAATCACGTGGCGCCAGAAAAATATTTGCCCGTGATCATAAATGTCGACCTCAAATCCTTATATATCATTGTACTGACGTATTGGAACATGTCTCGTACAAAGTCGATTAAACCGTTGTAAAATGCAAGTTTTGTTACTGATAATACTTGACCGCCGACATATCTGTAGCATAAGAGTCGATCTTAACATCAGTACAAGCGTGAGGAATTCAAATCATTACTATCGATAGTAAAACTAAATCGGGATGTTGTTACAATAACATATCGTTTATTTCGCATGTGAAAGCATCAGTTAGTTACCACTCCTTTTACCGAAACAAGACACAACAATAGCCCCGTGTGGTTACGAAATCCGAGATTTGTCCATGGACCCTCGAGTGCGCGGTATACGATCAAGACGTTTCACAACAACAACAACTGTGTTCGCGATCGACATGTAGAATAAACAAGTAAAATTAAACAAGTGTTATACAAGTACATCCAATAACAAGAAATAGAGTTTCCAGTGAAGCAAACGCTAATAATTATATTGCATGCACATAGCTAGTTTGTCCATCTTATAGCGGTTCACTGCATTGTCGTAGACTCTATGTCAGACAGTAAGAAGAAAGAACCATGAATAAAGTTTTATAGTCTTTCAAAGTTAATCTCCCAAAGAATTCATTGCATTCAGTCAGACTAGACGGTGTTGCAATATGAAAGCTTCGTTATAATCACAACCACAACATCAGGTAGTTATAGTGGTTCAGCATTTTCGCACAGGTATAATTATTGATTCCTGTTTCTTCTTATTTAAATGAGATTTGCAGCGTAGTTCTCTAATGTCCGGAACATTGTTTTTATTACAAGACATTCTGGACCCAAGCAGTGTGTGTTGTGCTGATTGGGTAAGAAGGGGAAGAAGGGGAGTAAAATATCATGTTGATTAGTCCAGCGGATTACTGGCCGCGTCACATAAAGATCACGCATAGACAAGACCCAAGAGTTCGAGGCAGCGTTTATAAGTCACCCTTAATTCACGTGATAGTTTAAAAATAGCCATCACGTGATGGTCACTCATGAAATATAAATCAAATGTTAAGTTATATACAGATCACTGAAAGATAAGAGCTAAACCAGCACCAGAGAAGTGCCAATCTGAAAACGTTTGTAACGTAAGATATATATAACATTTATGGTAATCACCATTTTACATACATATACGTATTGTGCCAATAAATTAAATGCATACAATTGTGAGTTTTAAAATATCTGTCGCTTATACCCTATGATAAACAATCCGGATTTTTATATTCAGACACGTGTTAATTAATTTATACTTTATTTTTGGTTTACAGATATTCCCGTGGTCGAAATTCTTGAATCAAGTCATACTTCTGTAATAGGAGACCAGGTGAAGATGGAGTGTTCAATATCAGCCATACCTCCAATCACCTCAGTTTCTTGGCAACATCGTTCACTTAGAGGACGCACCGTCAAACTTTGTTTCGACCAGGAGAGGTACGTAGGTGGAAAGCCAAATGACCCAAGCTTAGTTATTCATGAAGTGAACAAGGAGGATGAAGGTGAATATGTATGTACCGCTTCCAACTTGTGTGGGGAACAACCGAGTGCACCTTCCTATTTGACAGTTAATGGAGGTAATGTATCATATTTTATCATCAAATTAAATGTTTATGTATCCGCAAGATTGTTTTGTTTTGTGAAACGCCGGTATTATTATATTGCGTATTCCCCATTTGGCATTTGCAAAACGAATGAAACGCAGATATATTCCTCTTTTGTGACTTTGAAAAAATATAGTTGTTTATGTTGTAGGTAAAATGTTGTGATGAATGCGTGTTCTAATAGTGCCTCACCGAAAGTAAGACATTTCACGAAACTCGAAAATGAATTCCGAGAATGATACATGTACCTATTACAATATGTAAGACAAAGGATAAGCTTGTTTTCTGCAGGGGTTGTAAACTTATTTTGCGAGCTTTCAAACAAGGAACGTGTCATCGGTGCTTCTACTGTAAAAGACTAAAAACGTATCAGTAAGCGCAAAATGCAAAATTAACATAATTATTTATTTGTTTCTCTCAACAGCGGAAGTCGAAATGTGTTCATACAGATGATTCAGCTATTTTCCCCATGATCTGTGTTAATTTAATCTATTTCCCTTCCAGCTTCTCATATCTTATTTTCAAAACAATTCGGGCCATCGTAACAAACGTAGCTTGTTTTTCTATTACTTCTGTAATTAAATATCATTAACGTTCTACCCATCCCTAGGTTTACCCCAGCTGTCCATACCCTCAGACGAACATTCGATAACAGAAGGAGATCCCGCTGTATTGCAATGCAGTGTCAAAGCAAACCCTCCAGCATTAGCTATCAAATGGTCAAAAATGGGACGAGGAGGTGAAATTGCGATTGACAACAGCAAATATATATTGGGTTCCCTTGAAAGTCCGTCTTTGATCATTACCAACACTGAAAAAATAACTGACGAAGGTCTTTACACTTGTGAGGCAGAAAATAAGGCAGGATCACAAGACGCTTCTGTGCAGTTGACAATACAGACAAAAACAGCAAATAACACTCCAGGTAGGTGATTAGTTTGTAAATGCTTTATACCTAATAAACGGGATTTCACTTCTTTGAAAACGGATTTGGCTTCAAAAAGGTGGTGTCGATGAGCATTTGTGTTGAAGTGCGGGCGGGCGTAGGCAATTAGTTGGGTTGGCATATTTGTGTCTGTACTGGTAGATGAGTTCTTAATTGTTGTTTTATACACCCTGAAGACCTGACTCTACTTTCTGTTTGTTTTGATAAGAAATGCTAAGTTCTAAAAACTCATTTTAAATATTAAATCGTACAATTTGAAATGTATGACTATGAGGCAAAATAAATATACAGAGAGATTAATGAGACCTTACAAAAATAGCGACATTATTTCTAACCGTTCTTGTTAGTATGTCCTTCATCCAGAATTTATATAACTTTTATTTCCAAAATATCGCAAGAAACACCTTCTTGAAACACTTTGTTTTTACTTTTTGTTTTAGAACAACGCACAACCATCCCAGAGGACGCAATCGCAAAAGAACAAATAGAACGACAAGTTAAATTTGTACACGCGAAAATGGTGAATGGTTTGTCCGGTAAAATTTCTCCTGAATTAGAAAACTGGCCAAAATTTATAGAATGCTTAAAAGAAGTTTTAGAGCCGGTAGATCTCCAAGAGGGTTTCCATGAGATTGTACAACGTCTTATGTCAAAGATGGAAATTGACCATGGTCATTACAAAGTGTTAAGTGAAGCTGTTAAAGAGGTGGACGAACAAGCCACTCTCGTCATTAGGAAGGCAGAAACCGTTATCAAAACAATAAGAGAGGGAGGTAAGCTATACGTTGTATTTTAAAACAGTTTTTGTTATATATTAAGCAAGTTCAATAGAAATATATAAGGTATTTATCAAAATAGAACGAATAGTTTCAATACATTTCATCATAGTTTTACTTATATATATATAAATTTTCTTCCTTCGTCAGTTGAGTTTCCGTGTTATCTATAATATATTAAACACAATGTATCATATACACTTAGTGTTGTTGATCCGAAGGTTAAAATGTTAATTTCCTGTCGTAATTGTACCGTGCGTAATATATATAATATTTGTACAATTCGTATCCATGTATGTAAATGCATTGCGATCCAGGTGTTCACGTCATCTATAATAGACGATTTGCCAATATGATCATGTCAGAATACCTGACCGTCTATCACTGCGACTTCAAAACATCCTTTTTTGGGGATGTCGAGTTGGCGCAGGGGTAACGACCGCAGGTAATTCTGGCTAGGCGATTTGGTGACGGATAACGTGAGTTCGCGGCCCGGATAGGGAACGAGTCAAAAATTGTCTTCCTTTGTTATTTGTGTTTCGGTGTTATCTCCCTCTCTCTCTGTATATATATACTTCTTTTATAATCTTATTCTGAACTAATTATCTTGGAATGTTTAATTTTATTTTTATGTTAAAGGGCGACCGTACGAAGTACCTTCGGAAATCAAATGCAAGTATGATGGCGATTATTTCGCACCTTCTTCAGTACAAAGAAGTACGCATGAAATAACTGAGATGTTCCCAGGTTTCAGTAACAGAATTACAGGAGAGGGACATTTTGGTAATATATTATCATCTAGTTATAACTAAGCAATTGTATAAATGATACACCCTTCAAATATCGTTTTATGGCTTCCAGTTATTTGTATGGAGATAAATAAACACTTTCAGTATTGGTTGCATCAATAAAAAAAATACCCTCACAGGAATTTAATATATGTGTGTTACATAACTTACAAGGTCTAACTTATATCGAGTAATACACATGTGTATGAATACTTATCATGTTAACATGTTTATTTTGTCCTAATTGTGTTATTGTATTTAAAGCTGTACATTATTACCTTTATAAAAAAAATCAGAGAATACCAAAGCGACAAGTAACACATTAATGAGTTTGAACATCCCTGCTTCTCCATCTTATGGTGTTTACATGTCGCAGTTGATTCATTATTCTAGGGCTTGCTCTGAATATCGAGATTTTCGTGATATATGTCAACTGCTGACAAACAAACTTACGGTACAGGTATTCGAGAGATGCACGTTGATGAAGACTATGGGCAAGTTTTTTCGATGGTCGCCATCTTGAACTTATCGAGAAATACTCTGTATCTTTGTGTGATATGAAGATGGACGTTTTTTGAGTTTGCTTGTTAGTGTGTTTACTTGTTGTGATGACAATGATGGCTCGGTTCTCATTTTGAGGATTGATGCTTACTTGGATGTGAACAAGATTGACAGGACGGGTGTCGGCGATGAAGCAGAAGACGCTTACTCTTCCGGAACACCTGGTCTTATTCCCTTGTGCTTTTACGAGAGTCTCCATGTAAATCTTTCTTTTGTTCCTATTTTGCCCCTAGTTTAATCGCTTTTGAGTTCGGATTATGGTTTTTTGACGCTTTGGTATTCTCTTGTTTCTTAATAAATAAAGTGTAAACTTATAAGCGATTCAGTTCCTTTATCAGTTTTTACAGCCCTGTTATATAATTATCAAACTTGAAATCTTATTTTGTTTTTCAGGTTCGATTGTCCTCACCTTGGACAACGCGAAAACGCCAAAGCAACTGTCAGCATTGTTTCTAGGAGATATGCTGAGAACCAAACTACATAACGGACAGATCGTACTGAAAGATGAATCAGGAAAACCCTTGGTACTACAGTCGTCACCGGAAATAAGGGCACTTACGGATGACCCAACAGGTTTGTTGATTCCGTATCAGAAAAATAGACTTGGAAGCAAAACATTTGTAGTAGGCATATTTCAATAAATGATTTAAAGTGTTAACCAGGTATTCAGTCAAAAACAAACAAAAATAAAATTTCAGTTAACGATATGCATATAACAATGTATATAATATTTCAAGGCTGCAGCTTAAAATTCTCGATGGTTACATTTCAACGAAAGACATTAAAGATATATTCATCTTTAAGAAATAAAGTGCATCGAAACACAGATAGTAATAACACACTCTCATTTTATGACTAGTTTATGAACGCCACTATTACTTGATAGTGAAAAAAAATAAGAGAATACCGAAACGTTAACAAAATCATTATCCAAACCCAAAATTGATTAAACCAGGGACAAAATATGAACAAAGGAAAGATTCATATGCAGACCCTTGCAAAAGCACAAGAGAATAAGACCAGGTGTTCCGAAAGAGTAAGCGTCTTCTGCGTCATCGACGACACCCGCCATGTAAATCTTTGTCACATCCAAGTAAACATCAATTTCTCAAAATGAGAACCGAGTATCTTTGTCAATCACAACAAGTAAACACACTAATGAGCATACTCAAAAACGTCCATCTTCATATCCCTTAAAGATACAAAATATTTCTCAATGAGACAAAGATGGCGACCATAAAACTTGCCCATAGTTCTGATCAACCTGCATCTCTCGAATCCTTGTGTTGTTAGTTTGTTTGTCAGCAGTCGATATATATCACGAAAATCCCGATATTTAGAGCAAACCCTGGAATACCGAATCAACTGCGACATGTAAACACCTCCGAATTCAACAAAAATGTTGTCGACCAGGAATTCAATCATCCTTACTATATCTTCTTCAGTATATTTCCTCTTAGCTTTTGTCGATTTTTTTTTGCTCCGAGATAGCTCACTACCATATATTTGTATCGTCGTCCGCCTTTCGTAGAAAAGAAAGCTCTCATAACAAGAGATCGAAGACGTTCCTTCAATTTTGTATGAGGTATGATAGTGTACACGGTGCTTCATATTTGGGATAATATTCAGATTACCCGTTACTATATGGCCAGCTGGACCATAGCAATATTGAGATGAAGAACATGAACATGCTGAAGGAGGAGTCATTCTAAGGTCATCTATATTCAATTGTTGCAATGTTTGCTTGTAATTGAAAAGCTTTGGTGCAATAGGTATAGAATAACTGTAGGAAATAATCGGTGAACTCTTATATCGGAAGTACGGTGGTATGTAACTTGAACAGACTTTTGGTGCAAGATAGTGTTGATGTTAGGAAATCTTGATTTTTTCAATTGCAACGTGATTGCTTCACATCACCTTGTTAAAGTCGATCTTAAACATGCTTATATGACGAAAAGTATATGAAATTTCCCCCATTTTGCATTTTATCATTTTTAATTTGTACAAATGACCTGATATTGCAGATATGCCAACGCTCCGGTTCAGCAAAACACATTATCAGTTCAATCAAAAACAAGCTGGCATTTTGGAATGTACGGTGGTTGCTAAACCAGAAGTCGAATACATCAAGTGGTTTAGGGTAAAGGACGAAAAAAATGAAGAAATTGCTATAGACAACAGCAAATATTTTGGCGAATTAAAACTGCCAAAGCTTGTGATCAGTTCTCTCGGAAGTGAAGACCAGGGAATATATTTCTGCAGGGCCGGGCACCAGGCAGGTGAAGCTGAAAGCAATGCTGCGTTCGTCGAAATATTTAGCATCGGTGAGTAGGAGTTTTGCTGGTTCATTCTTTCGGTAGAAATCCGTAAGTTGTGTCGCAAACACGACTACACCTCTTCAACATTGATTTAAAAGGACCGTATAGACTTTTCGTCTATATATTGATTTTTACTGTTCTTTTCATCTGCAAAACATGACATCTGCTGCATATAATCATTTTCAATGTTCATGCTTGAATTTGTTTTCAATAATTATTATGATGTTTTCGACATATCTTTGTAAAATTCATGTGTATCGGTTTCTCTTTCTCAATGATTAGACTGACAAGGTGGTCACTCATAGTGTTTTTGGCCGAATGCAAACCTTTCTTAAAACTCATTATTTGATTTTGCTATGGCGGCGTTGTAAAGCCTGCATATAGGGATTGGGTACAAGTGGATGCACGGAGTTTGCGACACCTAGCGGTAATCTCCGTAATAACTCTAAATAAGGGAGACCACTTAAACATTATCTAGTGCTTCGTTCAGAATACTGTGGAGCATATAAGTAAATACGGACAAACGGAACATTACTTACATGAATCTTACATAAACTTCGCATTAGATTAATTTTAACTCCCTTCATTTTAAACAAAAAATATACAATCATACATAAAGCCTACATAATGAAGTCAGTTAGGAAGATTGGTTTAATATTACGCCCTTTGGTGAGTGAAAAACCAACCCAATATGGTTTACGTATAAACTTTCGCTTTAAATCACTGATTTTAAAATGTATATAAAGCAGCGATCGTGATTGTTGAAATCTTATTAAAACCGTCTGGCAGCGAATCGCGACAAAAGTCGTATTGATAAAAATGGCCCTCGCTGTTGATTGTGACAAAATTGTAAGTTTCAATCCGTAGTCCGGAAGTAAACTCTCCCGGCGGTGACTTTATTTGTCGCTAGAAATGAAAGTAGAATACTTCTGATTGGTTCTGACATCATGACTTTCGATATTCTGGGTTAACAATAGTACAAAGCAAAAAAATGCACAACAGAACTCAAGTTGGAAAGCCTCAGAAATCTGTGACAAAATGCTCGTTCGTCGGTAGCACACATTGAATTTACCGATATTTCCAGTTCGATTTTCAGAAAGGATATTTCTAAAAATATTTATCTGTTATGAAATGTTGATCATATCATGACCCAGAATAAATTAATATGCCGAAATTTGCAGTAAGATAAATGAAAGACTGAAAAAACAAAGCTTTGCAGTAAACGTAAAGTGTCTAATTGTAGAAAACAAGAATGCACGAAAAATAAAATGCTTATTATGTTAACAGGGAAATTCTACGTTAAATCAAACTAATTAACAAAATATTACCTTTAAGGTGAAAGTTAACTTTAGATCGCCTCACCAAAATGTCTATTATATCTTAAATTTCAACTTTTGAAAATTATGTGAACTTCACACAAAAAAGTACGTTTTCAGTAATTGCATTAGTTTGATTTTTTTGTCGTTGGTAGACAAAAACTGGAATAACACAGTATGAAGTTATGAACGTATTTAACTCCCCCCCCCCATTTTTGAGTGGGTAAAGTGCATACTTGTATTTATAGGGAACTGCACAGAAATTTGGCGTTACCTTGTTCCGCCCATCAATTTACTACATTAGATTGAACGATCAATCACATTGTTTGTTGTCAGATTCCTTCACGGCGAAAACCATTGCCGTGATATTCATTATTGTTCCTTTGATCTAAATAGAAGAAGCTGGCCGATCAGAGTGGTGACACAAAGTCTGACACAGTAAACACGGGGACATAAGACTTTGTTGCAGCCAGTTTGCATTTTAAAAAATGCACCTTTCACATTGTTTCTTTTGTAATATCAAAACAACCGAGTAACGCCTCCTTCAGTACTTCCAGTACTTTTGATCTATATATGTGCATATATGTATATGTGCATGTGAAAAGCAGTCACCACAAACCAGATATGCTTTGGATATTGAAAGTTTGATAGCTGTTATCAAAAAAAAGTATAGTGCAGACTTTTTTTAGAGTAATACAGTAATGATAATAGCGTAGTAGAGTGAAATATAGCTTCCAATTGGCATTACTATAAAATAGTTGCATTTTCTTTTCGTTCTGCCTCAATGAAACTGGTGTACACTGGGCACTTCTTTTCCCGATTAAGTGATTGATGCACGCACTTTTTCGTTCCTGGCGAACTAATACAATGTATACATCAGTGTATCGTGAGGCTAGCGTTGTGTACGGATCTACTTCTCAAGTAAAACAGCTGTTTTGCTTGTCAATGATAAATGTCGGTATCATATTGAAGAAAGACTTTCAAATACTCGATCGGACAAAAACTGATATTTTCTAAAGCTTCAATTCTACAAGATATATTGGTCCTAAATTCCCCACAGGTCCACTCGATGTGATCATCTGCCAGTCAGTCGGATTTTGTGATTTTATTTCATGTTAGATACTACTAAAATAATAAGTGTGGGTTTGGTGACAAAAAGATTCGTTCTCTTCTTAAAAATGTTACATGCGCTATTTTTCGACAGAACATACATCAGTCATTAACTAAATATTACCGAGTGTTGTAATTAACCTGCTATTGTAGCCTAGCTTTCCGACAAGCACCTGACATCTCGTGTCACCTACATCGTAGAATTTTGGATCTGAACTGCGCTTTCTTGAGTAAATAAATACTTTTAGGGAGTTCATATCACGATTGCATTTGTTCGAAACTGTATTTAAACTTTCAAAAGTGTTAAAATGCTCTTAAAACCTCAGTTTAGTTCTAACATTAGCTTAACGAATTCTCAACCACCTGTGATAAACATACCGTGTGCCTTTCGTCAGGTTGCTTTGATTACTACTGCGCGTTGCAAACCGCTCTTAAATCGACTCCAGGCCCCAGGATCTTGAAACGATCTAAATTTGTCTTAAGTTTTGACTTAGCCAATCACGACTTACGATAAAAAAAGTAACACCATTCATGATTGGCTAAGCACAATCTGAAGTCTAAGATTGTTTCATGATCTCGGGCCCAGTACTTCATATCATACTGCAACAATATTTCAATCCATTTGTAATAAAAATAAAAGTTAAAGAAGTATGATTATAGCACAAATATATAACAAATCTTTTCAAGGACTACATTTTTGTTGTTGCCTAGTGAAGAATGAAACTAGCTATCGACTGTTCAGCGTATGCACAGACATGATGAAAAGTGTGCAACAATGTAACAAATTTAAAGAAAAGCATCGTGTGGCACGTTCAGCGTAAAGTACATACGATTTGCGGGAAAGTAAAAGAAGTAAACGCGAAAATGATGCTTGAACTGCTTCATGCAATCAACAAAATAGACATTCAAGCCTTTATTTTTGTACTTGAAATGGGACCAAACGACAGTCACAAGAAACAAGCAATCGGTATGATTATCAAAATACGAGAGAATATAAGCAGATACAATTGAGTTATTGACGATGTTGAGTGCCGATATCCATTTGGAATCTTTCATTCACTTAGCGATTCAATAAAGAACCGTTCTTGTATTTCCAGATGACACTATCATGGTGAACAAGGTTGAAGAACCGCGAGGCGCGCGCACTGTCTATCTGAAATTCAGGGTTCCTGATGATGCAACTTCCGTCCAGAGCACTGTTAACGTTCGTCTATATCAGACCGGTACCTATTTTTGTGCTATCTCCTTCAAATGGTCATTCATGGGCCTACAGGAATTAAAGGACGGCCAAAAAGTCATAATTTTTTCCGTCTGGGACAACAAAGAGAAAAACGTCGAACCAAAGTTTCCCAAACGAGCAAAGCCCATGTACCAATGTGACGATTTAGAAGTTACGCGGTTTAGCAGTGAGGGAACGGGGCTGAGGTGTTATTTGCCCTACAACTGGCTTCTTAATGAAGATGTCATCTTCCGAATCGATGCAGAACAGGACGGTCCCTGGACAGCTTACGCTGGCCATTACTTTGACAAAAGGACAAACAAGTGGCACCACATTGCAACGATCAAAACAATCACAAATGGGAGCTTAATAGGTAGTTTCACAGCGTTCGTGAATGATTTCACGCGTGACGGGGGAGGTTTTCGGCAAAAGAGAAAGGCGGTTTTTAGTAACGTTCAATACTCAGTCCAGGGAAAATGGATTGAATGCAAAGAAGCTACCTTCACCGCTGACAAAGACAAGCATGTGCGGAATATCAATGCAGGTAGTGAAGGAAAAGGGCGTATGTTTTTGGAAACAGGTGGCGACGTCTGCAATAGTAACACACTTTTGAATGGTTCGGTATCGGCCGAATAAAAGCTGAATTACTGAATCAGACTTCGACGGAAATATAACCAGTTAACTTTCCATTTCGTGATAGTAACATCCCTGCTTCTTTTATTAATGGTGTTTACACGTCGCAGTTGATTTGCTATTATTGGGTTTTCTATCAATATCGAAATTTTCGTGATAAATGTCGACTACTGACAAATTAACTTGGTACAAAAGGATTCGAGAGTTGCTGTTTGATCAGAACTATGAGTAAATTTTACAAAGATGGACTTTTTTGAGTTTGTTCATTAGTGTGTTTACTTGTTAGAATTGACAATGAAGACTCGGTTCTTGTGTTTTAACTTGCATGTGACCAAGATGTACATGACAGGTGTCGTATATGAAGCAGAATACGCTTACTCTTTGATTGTGGTATTGTTGACGCTTCGGTATTGTTTTTTTTCACTCGTGAAATCAAAATATGATTGATGGACAATAATATGTTGGTTTTCCTGTTGAGCTCCATACATATTCCATACCACAAAATGAAAAAAAATCGATATTTTTTTCACGCTTATGATTCTCAAATATCAGCATTTTGCAAAACCTGAGAAATGATATATCTACTCCAGCAGAAACCCTAACGTATCCTTAATTTTTTACCACAATACCCTGTGTTATTCCACTATCAGACCATTTCATAAATGTGCTGACTGTTGGATATATATATGTTACACACTACTATGGTATATGACCTTCCGGACGTTTGATTGGTTGCGAAGTTTAACTTTGACAGGAAATCACGTGATTCAATGCAACATGCAGATTTTTTACGTCGTCATCGATTGTTGATGTCGTCACCACTTTGCGGGAATATATAAAAGATATGGGAGATGATACGTTTTGCGCATATAATAGTCAGCGGTTCACTCCAGTTGTTTCTTACGGAGATCGTGGTAGAGACAGATCACCCGACTAGTGGTTATTGGATATGGAATTTATTTCACTCGATTTAAAAAAGACACTCACTAAAGTTTGTGTCCTTTGCAACTTTTTTAAAATGAACAAACTAGAGTGAAATAAATTCGATATCCAAAACAAATACTCGTTGTATAACCTATATATATACATGACATATGCACATGACTTGTATTCTGTGTGAAGTTTTATTGTGGTAACCGAAGATATAGTATGTGCAATTTTTGGTAATAATACTTATATGTAATGAGTCTTTTCCATGTATATGTATTCTTATTTTTATAAATCCATGTTTTCTACTTGTGGAGTTCAAAGAATGAAAATGCCTCCGGAAACGAAGCAAGAAGCAATGTATTAGGTATAAAGTGATATTATAATATGTTGTAGACTCTGCTTGCTGGAACCTCCATATCGCATTTATCTCATTTGAGTAGTGGCACGGTTCAATATACAGTCGAACACCGTTTATCCGGAAATCAGTAATCCGGAAATCTCGTAATCCGGACGAAAACATCCGGGAACGGATTTCCCCAACGTTAAAAAAAACCGATAATCCGGAAATTCGCGTTCCGGTTCCGGAATCAATTTCCGGGAACAAAACGTCTATAACATGGTGTTTCATGTCTCGGTAATCCGGTCGCAATGTCTCGATCAGAACCCATTATGTTACACCAAGGAGTGAAAAATTTGTCTACAATCACAAGTTTCACGCCTGACCGCACGTAATACACATACCTGTCACTGACGCATACATGTAGTTTGTCCCTCACGGCTATGATTGGAGTAAATATACAAGCATTGTTACCTGTACTGTATGGCTTGTATACATGCACACTGTACATATATTTCATAATGAATTCTGATTAAGCTTTTCAATCCGAGCCAAATGTTGTTTGTGTAAACTTGTGAAATCTTCCGGTATTTCGACGGGCGATAACTCCAACGATATTGTATTCTAACAAGGCGAGTCGTATGCCGTATGTACACACAAGTCGGAAATAAATAAGCTACCTGTGGAAATGTAAAATCAAGGCTTTGTTGCTGAACAGAGTTAAGTGTTTGTACAATGACAAAATTGTGATTGAACCAAGGTGTCCGGATTAACGAGGTTCGACTGTACACACTTCCGTAGTACACGATTTGAAATTATACAGAACATATTTGGTTTTTCTTCCAAATTCATAGTTTAAAGGGGTTTTACGCACCTGACCCTTCGGCTTCTACGTTAGTTCAGAAAATTTCGATTCCAAACTTTTGCCCCTAGCATCACTGACGAGTCCCAGAAGAACGAAACAGCTATATTGTGTAATTTAATTCATCTTTCGGCATACTGTATCTATTACCAAATATAAAAGGTTTAGCATGTGTGTGGATTACGTCATCTTTGTAAATAATTAAAAACTACCTACATTTCTAATACTGTCCGGCCTACAATGTATGATACTTGTCCTGGCGTTAATATTAACAGTTTAAATATGTAATTATTATATTTCGCATTTGGTGAAGCAATTTATCTTGTTTATCCCATCATAATGTGCATGTCTTCCTTGGTTTATGTTCAGCAATTAGGCGATTTGTTTTTTGTTAAGATATACCCCTGGTATGTTTAAGCTTATATAAACAGAACATTATTATTCGTGAATAGTGAGCAGTAACTGGTGTATATCGATAGTGTCTATATTCTGTTCTGTAAGCAATGATAAAGGATTAACACTAAGCTCACCTGCTAATTTTACATGATTGTATACAGGCTATCACCGCCTTAATCTTGTACTGTATATTATTTGACTCCAAATCAGAATTACAACTGATTTAAGTATCTCAACGAAGCCACAAGACTTGATTTAGTGTTTGATTGAACAATGTACTATCTGCTCAGTTGTGCTACTGTTTAGTTGCACTTATTCACGGGGATTTAATTTTGCTATATTCGCAGAAGAATATAATTCCGCGAATTAAATCTCTTTGGAACATTATACCCTACTAAGACTGACTACCATGAAAGAACAAATAATTCCGACGGAGCGTGAAATTGTATAGCTCTGAGTAGGTCCCAGTACAAAAAAAAAATCGCGAAATTTTCTCCTCGTCAATTTAGAAACAACTATAAAGTTCTCCAATGAAACACTGTCGGGGATTATGGATCAGTCGGTTTTACTATATTTTCAAACTACACATCAGAAACGAACATTTTAATCAATTACATGTTACTGTATGTTTATGGAACTGATTCGCGATAATAACTGGTTATAAGTCGTAAACATTAGCATCTTCTATTAATTTCTATTTTTGACGCCATTTTGGGTACCTGGCGAAAGGACACTACTTATAAGTTATGTGGGAGCAATACGGCAGAGTGTCTTAATCTCCATATTGTCTCATGCCCCGTTAGTTCTAGGTAAATTTTAAATATGGGTTCTTAGGTGGCAGTGTATAGAAGGATTTTGTGGCCATGGTGTAAAAAGAGAAAACAATTTTTTGGTTAGAGATTAAAATTTTGACCCTTCCGAAATGGGTGTCTACACATGAAAAGCTAGCTTTACAGGAAGTGAAATTTCGACAACATCACATGAGGGAAAATAGCGAAAAATCTAAACAAACGACCTATGCTGGGACAGATATAATTCTGCAACCAAGTTAGTAAGCTTTAATTTTAGATAGAACTTAAAAACATTTCTATCTACATAGGTCAAATTTTGTGTAAAAAACAGTGATATTTTGCATTTTTCGGTAATTTTTGATGTGGTAACCATGGTTTTCACACAAGTGCCATATATAGGAAACACCAGTGTATACACTTCATATTCCTTTTTATGCATTGGAAATGATATACAATTTACAAAAATGTGTACATTTACATCTATACAGTGTATGGTTAAATCTCTGTGTTGACAATTCTCAGGCATTGGTCTTTTTTTCCATAAATCCCTTGATCTACTTTTCACAGCCACCTTAGATGTTTTCTCTCTTATATTCTAAAAGAGAAAATGATATTGTTTTCCAATAATTAGCTAATATAGCATCATTTTATAATAATAGTCTTGTTTATTGATTGTAAGAAATTTGTCAATAATGATCTTTTTCCTGTAGAGTTAATTTGTTTTTCAACATTCGTCTCAAATCAGTACAACTAATACATTAAGCGACATATTATATTATCCGGTTTAATTGTATCCAAATCAATTCAAATTTTATAAATAATACCGATTAATTGACGCACGCGGTCGTGGTGTTTACGGTAATAATTAGATATTTATCTTGTGACATTTTATTGTGTCCAACTGAGAAGTTTCTTATTTCTTTCGTTGAATGTATTACTATTATAAAAAAAGCTGTACCTGTATTTAAGGAAAATCATTTACAATAATTAAAGGAAGTTTAAAATGCGAGCGTGATAGGTAACGCAAACTCAGACAAACACATACTCTTAGAGGTAAAGTAAAATTTAACAATTCAAAGCATTCAATATTTCAATCAACATATCAGATACATGTAATCATTTTGTTTGACACATTGATCACTAAAAACAAATTGCTATTAACAAACTAATCATACAATAGATTAGTTTCATTTTGTAAATTTTATAACATGATATTGTTGCCAATCTTGTAATTGAGATATTGACGTTTTCATCAATGTCAATAAATCTTTTACATATTTGTTTAAGTTGTGTTCAAGTCATCGTAATCGTTCTTTGGTGAATACGTGTGCATCTTTTGTAATACAAGAAAACTACGGAAGCCGGTTGGCGCCACATAAAGTTAGCTTTTTTATGTCGTAATAACGACTTATTATGTCTTGGATGGTTAGGTGGTGCAGAGGATAGCGCACTTGCATTTCATCAAGGCGGCCGTGGTTCGATTCCCCGACCGGACGTGAAAAGGTATGGGGGTCACCTGTCTGACCTCGTGGGTTTTTCGCCGCGTCCTCCGGTTTCCTCCCACAGTAAGACCCCTAGCGCGCTAACATCCGGGCCAGCAAGAATGATTAATATATGTTATATAACTTGTTTCATAACTGTTGTAAATAAATAAAGTTTGTATTATATACTTAGTATGTTGTAATTACGACATAAAAACTTCATGTGGCACTAACCGGCTTCCGTAGTAAACCAACTCAAAGACAAGGCATATTGATAAAGGTGTAGAAACTTTAAGCAACATTGATTATTGTAATGGGGTTTTTTATAGCAAAAACGAGAAAGCTCTGTGAACAAGTTGCAATTGTGTTGTTATCGTAGAACTGGATAACTGAAGGGTCAACATTACAAGTCGCTTCAGTGTAGCTATTTCGCAGGTCTGACTCTACTTTTATCTGCACATATTTTTTTTTTTTTTTTTTGCTTAATTGGTATATTTTCTTATTATGAAATATTAATGAGAGACTGTGAAAAAAAATCTATATACATGTGTATCGGTTTTTTACCGCAAATACATTTATATCACACTTGTTCAAATGCGTTGAGTTTTTCTTTTATAGTTCAACGACCTTTTATCAACTTTAAGGAACATTTTAAGAACTGCTAATAATATACCGGGGTATGTGCGCTATTATAAGTTCACTAGGTCGATAGCGTACTACAAACAATGATGATATAAATGATTTGAAACAAAAAAATATTGAATGTAACAAATGTATTCAATTCAGACATTTATTTTTTATAAGCAAACTCCATTTAACAAAATGGACAATACATAATAAAACTTAAAACAAGACACGCAGGTACTCAAAACAACCTGGTTGAATAACTTTGCCGCCCAATAATAATACACAATAATATATACAACCAGATAAAATCGTGTTTTAACACAATGTTACCAATCCCTACTTGTTGTGGTGCATGTGGTACAGAAATAAATGAGAAAATATCGAAGCATTAACAAAATCATAATCCAAACTCAAAATCGTTTAAACCAGTGGCAAAATATGAACAAAGGAAAGATTTACATGGAGACCCTTTGTTAAAGTACACGAGAATAAGACCAGGTGTTCTGGAAGAGTAAGCGTATTCTGCTTCATCGACAACACCCGCCATGTAAATCTTGGTCACATCCAAGTAAAGTCTTCTGCCTTATGTAAGGCTTTTAAAACTAGTTTAACCCTTCCTTTCTCAAATAGTAATTCAACTTCTCTAGAATCAACGTCAAGTTCAGTTTAAAATTTCTTCACGACATTGTTTTTTAAAATGAGAAATAATTTTCTCTTTCATTCATGCTATATTGATCCCGGATATCGACTGTTGATCGTAATTACAAGAATTCAACATATGCATTTCATGTGGTATATATGATATAATAAAAAACAAAATATTTGTTTTATCAAAGTTTAATTAACCATTAAACTAAACTTGACAATTTGATTATTTATATTCTAATTGATTTTGTATATAAAGGCATGTTTCCTTAGGTCTTTATGTTTCCTGTACTTTCCGAAATAAATAAGAGAAAATCGAAGCGTTAACCAAATCATAATCCAAACTCAAAATCGATTAAACCAGGGGCAAAATATGAACAAAGGAAAGATTTACATGGAAACTCTTGTAAAGGTACAAGATAATAAGACCAGGTATTCCGGAAGAGTAAGCGTCTTCTTTTTCATCGACGACACCCGCCATGTAAATCAGCAACGATGTTTTGATTACATTTTGATTAAACAAATCGACACAGTGATTAACACTAGTAATTTTCTGGCTTTACAAGTAATACAGCAATGTTTATTAAGTTATAAATGATAAAACATACGTCAAGGCTTTATTGGGCCTTAATAGAAATGATTTTCTCTTTCCAATGTTTCAGAAAATTAATTTGAAATTTAGCAATGAACAGTTTATACCTATATTAGCTTCATTTATGTTCAATTGGTTGAATTGTTCGTGGTTTGACTTCCTCAAAAATATGATCTTCAGAATGTGCTCTTTTAAATGATGTATAGTTCGATTCCAAAACTTTTGAACATAGTTAATAAATTTCCAGATTCATCTTCGATGTCAGAAAAAGCATTGCAACGGTTTTGTACACGGGGCCGTGTACGGTTGTGATATATATACTAGACAATCTGAGTGTACGGTTTTTGTATCCTTTTAACAATAAGTCGTGGAAATTACAACTTTAACAACTTTTTTACAGTGTAGCAAATAAATACCAGGACAAAGCCTTTAAACATAATTTGGAACTGAACATCTAGACAAAAAACTGTGTACTGTACTGTACTCATGACTTCCTTGTTGTGTCCGGCCTTATATGCAAATGGTAAGCAGTTAAAGATGAAACATTTGATATGATCTTTGAACACATGACCTTAAGATAAAAATGCAAAATACAAGTTTTACTTTTGTTCTGTTTGTCATTTACATTTAGGCACAGTGAGGGATTGTCTGCATATTGCCTTGGCGTATACCTTTAAATGAAAGACATTGGGATGACAAAAACGAACTCATTATGTCATATACTTTCTGATAATAATTGATGATCATGCAAAGTTTGTTACGACTTGTTACAAAGTTATGGAGCTGATACAAATGTGTTTCGGACGGACAGACGACCGAATGCACGGACAAACAAAGCAATCACCATGTGGCGGGGCTCTAATGTTATATGTATGTTAGATTTCGGGTATATGTTGTCGCAAAAAGAGAGTAATACAGTAAAAAAATTGATTATCATTAAATGAAAATTGCTTGAAACAGGTCTAGGTTAGCTAGCTAACTCGACCAATTTCTGTATGTAGTACCATGATATAGTAACAAATTTACAGAAACTCCTGAGTATCAAAACACAATAAAACTTCACCTAACAAGCACTAATTGTAATGGGGGACCATCATAACAGAACTCCCTCTAACTCAGATTGGTTCGCATTGCTGAAATACAAGTACAAACCAAATTTTATTCAAAACTGACGATATTTAAATTTAGACCAATCAGAGGCCCGAAAAAGGCGACCATTTTGTTGAATTGGGAAATGGAAGTTACGTTGTTGTTCGTAGTGTCATAACACACCTACATATCAAATTTGAACGAAATTGGCAATATCTGTATTTCGACCAATCAGAAACCAGGACATTGCAGCCATTTTATTCAATCGCGAAATCGAAGATACGTAGTCGTTCGTAGTGCCATATCACACCTACATACCAAATTGAAGCGAAATCGGACAATATCTAAATTTGGCCAATCAGAAGCCTCCTGTTGGCGGTCATTGTGTTTAATCTAAGAGTGGACTACATCATTGACTTCCTGATATCAGACACCACCTATATACCAATTTTCATAAAAATCGGAGAATATCGATTTTTTGACCAATCAGAAGCGTCCTTAAAATTGGCAGCCATTTTGAAAGACGTCAAAGGACATATCAATTCTTCGCCGGAAGCCTCTCACGAATACATATGTGGAGTTTCATTGAAATCCGTCCGATAGTTCCTGAGATCAATCATGGAAAGAAGAAGACGAAGAAGAAGAAGAAGAAGAAGAAGAAGAAGAAGAAGAAGAAGAACAATAACAAGAAGAAGACGAACAAGAAAAAGAAGAAGAAGAAAAAACGTTGTAAAATTAATAATATGTGGGGGATTTAATAAACACAAACAAACTTACAGAAACTCCTAAATAACAAAAACAGAATATTTACATTTCCACTTAACAGTAATTATATGAAGCTACTCTGCCAATTGTATGTTACTTTCCAATAACATAATTGGGACATCGTGACGTCATCATGCTTATAGCGTCATAATTCTAACGTCGCAGATGTACTGCTCCACTGTCAACGGTTGACTGTTTGCTGCTTGGATTTACCATGGTGTTGAAACATGCTTTGACTAATACTATATGTTTATGTTTGCATCAACTGTGCGTTGGTTAACACCAAATGTAATCGAGCATCATTCGATATGTAGTTATGCCAATGTATGCACACACCAATAAATGTCAAAAACATGACAACCAATCCTTTAAAAAAAGCAACATCTAAACAAAAAAAAAAGATTTACAGCAAATCGTGACCAACGCAAAAAGATTTACAGCAAATCTTAAACAACGCAGATTTACAGTCACTCCTAAACAACACATGATTACAGCAAGAGCTAACCAACACAGATTTATAGCAACTCCTAAACAACACAGATTTACAGCACATCCTAAATAACACATGATTTAAAGCAACTCCTAAAAAGCACAGATTTACAGCAGCTCCTGATCAACACAGATTAACAGCACATCCTAAACAACACAGATTTATAGCAACTCATTGACAACACAGATTGATAGCAACTCCTAAACAACGCAGATTTACAGCAACTCATAAACAACACAGATTTATAGCAACTCATAAACAACACAGATTTACAGCAACTCATAAATAACACAAATTTATAGCAACTCATAAACAACACAGATTTACAGCAACTCATAAACAACACAGATTTACAGCAACTCATAAACAACGCAGATTTATAGCAACTCATAAACAACACAGATTTACAGCAACTCATAAACAACACAGATTTATAGCAACTCATAAATAACACAGATTTATAGCAACTCATAAACAACACAGATTTACAGCAACTCATAAACAACACAGATTTACAGCAACTCCAGATCAATGCAGATTTACAGCAACTCCTAAAAAGCACAGATTTACAGCAAATCCTACACGTTACATGTCTACAGCATCTCCTAAACAACACAGATTTATATCAACTCATAAACAACACAAATTTATAGCAACTCATAAACAACACAGATTTACAGCAACTCATAAACAACACAGATTTACAGCAACTCATAAACAACACAGATTTATAGCAACTCATAAACAACACAGATTTACAGCAACTCATAAACAACACAGATTTATAGCAACTCATAAATAACACAGATTTATAGCAACTCATAAACAACACAGATTTACAGCAAATCCTAAACAGCACAGATTTACAGCATCTCCTAAACAACACAGATTTACAGCAACTCCTAATCAATGCTGATCTACAGTATCTCCTAAAAAGCACAGATTTACAGCAAATCCTACACGTCACATATCTACAGCATCTCCTAAACAACACAGATTTATATCAACTCATAAACAACACAAATTTATAGCAACTCATAAACAACACAGATTTACAGCAACTCATAAACAACACAGATTTACAGCAACTCATAAACAACACAGATTTATAGCAACTCATAAACAACACAGATTTACAGCAACTCATAAACAACACAGATTTATAGCAACTCATAAATAACACAGATTTATAGCAACTCATAAACAACACAGATTTACAGCAAATCCTAAACAGCACAGATTTACAGCATCTCCTAAACAACACAGATTTACAGCAACTCCTAATCAATGCTGATCTACAGTATCTCCTAAAAAGCACAGATTTACAGCAAATCCTACACGTCACATATCTACAGCATCTCCTAAACAACACATATTTACAGCAACTCCCAAACAACACAGATTTACAGCAGCTCCTAAAAAGCACAGATTTACAGCACATCCTAAACAACACTGACTTAAAGCAACTCCTAAACAACCCAAATCTACTACAATTTACCTGACTGCAAAAACAAACTTACCTTGCATAGTAATAATGCTTTTTATACATGTAATGCATGACACAATACAAAACAAAATAAAAACGAAGTGATTTTTTACCAATTATTAAACGTTTTTCTGATGTTACCAGATATGCTGTCAACAAAATAACACTCCCAAAAATAAGCATTACACATAGCGTTGAAAAGAAACATAAAATGCACTGGAAACTTAAATGTAAAAAAAGTTGTTTACACTTCTAAATATTTTCCTCGAAAATTCATTATATGTTTTGATTAATATATCTACCTGAAAATAAATAAGAGATTACCGTTAAATGAATCGTTAAAAAAATGATAATCCAGACTCAAAATCGATTAAACAAGGGGCAAAGTATGAACAAAGGAAAGACCTACATGGAGACTCTTGTAAAAGTACAAGAGAATAAGACCAGGTGTTCCGGAAGAGTAAGCGTCTTCTGCTTCATCGACGACACCCGCCATGTAAATCTTTGTCACATCCATGTAAACATCAAGTTCTCAAAATGAGAACCGAGTATCATTGTCAATCACAACAAGTAAACACACTAATGAGCATACTCAAAAACGTCCATCTTCATACCACTTAAATATACAGAATATTTCTCAATGAGACAAAGATTGCGACCATAAAGCTTGCCCATAGTTCTGATCAACCTGCATCTCTCGAATTCTTGTGTTGTTAATTTGTTGATCAGCAGTCTACATCGATCACAAAAATCCCGATATTTAGAGCAAGCCCTAGAATACCGAATCAACTGCGACATGTAAACACCATAGGTTGGAGAAGCAGGGATGTTACTATCAGGAAATGGAAAGTTAACGATTGGAAAATTGAAATCATCACGTTTATCGTATAGATTAGTAGTAAGCTGTCCATGTTGGTCGTAGTTTAAGAAGAGATCGAGGTAAGCAGCTGATGTAGAAGAGTCTGTTGTGTTCTTTATTTCAAGTTCAAAAGGGTATATACGATCGACGTGGTTAGCAAACTTCTTGTTGTTTATAGACAACACATCGTCGATATATCTGAAAGTGAAATTAAAAGATTTTGGCAAGATTTTTGTTACTAGTCCTGGTTAGCTCTTCCAAAAATTCAGCCTCGTATGAAAACAAAATCAAGTCAGCTAAGAGTGGGGCACAGTTTGTTCCCATGGGAATGCCAACAGTCTGCTGGAACATCTTTCCTCCGAACGCAACAAAATATTGTCGACCAGGAATTCAATCATCTTCTTCAGTATATTTCCTCTTAGCTTTTGTCGTGTTTTTCACAAAGAAGGCTCCAAGATAGATCACTACCATATATTTGTATCGTCGTCCGCCTTTCTTGGAAAAGAACGATCTCATAACAAGCGATCGAAGACGTTCCTTCAATTTTGTATGAGGTATATATGGCAGTGTACAGGATGGAAAAATCAAATGTTTTGACCGAAAAGACATTTTTAGGAGGGGGTGTTCAAGATTGATCAAAAGATCTTTCGAGTTTTTCAAAATCCACATCCCATTAATTCCACTTCTGGAGTATACAGTGTCATAATAAGACTGAAGCCCTAATTTTATGGTACTGGGAATGGTAACAAGAGGTTTTGATAATAACTTGGTCGAGCAATTAGCAGAGCCAGCGATAGAACGTTGCTTATAAGGATCCTTGTGTAGTTTCGGTATCCAATAAAGACAAGGTAGGTCAGCGTCTTGCTCATTAACCGGAACTTGGAAAGATTATAATACAGAAGCATTGTTCGACAGTATTTCATCATTCGAAAAAAACAGTCAATGTGTAAGTAGGATTACCTAGATTATCAAGCAGGCCTACTTCTTTTTGCAAGCAATGAATGTAATAGCGTTTGCAAACAATGATCAAGTTGTTAGATGCTTTGTCTGCAGACACAACCACATACTTATCATGTAGATCGTTGAGCGTTGCTCGAACATCGGGGTCAAGAAATATCGACTTGTGTTTAGTTTTCATCTTGTGACGCAAATTGCTTATTCTTTTCTAAATAGAGGACCTGATTAACTTCCCCCACTCTGAAAGTGAATCCATTTCAGCATGTTCACGTTTAGTCCATTGTCTGGCGTAAACTTCCACAGAGTCCATAACAATCTTAAAATTAAAATGCCAATTGATGGATGGAGTCTCTAGATAATTAGGACCTTTCATGAAAAGCTACCGGAGCTTTATAATTGGGATAATATTAAGATTACCAGTTACTATGTGTCCAGCTGGACCATAGCAATATTGAGATGAAGAACATGAACATGCTGAAGGAGGAGTCATTCTAAGGTCATCTTTATTCAATTGTTGCAATGTTTGCTTGTAATTGAAAAGCTTTGGTGCAACAGGTATAGAATATTGGAAATAATCACCGAACTTTTATATCGGAAGTACGGTGGTATGTAAGCTTGAACAGACTTTTAGTGCAAGATATTTCTGATGTTAATGGCATCAATCCCCTTATTGGCAAATTCGACTTTCATGAAAAGTCGAGTCGGTGATGCCTCTTGCCTGTCCGTTCGCACAGGCTTGAAAAGTCGAATTTCTCCCACATCATCAATAATCTTATGGAGTCTCGACGCTAGTTTCCAAAGGTCATCCGGAACATGTTTTATTTGAGTCATTTGCAGAGTTCGTAATGTAGGGACGGGGAAGTGAATACAACGTTGTCCTGACGTGGTGTACACCTAATGGTGTTTTTAAAGTATCCATCAGAATTTCAACCTTCACGTTGTATTCCGTCGGACTATTGTAATGTCGATGGCCATGACTACGCTGGCGTCTTCTTTGAGGGATAAACAAAGACATTACATGTGTTTGACTGCATCCAGGACTCGATAAGTTTCCCATAGAATAGAATGGTCTGGGAGGTTGAAATTTTGATACAAACATTAATGCTCCTCCCGGTTAGCAGCCAAACGATGACCATTCATTCTTTGTCGTAGCTGGCCTTTGGTTTCACAACCATAAATTAAACCACAAACTTCATTATACATCCTGCATATTTTTGTCTTATTTGATTATTTTGTAAAGAGCAAGGTTTTTGAATGATATAAAAATGATTCAAATAAATGAAATTCACATTCAAGTTTTTTTTTTTAAATCTAGACAGCTTGTCATGGTTCTGGTATAAGTAATGACAAGAGCATTAGCAAACTAGTTGATGTCTGATCAATTACTTCGGGAATGTCACAAATCGTATTTGTTTCCTGCAAGTGAAATACTACATGTCTTTGTACTTCGATGAACTGACTCCTCTTTGAAGAAAGACCCACTGAATGGTGCAGTTTAGTTCCTTATTTGACTCTACTATAATCATAAATTAATTATGATAGTGCTCGTGTGTGTATATGTGTATCTTGTGTACAATCATCCTAAGAGATTGTAGGTGGTAGACACTGCTTGTGAACTATTTAGTTCCCGAGGTTTGTCCTTACCTACATGCTACGTTTTAATTCATTCGTATTGTGGCACGGTTCAGATTATACCAATGAGGCTCATTTGAAATTGTTCAATATTTGAAAACTAAAAATGAAATATTGAATCGAAAGCTAGTGCAACTCCCTTTCTGGATTTTGACATTTCTTTCGGCCAATCTTGTTTTCTAGGTCGCCTTCTTAGCATCACTTTTTGGCCCTTGCTCAGCATCTCACTGACGAGTTCTAGAAGAACAGAACAGCTGTATGGTACAGTTTAATTCATCACTTGAGCTCGACTCTATCTTATACTAAATTATTCTTAAAAAAAGACCAACATCGACATCTTACCACTAAGCTATACGATACACGTGACGATTGCAATCATCTTATCGTGAACTTTCCATTTATTGATAAAGGCATCTTTGTTTCTGCAACATATATTGCTTGCATGTCGCAATTGAATCATTATTCTAGGGCCTGCTGTAAATATCAGGATTTTTGTGATAGATGTCGACTGCTGACAAGCACATTTAGTACACAGGGATTCGAGAGATGTAAGTTTATTTTTTTAAATACTGTATCGATTACTAAAATAAATCTGTACAATCATGTATGTCGTACGTAGCATCCATGGAACTAAGATTATTAGTATACACTCTTTTTCCAATACTTGGAACACACACATGCTGCATCTTTTAAATAGTAATAGATACAGTATGCCTAAAAATGAATTAAACTGCACCATACAGCTGTTTCGTCCTCCCAGGACTCTTCAGTGATGCTAGGAGCCAAAAGATGGGAATCCAAAATTTCTAAACTAATGTAGAAGTAAGAGTAGCGTTCCTTTGTACACTCGGCCCTGAACAGCCACAGTTCGCCCACTGTAGACAATATATTAATATTTAATACCTGATTATCTACGTTATACAACTCACTGGTAATCATTTGCTGTCAATTCATGAAGACAATTTTCAGCGAGGGAGTTCGTATTACGATTGGTAGGTTTATTAAGACGCTTTCATTAGACTACCCTACAATGTATACTACTTGTACATGTATCAGTGGACTGTTATCAAAAGCTCATGAAAATAACTTATTGCAAGCCCATCGTTTCATAAACTGACAGTGATTTTACAGTTAAATGTTAAATTTCAAAATATGATACAATTTATAATTCAATATGAATACTGTAACCTATGTCCAAGCAATGTAATAAAAGTAATTGCACATTTTTTGTCACATTTATGCAAATTAGCAAATCGTCTTTTGGTTTCAACATTACGCGACCTTGTCCAACATTTATCAACAATGATTTTGCGGTACACCACAGCAAAGGACCCTACACGTTAAAGGATTAGTCAATGCCTTGTTGTCATCTTGTGTACGTACATGTATATAGAAACACATTAGCATAGGATTTCATTCGGTTATTTGAGAGTAAATCTAACTGCATAAACCCATGCTGAAAGATTTGTAAAGAAACTGAACAAAGAACACTCCTTGTTGGAAATAATATGACACTCACCGTTAAATCTGGAATATAACCTTCCGTCTGAACATCCTAAACAATTATTAACAATGTTTATGACTTGAATTAGCATGTAACAGACAAGAAGCTTTGTGGAGGAAACACTGATAACTAGGCATATCTGTATTAATGTGGTGTGTCAACATCATACTGCTACCTAGAATTATTCATTTCATGACAGGTTCATCATTTCTATGGGCACATTCTTAAGTAGTCATTTTGGTCTCGTAGAGAACTTTTTGTATTCCTGTACAATGTGAAGGTAGCCTATTTGAATATGCTTATTGGTATGTCTACTTGTTATGCTGATTGCAAATGATGCACCGGTTATAACTTTGAAGATGTGACATTTACTATGATGTGACCTAGATTTACATGGCGTGTGTAGTCGTTGAAGCAGATGAGGCTTATTCTTCCGGAACACCCGGTCCTATTATTCTATATTTGTCCAACGGCCTCCGTTTACATATTTCCTTTGTTCATATTTTGTCCTCTGTTTAATCATTACTAAGATAGGATTCTTTTTTATTGATGATCTGGTATTCTATAAAAAAGTATTTTTTTAAATCTAAATATTAAAAAGAGTATCGGTGATACCTAACATTTTCTTTGATTTACTTGGTAGAGCAAGTGATGCAATTGCAAGCCTTAAAGGCCCAATATACGTAACTTTCGGTAAAACTTGAAGCGAAAATCAAGCCTTATAACCTTTTATATTTATAGATTTAGTTAAGATTAACTGATATTAGCAATATTCAAGATGAATTCTTACGCGGTAATCGGTAAAGCAGCAGTTGAAACTCGGTATTTGTAAACACGCATCCAGTTTGAAGTGTCTTCTAACTCCGGTTTGTTGTTGAAGTGGGCCCCACCTGAATCATTTTCAATTCTTTGGATTTTTCTGTCAAGAGTTTCTTGTACGTTACTGCTCAGGTTTACTTCGTTTTAGGCTTATTTTTGCATGGTTATCACCTGGATTTATTTTCAGAATTTTTCAGAATCACGAAAAAATTCCTTAAGTTACGTATATTGGGCCTTTAATGGAACGTTAACGATTTGCATTCATAATTCAAATTAAATATTTAAATGTTTTATGTTTATTTGTTTATTGCTTTAATAGCAAACCAATGGTGAGTTTAAACGTGGTTGAATATTATCACAAAAATGTTATTTTAGCAAATTTATAAAATTTAAATAGGATTAATGTATAATAAGATGTCTTTATTTAAAAAAATTATCTAAAAGCATAAATGTGCAAATGTATCAATTTTAAGAAATAATGTCAAGTGCTAATTCCGCAAATTATGATTGTATTCCTAAATCTAATTAAGAACACCGGATGATTCTTTATTTTTGTATAAGCATGTTGTTTAAATCTGTATATATACACCTTACGTATTCCTAACTTGGTATTTATAACTCTTGTTGTAAGTCACTGTCTGCTTTGTAAGCGTAGTCACGTTATAATGTAACGATATATATTACACGCGTTTAATATTTACCCCGTCACTTGGTGAGTGTACTATAAGTGCTAGAGATTAAAAAACTGGCAGTATACTGAGAATTTGGAGTCATTACGTATTAAGGTATGTACTGATATGGTGTCTACTGATTGTTAATTATGATGTTATGTAAAGGAGAAAGTAGACATGGTGTAATCGGTAACCCTTTGTGTGTTTATATCATTGTAAGATGTCTTTGAATGTGAAAGGAGCATGACCAAGCAATGTTTAACGTTACGTTCACCAGCGCTGAGTTTACGACTGTTATATTTGATATATAGAGGTTACATAACGAGTAGTTGTTGGATATGGAATTTATTTTACTCGAGTTAATTTTTTTTTTTAAGTTACAAAAGACACGAGCTTTACCTGTTCCTTCACAAATAATACTTGGTCGGCAGTGGCAGTGTTTTCTGGCAATAAGGTCCACTTATAGGTCAATATGAATTTAGAGATTATTACGTTAAAGGCATATGCTTCTTAATTTATGAACCACTTATTTAAGTCAATGACTATCTTATCATAAAATGTTTATTATCTTTAAAGGCCCAATATACGTAACTTCAAGGAAATTTTCGTGATTTTAAAAAATTCTGAAAAAAATCCAGTTGATAACCATGCAAAAATAAGCCTAAAACGAAGTAAACCTGAGCGGTAACTAACAAGAAACTCCTGCCAAAAAAAATCCAAAGAATTGAAAATAATTCAGGTGGGGCCCACTTCAACAACAAACCGAAGGTAGAAGACGGTTCGAAATGGACGCGTGTTTACAAATAGCGTGTTTTCACTGCTGTTGTACTGGTAACCGCGAAAGAATTCATCTTAAATATTGCTGATATCAGTTAATCTTAACTAAATCTATAAATATAATAAGTTATTAGGCTTGATTTTCGCTTCAAGTTTTACCGAAAGTTACGTATATTGGGCCTTTAATCTAATTATAAACGAAAGTGAATTATTTCAAGTTTCCAAAATTGTATTTCAAAATACCGGTACCTTGATATTTAAAGGTGGATTTGTACAAAGTCGAAAACTACAGAGGTGTTAATGTTTATGCCAATTAAATCACCAATTATGTATACATTGTACTATATTATACCTTTTACCAATGTAGACCGTTGTTACTGGCATTCAGTATACATATACATAAAATGTCGTGATGAGGTTATTTTACTATTTAGAAAGTTTAGAAAATTGTGATTACTTTTTTTTTTTTTATGACTTACACCCAAATACAATCAATAATGTTGGGGCTGTTACAGTCACAGCTTTGGTACACTATAAATACAAACATAATTGGTTTAAACAGTATTTATTCACCATTATTTACAGTAAAAGATTCAATATATACAATACCCTAAAATCTCGATAATAAGCCTGAATCGAAAATAGGCCGGTCTTGAAAATAAGCCATGGATTTCTTGCAGTCACGTATATCTTGAAAATATGCCGGCTTTGAAAATAGGCCGTACTTGTAAGTAAGCCTTGGATTTCTTGCAGTAAAATATATCTAAAAAATAAGCCGATTATTTATTTGTTATCTTGTCAATAATTATCATAATTCTGTGCTGTTTTTATCATTGAAAATCCATTTGCTTAGCATACATATATGTTTATTACATTTTTACTAGTGAAATATCAGAAAATATCAGCTTGATAAAACTTATAGCATCACTGCTTATATCATCACTAATGATGATATAAGAAATCTTATATCATGATATAAGTTACGGCCCGATATCATTGCGCACTATTTGTGTACTATTTTTTCGTTATTCTAGAATCAAATCATATAAAGTAAGGAAATTAAAAACTTTTATAGTATTTTGGAAATCAATAAATATCTAATGGATTTTATTAATATGTTTTTGAATTTTTACTATATTTTGAACCAAAAATAGAACTTCATCCTATGGCGTTATAATATTCTATAAGCATTAGGCACTCCGTCCCGATCAGTTGTAAATATTAAAAATGAAATCAGAAATTTGGGAATTTCGAAAATGAAATAAAAAGAAAATTCAATGGTTTCACAGGAAACCATTGAATAGCCTCTATATATTATCAGGGACGTATATACGTCCCTGATATTACTAAAAAGTCTACGATCCAGATTCTACGTCCATAATTTTAATTAAAATAAATATTGTCTATAATGATATGGTTCAAGACTCTGCTTACTGTATTGGCTTCTGTTGTCACCGGATTCTATTTGATAAGAGCTCAGGTGAGTTACATGTGTCGGTTTTTTTGACACCTGGACAATAGATCTGGCTAATCATGTATAATTACATCGCTCGCGGTGATCACCTGCATGGCTACTTAAGGTATTGTTTATACACTTCGCTACACCCCAAACTTGGTGTTTATAAATTTCAGTTTACACAAAGTACCTGTGATTTATCTTAAACTGTAGGACAGTTAGTATTCGAATAATGAACTACCAAACGGAAAATAAACCTGCAGACATTCCGATATGAACTAACGGTTACCTTATATCAACATGTCTTCAGAAAAAATCCCGTTTTAAATGAAATTGTTAATCAGGAGGAAGGCACTTTTTTAATCATTTAAGCATTAGTTTCTCTACTGCATTAGCAGTTGATTCTCACATACTCTGTAGGCATATCACCGTTAAAGAATGTCAACATCGGAGCTCAAATTTGGAACAAAAACCGTCCGGCCAACATGTTGCCGGAAATCGTTCCAGTATTCACGTTATGGTCGTAAACAATTGTACACGAATGTTTATTTTAATGTTTACAATATATACAACATTTTCGTTGAAAGGGGATGTTTGATCTTTGTTAAAAAGCAACTTTTTGTGCATTAATTTGTATGCAAGATGACATCACTGTATGAGTAGCTAGGCATGTGATTGTCAAGTGATCTTAAATATATTGAAACAGTGCGGCAAATAATAGACTACGCTTGTTGGACAAAATGTTATTCGAGCTTTAAGTGCAAAATAAGGTAAATCCTGACAATTTATATAAATTCCTGCATCTTATTGACTATTGATTTACAATACGACGGCAAAAGGAAATATTTGTAGAAACCATCGATGCTTTTGTGTACCGATGAAAGCTAGGTTTCGAAAGTAAGCTGTCTCGTGAATAAGCCTTACTTGCCTTACGGGATAAATGACTTCGAAAATAAGACGGCTTTGAAAATAGGCCTTCCTTCGAAAATACGCCTGGGAATTCTTACCAAAAAAGAAAATATGCCGCGGCTTATTATCGAGATTTTAGGGTATTTGATTTAAGAATCTTCTCTTGTGAAAAGTCAAAATTTTCTAACGACTACCTTTTTGTTACATTTTTTTTCTTAAAGGGAGTTTATTGCAAAGCAGAAAATGCAAAAAGAAATATATGGTAGTGAACTCGTTTTTGTGCTATGCTCGGTCAAAGATACCAAAATGAGCAAAACATGTGATTTATGTGAAAAATGCAGTTTTGGCCAAATGCAGGACAATTTCATTCAATATCTTCCAGATTCGTGATCAGATATGTATGAATGTTTGCAGAATTGACAAAAAGACTATTTTCTTATTAATTACAGAAGTAAACGGTCTGTAAATTATTGTTTTAGCTCAAAAAATAAAGTTAAGTTACCCCTACCCCTTATTTTTCAAAGAGAATTTAATGCTTTAAAGTTCTGGTGACAAACTTTTTTAGTTTTTAGATATTGATTAAGTAACAAGTAGCGTACTTGTTTTGTTTTTGTCCCGTTATCAAATGTGTTATTTTTCACTATTCTTGAGTCAAAAATCAAAATAGCTTCAGTTACACTAAATATCAGACAAAAATACTAAAAATGTAAATAAAATATCTTTATAGCATAATATTTGCTTTTTAATGAACATAAAGAAGTTGTACAGCAAAAATGAACTTGCTATGATGAAAATGATGATGGCGACACACTGACGATGTTGAATGATCAATCAAGCACAAAACGCATGAAATTTTGGCTATTCGTGAAATGCAAGAAATACACAGAAAAACTTATTTTCAAAATGGCCGCCATTATTGTAATTTTTTAAATTCTTCTGAAAAAAAGTTCTACAAACAACAGACATCTTATTTTTTTGCTACATTTTTCAGATGAATATTTGCTATCAAATTTGATAATGCATCGTCAGATATTACAAACGTATCTCACGTGAGATCAAAACGAGATATTATAGTGATTGAAACCTCACAAGAGCTGATCCTTAATGGGATTTGGCAACAAGAGTTCACTCTTATATTAATCCATCTCCCAACAGCAGATAAGTTGCAAATTTAGAGAGAGAGGGGGGAGAGGAGAAATTTATTTTCATCATCTGACAAGTTTGGATCACCATCTAACAATTTTCTGATATCCATGTTCATTTCTACCCTTGCTAGTGTTTCAGCCCTGATTGTGTCATAATTCCTAGATTCATAAAAATAATGAAAAGATGTCTCTATACAACCACATGAACATCGACGGCTCTCTGAAACAAAGTAGTAATAATAGGGAGTTTTGGATTTGTTTCTATTAAGATAAGAAAGAAAGAAAGACTTAACTGGATTATTTTTAATATGATCTTGTATCAAGATCCACTCCCGAATGGCTGTAGGAAAAAACAAGACAAGTAAATATTAGTTCTTTTATATGAGGGTGCATATCCGAGTTTGTTCTTAAGTTATAGCCTTTGGGGTAACTAGTCACTTGGGGCAGACGATTTTGTAAATATGAAGGGACTAGTCCAAGGACAATATTGTACATGGTCTGCATTCTGTGTTTGTACCGTCTGCATGACAAATAATCCCATTTTGATTCATTTGCTAAAGACTGTGAAGATGCTGACTTCGTTGCACTTGTCACAATGCGAGCTGCTTCAGGTTGTACTTTTTCTATATCTAGAGTTTGCTGATGGTTATAGTTCACCCACAAAATATCAGCATATTCCAAGATTGGTCTGATATAAGAAAATACAGTTGAGTGTAGACTAAAGTGTACTCCGAGTCGAGAACACTCAGTTTGGACTTGGAGTGCACTCCATTTGGACTCCAAGTAAACCTGGAGGACACTCTGATTGGACTCCAGATGAACTTGGAGTGCACTCCAGGTCCACTCAAAGTCTACCTGAAGTCCTATCAGGCATTACTACCTCTACAAATAGGGACCGCATTCATGTAACATTTTAAATTGTAGATAGTACAACATATACATGTATAATATCAATCAATCAATATTTTTGTTGCTGTAGATGTTTATTATTAAAGTGTCATTATTTAGTTGTTTAACAAGCAATACAGACTAAGTCTGCTATTTAATCTTTGTATAATTTGTGTAATAAATTAGTTGAACTTGATATAAAAACCTTATACTTAGGCCTACATCTCTGTATTTGAAACTTTGAATGACAATAACTTATACAAAATAACTGAAAAAATCCAAGGATTTACAATGCAATGAAGGATTTCGGAACAAACACAACATATATTTGACTTGTCCGTTGTGGTCTTACAATATATGAAGTCTGTGTGTGGATTTTAAATGTCATGTAGTGATTAATTCAATTATAGTTGATCAGAATGGATATATAATATGATAAGAATGTAATATTTTAATTAAAACATTAGACATTTAAATATAATGTGAAGAAGATTTACTGCTTCACGTTTGAAAGTTTTCAAACTTCAACAACTTCAAAACACGATAAGCAAGGAATGGCTTTTGATATTTGGGTCTGGCCCGTCCCCTCCCTATGCAATGTTTTGTCTGTATCAGGTCAGATCAGATGTGAAGATTTAGACAGGCTTACACTTGGTCATCTAATTAGACAATGACCCCCTCAGGCCTCAACCCCTCCTGGTCAAAATTTACCTGTTCCGGGTCTGATATAAGGTGTGAAGATCGGGGCCCCTGATTGTTAGTTGGGAACAGGTCATCACACCTTATACATGCATGACCTTGACTTATAATTGCAGGTACATGCTGCTGCAAGTCTAGACCCAGGGTTCATTCCCACTCAATCAACATCTTAAAAAGTATTACCTGTATTTTTACCTGGACAAAACCGAGTATAGTCTCTTTCAATATTTACAAGTCTAATAATTACCTGTTCATTTATTCCACAGCTGAGTTGTTACCTGAGAATTATATTTACTTTAAAAAAAAAAGGCTAGAGCCTTATCGGTAATTAGTACCAATTATTCTCTCCCTGTACCTGTGCCCTATTTACTAAAATACAAGGATATATTGGCTGAGTGGGACGTTTTCCGAAACCTCTGACCATGGTGGTGTTGTTATCTGTACTAATGCATTTGTCAGCAAAACCATAATTTATTATAATTAAGCGGAACTCCGATAGTTATAAACTCAGAACCCTATGTTACATAGGGTGTCGTCCCATATTATACAATAAAGTACATTGTGCTAAATTGTATAATATGGGAAGACACCAGACCTTGTTTCTATGAACTGGAAACCTAAATACAAACACATACATATAATAGATAATATAATAGCCAAGACAAAAGTAATATTCTAACATACCACAAACGTACATGGTTTAATTCTGATTGATCTAAAACTGGCCAAGATACATTACATTATGCAATATATCAATACTTTGGAATATCAGGTATTATTTGACTTATATCACGGACTTATATGGAATATAATTTATAAGCTTCGATTGCAAAATAAAATATTATAAAAAAGATAAATAAATATAACTTTAAGTATGACTCTTCTAATATTTGGAAATGACCACTATATAATTATAACAAATATTGACACATTAGTTTGATCCTAATATGACAAATTTAAAAGTCTATAACTTGATGGTCTTGATTACCATTGGAAATTTTTACTCATCCTTGTATTTGTAACATGTGATGTAATGTGTGACACTATTACAAATATAGTGCTGAGTTCAAACAAGTCAGTTTTACACGTACAGTCTGAAAACTGTTGGTGCTCAAATGCCATACAAGCAAATACAATATACACTGGTCTGGGACAAGGTTCTCCAATGTCAGCCATGTAATTTTGGTTTAAGTTGACTAATAGCCCAATCTGCTTAAATTCATAGTCATACTTTAAGATTTTTCATCATTTTTCATCATTTTTTCACGGTATACATGCGGTGCCTGTATCAGTACCTGGCTATCAAGTCAATCACCTGGAACAAATCTCAGGTGTGACAGACCAGAGTCAGCCATGCATGGCGGCATTGGCCACTACAGATATTTGACATTTATAGGGGATAGTACACAACCTACATACTGTAGTGTGGGTACAATATACCATGTAAATATATTAAAAATGTATAGGTAGTGTAGGGGTTTTAAGCCTAATCATATAAGCTAAACCTATTTTAGTAAAAGTTGAAGTTAAACATTTCTTCATTACGATATATTTTCCTTTAGTGTAAAAATATCAAAAAACTAATATACAGTATAATGAAATATCATACTTTTCATTAATTAAAAGTTAAATAAATTTCAACAATACTTGTGTTATTACAATATTTAAATTCATGAACAATAGCATACTGGACACATTAAAAAACCTTTTTTGAAAGTCAGATTCACAATAAAAAATATTTAATTTCTTTTTGTTTCTATATATGCAAATGCTATCAATATCATTTTAAATATTAAGCAAGTAACTTGATATTATACTGTCTTTATTACATCTTTATATACATGTAGGTTATTTTGTTCAATTGTGTTCACAACACAGGTGTATTATAACGTAATGTAATAGTGGTCCAGGTATTAATTCCTTGTAGACGAAACAACAGAATTTAATGTTCATTCTAATATCTATCTTTTATCTATTGTTAACAGAACTACATGTCTTATATAGTGTTTTATGTAATTTGAATGTGAACCCCAAGTAGAATTGAATTTCATGTCGTCTTTAAAAATAGGACTCCAGGCAGACTCGGAGTGGACCAGGAGTGCACTCCAAGTTCATATTGAGTCCAAACAGAGTGCACTCCAAGTATACCTGTAGTCCGAATGGAGTGCACTCCAAGTCCAAACTGAGTGCACGCGGAGTGCACTTGGGTGTAACATTTAGTCTACACTCAACTGTACATAATTTCATGAGATTTGCGATCTAATTGGAATTTTAGCGATGTTAGAATATCAATTCTTTTCCATGCTTCGGCAATTATGTTATTAATATGCAGCTGCCACGACCAGCTCTCTTCAATAGTTTGAACAAGGGGAACATGACTTTCGACTTGCTGTATAGGGGTGTTATTCATAAATAAAGGAGGATGGTTACAAACATAATTTAGTAAATTGCTAAATTTTACTGATTTGAAATAACACCATTATAGAGATCAATTAAATTGGTTAGTAACTTAAAATGCAAAATTTATATTTGGAGATGGTTAAAAGAAATGGTTCGACATTGGCTCGACATTTTCGTATCTCCAACAGTAACATACCATCATAAATGCGTAACTCAATCAAGAAATACTTTTACATGTTTTCAGTGTTGTCAGAAACGGGAAAGAGCAAGTGCATCGTATTGATGGACAACGCACTTTGTATTACGTCTGGGTCTAAATCGAAAATGCAAGGTAAGCATGTTTTACATCTAGGCTTTAATCAATCTATTTGCAGATTAATAGGTACTTATACGCATGTGTCGGTGTGTTTGTGGTAGGAAAGGGCCAAGCATATGACTATCATCTCCCAATGTATGTGTAATGTGTGTGTGCTGGAGATGTATTGTGTTCTGTTAGTAGTGGGACCGTGTTTCTAACGGCATCTTTTATAGTGCCATCTTACTATAGTACAGATAGGTATTTATTTATTTTTATTCATAGGAATATGTATTATCATTCTGTAAGATCATTGGAAACATTGTTTTTATGTACTGGTACATTTGTGTATCATACAATCTAATGGTAGTTTGAATCAGGTACGGTCCAACAAATTGAATATATTAATAAATACAAAGTCATATTACTGTGATTGATTAAATTATTTGATGTTATGAAAGCAGTTGTGATTACACGTTAAAACAACCTACGCCAGTACCTTTTATAATTTGATATCATCTTTCATATTATTCAGGTCAAGATGACGCCGTCCAAAACGACATGACCCAGGAACGTATTGTATTCAGACATGCACAAATGGTGAACAAATTGTCTGACTATTTTTTCAAAGAAGCGCCAGGCGATTGGTTAAACCTACAAGAGTTATTGAAGGCGTATATGCCCCCCAGACAACTTAAGAAAAGCAGCCTACAAGAAATCATAGACTACATGTTACAACAGAAACACATTTTCTATGGCCACTACGACAAATTATATCGGGCTGTTTATGAAGTGAACCGAAACGCAGCTGACCTCATTAAGGAGGCAGAATCTGATATAGCAATATTGAAAGCTGGAGGTGAGCACCCTACCCTGTACACGTAACTATTATTTGAATGTTTTATCATGTTCTAGATATAATTTAATTCATTTACTCTCTTTACTTAATTTCAAGGTCATATATACAAACATACGAGTCAGTTATATCGAACCACAAAACGTAACTTTTTTAATTTGATATCTTACTATGTGTTTCATGTTTTCTCTAGGCGCCTCTGAACATGTAGCTGAGCCAGAAAACATTTTTGGGTCAAGTGTCGATATAAAATGACTACAGGTACAGTACTTTGTGGTTGGACTCACTCTGCAAATAGCATTTTGATGACGGATATGACAATTGTCTAAAACAGAACATATGGCTGTCTTTGTTAATCTATGTTAATCTGTTTTAACTGTGCCCCACTTTTTGCCGACTTGGTTTTGTTTTCATACGAGGCTGTTTTTGTTGATTTTGTCGAGGAGTATTCAGGACGGGTAGCAAACACCTTGCCGAATCTTTCAATTTCACTTTAAGGTATATCGACGATGTTGATCCTATAAACACCAGGAAGTTTGCTGACCTAGTCGATCGTATATATCCTACTAAACTTGAGATTAAAGACATAACAGACTCTCCTACATCAGCTTCTTACCTCGATCTTTACTTAAACTATGACCAACACGGGCAGCTTAGTATTAAGCTGTATGGTTAACGTGACGATTTCGATTTTGCGATCTTGAAGTTTCCCTTTCTAGATAGTAACATCCCTGCTTCTCCAGCCTATTGTGTTTACATGTCGCAATTGATTCGTTATTCTACTGCTGACAAACAAACTTACGGCACAGGGATTCGGGAGATGCAGGTTGACGAAGACTATGGGCAAGTTTTATGTCGCCATCTTGATCTCATCGAGAAATATTCTGTATCTTTGTGTAATATTACGATGGACGTTGTTGAGTTTGTCTGTAAATGTGCTTACTTGTTGTGATTGACTATGATGACTCGGTTCTAATTTTAAGGATTGATGCTCACGAAGATGTAACCAAGATTCATTAGGTATTGTTGATGAAGCAAAATACGCTTACTCTTCCGGAACACCTGGTCTTATTATCTTGTGCTGTTACAAGGGTCTTCCTTTGTTCCTATTTTGCCGCTTGTTTAAACGATTGCGAGTTCGGGTCATGTTTTTTAGACGCTTTGGTATTCTCTGATTTTGTTTACAGCCATCAGTGTATTGTAGGGAGGGTCGTGTGGTTTACCTGGAATACTATTATAACCCTTACTGTAGGGAATGGAGATTTGTTGTATTTTCTGATGTTAATCTTATTAATGTAGTTATTGCAATTCTAAAGTCATAGCCCTGTTATTTTAACATGATCTAAGGTTAATCGAAAAACGCATGTGTTGAAAGCACAGTGACTTTAGTTTACTTTTAATCGAAACGTTTGTACCCTACTGAACTTGAGTATGGTCAACTAATAGAAATATCTTGTATCAGAGTCAAAAATCTTTTTTATAATGTTTTTGTCCTTTCGATTATAACACAGAATTTCTAACAATGAATCCGCTGCTAACGTTTGTAAGAAACATAAATACTGTACCAAATATTTTTTTTATCAAAGAGGTAAACTTGCACTGAGTACAAATGATTACATTGGCAAAATATATGTTTGACATGACAAATGCATTAAGTTAGCATTGATGTATTCTATATGATGATTTAAAGAATTTACCGTTACAGGATACATCGGCTTCCGCCTACCGAGAACAACAATCAGAGCTCCAATGAACACTGACTGGTGTAAGATGAATCTGCAGTAATAGGGCATCCGCATAACCTTTGACATCCGCACGACCTTTGACATCTGCACGACCCCTGACATCCTCACAACCTTTGACTTCTGCACGACCCCTGACCTCCGCACAACCTTTGACATCTGCACGATCCGGACATCCTCACAACCTTTGACATCCGTAAGACCTTTGACATCTGCACGACCCCTGCGTCGTCACAACCTTTGACTTCTGCACGACCCATGACATCCGCACAACCTTTGACATCTGCACGACCCCTAACATCCTCACAACTTTTGACATCTGCACGACCCAAAACATCCTCACAACCTTTAACATCTGCACGACCCCTAACCTCCTCACAACCTTTGACATCTACACGATCCGGACATCCTCACAACCTTTGACATCCGTAAGACCTTTGACATCTGCACGACCCCTGCGTCGTCACAACCTTTGACTTCTGCACGACCCCTGACATCCGCACAACCTTTGACATCTGCACGACCCCTAACATCCGCACAACTTTTGACATCTGCACGACCCCAAACATCCTCACAACCTTTAACATCTGCACAACCCCTAACATCCTCAAAACCTTTGACATCTGCACGACCCTTGACATCCTTACAACCCCTGACATCTGTACGGCCCTCGGCATCTGCACAAACCCTGACATCCGCACAACTTTTGACATCTGCACGACCCTTTGACATCCTCACAACTTTTGACATCTGCACGACCCCTGACATCCTCACAACCTTTGATATCTGTACAACCCTCGACTTCCACACAACCTTTGGCATCTGCACGACCCCTGACATCCACACAACCTTTGACATCTGTACGGCCCTCGACATCCGCACAACCTTTGACATCTGCACGACCCCTGACATCCTCACAACCCCTGACATCTTCACAACCTTTGTCATCTGCACGACTCCTGACATCCGCACAACCTTTGACATCTGCACGACCCCTGACATCCGCAAAACCTTTGACATCTGTACGGCCCTCGACATCCACACAACCTTTGACATCTGTACGGCCCTCGACATCCACACAACCTTTGACATCTGTACGGCCCTCGACATCCACACAACCTTTGACATCTATACGGCCCTCGACATCCACACAACCTTTGACATCTGCACGACCCCTGACATCCTCACAACATTTGACATCTGCACGACCCCTGACATCTGCACAACCCCTAACATCCTCACAACATTTGACATCTGCACGACCCCTGACATCCGCACAACCTTTGACATCTGTACGGCCCTCGACATCCTCACAACCTTTGACATCCGTAAGACCTTTGACATCTGCACGACCCCTGACATCCTCACAACCTTTGACTTCTGCACGACCCCTGACATCCTCACAACCTTTGACATCTGCACGACCCCTAACATCCGCACAACTTTTGACATCTGCACGACCCCAAACATCCTCACAACCTTTAACATCTGCACGACCCCTAACATCCTCACAACCTTTGACATCTGCACGACCCTTGACATCCTTACAACCCCTGACATCTGTACGGCCCTCGGCATCTGCACAAACCCTGACATCCGCGCAACTTTTGACATCTGCACGACCCTTTGACATCCTCACAACTTTTGACATCTGCACGACCCCTGACATCCTCACAACCTTTGATATCTGTACAGCCCTCGACTTCCACACAACCTTTGACATCTGCACGACCCCTGACATCCGCACAACCTTTGACATCTGTACGGCCCTCGACATCCGCACAACCTTTGACATCTGCACGACCCCTGACATCCTCACAACCCCTGACATCTTCACAACCTTTGTCATCTGCACGACTCCTGACATCCGCACAACCTTTGACATCTGCACGACCCCTGACATCCGCAAAACCTTTGACATCTGTACGGCCCTCGACATCCACACAACCTTTGACATCTGTACGGCCTTCGACATCCACACAACCTTTGACATCTGTACGGCCCTCGACATCCACACAACCTTTGACATCTATACGGCCCTCGACATCCACACAACCTTTGACATCTGCACGACCCCTAACATCCTCACAACATTTGACATCTGCACGACCCCTGACATCTGCACAACCCCTAACATCATCACAACCTTTGTCATCTGCACGACCCCTGACATCCTCACAACCTTTGACATCTGCACGACCCCTGACATCTTCACAACGTTTGACATCTGCACGACCCCTGACATCCTCACAACGTTTGACATCTGCATGACCCCTGACATCCGCACAGCGTTTGACATCTGCACGACCCCTGACATCTTCACAACGTTTGACATCTGTACGGCCCTCGACATCCGCACAAACTTTGACATCTGTACGACCCCTGACATCAGCACGATCCCTGACATCCTCACAATCTTTGACATCCGCACGACCCCTGACATCCTCACAACCTTTGACATCTGTACGGCCCTCGACATCCGCACGACTTTTGACATCTACACGACCATCGATATCCACACGACCCTCAACATCCACACGATCCTCAGTATCCACAAGACCTTTGCCATCTATACGACCTTTGACATCCGTACAACCAACGACATTCACTCGACGCCCAGCATCCGCACCACCTTTGGCATCTACAGGACCTCAACATCTACACAAGCCTCGACATCCGTATGACCAACGACATTCACTCGACCCTCTTCAGTCAAGCGTCTTCCAATTTGATGACCCCGAATAGAGTGTTCTTCGGGACTAGTAGTATTAGTCTGCCAACTAACGGACACGTTCACACAGAAAGCCGTTATATCAAACTACTCTATAATTCTTCATAAACTTCAACTTACATTTACATTTTTAATTCATTATTTCATTTTCATTTCCGGCCTCATAGATGTATTTGTTTTTTCAATGTCACATTTGCATGTAAATTATAATAAAACGGCTATGTATATCGATACTTTAGCAACATCATAGTTGTCATTTCTTTCGTTTACATCATTACAGTTGTTATATACAGTCAAAGTTATCTCTTGTTTTATCAACATGTATATGACGTATGCTACCATCAGCCCTCCATCTCTCGGTTACTAGTTCGAGGCCTATGCTTGGCAGTACAATACTACACGTATAACCCTCTGTAAATTTGTACTGTACACTATTACACGTATAACCCTCTGTAGATGTGTACCGTACACTATTACAGGTATAACCCTCTGTATATGTACCGTACAATACTACAACTTTAACCCTTTGTAGATTTGTACTGTACAATACTACACGTATAACCCTCTGTATATGTACCGTACAATACTACACGTATAACCCTCTGTAGATGTGTACCGTACACTATTACAGGTATAACCCTCTGTAGATGTGTACTGTACACTATTACACGTATAACCCTCTGTAGATGTGTACCGTACACTATTACAGGTATAACCCTTTGTAGATGTGTACTGTACACTATTACAGGTATAACCCTCTGTAGATGTGTACTGTACACTATTACAGGTATAACCCTCTGTAGATGTGTACTGTACACTATTACAAATATAACCCTCTGTAGATTTGTACCGTACAATACTACACGTATAACCCTCTGTAGATGTGTACTGTACACTATTACAGGTATAACCCTCTGTAGATGTGTACTGTACACTATTACAGGTATAACCCTCTGTAGATGTGTACTGTACACTATTACAAATATAACCCTCTGTAGATGTGTACCGTACACTATTACAGGTATAACCCTCTGTAGATGTGTACTGTACACTATTACAGGTATAACCCTCTGTAGATGTGTACTGTACACTATTACAAATATAACCCTCTGTAGATGTGTACCGTACACTATTACACGTATAACCCTCTGTAGATGTGTACCGTACACTATTACAGGTATAACTCTCTGTAGATGTGTACCGTACACTATTAAAGGTATAACTCTCTGTAGATGTGTACTGTACACTATTACAGGTTTAACCCTCTGTAGATGTGTACTGTACACTATTACAGGTTTAACCCTCTGTAGATGTGTACTGTACATTATTACCTGTTTAACCCTCTGTAGGTGTGTACTGTACACTATTACAGGTTTAACCCTCTGTAGATGTGTACTGTACACTATTACAAATATAACCCTCTGTAGATGTGTACTGTACACTATTACAAATATAACCCTCTGTATATGTACCGTACAATGCTACACGTATAACCCTCTGTAGGTTTGTACTGTACACTATTACAAATATAACCCTCTGTAGATGTGTACTGTACCCTATTACAGGTATAACCCTCTGTAGATGTGTACTGTACACTATTGCAAGTATAACTCTCTATAGACGTGTACTGTGCACTATTACAAGTATAACTCCCTGTAGACGTGTACTGTACACTATTACAAATATAACCCTCTGTAGACGTGTACTGTACCCTATTACAGGTATAACCCTCTGTAGATGTGTACTGTACCCTATTACAAGTATAACTCTCTGTAGACGTGTACTGTACCCTATTACAGGTATAACCCTCTGTAGATGTGTACTGTACACTATTGCAAATATAACCCTCTGTAGATGTGTACTGTACACTATTGCAAGTATAACTCTCTGTATATGTGTACTGTACACTATTACAAATATAACCCTCTGTAGATGTGTACTGTACACTATTACAGGTATAACCCTTTGTAGACGTGTACCGTACACTATAACAGGTATAACCCTCTGTAGATGTGTACTGTACCCTATTACAGGTTTAACCTTCTGTAGATGTGTACTGTACACTATTACAAGTATAACTCTCTGTAGGTGTGTACCGTACATTATTACACGTATAACTCTCTGTAGGTGTGTACCGTAAACTATTACACGTATAACCTTCTGTAGATGTGTACCGTACACTATTACAGGTATAACTCTCTGTAGGTGTGTACCGTACACTATTACAGGTATAACTCTCTGTAGGTGTGTACCGTACACTATTACACGTATAAACTTCTGTAGATGTGTACCGTACACTATTACAGGTTTAACCCTCTGTAGATGTGTACTGTACACTATTACAGGTTTAACCCTATGTAGATGTGTACTGTACATTATTACCGGTTTAACCCTCTGTAGGTGTGTACTGTACACTATTACAGGTTTAACCCTCTGTAGATGTGTACTGTACACTATTACAAATATAACCCTCTGTAGATGTGTACTGTACACTATTACAAATATAACCCTCTGTATATGTACCGTACAATACTACACGTATAACCCTCTGTAGGTTTGTACTGTACACTATTACAAATATAACCCTCTGTAGATGTGTACTGTACCCTATTATAGGTATAACCCTCTGTAGATGTGTACTGTACACTATTGCAAGTATAACTCTCTATAGACGTGTACTGTACACTATTACAAATATAACCCTCTGTAGACGTGTACTGTACCCTATTACAGGTATAACCCTCTGTAGATGTGTACTGTACCCTATTACAAGTATAACTCTCTGTAGACGTGTACTGTACCCTATTACAGGTATAACCCTCTGTAGATGTGTACTGTACACTATTGCAAGTATAACTCTCTGTATATGTGTACTGTACACTATTACAAATATAACCCTCTGTAGATGTGTACTGTACACTATTACAGGTATAACCCTTTGTAGACGTGTACCGTACACTATTACAAATATAACCCTCTGTAGATGTGTACTGTACCCTATTACAGGTATAACCCTCTGTAGATGTGTACTGTACACTATTACAAGTATAACTCTCTGTAGGTGTGTACCGTACATTATTACACGTATAACTCTCTGTAGGTGTGTACCGTAAACTATTACACGTATAACCTTCTGTAGATGTGTACCGTACACTATTACAGGTATAACTCTCTGTAGGTGTGTACCGTACACTATTACAGGTATAACTCTCTGTAGGTGTGTACCGTACACTATTACACGTATAAACTTCTGTAGATGTGTACCGTACACTATTACAGGTATAACTCTCTGTAGGTGTGTACCGTACACTATTACACGTATAACCTTCTGTAGATGTGTACTGTACACTATCACACGTAAAACACTCCCTAGGTGTGCACCGTACAGTATTACACGTTTCACCTACTGTAGGTATGTATTGTACACTATTACACGTATAACCTTCTGTAGATGTGTACTGTACACTATCACACGTAAAACACTCCCTAGGTGTGTATCGTACAGTATTACACGTTTCACCTACTGTAGGCATGTATTGTACACTATTACACGTATAACCCTCTGTAGGTGTGTACCGTACACTATTACACGTATAACCCTCTGTAGATGTGTACCGTATACTATTACACGTATAACCCTCTGTAGGTGTGTACTTGCACTATTACAGGTATAACCCTGTGTAGATGTGTACCGTACACTATTACATGTTTAACCCTGTGTAGATGTGTACCGTACACTATTACACGTATAGCCCTCTGTAGGTGTGAACTGTACACTATTACAGGTATAAGCCTCTGTAGATGTGTACCGTACACTATAACAAGTATAACCCTCTGTATATGTGTACTGTACACTATTACAGGTTTAACCCTCTGTAGATGTGTACCTTACACTATTACAGGTTCAACCCTCTGTAGATGTGTACCGTACACTATTACAGGTTTAACCCTCTGTAGATGTGTACTGTACACTATTACACGTATAAATCTCTGTAGGTTTGTAACGTACCCAAGAACAAGTACAGTATATCTTTGGTTCTAGTGTCTTTGCAATAAAGTATATTTCCTCAGATCATGCACACACCAACAGCTCATAATAAATGCATACTTGTATATATATCAACAATAGGTCGGTTTACTGTTAAAATCTACACATATCAGTTGTCTGTATATGTGTATCGTACACTATAACTACACATATCAGTTGTCTGTAGATGTGTATCGTACACTATAACTACACATATCAGTTGTCTGTAGATGTGTACCGTACACTATGACTACACATATCAGTTGTCTGTAGATGTGTACCGTACACTTTAACTACACATATCAGTTGTCCGTAGATGTGTACCGTACACTATAACTACACATATCAATTGTCTGTAGATGTGTACCGTACACTATGACTACACATATCAGTTGTCTGTAGATGTGTACCGTACACTTTAACTACACATATCAGTTGTCCGTAGATGTGTACCGTACACTATAACTACACATATCAGTTGTCTGTAGATGTGTACCGTACACTATGACTACACATATCAGCTGTCTGTAGATGTGTACCGTACACTATGACTACACATATCAGTTGTCTGTAGATGTGTACCGTACACTTTAACTTCACATATCAGTTGTCTGTAGATGTGTACCGTACACTATGATTACACATATCAGTTGTCTGTAGATGTGTACCGTACACTATGACTAAACATATCAGTTGTCTGTAGATATGTACCGTACAGTATGACTACACAAATCAGTTGTCTTTAGATGTGTACCGTGCACTTTAACTACACATATCAGCTGTCTGTAGATATATACTGTACACTATGACTTCGCATATCAGTTGTGTGTAGATGTGTACCGTACACTTTAACTACACATATCAGTTGTCTGTAGATGTGTACCGTAAAGTGTGACTACACATATCAGTTGTCTGTAGATGTGTACCGTACACTATGACTACACTTATCAGTTGTCTGTAGATGTGTACCGTACACTTTAACTACACATATCAGTTGTCTGTAGATGTGTACCGTACACTATGACTACACATATCAGTTGTCTGTAGATGTGTACCGTACACTATGACTACACATATCAGCTGTCTGTAGATGTGTACCGTACACTTTAACTTCACATATCAGTTGTCTGTAGATGTGTACCGTACACTATGATTACACATATCAGTTGTCTGTAGATGTGTACCGTACACTATGACTAAACATATCAGTTGTCTGTAGATATGTACCGTACAGTATGACTACACAAATCAGTTGTCTTTAGATGTGTACCGTGCACTTTAACTACACATATCAGCTGTCTGTAGATATATACTGTACACTATGACTTCGCATATCAGTTGTGTGTAGATGTGTACCGTACACTTTAACTACACATATCAGTTGTCTGTAGATGTGTACCGTAAAGTGTGACTACACATATCAGTTGTCTGTAGATGTGTACCGTACACTATGACTACACTTATCAGTTGTCTGTAGATGTGTACCGTACACTTTAACTACACATATCAGTTATCTGTAGATGTGTACCGTACACTATGACTACACATATCAGTTGTCTGTAGATGTGTACCGTACACTTTAACTACACATATCAGTTGTCTGTAGATATGTACTGTACACTTTAACTTCACATATCAGTTGTCTGTAGATATGTACCGTACACTATAACTACACATATCAGTTGTCTGTAGATGTGTACCGTACACTATGACTACATATCATCAGTCTGTAGATGTGTACCGTACACTTTAACTACACATATCAGTTGTCTGTAGATGTGTACTGTACACTTTAACTTCACATATCAGTTGTCTGTAGATATGTACCATACACTATAACTACACATATCAGTTGTCTGTAGATGTGTACCGTACACTATGACTACATATCATCAGTCTGTAGATGTGTACCGTACACTTTAACTACACATATCAGTTGTCTGTAGATGTGTACCGTACACTATGACTACATATCAGTTGTCTGTAGATGTGTACAGTACACTATAACCACACATATCAGTTGTCTGTAGATGTGTACCATACACTTTAACTACACATGTCAGTTGTCTGTAGATGTGTACCGTACACTATGACTACACATATCAGTTGTCTGTAGATGTGCATTGTACAATTTAACTACACATATCAGTTGTCTATAGATGTGTATCGTACACTATGACTACACATATCAGTTGTGTGTAGATGTGTACCGTACACTATAACTACACATATCAGTTGTTTGTAGATGTGTACCGTACAGTATGACTACACATATCAGTTGTCTGTAGATGTGTACCGTACACTATAACTACACATATCAGTTGTCTGTAGATGTGTGCCGTGCACTTTGACTACACATATCAGTTGTTTCTAGATGTGTACCGTACATTATGACTACACATATCAGTTGTCTGTAGATGTGTACCGTACACTATAACTACACATATCAGTTGTCTGTAGATGTGTACCGTACACTATGACCACACATATCAGTTTTCTGTAGATGTGTACCGTAAACTACGACTACACATATTAGTTGTCTGTAGATGTGTACCGTACAATATGACTATACATATCAGTTGTCTGTAGATGTGTACCGTACAATATGACTACACATATCAGTTGTCTGTAGATGTGTACCGTACACTTTAACTACACATATCAGTTGTCTGTAGATATGTACCGTACACTTTAACTACACATATCAGTTGTTTGTAGATGTGTACCGTACACTATGACTACACATATCAGTTGTGTGTAGATGTGTACCGTACAGTATGACTACACATTTCACTTGTCTGTAGATGTGTACCGTACACTATGACTACACATATCAGTTGTCTGTAGATGTGTACCGTACACTTTAACTACACATATCACTTGTCTGTAGATGTGTACCGTACATTATGACTACACATATCAGTTGTCTGTAGATGTGTACCGTACACTTTAACTACACATATCACTTGTCTGTAGATGTGTACCGTACAGTATGACTACACATATCAGTTGTCTGTAGATGTGTACCGTACACTATGACTACATATCATCAGTCTGTATATGTGTACCGTACACTTTAACTACACATATCAGTTGTCTGTAGATGTGTACCGTACACTATGACTACACATATCAGTTGTCTGTAGATGTGTACCGTACACTATAACCACACATATCAGTTGTCTGTAGATGTGTACCGTACACTTTAACTACACATATCAGTTGTCTGTAGATGTGTACCGTACACTATGACTACACATATCAGTTGTCTGTATATGTGTACCGTACACTTTAACTACACATATCAGTTGTCTGTAGATGTGTATCGTACACTATGACTACACATATCAGTTGTCTGTAGATGTGTACCGTACACTTTAACTACACATATCAGTTGTTTGTAGATGTGTACCGTGCACTATGACTACACATATCAGTTGTTTGTAGATGTGTACCGTACATTATGACTACACATATCAATTGTCTGTAGACGTGTAACGTACACTATAACTACACATATCAGTTGTCTGTAGATGTGTACCGTACACTATGACTACACATATCACTTGTCTGTAGATGTGTACAGTACAGTATGACTACACATATCAGTTGCCTGTAGATGTGTACCGTACACTTTAACTACACATATCAGTTGTCTGTAGATGTGTACCGTACACTATGACTACACATATCAGTTGTCTGTAGATGTGTACCGTACAGTATGACTATACATATCAGTTGTCTGTAGATGTATACCGTACACTATGACTACACATATCAGTTGTCTGTAGATGTGTACCGTACAGTATGACTACACATATCAGTTGTCTGTAGATGTGTACCGTACACTATAACTACACATATCAGTTGTTTGTAGATGTGTACCGTACACTATAACTACATATCAGTTGTCTGTAGATGTGTACCGTACAGTATGACTACACATATCAGTTGTCCGTAGATGTGTACCGTACACTTTAACTACACATATCACTTGTCTGTAGATGTGTACCGTACAGTGTGACTACACATATCAGTTGTCTGTAGATGTGTACCGTACACTACGACTACACATATAAGTTGTCTGTAGATGTGTACCGTACACTTTAACTACACATATCAGGTGTCTGTAGATATGTACCGTGCACTATAACAACACATATCAGTTGTCTGTAGATGTGTATCGTACACTATGACTACACATATCAGTTGTCTGTAGATGTGTACCGTATACTATAACTACACATATCAGTTGTCTGTAGATATGTACCGTACACTTTAACTACACATATCAGTTGTCTGTAGATGTGTACCGTACACTATGACTACACATATCAGTTGTCTGTAGATGTGTACCGTACACTTTAACTACACATATCAGTTGTCTGTAGATGTGTACCGTACACTATGACTACACATATCAGTTGTCTGTAGATGTGTACCGTACACTTTAACTACACATATCAGTTGTCTGTAGATGTGTACCGTACCCTATGACTACACATATCAGTTGTTTGAAGATGTGTACCGTATACTTTAACTACACATATCAGTTGTCTGTAGATGTGTACCGTACACTATGACTACACATATCAGTTGTCTGTAGATGTGTACCGTACAGTATGACTACACATATTAGTTGTTTGTAGATGTGTACCGTACAGTATGACTACATATATCAGTTGTCTGTAGATGTGTACCGTATACTATAACTACACATATCAGTTGTCTGTAGATGTGTACCTTTCACTATGACTACACATATCAGTTGTCTGTAGATGTGTACCGTACACTATGACTACACATATCAGTTGTCTGTAGATATGTACCGTACAGTATGACTACACAAATCAGTTTTCTGTAGATATGTACCGTACAGTATGAGTACACATATCAGTTTTCTGTAGATATGTACCGTACACTATGTCTACACATATTAGTTGTCTGTAGATGTGTACCGTACACTTTGACTACTAATATCAGTTGTCTGTAGATATGTACCGTACACTTTAACTACACATATCAGTTGTTTGTAGATGAGTACCGTACACTATGACTACACATATAAGTTGTCTGTAGATGTGTACCGTACAGTATGACTACATATATCAGTTGTCTGTAGATGTGTACCGTATACTATAACTACACATATCAGTTGTCTGTAGATGTGTACCGTACACTTTAACTATACATATCAGTTGTCTGTAGATGTGTACCGTACACTATGACTACACATATCAGTTGTCTGTAGATGTGTACCGTACAGTATGACTACACATATCAGTTGTCTGTAGATGTGTACCGTACACTTTAACTACACATATCAGTTGTCTGTAGATAAGTACCGTACAGTATGACTACACATATCAGTTGTCTGTAGATGTGTACCGTACCCTATAACTACACATATCAGTTGTCTGTAGATGTGTACCGTACACTTTAACTACACATATCAGTTGTCTGTAGATATGTACCGTACAGTATGACTACACAAATCAGTTTTCTGTAGATATGTACCGTACACTATGTCTACACATATTAGTTGTCTGTAGATATGTACCGTACAGTATGACTACACAAATCAGTTGTCTGTAGATATGTACCGTACAGTATGAGTACACATATCAGTTTTCTGTAGATATGTACCGTACACTATGTCTACACATATTATTTGTCTGTAGATGTGTACCGTACACTATAACTACACATATCAGTTGTTTGTAGATGTGTACCATACACTATAACTACACATATCAGTTGTTTGTAGATGTGTACCGTACACTATAACTACACATATCAGTTGTCTATAGATGTGTATCGTACACTATAACTACACATATCAGTTGTTTGTAGATGTGTACCGTACACTATAACTACACATATCAGTTGTTTGTAGATGTGTACCATACACTATAACTACACATATCAGTTGTTTGTAGATGTGTACCATACACTATAACTACACATATCAGTTGTCTATAGATGTGTATCGTACACTATAACTACACATATCAGTTGTTTGTAGATGTGTACCGTACACTATAACTACACATATCAGTTGTTTGTAGATGTGTACCATACACTATAACTACACATATCAGTTGTTTGTAGATGTGTACCGTACAGTATGACTACACATATCATTTGTTTGTAGATGTGTACCGTACACTATAACTACACATATCAGTTGTTTGTAGATGTGTACCGTACAGTATGACTACACATATCATTTGTTTGTAGATGTGTACCGTACACTATGACTACATATATTAGTTGTCTGTAGATGTGTACCGTATAGTATGACTACACATATCAGTTGTCTGTAGATGTGTACCATACAGTATGACTACACATATCATTTGTTTGTAGATGTGTACCGTACACTTTAACTACACATATCAGCATAACTTAACAAAGCAGACGTTTTTCTTTCCGACTTTGCTGGCTCCAGTACGAAAAACCCCAGGCTGATAAAACCTGTTATAGAACGATTGACATAAACTTGACCCCAAACTATTATAGGACACTTGATATCCATCGTCTTTATGATAAAAGCACTCTGATGCTTGTCGTCGCTTGCAGTTGTTAGGTACCGGAAGCCAGGTCATTGACGTTATTCAAACTAGGTCCTTGTTGTCTAGACGATGTCGTTTACATGCATAATGAGCGCTTCCCGCGTATTTCTTTCTTGGTGTTTTCTATGCAGACAAAGACGTATCATTATTAATAAAAGATTAAAGACCATCACATATTTATTACAGCGATAATTCGTCTCTTAAATCTTATACGTGTCAGTCATCAAAGGTAATTTTAAAGGTAGGATAAACACTTGGATTTAACATGTACATGGGCCCCCGCATATTAAAGGCAAGGGAAGCTTATATCAGGAACAGTACCTTCCAGAATTGATTTTGTGAGAAATTGGACCTCACTGGACAAAACAAAAACAAATAAACAAGAACGTAATGATTAGAAATGATTATTTCTAAAAACTCATGTGGTATGGATAGGGAGTAAAAATGCACCAAATGTACATTTCTTCCAGAATGAGGCATGAAATATGTTAGAGAATACTTCATATGTCTGGGAATTGAACTTCATGTTAACTTGTACAAGATTCAAAGGTCAAAATTTGATAGGGAGATTACAAAACTTAAATCTCGCATGAAAACATGGAATCAAAGAATATTAACACCAATTGATAATATTAACATGGTTAAAATGAATTAGAGAATACCGAAGCGTTAACAAAATCATAATCCGAACTCAAATTGATTTAACCAAAGGCATACTATGAACAAAGGAACAATTTACATGGAGACCCTTGTAAAAGCGTCTTCTGCTTCATCGACGACACCCGCCATATACAATTTTGTCAGATCTTATTAAGCGTCAAGTACTCACAGATACATTACTCAATATCGATTGTTGATATTCTGTAACACCTGGTCCCATTACCTTGTTCTTTTCCCAGAATATCTATATATCTTTCCTTTGTTTATATTTTTCCTTAGTTAAACCAATTTGTATTCAGATTATGATTTTGTTAACGCTTCGACATTCTTTAATTTTTGAATAAATCATTTAATTATTTGAACTTTTATTTTTCTAGGTTGGTTCTGTGAAATATGTATCCTTCCAATTATACGGTCATATCAACCGTATTTCCGGGGCTAATTTATTACTCACATGTGTAAAACCCTCTCATTTTGTGGGTGTAAATACCTTCATCATTTTTACATAATTAAATGTTGTTCGAAACACGTTTTTTTATTATTTTGTTGATTAAGTCTATCAAGCGATATACCGAAAATTAAAGGACATGTTTGGACAAAGTACTACTTTTTACATTAAAAATCGTCTTCTTGTGCTACATTGTGCTTCATCGTTGCACTGTCCCATATACATGTTTGACATAGGAGACCCAAATAAAATTATTGGTGTCATGCATGCGACCACTGCTCCTAATGAAGCCTATCGAGCTGCACCCCGTACTCGTCCTGCTGAAACCTAATCAATGAATGATGTAAACACGATCGCAAACCGATCTTCGCATGCCGTGCCATTTTCATCATCCAACAAAAAATAACATGTCACCTCGTTTAATTTTAAACACCTCTTATAAAAACTATGTGTTGCCAATCATAACTTGTTACAGATATCTAGGAGTCGGTATGAACTTTGATTGTCATGGTGGTTTTTCTCCAGCCGCCGTCATCGTGACGTCACAGCGTGTGTAGTCCCGGTACGCGTCAAATTGGAAACGCGGATTATCTTTGCTTGATGGAAATATCAATGCGCCATTCATATAAAGAAGAAATATAAAATTAATTATTATGAAAAATATATATTTTCAACTACAGTAGGGCTGTTTGATTTTGTGATGTAATTAAATTATACAAAAATCTTTAAAAAATTTTATATAACAAATAACAGGGATTTCGTCTGATTTTGGAAGGACGTATTTATTGTACATCGATGAACTCTGTGGGGTATGCTTTTGTATTGTAAACATTAATTCGACTCTCCTGTTTCCTTGACCCGGAGGTTTCTGAACCATCATGTTCCTTTTATAAAAAGTGTATGTCTGGCTACAGATCGAGCGTTTAAATGTAAAGAAAGAAATTCTAAAATAGCACCATATACCAGCGTTAATGATACTAGGGACTGCTCGTTTAAATATCGGGTACATTGGTATTTCAAAAATCCTCAGGCTACCAATCCATTTCGTGACTCCTCAAAAAACAGTATAATGTGATACTCTTGTTTATTTGGAAACAATAAAACAAGCGAGTTCAACTTATGTACTCTACGTCGTCCAGTGGTTACAGGACGGGGGCTTTAAATGTGAGAAGAAACTGGAGAACCCTGTGAACACCACGTGATCGGCCGGGTGATACCATTCCGTTTCGCTGCCGACCTGAGAATCCAACCCAGACCACCTTTGTGAAAAAAAGTTTCTTAACCACTTCAACACCCGACTGCAAGCAAAATGAATATATGCATCACTGTTTGGTGGATTTATAAGTCTGTTATATGGGCTGTTCTCTCTAAGTTTCTTTTAAATTATGTTGTGTAACAAAACGACATGTTATCTCGAAGCTTCGACTTATGGAGGTTATGTTACAAAACGGGCTCTTATCTTGTACGTTTCTTATGTCGTGTAACAAAACGGCCTGTTATTTCGAAGCTTCAACTTAATAATGTTATGTTACAAAACGAGCTCTTATCTCGAATTTTTCTTCTGCTGCGTAGCAAATCGCCCTTTTTCTCGAGGCTTCCACTTACTGATGCTATGTTGCAAAACCGACTGTTATCTCAAAGCTTCTAGTTATAAATTTTGTATAACAAACCGCCTGCCTTCTCATAGCCTCCACTTCACAAAAAAAACATGAAGCTTCTATCTATGCCGGTTTCAAAATGTTCTGCTATCTCGACGCTCCCATTAAATCATGTTGTGTAACAGACTTGGCTATGCTCTCGATGCTCCAATTAAATCATGTTGTGTAACAAAACAGGCGATTATCTCGATGCTCTCATTAAATCATGTTGTGTAACAGACCGGGCTATGCTCTCGATGCTCCCATTATATCATGTTGTGTATCAAAACAGGCTATTATCTCGATGCTCTCATTAAATCATGTTGTGTAACAGAACGGGCTATTATCTCGATGCTCTCATCAAATCATATCGTGTAATAGAACGGGCTATTATCTCTATGCTCCCATTAAATCATGTTGTGTAACAAAACAGGCTATTATCTCGATGGTCTCATTAAATCATGTTGTGTAACAAAACAGGCTATTATATCGATGCTCTCATTAAATCATGTTGTGTAACAGAACGGGCTATTATCTCGATGCTCTCATCAAATCATATCGTGTAATAGAACGGGCTATTATCTCCATGCTCCCATTAAATCATGTTGTGTAAAAAACAGGCTATTATCTCGATGGTCTCATTAAATCATGTTGTGTAACAAAACAGGCTATTATCTCCATGCTCTCATTAAATCATGCTGTGTAACAGAACGGGCTATTATCTTGTGCCATGGGTGAACGATCTCCTCACGTTATTTTTTGGTGTGTTTTGCGATCTGAATCTGACAATTATTTTACCTTTTTTTACTTGTATTATCAATGATACCATTTAATCTTTGTTGTGTTAAAAACAAGGCGCACAAAGGCACTTTCGTTTTGATTTTATATCGTTAAATGCACATGATACTTACATTGCATTTCAACAAATTTTATTGACCTATAGAGTATTGAATTGTCAAAGGGATTTGACAACAGGCACAATCTATGTAAACCCTCTCCATATAAACAATACACTGGTGGCAAAAATTGATACGGTAGTACATATATTAATAAATAAAGTATTGCATAATGTAGCCAAATAATTAAACAGTCAACGGATCTAATAGTTTTTGAACGATACTTATAAATGATTAAAAAAAAAATTTTTTTTACTGAAATGAAAGTTACAATAAACATATATACATCAGCTCTATTAGATATATTGGGTATGGAAATATAATCTTACAAATTTAGAATTTTACAGCATGAGATAAATAATTCTGGACCAGCCAGAAGGCACAGAGTGTAGGCATTACAGCACAGGGATTCGAGGGATACAGGTTGATAAAGACTATGGGCAAATTTATGTTCGCCATCTTGGTCTCCACATCCTTCTATGATATAAAGATGGACGTTTTTGAATATGCTAAGTAGTATATCTGCTTGTTGTGATTGGGAATTGTGTCTTACACGTAGTTCTTACGTTGAAGCCATGATATTTACTTCAATTTGAAATAAATATACACGGTATGTGTCGTCGATGAAGCAGAAGATGCTTACTCTTCCGAAAAAAATCTGATCTTATTCTCTTGGACATTGATAATGGTCTCCATGTAAATCTTTCCTTTTTTGTTACATATGTTGGTCATAGAGATATCGATTTTGAGTTCGGATTATGGTTTTGTTGAAGCTTTGGTAATTTTTTGTCATCAGTCGACATCTATCATTTATCACGATTTAAGATTCTTCTTCTTTTAAAACAAATATTATACAAATACAGACTTTGGTTGAGGGAAATCCGTTATTTTACGGACCTGACATGGGCAATGTTCACTGAGGCAGAAGGCCGAGGTTAATATTGGTCAAATCAGGTCCGTTAAACCATGGATTGTCCGAAACTAAAGCCTGCATTTGCTTAATTATATTATTTCTACTGATTGTTCACTACGGTAAAAAGGAAACTGAAATAAATTTCAACAATTTAATCTACAAGAATGCAAATTCATGTGAAGAATAAAGAATAAGTGTAACATTTGACTTTTCGGTAGTGAATTGCTATATTTGATATATATTTACTGTATTTATATGAAATACCAGCATTGGATTACACTGCGACATTTTGACGTCTTAACTTACGATTTGTATTTGCTGTACATGAATTACACTGAGGAATTAATATGATACTTCTCCGACCTGGCGGAACATCAACTTGACTTCTCGGTGACGCTAGGATGTATTTTTAAACGGGAATATTCAATAGCGTATGATCCAATTTGTACCAATAAATAATAGTAAAAAATATCAATTATAAGCCTTTGGCGAGGTCAATATCGTGTTATACCGATCTAGTAGATTAAAGAAAAAAATAGAGAATCACAAAAGGTCAACTAAACAATAATCCGAAGTAGTGCAAAGTATGAACAAAGTCAGATTTACATGGAGACCCTTGTAAAAGTACAAGAGAATAAGACCAGGGCCCGTATCATGAAACTGTTCTCATGCTCAAGCATGGATTCTGTGCTCAAGCCAGCTTTCTTGAAACCCACCTGAATCATGTGGAAGAGACAAAATGTTATTGTAAATAATGTTGATAATGTTCAATATTTTACCAAAACTTATTTAGCAAGCAAGCGTCCTTCATTTTAGTATTATATATAAAACTTGTTTGCAAAAGACTGCAACTTCATAATTTCTATCTTCATAAAGCATAAATTAAGAGTGGGGCACTGTGATGTCACTATGAGTATGACGTCATTCAAACAATATTGACTTTTTTTAAAAGTATAAACATTCGGTCAATATTACAAAAAATGGAACTCCACGTGACCATATTTTAACCAGCGAGAGTTGAGGAAAGTCGGACCATATCGAATATTGCATGTTAACTTGTTTCCAAATTCAGCGATTTACAACATATTATTATATACAATGTGTTTTTAAAATTTGTTTACAGCCAGTAATTGACGGAAATTTAATTAATATTATGTTATTTTTTTATTTATTAAGTACATTTTTGGCCCCCTCTTTTAAGATATATTATCCTTGAAACCAATTATTTGAAAATTGATAATTTAGTACAATTTCTTTGTTCATATGCATATTATGCTAAACACAATGTTAAGTGTTCACATCAACGGATTTAAATGTCGTGTAGTATATAACTGACTGTGTTGTGTACGTCACAGGAATGTCATTCACGTGGTTATGTAACTGTATAGTGTGAACATCTTGTCGCTATTCCGTCACTGTGTGTACGTCAATAGGGATATTTTTGGATATACCAACTGACCGTGTTTTAAGAAACTGAAGCCATCATGTAGCCCTAAGGTAGGTTTTTTAATCAATTGAGTAATTAAGACGTTTACTTAGTTAAACATAACCTGGATAATCTTCCACACAATCTCGTGCAGAGTTCTGAAGATAATTAAGGCCCATTTTAATACCTGTTCTTCAAGGCGATGTGACACCATCATTCAGATAAAATGTCAATAACACCGTTTTCACCAAAGCAACATCGAAACGGTTATTTAATTAAGTGGTTGATGGAACTGCAATAACTTATGCTAGGCAATTAGGTGTCATAGGTTGTTAGTGGGAGGCCTACATAGGTTAGAAACTGGGTATCCCTTTGTTAGTTGAGATTCAGTGTAATGCTACATTTTGTATATACACTAATGTATGTTCATCTATGATCTATCTGTCTAATGTTATGTGGCTATTATTAAGTTATAGAAAACCGAGCTGTTGGCTTCTTCTGTAACGCATCTGTGACATCAGAACCTTGTAAAAGAAGATGCAGTTATCTATGTGGGAACGTGAATTTGGTATCGTAAGTCGTGAGACACCCGAATAGGGATACGAGTAAGAAAGTTTCCTTCTTTCGGCAATTATAAATATGATCTACCCGTTAGAATAGTTTTGTGACTTTTAGTTTAAAAGGTTTGCATTTGTTTCCTTGTAAATATATATCATCAGATTCAGTTATAGCATCAAAGTCTTCCTTTCTATAGATATCAAATTTGTGTATTGGGAAAGCTGATTGGCGATTGAGTGATGCAGATTAGAAGCCGGAATCAAACATTTGAAATTAAAGTTCGCATGTTTTGGTGCTTAAGTAATAACAACAGTATGATACAATATTGACAATGACCAAAATATGGATGAGCATAAGTTTTATTGATATATGGTCAAAGAAGTCATAACGACAGTACAACCAAACCAAATATCATATGATCACGGCCATCTGTCTCTTTATCAAGACATGAAAATGAAAATGTACACGTGCATAACCTTTGATGATCAAAGGAGTGGCGCTAATTTTGGCCCTTCGGCGGGCTATCAATGATGAGGCTTACATTTTGCAGGAAGATAAGTTAAGGTCTGTTGCGTATTGTATTATGTTCATAACATCTGATATTGTGTGGGCTCATAGAAAAGTTGGGGGTCAAAGTGGGGGGAGTGTAAAATATAAAATGTGTTGTTGAAATTCTCACGCGCTGAAAAATGTAGAAAACCCTCTAGTTTGTGCAGTTTCTGTTAAATAAGTAGCAGACTGGAATATTTAAGTTGAACGACATAAGTAAAAAACCCATAAAGTAGGTCAAGGTCACATAATTGGTAACTGGTCTATTTTGATATGAAATACTTTAAGAAAATTAAGAAAATCTTCCATAACCGACTCCAAAATAGAATAACACCAATTATCACCCCTACATGGAGATCATAATATATACTTGGCAAGTTATTAACCCATCAGGGTTCTATGAGGCCTTGTGGTGGCCCCATAAGGGGTTATATTGTGCAATTTTTGGTTTTAATTGTTTTTTTTTTTCAAAACAAAAACTTGTCCGATTTTATCAGACATGGGAGCAAATATCCCTGGCAAGTGAGAAGAAACATTCTGCAGAATCTGCAATTTGTTGACCCTTAGGATGAATCTGTTTGGGCCCGAAAAGGTGTTAAAATGGGTATTTTCAGCTTCAATAGACTTTTTTTATTAAACCGTTAGTCCAGTTCTAACCAAAATTGATTGCAATTATACCATGTAGGTGTTATCAGAATCTGTATTTACCATATTGCCAACTTTCTGGGGGTGCACAAGCAGCCAATGGGATCGCGGAATGATTTTTTGGCATTCATTTTACCAATGCGTGCACTGTTGGTATACTTATTATAACATTTAAGATGTTAAGCAAAGTTCATCTGATGACGTGGTATTTGATGATGGTGGTCTATAAAAGTAGATTATTAGTCAGATTCTGAACCTGAGACCCAATAGCAATACACAATGTTTTGATGCAATCAAGCCAGATATACTATATATTCATAGGAGCGTGCCAGGGTGCATTTTTTGTTTCGAAATAATAAGTTCATTATAAATGACAAAAGCAACAACATTATACTATTCTTTTAAGATACTAATTGGACCCCAATAGATAGGCACAGGTGCAGTATTTCTCCCCACTTGCGTGCGAACATTGTTTCATTTTAGTGATCAAAATTAGACATGTCAATTTGGAGTGTCAATAAAACTAAAATAATGGACGATATCACCCCTCTTTGGGCCCCATCACAAGGCCACATATAACCCTGCGGGGTCAGTAACTTGCCAAATATATATCAAAATATTTATGTAGGGGTGATAATTGTTGTCAATCTATTTTTTGAGTTTATTAATGGATGTTTTTTCGGTTATTTCCTGAAGTATTCTATATCAACATAGACCAATAAGCAATTATGTGACCTTGGCCTACTTTATGAGTATTTTTTACTTATTTTTGTTTTTAACTGAAACTACACGAACTAGACGCATTTCTATATTTTTCAGTCCGTGAGAACTTCAAAAACAGACTTCTCATTTTACACTCCCCCCAATTTGACACCCAAATTTTCAAATAATATACAATACAATATTAAGGCGGTGAAGAACAAATCGTTGAGATACATAAATCAATTGTAATTCGGATTCGGAGTCAAATAATATACAGTACAATATTAAGGCGGTGATAGCATGTATACAATCATGTTTATATAAGCTAAAACATACCAGAGGTATATCTTAACAAACAACAAATCGCCTAATTGCTGAACATAAACCAAAGAAACATGCACATTATGACAAGAAAAAACAAGAAAAATTGCTACACCAACTGCTAAAAAAAAAAAAAATAATAATTACATTTTTAACTCTTTGTATTAGCGCTAGGTCAAGTATCATACATTGTAGGCAGGACAGTCTTAGAAATGTTTTTTTTTAAATTATTTACAAAGATGACGTAATACACACACATGTTGAACCTTTTATATTTGGTAATATATACAGTATGCCGAAAAGATGAATTAAGCTGCACAATACATATAGTACAGCTGTTTCGTCTTTCCTGGACTCTTCCGTGATGCTAGAGGCCTAAAAGTGGGAATCGGAATTTTCTAAACTAACGTAGAAGCAGAAGGGTCAAGTGGGTGAAACCCCTTTTAAACTATGAATTTAGAAGAAAAACCAAGTAAGTTCTCTATAATGTTAAATCGTGTACTACGGAAGTGTGTATATTATGAACCGTGCCACTACCCAAATGAGATTAATTTGGATATGGAGGCTCAAGCAAGTCTACAACAAGTGTATAATATCACTTTATATTACATAATAAGTTGCATGCTTCGTCTCCGCAGGCATTTTCATTCTTTGAATTCCACAAGTAGAAAACATGGATTCATAAAAATACGAATACATGAACATTGAAAATACTCATTACATATAAGTATTATTACCAAAAATTGCAAATACTATTTCTACGGTTACCATAGTGCAGCAGACAATTGTGAATATAGTTGTACATATATAGGTTACACAACGAGTAATTCATTTCACTCGGGTTAGTTTATTTTAAAAAGTTACAAAGGACACGAGCTTAGGGAGTGTCTTTTGCAACTTTTAAAAATAATTAACTCGAGTAAATTAAATTCCATATCCTATAGCCACTAGTCGGGTGATCTGTTTCTACCACAATCTCCGTTAGAAACAACTGGAGTGAACCGCTGACTAGTATATGCGCAAAACGTATCATCTCCCATATCTCTCATATATTAACGCCAAGTGGTAACGACGCCAACAATCGATGATGACGTCAGCAATCCGCATGTGGCATTAAACCACGTGATTTCCTTTCACCGTTAAACTTCGCAACCAATCAAAAGCCCGAAAGGTCATATACCATAGTGGTATGTAACATATATTTATCCAACAGTCAGCACATGTATAAAATGGTCTGATAGTTGAATAGCACAGGGTATTGTGGTAAAAATTAAGGGTACTACAGAGTTTCCTGTTGGAGTATATATATCCTTTCTCAGGTTTTGCAAAATGCTGATGTTTGAGAAACATAAGCGTAAAATCATTTTTTTCTAGTCGTATGGAATATGCATGGAGCTCAACAGGAAAACCAATTATATTTTGATTTCACCGTTGAAAAAAACCCAACCCGTACTCGAAATCAATTAAAACTAGAGGCAAAATATAAACAAAGGAAATATTTACACGGAGGCCCTTGTAAAAGAACAAGATAATAAGACCAGGTGTTCAGGAAGAGTAAGCGTTTTCTCTGCTACATATACGACACTCGTCGTGTATATCCTGGTCACATTCTAGTATAAACAAGTTCTCAAAGTAAGAACAGAGTCATCATTTTCAATCACAACAAGTTAACACACTAATGAACAAACTCGAAAAAAGTCTATCTTTATAAAATTTACTGATAGTTCTGATCAAACAGCAACTCTCGAATCCTTGTGTAGTAAGTTAATTTGTCAGTAGTCGACATTTATCACGAAAATTTCGATATTGATAGAAAACCCTAGAATCAATTGCGACGTGTAAACACCATTGATTAGAGAAGCAGGGGTGTTACGAAATGGAAAGTTAATGGTCGCAAGCTTAGTGGTAATATGTCAATGTTGGTCACAGTTCAAGTAGAGATCGAGGTAAGCATATGATATAAAAGATTCTGTTTTGTCCTTTATTCAAGCTCTGAAGGGTATAGATCGACGAAGTCTTGTTCTTTATAGACAGCACACCGTGGGTATATCTGAAAACGAAATTGAAAGATTTTTCAAGGTTTTTGTTTTTGTCACCTACCATGATAAGCTCTTTTTTTATTTTTCTGAGATGACAGTTTATATTGGAGCGATGACAAATTCTACTTCAGGCTGTAAGAATGAACGCTTCCAAATACCAGACCCTCCTTTTATCTTAAAGTAGAATAATCTCCTTTTTCGTTGATAGTTCCTTCATCTTCAGCTTTTATTCGGCTGAAACGGTACCATCCAAAAGTGTGTTACTATTGCAGACGTCTCCACCTGTTTCCAAAAACATACGCCCTTTTCCTTCACTACCTGCATTGATATTCCGCACATGCTCGTCGCTGTCAGCGGTGAAGGTAGCTTCAGTGCATTCAATCCATTTACCCTGGACTGAGTATTGAACGTTACTAAAAACCGCCTTTCTCTTTTGCCGAAAACCTCTCCCGTCACGCGTGAAATCATTCACGAACGCTGTGCAACTACCTATTAAGCTCCCATTTGTGATTGTTTTGATCGTTGCAATGTGGTGCCACTTGTTTGTCCTTTTGTCAAAGTAATGGCCAGCGTAAGCTGTCCAGGGCCCGTCCTGTTCTGCATTAACTCGGAAGATGACATCTTCATTAAGAAGCCAGTTGTAGGGCAAATAACACCTCAGCCCCGTTCCCTCACCGCCAAACCGCGTAATTTCTAAATTGTCACATCGGTGCATGATCTTTGCTTTTTTGGCAGACTCTGGGTCGTTATTCTCTTTGTTGTCCCAGACGGAAAAAATTATGACTTTTTTGCCATTCGAGAATTCTTGTAGACCCATGAATGACCATGTGAAGCAGATAGCACAAAAGTAGGTACCGGTCTGAGATAGACGGACGGTAACAGTGTTCTGGACGGAAGTTGCATCATCAGGAACACTGAATCTCAGATAGACATTGCGCGCGCCTGGTGGTTCTCTAAACTGGTGCGTCCTGATAGTGTCATCTGGAAATACAAGAACGGTTCTTTATAGTATCGCTAAGTGAATGAAAGATTTCAAGTGGATATCGACACTCAACGCCGTCAATAACTCAATTGTATCTGCTTATATTCTCTCGTATTTTGATAATCATACCGATTGGTCTTATTCCAAGTACAACAATAAAGGTTTGAATGTCTATTTTGTTCATTGCATGAAGCAGTTCATGCATCATTTTCAAATTTACTTTTTATTCGCATGTACTTTAACGCTGTCACACGATGCTCCTCTTTTGTTACATTGTTGCACACTTATCATCATGTATGTACATACGCGGAATAACATACAGCTAGTTTCATTCTTCGCTAGGTAACCGAAAAAAATGAACCGATTCAAATAAAGTTTTCTGAAGGCCTAAGCATATTGCAAAATATTCATAAACAGTGGAATGAGATATAGCTTATTGACGAAAGTACGATGAGATTGGTGACATGTAATCAACTGGATACGTGATTTGACGATTTTTAATGTTGAATATAAGAGACCGACCCCAACGGAAGGCACATGGTAGGGTTATCACAGGTGGCTGATAATGTATTACAGCTAGTGTAAGACCTAAACAAAGGTTTTAGATCTAATCATTCTAATCAACGAGAAAGAGAAACCGATACATATGGAACTTTACAAAGATATGTCCAAAACGTCATAATAATTACTGAAAGCAAATTTAAAGCGCGGACATTAAATATGTTTATGCAGCAGAAGCCATGTATTATAGATAAAAAGACCAATATAAATCAACATTTCTTGTTACGAAATGTCTATACGGTACTTTTATATCAATATTGAAGAAGTGTAGTCGTGTTTGCGACACAACGTACGCATTTCTGTCGAAAGAATAAACCAGCGAAATTCCTACTCACCGAATATTTCGACGAACGCAGCATCGCTTTCAGCTTCACCTGCCTGGTGCCCGGCCCTGCAGAAATATAATCCCTGGTCTGCGCGTCCGAGAGAACTGATCACAAGCATTGGCAGTTTTGGTTCGCCAAAATATTTCCAGTTGTTTAAAGTAATTTCTTCACTTTTTTCGCCATTTACCCTGAACCACTTGATATATTCGACTTCTGGTTTAGCAACCACCGTACATTCCAAAAAGCCAGCTTGTCCTTGTTTAAACTGATAATGAGCTTTGCTGAAACGGATCGTTGGCATATCTGCAATATCAGGTCAAAAAGTGAGTCAAAAAGTAAAAATGATAAAACGTAAATTCTTTTGATATGAAGCAATTACGTTTCAATCCAGACAATCAAGATTTCACAAATATTCACTGATGGGATGGGTCAGGGATTTAAGAGTTTATGTGGTCTATTATAACTTTCATTTCCTCTTATTTTCATTATCAAGTCATAGTGGTGCTCATAAACTAGTAAAATATGTGAGTATGTAATAACTATCTGTGTTTCGATGCACTTTATTCTTTAAAGATGAATATATCTTTAATGTCTTTGTATTCTTTGAAATGTAACAATCGGGAGTTTTAAGCTGCAGCCTTCAATATTATATATATGCATATCGTTACCTGACATTGTACTTTTGATTGTTTTTGACTGACTATCAGGTTAACAGCTTAAATCATTTATTGAAATGTGCCTACTAGAAAAAAGGTTTAGCTTGTTAAAATTCATTCGAGTCTATTTTTCTGATACGGAATCAACAAACCTGTTGGGTCATCCGTAAGTGCCCTTATTTCCGGTGACGACTGTAGTACCAAGGGTTTTCCTGATTCATCTTTCAGTACGATCTGTCCGTTATGTAGTTTGGTTCTCAGCATATCTCCTAGAAATAATGCTGACAGTTGCTTTGGCGTTTTCGCCTCGCTGATTGTAAAGGTAAGGACAATTGAACCTGAAAAACAAAATAGGATTTCAAATTTGATTTTTACAAAGCAAGGCTGTTAAAACTAATCAAAGAACTGAATCGCTTATACGTTTACACTTTATTTATTAAGAAAAACAAACGCGATATTACTTCAAATCCATTTGTGTGTTACTAGCTTACTTTATATTAGTAATCAAAACCACGTAGTTTGCTCATAGTATTGTCGTCCCGTACAGGAAAAAAGTTCTTTTAATGTACAGCTTTAAATACAATAACACAATGATGACAAATGAATATGTTGACAGGAAAAGTACCCATACACATGTGTATAACCTATAACCAGATATAAGTTAAACCTTGTAAGTTGTGTAACACACATATATTCAATTCCTGTGAGGGTATTTTGTAATTGATGCAACCAAAACATTAAGTGTATATTTATCTCCATACAAATAACTGGAAGTCATAAAACGATATTTGAAGGGTGTATCGTTTATACACTTGCTTAGTAATAACTTGTTGATAATATATTACCACAATAGCCCTCTCCTGTAATTCTGTTTCTTAAGCCCGGGAACATCTCAGTTATTTCACGTGTACTTCTTTGTACTGAAGAAAGTGCGAAATTATCGCCATCATATGTGGATTTGAGTTTTGCAGGTACTTCGTACGGTCGCCCTTTAACATAAAAATGAAACATTCACATTGTTATGACAACTAAACAAAATATTCTAAGATAACTATTTTAGTTCAGAATAGAAGAAGTATATATATTTAACAAATATTGCATGGCACTGAGGGCACTATGGGAGTTTATAGACTGGTCAGTCACCAAAAAATAATTATATGGACCGAAGCGAAGCTGAGGTTGTTATATTAAACCGATTCTAACCAACACGACCAAATAATATGCAATAAAAAGTTAAACGGTGATGAAATGTATTGAAGCAAGTTGTTCTATTTTGATAAAGACCTACATTTTTTTTAGTGTGATGAACTTGATGGATTTATTTAACAAAAACTGTTTTGATATACAATGTACAGCTTACCTCCCTCTCTTATTGTTTTGATATCGGCTTCTGCCTTCCTAATGATGAGAGTGGCTCGTTCGTCCGCCTCTTTAACAGCTTCACTTAATATTTTGTAATGACCATGATCAATTTCCATCTTTGACATGAGACGTTGTACAATTACATGGAAACCCTCTTGAAGATCTACTGGCTCTAAAACTGCTTTTAAGTATTCTATAAATCGTGGCCAATTTTCTAATTTAGGAGAAATTTGACCGGACAATTCATTCACCATTTTCGCGTGTACAAGTTTAACATTTCGTTCTATTTGTTCTTTTGCGTTTGCGTCCGGTGGGAAGGTTGTAGGTTTTTCTAAAACAAAAAAAATTATAAAAAAGCGAAAGTGTTTCTTGCAATATTTTGAAAATGAGATTTGAACTCGTTTGTTTCTTAACTTCATGAAAATTTGTGTAAGGTCTCTCAAAAAAAAATTTTTGTACAAACACAAATATGCCAACCCAACATCAACACAAATGCTCATCGACACAACCTTTTGAAGTCAAAGGCTAATAACTCAAATCCGTGTTCAAAGCAAGTGCAAATCTTGTATATTAGGTATTAAGCATTTACAAATTAACCACCTACCTGGAATGGTATTTGCTGTTTTTTTCTGTATTTTCAATTGCACAGAAGCGTTTTGTGACCCGGCCTTATTTTCTGCCTCACAAGTGTAAAGACCTTCGTCGGCTATTTTTTCAGTGTTGGTAATGATCAGAGAGGGACTTTTAAGTGAACCCGACATATATTTGTTGTTGTCAATCGCAATTTGACTTCCTCCTCCCTTTTTTGACCATTTGATAGCTAATGCTGATGGTAATGCATCGACACTGCATTGCAAAACAGCGGTATATCCTTCTGGTATCGAATATTCGTCTAAGTCTGTGGACAGCTGAGGTAAACCTAGCGATGGATGGAACGTAAATGACATTTTAGAGGTATTGGAAAAACAGGATACGTTTGTTTTGATGGCCATTTTTTTTTCATAAATGAAGATGTTAGAAGCTGGAAGGGAAAGAGTTTCGATGAACACAGATAACGGGGAAAACAGCTGAATCATCTGTATGAATCCATCTCAGCTGTTTAGCGGAACGAGTAAATAATTATGTTGATTCAGCACATTTTTAACTTTATGATGCGCTTTCAGTCTTTCAAAGAAGAAGCACCAATAACAAGCTCATTGGTTGAAAGCTTGCCAAATAAGTTTTCAATTCCTGCAGAAAACAAACGTATCCTTTGTTTGACATATTGAAATGCTAAATATCATTCCCGGAATTCATTTTCGAGTTTTCTGAAATTTCTTACTTTCGGTTAAGCATTATTATAACCTATTCATGCATTCATCACAATATTTGACCTATTACATAAACAACTATATTTTTTCAAAAACCTAAAAGAGGAATATATCTGCATTTTATTCGTTTTGCAAATGATTTATGTAATGCAATATAATAATACCGGCTTTTCATTCAAAAGAACAATTTTTCGGATACATAAACATTTAATTTGATGATAAAATATGACACATTACCTCCATTCACTGTCAAATAAGAAGGTTCACTCGGTTGTTTCCCACACAAGTTGGAGGCGGTACATACGTATTCACCCTCATCTTTCTTGGTCACTTCATGAATAACTAAGCAAGGGTCATTTAGATTTCCACCTGCGTACCTCTTCTGGTCAAAACAATGTCTGATGGTGCGTCCTCCAAGTGCACGATGTTGCCAAGAAACTGAGATGATTGGAGGTATTGCTGATATTGAACACTCCATTTTCACCTGATCTCCTATTACAGACGTTTGCCTTGATTCAAGAATTTCAACGAAGGGGATATCTGTAAACCACAAATAAAGTAGAAACTTAATAAGCACGTATCTGAGTATAAAAATCCGGATTGTATAACATAGGGTATAAGCGACAGATATTTTAAAACTCACAATTGTCTGAATTTAATTTATTGGCAAAATACGTATACATGTATGTATGTAAAATGATAATTACCTTTCATGATATATATATATATATTTGGTTAAAAATGTTTGCAGATTAGCAGATTTAGCTCTTAGCTTTCTATGATCTGTATATAACTTAACATTTGATTTATTTTTCATAGGCGACCATCATATGATGACTATATAGGAATTAATAAAATTGTGAGAAAAAGCTGAACCACGAAAACTACCTGAAGTTGTGGAAAGTGATGATAGCGAAGTTTCCACATTGCAACACCGTCTAGTCTTACTAATTACGACCATCAATTTCTTTGAGATACCACCTTTCGAAGGCTACACAATTTTAAGTCCATGCTCTTCCTTCCTACTGTCTGACATACAGTCTTCGCAATGTTAGTGGGGCATAATAATTCTTACATCCCGCTGTGTTGCTACTGTTTACAATGACGCCCGCTCCTATGCCCCCGAAATCTCGTTTCTGACATACGAGTTTTAAACGTTCCTATTTTTTGCGCGAGTTGCGGGATAAAGGATTTAACTCTTGTAAAAACATGAGTATTCAACCATTTTTGATAGTTTAATGTCTTATTAAAAACTGATTAAAAATTTTTTTTTTCCAAATACACATATCTTCTTATCAATTTTCAAATATATTAATACACAAATGAAAAGAAGAGGACAATTACTGCTCAGATACTAGTCTAATATTATAATAAAAAAGTAAATAATTACAATCCGTAAGCAAAACAAAATTCATTATCAAATGATAAATAGCAGCATATATGTGTGTGTGTGTGTTTGTGTTCAGTTCATATTTCTTAACGTTAGTAATTTCAGTACTTTGATTATGCTAATAATTGTGATTACTTCTTGTGATTCGTAATGCTACCTCATTTCTCTTTTCGGTAAAGTGAAATTTACTAAAAAAATCAGAGAATACCAGAGCGTCAACAAAACCATAATCCGAACTCAAAATCGATTAAACTAGGGGCAAAATAGCAACAAAGCAAAATTCCACTTGTAGACTCTCGTAAAAGCACACGAGAATAAGACCAGGTGTTCCGAAAGAGTAAGCGTCTTCTGCTTCTTCGACGACACCCGCCATGTAAATAAGAACCGAGTCATCATTGTCATCACTAAAAGTAAACACACTAACAAGCAAACTCAAAACGTCCATCTTCATATCACACAAAGATACAAAATATCTATCGATGATATCAAGATGACTACCATGAAATTTGCCCATAGTCTTCATCAACCTGCATTTCTCGCCTAGATTTGCACAATGGAATTTGTCAAGTATGCAAAAGACGCCTGCTTATGCTGAAATATCTGTCTTACTGTCGTGTACATTTTATAATGGTCTCTATGTAAACATTTTTTTTCCAATGGGCAGAAATAAAATAACAAGCAAACACGTGTTTACCTCCATTTACTGTCAGCATAGTTGAGGCGCTTTTGCTTCCCATGCAATTTGAGACTGTACACTTATATTCTCCTGCATCCTCTTCCCTGATATCGTTGATAACCAAGCTTGGATCATTTGGATTTGATCCATGATACTTCAGAAGGCCTTTATCCAGTTGTTCGGTTTGCCCTTCTGGCGATATAAGTTCCCAAGACACTGACTTTACACATGGAAATCCCGAAACAGAGCACTTAAGTATCACTTGTTCTCCTACAGTTGCAGTATAGTCTTTTTCATGTATTACGACAGAAAGCATCTCTGAAAATGAGGAAGGAAGTTTTGCGCTGAAATTGCATAGTGCTTGAAATTATATGCCTAGAGAATTTTCAAACTTCACGTTTTATGTGAGAAATATGTGTGATTGAATCCTCAAATGTTGTTTACTTATAATAGGAAATAGTTTCTGTAAGCTAAGAATCCATAAAGACTTCAAAGCATTCCACATTTACTTTTCAGTCATCTCTGTTATCTTTACAGCACTTATATCTCACGCGGAGATAGCCTACAGGGAAAACTCTGTTATTTTTTACACAGTAGAAAATCAGTAGATATACCTTCAATTCGCTGTTATTTTTCTATGGATTATTTCACTAAAACACCAGATATGCACAATTACTCTCTCTGCAGCGATTTTTTATGGCAATGACATCAAAAAAGAGGACAATCACTAAAATAAAATAAGTGTTGCATACCTTTCAAAATATTTCTTGTCCTTTATAAAAAACGATTTTTTCCAGATAATCGGAGAGACATACTTGTGGTTCAGGGTCCTTCCAATCGATGACACTATGTTCCACCAATGTTTCCTTCTGCGGTCTGGCAGCTATAATGAAGATGTATTCCCGCCATCAGACAATGCTAATGGTAGTCAGCATTCCATTGAGAAGGCTAAAGCCGGGCATAACATTTGTTCATCGGGGCCCCTGTAAACATAACAGATACATGCCGAACTAACATCCCTTTAAACATGCAAAAATAAAGAAAAAATATGGAGACCTCATTGTTACTGTAAACACATTATTAGTTTTGAAGACAGACGTTTTTGAGTAGTGAGCATGCATGTAGTAATCATGCATGTTATGCATGCATGCATGTGTGCATACATGTATGCTTGAGCCATTCATGTGTGTGGGTACTTGGATCGTACATGTGTATGTGTGTGCATGCCTCTTGTACACCTACATTTAGTGCATGTATGCGCATGGTTATGTGTATTCACATAACTGTGTGTAGTGATCATGCATGCTATGCATTCATGTCTACATATGTGGTTATGTGCATGCACATGCTTGCTATTGGTGCATGGTTTTTTGTGTGCATGCATGTTTTATACGGGTACATACATGTGTGTGTTGATGTTAACTTGACCAAGATTTACATGGTGGGTGTCGCCGATGAAGCAGAAAACCCTAGCTCGATCGATTTTGAGTTCGGATTATGGTTTTGTTTTTATTTATCCGATATACTTAATACATTTTAAATATTAGTTCTGCCGAGCCTACTTTACTGGTGTTTCTTGGCCATGTCTATCATTGTATAAACTTTTTACATGAATATTATTTATGTTGCTGCAAAAATAAATAAAAGTTTTACACGGAGACTCTCGTTAAAGTACAAGATATTTAGATCAGGTGTTCCGGAAGAGTAAGCGTCTTCTGCTTCATCGACGACACCCGCCATGTAAATCTTTGTCACATCCAGGTAAACATCAAGTTCTCAAAACGAGAACCGAGTATCATTGTAAATCACAACAAGTAAACACACTAATAAGCATACTCAAAAACGTCCATCTTCATATCACTTAAAGATACAGAATATTTCTCAATTAGATAAAGTTATTTTTACAACCCGGTATTATAAGCAAGGAATATCGGCTACAAAGAATTAATATGTCCTTATTAATAAGCAATGCACATAAATGAAAGTTAGATAGACCTAATTAGAGCCAGCCATATTAATCTAAATCTTGGACTTTTAAAAACGGAACTTCAATAGTGAGATGAGAGTCTGTTAGCATCGGTATCTTTCAAACAATCATTAAAAAAGCAAGTAACACAATTGAGTCTTGGAAGAAAATCAGATGTTATTTTCATCATAAACAAGGATTGTACTTCATTTTAACTGCGTAATACGGTAGGATGCCCGCAGAACGCGCTCCATAGTGAATATGTTCGTTGCCAACTGCGGGCATACTATCGTTTACGCAGTCAAAATGAGGTACAATCCTGATATTAGCATCAAATTAATTTTCAAGTGCTACACGAAAACAAAAACATTCGAAGCGGGTTGCTAAGATGGTAAGTACGAAGGCCGTGGTTGCTAAGATAATATAGTCCCATTTAATTTCATCAATATATTGGTAAGTTTAGAAAATACACAGTGAATAACATTGTTTTTCTTCATGACATCAGTTGTAAATTTGGTATTTAATAATATTACAAACATTTCGAATTAAGTTCTTTATTTATAACGGTTGTTATGTGCATGCATTGACATATTGATCTGGTTATAACGCGGTCCGACGTCAGACGTCACAACTGTAGGGCGCCGCCATGTTTGCGTTACCATCCAACAGTTTCGAATGTGCATCATTGAAATCAAAATTTTGCCAGAAACAGTTTATTGTATGATCAGACGGAACTGATTCCATCATATACGTTTCATGTTTCAAAATCTTGAAGGAACCAAGCAATGACCGTCAGCGAATAGTTATTGTTCTGAAACGGGAACGACGCCATGGTTGAACACAAATCAATCCGCCGGGCCTTTTTTATTGCGTATACGGTAATTTATTCACAGTCAGAGTTAACTAAGCTCAAGGAGGTACAATGTAGAGGTGTAAATATAAATTATTATACTTTACAATATCGTCATTTCTCCTTAGTCATATGTTACAATATTCTGTTTTATGATGATACGCAGGTAGGTCACATGTGTATTCACATGTGGATGTGTTCATAACCCTATGATGCTATCAAAGATTGGCAATAGAAAATGCTACCTTTGATTTCAAACAAAGTGTGATGTTAAGACTGTTTGACGAATGGAGGACAAACACGCCAACTCTTTAGTCGTTAATAATATTCAATGGTATCGGCTTATGCTTAATTCCAAACAAAGACCGACATTGAAAAATACATTTAACCCTCAAAATAAATTGCGTGACTTTGTCGATATCTAATGTACATTGTGTTGTCTAGGTATGTGGCCTGTTCTTGTCCTTTTGTTTGCGCAAATCTTTTAAAATCATAATGTTTGTAATATGAAACTGTTTACATGAAAAAATTAGCGCTTGTAAAAATGCCATAGTGTACAATCGTAAAATAAAATCGTCATAAAAAAGTGGGTTAGCTTGCTTCATTTTACGCACTTTATTACTTGTGTTATTTTTTTACAATTTCGGATTGAAAAATACAAAATGTTCCAGTTACACTTAATAAATGAAAAAATACAAAAAATTATATAAACATTCAATTTCTTGCATTATATTTCTATAATATTGCCAATTGTAAAATTGTACAGTAAATATGAGCTTCCTATAATTGAAAAAGATCAATCTAGTATCAAAAGGTGAAATTTCGGCCTTTCGCGAAGTGCAAAAAATACACAGAAATACGCATTTTCAAAATTGCCGCCGTATTGGTAATTTATCAAATTCATGTAACAGATGTTCTACAAGCAACAGACACCTATATTTTGACACAATTTACAGATGCATATGTGCTATTAAAATTGATCTTCAATACAACGTACAATCTTTAAATTAGATTAAAATGAGATTTGAACGTGACTGACAAGATACAACCTTAAGTCCATACATGAAAAAATATGGTATCAAAACAAAATGAACACAAGTGATCTCTCAAAGCAAAAACAAAAATGCGTCCACGTCAGTTCATACTTGTACATGAGGATGATATAGATAAAAAAATAACAATAATGTTTGCGTTGGGTCGAAAAATCTGGCACCGGCGAAAGTTGCATTTAAGAAGAGGCCTATGATATGGGCGAGTTTGGGTGTGATAAGGATACGATTCATATCGAAATAGAAGACGTCATTAAATAAGAAACAAACATATAGAAATATATAGATACTAAAACATCAGAGAATACCGAAATGTCAGCAAAACCATAATCCGAATACAAATCGATTATAATAATGCAAAATATGAAATAAAAATATGATGTAACACACAAATGCTGCACCTTTTAACAGAAATATGATTTAAATGACCCGTAAAAGTACGAGATAATAAGACCAGGCTTCCAGTAGAGTAAGCGTTTTCTAATTCAACGACGTCGTCTACTATGTAAATATTGAAAAAAAACCAGCGCGTTATGCCCGAATCCACTGTTGTGTATAGTCGTTTAGACTAACTCGCGTTCACGTAGTGTTTTGGTACGTGGTGTAGCTAAATAAACCCTATTACTTGTCATTAGATATGTAACATACGCTATAACTACACATATCAACATTACTACACAGACCAGCCATGTTTGAGTGGGTCTTTCAAACCTAGCCGACTTTAGTCCTCGAAACACACATTTGTCGGTAATAATCGCTTGACACAAATTGCCTGCATACGTTTATAGGACACTCGATATCTGTCGTCTTTAAGCTGAAACACTCTGATACTAGTTCTCATTTGCAGTTATTAATTTCCGGAAGTCAGGTCACGGACGCTATTCAAGCTATATGTATGACATTGATGTTTAGACGAGAGCGTTTAACATACATTATGAGTGTTTCCTGCTTTTCTGATGTTGTGTGTTGTCTGTACAAACAACGCCATATCTTAATTCATGAAAGATGAAAGAACGTCAACATAATCATATTCAGCAATACTAAGAAAGTATTTACCTATTTAATTATACAATTACTATATAACACATTAGAACTATTGTTCTAAATCCAAAAATGCACTCTCGTGAGAAAATTGCTCTTGTGTTAAAAAAATAACTTTGCTATTTTAGTTTAACCTATACCACTGACTACTTGGTTATTTATTTGTTCGGATTATGATTTGGTTAACGCTTCGGTATTCTCTATATTTGTTTTCGTTAAGTTATAATAGACGTCACGTTTCGTAACAAAATATATACAAAAACCTGTACCTGTAAGCGCATGCTATGTATTACGTATACCTTCCATCTCAAATTTAATGACACATAGATACATACGTATTAGAAATACCACTTGCATGATCTCTAACTCCAATTAAAACTAGGTATGCACATATCCACGGATTCACATGTGACTTTACTGATTGGTGATATATTTCGGTACCGAACTTTCACCTGAAAACGTTTCAATGATAGCACTTGTGTATACCACCCAAAAGCATATATACACACCTTTAACGCATACATAGTTGCCAAACATAGTAACCCAACAAGAAAACTAAGGTAGAATGGTCTCTGCAAATGCATTAAATTACACAGAATACTTTAAAGAAGGCGCGCTAACATAATTTCGATCCAAGAACTGTACAAATTAATCTCTAAGTTTAACGACTAACTTTGTTTTCTGGAAAATGTCAAATTCCAGAAACTGATAAACATTTTCTGAAAAGCAAACACAACAGAGTATTAATTCTCCTCTAAGTGTTTGTGCTGCTCATGGTGATCATAAGTACAAAGATCACATGTTGCTTTTTAAAAGCGGGAGAATCATTAGATGTCTGATTCCTTGTTTTATATAATTATGTGCGAAAATGTTGAAGTATTATTTATTTCCTATAAAATGAAAACATATAAGGATTGAAAGTCATTTTTTTAAACTTTCATAGTGCTATGAAAGGTCAGCGGTTACATCAATATTGAATTAAGCCTGCTAGGGATTCATGCTAAATATGGATGTAACCGTTGACCTTCCATAGCATTATGGAAGTTAAAAAATGACTTTCAATCCTTATATGTTTTCACTTTCCGGAAACACTTTACGTACCGATCACTTGTATTCCCTGTTTCCCTGAATGTGTCATAGTAGAATTGATAAGAGACAGGTTTACATCTAAACCAATACACTTATCTATTTATTTTTTTCTGGTGTTTTTCTTTCTCAAATTTCGTATGTAGGTTCCCCTTAGTGAATCGTTATGCCCTTTTGGTTTCTTGGAATGATCAGATATTTATATCAAATCTTCAAATCCGTTTTATTTAGAAATAATAGATTTTTTTTCAGTTTGTGTGAAATTTCCTCCCTGTGGATATTTTTTGTTCGATTCGATAGCTATTGTAGATGCATGCATATGGATCAAGTCTGATGTTCTGAAGAACTCTTTAGCCTGTGTGAATTATTTTAAATATCAGTTTGAGGCTCATGTCCCCTCGCGTGTCACCTGTATGATAAAAGATTTTGTGATCTGGATGTTTTTTGAAGCGTGGGACATGATGTTCTTTATACAGAAAGTGCACGTCATACTATGGATCAAACGTTTGAATGTAGAGACAAAAAATGCCTGTCAAGGATATTCTAAAATACCAATATAATCCAATGTAAAGGATATTTGGCGATAGTTGTTAAAATAGCATGGGTATTTAAAAATTCATTATGCTAACAATCTAATGTTAACACGAATGATATTCTAAATAAAAAAAGATACCAGTGTAAATTAGAGGCTAGTCGTTTAAATATCGGTAACGTTGGTATTCAAAAAAATCCTCAGGCTTACAATACGTTTCGTTACTTCTCATAAAGAGTATTATATGGTACCTTTATTTCTTTTACAACAATTATAAAACAAGCTAGTCTAATTTTTGTTGATTCCTTTTTGTCGCCGGATGTAGGAGTGCGATGAGTTTAATTGTGAAAAGAAAACCCACGTGGTCGGGCAAGTGAACCCAAATACTTTTCAATTCCGACCGAAAAATCAAACCCCGGCCGCTTTGGAAAATGGCCAGTTGGAAAACTTCAACACCCGTCTAAAAGTAAACCTATCTTATAAGGTCATGTTTGTTGGATTTATAACTTTGCTACTCGTTAAATAAAATGAGCTGAAATCTCTGAACCTTCTAATAAATGGTATGTATGTATATTGTGTAACAAAATGGGTTGTTATTTCGAAGCTTCTATCAAATGGTATGCATGTTGTGTAATAAAACGAGCTATTATCTTGAAGCTTCTACTTATTCATTTTGTGTAACAAAACAGGCTGTTATCACGATACTTCCACTCACTGATGTTGTGGTACAGAACGGGATAATTTCAAGAAGCTTAACTCACTCATGTTGAAAAAGACAAACAGTTGTTATCTTGAGGCATTCACTCACAAGTGTTTTATAAAAACAGTTTTTATTTAGGATCCTCCACTTACTTATCTTGTGTAACAAAACGACCTGTTATCTCGAAACTTCTATTCTTGTTATGTAACAAAACGGCCTACCATCTCGAAGCTTCCTCTAACTTATGTTGTCTTACAAAACGGGCCATTACCAAGAAACCTCAACTCTCTCATGTTGTGTAACAAACCGGGATGATATATCGAAGCATCTATTTACCTGTGTAACAAACGGGTTTTTAATTAGAAGCTTCAACTCATTCGTGTTTTGTAACATAACGGGATCAATCTGCGTGCGAGTCCCGAGTCCAGTACTCATAAAATTATGATGGGACTCAAAGAAATTCTGAAAATACTTCAATTTAACATTGTGGGACCCATTGTTCTCAGCAATATATACAAAAATGACCTATGCAAATAAATTTTGTTTTGATCACTGAGGATGGTATCTCGAAGCTACTTTTCACGTCATTTGTAAACATTTTCCTCAGGTTGAGTATAATTATGTTACATAACGGGTAGGAATACAACACGGTCACTACCACGCTTGCCCTATTAGTGTGAATACATTGCTAATTTACCTTTAATTCAAACATTGGATGAACTTGATTTTTAAAAAAACTTTACTAAGCAAATGAAAGCAATATCATGATGAAAAATAAATATCTTAAATTTCTAACGGTAAGAAATAATGTTATTGTGGACTATATTCTGTTTACTTCTTGAAGTTGACAACCTTTCCCGCCAAATTGGAATAAGCTGTTTTGGTATTCCATTAGTTATCGGCTGTTCCGACAGTGCGTATAACGTTCAATAAATGACGATTGTTACTTTTGTAAGTTGCGTAAATCAATTTTAAAGAGTCAAAATGTAAATATAAGAAATAATTTGTTTTTCTTTTCTTGTGTGTGAACTGATTTTTTTATACAAATATTTCAACTTCAACATGACACGCTGACGCGCGTCATTTTAAATATCTGTATAAGAATTTATTTAACACACAAGTAAAGAACAAAAATCCCCACTATTTCTTAAAAAAAACTACCTTAAAACAAAAAGAAAGGAAAAGTTTTGGTCATGCTTAATTACATAAAATATGGTAAATTTCGTAGTCATAGTCAATTTAGAAAAACGCATATCTTGACAATGTATTCAATAAAATGCAAATAAAGGATCATCAATATCACTTTCACACATAAAATTAAGCACATATATCTCATTTAAAAAGCGTGTAACTAGCTGAAAATGAACTTGTACAAGGTCTCTATGTAATAAGTATACCAAAAACGTCTGTCATCAGCATTCGTTCAAAGGTATCGTGCTGGGAGTGAATCCGGACGGACGGACACAACTCATTTTCGTTGGCCGGAAAATATAATGCGCAAAGAATGTATTAAATGATTTGCATGAATTAAACTATTTCACTTGAACAAAATATAGGTTATTTCTCATGTACCATCATGTGCATCGGCTATATCACGGACCAATTTTTCAGCATAACATGTTGAACATTTATTGACACGCTCTGAATAGATGTTTATTGCTTAGGGTAGATACGCCACCTGTAAAATATTTTACTTGATTGATCATAGTCAAAAAGCATTTAGAATTATCCATACTCCCTAAACCAAACAGTATATTCCTTTCTTTGCAACGTATTCCAATGATATACTACTACATACGTATATATATAAATAAATCTTCAATCAGTGATATAATAAACAGTCTAATAGCCTGATTTTGGTATATCACTAAACAACACACACGTTGACGCTTGGCCAGTAAATTATATCTTAAACCTCGAGATCAACATTCACTAGTGCATTAGATATATTACGTCTGTCCACTGAAAACCCAATAGACAAAGGAAAATACATGTTCTGATTCTGGCCCTGTGTGGGCCTTTCACTCTTTATTTATGACACCTAACTGCCTACTATAACTATCATTAGTTCCAAAAACTATATTAATGCATATCATTTAAACAAATGTTTCCAGGTAGCCGTGATGAACAGACTGAAATCCGTGACATTGCATACGACCTACGGTGTAAAATCGCCTAGAAAAATGGAAACAAAATATCTCTTTATCACGAGGTTAACTGTAGGATTCTATACAACAATTTCTGAAATGGCCAAGAAATGCATAACCAAATAAATGTCTTAGTGAGATAAAATATGTATCAGTACTTACCTAAGGGCTACATGGTAGCTCCGGAGTATAATGACACGGTCACCAAATATATCCACAGTTATCCCTATTTAAGTACACACAAGAACACACACACTGGCGGTGTAATGACAACATGTTTACAATATGATATTACATAACCACGTGACAGACATTACAGTGACGTATACAAAACAGTCAGTGGTTAACTACATGTTCTTTAAATCCAAATGTAGCACACGAGCTTGACAAAATATAAACAAAAACTCCCCAACGAAAGTATCAGGTCACAATCACCAAATATATCCACAGTTATCCCTATTTAAGTACACACACACACTAGCGGTGTAGTGACAACATGCTTACAATATGGTATTGCATAGTCACGTGACAGACGTTAAAGGGACCGTAACAAAACAGTCAATGGTTTACTTCAGGACCTTTAAAACTAAATGTAGCAAACGAGCTTGACAAAATATAAACATAAACTCAACAACGAAAGATTGTCGGATTTAAATAGACAATGACAGAAACGTCACGAACAGAAATTTAGACTAAAACGCACGTATTTTACATTATGCATTTCACCGGCTTTGAAATGTAATCGAACAATATTTGATATTTAATAACGTTTTATCGCTGGCTCTGCTAATTACTACTAATATTAGAACCATTAAAACCGGTCTTCAGTTTTATTTTGACACTGTATACTCAAGAAGTGGAATTAACTATAAAAGCTTAGATCAAATATACTGAAGAGCATATACTCAATAGCACGAGTGCTTAAACCCCTTATTGAATATATATATTGGTTTATTGGAAAGATTTTCAAGTAGACGTTTGGCACTCCCATGTACGGAAGCCGGTTAGTGCCACATGAAGTAAATTTTTATGTCGTAATTACGACTTAGTATGTCGTAATTACGACAAAATGTTAGTCCATGTGGCACTAACCGGCTTCCGTACCCATGGGAACAAACTGTGCCTACTTTTAGCTGACTTGTTTTTTCTTTTCATACTAAGCTGAATTTGTGTAATAGCTAATCAGTACAGGTAACAAAAACATATCTAAGCCATTAATTTCACTTTCAGATGTATCGACGATGTGTTGTCTATAAACAACAAAATGTTTGCTGCCCACGTCGATGGTATATACCCTTCTGAACTTGAAATAAAGGACACATTAAACTCGTCTACATCAGCAACTTAAACTACGACCAACATGAACATCTTACTCCTAAGCTGTACGATATACGTCACGATTGCAATTTTCCTATCGTGAACTCTCCATTTATTGATAATAAAATCCCTGCTTTTCCAATATATGGCGTTTGCATGCCGCAATTGATTAATTAATCAAGGGCCTACTGTAAATATCAATTTCTTTGATAGATGTCGACTGCTGACAAAGAAACTTAGGTAGCAGTGTACAGAAGGCTTTTGTGGCCATGGGTGATATTTTTGTACAATGAATAACCCCTATAACAGCATGCCTATGAAAATCTAAAAACAAAATAAGGAGTAAAATTGGCTTAAGCATGATAAAGTGGACTTTGTTGACTTCACATTTGTAAAAAGAGAAAAAAATTTTTTTGGTTAGAGATTAAAATTTTGACCCTTCCGAAATGGGTGTCTACACAGGAAAAGCTAGCTTTACAGGAAGTGAAATTTCGACAACAGCACATGAGGGAAAATAGCGGAAAATCTAAGCGTACGACCTATGCTGGGACAGATATAATTCTGCAACCAAGTTAGTAAGCTTTAATTTTAGATAGAACTTAATATCATAAAAAATCCCTATCTGCATAGGTCAAATTTTGTGTCAAAAACAGTGATATTTTTCATTTTTCAGTAATTTTTGATGTGGTAACTATGGTTTTCACACAAGTGCCATACATAGGATACATCAGTGTATACACTTTATAGTCCTTTTTTTGAATTGGAAATGATATACAATTTACAAAAATGTATACATTTACATCTATGCAGTGTACGGTTAAATCTCGGTGTTGACAATTCTCAGGCATTGGTCTTTTTTCCATAAATCTCTAGGTCTACTGTACACAGCTACCTATACATATCAGCTGTGTGTAGATATGTACTGTACACTATGACTATACATATCAGTTGTGTGTAGATGTGTACAGTACACTATAACTACACATATCAGTTGTGTGTAGATGTGTAATGTACACTATAAATACACATATCAGTTGTGTGTAGATGTGTACTGTACACCATAACTATACATATCAGTTGTCTGTATATATGTACCGTACACTATGACTACATATCTCAGTTGTCTGTAGATGTGTACCGTACAGCATGGCTACATATATCAGTTGTCTGTAGATATGTACCTACACTATAACTACACATATCAATTGTGTGTAGATGTGTTCCGTACACCATGACTATACAAATCAGTTGTCTATAGATGTGAACGTACACTATAACTACACATATCAGTTGTGTGTAGATGTGTACTGTACACTATAACTACACATATAAGTTGTGTGTAGATGTGTACTGTACACTATAACTACACATATCAGTTGTGTGTAGATATGTACTGTACACTATAACTACATATATCAGTTGTGTGTAGATGTGTATTGTACACTGTGACTTCACATATCAGTTGTATGTAGATGTGTACCTACACTATGACTACACATATCAGTTGTGTGTAGATAAGTACCTACACTTTGACTACACATATCAGTTGTGTGTAGATGTTTACCTACACGTTGACTACACATATCAGTTGTGTGTAGATATGTACCTACACTATGACTACACATATCAGTTGTGTGTAGATGTGTACCTACACTATGACTACACATATCAGTTGTGTGTAGATGTGTACCTACACTATGACTACACATATCAGTTGTGTGTAGATGTATACCGTACACTATGACTACACATATCAGTTGTGTGTAGATATGTACCTACACTATGACTACACATATCAGTTGTGTGTAGATATGTACCTACACGTTGACTACACATATCAGTTGTGTGTAGATGTTTACCTACACGTTGACTTCACATATCAGTTGTCTGTAGATGTGTACCGTACACTATGACTACACATATCAGTTGTGTGTAGATGTGTACCTACACTTTGACTACACATATCAGTTGTCTGTAGATGTGTACCGTACGCTATGACTACACATATCAGTTGTGTGTAGATAAGTACCTACACTATGACTACACATATCAGCTGTCTGTATATCTGTACCGTACACTATAACTACGCATATCAGTTGTCTGTAGATGTGTACTGTACACTATAACTAAACATATCAGTTGTCTGTAGATTTGTACCGTACACTATAACTACACATATTAGTTGTGTGTAGATGTGTACCTACACTATAACTACACATATCAGTTGTGTGCAGATAAGTACCTACACTATAACTACACATATTAGTTGTGTGCAGATAAGTACCTACACTATAACTACACATATCAGTTGTGTGTAGATGTGTACCTACACTATGACTACACATATCAGTGGTCTGTAGATATGTACCTACACTTTGACTACATATATCAGTTGTCTGTAGATGTGTACCGTACACTGTGACTTCACATATCAGTTGTCTGTAGATGTGTAACGTATACTATGACTACACATATCAGTTGTGTGTAGATGTGTACCGTACACTGTGACTTCACATATCAGTTGTCTGTAGATGTGTAAGGTATACTATGACTACACATATCAGTTGTTTGTAGATGTGTAACGTACACTATGACTACACATATCAGTTGTCTGTAGATGTGTACTGTACACTATAACTACACATATCAGTTGTCTGTAGATATGTACCGTACACTATGACTACACATATCAGTTGTGTCTAGATGTGTACCTACACTATAACTACACATATTAGTTGTTTGTAGATGTGTACCGTACAGTATGACTACACATATCAGCTGTCTGTAGATTTGTACCGTACACTATAACTACACATATTAGTTGTGTGTAGATGTGTACCTACACTGTGACTACACATATCATTTGTGTGCAGATAAGTACCTACACTATAACTACACATATCAGTTGTGTGTAGATTTGTACCTACACTATGACTACACATATCAGTGGTCTGTAGATATGTACCTACACTTTGACTACATATATCAGTTGTCTGTAGATGTGTACCGTACACTGTGACTTCACATATCAGTTGTCTGTAGATGTGTAACGTATACTATGACTACACATATCAGTTGTGTGTAGATGTGTACCGTACACTGTGACTTCAAATATCAGTTGTCTGTAGATGTGTACCTTACACTATGACTTCACATATCAGTTGTGTGTAGATGTGTACTGTACACTATAACTACACATATCAGTTGTGTGTAGATGTGTACTGTACACTTTAACTACACATATAAGTTGTGTGTAGATGTGTACCGTACACTATGACTACACATATTAGTTGTCTGTAGATGTGTACCGTACAGTATGACTATACATATCAGTTGTCTGTAGAAATGTACCGTACACTATGACTACACATATCAGTTGTGTGTAGATGTGTACCTACACTATAATTACACATATTAGTTGTTTGTAGATGTGTACCGTAGAGTATGACTACATATATCAGCTGTCTGTAGATATGTACCGTACACTATGACTACACATATCAGTCGTCTGTATATATGTACCGTACACTATGACTACATATATCAGTTGTCTGTAGATGTGTAACGTACAGTATGACTACAAATATCAGTTGTCTGTAGATGTGTAACGTACACTATGACTACACATATCAGTTATCTGTAGATATGTACCGTTCACTCTGACTTCACATATCAGTTGTCTGTAGATGTGTACCTACACTATGACTACACATATCAGTTGTCCGTAGATGTGTACCGTACACTATGACTACATATCTCAGTTGCCTGTGTATATGTACCGTACGCTATGACTACATATATCAGTTGTCTGTAGATGTGTACCGTACAGCATGACTACATATATCAGTTGTCTGTAGATAAGTACCTACACGTTGACTACACATGTCAGTTGTGTGTAGATGTTTACCTACACGTTGACTACACATATCAGTTGTGTGTAGATATGTACCTACACGTTGACTACACATATCAGTTGTGTGTAGATGTGTACCTACACATTGACTACACATATCAGTTGTGTGTAGATGTGTACCTACACTATAACTACACATAGCAATTGTCTGTAGATATTTATCGTACATTATGACTACATCTATCAGTTGTCTGTAGATATGTTCCGTACACCATGACTACACATATCAGTTGTCTGTAGATGTGAAAGTACACTATAACTACACATATCAGTTGTGTGCATATGTGTACTGTACACTATAACTACACGTATGAGTTGTGTGTAGATGTGTACTGTACACTATAACTACACATATCAGTTATGTGTAGATATGTACTGTACACTATAACTACATATATCAGGTGTCTGTAGATGTGTATTGTACACTTTGACTTCACATATCAGTTGTATGTAGATGTGTACCTACACTTTGACTACACATATCAGTTGTTTTTAGATAAGTACCTACACTATAACTACACATATCAGTGGTCTGTAGATGTGTACTTACATTATGTCTACACATATCAGTTGTATGTAGATATGTGTACCGTACACTATGACTACACATATCAGTTGTCTGTAGATGTGTACTTACATTATGTCTACACATATCAGTTGTGTGTAGATAAGTACCTACACTATAACTACACATATCAGTTGTATGTAGATAAGTACCTACACTATAACTACACATATCAGTTGTATGTAGATATGTGTACCTACACTATGACTACACATATCAGTTGTGTGTAGATGTGGACCGTACACTTTAACTACACATATCAGTTGTCTGTAGATGTATAACGTACACTATGACTACACATATCAGTTGTCTGTAGATATTACCGTACACTATGACTACACATATCAGTTGTGTGTAGATAAGTACCTACACTATAACTACACATACCAGTTGTCTGTAGATGTGTACCTACACTATGACTACACATATCAGTTGTGTGTAGATAAGTACCTACACTATAACTACATATATCAGTTGTCTGTAGATAAGTACCTACACTATAACTACACATATCAGTTATGTGTAGATAAGTACCTACACTATAACTACACATATCAGTTGTGTGTAGATGTTTACCTACACTATGACAACACATATCAGTGGTCTGTAGATATGTACCGTACACTATAACTACATATATCAGTTGTGTGTAGATAAGTACCTACACTATAACTACACATATCAGTTGTCTGTAGATGTGTACCGTACACTTTGACTACACATATCAGTTGTGTGTAGATAAGTACCTACACTATAACTACATATATCAGTTGTGTGTAGATAAGTACCTACACTATAACTACACATATCAGTTGTCTGTAGATGTGTACCGTACACTTTGACTACACATATTAGTTGTTTGTATATATGTACCGTACACTATGACTTCACATATCAGTTGTCTGTTTATATGTACCATACACTATAACTACACATATCAGTTGTCTGTATATATGTACCGTACACTATAACTACACATATCAGTTGTCTGTAGATATATGTACCTACACTATGACTATGCATATCAGTTGTTTGTAGATGTGTACCTTACGTTATAACTACACATATCAGCATAACCTAACAAAGCAGACGTTTTCCTTTCCGACTTTGATGGCTCCAGTACGAAAAACCCAGGTTGATAAAGCCTGTTTTAGAACGATTGACATAAACTTGACCCCAAACTATTATAGGACGTTTGATATCCGTCGTCTTTATGATAAAAGCACTCTGATGCTTGTCGTCGCTTGCAGTTGTTAGGTACCGGAAGCCAGGTCATTGACGTTATTCAAACTAGGTCCTTGTTGTCTAGACGATGTCGTTTACATGCATAATGAGCGCTTCCCGCGTATTTCTTTCTTGGTGTTTTTCTATGCAGACAAAGACGTATCATTTTTAATAAACGATTAAAGACCATCACATATTTATTACAGCGATAATTCGTGTCTTAAATCTTATACGTGTGAGTCATCAAGGGTAATGTTTAAGGTAGGATAATCACTTGGATTTAACATGAACATGGGCCCCCGCTTATTTCAGGAAAAGTACCTTCGAAAATTCATTTTGTGAGAAATTGGACCTCACTGACACAACAAAAACAAATAAACAAGAACGTCAGGATTAGAAATTATTATTTCTAAAAACTCATGTGGTATGGATAGGGAGTAAAAATACACCAAATGTACATTTCTTCCAGAATTACGTATGCAAATATGTTAGAGAATACACATTTCTGGGAATGGAACTTCATGGAGATTACATAACTTAAATCTCGCATGAAAACATGGAATCAAAGAATATTAACACCAATTGATAATATTAACATGGTTAAAATGAATTAGAGAATACCGAAGCGTTAACAAAATCATAATCCGAACTCAAATTGATTTAACCAAAGGCATACTATGAAAAAAGGAACAATTTACATGGAGACCCTTGTAAAAGTGTCTTCTGCTTCATCGACGACACCCGCCATATACAATTTTGTCCGATCTTATTAAGCGTCAAGTACTCACAGATACATTACTCAATATCGATTGTTGATTTTCTGTAACACCTGGTCCCATTACCTTGTTCTTTTCCCAGAATATCTATATATCTTTCCTTTGTTTATATTTTTCCTTAGTTAAACCAATTTGTATTCAGATTATGATTTTGTTAACGCTTCGACATTCTTTAATTTTTGAATAAATCATTTAATTATTTGAACTTTTATTTTTCTAGGTTGGTTCTGTGAAATATGTATCCTTCCAATTATACGGTCATATCAACCGTATTTCCGGGGCTAATTTATTACTCACATGTGTAAAACCCTCTCATTTTGTGGGTGTAAATACCTTCATCATTTTTACATAATTAAATGTTGTTCGAAACACGTTTTTTTATTGTTTTGTTGATTAAGTCTATCAAGCGATATACCGAAAATTAAAGGACATGTTTGGACAAAGTACTACTTTTTACATTAAAAATCGTCTTCTTGTGCTACATTGTGCTTCATCGTTGCACTGTCCCATATACATGTTTGACATAGGAGACCCAAATAAAATTATTGGTGTCATGCATGCGACCACTGCTCCTAATGAAGCCTATCGAGCTGCACCCCGTACTCGTCCTGCTGAAACCTAATCAATGAATGATGTAAACACGATCGCAAACCGATCTTCGCATGCCGTGCCATTTTCATCATCCAACAATAAATAACATGTAACCTCGTTTCATTCTAAACACCTCTTATAACAACTATGTGTTGCCAATCATAACTTGTTACAGATATCTAGGAATCGGCATGAACTTGGATTGTCATGGTGGTTTTTCTCCAGCCGCCGTCATCGTGACGTCACAGCGTGTGTAGTCCCGGTACGCGTCAAATTGGAAACGCGGATTATCTTTGCTTGATGGAAATATCAATGCGCCATTCATATAAAGCAGAAATATAAAATTAATTATTATGAAAAATATATATTTTCAACTACAGTAGGGCTGTTTGATTTTGTGATGTAATTAAATTATACAAAAATCTTTAAAAACTTTTATATAACAAATAACAGGGATTTCGTCTGATTTTGGAAGGACGTATTTATTGTACATCGATGAACACTGTAGCGTATGCTTTTGTATTGTAAACATTAATTCGACTATCCTGTTTCCTTCTCATGTCTTTTGTTATCAAATGACATCTGTTTGTTAAAATAACTTTGTGACCCAGAGGTTTCTGAACCATTCGTCATCATGTTCCTTTTATAAAAAAGTGTATGTCTGGCTACGGATCGAACGTTTAAATGTAAAGAAAGATATTCTAAAATAGCACCATATACCAGCGTTAATGATACTAGGGACTGCTCGTTTAAATATCGGGTACATTGGTATTTCAAAAATCCTCAGGCTACCAATCCATTTCGTGACTCCTCAAAAAACAGTATAATGTGATACTCTTGTTTATTTGGAAACAATAAAACAAGCGAGTTCAACTTATGTACTCTACGTCGTCCAGTGGTTACAGGACGGGGGCTTTAAAGGCCGGGGGCGACCTACATAAAAAAACGGGTGGTAAGCAATTAGCTGATAAGAAAGTGGGCGGGACTAACTTAGCTGTACACAGCAACCTCGGCTGCTGCCTGTAAACACAACCACATGGGCACCGCATGGTCAGTGTTTATACTATATGCTGTCTTTATATGATTACAAATATGTAGTACATATTTTTTTTTAATTTATTTTTGTTTAATTTATTCTGGAAATGATAAAATAAATTTAAAAAAAATCAAGATAGGAAAACTCTACATAAATCATTCACCATATATTATGAATGGGGCAAAAGTTCATTTCTCCATTGGTCTATCAGAATGTACTGTTTAGTTTTCTATGCAAAATGTATTACATTTCTGTAGTCGGTCCAAATATTTTCAATAATATTTCAATTTTCTACTTGGACTACTTCCTTCTGTTTTTTTCGGATTTTGACTTGATCTCCCATCTCTTTGCTAGCTCTCTGTCTAATTGGGCGTGAAAGGGGGAATCTTTTATCCCTCCATAGCCTCATCCCTTCCTACCATACATGAATCACTAGTGTGACCAGTGGGTATTATATATGTATAGATAATGACTGAGATCCAACAATAAAGAATTATTTGTATTATTCACTCATTCAGCATTTCAATGTCACCATAATATATAACTTATGCATATCTATTTTCTATCAGGCAGTTTTTTATTTATTTTTGAAGACTTATACACAAATGATACCCCAAAATGTACCTCATCAATAATAAAGTTCCAGTGCATTCACCATCAAAGAGAATTTGATACCCTTTTCTCACACCAGTAATGATGCAACAGGAAACCCTTGACCTAGTGCCCACTGGTCACACTGGGATTCCTTGGGTTTTGGAGGGAAAATTTCCCCCAACCCATTTTACTGACAAGCGGTTGAAGCCCCGGCCTTTGTCATGTTTTAGTCCCAATAGTTTTTTTGTTTTGCTATTTTTTTTCTAGAATCACGTTGTTCTTGGTTTCAACTAAACAATATTTCCTCTAACTTGATATGGTGTTTATCCTTCAACAGCTTGTCAGTAAAATGGGTTGGGGGAAATTTTCCCTCCAAAACCCAAGGAATCCCAGTGTGACCAGTGGGCACTAGGTCAAGGGTTTCCTGTTGCATCATTACTGGTGTGAGAAAAGGGTATCAAATTCTCTTTGATGGTGAATGCACTGGAACTTTATTATTGATGAGGTACATTTTGGGGTATCATTTGTGTATAAGTCTTCAAAAATAAATAAATAACTGCCTGATAGAAAATAGATATGCATAAGTTATATATTATGGTGACATTGAAATGCTGAATGAGTGAATAATACAAATAATTCTTTATTGTTGGATCTCAGTCATTATCTATACATATATAATACCCACTGGTCACACTAGTGATTCATGTATGGTAGGAAGGGATGAGGCTATGGAGGGATAAAAGATTCCCCCTTTCACGCCCAATTAGACAGAGAGCTAGCAAAGAGATGGGAGATCAAGTCAAAATCCGAAAAAAACAGAAGGAAGTAGTCCAAGTAGAAAATTGAAATATTATTGAAAATATTTGGACCGACTACAGAAATGTAATACATTTTGCATAGAAAACTAAACAGTACATTCTGATAGACCAATGGAGAAATGAACTTTTGCCCCATTCATAATATATGGTGAATGATTTATGTAGAGTTTTCCTATCTTGATTTTTTTTAAATTTATTTTATCATTTCCAGAATAAATTAAACAAAAATAAATTAAAAAAAAATATGTACTACATATTTGTGATCATATAAAGACAGCATATAGTATAAACACTGACCATGCGGTGACCATGTGGTTGTGTTTACAGGCAGCAGCCGAGGTTGCTGTGTACAGCTAAGTTAGTCCCGCCCACTTTCTTATCAGCTAATTGCTTACCACCCGGTTTTTTATGTAGGTCGCCCCCGGCCTTTAAATGTGAGAAGAAACTGGAGAACCCTGTGAACACCACGTGATCGGCCGGATGATACCATTCCGTTTCGCTGCCGACCTGAGAATCCAACCCAGACCACCTTTGTGAAAAAAAGTTTCTTAACCACTTCAACACCCGACTGCAAGCAAAATGAATATATGCATCACTGTTTGGTGGATTTATAAGTCTGTTATATGGGCTGTTCTCTTTAAGTTTCTTTTAAATTATGTTGTGTAACAAAACAAGCCATTACCTTGAAGCTTCAACTTACAAATGTTGTGTAACAAAACGACATGTTATCTCGAAGCTTCGACTTATGGAGGTTATGTTACAAAACGGGCTCTTATCTTGTACGTTTCTTATGTCGTGTAACAAAACGGCCTGTTATTTCGAAGCTTCAACTTAATGATGTTATGTTACAAAACGGGCTCTTATCTCGATTTTTTCTTCTGCTGTGTAGCAAATCGCCCTTTTTCTCGAGGCTTCCACTTACTGATGCTATGTTGCAAAACCGACTGTTATCTCAAAGCTTCTAGTTATAAATTTTGTATAACAAACCGCATGCCTTCTCATAGCCTCCACTTCACAAAAAGAAAACATGAAGCTTCTATCTATGCCGGTTACAAAATGTTCTGCTATCTCGACGCTCCCATTAAATCATGTTGTGTAACAGACTGGGCTATGCTCTCGATGCTCCCATTAAATCATGTTGTGTAACAAAACAGGCTATTATCTCGATGCTCTCATTAAATCATGTTGTGTAACAGACCGGGCTATGCTCTCGATGCTCCCATTAAATCATGTTGTGTAACAAAACAGGCTATTATCTCGATGCTCTCATTAAATCATGTTGTGTAACAGACCGGGCTATGCTCTCGATGCTCCCATTAAATCATGTTGTGTATCAAAACAGGCTATTATCTCGATGCTCCCATTAAATCATGTTGTGTAACAGAACGGGCTATTATCTCGATGCTCTCATCAAATCATATCGTGTAATAGAACGGGCTATTATCTCGATGCTCCCATTAAATCATGTTGTGTAACAAAACAGGCTATTATCTCGATGCTCTCATTAAATCATGTTGTGTAACAGAACGGGCTATTATCTCGATGCTCTCATTAAATCATGTTGTGTAACAGAACGGGCTATTATCTCCATGCTCTCATCAAATCATATCGTGTAATAGAACGGGCTATTATCCCCATGCTGCCATTAAATCATGTTGTGTAAAAAACAGGCTATTATCTCGATGGTCTCATTAAATCATGTTGTGTAACAAAACAGGCTGTTATCTCCATGCTCTCATTAAATCATGCTGTGTAACAGAACGGGCTATTATCTTGTGCCATGGGTGAACGATCTCCTCACGTTATTTTTTGGTGTGTTTTGCGATCTGAATCTGACAATTATTTTACCTTTTTTTACTTGTATTATCAAAGATACCATTTAATCACAAAGGCACTTTCGTTTTGATTTTATATCGTTAAATGCACATGATACTTACATTTCATTTCAACAAATTTTATTGACCTATAGAGTATTGAATTGTCAAAGGAATTTGGCAACAGGCACAATCTATGTAAACCCTCTCCATATAAACAATACACTGGTGGCAAAAATTGATACGGTAGTACATATATTAATAAATAAAGTATTGCATAATGTAGCCAAATAATTAAACAGTCAACGGATCTAATAGTTTTTGAACGATACTTATAAATGATTAAAAAAAAAAAATTTTTTACTGAAATGAAAGTTACAATAAACATATATACATCAGCTCTATTAGATATATTGGGTATGGAAATATAATCTTACAAATTTAGAATTTTACAGCATGAGATAAATAATTCTGGACCAGCCAGAAGGCACAGAGTGTAGGCATTACAGCACAGGGATTCGAGGGATACAGGTTGATAAAGACTATGGGCAAATTTATGTTCGCCATCTTGGTCTCCACATCCTTCTATGATATAAAGATGGACGTTTTTGAATATGCTAAGTAGTATATCTGCTTGTTGTGATTGGGAATTGTGTCTCACACGTAGTTCTTACGTTGAAGCCATGATATTTACTTCAATTTGAAATAAATATACACGGTATGTGTCGTCGATGAAGCAGAAGATGCTTACTCTTCCGAAAAAAAATCTGATCTTATTCTCTTGGACATTGATAATGGTCTCCATGTAAATCTTTCCTTTTTCGTTACATATGTTGGTCATAGAGATATCGATTTTGAGTTCGGATTATGGTTTTGTTGAAGCTTTGGTAATTTTTTGTCATCAGTCGACATCTATCATTTATCACGATTTAAGATTCTTCTTCTTTTAAAACAAATATTATACAAATACAGACTTTGGTTGAGGGAAATCCGTTATTTTACGGACCTGACATGGGCAATGTTCACTGAGGCAGAAGGCCGAGATCAATATTGGTCAAATCAGGTCCGTTAAACCATGGATTGTCCGAAACTAAAGCCTGCATTTGCTTAATTATATTATTTCTACTGATTGTTCACTACGGTAAAAAGGAAACTGAAATAAATTTCAACAATTTAATCTACAAGAATGCAAATTCATGTGAAGAATAAAGAATAAGTGTAACATTTGACTTTTCGGTAGTGAATTGCTATATTTGATATATATTTACTGTATTTATATGAAATACCAGCATTGGATTACACTGCGACATTTTGACGTCTTAACTTACGATTTGTATTTGCTGTACATGAATTACACTGAGGAATTAATATGATACTTCTCCGACCTGGCGGAACATCAACTTGACTTCTCGGTGACGCTAGGATGTATTTTTAAACGGGAATATTCAATAGCGTATGATCCAATTTGTACCAATAAATAATAGTAAAAAATATCAATTATGAGCCTTTGGCGAGGTCAATATCGTGTTATACCGATCTAGTAGATTAAAGAAAAAAATAGAGAATCACAAAAGGTCAACTAAACAATAATCCGAAGTAGTGCAAAGTATGAACAAAGTCAGATTTACATGGAGACCCTTGTAAAAGTACAAGAGAATAAGACCAGGGCCCGTATCATGAAACTGTTCTCATGCTCAAGCATGGATTCTGTGCTCAAGCCAGCTTTCTTGAAACACACCTGAATCATGTGGAAGAGACAAAATGTTATTGTAAATAATGTTGATAATGTTCAATATTTTACCAAAACTTATTTAGCAAGCAAGCGTCCTTCATTTTAGTATTATATATAAAACTTGTTTGCAAAAGACTGCAACTTCATAATTTCTATCTTCATAAAGCATAAATTAAGAGTGGGGCACTGTGATGTCACTATGAGTATGACGTCATTCAAACAATATTGACTTTTTTTAAAAGTATAAACATTCGGTCAATATTACAAAAAATGGAACTCCACGTGACCATATTTTAACCAGCGAGAGTTGAGGAAAGTCGGACCATATCGAATATTGCATGTTAACTTGTTTCCAAATTCAGCGATTTACAATATATTATTATATACAATGTGTTTTTAAAATTTGTTTACAGCCAGTAATTGACGGAAATTTAATTAATATTATGTTATTTTTTTATTTATTAAGTACATTTTTTGGCCCCCTCTTTTAAGATATATTATCCATGAAACCAATTATTTGAAAATTGATAATTTAGTACAATTTCTTTGTTCATATGCATATTATGCTAAACACAATGTTAAGTGTTCACATCAACGGATTTAAATGTCGTGTAGTATATAACTGACTGTGTTGTGTACGTCACAGGAATGTCATTCACGTGGTAATGTAACTGTATAGTGTGAACATCTTGTCGCTATCCCGTCACTGTGTGTACGTCAATAGGGATATTTTTGGATATACCAACTGACCGTGTTTTAAGAAACTGAAGCCATCATGTAGCCCTAAGGTAAGTTTTTAATCAATTGAGTAATTAAGACGTTTACTTAGTTAAACATAACCTGGATAATCTTCCACACAATCTCGTGCAGAGTTCTGAAGATAATTAAGGCCCATTTTAATACCTGTTCTTCAAGGCGGTGTGACACCATCAGTCAGATAAATGTCAAGAACACCGTTTTTCACCAAAGCAACATCGAAACGGTTATTTAATTAAGTGGTTGATGGAACTGCAATATTTTATACTAGACAATTAGATGTCATAGATGGTTAGAGAAAGGCCTACATAGGTCAGAAACTGGGTATCCCTTTGTTAGTTGAGAATCAGTGTAATGCTACATTTTGTATATACACTAATGTATGTTCATCTATGATCTATCTGTCTAATGGTGTGGCTATTATTAAGTTATAGAAAACCGAGCTGTTGGCTTCTTCTGTAACGCATCTGTGACATCAGAACCTTGTAAATATATATCATCAGATTCAGTTATAGCATCAAAGTCTTCCTTTCTATAGATATCAAATTTGTGTATTGGGAAAGCTGATTGGCGATTGAGTGATGCAGATTAGAAGCCGGAATCAAACATTTGAAATTAAAGTTCGCATGTTTTGGTGCTTAAGTAATAACAACAGTATGATACAATATTGACAATGACCAAAATATGGATGAGCATAAGTTTTATTGATATATGGTCAAAGAAGTAATAACGACAGTACAACCAAACCAAATATCATATGATCACGGCCATCCGTCTCTTTATCAAGACATGAAAATGAAAATGTACACGTGCATAACCTTTGATGATCAAAGGAGGGGTGTCAATTTGGGCCCTTCGGCGGCCTATCAATGATGAGGCTAACATTTTGCAGGAAGATAAGTTAAGGTCTGTTGCGTATTGTATTATGCTCATAACATCTGATTTTGTGTGGGCTCATAGAAAAGTTGGGGGTCAAAGTGGGGGGAGTGTAAAATATAAAATGTGTTGTTGAAATTCTCACGCGCTGAAAAATGTAGAAAACCCTCTAGTTTGTGCAGTTTCTGTTAAATAAGTAGCAGACTTGAATATTTAAGTTGAACGACATAAGTAAAAAAAACCATAAAGTAGGTCTTCCGTGATGCTTGAGGCCTAAAAGTTGGAATCGAAATTTTCTAAACTAACGTAGAAGCAGAAGGGTCAGGTGCGTAAAACCCCTTTTAAACTATGAATTTAGCAGAAAAACCAAGTAAGTTCTCTATAATGTTAAATCGTGTACTACGGAAGTGTGTATATTATGAACCGTGCCACTACCCAAATGAGATTAATTTGGATATGGAGGCTCAAGCAAGTCTACAACAAGTGTATAATATCACTTTATATTACATAATAAGTTGCATGCTTCGTCTCCGCAGGCATTTTCATTCTTTGAATTCCACAAGTAGAAAACACGGATTCATAAAAATACGAATACATGAACATTGAAAATACTCATTACATATAAGTATTATTACCAAAAATTGCAAATACTATTTCTACGGTTACCATAGTGCAGCAGACAATTGTGAATATAGTTGTACATATATAGGTTACACAACGAGTAATTCATTTCACTCGGGTTAGTTTATTTTAAAAAGTTACAAAGGACACGAGCTTAGGGAGTGTCTTTTGCAACTTTTAAAAATAATTAACTCGAGTAAATTAAATTCCATATCCTATAGCCACTAGTCGGGTGATCTGTTTCTACCACAATCTCCGTTAGAAACAACTGGAGTGAACCGCTGACTAGTATATGCGCAAAACGTATCATCTCCCATATCTCTCATATATTAACGCCAAGTGGTAACGACGCCAACAATCGATGATGACGTCAGCAATCCGCATGTGGCATTAAACCACGTGATTTCCTTTCACCGTTAAACTTGGCAACCAATCAAAAGCCCGTAAGGTCATATACAATAGTGGTATGTAACATATATATATCCAACAGTCAGCACATGTATAAAATGGTCTGATAGTTGAATAGCACAGGGTATTGTGGTAAAAATTAAGGGTACTACAGAGTTTCCTGTTGCAGTATATATATCATTTCTCAGGTTTTGCAAAATGCTGATGTTTGAGAAACATAAGCGTAAAATCATTTTTTTCTAGTCGTATGGAATATGCATGGAGCTCAACAGGAAAACCAATTATATTTTGATTTCACCGTTGAAAAAAGCCCAACCCGTACTCGAAATCAATTAAAACTAGAGGCAAAATATAAACAAAGGAAATATTTACACGGAGGCCCTTGTAAAAGAACAAGATAATAAGACCAGGTGTTCAGGAAGAGTAAGCGTTTTCTCTGCTACATATACGACACTCGTCGTGTAAATCCTGGTCACATTCTAGTATAAACAAGTTCTCAAAGTAAGAACAGAGTCATCATTTTCAATCACAACAAGTTAACACACTAATGAACAAACTCGAAAAAAGTCTATCTTTATAAAATTTACTGATAGTTCTGATCAAACAGCAACTCTCGAATCCTTGTGTAGTAAGTTAATTTGTCAGTAGTCGACATTTATCACGAAAATTTCGATATTGATAGAAAACCCTAGAATCAATTGCGACGTGTAAACACCATTGATTAGAGAAGCAGGGGTGTTACGAAATGGAAAGTTAATGGTCGCAAGCTTAGTGGTAATATGTCAATGTTGGTCACAGTTCAAGTAGAGATCGAGGTAAGCATATGATATAAAAGATTCTGTTTTGTCCTTTATTCAAGCTCTGAAGGGTATAGATCGACGAAGTCTTGTTCTTTATAGACAGCACATCGTGGGTATATCTGAAAACGAAATTGAACGATTTTGCAAGGTTTTTGTTTTTGTCACCTGCCATGATAAGCTCTTTTTTTATTTTTCTGAGATGACAGTTTATATTGGAGCGATGACAAATTCTACTTCAGGCTGTAAGAATGAACGCTTCCAAAACCAGACCCTCCTTTTATCTTAACGTAGAATAATCTCCTTTTTCGTCGATAGTTCCTTCATCTTCAGCTTTTATTTGGCTGAAACGGTACCATTCAAAAGTGTGTTACTATTGCAGACGTCGCCGCCTGTTTCCAAAAACATACGCCCTTTTCCTTCACTACCTGCATTGATATTCCGCACATGCTCGTCGCTGTCAGCGGTGAAGGTAGCTTCAGTGCATTCAATCCATTTACCCTGGACTGAGTATTGAACGTTACTAAAAACCACCTTTCTCTTTTGCCGAAAACCTCTCCCGTCACACGTTAAATCATTCACGAACGCTGTGCAACTACCTATTAAGCTCCCATTTGTGATTGTTTTGATCGTTGCAATGTGGTGCCACTTGTTTGTCCTTTTGTCAAAGTAATGGCCAGCGTAAGCTGTCCAGGGCCCGTCCTGTTCTGCATCAACTCGGAAGATGACATCTTCATTAAGAAGCCAGTTGTAGGGCAAATAACACCTCAGCCCCGTTCCCTCACCGCCAAACCGCGTAATGTCTAAATTGTCACATCGGTGCATGATCTTTGCTTGTTTGGCAGACTCTGGGTCGTTATTCTCTATGTTGTCCCAGACGGAAAAAATTATGACTTTTTTGCCATTCGAGAATTCTTGTAGACCCATGAATGACCATGTGAAGCAGATAGCACAAAAGTAGGTACCGGTCTGAGATAGACGGACGGTAACAGTGTTCTGGACGGAAGTTGCATCATCAGGAACCCTGAATCTCAGATAGACATTGCGCGCGCCTGGCGGTTCTCTAAACTGGTGCGTCCTGATAGTGTCATCTGGAAATACAAGAACGGTTCTTTATAGTATCGCTAAGTGAATGAAAGATTTCAAGTGGATATCGACACTCAACGCCGTCAATAACTCAATTGTATCTGCTTATATTCTCTCGTATTTTGATAATCATACCGATTGGTCTTATTCCAATTACAACAATAAAGGTTTGAATGTCTATTTTGTTCATTGCATGAAGCAGTTCATGCATCATTTTCAAATTTACTTTTTATTCGCATGTACTTTAACGCTGTCACACGATGCTCCTCTTTTGTTACATTATTGCACACTTATCATCATGTATGTACATACGCGGAATAACATATAGCTAGTTTCATTCTTCGCTAGGTAACCGAAAAAATGAACCGATTCAAATAAAGTTTTCTGAAGGCCTAAGCATATTGCAAAATATTCATAAACAGCTGAATGAGATATAGCTTATTGACGAAAGTACGATGAGATTGGTGACATGTAATCAACTGGATACGTGATTTGATGATTTTTAATGTTGAATATAAGAGACCGACCCCAACGGAAGGCACATGGTAGGGTTATCACAGGTGGCTGATAATGTATTACAGCTAGTGTAAGACCTAAACAAAGGTTTTAGATCTAATCATTCTAATCAACGAGAAAGAGAAACCGATACATATGGAACTTTACAAAGATATGTCCAAAACGTCATAATAATTACTGAAAGCAAATTTAAAGCGCGGACATTAAATATGTTTATGCAGCAGAAGCCATGTATTATAGATAAAAAGACCAATATAAATCAACATTTCTTGTTACGAAATGTCTATTCGGTACTTTTATATCAATGTTGAAGAAGTGTAGTCGTGTTTGCGACACAACGTACGCATTTCTGTCGAAAGAATAAACCAGCGAAATTCCTACTCACCGAATATTTCGACGAACGCAGCATCGCTTTCAGCTTCACCTGCCTGGTGCCCGGCCCTGCAGAAATATAATCCCTGGTCTGCGCGTCCGAGAGAACTGATCACAAGCATTGGCAGTTTTGGTTCGCCAAAATATTTCCAGTTGTTTAAAGTAATTTCTTCACTTTTTTCGCCATTTACCCTGAACCACTTGATATATTCGACTTCTGGTTTAGCAACCACCGTACATTCCAAAAAGCCAGCTTGTCCTTGTTTAAACTGATAATGAGCTTTGCTGAAACGGATCGTTGGCATATCTGCAATATCAGGTCAAAAAGTGAGTCAAAAAGTAAAAATGATAAAACGTAAAGTGTTGCTAAATTCTTTTGATATGAAGCAATTACGTTTCAATCGAGACAATCAAGATTTCACAAATATTCACTGATGGGATGGGTCAGGGATTTAAGAGTTTATGTGGTTTATTATAACTTTCATTTCCTCTTATTTTCATTATCAAGTCATAGTGGTGCTCATAAACTAGTAAAATATGTGAGTATGTAATAACTATCTGTGTTTCGATGCACTTTATTCTTTAAAGATGAATATATCTTTAATGTCTTTGTATTCTTTGAAATGTAACAATCGGGAGTTTTAAGCTGCAGCCTTCAATATTATATATATGCATATCGTTACCATACATTGTACTTTTGATTGTTTTTGACTGACTATCAGGTTAACAGCTTAAATCATTTATTGAAATGTGCCTACTAGAAAAAAGGTTTAGCTTGTTAAAATTCATTCGAGTCTATTTTTCTGATACGGAATCAACAAACCTGTTGGGTCATCCGTAAGTGCCCTTATTTCCGGTGACGACTGTAGTACCAAGGGTTTTCCTGATTCATCTTTCAGTACGATCTGTCCGTTATGTAGTTTGGTTCTCAGCATATCTCCTAGAAACAATGCTGACAGTTGCTTTGGCGTTTTCGCCTCGCTGATTGTAAAGGTAAGGACAATTGAACCTGAAAAACAAAATAGGATTTCAAATTTGATTTTTACAAAGCAAGGCTGTTCAAACTAATCAAAGAACTGAATCGCTTATACGTTTACACTTTATTTATTAAGAAAAACAAACGCGATATTACTTCAAATCCATTTGTGTGTTACTAGCTTACTTTATATTAGTAATCAAAACCACGTAGTTTGCTCATAGTATTGTCGTCCCGTACAGGAAAAAAGTTCTTTTAATGTACAGCTTTAAATACAATAACACAATGATGACAAATGAATATGTTGACAGGAAAAGTACCCATACACATGTGTATAACCTATAACCAGATATAAGTTAAACCTTGTAAGTTGTGTAACACACATATATTCAATTCCTGTGAGGGTATTTTGTAATTGATGCAACCAAAACATTAAGTGTATATTTATCTCCATACAAATAACTGGAAGTCATAAAACGATATTTGAAGGGTGTATCGTTTATACACTTGCTTAGTAATAACTTGATGATAATATATTACCACAATAGCCCTCTCCTGTAATTCTGTTTCTTAAGCCCGGGAACATCTCAGTTATTTCACGTGTACTTCTTTGTACTGAAGAAAGTGCGAAATTATCGCCATCATATGTGGATTTGACTTTTGCAGGTACTTCGTACGGTCGCCCTTTAACATAAAAATGAAACATTCACATTGTTATGACAACTAAACCAAATATTCTAAGATAACTATTTTAGTTCAGAATAGAAGAAGTATATATATTTAACAAATATTGCATGGCACTGAGGGCACTATGGGAGTTTATAGACTGGTCAGTCACCAAAAAATAATTATATGGACCGAAGCGAAGCTGAGGTTGTTATATTAAACCGATTCTAACCAACACGACTAAATAATATGCAATAAAAAGTTAAACGGTGATGAAATGTATTGAAGCAAGTTGTTCTATTTTGATAAAGACCTACATTTTTTTTAGTGTGATGAACTTGATGGATTTATTTAACAAAAACTGTTTTGATATACAATGTACAGCTTACCTCCCTCTCTTATTGTTTTGATATCGGCTTCTGCCTTCCTAATGATGAGAGTGGCTCGTTCGTCCGCCTCTTTAACAGCTTCACTTAATATTTTGTAATGACCATGATCAATTTCCATCTTTGACATGAGACGTTGTACAATCACATGGAAACCCTCTTGAAGATCTACTTGCTCTAAAACTGCTTTTAAGTATTCTATAAATCGTGGCCAATTTTCTAATTTAGGAGAAATTTGACCGGATAATTCATTCACCATTTTCGCGTGTACAAGTTTAACATTTCGTTCTATTTGTTCTTTTGCGTTTGCGTCCGGTGGGAAGGTTGTAGGTTTTTCTAAAACAAAAAAAATTATAAAAAAGCGAAAGTGTTTCTTGCAATATTTTGAAAATGAGATTTGAACTCGTTTGTTTCTTAACTTCATGAAAATTTGTGTAAGGTCTCTCACAAAAAAAATTTTGTACAAACACAAATATGCCAACCCAACATCAACACAAATGCTCATCGACACAACCTTTTGAAGTCAAAGGCTAATAACTCAAATCCGTGTTCAAAGCAAGTGCAAATCTTGTATATTAGGTATTAAGCATTTACAAATTAACCACCTACCTGGAATGGTATTTGCTGTTTTTTTCTGTATTTTCAATTGCACAGAAGCGTTTTGTGACCCGGCCTTATTTTCTGCCTCACAAGTGTAAAGACCTTCGTCGGCTATTTTTTCAGTGTTGGTAATGACCAGAGAGGGACTTTTAAGTGAACCCGACATATATTTTTTGTTGTCAATCGCAATTTGACTTCCTCCTCCCTTTTTTGACCATTTGATAGCTAATGCTGATGGTAATGCATCGACACTGCATCCTTCTGTTATCGAATATTCGTCTAAGTCTGTGGACAGCTGAGGTAAACCTAGCGATGGATGGAACGTAAATGACATTTTAGAGGTATTGGAAAAACAGGATACGTTTGTTTTGATGGCCAATTTTTTTTCATAAATGAAGATGTTAGAAGCTGGAAGGGAAAGAGTTTCGATGAACACAGATAACGGGGAAAACAGCTGAATCATCTGTATGAATCCATCTCAGCTGTTTAGCGGAACGAGTAAATAATTATGTTGATTCAGCACATTTTTAACTTTATGATGCGCTTTCAGTCTTTCAAAGAAGAAACACCAATAACAAGCTCATTGGTTGAAAGCTTGCCAAATAAGTTTTCAATTCCTGCAGAAAACAAACGTATCCTTTGTTTGACATATTGAAATGCTAAATATCATTCCCGGAATTCATTTTCGAGTTTTCTGAAATTTCTTACTTTCGGTTAAGCATTATTATAACCTATTCATGCATTCATCACAATATTTGACCTATTACATAAACAACTATATATTTTCAAAAACCTAAAAGAGGAATATATCTGCATTTTTTTCGTTTTGCAAATGATTTATGTAATGCAATATAATAATACCGGCTTTTCATTCAACAGAACAATTTTTCGGATACATAAACATTTAATTTGATGATAAAATATGATACATTACCTCCATTAACTGTCAAATAGGAAGGTGCACTCGGTTGTTCCCCACACAAGTTGGAAGCGGTACATACATATTCACCTTCATCCTCCTTGTTCACTTCATGAATAACTAAGCAAGGGTCATTTAGATTTCCACCTGCGTACCTCTTCTGGTCAAAACAATGTCTGATGGTGCGTCCTCCAAGTGCACGATGTTGCCAAGAAACTGAGATGATTGGAGGTATGGCTGATATTGAACACTCCATTTTCACCTGATCTCCTATTACAGACGTTTGCCTTGATTCAAGAATTTCAACGAAGGGGATATCTGTAAACCACAAATAAAGTAGAAACTTAATAAGCGCGTATCTGAGTATAAAAATCCGGATTGTATAACATAGGGTATAAGCGACAGATATTTTAAAACTCACAATTGTCTGAGTTTAATTTATTGGCAAAATACGTATACATGTATGTATGTAAAATGATAATTACCTTTCATGATATATATATATATATATATATATTTGGTTAAAAATGTTTGCAGATTAGCAGATTTAGCTCTTAGCTTTCTATGATCTGTATATAACTTAACATTTGATTTATTTTTCATAGGCGACCATCATATGATGACTATATAGGAATTAATAAAATTGTGAGAAAAAGCTGAACCACGAAAACTACCTGAAGTTGTGGAAAGTGATGATAGCGAAGTTTCCACATTGCAACACCGTCTAGTCTTACTAATTACGACCATCAATTTCTTTGAGATACCACCTTTCGAAGGCTACACAATTTTAAGTCCATGCTCTTCCTTCCTACTGTCTGACATACAGTCTTCGCAATGTTAGTGGGGCATAATAATTCTTACATCCCGCTGTGTTGCTACTGTTTACAATGACGCCCGCTCCTATGCCCCCGAAATCTCGTTTCTGACATACGAGTTTTAAACGTTCCTATTTTTTGCGCGAGTTGCGGGATAAAGGATTTAACTCTTGTAAAAACATGAGTATTCACCATTTTTGATAGTTTAATGTCTTTTTAAAAACTGATTAAAAATTTTTTTTTTCCAAATACACATATCTTCTTATCAATTTTCAAATATATTAATACACAAATGAAAAGAAGAGGACAATTACTGCTCAGATACTAGTCTAATATTATAATAAAAAAGTAAATAATTACAATCCGTAAGCAAAACAAAATTCATTATCAAATGATAAATAGCAGCATATATGTGTGTGTGTGTTTGTGTTCAGTTCATATTTCTTAACATGAGTAATTAAAGAGGTTTAGCGGTAAAGTAATTTCAGTACTTTGATTATGCTAATAAGTGCGATTACTTCTTGTGATTCGTAATGCTACCTCATTTCTCTTTTCGGTAAAGTGACATTTACTAAAAAAATCAGAGAATACCAAAGCGTCAATAAAACCATAATCCGAACTCAAAATCGATTAAACTAGGGGCAAAATAGCAACAAAGGAAAATTCCAAATGTAGACTCTCGTAAAAGCACACGAGAATAAGACCAGGTGTTCTGGAAGAGTAAGCGTCTTCTGCTTCTTCGACGACACCCGCCATGTAAATAAGAACCGAGTCATCATTGTCATCACTAAAAGTAAACACACTAACAAGCAAACTCAAAACGTCCATCTTCATATCACACAAAGATACAAAATATTTATCGATGATATCAAGATGACTACCATAAAATTTGCCCATAGTCTTCATCAACCTGTATTTCTCGCCTAGATTTGCACAATGGAATTTGTCAAGTATGCAAAAGACGCCTGCTCTTGCTGAAATATCTGTCTTACTGTCGTGTACATTTTTACAATGGTCTCTGTGTAAACATTTTTTTTCCAATGGGCAGAAATAAAATAACAAGGAAACACGTGTTTACCTCCATTTACTGTAAGCATAGTTGAGACGCTTTTGCTTCCCATGCAATTTGAGACTGTACACTTATATTCTCCTGCATCCTCTTCCCTGATATCGTTGATAACCAAGCTTGGATCATTTGGATTTGATCCATGATACTTCAGAAGGCCTTTATCCAGTTGTTCGGTTTGCCCTTCTGGCGATATAAGTTCCCAAGACACTGACTTTACACATGGAAATCCCGAAACAGAGCACTTAAGTATCACTTGTTCTCCTACAGTTGCAGTATAGTCTTTTTCATGTATTACGACAGAAAGCATATCTGAAAATGAGGAAGTTTTGCGCTGAAATTGCATAGTGCTTGAAATTATATGCCTAGAGAATTTTCAAACTTCACGTTTTATGTGAGAAATATGTGTGATTGAATCCTCAAATGTTGTTTACTTATAATAGGAAATAGTTTCTGTAAGCTAAGAATCCATAAAGACTTCAAAGCATTCCACATTTGCTTTTCAGTCATCTCTGTTATCTTTACAGCACTTATATCTCACGCGGAGATAGCCTACAGGGAAAACTCTGTTATTTTTTACACAGTAGAAAATCAGTAGATTTACCTTCAATTCGCTGTTATTTTTCTATGGATTATTTCACTAAAACACCAGATATGCACAATTACTCTCTCTGCAGCGATTTTTTTTTATGGCAATGACATCAAAAAAGAGGACAGTCACTAAAATAAAATAAGTGTTGCATACCTTTCAAAATATTTCTTGTCCTTTATAAAAAACGATTTTTTCCAGATAATTCGAGAGACATACTTGTGGTTCAGGGTCCTTCCAATCGATGACACTATGTTCCACCAATGTTTCCTTCTGCGGTCTGGCAGCTATAATGAAGATGTATTCCCGCCATCAGACAATGCTAATGGTAGTCAGCATTCCAGTGAGAAGGCTAAAGCCGGGCATAACATTTGTTCATCGGGGCCCCTGTAAACATAACAGATACATGTCGAACTAACATCCCTTTAAACATGCAAAAATAAAGAAAAAATATGGAGACCTCATTGTTACTGTAAACACATTATTATTTTTGAAGACAGACGTTTTTGAGTAGTGAGCATGCATGTAGTAATCATGCATGTTATGCATGCATGCATGTGTGCATACATGTATGCTTGAGCCATTCATGTGTGTGGGTACTTGGATCGTACATGTGTATGTGTGTGCATGCCTCTTGTACACCTACATTTAGTGCATGTATACGCATGGTTATGTGTATTCACATAACTGTGTGTAGTGATCATGCATGCTATGCATTCATGTCTACATATGTGGTTATGTGCATGCACATGCTTGCTATTGGTGCATGGTTTTTTGTGTGCATGCATGTTTTATACGGGTACATACATGTGTGTGTTGATGTTAACTTGACCAAGATTTACATAGTGGGTGTCGCCGATGAAGCAGAAAACCCTAGCTCGATCGATTTTGAGTTCGGATTATGGTTTTGTTGACGCTTTGGTAAATTCTATTTTTTATTTATCCGATATACTTAATACATTTTAAATATTAGTTCTGCCGAGCCTACTTTACTGGTGTTTCTTGGCCATGTCTATCATTGTATAAACTTTTTACATAAATATTATTTATGTTGCTGCAAAAATAAATAAAAGAATACCGAAGCGTTAACAAAATCATAATCCAGACTCAAAATCGATTAAACCAGGGGCAAAATATGAACAAAGGACAGTTTTACACGGAGACTCTCGTTAAAGTACAAGATATTTAGATCAGGTGTTCCGGAAGAGTAAGCGTCTTCTGCTTCATCGACGACACCCGCCATGTAAATCTTTGTCACATCCAGGTAAACATCAAGTTCTCAAAACGAGAACCGAGTATCATTGTAAATCACAACAAGTAAACACACTAATAAGCATACTCAAAAACGTCCATCTTCATATCACTTAAAGATACAGAATATTTCTCAATTAGATAAAGTTATTTTTACAACCCGGTATTATAAGCAAGGAATATCGGCTACAAAGAATTAATATGTCCTTCTTAATAAGCAATGAACATAAATGAAAGTTAGATAGACCTAATTAGAGCCAGCCATATTAATCTAAATCTTGGACTTTTAAAAACGGAACTTCAATAGTGAGATGAGAGTCTGTTAGCATCGGTATCTTTCAAAAAATCATTAAAAAAGCAAGTAGCACAATTGAGTCTTGGAAGAAAATCAGATGTTATTTTCATCATAAACAAGGATTGTACTTCATTTTAACTGCGTATACGGTAGGATGCCCGCAGAACGCGCTCCATAGTGAATATGTTCGTTGCCAACTGCGGGCATACTATCGTTTACGCAGTCAAAATGAGGTACAATCCTGATATTAGCATCAAATTAATTTTCAAGTGCTACACGAAAACAAAAACATTCGAAGCGGGTTGCTAAGATGGTAAGTACGAAGGCCGTGGTTGCTAAGATAATATAGTCCCATTTAATTTCATCAATATATTGGTAAGTTTAGAAAATACACAGTGAATAACATTGTTTTTCTTCATGACATCAGTTGTAAATTTGGTATTTAATAATATTACAAACATTTCGAATTAAGTTCTTTATTTATAACGGTTGTTATGTGCATGCATTGACATATTGATCTGGTTATAACGCGGTCCGACGTCAGACGTCACAACTGTAGGGCGCCGCCATGTTTGCGTTACCATCCAACAGTTTCGAATGTGCATCATTGAAATCAAAATTTTGCCAGAAACAGTTTATTGTATGATCAGACGGAACTGATTCCATCATATACGTTTCATGTTCAAAATCTTGAAGGAACCAAGCAATGACCGTCAGCGAATAGTTATTGTTCTGAAACGGGAACGACGCCATGGTTGAACACAAATCAATCCGCCGGGCCTTTTTTATTGCGTATACGGTAATTTATTCACAGTCAGAGTTAACTAAGCTCAAGGAGGTACAATGTAGAGGTGTAAATATAAATTATTATACTTTACAATATCGTCATTTCTCCTTAGTCATATGTTACAATATTCTGTTTTATGATGATACGCAGGTAGGTCACATGTGTATTCACATGTGGATGTGTTTTAAAATATTTCATAACCCTATGATGCTATCAAAGATTGGCAATAGAAAATGCTACCTTTGATTTCAAACAAAGTGTGATGTTAAGACTGTTTGACGAATGGAGGACAAACACGCCAACTCTTTAGTCGTTAATAATATTCAATGGTATCGGCTTATGCTTAATTCCAAACAAAGACCGACATTGAAAAATACATTTAACCCTCAAAATAAATTGCGTGACTTTGTCGAAATCTAATGTACATTGTGGTGTCTAGGTATGTGGCCTGTTCTTGTCCTTTTGTTTGCGCAAATCTTTTAAAATCATAATGTTTGTAATATGAAACTGTTTACATGAAAAATTTGCGCTTGTAAAAATGCCATAGTGTACAATCGTAAAATAAAATCGTCATAAAAAAGTGGGTTAGCTTGCTTCATTTTACGCACTTTATTACTTGTGTTATTTTTTTACAATTTCGGATTGAAAAATACAAAGTGTTCCAGTTACACTGAAGGATGTACACCTCTGAGAAGTCAAAATTTTCCTGTATCAAACTTTTTTTCTAATATACATTTTTGGATAAGGGAGATCAAGGCATGCCAGAAAATGCAAAAATAATGATATGTCAGCGTTTTTGTGTTATGATCGGTCAAAGATACCAATATGACGTAATAAGGGATTTTAAGTCAATTTTGTAGTTTCGACCGATTGCGGGACATTTTCATACAATATCTTCCGAATTTGTGATTCGAAATGTATAAATGTTTGCAGAAATGACAAAAATATTGTTTTCTTTTAAGTTATGGAGGTAAAGTTTCTCTAACTTTATTTTGTTACCCAGGTAAGCAATTTGAGTTACCCCTACCCCTTATTTTTTAATGAGAAAATCCTCATTTTTTCACCATTTTTTGCAGATTTAATGCTTAATAAAAAAAGTTCTGATATCAAACTTTTTTAAATATTTGGTGGATGAAAAGAAAATGGGTTTCTCCTTCTAAAACCGTCATAAAGATGGGGGGTTAGTGTGCTTAATTTTTTGTCCCTTTATTATTTGTGTTATTTTTCACAGTTTCGGCTTCAAAAATAAAAACTGCTCCAGTTACACTAAATATATGAAAAAATATTAAAATTGTATAATTTTCCACTTTGTAGCATAATATTTCTTTAAAAGTGAATATTATAAAGTTGTACAGCAAAAATTAGCTTGCTGTAATTAAAAATGGCTAAACACTGATGTTTTTAAGAGATCAATCTAGCATCAAAATGGTGAAATTTTGCCCATTTGGGAAGTGCATAAAATAGACAGAAATACGCATATTCAAAATGGTCGCCAAATTGGTGATTTTTTTAAATTCATGTAAAAAAAGTTCTACAAGCAACAGACACTTATATTTTTGAAACAATTTTCAGATGCATATATGCTATTAAAATTGATCATACTTTCTTCAATATAACATAAAATATTTAAATGAGACATAAACGAGACTTGAACGTGACTGAAACCTCACAAGAGTACATCCTTAATAAATGAAAAAAATACATAAATTATATAAACATTCAATTTCTTGCATTATATTTCTATAATATTGCCAATTATAAAATTGTACAGTAAATATGAGCTTCCTTTAATTGAAAAAGATCAATCTAGTATCAAAAGGTGAAATTTCGGCCTTTCGCGAAATGCAAAAAATACACAGAAATACGCATTTTCAAAATTGCCGCCGTATTGGTAATTTTTCAAATTCATGTAACAGATGTTCTACAAGCAACAGACACCTATATTTTGACACAATTTACAGATGCATATGTGCTATTAGAATTGATCTTCAATACAACGTACAATCTTTAAATTAGATTAAAATGAGATTTGAACGTGACTGACAAGATACAACCTTAAGTCCATACATGAAAAAATATGGTATCAAAACAAAATGAACACAAGTGATCTCTCAAAGCCAAAACAAATATGCGTCCACTTCAGTTCATACTTGTACATGAGGATGATATAGATAAAAAAAACTAACAATAATGTTTGCGTTGGGTCGAAAAATCTGGCACCGGCGAAAGTTGCATTTAAGAAGAGGCCTATGATATGGGCGAGTTTGGGTGTGATAAGGATATGATTCATATCGAAATACAAGACGTCATTAAATAAGAAACAAACATATAGAAATATATAGATACTAAAACATCAGAGAATACCAAAATGTCAGCAAAACCATAATCCGAATTCAAATCGATTATAATAATGCAAAATATGAAATAAAAATATGACGTAACACACAAATGCTGCACCTTTTAACAGAAATATGATTTAAATGACCCGTAAAAGTACGAGATAATAAGACCAGGCTTCCAGTAGAGTAAGCGTTTTCTAATTCAACGACGTCGTCTACTATGTAAATATTGAAAAAAAAACAGCGCGTTATGCCCGAATCCACTGTTGTGTATAGTCGTTTAGATTAACTCGCGTTCACGTAGTGTTTTGGTACGTGGTGTAGCTCTAAATAAACCCTATTACTTATCATTAGATATGTAACATACGCTATAACTACACATATCAACATTTCTACACAGACCAGCCATGTTTGAGTGGGTCTTTCAAACCTAGCCGACTTTAGTCCTCGAAACACACATTTGTCGGTAATAATCGCTTGACACAAATCGACTACATACGTTTATAGGACACTCGATATCTGTCGTCTTTAAGCTGAAACACTCTGATACTAGTTCTCATTTGCAGTTATTAATTTCCGGAAGTCAGGTCACGGACGCTATTCAAGCTATATGTATGACATTGATGTTTAGACGAGAGCGTTTAACATACATTATGAGTGTTTCCTGCTTTTCTGATGTTGTGTGTTGTCTGTGCAAACAACGCCATATCTTAATTCATGAAAGATGAAAGAACGTCAACATAATCATATTCAGCAATACTAAGAAAGTATTTACCTATTAAATGATACAATTACTATATAACACATTAGAACTATTGTTCTAAATCCAAAAATGCACTCTCGTCAGAAAATTGCTCTTGTGTTAAAAAAATAACTTTGCTATTTTAGTTTAACCTATACCACTGACTACTTGGTTATTTATTTGTTCGGATTATGATTTGGTTAACGCTTCGGTATTCTCTATATTTGTTTTCGTTAAGGTATAATAGACGTCACGTTTCGTAACAAAATATATACAAAAACCTGTACCTGTAAGCGCATGCTATGTATTACGATAGCGCATACCTACAACGCATACCTTCCATCTCAAATTTAATGACACATAGATACATACGTATTAGAAATACCACTTGCATGCTCTCTTACTCCAATTAAAACTAGGTATGCACATATCCACGCATTCACATGTGACTTTACTGATTGGTGATATATTTCGGTACCGAACTTTCACCTGAAAACGTTTCAATTATAGCACTTGTGTATACCACCCAAAAGCATATATGCACACCTTTAACGCATACATAGTTGCCAAACATAGTAACCCAACAAGAAAACTAAGGTAGAATGGTCTCTGAAAATGCATTAAATTACACAGAATACTTTAAAGAAGGCGCGCTAACATAATTTCGATCCAAGAACTGTACAAATTAATCTCTAAGTTTAACGACTAACTTTGTTTTCTGGAAAATTTCAAATTCCATGAACTGATAAACATTTTCTGAAAAGCAAACACAACAGAGTATTAATTCTCCTCTAAGTGTTTGTGCTGTTCATGGTGATCATAAGTACAAAGATCACATGTTGCTTTTTAAAAGCGGGAGAATCATTAGATGTCTGATTCCTTGTTTTATATAATTATGTGCGAAAATGTTGAAGTATTATTTATTTCCTGTAAAATGAAAACATATAAGGATTGAAAGTCATTTTTTTTAAACTTTCATAGTGCTATGAAAGGTCAGCCGTTACATCAATATTGAATTAAGCCTGCTAGGGATTCATGCTAAATATGGATGTAACCGTTGACCTTTCATAGCATTATGGAAGTTAAAAAATGACTTTCAATCCTTATATGTTTTCACTTTCCGGAAACACTTTACGTACCGATCACTTGTATTCCCTGTTTCCCTGAATGTGTCATAGTAGAATTGATTAGAGACAGGTTTACATCTAAACCAATACACTTATCTATTTATTTTTTTCTGGTGTTTTTCTTTCTCAAATTTCGTATGAAGGTTCCCCTTAGTGAATTGTTATGCCCTTTTGGTTTCTTGGACTGATCAGATATTTATATCAAAATCTTCAAATCCGTTTTATTTAGAAATAATAGATTTTTTTTTCATTTTGTGTGAAATTTCCTCTCTGTGGATATTTTTTGTTCGATTCGATAGCTATTGTAGATGCATGAATATGGATCAAGTCTGATGTTCTGAAGAACTCTTTAGCCTGTGTGAATTATTTTAAATATCAGTTTGAGGCTCATGTTCCCTCGCGTGTCACCTGTATGATAAAAGATTTTGTGATCTGGATGTTTTTTGAAGCGTGGGACATGATGTTCTTTATAAAGAAAGTGCACGTCATACTATGGATCAAACGTTTGAATGTAGAGACAAAAAATGCCTGTCAAGGATATTCTAAAATACCAACATAATCCAATGTAAAGGATATTTGGCGATAGTTGTTAAAATAGCATGGGTATTTAAAAATTCATTATGCTAACAATCTAATGTTAACACGAATGATATTCTAAATAAAAAAAGATACCAGTGTAAATTAGAGGCTAGTCGTTTAAATATCGGTAACGTTGGTATTCAAAAAAATCCTCAGGCTTACAATACGTTTCGTGACTTCTCACAAAGAATAGTATATGGTTCCTTTATTTCTTTTACAACAATTATAAAACAAGCTAGTCTAATTTTTGTTGATTCCTTTTTGTCGCCGGATGTAGGAGTGCGATGAGTTTAATTGTGAAAAGAAAACCCACGTGGTCGGGCAAGTGAACCCAAATACTTTTCAATTCCGACCGAAAAATCAAACCCCGGCCGCCTTGGAAAATGGCCAGTTGGAAAACTTCAACACCCGTCTAAAAGTAAACCTATCTTATAAGGTCATGTTTGTTAGATTTATAACTTTGCTACTCGTTAAATAAAATGGGCTGAAATCTCTGAACCTTCTAATAAATGGTATGTATGTATATTGTGTAACAAAATGGGTTGTTATTTCGAAGCTTCTATCAAATGGTATGCATGTTGTGTAATAAAACGAGCTATTATCTTTAAGCTTCTACTTATTCATTTTGTGTAACAAAACAGGCTGTTTTCACGATACTTCCACTCACTGATGTTGTGGTACAGAACGGGATACTTTCAAGAAGCTTAACTCACTCATGTTGAAAAAGACAAACAGTTGTTATCTTGAGGCATTCACTCACAAGTGTTTTATAAAAACAGTTTTTATTTAGGATCCTCCACTTACTTATCTTGTGTAACAAAACGACCTGTTATCTCGAAACTTTTATTCTTGTTATGTAACAAAACGGCCTACCATCTCGAAGCTTGTCTCTAACTTATGTTGTCTTACAAAACGGGCCATTACCAAGAAACCTCAACTCTCTCATTTTGTGTAACAAACCGGGATGATATATCGAAGCATCTATTTTACTTGTGTAACCAACGGGCTTTTAATTCGAAGCTTCCACTCATTCTTATTGTGTAACATAACGGGATCAATCTGCGTGCGAGTCCCGAGTTCTCTACTCATAAAATTATGATGGGACTCACAGAAATTCTAAAAATACTTCAATTTACCATTGTGGGACCCATTGTTTTCAGCAATATATACAAAAATGACCTATGCAAATAAATTTTGTTTTGATCACTGAGGATGGTATCTCGAAGCTACTATTCATGTTATTTGTAAATATTTTCTTCAGGTTGAATACTATGCAGGTACATGTAACATAACGGGTAGGAATACAACACGGTCACTACCACGCTTGCCCTATTAGTGTGAATACATTGCTAATTTACCTTTAATTCAAACATTGGATGAACTTGATTTTTTAAAAATTTACTAAGCAAATGAAAGCAATATCATGATGAAAAATGAATATCTTAAATTTCTAACGGTAAGAAATAATGTTATTGTGGACTATATTCTGTTTACTTCTTGAAGTTGACAACCTTTCCCGCCAAATTGGAATCAGCTGTTTTGGTATTCCATTAGTTATCGGCTGTTCCGACAGTGCGTATAACGTTCAATAAATGACGATTGTTACTTTTGTAAGTTGCGTAAATCAATTTTAAAGAGTCAAAATGTAAATATAAGAAATAATTTGTTTTTCTTTTCTTGTGTGTGAACTGATTTTTTTATACAAATATTTCAACTTCAACATGACACGCTGACGCGCGTCATTTTTAATATCTGTATAAGAATTTATTTAACACACAAGTAAAGAACAAAAATCCCCACTATTTCTTAAAAAAACCTACCTTAAAACAAAAAGAAAGGAAAAGTTTGGTCATGCTTAATTACATAAAATATGGTAAATTTCGTAAGTCATAGTCAATTTAGAAAAATGCATATTTTGACAATGTATTCAATAAAATGCAAATAAAGGATCATCAATATCACTTTCACACATAAAATTAAGCACATATATCTCATTAAAAAAGCATGTAACTAGCTGAAAATGAACTTGTACAAGGTCTCTATGTAATAAGTATACCAAAAACGTCTGTCATCAGCATTCGTTCAAAGGTATCGTGCTGGGAGTGAATCCGGACGGACGGACAAAACTCATTTTCGTTGGCCGGAAAATATAATGCGCAAAGAATGTATTAAATGATTTGCATGAATTAAACTATTTCACTTGAACAAAATATAGGTTATTTCTCATGTACCATCATGTGCATCGGCTATATCACGGACCTATTTTTCAGCATAACATGTTGAACATTTATTGACACGCTCTGAATAGATATTTATTGCTTAGGGTAGATACGCCACCTGTAAAATATTTTACTTGATTGATCATAGTCAAAAAGCATTTAGAATTATCCATACTCCCGAAACCAAACAGTATATTCCTTTCTTTGCAACGTATTCCAATGATATACTACTACATACGTATATATAAAAATAAATCTTCAATCAGTGATATAATAAACAGTCTAATAGCCTGATTTTGGTATATCACTAAACAACACACACGTTGACGCTTGGCCAGTAAATTATATCTTAAACCTCGAGATCAACATTCACTAGTGCATTAGATATATTACGTCTGTCTACTGAAAACCCAATAGACAAAGGAAGATACATGTTCTGATTCTGGCCCTGTGTGGGCCTTTCACTCTTTATGTATGGCACCTAACTGCCTACTATAACTATCATTAGTTCCAAAAACTATATTAATGCATATCATTTAAACAAATGTTTCCGGGTAGCCGTGATGAACAGACTGAAATCCGTGACATTGCATACGACCTACGGTGTAAAATCGCCTAGAAAAATGGAAACAAAATATCTCTTTATCACGAGGTTAACTGTAGGATTCTATACAACAATTTCTGAAATGGCCAAGAAATGCATAACCAAATAAATGTCTTAGTGAGATAAAATATGTATCAGTACTTACCTAAGGGCTACATGGTAGCTCCGGAGTATAATGACACAGTCACCAAATATATCCACAGTTATCCCTATTTAAGTACACACACGAACACACACACTGGCGGTGTAATGACAACATGTTTACAATATGATATTACATAACCACGTGACAGACATTACAGTGACGTATACAAAACAGTCAGTGGTTAACTACATGTTCTTTAAATCCAAATGTAGCACACGAGCTTGACAAAATATAAACAAAAACTCCCCAACGAAAGTATCAGGTCACAATCACCAAATATATCCACAGTTATCCCTATTTAAGTACACACACACACTAGCGGTGTAGTGACAACATGCTTACAATATGGTATTGCATAGTCACGTGACAGACGTTAAAGGGACCGTAACAAAACAGTCAATGGTTTACTACAGGACCTTAAAAACTAGATGTAGCAAACGAGCTTGACAAAATATAAACATAAACTCAACAACGAAAGATTGTCGGATTTCAATAGACAATGACAGAAACGTCACGAACAGAAATTTAGACTAAAACGCACGTATTTTACATTATGCATTTCACCGGCTTTGAAATGTAATCGAACAATATTTGATATTTAATAACGTTTTATCACTGGCTCTGCTAATTACTACTAATATTAGAACCATTAAAACCGGTCTTCAGTTTTATTTTGACACTGTATACTCAAGAAGTGGAATTAACTATAAAAGCTTAGATCAAATATACTGAAGAGCATATACTCAATAGCACGAATGCTTAAACCCCTTATTGAATATATATATTGGTTTATTGGAAAGATTTTCAAGTAGACGTTTGGTACTCCCATGTACGGAAGCCGGTTAGTACCACATGAAGTAAATGTTTATGTCGTAATTCCGACTTAGTTATCTCGTAATTACGACTTAGTATGTCGTAATTACGACAAAATTTGTTTAGTCCATCTGGCACTAACCGGCTTCCGTACCCATGGGAACAAACTGTGCCTACTTTTAGCTGACTTGTTTTTTCTTTTCATACTAAGCTGAATTTGTGTAATAGCTAATCAGTACAGGTAACAAAACATATCTAAGCCTTTAATTTCACTTTCAGATGTATCGACGATGTGTTGTCTATAAACAACAAAATGTTTGCTGCCCACGTCGATGGTATATACCCTTCTGAACTTGAAATAAAGGACACATTAAACTCGTCTACATCAGCAACTTAAACTACGACCAACATGAACATCTTACTCCTAAGCTGTACGATATACGTCACGATTGCAATTTTCCTATTGTAAACTCTCCATTTATTGATAATAAAATCCCTGCTTTTCCAATATATGGCGTTTACATGCCGCAATTGATTAATTAATCAAGGGCCTACTGTAAATATCAATTTCTTTGATAGATGTCGACTGCTGACAAAGAAACTTACTACACATGGATTCGAGAAATGCAGGTTGATGAGAACAGTGAACAAGTTTTATGGTCGCCACTTTTGCCTCTTTGTGTGCTATAAATATTGACGTATTCATATTAGTGCACTTAGTGATCTTAAATGATAACTAGGTTATCATTTTGGGGACTTAATTCTGACTTGGATGTGATCAAGATTTACATGGCGGGTGTCGTCGGGTTCGGATTATGGTTTTGTTGACGTATTCTCTACTTAGTTTGAGGCTCAATTCGCTGACGTTGGTAACTGGTGATAGCTCACCTTCACATTTAAGTGCATGGCTTTGTTCTTTCTTCTGACACTAACATTAAACGTATCCTTAATAACAGGAAACTAAAATGCAAAAAAGCTGTGATTCTAAGTTATTCTAAGGCTTGTTATGAAAATACAGATGTCTCTCATAGCTAATGGCTGCTGCTAACAATCAACAAACTAACAACAAAAGGATTCGAGAGATGCAGGTCGACGAAAACTATGGGTAAGTTTTAAGGTCGCCATCTTGGTCTTGTATTTTATTTGTTTCATTGCATGATTTGAAAATGGACGTGTTAGAAGATTTACTGTTATGATTGAAAATGTTATTGATCACTTAAATGGCGTGACTTATATGGACGTGGCATATGTTTACAACTCGGGGATCGTCGATGAAGCAAAAACCACTTACTCTTCAGGAACACTTGGTCTTTTTTATTGTACTAAGGGTCTTCTTGTTAATCATTCTTATTTTCATTTTTTTGTCCCTAGTTAAGTCCTTTTTGAGTTTGGAGTATGTATTTTTCACTTCTTTCTCTAAAACAAGAAATCAGGTTTCCATTAATCTTTCAATAAAGTAATCATTATAAAGACAGATAGATATACTGATTGATATGGATTCAATCTAAGAGGCATAGAGGCATTGTCAAAAGAGGTTCAAACTAACTAGATGTACAGGAACCAATTACTCTTCATTAATGGTCATAAGGAGCTTCAAAGGTGTGTATTTGCTTATTCCGTGTCATTTAATCTTATTTGTTAGGAGGGGGGGGGATTACAAATAAAAGAAGATTAGCAAATCTTTTTGGTATATTAAGCCAATTTATATGATAAACAACTACATCACACGGTTTGCAGTTATAAGAATAAATGCAGACACATTCTGTGGGATTCGGGTTTGGGGGGGGGGGGGGGGGCATTTTAGTTAAAAAATGTGCTGTACCATTTTTTTGTTTGCAAAGTTTAGAGGAACATTTTTTCTGCCGGGAAGGATTGGGCTGGGGTGATTTATGCTTTTTTTGTATTTGATACATAGACATTATACTTTTTTCTTGGCCATATTATTGAGTACGTATGAAACGGTTGACATGATCTTTAAAATGTGGTCGAAGACTCATACAGTACGGCAATAATGAAAAATTAACTGCATAAACATGTTGCACCTGTTGTAAATGGGAACACTGTGAGGCAGAATTATACACTGTAAAATGATACCTACGAAATGGCAGCATCGGCTGTTTTCTCTAAAGGGAATTTAGGAAGGTATCTGCCGCTAGCTGGGGCCTTATTAATTTACTGTTTTTTTTTATAAAGCAATGGATAAGAACCGCGATGGTTTTATTGCTGATTGTACTTTACCTTAAGCTACCGTTAAAACTGTTTACAAAAGCGATGAAATAAATCGGGTTTGTTTTTGTTTTTTGACCTATTAACAGGAATGGTCACTGATGTTCATTAATATAATTCTCTACATTTGAAAAGAAAAGAAGAACCAAAATAGTCTTGTGAAAAATGCTTTTCGGCCATATTGACAGTTCTTTTTTTCTTCAATACAATATCTTAGGTAGAAAATGTTTACTTATCTGTTTTCTATATTAGTTGGTATTTACATACTGTTAAATCCATATGTCCAGTGTTACAATTGAGGTAGAGGTAGATATTAGACCTCAAATATGGTTATACGTGTGATTTTCTTAATTTTCCTGATCCTTTAGAAGGCCAAAACACCACTTTCCCCCATTTGGATTTTCTAGGACTTTTTCCGTTATACGTATGATGCTCATCAACCAAAAAATGAAAGAATAAGTTATGTTGCAATTAGTTCGAGGTTAAATCATAAATTGACGGGACTATTAAGGACGTCCCATGGTTTGGTAGTGAAGGGAAGTCGGGGTTTCAAGAGACAAAATCGTTACCTGGTAACTATTAAACATAGGCCTCGAACCAATGACCCGGAGATGGACGACTGATGGCAGCATGCGTCATACACATGTTGATAAAATAAGCGAAAGCTTTAATTACAGATAGCAATTGTAACGACGGAAACAAATGTAAAGACCATTATGATACCGCTAAAGAATCGATATTTAAAGCTTTTTAATTCAAATTTACACGATAATGCGACATTCAGGTAAAAAAAAACACATACAACTATGAGGCACAAAATGAAAATCAAACGAATGAATTGTACATGTACGTTGAAGTTTATAAATGTTTATAAACTGGTTTAATATGACGGTTTTCAACGTTGTGGCTCTAGTTAGTTGGCAGAGATAAACTAGTCCTGAAGCACATGTTATCATGAATCATCAATAAGGAAAATGATTGAATGTCATGGATCAAGATGTGGATTGCGAGGGTCGTGTAGATGTTAAGGTCCATACGGAAATTGAGGTTGGTGTAGATGTTTAGGGTCGTGTAGATGTTGAGAGCGGGTAGATGTTGAGTGTCGTGTATATGTTTAGGGTCATGTAGATGTTTAGGGTGGTATAGATGTTGAGAGCGGGTAGATGTTGAGTGTCGTGTATATGTTTAGGGTCGTGTAGATGTTGAGGGTCGTGTAGATGTTGAGAGTCGTGTAGATGTTGAGGGTCGTGTAGATGTTGAGGGTCGTGTAGATGTTGAGTGTCGTGTATATGTTTAGGGTCGTGTAGATGTTTAGGGTCGTGTAGATGTTGAGGGTCGTGTAGATGTTGAGAGCGGGTAGATGTTGAGGGTCGTGTATATGCTGAGGGTCGTGTAGATGTTTAGGGTCGTGTAAATTTTGAGGGTCGTGTAGATGTTAAGGGTGGTATAGATGTTGAGTGTCGTGTATATGGTTAGGGTCGTGTAGATGTTGAGGGTCGTGTAGATGTTGAGGGTCGTGTTGATGTTGAGGGTCGTGTAGATGTTGAGAGCGGGTAGATGTTGAGTGTCGTGTATATGTTTAGTCGTGTAGATGTTGAGGGTCGTGTAGATGTTGAGGGTCGTGCGGATGTTGAGGGTCGTGTAGATGTTGAGGCCGTGTAGATGTTAATGGTCGTGTAGATGTTGAGGGTCGTGTAGATGTTAAGCGTTGTGTAGATGTCGAGGGTCGTGTATATGTTAAGGGTTGTGTAGATGTTGAGGGTCGTGTAGATTTTGAGGCCGTGTAGATGTTAATGGTCGTGTAGATGTTGAGGCCGTGTAGATGTTAATGGTTGTGTAGATGTCGAGGGTCTTGTGGATGTTAAGGGTTGTGTAGATGTTGAGGGTCGTGTTGATGTTGAGGGTCGTGTACATTTTTTAGATGTTGAGGGTCGTGTAGATGTTGAGGGTCGCGTAGATGTTGAGGGTCGTGTAGATGTTAAGGGTTCTGTAGATGTCGAGGGTCGTGTATATTTGAGGGTCGTGTAGATGTTTAGGGTCGTGTAGATATTGAGGGTCATGTAGATGTTAAGGGTTGTGTAGATGTCGAGGGTCTTGTGGATGTTGAGGATCGTGTTGATGCTGATGGCAATGTATATATTGTTGGTCGTGGTGATGTTGAGGGTCGGGTTGATGCTGATGGTTATGTATATATTGAGGATCGTAGAGATGTCAGGGGTCCTGCGGATGTCCCATTTCTGTTAATTAATCATTCAGTGTCAAGTGATTCTCGATCATTGTGATTGCTGTTCTTTGTAGGTTGAAGCCGTTGTATCCTGTAACAGTAAATCAATAAAAATATCATTATAGAATGCAACAACATCCACATAATGTATTCACCATGTCAAACATATCTTACGCCAGTGAAATTAATTATAACTCGGTGCAAGTCTACCTTATCAATTTATTATTATTTATATCATGTTGTTAACATATATTTGCTGTATAAATGAATTCGACTTAATCCCGAAAAACAGGAAGAATCTACAACAAATCCTTTTTGTGCAGTATTTGTTGTTTATAGACGTCATCAGCGGAATCATTGTTAGAAATATTGTGTAGTCACAGAGGTACAGTTTTATACTCGGAAAGGCTTAACATTTTAAAGCAAGGTTTTTTCTTTGATACAACATAATCTATCTGGCGAGTATGCGGGATAATTTTCGATTAAAATACTTAAATCACTATGCATATGTATCTAAGATCATGTTGAGAATTACAGGATAATGGACTCAGAGTTGCAATTTAGTAATTAATAAGGTTTATTTCTGAAAATAATATATAAATCGTTATTTCTTAAAGTAAGGCTAATGTTCGTATCTCATGTAAACCACTTTAACCTCCCTACAATACAGTGATAACTGAAACATAGATTAATAAATACAGCCATATGTTCTGTCCAAGACAGTACTGAAACTCGTCATCTAAATGCTGCTTTCAGGGTGAATCCAACCACAAGGTACTGTACCTGTAATCATTTTAAATCGATTTCTGGCTCCTGAATGTTTTCTGGTTCAGCTACATGGTCAGGATCACCTAGAGAACATATGGAAAAAAACCCAGAGAATACCAAAGCGTCAACAAAACCATAATCCGATCAAAGATTCACATGGAGACTCTCGTTAAAAGCACAAAACCAGGTGTTCCGGATCGGAGAGTAAACGTCTTCTGCTGCATCGACGACCCTCCCCATGTACATCTTTGTCATATCCAAGTAAACATCAATTTCTCAAAACGAGAACTGAGTATAGTCAATCACAACAAGTAAACACCATAATAAGCATACTCAAAAACGTCCATCTTCATATCACTTAAAGATACAGAATATTTTTGACAAAGATGACGACCATAAAACTTGCCCATATTTCTGATCAACCTGTATCTCTCATAGCATTTCAGACACATCTGAAACTTAAAAGGAATCTCTGAAGTTAATAATATTTTGCGATTCGATATTACTGACTCGTTTGTCTGTATATATGACCTTGAAATTAAGTTTAGAGAGTAAATGAATTCAATAATATCTCAAACATGATAAAACATTTAAATAATAGTTACGTGTACAGTTTAATGTGCTCACCTCCAGCTTTCAATATTGCTATATCAGATTCTGCCTCCTTTATGAAGACAGCAGCCTCTTTGTTCAATTGATGAACAGCCCCATATAGCCTGTCGTACTGGCCGTAGAAAATTTTTTCCTGTTGTAACATGTAGTCTATGATTTCTTGTAGATTGTTTTTCTTAAGTTGTCTGGGGGGCATATACGCCTTCAGTAACTGTTGTAGCTTTAACCAATCGTCTTCTGCTTCTTTGTAAAAATAGTCAGACAATTTGTTCACCATTTGTGCATGTCTGAGCACAATACGTTCATGTTTTTTTTCGTTTTGGACAGCGTCATCTTGACCTGAATAATATGAAAAATGATATCAAATTATAAAAGGTACTAGTGTAAGGTTGTTTCACGTGAAATCACAATTGCATTCATAACATCAAATAATTCACACATCCAACAAAATATGGTTCTTTACCGTTTACTACTCAATACAATGTATATTTCAATTTCGTGGAGCTGTTACTGATTAAGAAAAAAAAAAATAGAGAATACCCAAGCGTCAACAAAATCATATCCCGAACTCATAATTGATAAAACTGGGGTCAAAAAATGAACAAAGGAAAGATTTGTATTGATACCCTTGTGATATACAAAATACCAGTACATCAAAATACAATGTCTCTCATGATCATAAAGAAGAAACATTGCTAAAAAAATTTTCTGTCATATATTATAGATCAAATTAAGAGGCTTTAAGATATTCATTTAGATATTTAAGGAATGTTGGCAACATATCCCGGGTAAAAGTATTACTACACTCTCCCTTTCTGTCAGCATATTAAAACAAAAGGAGTCCTTAAACATGGACACTTTATTTTTTCTTGAGTTTTTATTATTTTCACTATACCTCAATCATATTTGTTTGTCTATCATTATAACCAGGATTATCACTTAATGGAGGCAATTCGATAGAGTTAACGTTTTACCTAAACATTATATTTTACGAGGACCAGTCCTTTCAAATATATCCTTGATAACAACTCAAGTGTCATGGCTGTATCCTTGGATTCCCATTAGTTTTCATATAGGAAGTGAAGCCTTATCTAGTTGATTTGTTTTTACTCCATTTCATTGAATTTAGCGATTTCAACTTTTAACTTTACTGTTAAGTACATGTATTTCTGTTTTAAATAAGATGCCGTGAAACCGGCAAATGTTAAGACAAAGTTATATGTTCTTGACTTACAGATGTGAAGCTTCTGCATCATATTTGAAGTTTTAAAAGGTGGGGTATGGAGAATTAACATTATCATCTGCCCCCGCTTAGATATTAAAATATGTTAAATACAAAAAGTTATGGGTATGAGAATCTACAATCTGGAAATGCTAGTTTCATAATTAATTCTGTGTTAAATGGGACCTCCTTGACCAACACATGTGTCGTTTTTAGAGGTGCTGCTATATATATCCCCCCCCCCCCAAGAGTAGTATATGACACAATTACCATAACATTATTTTCTCATTGTGTTCAGAATATTCGTAAAAGAGACATATTATTTAAAATTGCCTTCACTTTGCGTTTTTTATCCCGCATTGATTGTGCAGTAGACCCTAAAATTAACATAACCGATGATCAAAAACATTAACTGGTATTTTCCCCCAAAAAACATTTTGTTCTAAAACGACAGAACGAAAGAAACAAAATCAATATATTGTTATATCTTACAAGGATGGATTTTGGTAGAATATCGATCAGCCATATATGTATATATAAACATTTAATCATTTTTATTTTAAAATGTACATATGTTTCAGAAACATATAACGTGCATTGCTTTGATCTACGTTCGGACCACGTGTGATCTTTGCTTACCCCCTCCCTCATCACACACACACCGACACACACGCTTAAGTACCTATCAATCAGCACATCGATTGATTAAAGCCGGGATGTAAAACTTACTTACCTTGCATTTTCGATTCAAACTCTAACTGAGCTGTTACGGGCAGTACACAACTCAGGGACAGGTAGCAGAGGTTACTCTTTGTGGACTAAAAAGAGTAAAACTATTTTGTATTGCGCCTTGATTCTCTGAAAGAAAGAAATACGCCTTAAATTTCATGAATGGATAATAGGTGCAAGACTTCAGTGTAATAAAAAGGGTTAAATTTCCTGTGTGTGTGTGTGTGTGTGTTTTCTTTTTATATGAAATCAGTGTTTAGTGATTAAAGAATAAACATAATTCATGGTTAAAATACTAGGTGACTTATTTGCTCGGGAAGAAAAGACGTCTTTCATCAACCTCGCCAAAAATAAAACTTACTCGGGACGGAAGACGAAAATGTCGAACCCATGGCGAACCATATCGTCTTTCCTAACACTCCCAAAGATGTGAACCAATTTAATTAATCTCTATATAATGGTGTTATTTCAAATCAGTAAAATTTTGAAATTTACTTAAGAAAATGGCCTTTGTATTTAAAGTAACTGTAACGGACCCCAAACAGTTGATTGTAAAAGATGGTGTAACACACATATGATGCACCTATGAAAAAAAGATCAGAGAATACCAAACGGTCACCAAAACCAGAACCCGATTTAACTAGAGGCAAAATAGGAACAAAAGATTTAGATGGGAGACTCTCGTAAAAGCACAAGAGAATAAGACTAGGTGTTTCGGAAGAGTAAGCGTCTTCTGCTTCATCGACGACACCCGCCATGTAAATTTTTGTCACATCCAAGTAAACATCAAGTTCTCAGAACCGAGTATCAAGTGAGTAAATTAAGTAATAGATACAGAATGCCGAAAAATATGAATTAAACTGCATCATACAGTTGTTTCGCTTTCATAGGACGCTTCAGTGATGATGTCAAAAGGTGGGAATCCAAACTTTCTATACTAATGTAGAAGCACAAGGGTCATGTGCGTAAAATTCCTTTAATTTTTGAATGTAGAAGTAAATTTAATCTAGTTCTGTATAATTTCAAATCTTGTACTACGAAAATGTCTATATCATGTACCGTGCCACTACAAAAATGTAATTTATGAATTTAGTAGTAAATTTAAACTAGTTCTGTATAATTTCAAATCGTGATCGTGTACTACGAAAATGTGTATACCATGTACCGTGCCACTACACAAATGTAATTTATGAATTTAGTAGTAAATCTAAACTAGTTTTGTATAATTTCAAATCGTGTACTACGACAATGTGTATACCATGTACCGTGCCACTACACAAATGAGATAACAGTGAGACAACAGTGGCTATGGATGATCCATGATTAATCTACGTCACAATAACAAAAAAAGTTTACACAATTTGCTTGCACTTCTCTGATAAACTCTTAAAACTGTAATAAACGTTATTGCTTAACCTTTTTATTGAATTCCAGTAACAACTATCGTCATTGGTAGGTATATATATATATAACTATCGTCATTGGTATATATATAGATAACAATGACTACACAGTGACTTGGCGATTTAAATAGCATAATGTCTAGAGGTTGACAAACGAAGGATTTAAAAAGTATAAGATATAAACCCCACCTAGTTTTCGACTTTGTGCAAACCCATATTTAAATATCGGTATTTTGAAACGAAATACTGGAAACTTGAAATAATCCACTTTCAAAACGAAAGTACAAATTGTTATAATTATGTGACAAGATAGGCATTATCGGTATTCTCTAATTTTGGTTACTAATTGGTTCACAAATTAATTTTAGACGTAAGAATGAACCTTTCATTCCAGAATTCAGAATTCTAACTTCATGTTTACCTTGTTGTAAATGAAATATGGCGACTGTATTGCTAGTGACACCTAGCACGTCGAGAAGGGTCGTCTGCTGGCTAACTGAAAGGTAGGGAGGCGGAAGTAAAATAACCTAAATAAACAGCCATATAATCAGGGGTGGTGAATGTAGAGGCATATGACAGTAACATATAAAAATATTTGGTAATCATTTACACCATATGTACTTAAAACAATGTCAAATTTATCAATCAGTTGACAAAATATCTGTACGTACCAAAAAAACTTCTCGATGACTCGAAATGCTTTGTACAAGGTCAGTGCTTTTATCTCATGCCTTTATAGTACATGTTCCCAGTAACGGGCTAAAAATAACATGCGTATAATATCAGCTGCATATATCGTTACACAATCACGTGACTACACCAACAAAGCAGACAGTGACTTACAACACGAGTTAAAATACCTAGTTATGAATACATATGTTACGTCAACCTTAGGTGCATCAATGCAGCGTTCAAGGACGAGCTCCTACACAAAAAGGACATTACAATACTGTTATAATATATTGTACATAATTATGTTTAGTGACAGAAACGGAACTTGTGGAAATAGAAACTGACATAATGTTTTAAATTTGATATATTTACAAATGTATCATTGTACATGAAAGTTAAAGAATGAAGAAAGCTTACAAGACTTTAATCTTGTTCAAATGCAGTGCTTGAAATTGGTGATATTCCGTAGTCACTCGGATACCAAATATCCCCTCGGGACACCAACCCTCGTATCCCCGATATTCCGTAGTCACTCGGATACCAAATATCTCCTCGGGATACCAACCCTCGTATCCCCGGTATTCCGTCCGGGATACCGATCTTTCGCGTACAAGTACCTGAATCACTTCTTATATAAGTACAATGTAAGACCCTGCTTATTATATTTTTTTCTGTTGTGACTTGGTTTGTTAGGTTTTACTTCAGGTAAGCTTAAGGGTTTTGTGTGTACACAGCCAATCAGTATCAGGTCTAGATATGAGACCATGAATTTGAATGAAATACACTTTTTTTCAGAACATACTTGACTGGTACATACTATTCTTATGAGAAGACATTTTGGAAGTGGTTTAAAGAAAACAAAGATAATTAAAAAGAAAATTCAAATTTCATGTGTCTGCTGGAAAGCTTGGATGCAGGTTCTCGGCTGATGTCGATAAACATAAAATCCTTGGCATAAATATTTTTACAATAATTTATATGTAAATTAAGCCGATTTTCATTCAAATTTCCCTTACAACAATGTTTATTCCCAGCTTGAAAAAAGGTAATTGTCTGAATTTAGTGCCAAATTGTTTGTTCGCTAACACCATCGATGATTCCTAGTCAGATGGGTGATGCAATGTATCGATTGCCAAATTCTATAGATGCAAATGATAGGATGTGTTTGTGTATTACAAAATGGACATGTTATTTTTGTTTTTTTTTGCAAACTCATGAATTTTGAAATATTTATAACATATGTGAACTATTACAAAAAAAAAGCAGTAAAAATAACCAGACGCTTAGTTTTGGTGTTTAAGATTCAGAACTATAAGCAAGCCCTTTAATATCATATTAAACCTCGGAGATATTTTCGAATATAGCGAATAACAAAGGTATCGAATTGTTTATTTTGAGCGAGTGGTTTTATCAAACGAAAATATATAACTGTTAGGTTTATTTGGTTTGGTTTATTTGTTTGGAGATGGAGGAAAACTGGAGTACCTGAAGAAAAACCATCGACCTACATTTTGTACGGTTAGTACCTGGCAACTGCCCCACGTGGGTTTCGAACTCGCAACCAAGAGATGAAGAATTAGTGATAGAATGTCCGAACACGCGGCCCCTTTTAACAATTAGGACGATACCATGCAATCAAATTAACAATAACAAAAGTATGTGTGGAAATTGATCTCCAACTCATCTCAACAAGAAAATATCATTTTGAATATTTCTACTTTACGTTTGTCAATGCTCAAACAAATATTTCAGAGATTTTTTCACGGAATTCCGTTTTGAGGAATTAAAAAGATTTTTTAAAAAGTAAAATTTAATTGAAGATAATTATGCTCTAAATGTTGTCTTACATTTTTATATCTGATTTCGAGGACGAGGTGTTACATTATATTTACTCGACCAACAAACAAATACAGTTTCCGACGCACGCTAAAGTAATGAGCTCTATAAATAGACGCACATGCTTTTGATAAAAAAGAAATACATAAGTTAAAGTCTAAAGGGATGTATTATTCATTTCATGAAAAAAAATTTCTTTCAGAAACTTTATAGAAAAAGATCAATTTTGTTTATTGATTATATTCCAATTCGAGAATCTCACCCTATTATTTTACTATAGTAAATAGCTGTATCATCATGCCATAGCGATTTATGTTCTAATTAATTACTTACAACCTTTTGTTGAAATGTAACTTCAATACTTTGAGTTAAGAAAAAAAGTTTTAATTAGCTCTTACAAAGTAGATACTTAATGTATAAAAATGGAAGAAAATTACCTCAGGGAAAGACACACAAAACAAATAAATTGTGAATATGATATCCTAGAATACTAGTAAAATCTTCATGGGACAACTGGTATGTAAAATCAATGGTACTTACATGTATGCTGAACCTTTAAAATATTGATTTCTAAAGGAGATAACTCGCACCTCATGGTGTGTGCAGGTAGCGACTGGGTGTTCCAGGTGCGGAACAGCACATGAAATGACTAATACTTCTCAGCTTACCAAAGCAATTTTATTAGGCTGTTCCCCATCCGGAAAGCCATGAAAAGGAAAAACTAATTCAAGGTCAGATATTTCAAAACAGTTTTGCATTTCTTGCTGTAAATAATAATATTGACAAGCTATTGTGTTGGAAAAAAGAAACTAGCAAAGGCAATACTGTAACTTGTACAGGAGACGCTTACTCTTCCGGAACACCTGGTCTTATTCTCTTGTACGAGAGTATCAATGTAAATCTTTCTTTTGTTCCTATTTTGCCCCTAATTTATTCGATTTTGAGTTCGGATTATGGTTTTGTTTACGCTTTGATATTCTCTGATTGTTTTTCTTTCAATTGTTGAACTGATATAATTTGAAAGCATTTTTACTAGCTTAGGGAAACCATGACACATCTAGGTCAGTGCTTCAGTTTATATTACTTGGGGTACATACATGATGACAAACTATGAAATGCGATTTAAAAGGTTTATTTTCCATTGCGTTTGTAAATATTATATGAAGTGATACAATATGGAAATGATAACATCCATGTTATTTTGATAGGGTATAAAAAATGTTTATAAGGCATGCAGTAAATATGATGTAGCAAAAATAACATATATCCTTTATTATAAAAATTGCCAATGGATCGTTTCATCAAAAACATTTAAGAAGAATCCATTGTTTGCATAGAGCTTTTACAAAAATATATAATGTGATTGAATACAACAAATGACAAAAAAACCCAATAAGATAACATATATCATATAACATTCATACTTTGAATAACAAAAACGCAGTTATGTTATATCAGCTGACATTAAATGTCAGAACAAAAAGAATCTGATAATTGCATTGTCTTTCCGTGGAGTTTCAATTAAGGATTGTACCTCATTTTGACTTCCAATACTGTAGTTTGCCCGCAGTTGGCAACAAACATATTCTCTGTTGCGCGTAAGCGCTTCATAGTGAATATGTTCGTTGCCAACTGTGGGCATACTACCGTATACGCAGTCAAAATTAGGTACAATCCTTATATTTATATAATAATTTATGTATGAATGTTATACGAAGACAAAAACATTGGAGGCGGGTTGCTACGATGTAACCAAGGTAGCCGTGGTTGCTAAGACAATATCGTTCCAGTGAATCTAAATTGATATATTGGTAAATTTCGAAAATAAGTAGTACAAGCAATAGTTTTTAGCTTCTTTTCATAACATGTACATTTTTTAATTAAAAATAATATTACTAGCATTTCGAAAATCCTAAATTACCTACAACGGTCGTTTTGAACACGCATTGAGACACTGATTTGAGACTCGGTGTTACTACAATCGCAGGTGTTTTTTAAACAAATGCGAAATAATACTATAGAATCTCGTTATTGTACTTGGGATGATGTCAAGGTTGTTAGATTTGAGACTGATTTTTCTAACAGTAAGCGACCTTAAGCAATAAAGGAATTGCAATAGAATATTTATAATTCAATAACAAAAATGATTTTATTTGTAACTACATCGATTTATCAATGTTACAATAAATACACATACAAAAATAGCGATTTGCGTGTAAAATGCTCGTGTCTGACTACGGGGTTTTCAATACAGTATATGACATGGATGTATGGCATAATATAAAAAGGCCAGTTATGTGATAAATATATTTATAAACGAGTGTTATATATGCCTTAACAACGGACTAAATGTTATTTGTCTTGCATTAGCAAGTATACAAACATATTTATATACACTCAAGTTATGAACCATGGATTATTGACATAATTAATATATATGTACTACGTGTTTCATTTGAATTGTTTTTAATAAACGTTGCCAACTCATTTTTAAGTAATATATTTAGTTACTATATATAAACATTTTTAAGTAGAGCCATCAGCCTATGGCTAACTAGTCCACTAGTAATGGTTTGTATAAGGTACTCTAGTACTCTAGTATTCCCCCTTCCTTGAGAACCTTTATATATCAATTTCCAGCGTTATAAGAGATTTAACAATTTTGACAAACAGAAGCATGGATTGAACTTTTTCAAGATTCTCCATGTTAATCTTTCCTTTGTTCATATTTTGCCCCTAGTTTAATCGATTTTGAATTCGGATTATGATTTTTTAAACACTTCGGTATTCTCAATTATATTTTTTCTGGATGATGTGTCATATTAAAGGGCACTGATATCTCAAGATAACTCTTGATTCAATTTCATTAAAATGGAGCTAGGGACAAATGAGAGATAGTAAAGCACGCAAATCTACGTACACCTTGACCCTAACATTCCTGTGTAGTTTCATTGAAATCGGATAATAGGTTTTCCGGGCAAATATGTTCGAAGGCAAACAGACAAGAATTCGGTAAACCCTATATCTTCGTTGTAGGGGAGGTGTTATGCTTATTAAAATTACTGAGTCATTTAATTTACACTAACATAGTCAACCGCAGCTTCATTCATTGTTTAGCAAAAGTTGCTTTTGCAGTTCATTCCTTTATTAAAATAAAGCTGGATTAAAGATTTTATATTAATTTTAATGTGCTAAAAATTACCACTCCCCCCCCCACAACCCTCCAGCCCCCACAAAAAAAGTGAATTTTGAAAATATTTATTGGTAAAAATATATTTCTCTCATGCAGATATGTTCAAAGTAACTCTAATAAAACACTTCATTGCTGATTGCTTGTGGTTAAAATGGCAATTTATAAAAACATTAAGTTAAACATATATCAAATAAATATTATAATAAATAATATGAAATTTAACCTGAAAACCAAAACTTAATTGTAGGAAAGACGTTGGACGTCTACATTAATATCCATCTTAAAGTTGAGTTAACAAGTGAACATGTTCCGTGTCAAACAAGATATTAAGTGACGGATGCGATGCCTAAAATCAGTAAACGGTATTCGCAGCATTGAAGTTAAATTTGTGTATACACTGTAGGTGACATAAGAGACGCAGAACTTATTCATACACGTATTGAATTCAATATTTTGACATTCAAACACATAACTTGTTCTTAAACACTGCGTCAATTATTTATCTCTCTAAAATGGCTAACGTAACCAAACGAAATGTTATTTTTTCGCTTCCATTGTAACAGTTGTTGAATACCACAGAAAATCTTAGGGAAACTGTTTCAGTTGTCTCGGTAGTCCAAGCGCATCAAATACGATGGCTATTGGCGTGACGACAGCGGAACCGTATGATGTACAACCTATTGCCAGACCAATACACGTCAGTTTCTGCTCTCCTGTTGGCAACTTCTTCACTACAAACACACCCGAACCCGAATCACCAGGTAAGAAGAAGGAGGAGTGACCTTGCAAACTGTACACTTCTAGTTGGTTTTTCATTACACACATGTTAGGTTGACCTTGAAGCCCTAAATCTGTCGTCAAAGGTCGGGCAGATGTTCCTAAGCTGCTGATAACCCCACGTGTCGCGTGCGTTGCTGCTCCAAATTTGACGATTCGCAAATCGGTGTCCAACGTATCGGGGTCCTCATGAATGTCGCCAGATTCAAAGCGAGGCAGGTCGTCAAATCCTAAAATTATATTTGTTAAATGATTATCTCATGTTTTCTGTAAAGTCTATGGAAAACGTAATTTTAAAATATAACTTCGAATCAAATGTCATCAGATCAAACTAGTTTATGTTTTATTTTTATAACAATGATATACATTGTATATTATATGTAATTACAAAATTTAGCATACAATGCAAAGTTTGTACTTACGTATAGATGCAAGTATATATAACTTACCTGCCGCCTTTAAGTTAAGTTCGGTGTCAATAGCAAATTCACCCCTATTTGGTAATCTTGACTGCTCTGTAATTTCGACAATCGCAGCGTCTACACTGCAAGGGTGGTTGTTTGGTGAAAATACAGCTCTGCGGACTTCACCGCAACGTCCTGTGATTGTTCCTGCAAGTTGTGGATAAGGATATGTCATAGCATGCGGTTGTTCAGCAAACATGTTCTGAATTTGGTTCAGATCATATCCGTTAGGATCAATGCCATTCACGATATGGGCACATGTCAGAAACAATTGATGTCCTTGAAAATCAACAAAAGGTCCAATAGTTCCTGCATTGCTCGTGCCTTCAATACCAAAACTGCAACCCATTTTAATATTTTGATGGTGAAGGGAACTGCCATATGTTGCGTAGGAAAGAGGAGTAAACTGAAAGTATCCTTCTCTAACATCTATATCGAATGACTGATCTTCAATGATCAGCTCTTCAGGGAACTTGGACTCCCCTTTCGGTATATAGCCTTTCGAGCTACAGACCAAGACAATACAGGGACGTTCAATAATGTCAGCTCCTTTGTTTTTGGACTTAACAGGAGAAGTTGTTATGATATTCAGGTTCGAGTGAGAAGCAAACAGATCCTTGCTGTGATGATTCAGTGCCTGTATCAAACTGTTTCTGTCCTCAGGTCTGATGGAGTACTGTTTATTTTTGCAGATGCTGGAAACCATTGCACCCTCAGTGTTGACGTACTTTGGATTCCGAATCATTACATGATGTCCGAACTCCGTCAGGTTTCTCTCTGTATTGCAAGACGGGTCATATATGATGATAAGGTCTTGCTGGTTTGCTGCATCCTTAACCGGAACAACACAGTCATCTGTCAGCTTGTATTTCTGAGCCAAGAGTCTGTAAGTATCCTCTAAAAAACAAACAAGAAAAGAGCAATAATGGAATGAGTCAATATGATAAAATGATGAACAAGACATAATCGTCGATATATACAAAACTAGCAATCTATTTATATAGAATGATTAAATATACGTTAAGTCAGATTATATTTGATTTTGGTTTGTAAGGTTTAAATGGAAACATTATGTAGAGCGTGAAAGCTTGCAGAGAAGTAATTAGTTATTTCTTGGAAATAAATTATTTCAAAAGTGAAATATATTATGCGATACATTGTAACTGCCAGTCATACACTCACTGTTAGGGTCGAGTCTCACTCTTAATCACAAAAGGTAAAAGCCATAGGTAAACAGGGTCATCATTTACAGCTTGAAAAGAGTTATTTTCAAAGCATTTGATCGTAAAAGCCGTCCTTAACCTTAGCTTTGAATTTGGTTTTGTTCGCTTCTATCTTCCGTTCAGTCAACATTAATTTGGTCTCTTTTATCATTACCTTCATCCTTTGGTACCATTCCAGGTTCATCCGATGTTTCAGCCTTTGGATCATCCAGGATTTCATGTGAAGGTACGTCGGGAAGTTCAGAAACGGGCACAAACTTATGTTCGCCCTTTACCACAGTCTTAAACTCAACCTCGGATACTGACTCTGACGAATAACCAGATTCTTCAGATACTGACTTTGACGAATAACCAGATTCTTGAAACAAATAAAATAAATATAAATAAGAAAATGAATCAGTTTCAAAATTATATTCCCAATGGAATCAATAAATTGGATGTAAACTTTTTCAGCAGAAATTATGTAAGTTGCCTGTGTCAGTTTCTGTTGGAAAAAAGTAAGAGAGTATCAAATTGTCAAATAAAATCATAATCCTAACTCAAAACCGATTACACTAGGAGCAAAATATAAACAAAGGAAATATTAATATGGAGACTATGAACATGTACAGTTTTGGTAACGCACAACGCACCAACAAATGCGTGCGTGTATCGTGCATACATCGTACACACATCGTTCGCCAATGGTGCGCCCAACTGGGCGATATAAAGATCGTTCGTTTATGTGTGCGATTCGCATCGCTAATATAACGATTTGGTACAATTGGTCGATAAATATTACATAACGAAAAAAAATATGAAATTCTCTTGTCGAAAAACTATATAAGTTCGCATACTATTTATTTGGATTATGTTAATTTTACAATATACATTATACAGTATTACAGTGACTAGAAGACAGTAAAGTGCGGGTTCAGCTCCCAGGTAACAGAACAGTCAAATAACATGTTTGAGTTTTCCCTGTCCCGTGTCCGGCGATCCGCTACGACAGCCATTACCGAGCGAACGTTATGAAAACAAACCGGACTCTTAAAATTATTTATTTGAACAACCGGTCTGTTAGGTGTAAATCTTTTTTTTTACATATATTTTCTGTCTCTAGTTCAATCTCTTTTTAGCTTGTATTACAGTTTTGTCAATGCTTCCATATTATTATCATGTCTTATTTTCGCTCATATATCTACATACAGGCTTATCCAGAGTAACTTTCTATCTGGGTTTGTCGAAGTGACGCAGTAATAGTTCTGGCTAGGTGATTTGGTGTTTTGGATCGTGAGTTCGAGACCCCGTCAGAGCACGGGTCAAACATTGAGAAATGAGAACACGTTGTCAACTTGACTCTGGCTTAAGAACGCTGCAGATAGGTGTCTAAAGTTGTATATAAAACGAGTTTTTGTAAATACCTTACTTTATGGAAACATTTATTCAATTTGTTATAAAATCACCCATTTCAAAGGTATGGTCGTCTTTGTTTCTACGTATGCCTGATTGCTTGTTCTTTCAGCAAACGATACTTGGATAGAATTGACGCGAGAGTTCGAAAGAGGATGAGATAGAGTGTCTAATATTTTGTCGATAATGAGTGAACATAACATACTTGAATAAACTGCATGTATAATACAGATAAGAACTAGGAACGGATGTTGTTTATTCAGAGCAGGACATTGTTAAGTGTCGGCTTCCTGATTTGTATAATTAAGTGCATGTTCTCGCATGTTAAACATTACTCAGTTTCTGAAAAAATAAAAGATGTTATAGTAACTAAAGTTCAGTTCGGAACGTATACCCAAGCATAATTAGAAGCACAATTATCTGAAGAAGGCTGGACACAATATTTACCTTCAAATAAATGAAGTTTTGGATTTGGTTTCCTGGTTAAATGTTGTAATATAGAGTTGCCTTAGCGTCTACTTATTTACTTATACAAAAAATCCAGGGTCACGTACTTATCTTGACATATTACTTGAATGTATTAAACGAAATCATCTTGAAGTAGTTTTCCAAGTATCTCCTGGTCTGTTCCTTAAGCAAACGTATGTAATTTTTGTTATTTAGTTTCACAATATGTGGCACAGATTGCAAAATAAATAAAATTGATTTGCTTTTATATAAACAGGCGTCAATAAGAGCTTTGAAGAATCTTCTCTTGTAAATAAATAAATAAAATAAAATAGGAGTAAATTTAGTTGTTACAACGAAGAGATATATCATGTTTGATGTTATTACATAGATATCTATGTCAGTTGTTGTTACAGAGATAAATGTTGACGTTTATTTTTTGGATAAGACATTCCTTCAGAGTCAAAATAAAGCACACATTAAACATAATTAACATATCAAATATTTTGTAGGCGTGTGGTCTCTTCAGTTCGGAATTTGTATCTTGTGTTGTTTACATAGATACAATTAAGAAATGCGGTAAGGGTAATACACTTTTGTATCAGAACATACTGATTCAAGTTAAAAATTGCTTACCTCCCTGTTTTAGTTCTTTTACTTTAGACTCTGCCTCTGTAAGAATGCCAGCTGCTGCTTTTGGCGCCTTTATGGTTTTAGGTTTAATCACTTCTACAGAATCTAAAGAACACATAAAACACTCATTAGAAATCGAACTTAAAACATGTAAAAACTTCTTAACGTGGTAAGAATCTCTGAAATAGTGATGTTCTACAGCTAGATATTAATGTCTGTTTTATTATTTGTATAGACGACCATAAAATTAAGTTGAAATTTAAAAAAAGATATAGAAAAAAAATCATACACTAGATAATAGTAACAATAAAAAATTCTCACCACTATCTTTCATTTCTTTTATATCAGATTCTGCCTTCTTTATGATTTCAGCTGCTTTTTTGTTCACTTGTTGAACAACTTCATACAACTTGTCGTATTGGCCGTAGGAAATGTGTTCCTGTTTCATCATAAAAACAACAATATCTTTTAGGTGATTCTGAAGTTGTCTTGCGGGTATAAACGCCTTCAATAACGGTTTGATTTTTAACCAGTCGTCTCCTGCTTCTTGGTGGATATAGTCAGACAAAGTGCTAACCATTTGTGCATGTCTGGATTTAATACGTTCTTGGGTTCCTCTGTCTTGACCTGAACAAAAATACCAATGACATATAATATCAAAATTATAAAAAGGATTTATCATATAAACAAAGTTGAGTAGTTGTAATCAAGTTGATACACAAAAATGAAGAGTTTATCTATATGCTTATTAGCTACAAATTTGTCGCAAATTAATAGCAAGTTAATATGCATATTATTATATTTTTTACCTAAACTAGATAAAGAATATGTCTGAACAGTATCCGACGAAGATGTTTGAAGGTTAATCTAATGATTAATCAATACATTTCTATTTGAAATTTTTAAACCGATACTGATTAAAACAGCATTCCTTCAGAATGTATGATATATCAATTTATTTCTCCGTATTTACTTGTACAGTTGACCGTATGCTTAATATTTACGATGGCCAATTACGATTACTGGATTGTTATTTGTTCCAATAAATGTAACCGTACATTTTGGTTTAACACGCTTTGGGTTTAAGAGAAAGAAAGAAAATAAATACAATGATGTTAATAAAGATTTCTATGATGGACGATGCCAAAATGTCGATCAAAGATACAGGCCTTGTAGCATTTTTTGTTTAAAATGTACAAACTTATGATTTGTTATTAGTTATTAATTTCGCCTGCGATCGATCTTTTGATCTCTGTAGAGCCTCAATGTCTAAAAACTTACTTACGTTGCATTTTCGATTCAGACTATGTTATTGGTAGTGCAAAACTCAGGGACGAGTCTCAGGCTTAGCTGTTACGGATAGTGCACAACTCAAGGACGAGTCTCTGGCTTAGCTGTTACGGATAGTGCACAACTCAGGGACGAGTCTCAGGCTTAGCTGAAGATGTAAGGTAGACATTTAAACATAATAAAAAACAAACTTTTCTTACTTTCCAATATTTGACAATTGTTTAAGATAAGCATTTCTTTAATTTGCGTAACTAAACTACTTATGAAAACTGCGATTGTTTTTAAAATGCAGCACAAGTGTTTCTGCAGCGGCCCCCACACTGATGGTTAACATTTGTATGGATCTTACAATAAGATATAAAATATTTGATAACCATTTAAACAAAATGTATCTAAAATAACGTCATAAATGTCAATCAGTTGATAAAATATCAGTACATACCTTAATACTCGCGATGACTCCAAATTCTATCTCCTCTAGCATGTATATAAGCTCACCACTGACAGGATAAAATCAAGACGCAAATAATATATCGTTAAGTAATCACGTGACTTCACTAATAAGGCAGATATCGACTCACAACACAAGCTTTAAATAGTTTGAAATACTTAAGGTGCATCAGTACAGCTTCATTCAACGAGCTCATACACAAATTTAAACCTTTCAAGTGGTATTATGATTCATTGTCTTTATATAGGTTAAGTGACAGAACAAAACTTACGGAAATGACGACTGACATATTTCTTGCATTTGATATATTTGCAAATATATAAATGCATATAAAATAACAAAGAAAGCCTGCATTCTAAATGCAAAGCGTTGACGTTCTTGTAAAACTTGCAAAACCATCACTTTCCCTACTATTTAAAAAAAATTAGAGAATAACGTCAGCAAAAATATAATCCGAACTCATAATCGATTAAACTAGAGGCAAAATATAAACAAAGGAAAAATATACAAGGAGACCCTCAAAAAAGCACAAAAGAATAAGACCAGGGCCCGTATTCATGAAACTGTTCTCGTGCTCAAGCATGGTTTCTGTGCTCAAACCAGCTTTCTTAAAACCAACCTTAAATATGTCAACAATCAAGAAGGCATTTGTAAATGTTGAAATTAGTATTCTGCTCCATAGATCTTCATTTTCTCCCAAATACTTTGACAAAATATGAGTTCTTAAATGAATTATTGATAGAACAAGAAACCAGTAATGAGCACAAATTCCTTGCTTGAGCATGATAACGGTTTCATGAAAACGGGCCCTGGTGTTAATTCCGGAACATATGCAAATCTTGGTCACATCCAAGTAAGCATCAATCTTCAAAATGAGTACCGAGTCATCACTATCAATCACAAAAAGTAAGCACACGTATAAGCAACCTCAAAAACGTCCATTTTCATATCACACAATGATACAGAATATTTCTCGATGAGATCAAGATGGCGACCAAAAAACTTGCCCATAGTCTTAATCAACTCATCTCTCTAATCCCTGTACCGTTAGTTTGCTCGTCAGCAGTTGATATTCAGCTCGAAAATTTCAGTATGCAAAGTATGTCCCAGAATAACGAATCAACTGCGACATGTAAACACCATAGGATGGAGAAACAAAATGGTGCTATCAAAAAGGGAAAGTTAACAAGGAAAATCGAAATCGTCACGTTTATCATACATTTTAGTAATAAGTTGCCCGTGTTGGTCATAGTTTAAGTTAAGATCGAGGTAAGACGCTGATAGAGGTGAGTCTGTTGTGGCTTTAATCTCAAATTCAGCAGGGTATATACGATCGACTCGGTCAGCAAACGTCTTGCTGTTTATAGACAACACATCGTCGATATACCTGAAAGTGAAATTGAAAGATTTGGTAAGGTTTTTGTTACCCGTCCTGATTAGCACTTCGACAAATTCAGCCTCGAATGAAAACAAAAACAAGTCAGCTAGAAGTGGGTCAAAGTTAGTTCCCATTGGAATGCCAACAGTCTGTTGGAAACTCTTTCCTCCGAACTCAACGAATATAATGTCAACCAAGAATTCATACATTCGTACTTAACCTACAATGTAGGATAGTATATTTCATCCTAGTTTTTGTTGTGTTTTTCTCAAAGTATGCTCCAATATAGCTCACTATCATGTATTTGTATCATCGTTCACCTCTTTTCGTAAAAGGAAGCTCTCATAATGAGAGACCGAAAACGTTCTTTCAGTTTTGTATGTGGTATCGTAATGTTCAGGGTGGACAAATTAAATGTTTTGACAGACGAAACATTTTTGAGAAGGTGGTGCTCAAGACTGATAAGAAAACCTTTTGAGTTTTTTAAAATTCACATCTATTATTGACACCTATGGAGTATACAGTGTCACAATAGGACTGAAGCCTTGATTTAACGGTACTAAGAATGGAAGTAAGAAGTTTTGATAATGGCTTGGTTGAGCAATGATACGAGCCAGCGATAAAACGATGCTTATAAGGATCCGTCTGCAGTTGAGGTATCCAATATTGCCAAGATAGGTCAGTGTCTTTATCATTAACGGGCATTTCGAATGATTGTAATATTAAATATGTTTCGAGTTACTCTGGTAATGATCCACTAGTACACTGTATACATTGAACCATTGTTAAATAGTTTTACATATCCTGCTAAAAATATTAATATTCACAGCTATGGCAACATTTAAACTTGAATTTCCAAATAGTGAAACTGATATAATTTGAAAACATTTTTTCTTAGCTTCGGGAAAACATGTCTCATGTAGGTCAGTGCTTCAGTTTCTTTAGCAAATATTTAGAAAATTGCTATTTTTTGCAGTGTAAAATGAAAATTCAGCCCTTTAAGAGGCAATAAAAAGAAGTTTATTAGTCCCCCACCGGAATCCAGGGGGGGACTATAGGTTTGCGTTGTGTCTGTCCGTCCGTCCGTCCGTCCGTCCGTCCTTCCGCACACTATTTGTCCGGGCTCTATCTCCCATACTATAAGACACTGGAACTTCATACTAAGTGTGTGGGTTCCCTGTGGGAAGGCGGTGTGTCGCATACAAAAATCGGGTCACTGTGACCTATATTTTGACCTCTGACCTACATTAAAGAAAAAGCTTGTCCGGGCTCTATCTCCTACACTATAAAACACTAGAACTTAATACTTGGTAGTATTGTTCTCTGTGGGAAGGCAGTGTGTCGCGTAAAAAATCGGGTCAATGTGACCTATATTTTGCTATTTTTTGACCTCTGACCTACATTAAAGTAAAAGTTTGTCCGGGCTCTATCTCCTACACTATAAAGGACTAGAACTTAATACTTGGTAGTATGGTTCCTTGTGGGAAGGCGGTGTGTCGCGTACCAAAACCGGGTCACTGTGACCTTTATTTTGCTATATTTTGACCTCTGACCTACATTAAAGTAAAAGTTTGTCCGGGCTCTATCTCCTACATTATAAAGGACTAGAACTTAATACTTGGTAGTATGGTTCCTTGTGGTAAGGCGGTGTGTCGCGTACCTAAACCGGGTCACTGTGACCTATATTTTGACCTCTGACCTACATTAAAGAAAAAGCTTGTCTGGGCTCTATCTCCTACACTATAAAGCACTAGAACTTAATACTTGGTAGTATGGTTTCTTGTGGGAAGGCGGTGTGTCGCGTACCAAAACCGGGTCACTGTGACCTATATTTTGACCTCTGACCTACATTAAAGAAAGAAAAATTTGTCCAGGTTCTATCTCCTACACTATTAAGGATTAGAACTTTATTCTTGGTAGTATAGTTCCCTGTGGGAAGGCGGTGTGTCGCGTACCAAAACTGGGTCACTGTGACCTTTATTTTGCTATATTTTGACCTCTGACCTACATTAAAGTAAAAGTTTGTCCGGGCTCTATCTCCTACACTATAAAGGACTAGAACTTAATACTTGGTAGTATGGTTCCTTGTGGGAAGACGGTGTGTCGCCTACCAAAACCGGGTCACTGTGACCTTTATTTTGCTATATTTTGACCTCTGACCTACATTAAAGTAAAAGTTTGTCCGGGCTCTATCTCCTACACTATAAAGCACTAGAACTTAATACTTGGTAGTATGGTTCCTTGTGGGAAGGCGGTGTGTCGCGTACCAAAACCGGGTCACTGTGACCTATATTTAGACCTCTGACCTACATTAAAGAAAGAAAAATTTGTCCAGGTTCTATCTCCTGCACTATTAAGGATTAGAACTTTACACTTAGTAGTATAGTTCCCTGTGGGAAGGCGGTGTGTCGCGTACCAAAACTGGGTCACTGTGACCTTTATTTTGCTATATTTTGACCTCTGACCTACATTAAAGTAAAAGTTTGTCCGGGCTCTATCTCCTACACTATAAAGGACTAGAACTTAATACTTGGTAGTATGGTTCCCCGTGGGAAGACGGTGTGTCGCGTACCAAAACCGGGTCACTGTGACCTTTATTTTGCTATATTTTGACCTCTGACCTACATTAAAGTAAAAGTTTGTCCGGGCTCTATCTCCTACACTATAAAGCACTAGAACTTAATACTTGGTAGTATGGTTCCCCGTGGGAAGGCGGTGTGTCGCGTACCTAAACCGGGTCACTGTGACCTATATTTTGACCTCTGACCTACATTAAAGAAAGAAAAATTTGTCCAGGTTCTATCTCCTACACTATTAAGGATTAGAACTTTATACTTGGTAGTATAGTTCCCTGTGGGAAGGCGGTGTGTCACGGACCTTATTGCATCTCGAGATTCACACTCATTGCTGTTGGATCTCGAGATAACAACCCGGTGGGGGACTGTAATTCGTTGAATTATCTTGTTAACTTTTCAAAACTCTTTCGACCCTTTTGACCCTTTCAAAAACATATGCTTTTTGTTAGTTTGAAGTATACCAACACAATTTCTCGTGGGATCTAATAATAGTATATATCATAACTGTTGGCAACGTATTTCGTGAATCTAACATACCTTCAAAGAAGAGTATGTGTGAAATCAAACCTCAAGTCGTTCCCAGTTCTAAGCATCCGGCAAAACATTCAGTATTTTGATGTATTACTCCAATCAAATGCATGACTGTTTGTCGGATTGGCGCGTGGGGGTAAATAAATGACAAAATATGAAATAAAATGAAAAACGTTTATTTTTTGATCGGGTTTGTGAACATTATATTAAAAGATACAATCTGATAATTATATCATTCATGATAGTTTGATAAGGTATAAAACATAACTTCAGCAACATAACTAACATTGTGTTTATGTAACGTATTTATCTGTCATGCAACAATTATGATATAGCAAATAATATATATACACAAAAATGTCAATATATTGGTTTATCAAATACATATAAGAATGTCCAATTGATCTCACAGAGCCGTTACAAAAACATAAAAAGGTGATATTCAACAAAGGACGTAGACAAAAACAGGATTATACATAACATTCATAATTTGAACAAAATACACAATTATGATATAAAAACTGACCTTAAATGCCAGAACACAAATCTCCGATCATGTATTGTCTTTCCGCGAAGTTCAAAGTGGTTTTATAATCACTTTAAATACAAGAAATATAACATTGGAATTTCAAATCAAGTTAAATGGCAATAAATAAACCGCGTCTGATATTCATGAAATATTACATTTTTAGAAATATATTTCTACGATCAGGGTACCATAATTTATTTTTTACAGTTATGTACATTGTAATGACATTCGAATATCGTTACCTCGAAGTCGGCTAGACTACGGAAAAAATTAATAAGAATTTGAATTATTTTTATTTATTTTGCTAAAGCAGAAGGAATGGAGTGGGGGGGGGGGGCGGAGGGGGGGGGGGGGGTACGTCCTTATGATTATGACGTTTCAATGTATAGGTAATTTGACCAAGAGATGATGATTTTTTTTAAACATTCCAATATATTCGTAACTCTAAAACGTCTCATAAAGGACTTAATCAACAATCTGTCTTCTTCACCATAAAATATAACTCCTCTTCTTATAACTTAGCGTTTATAAAATTTGAAGGTTAGCTCATTTGAAGTTTAGTTATAATGTACTTCTTTTTTTCGTCGATGAAGCAGAAGACGCTTACTCCTCCGGAATGCCTGGTCTTATTCTCTTGTGCTTTTACGAGAGTCTTTATGTAAATCTTTCTTTTGTTCCTATTTTGCCTCTAGTTTAATCGATTTTGAGTTCGGATTATGGTTTTTGATGACGCTTTGGTATTTCTCTTCTCGATGCTAAATATTCGTATCTCATCCTAGGGTCTAGATTATGGGATGGGGGGGGGGGTGGTATTTTATCATAATGATAAGACGTCACATTAGCAATATGTCAATAATTCATCAGTATCACATAAGCCATGAAGTTTTCATACAACGTTAACATTGAATGTACATTATGCTTAACTGTTATGATACACATTGGATGTACAGGGTAAGAGGAAACGAATCAATCAACCCCTTAGTAGCGAGGGAGCAAGCGAGCGAGAAATGGGAATCCCGACTCTCGACTCGGAAAAGCCCCGGTTTTTGACATCTGAAGACGTTTCCCCTCAGGTTGAGATCTCCTCTCACTGTCAAGGAGTTGATGAATTAAAATTATCTAAATTTCATCAACCAGAGGCACTGTATTTAACAAGACCAAGTTTTATCTAGAGATTATAATCTCATGAAACACTTGCTGATTGGTTTTAATTTCTCTATAAATATCTATAACAACAGAGTTATCCCTAAATTGTTCAACCAATTTAACATTTTGGGTCATTGATTTTTCACCCAAAAGGCAGATACCACCTTTACCGATACCAACTTTCTACTTCAAAGGACATAAAAATATCCCGATAGCATGCTGAGGGCAAATTTAATTGCATAAAGCAGTGATAAGCCTTTTCTCAAAGCCCTCTTTAATATGTTTTGGACGATGTACAATTGATTACAGAGTAACATATTTTAGGTTATAGTATAATATAAAATAAATATCAACTTTATCTATTTTACAACAATTATTAAACAAGTTACACAACTTATATTAATCACTCTTGTTAGCGCGCGAGGGGTTTTATTATGGGAGGAAACCGGAGTACCCGGAGAAAACCCACGTGGTGACCCCATACCTTTTCACTTGCGGTCAGGGAACCGAATCCCGGCTGATTTGGTGAAAGGCAAGTGTGCTATCTACTGCACCACCCGACCAACCGAATTGTTTAGGAACAGTGAAAGAGCAATGTTGTACAAAGTATCACTTTAAAATGATATGGACATATCATTTAAACAAAAATGAAAAATTTTAAAACACAAATTTTGCTCTTGTGAAAAGTAAACATTATACGTGCTTAGGCTCTCCTGTGCATTTTTATCGAAAATGGCAGTTCATTGCATAGGGGGAAATGCTAAAACGAATTGCTCTCGTTTTTGTGATATATTTATGATTAGTCAAGCAGCATACAAAATTGGCAAATTACATGATTTTAAGTGAGGTTTGCTGTAGTCTATTTCGCTATAAATCATGAAGTAAATTTCTTCAGAGTTTTCTTTTAACTTTGAAAAACCAATTTACGTTACTCCTCCTCCTTACTTTAAATAACACAATGCTTGATATAATATGTTCTGACACTGAACTTTAAAATAAACATTAACAGATAAAAAAAATGCGGAAATCAGTAATAGAAAAGTGGGATAGACTAGCTTCAATTATTATCCAATTACTATTTTTGTTATTTTTTACGATTTCGGGGTCTTTCAAATGTGCTCCTGTTATAATAATATAAAAGAATGAGCAAATCATTGTATATCTTCCACTTTGTTGCTATATCGAGTTAATGTGAAACGGAATCAATTTAAGTGATCCATCCAACATAAAAAGGTAAACGTTTGGCAATTTTAAATACAAGAGCTACACAAAAATACACATTTTAAAACGTAATGCCAAAAAGATCTTTTTTTTTTATTCTTCCGAAGAAAGTTCTAATGTAAAGAAAGTGATTGGAATGTCAGAAGAATATATCTTTTTAACACCAAAGATCAGCACCTATGCGCTTGTTGCAATTGTAAACCATAGTCGCATAATAATACATATGATAAATTCACTTTTACTTTTTTACAAAATAATATATGTGAAAACTAAATCCAATGGTGAACACTAGTTTCTACCACAATACCCGTGTTATTCCACTCTCAGACCATTGTATAAACGTGCTGACTGTTGGATAAATATATGTTATATACCACTTGTGGAATATGACCTTCCGGACATTTGATTGGTTGAGAAGTCGAACTTTGACCGGAAATCACGTGGGCCATTGTAACGTGCTGATTGTTGACGTCGTCATCGATTGTTGACGTCGTCACAATTTGGCGGGAATAAATACGAGATGAGGTGTTTTCGCGCAAATATCATCCGCGGTTCACAGAAAACAACACTGCCACTGCGACTTAATAGCATTGTGGTAGAAACAGGTCACACGACTCGTGGCTGTTGGATATGGAATTTATTTCACTCTCGTTAATTATATTTAAACAAATAATTAACTCGAGTGAAATAAATTCCATATCCAACAACCACTCGTTGTGTAACCTCTTTAAGACTCATAATGCTATATAATAATAAAATATATTTTTTTATAAAAAATAAACATGGAAACTAAAAACATAACAAGAATCAATAATAGCGATAAATTGTGATCATTGTGTTTCATCAGCAGCATTTATGGTATTAAACATGCCCGTTTATCTTTATCTCCAGGTTATTTGAGTAAAAGTCTTCACTTGTTTCAAAAAGTTCATGTGAAGTGAAAACGAGAGTAAGATCCTTTATCGCATGGTCAAATTTGTAGCATAAATTCATGTCAAAACGACAATTTTCACGTAACCTTCGAATTTAAAGAGCTTACAGTTTTATTACCATGCGTACGTCTGTGACGTCATGTACTTGTCCTAGATTGACGTCACAATTGAATCAACTGAAGCCTTCAACCACAGTTAATGTGCATTGGTTATAATATATAATATAATATAGTCACACTTTATATATTTTAATCAAAAGGATGCAAAGCAAATACAAGAACATTGTAAAAAAAGACACTTTGATTCAGGCAAGAATAAACAGACTTGGAAATAGTTGATTGTTTTGTAAAACCAATAGAGACATCATTATTTCAAATGTTCTCGTAAAGTTGTTAAATCATAATATTGTACAACGAACACAATAACATACTGTAAGGCCAGTTACATTAAATGTTATATTTCTTTATATGGATCTGTATTTAAACTCGATCTGTCTTTTTGGGGTTTTTTTACCACACATTAAATATATTGTCTCACAGCATTTTCTTTGAAAACTTCCAAGTTTTGACCCTGTTTTCAGTCTCCTTATAATATATGTCCTCATGAAAGATGACGAATTCATTCATTCATTCATTCATTCATTCGTTCATTCTGTAAGTCACTTAAACTGTTAATAATAATAATGATAATGGTACTATAAAAAACTACAATATTAACATATTTAAACATTTCAAATGTAACGTACTTCATGAATAAACATTTTCACATATAAATGTTTAACCTAATCAAATATGATTTTAATATTCAGTAAATAATGATAGAACAAAATCCAGGCAGCAATGGCGGTTATCATTCTAGTTTATGCAGATATAACCAATCTTGTCCCCATTCAAGAAATTATGAAATTCTAGTCCATTTAGATAATCACATGACAAGTTATCACTTAGTCAACATAATTGCTGCTAGAACAAATGTCAATGAAACTGTTCATGCACTTGATTCTGTGTAGTAGCTTACTTTTCAAATTTTTTGGCAAGAAAAGCAACCATGTCTTTATTATCTGCCCAACGCAAACTTTTTGCTTTGTCTAATACAGTGTGCCCCTCCTTGCCAACTACAGTTGTGATATCATACGGATGTCCTGTTGATTCTAGGTGATACCGTTTTACACGGGTTTCACACTCACGGAACATGTCTACGTCTGTCGTATAACTAGCTATGTAATGTAGACAATGGAGCCCGTTATTATCCTTAACGGCGGTAAGTGCTGGGCATATTTGGCACAAATACAAACAGAGTTTCTTATTGCCACTCTCACAACTCTTATGCAACACCGTCCTTCCTAAGGAATCTGTCTTTGTGATGAGTGCCGGGTATGACTCACACAAATACTTACATATTTCTGTGAATCTACCTTTGCCGCTCGCATGTAATACTGTCTCTTCCTCTTGATCAAGGAAGGAGGAAATATCATACGGCTTTTCTGGTGATTCCAGGAACTGTTTTACGAAAGTTTCACATTCTTTGAACATGTTTACATCTGATGTATACCTAGCTATGTAATGGAGACAATGCCTTCCTAATTTGTCAACAACTGTTGTCAGTGCTGGGTACGAGTCACACAGATAAAGGCAAATATCTTTTTGTCCACCTATGCAACTCATATGCAGTACAGTTCTTCCGTCATGGTCGAGTATTGAATGGATGCCTCGTTTAACATAAATTTCACACTCTTTGAAGAAGTCACCATCTGATGTATACCTAGCCAAGTAGTGTAAACAATGCTTGCCATACCTATCAACATCTGCCGTAAGTTCTGGGTACGATAGAGCGAGATATCTAAAAAGTTCTTTGTTGCCTCCCTTACAACATGCGTGTAGCACCGTCCTTCCCTCATTGTCACGTATTGTCGAAACATTATATATACCATCTTCTGATTGGACAAACCTTTTTACATGGGCCTCACACTTCTTAAAAAAGTCTACATCTTCCGTGTATCTAGCTAGATAATGCAGAAAGTGTTTGCCATGTCCATCAAGAACTCTGGTTAAGACTGGACGGAACTCGCACAAGTGCAAGCAAAGCTCTTTGTGTCCATTAAAACAGCTCAAGTGTAACACCGTCCTTCCCTGTGATTCGAGAATGGTTTCCACCTTATACGTCGATTCACACATACTGAACATGTTTACATCTGACGTATACCTAGCTATGTAATGCAGGCTGTGCCACCCTGCCTTATTTAAAACTCTGGTTAGTGCTGGATACTTGTCACAAAGATAAAAGCAAATAGCTCTGTGTCCACCGATGCAGCTCATATGGAGCACGGTCCTTCCGTCATTGTCAAGTATCAAAGCAAAGTCTAAATGACCTCCTACTGACTCTAGATGCTTTTTAACCTGAGTTTCACATTTAATGAACGTGTCTTTATCTGATGAATACCTTGCTAAGTAATGAAGACAATGACTACCGTCCTTATCTACAAGAGAGGTTAAAGAAGGGTATGATTGACTAACATATAGGCAAATATCTCTCGTTACATACTTACAACTCGTATGAAGCACGGTGTTTCCCCATATGTTCACTAACTCAGACATGTACTGGGCACATGCACAGTGCCTGTGAACTATATGGCCATCCAATAGTTCACACTTATGTTGTCCATCTTCGACTTTAACCAATGTCAAAAGTGTAGTCGTCTCTATGGTTTGAAAGATGCCTAAGTTTCCTGTTCTTGCAGCAAGATGGAGCGTGCTCCTACCTTGCGTATCAGTACCATGCACTAAATGTGGGTAAGCTTCACACAATACGTTCACCATATGTTCTCTCTCTAGCAAACATGCTTCATGCAAGACATTAATATCTTGTGTAGCATGTGATGAATTCGAATGACGTGATCTTGCTGTAAGAGTTACGTCATATGTCAATAGTTTCTGTAACAACTTCACATTTCCCCCTTTAACTACACAAAATGGCGTGTCCACGTCAGGCTCAACACCCTCAGACAAAAGGTATGAAGCACATATGTCCATACCAGAAGAACACACTGAATTCAATATCTCTATTTTACTCAAACCTGAACTGTCATAAAGCCACTTGATAAATCCCTGGAGAAACTGACCATCTGTCCATAGATCTAGGGAGGCAATGGTGTTGTCATCAGGGTACAATGACTGTCCTAAGTCAATCTCTTGAAGGAGACGTTTGTGCATGTCGGTATAGAGGTCGGGTGATAGGGTAACCAAGTTTGGGGAACTTTTAGACGTGGTTAGGTAAAGAAGGGATTTTCTGGGACAGTTCTTGATGTAGCTATTGGGGGTTTTATTCCCATAAAATACTGCCACAGCATCATGTATGGAGCCATGAAGAAACCTGTAAACACCATCACCAGATTGATCGTTTTCTTTCACTACCAAAACGTCCAATAATGAATCCAGATTTTTCTGTACAGCCTCTATCTTTTCCTTATCAGTCAGTATAGTTCTAACCTGATCAACACCAATAAAATCGATTTCAAACGATTCTTCAAGTAATGTTTTGTTGACCGTTTTACCTTTAGGATCTAGATCGTTTTTCCTAATTTCACCTCCACAAAGAAAGAGATAAACAATTGCTGCAAAACTACTAACCTTTGACAACATTTTGTTCAAAAAAGGAAAAGGTCTCTCAAAAAACTTGCCTCTTTCTCCCTGAAAGGTAGGATTGTCTCTGAACAACCGGCAGCAAAGTGGGAATCCGATAACTATTCCAGATTTCACAACGCCCCTTTTTTCCTCCTCTGTCCAGGAAAAGGATTTTGGCTCATAAAACTCCAAAAGATCCATTCTTTCGCTTTCAATTTTGTATTCATTGGAGCTGAGATCTATTATGTTGGATTCGATAAATACTTTTCTGGAAGATTCTTTATCTAGAGAATTGAAAACCTGATTACTGACAGTTATTATCAGGAAATTCCCATCCTCACCATTTGCCGGCAGAACAGATTCAACCCGTTTCTCCCACTCAAAAACATCTTTTTCACACATATCTTTCTCTCCAAATATTTCATCAATCACAACAATACATTGTGACACTGTAGCTACCATATCTAGGTCTTCAATATTGCGAATCAATAACTGTTGTCTACCTTGTCGCTGGTTGCTAAGCTGATGACTGAGTTGAAGAGCCGTTGTAGTCTTTCCATCACCCGGGTTTCCTTTGAGAATAACAGTGCCATTTTCAAGGAGCTTTTGCTGTGCATCGTTGAAGCTTTTTGTGTGTACGAATCCTTTGTCTGTCTCTTCTTGTATTATTTTCTTTGAAACTTCTGTAAACAAAAAGAGATGAATTTTTAAAGTGGCAAAGACAAGAGCATATTATATTTTATCTTTCCTTTCCCTTTTTTTAATTTTTGTTTGTTTGTTACGTTTCCGCTGTGTAATGGGTAAACTAAATTGTACTTAAATCCAATATTGTAAATGTGCGAAATAGGTTTTCTTATCTGATGCACTTAAGCCTGTCGTGTGTATCTGTGAGTGTTACATTTTTTTACCAGTGAATATAAACAAATATCAACTTAATAAAACTTATATCATCATTGCTTGTTTCGGTCTGATATCATTGCACACTATGTTTTGCCGTTATTCAAGAATCAAATCATATGAAGATAGGAAATTGAAAAACTGTTAAAGTACTTTTGAAATGATTAGATATCTAATGCATTTTATTCATATGTTTTTTTGTATTTGACTATATTTGAACAAAAATAGAAATTCATCTTGTGGCGTATTAATATTATATAAGTCTTAGGCACTCTGTCCCGATCAGTATAACCGCAAATTTAAAAAATGAACTCGGACTTTTGAAAATTTCGACCATATAATAAAAACAAAATTCAATGGTTTTTCATTAAATATCAAATATATTTCACTCGTATGGCAGATTTTAAAACTATTTTCACTCGAACGACGCAGTCGTGAAAATATTAAACAAAAATCTGCCATACTCGGGAAATATATTTGATATTAAACCATTAAACCGGGAAACCATTGTCTGACCTCTATGTATTTTATATACTCGTCAGCTGTGGGTATTAGTTTCATGTTCAACTTTATACAATGTATGTGTTTAGCGACATGCATGTACATGTATGCATAGGTATACTTACCTATTTAGGTCGGCTTCAGATATTTTTTGCAGTATATTAATGAAGAAAGCAGAATTGTTTAAAGTTTACTTTTATCATTCTTCTTTATGAATAGTGACTTTAAAGCAAATGCGGTTTTCTTACTTGTACTTTCTATGTTTTTAGTCTGCACCTTTTCTGTTTGCTTCGTTTGTTTTTTTATTTTCTTCTAGAACAGAAACTAAAACATCCGGCGCTAACACACAACACACAATTCTGAGTCTTAAATATAAATATTTTAAATTCATTTAAGTACTCGCTGATACTAACAAACCTATGTGTGAACTAAGTATATGTTTCTTTGAATTTCGCTTCTAAATTGTTATAACCGCAAAAGTAATAAAAAAATCACCGCATTTCCATCAATTCAATCATTCAAAGATTTTAAGTCAAGTATGGTAAGCTTACCTATCGCAGCTGCAATCCTGGAGTTGGTATCTGAAAAAAACGAATGAAATTCCGATGCATATGTTCACATAACAAAATGGTAAAACAACACACGTTTCTTTTTTAAAGTTTAAAAGTGCTAATAAATCTAACGTAGAAATTAGAAATTAACAACGCATGTCTATAATTGGTAATCAATTTCAATGCGATTCATACGATTGCATATCCAAAGTGTTGAAAATGCAACCTGAATATTTATTTTCTTTAGAAAAAAACCGCAATGAAAAAGTACGCGGACTTTATTCTCCCGAAATGAATGCGACAGATAAATAGATCAAAGAACGGGTGATTGGACAATATATTATATATTTATTTTTTATTTATTTATTTTTTTTCCATGACTGACAAAGATTAACGAATGTTGTTTTGTATGGTAAACATGACTTACGATTGGACATTTTATAACGGACCTCCTTCAGACCATTGTGGACTTTGATCCCTCTAGACTTGTAGCAGTCATCCGTCTCTGAATCCAGCACCAACAATTTGGTTTCTTCCCCAAATTTGACGTTACGTATGACCTCTTGGAGGGAATCGGATTCGATGTTTACACCATTTACTTCGATTATTCTGTCACCAGTCTTCAGACACGCTGTTTCGGCAGGTGAATCCTCATTTACAGTCTTCACATAGTGACCAGTGTCCCCCCTATCCTCATCTAAGGCAAAGCCAAAACTAGAAAAGTAAGGCCTCTTGATGACATGACACAGGCGAGGGTAGAACTTTTCAGGCATACCTTCGTCGCTAGGTCCAGGGTCCTGTGGAGCTATAAAAAAACATTCAATACATAAATTCATAATTTTGTTTGTAATTTTAATTATATCACATATGTATAACAGCAGTGACAAAAATGCATGGCTAGACTGCGTTTAGGCATTCCAATAGAAATACAAACATTCAACCATTTGAGTAAGCAGGTCGCAGACGATCGACCCTGTCAAGATCCGCTACATTTCTCCCGACATTGTCAAGATCCGCTACATTCCTCCCAACCCTGTCGAGATCCGCTACATTCCTCCCAACCCTGTCGAGATCCACTACATTCCTCCCAACCCTGTCGAGATCCACTACGTTCCTACCGACCCTGTCGAGATCTGTTATATTCCTCCTGACCCTGTCAAGATCCGCTGATTTCTTCAAACCTGGTTTATATCCACTACATGTCTCCCGAATAGGTCTTAATCCACTGCCTTCCTCCTGACTCTGTCGATATTTTCTTAATTCCACCAACCCATGCTACATCCGCTACATTTCTCCCGACCCTGTCTAGATCCGCTACATTCCTTCCGACCCTGTCTACATCCGCTACTATCCTCCCAACCCTATCAACATCCGCTACTTTCCTCCCGACCCTGTCTTGATCCGCTACATTCCTTCTCACCCTGTCTACATTCGCTACTATCCCCCCAACCCTATCTACATCCGCTACTTTCCTCCCGATCCTGTCTAGATCTGCTACACCTCCCGACCCTGTCTAGATCCGCTACATTCCTTCCGACCCTGTCTACATCCGCTTCTATCCTCCCAACCCTATCTACATCCGCTACTTTCCTCCCGACCCTGTCTTGATCCGCTACATTCCTTCCGACCCTGTCTACATTCGCTTCTATCCTCCCAACCCTGTCTACATCCGCTACTTTCCTCCCGATCCTGTCTAGATCTGCTACACCTCCCGACCCTGTCTATATCCGCTACATTCCTTCCGACCCTGTCTACATCCGCTACTATCCTCCCGACCCTGTCTAGATCTGCTACGTTCTTCCCGACCCTGTATTGATCCGCTACATTCCTTCCGACCCTGTCTACATTCGCTTCTATCCTCCCAACCCTGTCTACATCCGCTACTTTCCTCCCGATCCTGTCTAGATCTGCTACACCTCCCGACCCTGTCTATATCCGCTACATTCCTTCCGACCCTGTCTACATCCGCTACTATCCTCCCGACCCTGTCTAGATCTGCTACATTTTTCCCGACCCTGTCTACATCCGCTACATTCCTCCCGACCCTGTCTTGATCCGCTACATTCCTCCCGACCCTGTCTACATCTGCTACATTCCTCCCGACCCTGTCTATATCCGCTACATTCCTCCCGACCCTGTCCTGATCCGCTACATTCCTCACGACCATGTCTCGACCGACTACATTCCTCCCGACCCTGTCTACATCCGCTCCTATTCTCCCGACCCTGTCTACATCTGCTACTGTCCTCCCGACCCTGTCTTGATCCGCTACCTTCCTCCCGACTCTGTCCTGATCCGCTACTTTCCTACATTCCTCCCGACCCTGTCTACATCAGCTGCATTCCTTACGAACCTTTTCTACATCTGCTTTATTCCTCCCGACCTTGTCTACATCCGCTACATTTCTCACGACCCTGTCTACATCCGCTACATTCCTCCCGACCCTGTCTACATCCGCTACATTCCTCCCGACCCTGTCTATATACGCTACATTCCTCCCGACCCTGTCTATAAACGCTACATTCCTCCCGACCCTGTCTATATACGCTACATTCCTCCCGACCCTGTCTATAAACGCTACATTCCTCCCGACCCTGTCTACATCCGCTACATTCCTCCCGACCCTGTCTATAAACGCTACATTCCTCCCGACCCTGTCTATATACGCTACATTCCTCCCGACCCTGTCTTGATCCGCTACATTCCTCCCGACCCTGTCTTGATCCGCTACATTCCTCCCGACCCTGTATACATCCGCTACATTCCTCCCGACCCTGTCTTGACCTGCTACATTCCTCCCGACCCTGTCTTGATCCGCTACATTCCTCCCGCCCCTGTCTTAATCTGCTACATTCCCCCCGACCCTGTCTACATTCCGCTACCTTCCTCCCGATCCTGTCTACATCCGCTACACTCCTCCCGACCCGGTCTACATCCGCTACACTCCTCCCGACCCTGTCTACATTCCGCTACATTCCTCCCGACCCTGTCTTCATCCGCTACATTTCTCCCGACCCTGTCTACATCTGCTACATTCCTCCCGACCCTGTCTATATCCGCTACATTCCTCCCGACCCTGTCCGGATCCGCTACATTCCTCCCGACCCTGTCTCGACCGGCTACATTCCTCCCGACCCTGTCTACATCCGCTCCTATTCTCCCGACTCTGTCTACATCCGCTACATTCCTTCCGACCCTGTCTTGATCCGCTACATTCCTCCCGACCCTGTATACATCCGCTGCATTCCTCCCGACCCTGTCTTGACCCGCTACATTCCTCCTGACCCTGTCTAGATCATCCCTCTTTTATCGATGTCTTCTACCACGAATACACACACATCACATTACATTGGGCGCTAAAAATAACGGAAGAGAAAAAATCTCTGCCAAACAGGGATTTGAACCAGGGACTTTCTGAGCTTGAGACGGACACTCAACAAGCCGCCGATGATCGATCTGGTCAAACTCTGCTATGTATGTAATGTAACCCAGTTATCACCAACAAAGAAACATGGACCTAAAAGACGCTGTAAAACAAATGCTCGGTGGGCCTATCGGTACAAAAACTACACATAAGTATGACTTCTTTATGGTCGAATTAAACTATTGTGTAAACAAAAACTACTTGGATAACACTATGTCAAAGTAAACAACTTGTTGTTTTAACGGGTGATTTGTTCAGACAAAATGTAACATTTTTAAGATGAGGTTTTAGTCTGTAAAATCATCAAACGAGATTTGATGCGTGTTTTCGCTTCTGTATCGATTCTTCGAAATTAAGATGGGAAGCAGGTATATCAGACTAATAATATCAACAAATGATATCAACAAAATTAACCACCCTTGTGGAAAAGATGAATCAACGTAGTCGTAGAGTGGAGGACATAATATTAACTGATACCACCTAGTTAAGACAAAAAATCAGAGAATACCAACGCGTCAACAGAACGATAATCCGAACTCAAAATCGATTAAACTAGAGGCAATCGAATACACCGCCATTTAATCTGCACCATCTACATGTACACCAGACATTACTGTCATATTAAACATTTACTTTGTTAGCGTTGCCTAGACGAGGAGACATTTTTTAATATATTTCATCTTTTATTTTCTCTAGAAGGCAGTGGGACAGGTGATCCACTACAACAGACAACACTCTTCATCTTCAAAATATTTGCGTTTGGAGAAGATAGTTTGTATTTTATAAACTTTGACCCCCTTTGGCTTTGTTTCATACTTACAATGTTAGAATCCATGCTAGCTTCACACTTTTATTACATGACGTTAGTTTAACAGCAAGTTGAACTACATTGTGAATACATTTACTGAAAAAGTTGTTAAAATATAACGTCCCTCTTTATTCATGATGCACCCAAACTGTATAATGTTAATTAATTTTAAAACAAACTATGATAAATTTTATGGCTATGCTGTTAATACAAAGCTGTGTAAACCAGAAGGAAGAGTTTACTTACGATCTGATCTATGATAGCGGACCTCCTCAAGTAGACTATGGACCTTGATCCCTCGGGACTTGTAGAACTCGTTCGTCTCTCGATCCACCACCAACAGTTTTATGTCTTCCCCAGCTTTGACCTTACGTATGACCTCTTGGAGGGAGTTGGATTCGATGTTTACACCATTTACTTCGATGACTCTGTCACCAGTCTTTAGACACGCTGTTTCGGCAGGTGAATCCTCATTTACAGTCTTCACATAGTGACCAGTGTCCTCCCTATTTTCATCTAAATCAAAGCCATAACTAGCAGCGTTGGGCCACTTGATGACATGACACAGGCGAGGGTAGAACGGTTTGTTGTCAGGCTCAGCATCATCTCCAGATGGTGGATCAGTCTCATCGTCAGGTTCTAGTTAATACATTAAAAACAAATACAAATAAATCTAAGCCTCCGAATTCCCTTAGTAATTTAAAGATTGTTTATGCAACATATGTCAAAATCTGTGAAAGTCTTACTTTTGAAAAAAGAACAAATTTTGGCGACTGTTTTAACAAGTCCTATTTTTCAAGCAACGTAAAAACAAAATATTTAAGGAAGGACACATTTATACGCTGGAAAAAATGTATGAAGATGAATGTGGTCATTTGATTTGATTTTGTTTTTTTATCGATGGCTAAATCCATGAAAATTCAGTTCAAACAAAAAACTAAAACAGACTACCATAAAATGAAACAATTTTAAACTCTCTTATGTGAATATAAAAAATCAGAGAATACCGAAAAGGTAAAAAAAACAACAACATCCACACGGAGACCCTCGTAAAAGTACAAAAGAATAAGACCAGATGTTCCGGAAGGTTAAGCGTCATCGACGACATTCGTCATGTAAATCTAGGTCACATTCAAGTAAACATCAAGATCTCAAAATGAGAACCGATTCATTAATTACAACAAGGGAGCACACTAATGAGCATACTCTAAAACATCCATCTTCATATCACACAAAGACACAGATCATGTCCTAGAATAAGGAATCAACCACGGCATGTAAATACAAAATTGAGAAGCAGGGATGTTACTCTCAAGTTTTAAAAAACCGGACTTTCGATAATTATTACCTAATCCATCGCAACGATTGCACTACCGACGTTTTTTTCTAATTCATAATTTTCCAGTGAATATAAAATATATGTATATAGCAATGTACATTTAATTATTATCTGAGAGAATTTTACAGGGTGTCAATCTATTGTACACTTTCCTAATGTGTTAACTGACCAGATGTATAAGATTACAATTGCATGTACCGATCGTCTTTTTACCTTTTCCCGCCTTGCATATCTTTGCTATCGCAGGTAAGTCATTTCACACCCGTGATGACCTCAGAGGTTATTTGCATTAGGTTAATAGCAAATATGAAGTTGAAGTATTTATGAAATATCTAAAGCTCACATTAATGATCACATTAAACATTTCTTATTGTAACTCGGATATAGACACCCTGGACGCACCGATCGATCCCCCTTACCAAAAAAAAAAAAAAAATAATAAAATTAAAATAATTTCCTTAAAAGTTATTATTCGGTTATTTGCTTTCTATAGCACACATGTAAACGTACAACCACGGACTTAAAGATCAGAATCTTATCCAACTCCGTGATACAACTGAACACAATAATTTGGAGATAAACATTAATTCCTATGGTAATTTTCGTCAAATTGGTATAAATATCAAGTTGGTTGCCTGGTTTACTGGTGTATCGCTTTTATGACTTGTACGGGTTTCGTCGTCCTGACTGATGACAGTATACAGCAGTAAAAAGGTAAAGTGTTACCATCTATCTGTCTTATCCGGGTGAATTCACTGACCAATCAACTAATTAGTGTCACGCTTGTGTTAGATCACTAATTCCCTGTGAATGGCACGCCCGTGATTTGTAATGTGTCGATCTCTTGACTACTATATTCCTCTGGATGACGAACGAAATTAGCATTAAAATGCACCACAAAACACCATTTTAGCGAATACAAGTTAAAAATATGCATGGACTTTCATTTTAAAAAGAATGTTGTATGCATTGTATGTATCTCTATGTAACTATCACAACAACATTTGCTGCTGTACACGTTATACATATACAATGCTTATGTAAGCAAACAGTGTAATATGGCGTTAGCTTGATTTTCCCGTACTAAGATGACGTCACGGGGGAGTGACCTCGTTCTGGGTAACAAAAAATGCATTATTAAGAGATCGGCGAATTAAAAATGACCTTTTAATCGTGCCAACACAAAGTAACAAGACTACGCGTGCAAGGTTTGGTGTTTGAATATGGTTTTAAAACATGACCTTTATATATATAAATATTTTTCGATGCACAAATTCTTTAATCTCGGGAATCTTCTCTCGTCCGTAATGATAAACAAAACATTATAATAGTTTTCTGCGTTTAAGTGAACACAAATCTGAATGAGTGGTCTTTGTACAATGTATGATTTGAGTAGAATCAATCAATCTGACATATAAAAAGAACGAGTATATCCAGTTACTCTCGACGGAAACAATTCAGTGTCTTTATTTGTTGTTGTTATTACACGATTTGTTTACATTCCATCAAATACTCCTTAGGATTGATAACAGTGGGGTTTTTTTCTGTGGCAAAATGCATATTGTTACAGCCTATGAAACTCTTCCGGAACACCTGGTCTTATTATCTTGTATTTTTACCATAGTCTCCATGTAAACCTTTCCTTTGTTCAAATTTTGCAGTTGGTTTAATCGATTTTCAGTTTGGATTATGCTTTTGTTAACGCTTCGGTATTCTCTTATTTATTTCATACAGTAAAATACAAATATGTATTCAACTCACCAGAACTGAAAATATCAACAAACGCCGAATTGCTTTCAGCTTCGCCAGCTCTGTTACTGGCCCTACATAGATATAGTCCACTGTCAGCCTTCTTTATATCACGAATGGCAAGCGAAGGTGATTTCAGTCCCCCAAAATATCTCTCATTGTCAATGGTTATTTCTTTTGTTTCCCCATCCTTTATTCTGAACCATTTGAAATAATCGATTCCCGATGAGGGGATCACATTGCATAACAATGCAGCTGTTTGGCCTTCCATATATTGATAATGCCCTTTACTTAAGCGTACAATTGGAGTATCTAAAAAGAAAAAAGTGATATTTATAATACGATAACAAAAAAAAAAATAAATAAATAAATAAAGCCACCGAAATATAAATCTATAATAATTGGTTACAATCATTTAGAATTAGAATACAGTGTGATGTTGCGAAACAAATCGTTTAACCATTGTTAAACAATGGTTAAACGAATGTACTTGAAGAAAGACGATTTTTGACGTTTTACCTCTATATCCGTTCTGCCCCACCCCCACCCCCAACACACATTTTCTTCCCAGAATGAACCAGAATACCCCTTCGGAAGTGTTAACTTAGCCACGAGATGTTTTAAATAGATTTGCTTAACAACGTTTCAGTTTTGCAGTCGAACAACTATTTTTAGATTTACCTTTGTCATCACCATTTACTTCTTCAGTTCCTTGCTCTGTTAGAATAAACAATCTCTGTTAATACAACAATGACATGGAATAAACGTTGGTCAAGGAATGATCAGCAACACATAGATGCTAATATTTTGATTGTTTTTTTTATCCCCCCCTTTTTTAAAATAAACTGTATTTTACAGCAATTATGAAACAAGTTATCCACCTCATATCAATCAATCTTGTTGGCCCGGATATTAGCGCGCGAGGGGTCTTATTTTGGGAGGAAACTGGAGTACCCGGAGAAAACCCACGAGGTCGGGCAGGTGACCCATACCTTGACACGTCCAGCCGGGGAGTCGAACCCCGGCCGCCTTGGTGATAGGCAAGTGCGCTATCTACTGCATCACCCGACCACCCTAGTTTATTTTCCCCTGTCTCGACCTACATGTTTACATATATACGCTGTAACCTCTGCTCTACTACATGTAGTCATTGCACAGTGGCAGTTCCAGGGAAACATTTGTAATCAATTCTTAACATATGTAAGCATTATATCGTTAAGTATTACCATTTTACACCGATGAGGGACAGGCATTGATAATATAGAGAAAGGCGAGTTTCTTACGAAATCAATAAACAAGTCACTGAATTCAATACTACAATACCAGTCGTGCTGGTATTATATTTGATTTGATTTAAGAAACATACTTTATTATGTATTTTTAAGCGTTTCCTATCTTATTAAATACTATATGCAGTGCAAATGCAATGTATCCCAGGTTTCAAATAATAGGCCCTTGCTTTGAATCATTGATGAGTCATACAAGGACCGAACAGTCGTTCGCTGCAGTTAAATTCATTATTCAGTTCTTATTTTAGAATATTAAGGACCGCTTGTCTTATGTGTATTAAGTTCAATCCTTAAAGAAAAATATATAGATACATATAGAAACATAAATACATGATTACGCTTAGGTACGGATATAACCTTAAAAATGACGTAACATACATATGCGGCACCTTTTAAATTAAGTGATAGAAACAGTATGCCGAAAAAAATAAATTAAACTGCATCATACAGCTGTTTCGTTCTTCTGGGACTCGTCAGTGATGCTAGAGGCAAAAAGATATGAATCCAAAATTTCTAAACTAATGTAGAAGCAGAAGAGTCAGGTGCGTAACACCCCTTTAACTGATGAATTTAGAAAAATGGTTTCCATCTCGTGAAATACCTTTTATTTACTCAATGTATTCATTTAATTTACTAACCTTTTTTTTGCTTTATTTCTGGTTCATTCTTCAGCTCTAGAGGCTGGCCGGTCTCATCCTCCAATGTAATCCCTTTGTTGTGTTTGTTGTTTAGTTTGGCTTTAAGCTGTTCTGCCAGATACAACGCTGATAGATCTTTTGGACTTTTTGCCTCCTCGATCGTAAACGTAAGGGCAATTGAACCTACAAGATAAAAAAACATAATAAGTCAGAAAATTTTAAAGTAAGACAAATAGAAAAAGTGCAGAGGCTGTTACCACTTTACTGCTTGTTCTCTGGAATTTCTTTTTAAATTACTAAGAAAAGTAATTACAACACGCAGAGCAAGTAGCATGAAGTAAGATGGTAAAACTTCAACGTTATACATGCAACTTAATCATATAACGTAATTATTGAACTTTCGTTTTTCTACTGTCAATCGATACCGCTAGGTGGACACACATGTTCTTTCAAGAATCGTTTTGATTTCAATACCTTGACGACCTATTGCTGTAATCCTGTGTTTGATGTCTGGGTACTTTTTCGCAATTTGACTGACAAACCCCTTCACTTGTTCTTCTGATTCGTAATCACCATCGTATGTACAATCAAGTATGATGTGTGATTCCCCTGGCACACCTGTAACATAAAATATTAATAATAGCTATTAACGTCTGGGTTTCAAACTTATATAATTAATTTTCTATTGATTGTACGCAGAAAGCGGCTGGTTGAGATTTTCTTTTCATACTTTTATAAAAAAAATCATCCCAAAATGGTTAGCGAAAAATGTGAAGCCACAATGCGGCAATGGACGTTGCGTATGGATTTGTAAAAATAATCCGTTGTTTGATCAGTCAAATTGTACATAAGCATGTTTTAAGATTGAAAAATGAGTTTCAAAAATTAGTTATAAGCGTTGATGTCAATCATGTTTTAGTTTCTTATGAAAACAAAATTGCTTGCCAACTTTTGTAAGAATCCGCTTCCCGGATTTATACAGTTTGCTTGCAAAATTGTTTTCATACCAAAAGAAACTAAAACAATTGTCATCAAAGCTTAAATAAAAGCATTACTATATTAGCTTAAAATGAAATATATACATGTACACTTTTGCAGTTGGTGCCTTCCTTATTGAACTAATCGACAATTCACACAACAAATGTAATGTTTACTTCCATGTACTTGTTTTTTGTTATTTAATGAAACGTAACTTTCAAATAAACAGATGTTCAATAATAATATATATTTCATATGCTTACCTCCCTTTTTCATCATTTCTATATCAGATTCTGCCTCTTGTATGAAGCTCGCTGCCTGTTTATGTATTTCACCAACAACTTCGTGTAGGATTTTATAATCGCCGTATTTAATGCGTTCCATTTGCATAAGAAACTCTACGATTCCATGTAGTGTTTTGCAGATCTCCCTCGGAGACGCATATGCCTTTAATAATTGCAGAAATTTTTCCCATGTTGTATTTTCTTCGGGGAAAATATAGTCAGATAGCGTATTCACCATCTTACCATGTCGGAGTACAATTCTTTCTTGATTGATTTTTTCGGGAATTTTTCTTTTCCAATATTCATCAATTTCCTGTTGTTCTTCTGGTGATAAATATCGACCTGAAAAAAATGTTATGCAGGTTTCAGATTCATTAAGCATTACATGAAATGAACATTCCATTTCAAACAAGTATAAAAAGAATATTATTATGCTATGACAGAAACACCTCTTATATAAAAATCTACAGTATTTTTTTTTTTTTTTTTTTTGTTCAGAAAGTGCAAAGGACTTATCAAAGAAAACATAACGGTTTCAACATCCATGTTCGACATTGTTTGTTATAAAGTTGTAATATTCACGGATTGTTTCAACTATTTGCTTATTTGCCTATTCATCTAGCAATAGCGCCTTAGAGTGGCTTATGTTAGCTAGATAGGACGCTATATCAAATGTTGTATATTTATTTATCAAATAACGTTATGATTTTTTGTAATTTCCTTAAGTTACTCGCCAACTTTTGAAAGTTTTAAATACATTAATCATAACAAATGAATCACTTACCACTGTCTGCATTCCCTATATCCCTTTTAGGTACTATAGTCAACTTCACAGAGTCGCTCTGTTTTCCAGCGAGATTATGTACCTCACAAGTGTATACTCCTTCGTCGCAGTCGTGTTCGGTGTTTGCAATAATAAGGGAGGGACTTTGTAAAATACCTCCGTTGTATTTATCGTTGTCAATTGCAATTTCTCTTTCTCCTTGTTTCCATTTGATTTGCCACGCTGGTGGTCTTGCGATGACGTTACATTTCAGGATGACATTTTCCCCTTCAGTTTTGGAGTATGTTTTAGGGGACATAATAAGCTTAGGAAGATCTGATAATAAAAGTAAAAGTACATAGCATAAAATATCGAAGGTTTAGTAATTACTAATTTTAGACTTTAAACAAAGTTTATTCAATCTTCTTTTGTATTTTTCACTTAACATTTTAAACAATAACCATGTGACCTGACACAGCTATAAAACAGAAATCATTGTCACATAATTATAGTATTAGAAAAATAAAAGTTTTAAGAAATTTTAAATTTCAATATAAGCTGTTACCTCCTTCCACTGTAAGCTTAGTAGATAAACTCTTCATTTCCCCACACAAGTTGGAGACGGAACAGAAATATTCGCCTTCGTCATCTTTTGACACACTTGTGATTATTAAGTGGGAGTCATCAAGCTTTGATCTTGAATACTTTCTCTGGTCAATTTCCAGCGTTTCTGGTCGACCCCCTGGTGAAATGCGGTGCCATGATAAGGATATGATGCGTGGAAGGGCAGTAACAGAACACTCCAGTTTCACTTCGTCTCCAATAAGGGCGGTATACTTGTCTTTAAGTATTTCGACAGAAGGGATATCTGAAAACCCAAGATTGAGCAATTGCACAATGATTCATTTAAGTTGGTAGTTGTACACAAATTACGAATATGACAAATTTCTAAAAAAAAAAAAAAACTATATGTAATAAAAATATGCAATTACACCTACTATCACAGCAGAATAGCTTGATTCAAGTATCTCAACAGATGGAAAATCTGAAAATAATAAATATCACTAAAAATGAACAATGGCCTAGATTTTTCATGAATTTACATTATATTGTAGTAAAATACAATTATCTCTTTACGAATGCTTGTCCTCAATTATCATATCACCTACATAACAATGAACGATTGACGAAGATACCGGCATACATATAAAGTTATGTTTCAACTACGAGTATTGTTAAAATAAAGTTGAATAGAAGCGAAAAGGCTTGTTTTATAGTTCTCTGAAATTGAAAGAATGTCCAATTCAATATTATATTTGCATGTTAATGAAATGTAAGGTAAACGCCGGTGGAGATTTTACATTAGTGCCTTAGTGCTTTTGTTAGTTTCAACCATTGTGGCATTGTTCAAATCAAAGTTAGTCTTTACCAGGTGTAGAAAATTATTTCATGTCAAAACGGGAGGATTTAACAATTTAAATGTAAAATGTATTTACCGCCTATCACTGTAAGTCTGATCGGTGCACTGTGTCCCTTCCTGAACCAGTTGGAGACGGTACAAATGTAGCTTCCTTCGTCTGTTTTTGATGCTTCTTTGATTATTAAGTGTGGTTCATCTGGAGTTGATCCTGAATACTTTTCCTGCTGCATATCCACAGTTGTGGTCGTGCCTCCATTTTCTGCCTTCTGATGTCGCCATGATACTGATGTTATCCATGGAAATGCGGACACTGAGCATTCTAGCATCACTTGTCCTCGTATGTCAGCTTTATAGCTTTTTTCAGGCACTCCGACATGTGGGATTTCTAAAATATAGAATATAAATAAAAAAATCCAGATACATATAAACAAAAAAATATCATTTTAATATTTGAAATTTATATGCATTTTGTAAACAATTGTGACGGACTACCGAAACATCTGGTGAAAATAATAATACTAAAAAAAACCCCAACAATTGCGGTGTTTGAATGTTACTAATGCTCGTTGTGTCTACTAAACGAGAGGAACCCGTAGACGGATAACCACTGAGAGTATAGATAAATTTCCATAACCCGTATTAAAACCTATGAAAACATTCTTAATAAAGGAAACTGAAAAATAGGTAAATGAAAAAAGGAAAAAACAAAACAACAAAAATGAACTCAGTTATTACCAGAAATGCAATGAAAATGTATTTTATATAATATTTAACGAACATTTTTAGCAACGAAATGGACTCTGTAACCCCCACCCATTTGGCAATGCTATAAAAATGCCAATGAGTACAATGTTAGGAAATGCGATAATTTATGATTTTTTTATATACCGCAATTAATTACCAATAGAAGTTTTAAGGCGGGTGTAATGTTAAAGTATACAAAAAAGTAGAAATAAATTAGTTTGCTTATAAAATGTGTCATCGAATATTCTCAGACACCTAAAGTAGACTACATGTACTTACCTGTGAGACGATACAGGGCCCCTCCTATCAAAACCACTGCCACTGCTGCTAGTACTGTACTCCACAGGTGCATCCAGCTACCTTGGTCGGTAGGGTTAGGCGAATACTCCTTTCCGTTTATAGACAGTGCTACGAGTGTCCCAGACACCAATACCAAGGACAAAACTTGAAATATTTTCATTTTTATCCTGTGAAAAAAAAAATGCAGTAAGATGATAGGCCTATAGTACATGTTTCAATCATTAGATAATTTCAAAATTTTGTTTTTTTATTTCTTATTTTCTTCGCAAAATTTTGTACAAGTTGTATTATATGAAATCGGGGAAAATGTCATTATTTTCTATATATTTTATGTGATTGGTCAAAAAACATTATATCAAAAGGAATTCATCTCAAATACATGATATATTAACCAAATATAATTACATAGATTTTATAGTTGGAAAATGGTGTTTGGGGAAAACATTAAATTAAGGGGAATGTGATATTAACAGGAGTGATATTAAGGGGAAACCACTCTATCTGTTTGTTTTATAGTATGTACATGTGTAATACCTGTCTGCTGTAGCATGTACATGTGTACTACCTGTCAGTTATAGTATAACATGTGTAATGCATGTCTGTTATAGTATGCACATGTGTAATACCTGTCTGTTAAAGTATGTACATGTATACTAGCTGTCGGTAATAGTATGTAATGTGTATACGTAATACATGTCTGTTATAGTATGCACATGTGTATACGTAATACATGTCTGTTATAGTATGTACATGTGTAATACCAGTCTGTTAAAGTATACACATATGTAATACATGTTTGTTATAGTATGTACATGTGTAATACATGTTTGTTATAGTATGCACATGTGTATTACCTGTCTGTTTTAGTATAACATATGTGTAATACCTGCCTGTTAAAGTATGGACATGTGTGGTACATGTTTGTTATAGTATGCACATGTGTAATACATGTCTGTTATAGAATGTACATATGTAATGCATGTTTGTTATATTATGCACATGTGTATTACCTGTCTGTTTTAGTATAACATATGTGTAATACCTGCCTGTTAAAGTATGGACATGTGTGGTACATGTTTGTTATAGTATGCACATGTGTAATACATGTCTGTTATAGTATGCACATGTATACTAGCTGTCTGTAATAGTATGTACATGTGTATACGTAATATTTGTTATAGTGTGCACATGTGTATTACCTGTTTGTTATAGTATAACATATGTGCAATGCATGTCTGTTATAGTATGCACATGTGTAATACATGTCTGTTATATTATGCACACGTGTAATGCATGTCTGTTATAGTATTCACATGTGTAATACATGTCTGTTATAGTATATACAAGTAAAATAAATGTCCCTGGTATGTGTAATATATATTACAGTATGTTAATGTGTACATACTTGTCATAATATACACTCGTGTATTTCCTGTATGTAATAAGATGTGGGTTTTTTCTGCTGTGATATGGTCTGCAATTGTCACCTGTCTGATGGTGTATGATTACTGTATACTGAATAAACATGTTTACCGGTATTTTGATATATTGAGATGTCAGGATTTACCCTAACATAGAAATATTGAGATTATATAAGAAATTTTATACACATTGAGTAGTACAAATAAAGATTGGTATAGAATAAGTACTGTATAGACAATAAAGAAAGTGGTATACACAATAACCAATTATTGGTAGATATTCAGAGTGGTATACAGAGTATTTGAGAGCAATATAAAGAGAAGGATAAACACATTATACTGAGAGGCAGAGAGTATATAGAGTTGTTTACCTAAGATTTAGAAAAAACAGTGGTATGTAGAATATAGATAGTGATTTACCATATATCTTGTAAATGTAGTACCGGTGTAGCATGGTATTTTGAACCCAATGTTTAATTGACCACGGAGTCAAAATGCCATTATGGCGAAATGACTACCCCCACCCCTTAAAAATGTCACTATAATATGCTTTTCCATATATAATTTCACTTATTTTTATTAGAAATCTGCTTATATTAATAAGGGGGGGTCACTTTACCATGGGACAGGGGGTCATTTTAACATAATGGTATTTTGACAATTTAACATTGAGTTCAAATAACCATACTACACTGGTATACAGAGAGAGATAAACAGAATATAAAGTGGTATACATAATATATTGGTAGAGGACATATCTATTGGTATAGAGGAGATATATAGAGTAGTATACACTGAACAAATAATGAGTGTTATACAGTGTATATAGAAAAAGGTAAACAGGGTATATAGTGGATGGTATATATGGTATTTGGAGGATGGTATACTGTATATGTAGAGTACTATACATAGGATACAGTAGTTTACACGGAATATAGATGGTGGTATAGGCAGAGTTTGTATTGAAGCCGTCCCTATATCTTTTTTCAAGCATAGAAGCTGAAAAGGACCCCACTACTTTTCAGGATTCCCATTTAAACTATGCAAAAGGACCCCATTTATAAAATACCTAGCGCAAACCCTGATAGGGGTATACAGTTTAAAGAGAGGAATATAGAGGATGATCATACAGGGTATATAATGTGGTATGCAGGGTATATAGAACGTACTTTACAGAATATATATTTAGGTTTGTATACGTGTGCATAGTTTATAGAAAATAATAGATAGGATGAATACAAGCTGGATATAGAAGTGGTATACAGTACATTCTGTACATGTATATATACAGAAAGGAAGTTGGTTTTAAAAGAATGCTACAAAATGTATACAGAATATTTACAGTGTCTGTGAAATATACAAAGTGTCTGAAAAATTATATACATACATTGTGCAGATTATGTAATTTATATCAAACAGATAGTGACAAGGAAGTGCATATTTAGGATTTTATCAAAGTTTACCACTTAAATATATTCTGTATTTAATTTCATTACTTTTACTACATTTATTGTATCTTTACATATTTATATATGAAATATTGAGACTATTATCAAATATGTACCATGTACTTGCTGAAACTTGTTGATTACATTACAGAACATAAAGAATCATACTATTTGTTGGGTAGGGATATATCTGTAGTGTATTGCCTCATTTTACAAGAGATACAATGTATGTATGGAAACAAAATATGTAAACAAGGTAAACAGTGAACATATATATCTATATGTATGTATATCATATCTTCAACAAGCTCATTGTACATGACTTAGATTTTATAGTTACTGTATACATTCTAAAATAAACATAAATTGGATAATAAGGTTAGTATACCGGATACCAAATGTATAGGTGTATACCATATACATGTATAGGAAATGAGCCTGATGGGTACAGACAGAATTTATTTGTAAATGGATGAACACATGATGTATGTAAGGTATACCTGGTGTAGAAGTATATTTATCACTCGTTTGTCATGTTTTTACTTTTGGGAGGGAGTAAATTCCGCTATGCATGGGACTTATGGGTAAAACTGATTGATTTAGCTATTTTAATTAGAAAATAATTTAAAATTTGATTGAACTTTAGCATCATTTGCATCCAAGGGCCTGAGTAGTGAAGCCAAAAGGAGGAAAGGTAGATTTATGCAATTGTCTACTTCAGACTCAAATATGATCAAAATATTCTTATTGACTGACCATTTCTCTCGGAGTCTTTCAAACTCTGAGGGGAGAAGTCTACACTAACCATAATCAAAAGATCAAAAGCAATATATGCCCATGTGTGATCAAATTCAATCATTATATGGACTTGAAAATCAGATAATCTTCCTGGTTTCCAATTTGCAATTTATCATATTAAAAGTTTATTATCTGTAGTGGCTTGTGGGTTATCATTTATCATAAATAAGGATAATGAAATGAGTTTTAAGAAATTGTAGCTGATTTTCCAATTGTTGTTTTTTGAATAATTTTATTTCTTAATTTGGTAACAGGTTATATCTGGTATAGACTGTTTTCTAAACAGTTGATAACAGTTAGAAAAAAAACATTTGCTGACATCCAGCAAGATAATGTTATTGATGTGCATAATATTATGTAAATGTTGTTATCATCTTATTCTACTTTAGATTAATTCCAAATCAATTTTCGGAACACTCGAGTATCTTTCGGAAATGTTGTTAACTCGGGAATATTCCAGTCGTTTTTAGTATATGGCAATATGGGCTTAAGTATGCAAAACATTTTTAAAAATTATGCATTAATATAATAATTACTTTAATATGTCACCTATACTATTGAAAATGCTTTATATAGGTAATACTAATACTTACAAAAGTATGATACGAAACTGCGGCGTGTTATCCACAACTTTTTCACAGCTGCCGTTTGTTGCATTCGTTTTTGCCGAATAAGACCACCATGCAATTTGCATGTCTAGTCGAACAAAGCACTTATTTGTCATAACGACAGTAATAAAATAACGACCAAAGGATACATGTTGATGGTATAAAGGCAACAAAAGATTGGGGATCTTCAATAGGAAAAACGCCACAAACTTGGCCGGAAATACAAAATAGTAAGGTCAAGTTTCAGTTATATTTACGATGTCACTGTTATATGAACCTTAAAAGATGACGTAAGACACACATATACTACATGTTTTAAATTTAGTAATAGAGTATGCATCAAAAAATTAATGAAACTGAATCAGAAAGCTGTTTCGTTCTCCTAGGACTTTTCAGTAAAGCTAGGGGGCCAAAAGATGGGAATACAAAACTTCTAAACTAATGTAAAAGCGGAAGAAAGATCTCAGAAGCTATCATAAAATGTTCCTTTTATGATAGCATAATAATGATTATCGTGATAGTGATAGAGGTTCTCATACCTTTTCTAATTCGTAAACATCCCATCTGTAGGTCCCATTCAGACTACAGTGTATACACTGTTCATTTGGTCCGTTTCCATCTCGTTCTATTCATATATATGAATGATACATCCTTTAGCATAGATGTATCATGCCTTTGATATCGACGTCACACATACCTACAACACAAAACATAAAAAACATCAAGGAAGCACCACATTTCGCAATGATGACCACACATCTATGTATCAACCGTTTCGTGGATTTACTCAAAGTACATATATTTTCTTCAGTGAATCTACAATCTACATTCATTAAAAACAAATACATTTGCCGTCTTTTCCTGATAAAGAGTAAGGTTGTTGGATAGGATTCGAATCAGGTAATGCTCGCTGTCAGACAAGCTTCCATATTTCCGTAGTTGGTATGCCAACTGCCGTGTGGTTTAATTACCATGTAAATATGAGTGTCTTTAGCATAAAAATGACCATTGACGATCTCTAAAATCGGGTCTTTTGTCATGTTAGATTGATCATTCACAAAGCATTGTGTGTCAAAAGTAGATATGTCTAAGAATGCTCAAACGTTTGGTATGTCAAACAAAAGCACCGCTCTGCACTTATTTGAGTGGTCGTCTGCAGTGGATAGTGTACTTGCCTTTGATAAAAGCGGTTTGGGTTCGATTCCCCGAAAGAGTATGGGATCATTTGTCCGAGTTAATTTCAGTAACTTCCACAGTGAAAGCCCTGCGCAGTGTAATTCTTGATTAGTATGCTGTATCTATTTCTATTTAACAGGGGTAATTGAATATGTATGGATCCTGGACAAATTAGACTGATTAATGTGATCTGGTATAAGTTGTATGATTAAAGTTGTAAAACAAAAGATATACAACAACTGTTTTCAGATGCATGCTGAAGCTTTCATGATGTACATACAGTATCAGAGAGTCTTTTAAGCATGGATTTATTCAGAATACAGTCGGAATCATGTTGTATTTTACTTTCTTTTAACCATTAAAGCAAATAAGCACATACAATGTGCATTTTCTTTCCAGGAAATATGCTAAAGTCACTTTTCAGAATAAGAAATGAAAATATAAATCCATGTGTCACTGTATACATTTCTAGAAACTTGCACATTCTGGAAATTGATCGAGTTAATTTTTTTTATATATAGAGACACATCCTGCTTGAAAGGTTTCTAAAAAGACAAATTGGCACAATGTATGTATTGTATGCACTTATAAAAATTAAGTGTATACACACGCGTGTGTTGATACATCTACCTCCCCTACTAAATCACCGTTCGTCTTTTATCATTCGGGCGGTCCATCACATTAACTTGAAATAAAATGTATTTGAACAATAAGTTACTTTAAAACTAGATAAATCCCTCGAGGTAAAACCTAGCAAAATACCTTTACATCCATCAAAATGGGCATTGAATGTGTTTGTTATATAACAGTCAGGATATATATATATCAATATCTCATGAAAGGCGTAATGGATCTTGATGTCGAAGGAAACTTGAAAATCAACAGTAAACACATGTAGTTGGTCAGGTGTGCAAATTCCCCTCAAGTCCAGTTGTGCAAAACCATCAAAGAGTGGAGGAGAATGGTAGGGCAAAGTGAAGTTAATCATTAGAGTTATTTTGAGTTATTTTAATCAAACATCTTTTTTGCAAAAGGGGTCAGTCCGTTGTATAAAGAGTTCAGGAAACGTAATACAAAAGGGTTTGATCTTTAAGGAAGACATTAGTAATATAATTTGTTTTATTCAGTTGGAAGAGATTCCAACCAAATTTAATGTAGAGTATTATAACTCAAAATGTCTTGGTTTTGTGGGGTTGTTTTGAGGATGTAGAGAGGGTCGGGCTAAATAGGGATAATAGAGGTGACACGTTAATGTTTCAAACCATCAAAGTCCATTAAAAAAGAAAGAATGGACCTAAATAATGAGGGAAAGCTGTTGCGAAGGACAGAGTCAGTATGTGGATATAGTACAAACAATGTATAATTTATAATGATATTTCTTTCCATGGTGGCTTTATTATCCAGATGTGAAATACAAGCCATTTGGGTCTTTTTTTAACCTTCTCCGATGAAATAACTATAAGCGTGCGCATTTGATTCTGCTATGCCATTTCAGCGGACAGCGAGTACTAGCGATCTTAACGTTTAAATTATCTAATATGTCGAAGGTTTGCATTGGTCGACGTGTTTATTTGGTACGAATAATAAAATGACAGTGAAAAAAAAAATTAGAAATACTTAGAAAAATTAAAGAAAAAAACAAATACTTATACATGGTCCTTCAACGAAAAATACACATACGTAAATAAATTGCATGTCTAATTCTGATATGCACTAGAATCGGACGTTCCCACTAAGAAAACGGACGAAATGTCATATAGCTTATTTCCTATGACACATCACTGTACATAGGAATTTATATATATATATGTGAATAAACCTAATTATTTTGTATTGCTGTAATTTCTGTATAAATTTTCTATGGCGTTTATATTCATGCTACATTGTAAAGGTTATTTCAAAATGCAGCCAACATATCAAATCCGTTCTATGTTAGTTTCCTCTAAACTATAGCGACTTTGTTTTTAGAACGGCAAAACTGTCTTTAAAGCTCTCGTGATTCAAATGCTTATCATATAAGGACATACACGACGGGTGCGATGTCTATGTAGAATATACACCAATAATAGATATTACAGCTTAATAAGTGAGAGAAAAAAATGGAAGCATTATAGTCACAAGCAAGGTAATATTGTATCTGTCGCTAACAAAGCTATCAAAGAGATTGAAGAATAGGTTGTACATCTTGTACATGCACCTGTCACCTGCAGCGAGATAACAAAATATACTATTCATGTCACGAAAAAAGGATCATAGGCCTGGTTATATGGCCACTTACAAAGAGATAACAAAATATGCTATCTATGTCACGAAAAAGAACTCAAAGAACAGATTATTGTGTTTTACGGAAACGTCATAGGGTTGAGTACAACATGGAACATTTTCTTACAATGGAGAACCGTGCGTTCAGAAGTTAAAAAAACAGTTTTGTCTCCCACACACAACTAAAACTGTCGCCAGGATGTCTGACTAAAACCCCACGCAAACCCAATGAGTCAATGGACAACCAGAACTGTAATTCAGAGGCTAACAATAAAATACCTGTTGAAAGTGTCCAGTTACTATGGCAATCAACATAGTGGAATTTAAACACCTGCAAACACATCTACATATGTTCCCTAAGATACCTGTGAAGTATTGTGAAAATCTATCCACAAGATTATGATGAGTTGTCCAGACACAAAAAAACCTGTTGATAGGGACCAGTTGGCATGGTAACCGCAATTTTGGAATTTAAACAACTGCATGCACATCTACACGGGCTCCCTAACATTCCTATAAAGACAATTGGACGGGCAGACAACCTGATTCCAGTTCTAAAAATACATTAAAAATATCTTCTAGATCTGTTTATTATGTAATTATATAATATTGGAGGTCGAGTTTTCCATTACTCTCAATGAAATAACTGGGGAAATCAGTATTGCTAGCAGTAAGAAATATTTTATATAAACAATGAAATAACAGGACAAATAATCTGATACAAACAATGATGTACATGACGAATTATCTGATACTAACAAGGAAGTGACAGGCAAGTTCTTTATTACATACATCTAAGTAACATGACGAATGATCTTTTTTAATGTTGAAACAATGAAAAGAAATGGGGAGATGTCTGTAACTGTCAATAAAGCAAGATTATTATAAGACTCTTTCATATGCGTGTATGTAGGATAGGGATATTCCACCCGAGGGGTCACAAAATGTGGTGAAACCCGAGGCTTGCCGAGGGTTTTACCACATTTTGTGATCCCGAGGGTGGAATATCCCTATCCTACATACACACATAATGAAAGAGTCTTTTTCTCTCATATCAACTACCCGAATAAGCTCAAAAGCCATGAAAATATGTTTAAACAGGCTACCATTTTGAAATTTTAACTTTTTCCTTGAGCTTTTTTGATGAAAACGAATTAGACAGCGAGTTTAAACATACCCTATATTTGCAAAAGAAGTTTGCGCAGAAAAAAATAATCTCCTCTTCCTGGTGTTTTTGGTTAAAATTTTGTGAAAGGTTTTAATTTTATCACGCCGTCGTTTTCTCTTTCCGGCATCAGAATTTACCGTATTCGTGACGTCACGTCATTGTTGAGATATTGTGACGTCACGTCGCGGGAAATGCTATGTAAAATAGATTTTTCTTACATAGCTTTCTTACATGGGCAAACTCTATCCAACATGGCGAGATATGAGAGAAATGTTATCTCTTACAAACAAAGAAATAACAGGCCGGGTAATCGGTTACTAACGATGTAATAACAGGTCGAGTTATCTGTTACTAACGATGTAATAACATGCCGAGTTATCTGTTACTAGTGATGTAATAACATGCCGAGTTATCTGTTACTAGTGATGTATTAACAGGCCGAGTTATCTGTTACTAACGATGTAATAACAAGCCGTGTTATCTGTTACTAACGATGTAATAAAAGGCCGAGTTATCTGTTACTAGTGATGTAATAACATGCCGAGTTATCTGTTACTAACGATGTAATAAAAGGCCGAGTTATCTGTTACTAGTGATGTAATAACATGCCGAGTTATCTGTTACTAGTGATGTATTAACAGGCCGAGTTATCTGTTACTAACGATGTAATAACAAGCCGTGTTATCTGTTACATGTACTAACGATGTAATAACAGGCCGAGTTATCTGTAACTAGTGATGTTATAACAGGCCGATTTATCTGTTACTAGTGATGTAATAACAGGCCGAGTTATCTGTTACTAGTGATGTATTAACAGGTCGAGTTATCTGTTACTAACGATGTAATAACAGTCCGAGTTAGCTGTTACTAGTGGTTTAATAACACGCCGAGTTATCTGTTACTAGTGATTTAATAACAAGCCGAGTTATCTGTTTCTACGGATTTAACAACAGGCAGAGGCAAGTACAATGGCTCTCTCCCATTACAACAAAAATATCTGCATCAAGATATATTCATATTTGGAGCAGGTGTACCGTTCTCTTCTGAAACTTCCCTGTGCGTGTTTGTCCCCGTTTGGACTTGTTACAATACTTGAGAGAAGTATTTGACCCGTAGATAAGTATACCTAAATATATATATAGATAATGTGATATCTGTCGTCATGCCTGGGGTCGCTTATGGAAACTCCTTCAACGCTCTTGTTAATTACCGGATGTAGTTGATTTAAACACAATATATGACCTTGACGACTAGACAATATATTGAAAAGGTGTCCTCGGTTTCTGTTAGCACTGACATTTGAAGGCCTCTAATTACATCAAAATACACGAAAAAAATCTTTACATCTAATATGGAAAGCTTTTTATAAAACTACTCAGAAATGATATTAAATAACACCATGGAAAAACATTTGCCCGCTGTCTACACTGTCAAATTTACAACAGTACTTTAAATTGCACCCCGAACAATTTGTTTTAATGGCAAAAAAAACAAGCAGTCTCTGATTAGTCCAGGTCCTAAACCGAACCAGTGTTCATATATACACATTACCTAATAGGGATCGTCTTTTCCCTTTACCCTGGACAGGGATATCCACACTTTTACCGGTAGGAGATTTTGTTATCTCACTCTAGGTTGAGACAAGCTCTCAGCGACTGTATGACGTCGTGACAACAATACTATGACGTCACAGCAACAATACAATGACGTCACGTCGACACCTCAATCACATCACATCGACATGGTCTTGCATTGATGTAACCTAAATATCAGATTATACATGAGGGTAACAGGGTAATAGAAAAATAATCATTCACTTCCTTGATAGTGAGACAGGAGATCTCAACCCTTGGGGTAAGATTCTTAAGCTGCCAAAACACTCTGCAAGCCTCGTGTTTGGCAAGAAATTACCCATAGGGTTGAGAATTCCCTGTCTCACCCCCAAGGGGGTGAAAGATTCTTTAAATCTGCAGTGTTTAAAGCTTTTCCTTTGGATTCCGGCATTGTTATTCTTTTTCAGTGTCAGATATTTCTGCGAGAATGTGTATTGTCGACTCATTATACACTAAGAATACAAATGAAGATATGGATATGAGTTCGAACAGATGTCGTAATTGTAGCTCAAACAGTTGGTAGGCCAAGGTCAAAAGGTGTCACTGCAACATTTTAAGTCTTAAATCTAATATGGCCGCCATGATTTATTGGTATAAATCGGGAACAAAATTACCATAACTCAAACATTACCGATATAGCAGCGTTCCTTTGTAGATAATCTTTGGGGCTAGCTTTAAGTTTGTTTTCATTATATTTGTTTAAAACGTTCAAATGAAAACCTTTCTGTTGGGTCAAAGTCATCTTTTTTGCAGCAAGTTTCAGCATTTCTAATTTGATGCCTTCATTTTTTCATCAAAATACCTGTGTGACATTCTACGCAATTTTGAATTTTAAAAGTAGACCAAACGACAAAACTATTTTATTTTAATGTTCTGTTCTGTTTAGACTTTATTCAATGTAGGTGTTTATATTATAGTATGTTCAATTACTTTTATTCTTTGTTCTAAATCCAAAATGGCCGCTGTGACGTCATACACACATTAACGAAACAAACCACAGATTTCCATGTTCTGGTATGTTATTGCAGGCCAATAATGCAGAAGTTATTCTCAGGAAACATGTTTGTGTGAAAGGAATACTAAGTGACCTTAGTATGGGTGATTAGTAACGATTTTAAAAGATTTACTATCTAGTTCTTCAATGTCTAGAATCTTAGTATTAAAAAAAACAACATATGCAAGTTGGTATGTTTAGTCAAAGATTGATGTCATAGAGGTCAAACGTCTAAAAAGTAAATATTGCTATCTTATTGAAATTATTTGAAAATAGATTTAAGCCATTTACATTCTTTTTTTTTGACAATTGCACCCAAATAAGGAAAAATGTAAGAACCATGATTTTTGGCAAGTATACACTCAATTAATTTGAATCAATTACAATCAAAATATATCTTCCCAATTTTTCACCTTTCCCCAATTTCATCAGATCTTTCAGAACTTTGATTTACAGCATACTATCACTGTAAATCTAGTGTAACTTGATATGCCAGGTAATGTGTATGGTAAAACATTCATGGGTTTATTCCCATAGATATTCCCGGTAACGTTTTAAAAAGTGGCTTATTGATGAAGTTAATAGCGAAGCACCTATAATGATAATTAATATAGACTTTATCGAATACGGATATAACATATTCAGCTCACGGTTTATCTTACCTACAAATTAGTTCTTTATAATAAATAAACATAGAATATGGTTGAAAACTATCATTTTAGTGACCAGAAAACCTATCCCAAATGAACCCGCGGTGATAAGCTCCCTAGGTTTCTCAACAGATATGTGACATGCATATACATGTATGAGTACCGTCAGTGGCTCAATGGGTGCCTGCTCTCATGATACATTCTCAAATACCATTAAAATAGTCAATAAAATATAAACACTTACCTAAGGACGAAAGACTCTGGTGCCCTGGTACATTTCATGTATACATGTTACGTCTCCGGTGTATCATAATGGACGTACACACATGGGGACTTATATACATTAAAGTTATGTAATCACGTGACAAACATTCCAACAATCGCCAGTTATAAGCAAATGGAAACAAGGAAGTATTACCATATGTGACTAATTTACATGGCGTATAGCCGAGCTACAGGTGCTAACCATTGCACGATACATCTATGTATATAGCAACAGAAAAACTCAAAACAATCCCAAAATGTCAACTTGTATCAATGACATTATCATATTGCCATACAAAAATATTAAACTATGTACACAGCACTGAAACAGTTCGATCTTACTCAAATCGTATAATTAATTTAGAGTATAATTGAAACAAAGCAATATTACGTACAAACATAAATACGTTTCCTGCTGAGAAATTATTTTTTTAGTTGTATGTGTTGTAAGACGCGAAACATGTTCCACAAGATTATGATGAGTTGTCCAGACACAAAAAAACCTGTTGATAGGGACCAGTTGGCATGGTAACCGCAATTTTGGAATTTAAACAACTGCATGCACATCTACACGGGCTCCCTAACATTCCTATAAAGACAATTGGACGGGCAGACAACCTGATTCCAGTACAACCCAAACTTTGTTGCGGGGGTATTAAAAATATCTTCTAGATCTGTTAACCATATAATGGGAGGTCAAGTTTTCCATTACTCTCACTGAAATAACAGTATTGCTAGCAGTAAGAATTATTTTATATTAACAATGAAATAACAGGACGAATAATCTGATACAAACAATGATGTACAGGACGAATTATCTGATACTAACAGGGAAGTGACAGGCAAGTTCTTTATAAAATACATCTAAGTAAAATGACGAATGATCTTTTTTAATGTTGAAAACAATGAAAAGAAATGGGGAGATGTCTGTAACTGTCAATAAAGCAAGATGATAAGTTATCTCTTACAAACTAAGAAATAACAGGCCGGGTAATATGTTACTAACGATGTAATAACAGGCCGAGTTGTCTGTTACTAGTGATGTAATAACAGGCCGAGTTATCTGTTACTAGTGATGTTATAACAGGCCGAGTTATCTGTTACTAGTGATGTTATAACAGGCCGAGTTATCTGTTACTAGTGATGTTATAACAGGCCGAGTTATCTGTTACTAGTGATGTTATAACAGGCCGAGTTATCTGTTACTCACGATGTAATAACAGGTCGAGTTATCTGTAACTAACGATATAATAACAGGCCGAGTTATCTGTTACTAGTGATGTAATAACAGGCCGAGTTATCTGTTACTCACGATGTAATAACAGGCCGAGTTATCTGTTACTCACGATGTAATAACAGGCCGAGTTTTCTGTTACTAGTGATGTTATAACAGGCCGAGTTATCTGTTACTAGTGATGTTATAACAGGCCGTGTTATCTGTTACTAGTGATGTTATAACAGGCCGAGTTATCTGTTACTAGTGATGTAATAACAGGCCGAGTTATCTGTTACTAGTGATGTAATAACAGGTCGAGTTATCTGTTACTAGTGATGTAATAACAGGCCGAGTTATCTGTTACTAGTGATGTAATAACAGGCCGTGTTATCTGTTACTAGTGATGTTATAACAGGCCGAGTTATCTGTTACTAGTGATGTTATAACAGGCCGAGTTATCTGTTACTCACGATGTAATAACAGGTCGAGTTATCTGTAACTAACGATAAAATAACAGGCCGAGTTATCTGTTACTAGTGATGTAATAACAGGCCGAGTTATCTGTTACTCACGATGTAATAACAGGCCGAGTTATCTGTTACTCACGATGTAATAACAGGCCGAGTTTTCTGTTACTAGTGATGTTATAACAGGCCGAGTTATCTGTTACTAGTGATGTTATAACAGGCCGTGTTATCTGTTACTAGTGATGTAACAACACGCCGAGTTATCTGTTACTAGTGATGTAATAACAGGCCGAGTTATCTGTTACTAGTGATGTAATAACAGGTCGAGTTATCTGTTACTAGTGATGTAATAACAGGCCGAGTTATCTGTTACTAGTGATGTAATAACAGGCCGTGTTATCTGTTACTAGTGATGTAATAACAGACCGAGTTATTTGTTTCTGAGGATGTCATAACAGGGCGAGTTATCTCTAACTAACGATTTAATAACAGGCCGAGTTATATGTACTTAACGATGTAATAACAGATCGAGTTATCTGTTACTAAGGGTTTCATACCAGGCCGATTTATCTATTACTAACGATGTAATTATTTGCCGAGATATCTGTTACTAAGGATGAAGTAACTTGCCTTGTTATCTGTTATTGACGATGTAATAACAGGTCGAGTTATCTGTTACTAGTGATGTAATAACAGGCCGAGTTATCTGTTACTAAGGATGTAATAACAGGCCGAGTTATCTGTTACTAACGATGTAATAACAGGTCGAGTTATCTGTTACTAGTGATGTTATAACAGGCCGAGTTATCTGCTACTAACGATGTAATAACAGGCCGAGTTATCTGTTATTAACGATGTAATAACAGGCCGAGTTATCTGTTACTAGTGATGTAATAACAGGTCGAGTTATCTGTTACTAGTGATGTAATAACAGGCCGAGTTATCTGTTACTAGTGATGTAATAACAGGCCGAGTTATCTGTTACTAGGGATGTAATAACAGGCCGCGTTATCTGTTACTAGTGATGTTTTAACATGTCGAGTTATCTGTTACTAGTGATGTAATAACAGGTCGAGTTATCTGTTACTAGTGATGTAATAACAGGCCGAGTTATCTGTTACTAGTGATGTAATAACAGGCCGAGTTATCTGTTACTAACAATGTAATAACAAGCCGAGTTATCTGTTACTAGTGATGTTATAACAGGCCGAAATAACAGACCGAGTTATCTGTTTCTGAGGATGTCATAACAGGGCGAGTTATCTCTAAATAACGATTTAATAACAGGCCGAGTTATATGTACTTAACGATGTAATAACAGATCGAGTTATCTGTTACTAACGATGTTATTATTTGCCGAGTTATCTGTTACTAAGGATGAAGTAACTTGCCTTGTTATCTGTTATTGACGATGTAACAACAGGCCGAGTTATCTGTTACTAGTGATGTAATAACAGGTCGAGTTATCTGTGACTAGTGATGTAATAACAGGCCGAGTTATCTGTTACTAGTGATGTTATAACAGGCCGAGTTATCTGTTACTAACGATGTAATAACAGGTCGAGTTATCTGTTACTAGTGATGTAATAACAGGCCGAGTTATCTGTTACTAGTGATGTAATAACAGGCCGAGTTATCTGTTACTAGTGATGTAATAACAGGCCGTGTTATCTGTTACTAGTGATGTAATAACAGGCCGTGTTATCTGTTACTAGTGATGTAATAACAGGCCGAGTTATCTGTTACTAGTGATGTTATAACAGGCCGAGTTATCTGTTACTAGTGATGTAATAACAGGCCGAGTTATCTGTTACTAGTGATGTAATAACAGGCTGAGTTATCTGTTACTAGTGATGTAATAACAGGCCGAGTTATCTGTTACTAGTGATGTAATAACAGGCCGAGTTATCTGTTACTAGTGATGTAATAACAGGCCGAGTTATCTGTTACTAGTGATGTAACAACAGGCCGAGTTATCTGTTACTAGTGATGTAATAACAGGCCGAGTTATATGTTACTAGTGATGTTACAACAGGCCGAGTTATCTGTTACTAGTGATGTAATAACAGGCCGAGTTATCTGTTACTAGTGATGTAATAACAGGCCGAGTTATCTGTTACTAGTGATGTAATAACACGCCGAGTTATCTGTTACTAGTGATGTAATAACAGGCCGAGTTATCTGTTACTAGTGATGTAATAACAGGCCGTGTTATCTGTTACTAGTGATGAGATAACAGGTAACAGATAACACGGCCTGTTATTACATCACTAGTTACAGATAACTCGGCCTGTTATTACATCACTAGTAACTGATAACTCGGCCTGTTATTACATCACTAGTAACAGATAACTCGGCCTGTTATTACATCACTAGTAACAGATAACTCGGCCTGTTATTACATCACTAGTAACAGATAACTCGGCCTGTTATAACATCACAGATAACTCGGCCTGTTATAACATCACAGATAACTCGGCCTGTTGTTATATCACTAGTAACAGATAACTCGGCCTGTTATAACATCACTAGTAACTCGGCCTGTTATTACATCACTAGTAACAGATAACTCGGCCTGTTATTACATCACTAGTAACAGATAACTCGGCCTGTTATTACATCACTAGTAACAGATAACTCAGCCTGTTATTACATCACTAGTAACAGATAACTCGGCCTGTTATTACATCACTAGTAACAGATAACACGGCCTGTTATTACATCACTAGTAACAGATAACTCGGCCTGTTATAACATCACTAGTAACAGATAACACGGCCTGTTATAACATCACTAGTAACAGATAACTCGGCCTGTTATTACATCACTAGTAACGGATAACTCGGCCTGTTATAACATCACTAGTAACAGATAACACGGCCTGTTATAACATCACTAGTTACTCGGCCTGTTATAACATCACTAGTAACTCGGCGTGTTATTACATCACTAGTAACAGATAACACGGCCTGTTATAACATCACTAGTAACTCGGCCTGTTATAACATCACTAGTAACAGATAACACGGCCTGTTATTACATCACTAGTAACAGATAACACGGCCTGTTATTACATCACTAGTAACAGATAACTCGGCCTGTTATTACATCACTAGTAACAGATAACTCGGCCTGTTATAACATCACTAGTAACAGATAACACGGCCTGTTATTACATCACTAGTAACAGATAACTCGGCCTGTTATTACATCACTAGTAACAGATAACTCAGCCTGTTATTACATCACTAGTAACAGATAACTCGGCCTGTTATTACATCACTAGTAACAGATAACTCGGCCTGTTATAACATCACTAGTAACAGATAACTCGGCCTGGCCGAGTTATCTGTTACTAGTGATGTTACTAGTGATGTAATAACAGGCCGAGTTATCTGTTACTAGTGATGTAATAACAGGCTGAGTTATCTGTTACTAGTGATGTAATAACAGGCCGAGTTATCTGTTACTAGTGATGTAATAACAGGCCGAGTTATCTGTTACTAGTGATGTAATAACAGGCCGAGTTATCTGTTACTAGTGATGTAACAACAGGCCGAGTTATCTGTTACTAGTGATGTAACAACAGGCCGAGTTATCTGTTACTAGTGATGTTACAACAGGCCGAGTTATCTGTTACTAGTGATGTAATAACAGGCCGAGTTATCTGTTACTAGTGATGTAATAACAGGCCGAGTTATCTGTTACTAGTGATGTAATAACAGGCCGAGTTATCTGTTACTAGTGATGTAATAACAGGCCGAGTTATCTGTTACTAGTGATGTAATAACAGGCCGAGTTATCTGTTACTAGTGATGTAATAACAGGCCGTGTTATCTGTTACTAGTGATGTAATAACAGGCCGAGCTATCTGTAACTAGTGATGTAATAACAGGCCGTGTTATCTGTTACTAGTGATGTAATAACAGGCCGAGTTATCTGTTACTAGTGATGTAATAACAGGCCGAGTTATCTGTTACTAGTGATGTAATAACAGATAACAGATAACTCGGCGTGTTATTACATCACTAGTAACAGATAACTCGGCCTGTTATTACATCACTAGTAACAGATAACACGGCCTGTTATAACATCACTAGTAACAGATAACTCGGCCTGTTATTACATCACTAGTAACGGATAACTCGGCCTGTTATAACATCACTAGTAACAGATAACAAGGCCTGTTATAACATCACTAGTTACTCGGCCTGTTATAACATCACTAGTAACTCGGCGTGTTATTACATCACTAGTAACAGATAACACGGCCTGTTATAACATCACTAGTAACTCGGCCTGTTATAACATCACTAGTAACAGATAACACGGCCTGTTATAACATCACTAGTAACAGATAACACGGCCTGTTATTACATCACTAGTAACAGATAACTCGGCCTGTTATTACATCACTAGTAACAGATAACACGGCCTGTTATAACATCACTAGTAACAGATAACACGGCCTGTTATTACATCACTAGTAACAGACAACACGGTCTGTTATAACATCACTAGTAACAGATAACACGGCCTGTTATTACATCACTAGTTACAGATAACTCGGCCTGTTATTACATCACTAGTAACAGATAACACGGCCTGTTATAACATCACTAGTAACAGATAACTCGGCCTGTTATTACATCACTAGTAACTCGGCCTGTTATAACATCACTAGTAACTCGGCCTGTTGTTACATCACTAGTAACAGATAACTCGGCCTGTTATAACATCACTAGTAACAGGCCTGTTATAACATCACTAGTAACAGATAACACGGCCTGTTATTACATCACTAGTTACAGATAACTCGGCCTGTTATTACATCACTAGTAACAGATAACACGGCCTGTTATTACATCACTAGTAACAGATAACTCGGCCTGTTATTACATCACTAGTAACAGATAACTCGGCCTGTTATTACATCACTAGTAACAGATAACTCGGCTTGTTATTACATCACTAGTAACAGATAACTCGGCCTGTTATTACATCACTAGTAACAGATAACACGGCCTGTTATTACATCACTAGTTACAGATAACTCGGCCTGTTGTAACATCACTAGTAACAGATAACTCGGCCTGTTGTTACATCACTAGTAACAGATAACTCGGCCTGTTGTTACATCACTAGTAACAGATAACTCGGCCTGTTATTACATCACTAGTAACAGATAACTCGGCCTGTTATTACATCACTAGTAACAGATAACTCGGCCTGTTATTACATCACTAGTAACAGATAACACGGCCTGTTATTACATCACTAGTTACAGATAACTCGGCCTGTTATAGCATCACTAGTAACAGATAACTCGGCCTGTTATTACATCACTAGTAACAGACAACACGGCCTGTTATAACATCACTAGTAACAGATAACACGGCCTGTTATAACATCACTAGTAACTCGGCCTGTTATAACATCACTAGTAACAGATAACTCGGCCTGTTATAACATAACAAATAACAGGCCGAGTTATCTGTTTCTAGTGATGTAATAACAGGTCGAGTTATCTGTGATGTAATAACAGGCCGTGTTATCTGTTACTAGTGATGTTATAACAGGCCATGTTATCTGTTACTAGTGATGTTATAACAGGCCGAGTTATCTGTTACTAGTGATGTAATAACAGGCCGTGTTATCTGTTACTAGTGATGTAATAACAGGCCGTGTTATCTGTTACTAGTGATGTAATAACAGGCCGTGTTATCTGTTACTAGTGATGTAATAACAGGCCGAGTTATCTGTAACTAGTGATGTAATAACAGGCTGAGTTATCTGTTACTAGTGATGTAATAACAGGCCGAGTTATCTGTTACTAGTGATGTAATAACAGGCCGAGTTATCTGTTACTAGTGATGTAATAACAGGCCGAGTTATCTGTTACTAGTGATGTAATAACAGGCTGAGTTATCTGTTACTAGTGATGTAATAACAGGCCGAGTTATCTGTTACTAGTGATGTAATAACAGGCCGAGTTATCTGTTACTAGTGATGTAATAACAGGCCGAGTTATCTGTTACTAGTGATGTAACAACAGGCCGAGTTATCTGTTACTAGTGATGTAACAACAGGCCGAGTTATCTGTTACTAGTGATGTTACAACAGGCCGAGTTATCTGTTACTAGTGATGTAATAACAGGCCGAGTTATCTGTTACTAGTGATGTAATAACAGGCCGAGTTATCTGTTACTAGTGATGTAATAACAGGCCGAGTTATCTGTTACTAGTGATGTAATAACAGGCCGAGTTATCTGTTACTAGTGATGTAATAACAGGCCGAGTTATCTGTTACTAGTGATGTAATAACAGGCCGTGTTATCTGTTACTAGTGATGTAATAACAGGCCGAGCTATCTGTAACTAGTGATGTAATAACAGGCCGTGTTATCTGTTACTAGTGATGTAATAACAGGCCGAGTTATCTGTTACTAGTGATGTAATAACAGGCCGAGTTATCTGTTACTAGTGATGTAATAACAGGTAACAGATAACTCGGCGTGTTATTACATCACTAGTAACAGATAACTCGGCCTGTTATTACATCACTAGTAACAGATAACACGGCCTGTTATAACATCACTAGTAACAGATAACTCGGCCTGTTATTACATCACTAGTAACGGATAACTCGGCCTGTTATAACATCACTAGTAACAGATAACACGGCCTGTTATAACATCACTAGTTACTCGGCCTGTTATAACATCACTAGTAACTCGGCGTGTTATTACATCACTAGTAACAGATAACACGGCCTGTTATAACATCACTAGTAACTCGGCCTGTTATAACATCACTAGTAACAGATAACACGGCCTGTTATAACATCACTAGTAACAGATAACACGGCCTGTTATTACATCACTAGTAACAGATAACTCGGCCTGTTATTACATCACTAGTAACAGATAACACGGCCTGTTATAACATCACTAGTAACAGATAACACGGCCTGTTATTACATCACTAGTTACAGATAACTCGGCCTGTTATTACATCACTAGTAACAGATAACACGGCCTGTTATAACATCACTAGTAACAGATAACTCGGCCTGTTATTACATCACTAGTAACTCGGCCTGTTATAACATCACTAGTAACTCGGCCTGTTGTTACATCACTAGTAACAGATAACTCGGCCTGTTATAACATCACTAGTAACAGGCCTGTTATAACATCACTAGTAACAGATAACAAGGCCTGTTATTACATCACTAGTTACAGATAACTCGGCCTGTTATTACATCACTAGTAACAGATAACACGGCCTGTTATTACATCACTAGTAACAGATAACTCGGCCTGTTATTACATCACTAGTAACAGATAACTCGGCCTGTTATTACATCACTAGTAACAGATAACTCGGCTTGTTATTACATCACTAGTAACAGATAACTCGGCCTGTTATTACATCACTAGTAACAGATAACACGGCCTGTTATTACATCACTAGTTACAGATAACTCGGCCTGTTGTAACATCACTAGTAACAGATAACTCGGCCTGTTGTTACATCACTAGTAACAGATAACTCGGCCTGTTGTTACATCACTAGTAACAGATAACTCGGCCTGTTATTACATCACTAGTAACAGATAACTCGGCCTGTTATTACATCACTAGTAACAGATAACTCGGCCTGTTATTACATCACTAGTAACAGATAACACGGCCTGTTATTACATCACTAGTAACAGATAACTCGGCCTGTTATTACATCACTAGTAACAGACAACACGGCCTGTTATAACATCACTAGTAACAGATAACACGGCCTGTTATAACATCACTAGTAACTCGGCCTGTTATAACATCACTAGTAACAGATAACTCGGCCTGTTATAACATAACAAATAACAGGCCGAGTTATCTGTTACTAGTGATGTAATAACAGGTCGAGTTATCTGTGATGTAATAACAGGCCGTGTTATCTGTTACTAGTGATGTTATAACAGGCCATGTTATCTGTTACTAGTGATGTTATAACAGGCCGAGTTATCTGTTACTAGTGATGTAATAACAGGCCGTGTTATCTGTTACTAGTGATGTAATAACAGGCCGTGTTATCTGTTACTAGTGATGTAATAACAGGCCGAGTTATCTGTTACTCACGATGTAATAACAGGCCGAGTTGCTGGTGATGTAATAACAGGCCGAGTTATCTAGTGATGTTATAACAGGCCGTGTTATCTGTTACTAGTGATGTAATAAAAGGCCGAGTTATCTGTTAGTAGTTATGTAATAACAGGCCGAGTTATCCGTTACTAGTGATGTAATAACAGGCCGTGTTATCTGTTACTAGTGATGTAATAACAGGCCGTGTTATCTGTTACTAGTGATGTAATAACAGGCCGAGTTATCTGTTACTAGTGATGTAATAAAAGGCCGAGTTATCTGTTAGTAGTTATGTAATAACAGGCCGAGTTATCCGTTACTAGTGATGTAATAACAGGCCGTGTTATCTGTTACTAGTGATGTAATAACAGGCCGTGTTATCTGTTACTAGTGATGTAATAACAGGCCGAGTTATCTGTTACTCACGATGTAATAACAGGCCGAGTTGTCTGTTACTAGTGATGTAATAACAGGCCGAGTTATCTGTTACTAGTGATGTAATAACAGGCCGAGTTATCTGTTACTAGTGATGTAATAACAGGCCGTGTTATCTGTTACTAGTGATGTAATAAAAGGCCGAGTTATCTGTTAGTAGTGATGTAATAACAGGCCGAGTTATCCGTTACTAGTGATGTAATAACAGGCCGTGTTATCTGTTACTAGTGATGTAATAACAGGCCGAGTTATCTGTTACTAGTGATGTAATAACAGGCCGTGTTATTTGTTACTAGTGATGTTATAACAGGCCGTGTTATCTGTTACTAGTGATGTTATAACAGGCCGAGTTACTAGTGATGTTATAACAGGCCGTGTTATCTGTTACTAGTGATGTAATAACAGGCCGAGTTACTAGTGATGTTATAACAGGCCGAGTAACTAGTGATGTTATAACAGGCCGTGTTATCTGTTACTAGTGATGTTATAACAGGCCATGTTATCTGTTACTAGTGATGTTATAACAGGCCGAGTTACTAGTGATGTTATAACAGGCCGTGTTATCTGTTACTAGTGATGTAATAACAGGCCGAGTTATCTGTGATGTAATAACAGGCCGAGTTATCTAGTGATGTAATAACAGGCCGAGTTATCTGTTACTAGTGATGTAATAACAGGCCGAGTTATCTGTTACTAGTGATGTAATAACAGGCCGTGTTATCTGTTACTAGTGATGTAATAACAGGCCGAGTTATCTGTAACTAGTGATGTAATAACAGGCCGTGTTATCTGTTACTAGTGATGTTATAACAGGCCGAGTTATCTGTTACTAGTGATGTAATAACAGGCCGAGTTATCTGTTACTAGTGATGTAATAACAGGCCGAGTTATCTGTTACTAGTGATGTAACAACAGGCCGAGTAATCTGTTACTAGTGATGTAATAACAGGCCGAGTTATCTGTTACTAGTGATGTAATAACAGGCCGAGTTATCTGTTACTAGTGATGTAATAACAGGTCGAGTTATCTGTTACTAGTGATGTAATAACAGGCCGAGTTATCTGTTACTAGTGATGTAATAACAGGCCGTGTTATCTGTTACTAGTGATGTAATAACAGGCCGAGTTATCTGTAACTAGTGATGTAATAACAGGCCGTGTTATCTGTTACTAGTGATGTTATAACAGGCCGTGTTGTCTGTTACTAGTGATGTAATTACAGGCCGTGTTATCTGTTACTAGTGATGTTATAACAGGCCGTGTTATCTGTTACTAGTGATGTAATAACAGGCCAAGTTATCTGTTACTAGTGATGTAATAACAGGCCGTGTTATCTGTTACTAGTGATGTTATAACAGGCCGTGTTATCTGTTACTAGTGATGTTATAACAGGCCGAGTTACTAGTGATGTTATAACAGGCCGTGTTATCTGTTACTAGTGATGTAATAACACGCCGAGTTACTAGTGATGTTATAACAGGCCGAGTAACTAGTGATGTTATAACAGGCCGTGTTATCTGTTACTAGTGATGTTATAACAGGCCGTGTTATCTGTTACTAGTGATGTTATAACAGGCCGAGTTATCTGTTACTAGTGATGTAATAACAGGCCGTGTTATCTGTTACTAGTGATGTAATAACAGGCCGTGTTATCTGTTACTAGTGATGTAATAACAGGCCGAGTTATCTGTTACTCACGATGTAATAACAGGCCGAGTTGTCTGTTACTAGTGATGTAATAACAGGCCGAGTTATCTGTTACTAGTGATGTAATAACAGGCCGTGTTATCTGTTACTAGTGATGTAATAACAGGCCGAGTTATCTGTTACTAGTGATGTAATAACAGGCCGAGTTATCCGTTACTAGTGATGTAATAACAGGCCGTGTTATCTGTTACTAGTGATGTAATAACAGGCCGTGTTATCTGTTACTAGTGATGTAATAACAGGCCGAGTTATCTCTTACTAGTGATGTAATAACAGGCCGAGTTATCTGTTACTAGTGATGTAATAACAGGCCGTGTTATCTGTTACTAGTGATGTAATAACAGGCCGAGTTATCTGTTACTAGTGATGTAATAACAGGCCGTGTTATCTGTTACTAGTGATGTTATAACAGGCCGTGTTGTCTGTTACTAGTGATGTAATAACAGGCCGTGTTATCTGTTACTAGTGATGTAATAACAGGCCGAGTTATCTGTTACTAGTGATGTTATAACAGGCCATGTTATCTGTTACTAGTGATGTTATAACAGGCCGAGTAACTAGTGATGTTATAACAGGCCGTGTTATCTGTTACTAGTGATGTTATAACAGGCCGTGTTATCTGTTACTAGTGATGTAATAACAGGCCGTGTTATCTGTTACTAGTGATGTAATAACAGGTCGAGTTATCTGTTACTAGTGATGTAATAACAGGCCGAGTTATCTGTTACTAGTGATGTTATAACAGGCCGAGTTATCTGTTACTAGTGATGTTATAACAGGCCGAGTTATCTGTTACTAGTGATGTTATAACAGGCCGAGTTACTAGCGATGTTATAACAGGCCGAGTTATCTGTTACTAGTGATGTTATAACAGGCCGAGTTATCTGTTACTAGTGATGTTATAACAGGCCGTGTTATCTGTTACTAGTGATGTTATAACAGGCCGAGTTATATGTTGCTAGTGATGTTATAACAGGCCGTGTTATCTGTTACTAGTGATGTTACAACATGCCGAGTTACTACTGATGTTATAACAAGCCGAGTTATCTGTTACTAGTGATGTTATAACAGGCCGTGTTATCTGTTACTAGTGATGTTATAACAGGCCGAGTTACTAGTGATGTAATAACAGGCCGAGTTATCTGTTACTAGTGATGTAATAACAGGCCGATTTATCTGTTACTAGTGATGTAATAACAGGCCGAGTTATCTGTTACTAGTGATGTAATAACAGGCCGAGTTATCTGTTACTAGTGATGTAATAACAGGCTGAGTTATCTGTTACTAGTGATGTAATAACAGGTCGAGTTATCTGTTACTAGTGATGTAATAACAGGCCGAGTTATCTGTTACTAGTGATGTAATAACAGGCCGTGTTATCTGTTACTAGTGATGTAATAACAGGCCGAGTTATCTGTAACTAGTGATGTAATAACAGGCCGTGTTATCTGTTACTAGTGATGTTATAACAGGCCGTGTTGTCTGTTACTAGTGATGTAATAACAGGCCGTGTTATCTGTTACTAGTGATGTTATAACAGGCCGAGTTATCTGTTACTAGTGATGTAATAACAGGCCGAGTTATCTGTTACTAGTGATGTAATAACAGGCCGTGTTATCTGTTACTAGTGATGTTATAACAGGCCGTGTTATCTGTTACTAGTGATGTTATAACAGGCCGAGTTATCTGTTACTAGTGATGTAATAACAGGCCGTGTTATCTGTTACTAGTGATGTAATAACAGGCCGTGTTATCTGTTACTAGTGATGTAATAACAGGCCGAGTTATCTGTTACTCACGATGTAATAACAGGCCGAGTTGTCTGTTACTAGTGATGTAATAACAGGCCGAGTTATCTGTTACTAGTGATGTAATAACAGGCCGAGTTATCTGTTACTAGTGATGTAATAACAGGCCGTGTTATCTGTTACTAGTGATGTAATAACAGGTCGAGTTATCTGTTACTAGTGATGTAATAACAGGCCGAGTTATCCGTTACTAGTGATGTAATAACAGGCCGTGTTATCTGTTACTAGTGATGTAATAACAGGCCGTGTTATCTGTTACTAGTGATGTAATAACAGGCCGAGTTATCTGTTACTAGTGATGTAATAACAGGCCGAGTTATCTGTTACTAGTGATGTAATAACAGGCCGTGTTATCTGTTACTAGTGATGTAATAACAGGCCGTGTTATCTGTAACTAGTGATGTAATAACAGGCCGTGTTATCTGTTACTAGTGATGTTATAACAGGCCGTGTTGTCTGTTACTAGTGATGTAATAACAGGCCGTGTTATCTGTTACTAGTGATGTAATAACAGGCCGAGTTATCTGTTACTAGTGATGTTATAACAGGCCATGTTATCTGTTACTAGTGATGTTATAACAGGCCGAGTAACTAGTGATGTTATAAGAGGCCGTGTTATCTGTTACTAGTGATGTTATAACAGGCCGTGTTTTCTGTTACTAGTGATGTAATAACAGGCCGTGTTATCTGTTACTAGTGATGTAATAACAGGTCGAGTTATCTGTTACTAGTGATGTAATAACAGGCCGAGTTATCTGTTACTAGTGATGTTATAACAGGCCGAGTTATCTGTTACTAGTGATGTTATAACAGGCCGAGTTATCTGTTACTAGTGATGTTATAACAGGCCGAGTTACTAGCGATGTAATAACAGGCCGAGTTATCTGTTACTAGTGACGTTATAACAGGCCGAGTTATCTGTTACTAGTGATGTAATAACAGGCCGTGTTATCTGTTACTAGTGATGTTATAACAGGCCGAGTTATATGTTGCTAGTGATGTAATAACAGGCCGTGTTATCTGTTACTAGTGATGTAATAACAGGCCGAGTTACTAGTGATGTTATAACAGGCCGAGTAACTAGTGATGTTATAACAGGCCGTGTTATCTGTTACTAGTGATGTTATAACAGGCCGTGTTATCTGTTACTAGTGATGTAATAACAGGCCGTGTTATCTGTTACTAGTGATGTAATAACAGGCCGTGTTATCTGTTACTAGTGATGTAATAACAGGCCGAGTTATCTGTTACTAGTGATGTAATAACAGGCCGAGTTGTCTGTTACTAGTGATGTATTAACAGGCCGAGTTATCTGTTACTAGTGATGTAATAACAGGCCGAGTTATCTGTTACTAGTGATGTAATAACAGGCCGTGTTATCTGTTACTAGTGATGTAATAACAGGCCGAGTTATCTGTTACTAGTGATGTAATAACAGGCCGAGTTATCCGTTACTAGTGATGTAATAATAGGCCGTGTTATCTGTTACTAGTGATGTAATAACAGGCCGTGTTATCTGTTACTAGTGATGTAATAACAGGCCGAGTTATCTGTTACTAGTGATGTAATAACAGGCCGAGTTATCTGTTACTAGTGATGTAATAACAGGCCGTGTTATCTGTTACTAGTAATGTAATAACAGGCCGAGTTATCTGTAACTAGTGATGTAATAACAGGCCGTGTTATCTGTTACTAGTGATGTTATAACAGGCCGTGTTGTCTGTTACTAGTGATGTAATAACAGGCCGTGTTATCTGTTACTAGTGATGTAATAACAGGCCGAGTTATCTGTTACTAGTGATGTTATAACAGGCCATGTTATCTGTTACTAGTGATGTTATAACAGGCCGAGTAACTAGTGATGTTATAACAGGCCGTGTTATCTGTTACTAGTGATGTTATAACAGGCCGAGTTATCTGTTACTAGTGATGTAATAACAGGCCGTGTTATCTGTTACTAGTGATGTAATAACAGGTCGAGTTATCTGTTACTAGTGATGTAATAACAGGCCGAGTTATCTGTTACTAGTGATGTTATAACAGGCCGAGTTGTCTGTTACTAGTGATGTTATAACAGGCCGAGTTATCTGTTACTAGTGATGTTATAACAGGCCGAGTTACTAGCGATGTTATAACAGGCCGAGTTATCTGTTACTAGTGATGTTATAACAGGCCGAGTTATCTGTTACTAGTGATGTAATAACAGGCCGTGTTATCTGTTACTAGTGATGTTATAACAGGCCGAGTTATATGTTGCTAGTGATGTTATAACAGGCCGTGTTATCTGTTACTAGTGATGTTACAACATGCCGAGTTACTAGTGATGTTATAACAAGCCGAGTTATCTGTTACTAGTGATGTTATAACAGGCCGTGTTATCTGTTACTAGTGATGTTATAACAGGCCGAGTTACTAGTGATGTAATAACATGCCGAGTTATCTGTTACTAGTGATGTAATAACAGGCCGAGTTATCTGTTACTAGTGATGTTATAACACGCCGAGTTATCTGTTACTAGTGATGTAATAACAGGCCGAGTTATCTGTTACTAGTGATGTAATAACAGGCCGAGTTATCTGTTACTAGTGATGTTATAACACGGCGAGTTATCTGTTACTAGTGATGTTATAACAGGCCGTGTTGTCTGTTACTAGTGATGTAATAACAGGCCATGTTATCTGTTACTAGTGATATTATAACAGGCCGTGTTATCTGTTACTAGTGATGTAATAACAGGCCGAGTTATCTGTTACTAGTGATGTAATAACAGGCCGTGTTATCTGTTACTAGTGATTTTATAACAGGCCGTGTTATCTGTTACTAGTGATGTTATAACAGGCCGAGTAACTAGTGATGTTATAACAGGCCGTGTTATCTGTTACTAGTGATGTTATAACAGGCCGTGTTATCTGTTACTAGTGATGTTATAACAGGCCGAGTTATCTGTTACTAGTGATGTAATAACAGGCCGTGTTATCTGTTACTAGTGATGTAATAACAGGCCGTGTTATCTGTTACTAGTGATGTAATAACAGGCCGAGTTATCTGTTACTCACGATGTAATAACAGGCCGAGTTGTCTGTTACTAGTGATGTAATAACAGGCCGAGTTATCTGTTACTAGTGATGTAATAACAGGCCGAGTTATCTGTTACTAGTGATGTAATAACAGGCCGTGTTATCTGTTACTAGTGATGTAATAACAGGCCGAGTTATCTGTTACTAGTGATGTAATAACAGGCCGAGTTATCCGTTACTAGTGATGTAATAACAGGCCGTGTTATCTGTTACTAGTGATGTAATAACAGGCCGTGTTATCTGTTACTAGTGATGTAATAACAGGCCGAGTTATCTGTTACTAGTGATGTAATAACTGTCCGAGTTATCTGTTACTAGTGATGTAATAACAGGCCGTGTTATCTGTTACTAGTGATGTAATAACAGGCCGAGTTATCTGTTACTAGTGATGTAATAACAGGCCGTGTTATCTGTTACTAGTAATGTAATAACAGGCCGAGTTATCTGTAACTAGTGATGTAATAACAGGCCGTGTTATCTGTTACTAGTGATGTTATAACAGGCCGTGTTGTCTGTTACTAGTGATGTAATAACAGGCCGTGTTATCTGTTACTAGTGATGTAATAACAGGCCGAGTTATCTGTTACTAGTGATGTTATAACAGGCCGAGTTGTCTGTTACTAGTGATGTTATAACAGGCCGAGTTATCTGTTACTAGTGATGTTATAACAGGCCGAGTTACTAGCGATGTTATAACAGGCCGAGTTATCTGTTACTAGTGATGTTATAACAGGCCGAGTTATCTGTTACTAGTGATGTAATAACAGGCCGTGTTATCTGTTACTAGTGATGTTATAACAGGCCGAGTTATATGTTGCTAGTGATGTTATAACAGGCCGTGTTATCTGTTACTAGTGATGTTACAACATGCCGAGTTACTAGTGATGTTATAACAAGCCGAGTTATCTGTTACTAGTGATGTTATAACAGGCCGTGTTATCTGTTACTAGTGATGTTATAACAGGCCGAGTTACTAGTGATGTAATAACATGCCGAGTTATCTGTTACTAGTGATGTAATAACAGGCCGAGTTATCTGTTACTAGTGATGTTATAACACGCCGAGTTATCTGTTACTAGTGATGTAATAACAGGCCGAGTTATCTGTTACTAGTGATGTAATAACAGGCCGAGTTATCTGTTACTAGTGATGTTATAACACGGCGAGTTATCTGTTACTAGTGATGTTATAACAGGCCGTGTTGTCTGTTACTAGTGATGTAATAACAGGCCATGTTATCTGTTACTAGTGATATTATAACAGGCCGTGTTATCTGTTACTAGTGATGTAATAACAGGCCGAGTTATCTGTTACTAGTGATGTAATAACAGGCCGTGTTATCTGTTACTAGTGATTTTATAACAGGCCGTGTTATCTGTTACTAGTGATGTTATAACAGGCCGAGTTACTAGTGATGTTATAACAGGCCGTGTTATCTGTTACTAGTGATGTAATAACACGCCGAGTTACTAGTGATGTTATAACAGGCCGAGTAACTAGTGATGTTATAACAGGCCGTGTTATCTGTTACTAGTGATGTTATAACAGGCCGTGTTATCTGTTACTAGTGATGTTATAACAGGCCGAGTTATCTGTTACTAGTGATGTAATAACAGGCCGTGTTATCTGTTACTAGTGATGTAATAACAGGCCGTGTTATCTGTTACTAGTGATGTAATAACAGGCCGAGTTATCTGTTACTCACGATGTAATAACAGGCCGAGTTGTCTGTTACTAGTGATGTAATAACAGGCCGAGTTATCTGTTACTAGTGATGTAATAACAGGCCGAGTTATCTGTTACTAGTGATGTAATAACAGGCCGTGTTATCTGTTACTAGTGATGTAATAACAGGCCGAGTTATCTGTTACTAGTGATGTAATAACAGGCCGAGTTATCCGTTACTAGTGATGTAATAACAGGCCGTGTTATCTGTTACTAGTGATGTAATAACAGGCCGTGTTATCTGTTACTAGTGATGTAATAACAGGCCGAGTTATCTGTTACTAGTGATGTAATAACTGTCCGAGTTATCTGTTACTAGTGATGTAATAACAGGCCGTGTTATCTGTTACTAGTGATGTAATAACAGGCCGAGTTATCTGTAACTAGTGATGTAATAACAGGCCATGTTATCTGTTACTAGTGATGTTATAACAGGCCGTGTTGTCTGTTACTAGTGATGTGATAACAGGCCGTGTTATCTGTTACTAGTGATGTAATAACAGGCCGAGTTATCTGTTACTAGTGATGTTATAACAGGCCGAGTAATCTGTTACTAGTGATGTTATAACAGGCCGAGTAACTAGTGATGTTATAACAGGCCGTGTTATCTGTTACTAGTGATGTTATAACAGGCCGTGTTATCTGTTACTAGTGATGTAATAACAGGCCGAGTTATCTGTTACTAGTGATGTTATAACAGGCCGAGTTATCTGTTACTAGTGATGTTATAACAGGCCGAGTTATCTGTTACTAGTGATGTTATAACAGGCCGAGTTACTAGCGATGTTATAACAGGCCGAGTTATCTGTTACTAGTGATGTTATAACAGGCCGAGTTATCTGTTACTAGTGATGTAATAACAGGCCGTGTTATCTGTTACTAGTGATGTTATAACAGGCCGAGTTATATGTTGCTAGTGATGTAATAACAGGCCGTGTTATCTGTTACTAGTGATGTAATAACAGGCCGAGTTACTAGTGATGTTATAACAGGCCGAGTAACTAGTGATGTTATAACAGGCCGTGTTATCTGTTACTAGTGATGTTATAACAGGCCGTGTTATCTGTTACTAGTGATGTTATAACAGGCCGAGTTATCTGTTACTAGTGATGTAATAACAGGCCGTGTTATCTGTTACTATTGATGTAATAACAGGCCGTGTTATCTGTTACTAGTGATGTAATAACAGGCCGAGTTATCTGTTACTCACGATGTAATAACAGGCCGAGTTGTCTGTTACTAGTGATGTAATAAGAGGCCGAGTTATCTGTTACTAGTGATGTAATAACAGGCCGAGTTATCTGTTACTAGTGATGTAATAACAGGCCGAGTTATCCGTTACTAGTGATGTAATAATAGGCCGTGTTATCTGTTACTAGTGATGTAATAACAGGCCGTGTTATCTGTTACTAGTGATGTAATAACAGGCCGAGTTATCTGTTACTAGTGATGTAATAACAGGCCGAGTTATCTGTTACTAGTGATGTAATAACAGGCCGTGTTATCTGTTACTAGTGATGTAATAACAGGCCGAGTTATCTGTAACTAGTGATGTAATAACAGGCCGTGTTATCTGTTACTAGTGATGTTATAACAGGCCGTGTTGTCTGTTACTAGTGATGTAATAACAGGCCGTGTTATCTGTTACTAGTGATGCAATAACAGGCCGAGTTATCTGTTACTAGTGATGTTATAACAGGCCATGTTATCTGTTACAAGTGATGTTATAACAGGCCGAGTAACTAGTGATGTTATAACAGGCCGTGTTATCTGTTACTAGTGATGTTATAACAGGCCGAGTTATCTGTTACTAGTGATGTAATAACAGGCCGTGTTATCTGTTACTAGTGATGTAATAACAGGTCGAGTTATCTGTTACTAGTGATGTAATAACAGGCCGAGTTATCTGTTACTAGTGATGTTATAACAGGCCGAGTTGTCTGTTACTAGTGATGTTATAACAGGCCGAGTTATCTGTTACTAGTGATGTTATAACAGGCCGAGTTACTAGCGATGTTATAACAGGCCGAGTTATCTGTTACTAGTGATGTTATAACAGGCCGAGTTATCTGTTACTAGTGATGTAATAACAGGCCGTGTTATCTGTTACTAGTGATGTTATAACAGGCCGAGTTATATGTTGCTAGTGATGTTATAACAGGCCGTGTTATCTGTTACTAGTGATGTTACAACATGCCGAGTTACTAGTGATGTTATAACAAGCCGAGTTATCTGTTACTAGTGATGTTATAACAGGCCGTGTTATCTGTTACTAGTGATGTTATAACAGGCCGAGTTACTAGTGATGTAATAACATGCCGAGTTATCTGTTACTAGTGATGTAATAACAGGCCGAGGTATCTGTTACTAGTGATGTTATAACACGCCGAGTTATCTGTTACTAGTGATGTAATAACAGGCCGAGTTATCTGTTACTAGTGATGTAATAACAGGCCGAGTTATCTGTTACTAGTGATGTAATAACAGGTCGAGTTATCTGTTACTAGTGATGTAATAACAGGCCGAGTTATCTGTTACTAGTGATGTAATAACAGGCCGTGTTATCTGTTACTAGTGATGTAATAACAGGCCGAGTTATCTGTTACTAGTGATGTTATAACAGGCCGAGTTATATGTTGCTAGTGATGTTATAACAGGCCGTGTTATCTGTTACTAGTGATGTTACAACATGCCGAGTTACTAGTGATGTTATAACAAGCCGAGTTATCTGTTACTAGTGATGTTATAACAGGCCGTGTTATCTGTTACTAGTGATGTTATAACAGGCCGAGTTACTAGTGATGTAATAACAGGTCGAGTTATCTGTTACTAGTGATGTAATAACAGGCCGAGTTATCTGTTACTAGTGATGTTATAACAGGCCGAGTAATCTGTTACTAGTGATGTTATAACAGGCCGAGTTATCTGTTACTAGTGATGTAATAACAGGTCGAGTTATCTGTTACTAGTGATGTAATAACAGGCCGAGTTATCCGTTACTAGTGATGTTATAACACGCCGAGTTATCTGTTACTAGTGATGTAATAACAGGCCGAGTTATCTGTTACTAGTGATGTAATAACAGGCCGTGTTATCTGTTACTAGTGATGTAATAACAGGCCGAGTTATCTGTAACTAGTGATGTAATAACAGGCCGTGTTATCTGTTACTAGTGATGTTATAACAGGCCGTGTTGTCTGTTACTAGTGATGTAATAACAGGCCGTGTTATCTGTTACTAGTGATGTTATAACAAGCCGAGTAACTAGTGATGTTATAACAGGCCGTGTTATCTGTTACTAGTGATGTTATAACAGGCCGTGTTATCTGTTACTAGTGATGTTATAACAGGCCGTGTTATCTGTTACTAGTGATGTAATAAAAGGCCGAGTTATCTGTTAGTAGTTATGTAATAACAGGCCGAGTTATCCGTTACTAGTGATGTAATAACAGGCCGTGTTATCTGTTACTAGTGATGTAATAACAGGCCGTGTTATCTGTTACTAGTGATGTAATAACAGGCCGAGTTATCTGTTACTCACGATGTAATAACAGGCCGAGTTGTCTGTTACTAGTGATGTAATAACAGGCCGAGTTATCTGTTACTAGTGATGTAATAACAGGCCGAGTTATCTGTTACTAGTGATGTAATAACAGGCCGTGTTATCTGTTACTAGTGATGTAATAAAAGGCCGAGTTATCTGTTAGTAGTGATGTAATAACAGGCCGAGTTATCCGTTACTAGTGATGTAATAACAGGCCGTGTTATCTGTTACTAGTGATGTAATAACAGGCCGAGTTATCTGTTACTAGTGATGTAATAACAGGCCGTGTTATCTGTTACTAGTGATGTTATAACAGGCCGTGTTATCTGTTACTAGTGATGTTATAACAGGCCGAGTTACTAGTGATGTTATAACAGGCCGTGTTATCTGTTACTAGTGATGTAATAACAGGCCGAGTTACTAGTGATGTTATAACAGGCCGAGTAACTAGTGATGTTATAACAGGCCGTGTTATCTGTTACTAGTGATGTTATAACAGGCCATGTTATCTGTTACTAGTGATGTTATAACAGGCCGAGTTACTAGTGATGTTATAACAGGCCGTGTTATCTGTTACTAGTGATGTAATAACAGGCCGAGTTACTAGTGATGTTATAACAGGCCGAGTTATCTAGTGATGTAATAACAGGCCGAGTTATCTGTTACTAGTGATGTAATAACAGGCCGAGTTATCTGTTACTAGTGATGTAATAACAGGCCGTGTTATCTGTTACTAGTGATGTAATAACAGGCCGAGTTATCTGTAACTAGTGATGTAATAACAGGCCGTGTTATCTGTTACTAGTGATGTAATAACAGGCCGAGTTATCTGTTACTAGTGATGTAATAACAGGCCGAGTTATCTGTTACTAGTGATGTAATAACAGGCCGAGTTATCTGTTACTAGTGATGTAACAACAGGCCGAGTAATCTGTTACTAGTGATGTAATAACAGGCCGAGTTATCTGTTACTAGTGATGTAATAACAGGCCGAGTTATCTGTTACTAGTGATGTAATAACAGGCCGAGTTATCTGTTACTAGTGATGTAATAACAGGCCGAGTTATCTGTTACTAGTGATGTAATAACAGGCCGTGTTATCTGTTACTAGTGATGTAATAACAGGCCGAGTTATCTGTAACTAGTGATGTAATAACAGGCCGTGTTATCTGTTACTAGTGATGTTATAACAGGCCGTGTTGTCTGTTACTAGTGATGTAATTACAGGCCGTGTTATCTGTTACTAGTGATGTTATAACAGGCCGTGTTATCTGTTACTAGTGATGTAATAACAGGCCGAGTTATCTGTTACTAGTGATGTAATAACAGGCCGTGTTATCTGTTACTAGTGATGTTATAACAGGCCGTGTTATCTGTTACTAGTGATGTTATAACAGGCCGAGTTACTAGTGATGTTATAACAGGCCGTGTTATCTGTTACTAGTGATGTAATAACACGCCGAGTTACTAGTGATGTTATAACAGGCCGAGTAACTAGTGATGTTATAACAGGCCGTGTTATCTGTTACTAGTGATGTTATAACAGGCCGTGTTATCTGTTACTAGTGATGTTATAACAGGCCGAGTTATCTGTTACTAGTGATGTAATAACAGGCCGTGTTATCTGTTACTAGTGATGTAATAACAGGCCGTGTTATCTGTTACTAGTGATGTAATAACAGGCCGAGTTATCTGTTACTCACGATGTAATAACAGGCCGAGTTGTCTGTTACTAGTGATGTAATAACAGGCCGAGTTATCTGTTACTAGTGATGTAATAACAGGCCGTGTTATCTGTTACTAGTGATGTAATAACAGGCCGAGTTATCTGTTACTAGTGATGTAATAACAGGCCGAGTTATCCGTTACTAGTGATGTAATAACAGGCCGTGTTATCTGTTACTAGTGATGTAATAACAGGCCGTGTTATCTGTTACTAGTGATGTAATAACAGGCCGAGTTATCTCTTACTAGTGATGTAATAACAGGCCGAGTTATCTGTTACTAGTGATGTAATAACAGGCCGTGTTATCTGTTACTAGTGATGTAATAACAGGCCGAGTTATCTGTTACTAGTGATGTAATAACAGGCCGTGTTATCTGTTACTAGTGATGTTATAACAGGCCGTGTTGTCTGTTACTAGTGATGTAATAACAGGCCGTGTTATCTGTTACTAGTGATGTAATAACAGGCCGAGTTATCTGTTACTAGTGATGTTATAACAGGCCATGTTATCTGTTACTAGTGATGTTATAACAGGCCGAGTAACTAGTGATGTTATAACAGGCCGTGTTATCTGTTACTAGTGATGTTATAACAGGCCGTGTTATCTGTTACTAGTGATGTTATAACAGGCCGAGTTATCTGTTACTAGTGATGTAATAACAGGCCGTGTTATCTGTTACTATTGATGTAATAACAGGCCGTGTTATCTGTTACTAGTGATGTAATAACAGGCCGAGTTATCTGTTACTCACGATGTAATAACAGGCCGAGTTGTCTGTTACTAGTGATGTAATAAGAGGCCGAGTTATCTGTTACTAGTGATGTAATAACAGGCCGAGTTATCTGTTACTAGTGATGTAATAACAGGCCGTGTTATCTGTTACTAGTGATGTAATAACAGGCCGAGTTATCTGTTACTAGTGATGTAATAACAGGCCGAGTTATCCGTTACTAGTGATGTAATAATAGGCCGTGTTATCTGTTACTAGTGATGTAATAACAGGCCGTGTTATCTGTTACTAGTGATGTAATAACAGGCCGAGTTATCTGTTACTAGTGATGTAATAACAGGCCGAGTTATCTGTTACTAGTGATGTAATAACAGGCCGTGTTATCTGTTACTAGTGATGTAATAACAGGCCGAGTTATCTGTAACTAGTGATGTAATAACAGGCCGTGTTATCTGTTACTAGTGATGTTATAACAGGCCGTGTTGTCTGTTACTAGTGATGTAATAACAGGCCGTGTTATCTGTTACTAGTGATGCAATAACAGGCCGAGTTATCTGTTACTAGTGATGTTATAACAGGCCATGTTATCTGTTACAAGTGATGTTATAACAGGCCGAGTAACTAGTGATGTTATAACAGGCCGTGTTATCTGTTACTAGTGATGTTATAACAGGCCGAGTTATCTGTTACTAGTGATGTAATAACAGGCCGTGTTATCTGTTACTAGTGATGTAATAACAGGTCGAGTTATCAGTTACTAGTGATGTAATAACAGGCCGAGTTATCTGTTACTAGTGATGTTATAACAGGCCGAGTTGTCTGTTACTAGTGATGTTATAACAGGCCGAGTTATCTGTTACTAGTGATGTTATAACAGGCCGAGTTACTAGCGATGTTATAACAGGCCGAGTTATCTGTTACTAGTGATGTTATAACAGGCCGAGTTATCTGTTACTAGTGATGTAATAACAGGCCGTGTTATCTGTTACTAGTGATGTTATAACAGGCCGAGTTATATGTTGCTAGTGATGTTATAACAGGCCGTGTTATCTGTTACTAGTGATGTTACAACATGCCGAGTTACTAGTGATGTTATAACAAGCCGAGTTATCTGTTACTAGTGATGTTATAACAGGCCGTGTTATCTGTTACTAGTGATGTTATAACAGGCCGAGTTACTAGTGATGTAATAACATGCCGAGTTATCTGTTACTAGTGATGTAATAACAGGCCGAGGTATCTGTTACTAGTGATGTTATAACACGCCGAGTTATCTGTTACTAGTGATGTAATAACAGGCCGAGTTATCTGTTACTAGTGATGTAATAACAGGCCGAGTTATCTGTTACTAGTGATGTAATAACAGGTCGAGTTATCTGTTACTAGTGATGTAATAACAGGCCGAGTTATCTGTTACTAGTGATGTAATAACAGGCCGAGTTATCTGTTACTAGTGATGTTATAACAGGCCGAGTTATCTGTTACTAGTGATGTAATAACAGGCCGAGTTATCTGTTACTAGTGATGTTATAACAGGCCGAGTTATATGTTGCTAGTGATGTTATAACAGGCCGTGTTATCTGTTACTAGTGATGTTACAACATGCCGAGTTACTAGTGATGTTATAACAAGCCGAGTTATCTGTTACTAGTGATGTTATAACAGGCCGTGTTATCTGTTACTAGTGATGTTATAACAGGCCGAGTTACTAGTGATGTAATAACAGGTCGAGTTATCTGTTACTAGTGATGTAATAACAGGCCGAGTTATCTGTTACTAGTGATGTTATAACAGGCCGAGTTATATGTTGCTAGTGATGTAATAACAGGCCGTGTTATCTGTTACTAGTGATGTAATAACAGGCCGAGTTACTAGTGATGTTATAACAGGCCGAGTAACTAGTGATGTTATAACAGGCCGTGTTATCTGTTACTAGTGATGTTATAACAGGCCGTGTTATCTGTTACTAGTGATGTAATAACAGGCCGTGTTATCTGTTACTAGTGATGTAATAACAGGCCGTGTTATCTGTTACTAGTGATGTAATAACAGGCCGAGTTATCTGTTACTAGTGATGTAATAACAGGCCGAGTTGTCTGTTACTAGTGATGTATTAACAGGCCGAGTTATCTGTTACTAGTGATGTAATAACAGGCCGAGTTATCTGTTACTAGTGATGTAATAACAGGCCGTGTTATCTGTTACTAGTGATGTAATAACAGGCCGAGTTATCTGTTACTAGTGATGTAATAACAGGCCGAGTTATCCGTTACTAGTGATGTAATAATAGGCCGTGTTATCTGTTACTAGTGATGTAATAACAGGCCGTGTTATCTGTTACTAGTGATGTAATAACAGGCCGAGTTATCTGTTACTAGTGATGTAATAACAGGCCGAGTTATCTGTTACTAGTGATGTAATAACAGGCCGTGTTATCTGTTACTAGTGATGTAATAACAGGCCGAGTTATCTGTAACTAGTGATGTAATAACAGGCCGTGTTATCTGTTACTAGTGATGTTATAACAGGCCGTGTTGTCTGTTACTAGTGATGTAATAACAGGCCGTGTTATCTGTTACTAGTGATGTAATAACAGGCCGAGTTATCTGTTACTAGTGATGTTATAACAGGCCATGTTATCTGTTACTAGTGATGTTATAACAGGCCGAGTAACTAGTGATGTTATAACAGGCCGTGTTATCTGTTACTAGTGATGTTATAACAGGCCGAGTTATCTGTTACTAGTGATGTAATAACAGGCCGTGTTATCTGTTACTAGTGATGTAATAACAGGTCGAGTTATCTGTTACTAGTGATGTAATAACAGGCCGAGTTATCTGTTACTAGTGATGTTATAACAGGCCGAGTTGTCTGTTACTAGTGATGTTATAACAGGCCGAGTTATCTGTTACTAGTGATGTTATAACAGGCCGAGTTACTAGCGATGTTATAACAGGCCGAGTTATCTGTTACTAGTGATGTTATAACAGGCCGAGTTATCTGTTACTAGTGATGTAATAACAGGCCGTGTTATCTGTTACTAGTGATGTTATAACAGGCCGAGTTATATGTTGCTAGTGATGTTATAACAGGCCGTGTTATCTGTTACTAGTGATGTTACAACATGCCGAGTTACTAGTGATGTTATAACAAGCCGAGTTATCTGTTACTAGTGATGTTATAACAGGCCGTGTTATCTGTTACTAGTGATGTTATAACAGGCCGAGTTACTAGTGATGTAATAACATGCCGAGTTATCTGTTACTAGTGATGTAATAACAGGCCGAGTTATCTGTTACTAGTGATGTTATAACACGCCGAGTTATCTGTTACTAGTGATGTAATAACAGGCCGAGTTATCTGTTACTAGTGATGTAATAACAGGCCGAGTTATCTGTTACTAGTGATGTTATAACACGGCGAGTTATCTGTTACTAGTGATGTTATAACAGGCCGTGTTGTCTGTTACTAGTGATGTAATAACAGGCCATGTTATCTGTTACTAGTGATATTATAACAGGCCGTGTTATCTGTTACTAGTGATGTAATAACAGGCCGAGTTATCTGTTACTAGTGATGTAATAACAGGCCGTGTTATCTGTTACTAGTGATTTTATAACAGGCCGTGTTATCTGTTACTAGTGATGTTATAACAGGCCGAGTTACTAGTGATGTTATAACAGGCCGTGTTATCTGTTACTAGTGATGTAATAACACGCCGAGTTACTAGTGATGTTATAACAGGCCGAGTAACTAGTGATGTTATAACAGGCCGTGTTATCTGTTACTAGTGATGTTATAACAGGCCGTGTTATCTGTTACTAGTGATGTTATAACAGGCCGAGTTATCTGTTACTAGTGATGTAATAACAGGCCGTGTTATCTGTTACTAGTGATGTAATAACAGGCCGTGTTATCTGTTACTAGTGATGTAATAACAGGCCGAGTTATCTGTTACTCACGATGTAATAACAGGCCGAGTTGTCTGTTACTAGTGATGTAATAACAGGCCGAGTTATCTGTTACTAGTGATGTAATAACAGGCCGAGTTATCTGTTACTAGTGATGTAATAACAGGCCGTGTTATCTGTTACTAGTGATGTAATAACAGGCCGAGTTATCTGTTACTAGTGATGTAATAACAGGCCGAGTTATCTGTTACTAGTGATGTAATAACAGGCCGTGTTATCTGTTACTAGTGATGTAATAACAGGCCGTGTTATCTGTTACTAGTGATGTAATAACAGGCCGAGTTATCTGTTACTAGTGATGTAATAACAGGCCGAGTTATCTGTTACTAGTGATGTAATAACAGGCCGTGTTATCTGTTACTAGTGATGTAATAACAGGCCGAGTTATCTGTAACTAGTGATGTAATAACAGGCCATGTTATCTGTTACTAGTGATGTTATAACAGGCCGTGTTGTCTGTTACTAGTGATGTAATAACAGGCCGTGTTATCTGTTACTAGTGATGTAATAACAGGCCGAGTTATCTGTTACTAGTGATGTTATAACAGGCCGAGTAATCTGTTACTAGTGATGTTATAACAGGCCGAGTAACTAGTGATGTTATAACAGGCCGTGTTATCTGTTACTAGTGATGTTATAACAGGCCGTGTTATCTGTTACTAGTGATGTAATAACAGGCCGAGTTATCTGTTACTAGTGATGTTATAACAGGCCGTGTTATCTGTTACTAGTGATGTTATAACAGGCCGAGTTATCTGTTACTAGTGATGTTATAACAGGCCGAGTTACTAGCGATGTTATAACAGGCCGAGTTATCTGTTACTAGTGATGTTATAACAGGCCGAGTTATCTGTTACTAGTGATGTAATAACAGGCCGTGTTATCTGTTACTAGTGATGTTATAACAGGCCGAGTTATATGTTGATAGTGATGTAATAACAGGCCGTGTTATCTGTTACTAGTGATGTAATAACAGGCCGAGTTACTAGTGATGTTATAACAGGCCGAGTAACTAGTGATGTTATAACAGGCCGTGTTATCTGTTACTAGTGATGTTATAACAGGCCGTGTTATCTGTTACTAGTGATGTTATAACAGGCCGAGTTATCTGTTACTAGTGATGTAATAACAGGCCGTGTTATCTGTTACTATTGATGTAATAACAGGCCGTGTTATCTGTTACTAGTGATGTAATAACAGGCCGAGTTATCTGTTACTCACGATGTAATAACAGGCCGAGTTGTCTGTTACTAGTGATGTAATAAGAGGCCGAGTTATCTGTTACTAGTGATGTAATAACAGGCCGAGTTATCTGTTACTAGTGATGTAATAACAGGCCGTGTTATCTGTTACTAGTGATGTAATAACAGGCCGAGTTATCTGTTACTAGTGATGTAATAACAGGCCGAGTTATCCGTTACTAGTGATGTAATAATAGGCCGTGTTATCTGTTACTAGTGATGTAATAACAGGCCGTGTTATCTGTTACTAGTGATGTAATAACAGGCCGAGTTATCTGTTACTAGTGATGTAATAACAGGCCGAGTTATCTGTTACTAGTGATGTAATAACAGGCCGTGTTATCTGTTACTAGTGATGTAATAACAGGCCGAGTTATCTGTAACTAGTGATGTAATAACAGGCCGTGTTATCTGTTACTAGTGATGTTATAACAGGCCGTGTTGTCTGTTACTAGTGATGTAATAACAGGCCGTGTTATCTGTTACTAGTGATGCAATAACAGGCCGAGTTATCTGTTACTAGTGATGTTATAACAGGCCATGTTATCTGTTACAAGTGATGTTATAACAGGCCGAGTAACTAGTGATGTTATAACAGGCCGTGTTATCTGTTACTAGTGATGTTATAACAGGCCGAGTTATCTGTTACTAGTGATGTAATAACAGGCCGTGTTATCTGTTACTAGTGATGTAATAACAGGTCGAGTTATCAGTTACTAGTGATGTAATAACAGGCCGAGTTATCTGTTACTAGTGATGTTATAACAGGCCGAGTTGTCTGTTACTAGTGATGTTATAACAGGCCGAGTTATCTGTTACTAGTGATGTTATAACAGGCCGAGTTACTAGCGATGTTATAACAGGCCGAGTTATCTGTTACTAGTGATGTTATAACAGGCCGAGTTATCTGTTACTAGTGATGTAATAACAGGCCGTGTTATCTGTTACTAGTGATGTTATAACAGGCCGAGTTATATGTTGCTAGTGATGTTATAACAGGCCGTGTTATCTGTTACTAGTGATGTTACAACATGCCGAGTTACTAGTGATGTTATAACAAGCCGAGTTATCTGTTACTAGTGATGTTATAACAGGCCGTGTTATCTGTTACTAGTGATGTTATAACAGGCCGAGTTACTAGTGATGTAATAACATGCCGAGTTATCTGTTACTAGTGATGTAATAACAGGCCGAGGTATCTGTTACTAGTGATGTTATAACACGCCGAGTTATCTGTTACTAGTGATGTAATAACAGGCCGAGTTATCTGTTACTAGTGATGTAATAACAGGCCGAGTTATCTGTTACTAGTGATGTAATAACAGGTCGAGTTATCTGTTACTAGTGATGTAATAACAGGCCGAGTTATCTGTTACTAGTGATGTAATAACAGGCCGAGTTATCTGTTACTAGTGATGTTATAACAGGCCGAGTTATCTGTTACTAGTGATGTAATAACAGGCCGAGTTATCTGTTACTAGTGATGTTATAACAGGCCGAGTTATATGTTGCTAGTGATGTTATAACAGGCCGTGTTATCTGTTACTAGTGATGTTACAACATGCCGAGTTACTAGTGATGTTATAACAAGCCGAGTTATCTGTTACTAGTGATGTTATAACAGGCCGTGTTATCTGTTACTAGTGATGTTATAACAGGCCGAGTTACTAGTGATGTAATAACAGGTCGAGTTATCTGTTACTAGTGATGTAATAACAGGCCGAGTTATCTGTTACTAGTGATGTTATAACAGGCCGAGTAATCTGTTACTAGTGATGTTATAACAGGCCGAGTTATCTGTTACTAGTGATGTAATAACAGGTCGAGTTATCTGTTACTAGTGATGTAATAACAGGCCGAGTTATCCGTTACTAGTGATGTAATAACACGCCGAGTTATCTGTTACTAGTGATGTAATAACAGGCCGAGTTATCTGTTACTAGTGATGTAATAACAGGCCGTGTTATCTGTTACTAGTGATGTAATAACAGGCCGAGTTATCTGTAACTAGTGATGTAATAACAGGCCGTGTTATCTGTTACTAGTGATGTTATAACAGGCCGTGTTGTCTGTTACTAGTGATGTAATAACAGGCCGTGTTATCTGTTACTAGTGATGTTATAACAGGCCGAGTAACTAGTGATGTTATAACAGGCCGTGTTATCTGTTACTAGTGATTTTATAACAGGCCGTGTTATCTGTTACTAGTGATGTAATAACAGGCCGTGTTATCTGTTACTAGTGATGTAATAACAGGTCGAGTTATCTGTTACTAGTGATGTAATAACAGGCCGAGTTATCTGTTACTAGTGATGTTATAACTGGCCGAGTTATCTGTTACTAGTGATGTTATAACAGGCCGAGTTATCTGTTACTAGTGATGTTATAACAGGCCGAGTTATCTGTTACTAGTGATGTTATAACAGGCCGAGTTATATGTTGCTAGTGATGTTATAACAGGCCGTGTTATCTGTTACTAGTGATGTTACAACATGCCGAGTTACTAGTGATGTTATAACAAGCCGAGTTATCTGTTACTAGTGATGTTATAACAGGCCGTGTTATCTGTTACTAGTGATGTTATAACAGGCCGAGTTACTAGTGATGTAATAACAGGCCGAGTTATCTGTTACTAGTGATGTAATAACAGGCCGAGTTATCCGTTACTAGTGATGTAATAACAGGCCGAGTTATCTGTTACTAGTGATGTAATAACAGGCCGTGTTATCTGTTACTAGTGATGTAATAACAGGCCGAGTTATCTGTTACTAGTGATGTAATAGCAGGCCGAGTTATCTGTTACTAGTGATGTAATAACAGGCCGTGTTATCTGTTACTAGTGATGTAATAACAGGCCGAGTTATCTGTAACTAGTGATGTAATAACAGGCCGTGTTATCTGTTACTAGTGATGTTATAACAGGCCGTGTTGTCTGTTACTAGTGATGTAATAACAGGCCGTGTTATCTGTTACTAGTGATGTAATAACAGGCCGAGTTATCTGTTACTAGTGATGTAATAACAGGCCGAGTTATCTGTTACTAGTGATGTTATAACAGGCCGAGTTATCTGTTACTAGTGATGTTATAACAGGCCGAGTTATCTGTTACTAGTGATGTTATAACAGGCCGAGTTACTAGCGATGTTATAACAGGCCGAGTTATCTGTTACTAGTGATGTTATAACAGGCCGAGTTATCTGTTACTAGTGATGTTATAACAGGCCGAGTTATATGTTGCTAGTGATGTTATAACAGGCCGTGTTATCTGTTACTAGTGATGTTACAACATGCCGAGTTACTAGTGATGTTATAACAAGCCGAGTTATCTGTTACTAGTGATGTTATAACAGGCCGTGTTATCTGTTACTAGTGATGTTATAACAGGCCGAGTTACTAGTGATGTAATAACAGGCCGAGTTATCTGTTACTAGTGATGTAATAACAGGCCGAGTTATCTGTTACTAGTGATGTTATAACACGCCGAGTTATCTGTTACTAGTTATGTAAAAACAGGCCGAGTTATCTGTTACTAGTGATGTAATAACATGCCGAGTTATCTGTTACTAGTGATGTAATAACAGGCCGAGTTATCTGTTACTAGTGATGTTATAACAGGCCGAGTTATCTGTAACTAGTGATGTAATAACAGGCCGAGTTATCTGTTACTAGTGATGTAATAACAGGTCGAGTTATCTGTTACTAACGATGTAATAACAGGTAGAGTTATCTGTTACTAACGATGTAATAACAAGCCGTGTTATCTGTTACTAGTGATGTAATAACAGGCCAAGTTATCTGTTACTAACGATGTAATAACAGGCCGAATTGTCTGTTACTAGTGATGTAATAACAGGCCGAATTATCTGTTACTAGTGATGTTATAACAGGCCGAGTTACTAGTGATGTTATAACAGGCCGAGTTATCTGTTACTAGTGATGTTATAACAGGCCGAGTTATCTGTTACTAGTGATGTTATAACAGGCCGTGTTATCTTTTACTAGTGATGTAATAACAAGCCGAGTTATCTGTTACTAGTGATGTAATAACAGGCCAAGTTATCTGTTACTAACGATGTAATAACACGCCGAGTTATCTGTTACTAGTGATGTAATAACAGGCCAAGTTATCTGTTACTAACGATGTAATAACAGGCCGAGTTATCTGTTACTAGTGATGTAATGACAGGCCGAGTTATCTGTTACTAGTGATGTAATAACAGGCCGAGTTATCTGTTAGTAACGATGTAATAACAGGCCGAGTTATCTGTTACTAGTGATGTAATAACAGGCCGAGTTATCTGTTACTAGTGATGTAGTAACAGGCCGAGTTATCTGTTACTAACGATGTAATAACAAGCCGTGTTATCTGTCCCCGTTCGGTCTTGTTACAATACTTGAGAGAAGTATTTGACCCGTAGATAAGTATACCTGAATATATCTATAGAAAATGTGATATTTGTCGTCATGACTGGGGTCTCTTATGGAAACTCCTTCAACGCTGTTGTTAATTACCGAATGTACATGTAGTTTATTTTAACACAATATATGACCTTGACGACTAGACAATATATTGAAAAGGTGTCCTCGGTTTTCTGTTAGCACTGACATTTGAAGGCCTCTAATTACTTCAAAACACACGAAAAAAATCTTTACATCTAATATGGAATGCTTTTTACAAAACTACTCAGAAATTATATTTAAAAGACACCCTGAACAAACTATTTGCCAGCTGTCTACACTGTGAAATTAACAACAGTACTTTAAATTACACCCCTAACAATTTCTTTCAATTACAAAAAAACAAGCAGTCTCTGATTAGTCCGGGTCCTAAACCGAAACAGTGTTCATATATACACATTACCTAATAGGGATCGTCTTTTTCCTTACCCTGGACAGGGATATCCACACTTTTACCGGTGTGAGATTGTTTTCTCTCATTTCTAGGTGTGTAATACTGGCCTGTCCAGGGCAACACACTTATGATCGCTGTGGTTGTATTACACACCTACCCATGCAATACAGCCACGGCGTGACGTCACAATGGCGCAACAATGATGTGACGTCACGAGTTCGGTAAAATCTGATGCCGAAAAGAGAAAAATGGCGACGTGATGAAATTAAAACCTTCCAAGATATTTTAACCGTGTACATTAGAAAGCTGAGATTATTTTTTTCTGCGCAAACTACGTTTGCAAATATGGGGTATGCTTTATCTCGCTGTATCATTTGTTTTCGTCAATAAAGCTCAATGGAAAAGTTGATATTTTCAAAATGGTGGCCAATCAAAAGTATTTTCATGGTTTTTGAGCTTATTCAGGTAGTTGAAATGAGAGAAAAATACTCTTTCATGACCAAAGGTGTAAGATAGGGAAATTCCACCCTTGGGATTTTTCAAATTTGGCAAAACCCTTGGCAAAGCCTCGGGTTTTACAAAATTTGAAAACCCCTCGGGTTGAATTTCCTTATCTTACACCCCTGGACATGAAAGAGTCTTAAAATCTCACTCTAGGTTGAGACAAGCTCTCAGCGACTGTATGACGTCGTACATGTACCAACAATACTATGACGTCACAGCAACAATACAATGACGTCACGTCGACACCTCAATCACATCACATCAACATGGTCTTGCATTGATGTAACGTCAATATCAGATTATACATGAGGGTAACAGGGAAGAGAAAAATAACCATTCACAAGCATCGGCAAGCCTCGTGTTTGGCAACTTAAGAATCTTACCCATAGGGTTGAGAATCCCCTGTCTCACCCCCAAGGGGATGAAAGATTCATTGAACTGAAATGTTTAAAGCTTTCCCTTTAGATTCCGGCATTGTTATTATTTTTCTGTTTCTACGAGAATGTGTATTGTCGACTCATTATACGTTAAGAATACAAATGTAGATATGGAAATGAGTTCGAACACTTGTAGTTTGAATACGGATAGAACATATTCAGCTCCCGGTTTATCTTATCTACAAATTAGTTCTTTATAATAAATAAACATAGAATATGGTGAAAAACCATCATTTTAGTGACCATAAAAACCTATCCCAAATGAACCCGCGTTTTCGATAAGCTCTCTAGGTTTCTCAACAGATATCTGACATGCATATACATGTATGAGTACCGTCAGTGGCTCAATGGGTGCCTGCTCTCATGAAACATTCTCAAATACCATCCAAATAGTCAATAAAATATAAACACTTACCTAAGGACGAAAGACTCTGGTGCCCTGGTACATTTCATGTATACATGTTACGTCTCCGGTGTATCATAATGGACGTACACACATGGGGACTTATATACATTAAAGTTATGTAATCACGTGACAAACATTCCAACAATCACAAGTTATAAGCAAATGGAAACAAGGAAGTATTAGACTACCATATGTGACTAATTTACTTGGCGTATAGCCGAGCTACATGTGCAAACCATTGCACGATACATCTATGTATATAGCAACAGAAAAACTCAAAACAATCCCAAAATGTCAACTTGTATCAATGACATTATCATATTGCCATACAAAAATATTAAACTATGTACACAGCACTGAAACAGTTCGATCTTACTCAAATCGTATAATTAATTTAGAGTATAATTGAAACAAAGCAATATTACGTACAAACATATAAACCCTTTATAGTTGTATAATTCATCATCATCATCATCATCATCATCATTATCATTATCATCATCATCATCATCATCATCATCACCATCATCATCATCATCATCGTCATCATCATCATCATCATCATCATCATCGTCATCATCACAACAACATCATCGTCGTCGTCATCATCATCATCATCACCATCATCATTATCATCATCATCGTTATCATCATCATCATCATCATCATCATCATCATCATCATCACAACAACATCATCGTCATTATCATCATCATCATCATCATTATCATCATCACAACAACATCATCGTCATCATCATCATCATCATTATCATCATCATCATCATCACAACAACATCATCGTCGTCATCATCATCATCATCACCATCATCATCATCATCATCATCATCATCATCATCATTATCAAGGCATTTCCCTTTTCTGCTGAGAAATCATTTTTTGAGTTGTATTTGTGGTAAGACGCGAAATATGTTCGTCGATGCAACATAAATAGAGCAATGGCGTCGCTAGAATGAGCCCTTGTATTTACTTTGATTGTATTGTATTATCATTCAAGCCTAGCCTTAATGCCTTTGAAAGTAAAAATGGTATTTATTAAAAACGTCTTTGCTTAAGCTCATTGGTACAATCACTTGTGACGACACAATTATAATTGCATTCGTTGGTGAGTGCTTGCCAGGGCATTGGTTATTACAAAACATTGACTTTCTAACTTTGAAATTATTTTTTCTTGTGGGTGTGACGTGTCCCTCGATGAAGAAGAATCTGTTTCCGGTTGATGAAGAACAATATGATCCATTTTAGCTAACAAACTTCATTGCGTCTTTTGTTTTACCCAGTGTAAGAATCTTATCCGTTGTGGCTATTTTAGGCATGTTTAGCGTCAATGTTTTATTTTTAGCTCAGTAATCAACAGCTTTCAAATTGGTTGCGTGTCCCCTTCCACATGTTCGAGTTCTCTTCAATAGAATAACAAATCAGAGAATACCAAAGCGATATCAAAACCATAATCGATTAAACAAGAGGCAAAATAGGAACAAAGGAAATATTTACATGGAGACCCTCGAAAACGCATAAGAGAATAAGACCAGGTGTTCCGGAAGAGTAAGTGTCTTCTGCTTCATCGACGACACCCGCCATGTAAAACCATTTAGGTCTTGGTCACATCCAAGTACGCATCAATCCTCAAAATTAGAACCGAGTCATCATTGTCAATCACAACAAGTAAACACATAAAAGAGCATACACAAAAACCTCCATCCTCGTATCACTTAAAGATACAGAATATTTCTACATAACAGACTCTTCTACATCAGCTGCTTACCTCGATCTCTACTTAAACTACGACCAACATGGACAGCTTACTACTAAGCTATACGATAAACGTGACGATTCATGGTCGCCATCTTTGTTTCATTGAGAAATATTGTGTATCTTTAAGTGATATGAAGATGGACGTTTTTGAGTATACTCATTAGTGTGTTTACTTGTTGTTATTAACAATGATATTAGGTTCTCATTTTGAGAACTTGATGTTTACTTGAATGTGACAAAGATTTACATGGCGGGTGTCGTCGATGAAGCAGAAGACGCTTACTCTTCCGGAACACCTGGTCTTATTCTCTTGTACTTTTGCAAGGGTCTCCATGTGAATCTTTCCTTTGTTCATATTTTGCCTCTGGTTTAATTGATTTTGAGTTTGGATTATGATTATGTTAACGCTTCGGTATTCTCTTACTTATTTTCTCAATAAGACAAAGATTGCGTCAATAGTTCTGATCATCCTGCATCTTTCATATTTTTGTATTGTTAGTTTGCTTGTCAGCAGTCGACAACGATCACGAAATTCTCGGTATTTAGAGCAAATCTTAGAATAACGAATCAACTGCGACATGAAACACCACCTGTTGGAGAAGCAGGGAAAATTATTGTGAAACCTAGATTATATAACCATAAAATAAAAATGTCTACGAGTTGTTTTTCACAAATTTTGATGCATTTGCGAATTTAGCGAAATCAAAATCGTTGCAAAATTAAACAGCTTTACAGTGCTGTGAACGTCTCTTTACGATTCTTTTGCTAAAAATAGTATGATTTAAAGTTAGGTATTGGTCAGGTTTTTCTTAATCTGCTGGGAATCTAAAAAGGCCATTTCGCCCTTGGTTTCCTACTCGTACATATTGTGTGTAATTAGATGTGATTTACATCTTAAATGAGTGATCCAATCCCTCTGTTGGCGCCAGTGTATTGCTTCCATAGCATAGGTTTGCCTAGTTATTGGTCTATGCTTCGTAGCCATTATGGATGACACTGGCCAGCTCATAGAAATGTCAAAGAGCTGCTGATAGATGTTTTCCCAGAAGATGAAATGTATTATTTTCATCACAAATATCATATGGTGTCCGGAATCGGGAAATCGATATTGTTTCCTCAGGGTTTGTCTAATTCAAATTAATTATTCAATGGGTAAGTTTATTGAGTAGAATAGATTCAACTGTTGGTCAAAAGTAAGTAAACTAGACCATGTGGGTCCAACTGTGTAACGCATGGTGGAACCTGAGAAGACATCGCTGGGAGTGGGCTACCCAACCTTGGAAAACTTGGGATCCCGAAGTTTTCGCGTCAAAATAGCTTTATTTCTCTTTCATATACATTGACGATATGTTGTTTATAAATAACAAGAGGTTTGATGAGAACGTCGACAAACAAGCATTGATGCGTTCATTATTTGTCCTGAATACTAATTATAGAATTGAAGTTATAAACACAACCAATGTGAGTTTCAAGCGTGACATTTTGATGACTACCGTGTCACATTTATCAGACAAAATACCACGGTGGCGCTTCACAAAATGATGGTGTTTTTCATCATCAATCTGACGAAGGTGACAGTGTGGTCATCGAAACGTCACACTGAAGATGACGTAACACACACAAATGCTGTACCTTTTAAATTTAGTAATAGATCCAATATGCCAAAAAATGAAATAACTGCATCATACAGCTGTTTCGTGATCCTTTGACTATTCAGCGATGCAAGGGGCATCCCTGAGTATGATGATAATGCAATCCAAAATATACTCTTGTTTGTGTTAAATAACTTTTGTTCTATATATATATTAGTCAAGTATATGCCTTACTCGTATCTTGAATACAACATTTTGTCTTTTGAAGTGGAGTCATATCTTTTCCTACAGTACCAGTTCTCCGATTTCGTTGTGTCCTATGTCCTGCTGATTAGGATACTTACCAACATGGACAGCTTCCTACTAACCTATACAATAAACGTGACGATTTCAATTTTCCGATCGCGAACTTTCCATTTCTTGAAAGTAACATCCCCGCATCTCCAATGGTGTTTACATGTCAAAACTGATTCTAGGGCTTGCTCTGAATATTATGAATGTCTTGATCGATGTCAACTGCTGACTAACAGACTTACAACACAGGGATTCGAGAGATGCAAGTTGATCAAAACTATGGTCGCCATTTTTGTCTATTAAAGAAACATTTTGAATCTTTGTGTGATATGAAGATGGACGATTGTGAGTATGCTCATTTGTGTGCTTACTTTTTGCTATTGACAATGATGACTCGGTTCTCATTTCGAAGTCTTGTTTACTTGGTCTTATTCTCTTGTTCTTTTGCAGGTGTGTCCGTGTAAATCTTTCCCATTTGTCCATATTTTGCCCCTGGTTTAATCGATTTTGGCTTCGGATTATGGTTTGGTTGATACTTCGGTATTCCTTAATAATTTTTATAACGGTTGAAATTCCCTCCGTTCTCACTTTGAGAACGGATCAATGACTAAAATGTCACCTAGATTTGCATGAGGAATGTCTTCGATAAAGTAGAAGACGCTTACCCTCCCGGAACATCTGGTCGTTTTCTCTTAAACTTTTTCAAGTGATATTCGTTGAGAATTTTCCTTTTTTCAAATTTGTTTCTAGTTCAGTCAATTTTGAGGTTGTGTATTGGCCCGGGGTCAAGGACTACGGGCCGACACTATATATTTTGACGTCATAATTGCAGGATGACGTTGTAGACAATGAGTGATGTCATCATTCCACAAAATGAGCAAAATGATTATTGTTTTACTGACGGTCTAGAACTCTCTGATATATTTTTCTTATGGTCTCAAAGCTATAGTTGAATGGTTTATACACATGCTCCGTAAATTGATCGATTAGATAATTCTCTGATGGTGTAAATACAACAACAAACTCCATTAAGATGTGAAAGATTTATGAACCGACTGACACGACACTCGACAACACGACAGCATGATAAAAGTAAGGGAGAAGATCTCGGGGTCCGGAGTGGATTTGCAGGTCAAACTACCAGGTATTTACCGATAAAAGTGTTTTCTGTAAGTAAAAAACATAAACAATGAATAAACAGATTAGCAGCATGTTCATCATACTGGGAGCGGTGGGTCACAGCCCCATCACATAACGACTAGCATTTGTATTACAAAAAAAAATCCGACAATTCACAGCTACAGCTGCATATATCTTAATGACTTTTTTTTTAGAAAAAAAAGAACACATATCTTTCAAGCTAGTAATCTCAGGTTTTGAACAACTATACTCTAAATATAGTATCTAATTTAACGTCATATACTTGTGTAAATATTTCCTTGAAAGTATTCTGTTGATATGAAAAAGAAACAATCTAAAGTCGGAGACAAATTATTTCGTTTATGAAAATTAATGTTTTCAGGAAAAATAAATAGCACAAATTTTGATGATGTGATAAAAGTTCTTACATTCGTTTACAATTCATATGAGGTGTTAACACATGCAAGATCCTATCAATATATATTTTGTAAACATATTGTATCCGTTTTCGTCTGACATTTAAATGTATTGCTGAAGGCAGGACTCAATTCTGTCTGTTATACGGAAGGATTTATTTAAGAATTAACTTTCTATTTTGTTATTTAATCCTTAGTAACAGATAACGAAGCCGGTTATGTATAATTTACCCGTTTTCCATTGTAGTTATCCCCCGATAACCTAAACAAAATAGAAAGTTAATCCTTATATTTACAGTATCTTTCTGTGAATTGTTCGTAACTATTTTGTTCTTTATAGTCAAATCTTCGGACACAGATTTCATTTCAAAACTAATAAACGTGGGAATGTTTCAATAAATGTAACAGCATGAAATTTGCAAGCTCCGCCTACGCTAATTGTTGGTGACGTCACATAATTGTGTTTCAAACTGTAGGATTTGCATAGCTCCGCCCACATGAATTGTTGTCGACGTCATAAAAAATTGTCACGTGTTTGACTACAGTTATGCGATGATAATGATAGTCTGTTGAGTAATGGTTATCGAGTGAATGTCAGTGTAGACTGTGAATATACATGTATATGAAACTGGATGATGAATGACATAAACCTGAAGAGCTTTACGAAGGATGGGATATTTCGTTATCCAAAGAGCCAGTGCCAGACGCATGGTATACCCTTACGGACTCGCACAACTAAATTACGTTGTCTAACCAGTGAAATGGGACTGGAACACCCTCAGACGTTTGACCCAATATCAATCAGTCATCACATATCAAAATCTACCAAAAGTATACATTTTTTAAAGTTAAACATTTGTAGACTTTATTCAATACAGAATATGTCAACCATTATCTATCTAAATTATTTAGAATCACTGTACTTAGCCGAAACAAATTTTCGGTAGGGACTCAAGCGTATGAAACACTTGGTATTAGGATGATTTAGTTGTGTGTGTGCTAATGCGCGAGAGAGAACATGTACGCGCGAGTACAACGTCTAATGTCACAATACCTGTCAATATTGGTAAGGCAGGAAATCGGTAACAATCTCTAACATCATACTTACCGTTCGTTTACTTTTTCCCTTGTTGTAATCCTAAGCCTTGTGGTACAGCTAAGAACAAAATCATTGGACATATATGGGTAAACAGTTAATCAAATGTGTGAACATCATTAACAATAAAAAATTGAGAGTTATGATTTGGGTAGGGTAGAGGCAAGTTCAACATAGTTTTCACAATATCCAAATTATTTTATCCAATAACTGACCCGTTCAGATATATCATACGGCCATGTCAAAATGTTTGCATTGATACATGTGTAATAGCACCATTGTGACGAATCACGTCTTTATGACGTCATATGATTGTCTTGGTAGTGAAAATCGTACAGTAAAAATAGAGATTTGCCTTTTCTCATAGAGAAATTAACTTAATAGCTTTGGTGTATGTTATCATGAATTTAAGCTATGTGAAAGATGAAACCTTCAACTCGTGTCAATGTTATATGGAATTTATTAAACTCGTTACAATAATTCATTATGTCCCTCGGCTATTGGCACATGGCATATTAAATTATTGAACACGTTTACTATATCGACACTTGTGTAAGATCTTCTATGTATGCGAACCTGTAATTTTGTAAATACCGAAAATAAAGCTTTTTTTATTGTATGCGATAGGAATATTTAAATCATCTTATAAAAAAAATGTAAAAATTCTTTAATGTTATCACATTCTCAAAGGGTATGTTCAATCGTTTCTATCCCTGTTTTACAACTATAGCAGTATTTGGTATCTATCTTTTTTCATATTAACAATACCTTTCAAACATTAACGTACAAGAAATGTACTCTTTCCAAACGTACTTCTATCAGGTGATTGTGACCGATCAAATATAAAGAATACACAAAAGAACTCTAAATCACTGTCAATTATTATTCCTGCTTTTCCCACCTCTACTACTTGTGTCCTGATCGTTAAATGGCATTGAACAAGAGTTGAATATAGCATTCAAAATCCCCCTTCCCCCCACATCTTTCCGTCAGATGAATTTTTTTTTGTTTCGTTTTGCTTATAGCAGAGCAGCTAGGTCAAAATCCGAGAGATCCGAATGGTTTGATGAGAGGTAAAATCTAGAGGTGTTCGCGAAAAAAGCAGATGCAGATTTTGGGGTGCATTACTGAATCAATAATGCATGGATGACGATTACAGGTTGGAAGAGTTGGCGCCATAATGCATATGCAAAAAAAAACCCTGTACTTATTACTTAGTATACAATAAATATATATAATGTGACAGTATTACATATATATCTATGGTATGATGGTATCATATATATCTCACTCTTCCATTTTGTAACGCTCTTCATGATTTGATTCCATACCGGTATCTTTATTTCTATAGCCCTTGGTCTGTCGTGCCGTATAAAAGCATGTTCAAGCGGAGATAACTCAAATTCGCGTTATTTTAAAGAACATTGGCTTATTGGTTTAAACAACGACTTCCTAGTGGGCTCTGCTCCGATTTGGATTCCGCTTCCGTTCATATATAAAGTTCAAATAAGAGAAATATTTGTGTACCGTTTATGATATAAAAACGAAATATCAGCGATAAACTTTAGCCATTATCATATGGACATTAAGTTATCAACTTTGGCTCGTGGTCAATAAAAACATAAAACGTTTTGCCGTTTGGAATATTTGTCATGTACCTGTTTCTAATACTTACCGTTAGCAGGAAAGCATACTACAGTTTCGCCTGGTCTGAGCTGTGAGTTTGATGTCGCTGCCATGCTATTAAACTGGTTAGCAAAGTCGTACATGGGTGCATCACTGAATCCCATATATGGCGCTTGGTTGTAAACTGGCGATCCGAACACATCGCCCTGAATAGCGTCGTACATTGGCTGCGCAGAGTTAACTGAAAAACATATCAAAGCCATGATGTGCGATTGATAAACTACAATGTTTTTAACTTATTATTTTTGCTCTATTCTCAAAATATTAATAGCCATCGATTTAGAATACTTACAAAACGGCATTGTTGGTGAAAATGGCACGGTGTTGAGGGTCTGAGGAGCGGAGAAAATCGGAACGGTGTTGAAGTTCTGGGTCGGGATGGTATTGAAGACTTGGCTACCGGAAAAGCCCGGCATAACGTTTAAGCCTTGGTTACCGGAAAAGGTCGGAATAGTGTTGAAGACTTGGTTACTGGACAAGGTCGGCATAGTGTTGAAGGCTTGGTTACTGGCAAAGCCTTGGTTACCTAAAATGCCAGGGGCAGTGTTGAGGAAAAGGTCACCACCCATCGGGACTTGATTTCCAACAAATGGCACACCCGGATTAAAGGATGATGCGCCAACTACACCCTGGTTAAAGATAGGAGCGGCAGTGTTAGCAAAACCGCCCAGGCCGTTCAACCCTTGGGTAGCGCCAGCACTATTAAACAAGAGCTGCTGTTGCGTTCCGGCGGCGAGGCCATTGTCAAAAAAGGTGGTTCCAGGTACACCCTGTGCTGTTTGCTGAAATATTCCGGCGCCAGTTCCAGCAGAGTTTAATTGAGAATTTGAAGGTATGTTCCATGAGTTGATTTGACTGGATGCGGCATTGACTGCGCCCGTGATAGCGTTACCGGCTGAACCGAGGACATTCTGTCCTATGCCGCTTGTTCCAAGAGCATTCTGCAAGCTCTGCTGCACCCCCTGTCCTACAGTGTTCGAAAATCCACTTTGACCATTGACAATTGCTGCCAAACAAACGCTGACGACGATTAATCCAAGAAACTTCATCTTGAAATTGACCTGTAAAAGGATCATGATGTGTTTTCATTGATAAATGTGTCTTTATTTCATTCCTGACCCGATATCATTATCCCCTTTTTGCATAAGATTTCCCACTCTAAGAACTGTTAAATTCTTCCAAATCAGATCAAACCGTCTATATTTTGCTTACAAGCAATATTGTTGTTTACGTTCAGTTCACGTTTACGTTCAGTTCACGTTTATACTTCAATGAATAAACATTTATGAGCTATACAATACTTTTGCCAATCCAAGATAAATATGTTATCATGCGCTCAAAATCAATTATTGTTAATTAAGGATTAAGTATAATGTAAATGGTATTAGTTACTTTCTAGTAGCTGATTGACAAATCAAAAACCGTTATTTGTAAATGTGAAATTACAATTCACACTGATTAATTGTCGCTCGGTCGTATTTAAACGTTGTTAAGGTACCAACACCAATACATTGTGCTGGAAAAGGAAACTCAAAATCGTTTGAAAAGGTACAAGAGAACAAGTTAATTCACAAATTTTGGTTAAGTTTACCATGAACCACCAGAGTATATATATTTTTTTTATTAATACTTTTTTTCCAAATTATCTGAAGTTATGGATGGTTCTCTTTAAACTTATTGAAATGTTGTATTGAATCATATTCTTAGTACAAAGAAAGCCAACTATTTTACCACGCTTTTTCATCTGAATGAATGATAAAGTTTTACTTGGCATGGTATCGTTTTAACAATTCACAAATTAGGGAAATCGTGTATAATGCTGATGTTGTACATACCCCTTCAACCGAGATTAAGTTCCCCCTGTGGACTGGCGTGACAGCGAATAAGGGCAAACACCTTTTATACTCAAAGTTGTCAGCGATCACGTGACAGCGTTGTATTTGCATATTTAGAGTCTACCTCAAATTGATGGATCGTAGGATTACAAGGCCCCTGGGAATACACCTTCCTTTAAATTTTTACACCAAGTATGGACGAAATAAACTCTATTCAGGAAAACCTTACTCATATGTAAAATACCCTTTACCTAATCATTAGGTATGAATATAAAGATTGTAATGTGAATCTTTCTTTACATTTTACACCTAGTTCAATCGATTTTGAGTTCAGATAATTAATTTGTTGGCGCTTCGAAAATTTTGGGGTTTTTAGTAATTTTGTTTTAAGATAATTTTGAAGTTTTGAAAGCAATCTCCTCCTGGTTTCATTTACAACATTGCTTTGAGGGTGGGAAGGACAAGTTAAATTGAAAGGATTAACCTAGATTGTTGAACACATGACTATTATCTGCAAACGGATTAGGGATGAAAGTCTCTCTGTTTATACTATAAATTTCTACCAACGTGAGTATTTCTGACAGGAGTTTTTGTAAAACGGTAACAATTACAAGACCAGGGAACTATTATTTTGATTTTTTTTAGTTTAACCATATTGCATTGCTATCAACTTTAGCAAGATGACAGGGCACAAGTAACAGGAACATTATCAGTTATATAAACTTATATACATCATAAGATGGTTAAATATCTCCATGTATATATCAATGTCATTATAAAGGGCAAAGAAGTAATTCAAACAGTGTAGACAAAATGGTGCTGTCGAATTTTCGGAGCAATCCGCTCCTTTGTCAAGACACAAATTAAAGAAACATAAAATAATTACAATACATAAAAACAATATTGAAAGTATAACAAAAATGTCATTATATTAATAAAGATCGTTAGTAAGAGGGTCCAACATATCAGCATTTGATGACTTAAAACAAACATTCATTTTTCACCTTTATTAAATCGTATGCACACCCACCTACCGACCCACACACCCACCCACAGACGCACACACGCACGCACAAGCTTATACACACACAAACACACATAAATTATCCTACACACATGTGTTTACTTGTTGTGATGACAATGATGACTCGGTTCTCATTTTGAGGATTGATGCTTACTTGGATGTGACCAAGATTTACATGGCGGGTGTCGTCGATTAAGCAGAAGACGCTTACTCTTCCGGAACATCTGGTCTAATTCTCTTGAGCTTTTATGAGAGTCGCAATGTAAATCTTTCCTTTGTTCCTATTTTGCCCCTAGTTTAATCGATTTTGAGTTCGGATTATGGTTTTGTTGACGCTTTGGTATTCTCTGATTTTTTTTATAGCAGTTAACATGTGCAGTAGTTGTGATATGTGTATCTAATACCAAGTTCCTAGCAATATTCAGCACATTTGTATTTGCATAACTGTAAACTATTGTCATAAATATGATTAATCCAACAAAGTTAATATGATACATTTATTGCCCTGGTTGTAGGGAGATTTGTGGCGATTTGTTAACCCAAGGCATGCCATATTTTCCTGGGGGCGAAGCCCGAGGGAAATGTGACTTGCCGCGGGTAAACTAATCGTCATGTCTCCCTACAACCAGGGCAATAAATTGTTTATTATACCGAAATACAGCATCAATGAAGACTATATTCATATGCTTCACAAACAATACATTTATTAAATAACAATATGTAGAAATAAAGAGTTTATTTTTTTTTTAAATGTAATTCTATTAATCTTCTTTCAGTTTAACTATGGCTCGGTGTAGCTGTGTATAATCATTTTGAGGCCTGTTTTGTGTTGTCCACGTCCTTTGCCTGCAGAATATTGTTGATTTCATCGGCGTCTGCTAAATGAAAACGTCTGTCGTCTGCCATGTTGTTCATCGGAACACCTCGGAGAGCTCTTCGAGAGAATCCCGCGAGGGGCCCGCATGGGGGAGACATGAGAAATTGGACATGATGCACGCGAGGGAGACATGAAGTGTAGTCTCCCTGACACGTGACGGCTCTCGACCAATCCCTGACTGTGTTATATAATAGAGGTATAATAATAACCAAACAAATACCTGTTGGTACCTTAATACTTGTACATTGCGCTTCTTATGTTTTTTTATTGGTATTTAATTAAATATTTCGAAGCTTTATTTAGACAAGAAACATTTAAATAACAAATGGATCTATTGATAAACGATTTTCTTACTTTTTTTAAATGTGCAGATTAAGCAAAGTATATAATGCTTTGCCAAAAATGTTTAAATTTATAATTCGAAGATAAAAGTGCGTTAGTACTCCATGTTTGATTTGCCTTCGTCCAGTTGTCATTCATATTACCTGTTACTTAAAGCAGATCAATACTTAGATATATAATTTTGAGACTACATGATGATTCGACTTTCTCGATGTGTCGAACTTTTGGCAAAGTCCGATTTTTTTTTCATTATATAACACTACTTATTTACTATTCATGAATCGAACTTCCATGAATCGAATTTTTTGCTGTATCGAAGTTTTAATCTGACCCGTTCGTTATGAAAACATTGAAAATTACAATTAATTAGTCGAAGTGAAAATGTTACCTGTACGAGCGCAATTAATTGCCCGCGGTCATTTTCACACTTTCACGGACGCGTGTGTCGATATCATGTGAACAGCAACGACCATGTTTAGACAACTCAGAATTAATTATTCACGGGTAATAGACTGACACTAATAACTGGTAGCCTCACCATTATTTTCTTAAATACAGCAGTGTGTAGTATGTATGACGGAAGGTGATAGTCAATTAGCTTTGATCTTTGGATGTACGGATTACCTCGTTCGTTTTATCTAAACATTCCGTAAGATACATAGACCGGAAGTGATTTTCTATCTCCGTAAACAGGCCTTGGTTAATCTGAAAAGATTATCACGTCATAAAATTTACAGTGTGTATTTTAATAGTAATACTTTTCTTTATTAATGTGAATAAACAATTTCTTAACCTAAGTCGCGTAACATTAGCAGCGTATCAGTTCTTCTTATGTGCAGTACATATATACATATACATGTCGAAGTCCCGATGTTTCGAACTTTTCACGACGGACCCGCAAAGTTCGAAACATCTCATACAAAATTCAATTATTCTTTTTTATTTCTCAGCAGTTAGCTCATATGCTTGTAGATTGAATAAAACAGCCATCACCCGGGGAAGGCCAATGGTGTCCAACGTAACAAGTAGCCGCCATAATAATGATGACGTCAATAATCTGTCAATTGCATTAATGGCCTTATGAATGCCAACTGAATTCGGTAGAGAATAATAAATTGTACCGAAGCGTTAACAAAATCATAATCCGAACTAAAACTCGATTAAACCATGGGCAAAATATGAACAAAGGAAAGCTTTACATGGAGACCCTTGTAAAAGTACAAAAGAATAAAACCAGGTGTTCCGGAAGAATAAGCGTCTTCTGCTTCGTCGACGACACTCGCCATGTTAATCCAAGTAAACATAAAGTTCTCAAAAATGAGAACCGAGTATCATCGCCAATAACAATAACAATAAGTAAGCACTCTAATGAGCATACTCAAAAACATCCATCTTCATATCACTTATGAATATTTCTCAATGAGACAAAGATAGCGACCATAAAACCTGTCTATAGTTCTGATCAACCTGCATCTCTCGAATCTTTGTGTTGTTAGTTTGTTTGTCAGCAGTCGACATCGATCACGAAAATCACATATATTTAAAGTCCTAGCAAATAGCATCAACTGCAACATACAAATAACATAGGTTGGAAAAGCAGGGATGTTATTATCAAGAAATGGAAAGTTCACGATAGGAAAATTGAATTAGTCACGTTTATCGTATAACTTTGCAGTAAGCTGTCCATGTTGGTCGTAGTTTAAGTAGTTAGTCGGTTGTGTCCTTTGTTTCAAGTTCAGAAGGGTATATACGACTTACGTGGTCTGCAAACATCTTGTTGTTAATAAACAGCACATCGTCGATATAACTGAAAGTGAAATTAAAAGATTTGGCAAAGTTTTTGTTACCTGTCCTTATTAGCCCTTCCACAAATTCAGCCTCGTATGAAAACAAAAACAAGTCAGCTAAAAATGGGGCACAGTTGGTCCCATGGTCCCAACAGTCTGCTGGAAAATCTTTCCTCCGAACTCAACGAAAATATTGTCGACCAGGAATTCAATCATCCTTACTATATCTTCTTCAGTATATTGAGTAATATTATCGCGAAGTCATACAATGGTAAATAAAGACATATACATTACATTCAACAAGAATGATTTATCAATCTTTCCTAATCTCCTTCGACCTACGATACTGTTTCTGATGTGTAGCAATGTATCAAAGTCAAATTTTTCACAAATTATATTGAAAGGGTAGAGAAAAATTAGAACGCCCAAAATTATACATGAAAGTGTATTTTAAGAGAATAAGTGACGTCAGATTAAAACACATTTGATCTACAATCCGAGCATTTTAACTGTGAAGCCTTTTTTCTGCAGGAATAAAAACATATCTAGTATTTGGAGGATCATGTGTGATACCTAGGCAGTAAGCCTGCATTCCTCAAATAAAAATTAAGTAACACACACATTTGCTGACCATTTTAAAATAAGTAACAGATACAGTATGTCGAAAATGAATTTAACTGCACCATAAAGCTGTTTCGTCCTCCTAGGACTCTTCAGTGATGCTTGGGGCCTTTAATCCCTTAAATTTTATGAATTTATAAGTAAATTTAAACATGTTCTGTATAATTTCAAATCGTGTAGTACGAAAATGTGTATATTCTGCACCGTGCCACTACTCAAATGAGATTAACTGTGGCTATAAAGGCTCCAGCAAACCTCGAGGACTAAAAAATAAAGTACAAGTTAATGGAATTTAGATACAAGTAGATACATAATGAGTAAGCAACAAACGAAACAAACATGTTGTCAACGTAAGAAACCCCAGTTTATTAGGAGAGTGAAGTCGAGGGAAGTGTAGATTCGGCAGTGGTCATATAGAAAGGAAACACACTAAAATAGTTTCTACATCTTAATCATTGTTTCTTAGCGGTAATAAATTTGTTTTGTATTCTTGTACATCAAGACCTTTACTGAAACTGTTCATACATCTTGTACGGGTCAGTTTATCGCGTTTGACCCTCGAATTCGAGACCTACGAAATGTACGTGGGTGGCGGGCAAGAGCAAGACACGGGCCATAAGTCTTTGTTTGTTTGTTGTTGTTGTTGTAAAGGAAAATCCGGTGAAATGCAATTTGTTCAAATACATAAAATGAATGCAAAAACTTATATATCTTTGGGATCCAACAGAAAGACAAACGCATTCGTGAATGATACTGTACTGTGGCAGATTTGTATTTATACAGATGATTTAAGTCAAGGTCTAGCGTCGCGCTAGAAAAAATTACCCTTTAGCTCGATCAGTGATAGGGATTCCGACTAGGACCCTAGAAAGGGTATTTAGATCCCTGATGAGAGTACACTATTCTCTTTCCTATTACAAATGGTATCCGTTGCCGTCCCTGTCGAGACAGTGGAGTACGAGCCATAGGTCGTATGCAATGTCAGGACTTCGAAAAAAAAAACGGATACCGAAGCCTCAACAAAATCATAATCTGAACTCAAAATCGATTAAAAAAGAGACAAAATATGAGCAAAGGACAGATTTACATGGAGACCCTCGTAAAAGTTCAAGAGAATAAGTATTCCGGAATGGTAATCGTTTTCTGCTTCATCGAAAACACCCGCCATGTAAAACTAGGTCAAATAAATTAAAGTAAATGTCATGGCCTCAAAGTGCGAACTGAGACATAATTCCCAGTCATAACATGCAGGCAGGCAAACTAATGAGCATATGCAAAAACGTCCATCTTCCTATTATGCAAGGATGTAGAAAATTTCTGAATGAGACCAAGATGGCGACCATTAAATAAAGAAAAATATTTGATGAGGTGCATGGATATAGTTGTTGGAACTGTGAAGAGTTCAGCTAGATGAGTAATTGTTGTAGGTCGTACCTAAGAGGCACACATAGAGTACGTGTCAGAATAGGTGATTTACTTTGTCAATTTAAATTTCAATTATAAAGCGCAATGCAACAGCATCACTAGTGTATATTGATCTAGAGGTTAATTAAGATATTACATATCAATACAGTAATATGTCATTCTGTTATTTAGTCTTAGAGACAATAAATACTGCTGGCATCTGTTACATCACAATCTTCTTTTTACGAAAGCGAATCGATAAAGTCGTAGAAGATGCGGGTATTGCTAGGAAATGAGTCTTGCTTGGATCTGACAAAGATTTAGATGGCTGGTGTCGTCGATGAAGCAGAAAACGGTTACTCTTCCGGAACACGTGGTCTTATTCTCTTGTGCTTTTACGAGATTCTCCATGTAAATCTTTCCTTTATTCCTATTTTGCCCCTAGTTTATTCGATTTTGAGTTCGGATGTGGTTTTGTTGACGCTTTGGTATCCTCTGATTTTTTTTTTTTTTTGTTTAGTAAGTTAGATCTTGGGTAAGAGACTTGGACAGGCGCGAGTCATAACAGTTTCGTAAGTTAGTTGTATCTGATGGTTTAACTTGGTCTTGAAGAATATGATAACTTGCTGTAACTCATAAAAGGAAGATATGTGGTGAAGACATATATACTTCGTCTTTGTTTTAGGATCATGGAAAAAATAAGTTTAAACGTTTCTCATACAGACATCATGTCATACATAGAGGATCTTATACGATTGTCGATGTAATATGGAATTTATTAAACGAGTTCAATGATTTAATATGTCACGAGCCTTTAGGCGAGTGACATATTGAATTACTTAACGAGTTTAATAAATTCCATATTACATTCACACGAGTGTAAGCTTATATTTATCACATAATCTATATTTATGACAAAATATCAAAATACACCAAAACTCTCAAATTAATTCTCAATAAGAAAGACATATTTCTTTGACTGTCCGATTTTCACTGCCAAGACAATCATATGACGCCATAAAGGCATCATCTTTTTATGATGTCACAATAGTGTTATTACACGGGGCGTATGACATGACCGAACGGGTCAGTTATGTGATAAAGTCGAATTTTGTCATGTTTCGATGCAGGCGCCAAGTCAACCTCTGACAGGTTAATGTGGCTTTATGCATCTACCTAGTTACAGCAGCTTACAAGTTGAATGGTTGTAAAATGTTGGCTAAAACTCCTCTGACAAGCTAAGAAAATTGAATGTCGACTTGTAGAAGGCACCTACAGGCTATAGGTGGGATAAATGAAGGCTGCAAAAGACCACAAGTCTACTCCTGGACAATTTCAAATAGATGAAAGTCGTTTTCTGGTAGGTTACACAGCACATTTACTTCTTGCATGCTACAAAAACTAAGTAAACATCTGGCGCGTTTCAAAAGGTCCCAACCTCGACTTCTTGTTGGCTAGAAAAAACTAACAAGAGCATTGCGTGTGAAGGCATGATGTACCCGTCGGACATTATCAGAAGTTTACTGAGATTAAAAATGTCAAATTTAATTGCAAAACAGGTGAAATAAGATTCTAAACTGTGTTTAGTTTTGATTTTTAAATATTGACCGGAGGGGTTATAACTCTAGTGTAAAACGTCGAATCAAACCGTTCGGGAAAAAAGCATAAGCTCATGCTATGATCATAAGGTCTTTCAAGTTTGAAAGTCATTAATTCAAAACTGTAGGAGGAGATTTCCGTACACACAAACTTTTACAACAGAGATGTATTTTCTTCATAATGGTCACTGAGGTTACAGGTCAAAGAGGTTACAAAAACACATGTCACATATAAGAGGTGACGAAGATAACTGAAGTCAAATGTCACAGAGATTCTTACATACCAACTGTCACAGAGATTCTTACATATCAACTGTCACAGAGATTTCTAACATACCAACTGTCACAGAGATTTCTAACATAACAAGTGTCACGAAGATGTCTAAAATAACAAGTGTCACAGATATTTCTAACATAACAAGTGTCACAAAGATTTCTAAAATAACAAGTGTCACAGATATTTCTAAAATAACAAGTGTCACAGAGATTTCTAACATAACAAGTGTCACAGATAGTTCTAACATAACAAGTGCCACAGAGATTTCTAACATAACAAGTGTCACAGATAGTTCTAACATAACAAGTGTCACTGAGATTTCTAACATAACAAGTCTCACAGAGATTTCTAACGTAACAAGTGTCACTGAGATTTCTAACATAACAAGTGTCACTGAGATTTCTATAATAACACATGTCAAAGAGATTTCTAACATAACAAGTGTCACAGAGATTTCTGACATAACAAGTGTCACTGAGATTTCTAACATAACAAAGTTTCGGATAGATTTCCAACCTAACAAGTTTCGCAAAGATTTCCAACATTACAAGTAGCACAGAGATTTTACAAGTGTGACATTTGTCCTTAATGATCATTAAGTAAATGCTGTTAACTTTTATTACGACTTTACTTAAAACAAGAGTTCCAAGAGCCTTAGCAAAGTTATTTTATAGGTATGGTAGCTCAATTTCAATGATGAAATCAACATATAAACTAGGTGAATTACAACATTTGTAATATCATTACAGGCAAAAACACTTTTGGAATAATTGTAATCAAGCAGAAATGGTTAACTAAAAAAATATGGCCAAATATAACTAAAAGTATTATTTTCTTATATAAATGATTGGTAATCTTTACCCTAGTGTTGGGGTTGGAATCCCAATTTTACAAATCTGTATCATCATCTATGGATCATTTTGGCCACGTTTGAAAAGATTCCATCCACTGGTCCTGGAGAAGAAGTCGAAAATGTAAAAAATTTACGCACGACTTCGTCTCAGGTGACTTAAAAATTATTTTCGGACAAACAGGACAATTTCCAAATTGATTATTTAAATAATAGAAGAGTAAAACCAGGGTAAAACCAAAAACCCTAAGCATCCGACAGGGAAACACCTATTTCAATCTTTTATGATGTTGCTATGCTATCCTGAAATCAAGTACGGTATCGTTTATCAAACTTAAGTGAAGTACGCCATCATCTCGAAAAGGAAGTGTTATTCCTTGTGTAAAGCCATATCCTACCTAAGTTTTCATTGGCTGATACTACATGTATATATTTATCGGCTAGAGACTATTGACAGATGTACCCGGCACTGCCAGCAGCGAGGGAGGTGGGTCATCGATCTTCTGGTCACTCCCCCTGACATGCCACCACCACATGTTAGCCAGATCCTTGCACGCTATGCGACGTATTACTCACATATCAACATGCTTTAATATTGTCCACTTTCAGCCTACAAAAACTAGAAATATTTGTCTTAATTGAAAACACTAAATGTAGTATTTGTTTATGTTGTCAACATATACACAGATCAAATATTAATGTACATGACTTGTGCAAACCTTTACACTTAAACAGATATATAATATTTATCAAGCTGTACAACCAAGTAAACACTGCGTATGCTTTACATAGTCCTCGCACAGTCCCAGACAAATCAAGACTCGTGTAAAATGCATTTGATCACATTTACACATTTCTGACCCAATATAACCTCTTTCTCCAGAAAAAAGCCAGATCAAATCGTTTACCCACTGAAAAAAACCCAACAACAACAAAAAGAAGTGAAAAAAAACAGGTAATTCATTATCATCTTTTTTTAAATCACCCTGGATAAACCGTATAAACCGAATATCGGCATATAACAAATCATCATAAGTCCAGTTTTCCAAAACAGATAAAGTGACAAAACTGTTCTTTGTGGTTGTCACATACTCTGCCATCTTAAATTTTCGTTACACACCGTGTGAACTTATTAACCGGTTGGCCAGTTAAAGTCGAAAACAAGCGTTGCAGATTCCTAAAGATAGTTTATTTGTCAGTAGCAATAGAATATTATTTCAAAATTACCTCGCGTCCTGGAAGTTGAAGGGAGGGTCATAGGAGAAGTCTTTTTTCGATGTTGATCAAAAATAAATAAAACGTTGCTATTTACCGGTAACATTTGCGTGTAAATAGATATAATCCAACCAGACAGAATCGATCACTGAATCGTACATTGACAGCCTGGAAACTTTTCGTACTTCAAGTTTTGTGCATGGAGCCCGTAACTATGCCAAATCGAATGATAGAACGATATCTGACGTAGCAAGGAATTATGTATTCAAAACAACGAAATTATTCAAAAAATATTGACCACCATTTGCCAATTTCCTTTGCACATTTAAATGGCATTGATACTATGATCCATTGTGAAAAATGGCAGAAAGATATTCATTGTTGAAGTGCAATATTTATGATTTGTTGCGTATGTAGGATTTGAAGTAGGATGTTTCTCCAATATACACAAGATGTTCACAAGATGGATTGATTTGTGTAAAATTTGAACATCTTGTGTATAAGAAGAAACATCCCAAATGATGAAGGAAAGAATACAGGGTCATAAACATTTAACAAGATCAAATGGTATTTACAATCCAGTACCAGTACATTTCAACAGTATCGGCCACACGGCGCAAGACTATAAAGTAGTAGGAATAGAAAAAGTGAATAAACAAGGAGTAAGTTACCACAGAGAAGGGAAGTGTATTACATTAGAAGTATACACTGCCATCCAAAAGTTCTGATATATCTTTACTGCAAACGCTTTGAAATTGATTGGGTAACATCCAATTTTGAAGTTTGTATTATTAATATCTTATATCTTATAAATTATAATTAATTTCTTACGATGTTTTGTTATTTTTCAATTACATGCATGTATGGTTTTTTGTGTATTTAAAGTCCTCAAAATGCTATTTTTACAATTTCACGTTTTTTATACACACACTTCAACAATATATTTCTTTCATATATTTTTGACTTTGGTTTATTTATTAAATCCATTTAATTGTGCAAATGAAAGAAAAACAAGTTTTATTCATTTTTTTCAAAGTACGGGAAAAGGTGACATCAACTTTCCAGCTGTGACGTCATAATACCTTGGTTACCGTAGCGACAACTCAAACTTAAGTAACTTGAAAAAAATAGTCATGCCATTGAATTTAATGAAATTATTACATAAAAATTGTAATTCAAACTGAAAAATGATGCTTTGCTGAATTTTGAAATGGTCGTGTATGTCCGGGCTCAACTTTTAAAAACCTATTCTCTTGCTCCAAGATTACACAGATTGTTCACGACGAGGAAATATTCCAAAATAAAGAATTTAAAACATTAGGGGTTGAATAACATGTGCTTTATTTTCCAATATCTATATACAGATTACATCACCCTAGTAAGAGTATGATGTCAAATAGATAACACCATTCCTAGACAGTGGTTTATTTCTACTAAACTTGATAAAGATTACATCACTCCTAGACAGTGGTTTATTTCTATTAAACTTGATTAAGATTACATCTCCCCTACACAGTGGTTTATTTCTACCAAACTCGATCGTGAACTTTCCCTTTCTTGATAGTAACATCCCTGCTTCTCCATCCTATGGTGTTTACATGTCGCAGTTGATTCGTTATTCTAGGGCTTGCTCTGAATATTGCGATTTTCGTGATAGATGTCGACTGCTGACGAACAAACTTATGGCACAGGGATTCGAAAAATGCAGGTTGATGAAGACTATGGGCAAGTTTTATGGTCGCCATCTTGATATCATCGAGAAATATTCTGTATCTTTGTGTGATATGAAGATGGACGTTTTTGAGTTTGCTTGTTAGTGTGTTTACTTGTTGTGATGACAATGATGACTCGTTTCTCATTCTGAGGATTGATGCTTACTTGGATGTGACCAAGATTTACATGGCGGGTGTCGTCGATGAAGCAGAAGACGCTTACTTTTCCGGAACACCTGGTCTTATTCTCTTGTGCTTTTACGAGAGTGTCCATGTAAATTTTTCCTTTGTTCCTATTTTGCCCCTAGTTTAATCGATTTTGAGTTCGAATTATGGTTTTGTTGACGCTTTGGTATTCCCTGATTTTTTTTTTCTTGATTAGGATAACATCACTACTAGACAGTGGTTTATTTCTACTAAACTTGATTAAGATATTACATCACTCCTAGACAGTGGTTTATTTCTATTAAACTTGATAAAGATCACATCTTCCCTAGACAATGATTTATTACTACTTAACTTGATATGGAATATATTGCTCTTAGACAGTGGTTTATTTCTACTAAACTTGATAAAGATTACATCTTCCCTAAACAGAGGTTTATTTCTACTAAACTTGATATAGAATATATTGCTCCTAGACAGTGGTTTATTTCTACTAAACTTGATAAAGATTACATCTTCCCTAAACAGAGGTTTATTTCTACTAAACTTGATTAAGATTACATCACTCATAGACAGTGGTTTATTTCTACTAACTTGATTACGATTACATCATTCCTAGACAGTGGTTTATTTCTACTAACTTGATTACGATTACATCACTCCTAGACAGTGGTTTATTTCTACTAACTTGATTACGATTACATCACTCCTAGACAGTGGTTTATTTCTACCAAACTTGATATAGATTATATCACTCCTAGACAGTGGTTTATTTCTACCAAACTTGATATAGATTATATCACTCCTAGACAGTGGTTTATTTCTACCAAACTTGATATAGATTACATCACTCCTAGACAGTGGTTTATTTCTACTAACTTGATTACGATTACATCACTCCTAGACAGTGGTTTATTTCTACTAACTTGATTACGATTACATCACTCCTAGACAGTGGTTTATTTCTACTAACTTGATTACGATTACATCACTCCTAGACAGTGGTTTATTTCTACCAAACTTGATATAGATTATATCACTCCTAGACAGTGGTTTATTTCTACCAAACTTGATATAGATTATATCACTCCTAGACAGTGGTTTATTTCTACCAAACTTGATATAGATTATATCACTCCTAGACAGTGGTTTACAGACTCTGCTGATGGATGTTGTAGTCTCCATAGCCACAGCTAACCTCGTTTGAGTAGTGGCACGGTACATGATATACACATTTTCGTTGTAAACGCTTTGAAATTATAGAGTAGTTTAATTTTACTTCTAAATTCATAAATTAAAGTGGTTTAACGCACCTGACCCTTCTGCTTCTGCAGTAGTTTAGAATTTTGGATTCCCACCTTTTGGCCCCTATCATCACTGACGAGTCCTAGGAGGACGGAACAGCTGTATGATACAGTTTAATTCATTTTTTACGGCTTACTAGTCTATTACTAAATTTAAAAGGTGCAGCATATGCGTGTCTTTATTTCTACTAAACCTGAAATGGATTAACTCACTCCAAGACAGTGGTTTATTTCTACTAAACTTGATATAGATTATATCACCCCTAGAAGCGGTTTGTTTCTATTCAATTTGATATATATTACATCACCCCTCGACAGTGCTTTATTTCTACTGAGTTTGATATAGATTACATCGCTCCTAGACAGTGACTTTTTCCTACCAAACTTGAAACAGAAAACATTTCCCCTCCGAGACAGTGGCTTATTTGCTGACTTGTTTTTGTTTTCATTGGAGGCTGATTTTTTGGAAGAGCTAATCAGGACAGGTAGAAAAACCTAGCCAAATCTTTTGATTTCAGTTTCAGTTATATCGACGATGTGCTGTCTATTAACAAGAAGTTTGCTAACCACGTCGATCGTATATACCCTTCTGAACTTGAAATAAAGGACACAACAGACTCTTCTACATCAGCTGCTAACCTCAATCTCTACTTAAACTACGACCAACATGGACAACTTAATACTAAGGTATGCAATAAACGTGCTTGATTTCAATTTTCCGATCGTGAACTTTCCATTTCTTGATAGTAACATCCCTGCTTCTCCAACCTATGGTGTTTACATGTCGCAGTTGATTCAATATTCTAGGGCTTGCTCTTAATATCGGAATTTTCGTGATCGATGTCGACTGCTGACAAACAAACTAACAACACAAGGATTCGAGAAATGCAGGTTGATCAGAACTATGGGCAAGTTTTATGGCCGACATATTTGTTTCGTTGAGAAATATTCTGTATCTTTAAGTGATATGAAGATGGACGTTTTTGAGTATGCTCATCAGTGTGTTTACTTGTTGTGATTGACAATGATACTCGGTTCTCATTTTGAGAGCTTGATGCTTTCTTGGATGTGACAAAGACTTACATGGCGGGTGTCGACGATGAAGCAGAAGACGCTTACTCTTCGAGAACGACTGGTTTTATTCTCTTTTACTTTTACAAGAGCCTCCATGTTAATCTTTTCATTGTTCATATTTTGCCCCTGGTGTAATCAATTTTGAGATTGGATAATGATTTTGTTAACGCTTCGGTATTCTCTTAATTTTTCTACTGAACTTGATATAGAATACATCACACCTAAACAGTGGTTTATTTCTACTATACTTGATACAGAAAACATCATCCTTACACAGTATTTTATCGATAATAAACTTGGTACAGAAAACACTATCCCTACACAGTGGGTTATTTCTACTAAACTCGATACAGAATACATATGAAAAGATTTACATGGCGGGTGTCGTCGATGAAGCAGAAGACACTTAATCTTCCGGAACACCTAGTCTTATTATCTTGTACTTTTCTGAGAGTCTCCATGTAAATATTGATGCTTTGGTATTCTCTGATTTTTTTTCTCTTTCATTAATATTTAAAACAAGTTATTTTTCAAACAAACGATGTATACCTTCATTGTTTCAGGAAACGTAATATGTATGGCTTCAAACAAATAATACTTGATTAATTCATATTTTTCAATTTAATTAATTTTATTTTTTTTTCACAAATTTGAACATTTTCACAAAAGAACGAACTGTGGTGTTGTCGTTAATTTTTTGCATGAATATTGTTATAATGAAATTTCACGAATCAATACTCTAAACCTCTTTGTTACAGCGGCAATTCTTAAAAGTTTGCCTTTCAACATAATCTTCTCGTCATGTATAGTACAACCTCTGCCTGTAAACAAAAACTGGTGTCTGGATCATATTTCTTATCTTTCATTATTTAACAACAGATTCGATACATATTTCAAACCACACTTTGGTCTAAAAATTGTGTTCTCTCCTCCGTCACCTCCATTTTCTAGTACCAGTCTAACTAAACATCATCCTGAATTGTCTAACAAACAATTTAGTTCTCTTCTCCGTCACCTAAATTTTCTAGTACCAATCACACTAAACATTACTCTGTTTTTGACACCGGTCTGACAAACAATTTAGTTCTTTTCTTCGTCACCTCCATTTTCTCGTAAGTCACACTATCTATTATCCTGTTTTGACAATGATCCGACTAACTACTTAGTTCTTTTCTCTGTCACCTCCATTTTCTTGTACCGATCACACTAAATATCACTCTGTTTTGACAATGGTTTGACTAATATTTTAGTTCTTTTTTCCGTCACCTCCATTTTCCGGTTCCAGTAACACTTATCATCATCCTGTTTTGACAATGGTCTGACTGAAAATTTAGTTCTTTTTTCCGTCACCTCCATTTTCCAGTACCATGGCCAGTTACACTTATCATCATCCTGTTTTGACAATGGTCCAAATGAAAATTTAGGCTTTTTTTTCCCGTCACCTCCATTTTCCAGTACCATGGCCAGTTACACCTATCATCACCCTGTTTTAACAATGGTCCGACAGAAAATTTAGTTCTTTTTTCCGTCACCTCCATTTTCCAATACCAGTCACATTTATCATCATCCTGTTTTGACAATGATCCAAGTGAAAATCTAGTTTTTTTTTCCCGTCACCTCAATTTTCCAGTACCATGGCCAGTTACACTTATCATCATCCTGTTTTGACAATGGTCCAAGTGAAAATTTAGTTCTTTTTTTCCGTCACTTCCATTTTCCAGTACCATGGCCAGGTACACTTATCATCATGGTATCCTGTTTTGACAATGGTCCGAGTGAAAATTTAGGCTTTCTTTCCCGTCACCTCAATTTTCCAGTACCATGGCCAGTTACACTTATCATCATCCTGTTTTGACAATGGTCCGAGTGAAAATTTAGGCTTTCTTTCCCGTCACCTCCATTTTCCAGTACCATGGCCAGTCACATTTATCATCATCCTGTTTTGACAATGGTCCGAGTGAAAATTTAGTTCTTTTTTTCCGTCACCTCCATTTTCCAGTACCATGGCCAGTTACACTTATCATTATCCTGTTTTGACAATGGTCCGAGTGAAAATTTAGTTCTTTTTTTCCGTCACCTCCATTTTCCAGTACCATGGCCAGTTACACTTATCATCATCCTGTTTTGACAATGGTCCGACAGAAAATTTGGTTCTTTTTTCCGTCACCTCCATTTTCCAGGACCATGGCCAGTTACACTTATCATCCTGTTTTGACAATGATCTGACAAATTCAGGTTCTTTTCTCAGTCACCTCCATTTTCTGGTACCAATCATACTAACCATCATCCTGTTTTTACCATGGTTTTCATAGCACCAGTCTATTTCCCTGAATGGTCAATCATCCTCTGCCGTTTGTTTGGCAACTTTGAGCAGTGATATTTCTTCTCTTAGTCTGAAACATTGAAAGTTGACATTCAGTATGCCTCTGAATTTCTTATTGGAACATTATAAGATTTTTTAAAAATGTTTTAAGTCTTTTTCATTCTCTTGTGGAGGATTTTAGGTCTCGGTGTGAAAAATATGTCTTTTTTTACTTTTCCATATAAAAATACAATGAGGAATAAACTGAAAGTTAGGTAGAGGGGATATGACTGAAATTTAACTTTGTCATTATAAGTATTGTTTAAATGTTAAAACTCTTCACAAAAATTTTAGTATCAATATCGTAGCTTGTTCAGTAGTGTATATATTTATGGGTCACTGATACCTAGTTATGGTGTAAAACACATTTTAACAATTGACAATGCCAGGATTTACCTTTTCAGGGTTGCCTCACAGTTCTCTCTTGCTTCTTGTTTGGTCAGCATAGCAATCTCTGTCATGGAATACTGAAACAAAACATTCTCTTATCATGAATACGGACATAAAACACATATTGTTTACAGACATAAGACTTGTAATCTGACACATGTCACATATTCACTGACACAAGATACATTGGTTCCTGACAAATGACACAGGTTTACCGACAAATGACACAGGTTTACCGACAAATGACACAGGTTTACCGACAAATGACACAGGTTTACCGACAAATGACACAGGTTTACCGACAAATGACAAATGTATACTGACAAATGACACATGTATACTGACAAATGACACATGTATACTGACAAAAGACACTTGTATACTGACAAATGACAAATGTATACTGACAAATGCCACATGTAAACTGACAAATGACACAGGTTTACCGACAAATGACACATGTATACTGACAAATGACACATGTATACTGACAAATGACACATGTATACTGACAAAAGACACATGTATACTGACAAATGACAAATGTATACTGACAAATGCCACATGTAAACTGACAAATGACACAGGTTTACCGACAAATGACACATGTATACTGACAAATGACACATGTATACTGACAAATGACACAGGTTTACCGACAAATGACACAGGTTTACCGACAAATGACACAGGTTTACCGACAAATGACACAGGTTTACCGACAAATGACACATGTATACTGACAAATGACACATGTCACAGGTTTACCGACAAATGACACAGGTTTACCGACAAATGACACATGTATACTGACAAATGACACATGTATACTGACAAATGACACATGTATACTGACAAATGACACATGTAAACTGACAAATGACACAGGTATACTGACAAATGACACATGTATACTGACAAATGACAAATGTATACCGACAAATGACAAATGTATACTGACAAATGACACATGTATACTGACAAATGACACATGTATACTGACAAATGACACAGGTATACTGACAAATGACACATGTATACTGACAAATGACAAATGTATACTGACAAATGGCACATGTAAACTGACAAATGACACAGGTATACTGACAAATGACACATGTATACTGACAAATGACAAATGTATACTGACAAATGGCACATGTAAACTGACAAATGACACAGGTATACTGACAAATGACACATGTATACTGACAAATGACAAATGTATACTGACAAATGCCACATGTAAACTGACAAATGACACAGGTTTACCGACAAATGACACATGTATACTGACAAATGACACATGTATACTGACAAATGACACATGTATACTGACAAAAGACACATGTATACTGACAAATGACACATGTATACTGACAAAAGACACATGTATACTGACAAATGACAAATGTATACTGACAAATGCCACATGTAAACTGACAAATGACACAGGTTTACCGACAAATGACACATGTATACTGACAAATGACACATGTATACTGACAAATGACACAGGTTTACCGACAAATGACACAGGTTTACCGACGATAACAGGTTTAACGACAAATGACACAGGTTTACCGACAAATGACACAGGTTTACCGACAAATGACACATGTATACTGACAAATGACACATGTATACTGACAAATGACACATGTATACTGACAAATGCCACATGTAAACTGACAAATGACACAGGTATACTGACAAATGACACATGTATACTGACAAATGACAAATGTATACTGACAAATGACACATGTATACTGACAAATGACACATGTATACTGACAAATGACACATGTATACTGACAAATGACACAGGTTTACCGACAAATGACACATGTATACTGACAAATAACAAATGTATACTGACAAATGACACATGTGTACTGACATAAAACACAGGTATACTGACAAATGACACAGGTATACTGACATAAAACACAGGTATACTGACAAATGACACATGTATACTGACAAATGACAAATGTATACTGACAAATGCCACATGTAAACTGACAAATGACACAGGTATACTGACAAATGACACATGTATACTGACAAATGACAAATGTATACCGACAAATGAAACATGTATACTGACAAATGACACATGTATTCTGACAAATGACACATGTATACTGACAAATGACACAGGTTTACCGACAAATGACACATGTATACTGACAAATAACAAATGTATACTGACAAATGACACATGTATACTGACAAATGACAAATGTATACTGACAAATGGCACATGTAAACTGACAAATGACACAGGTATACTGACAAATGACACATGTATACTGACAAATGACAAATGTATACTGACAAATGCCACATGTAAACTGACAAATGACACAGGTTTACCGACAAATGACACATGTATACTGACAAATGACACATGTATACTGACAAATGACACATGTATACTGACAAAAGACACATGTATACTGACAAATGACACATGTATACTGACAAAAGACACATGTATACTGACAAATGACAAATGTATACTGACAAATGCCACATGTAAACTGACAAATGACACAGGTTTACCGACAAATGACACATGTATACTGACAAATGACACATGTATACTGACAAATGACACAGGTTTACCGACAAATGACACAGGTTTACCGACAAATGACACAGGTTTACCGACAAATGACACAGGTTTACCGACAAATGACACAGGTTTACCGACAAATGACACATGTATACTGACAAATGACACATGTATACTGACAAATGACACATGTATACTGACAAATGCCACATGTAAACTGACAAATGACACAGGTATACTGACAAATGACACATGTATACTGACAAATGACAAATGTATACCGACAAATGACACATGTATACTGACAAATGCCACATGTATACTGACAAATGACACATGTATACTGACAAATGACACAGGTTTACCGACAAATGACACATGTATACTGACAAATAACAAATGTATACTGACAAATGACACATGTGTACTGACATAAAACACAGGTATACTTACAAATGACACAGGTATACTGACATAAAACACAGGTATACTGACAAATGACACATGTATACTGACAAATGACAAATGTATACTGACAAATGCCACATGTAAACTGACAAATGACACAGGTATACTGACAAATGACACATGTATACTGACAAATGACAAATGTATACCGACAAATGACACATGTATACTGACAAATGACACATGTATACTGACAAATGACACATGTATACTGACAAATGACACAGGTTTACCGACAAATGACACATGTATACTGACAAATAACAAATGTATACTGACAAATGACACATGTGTACTGACATAAAACACAGGTATACTGACAAATGACACAGGTATACTGACATAAAACACAGGTATACTGACAAATGACACATGTATACTGACAAATGACAAATGTATACTGACAAATGACAAATGTATACTGACAAATGACACAGGTATACTGACTAAAAACACAGGTATACTGACAAATGACAAATGTATACTGACAAATGCCACATGTAAACTGACAAATGACACAGGTATACTGACAAATGACACATGTATACTGACAAAAGACACAAGTATACTAACAAATAGCACATGTATACTGACAAATGGCACATGTATACTGACAAATGGCACATGTATACTGACAAATGACACATGTATACTGACAAATGCCACATGTAAACTGACAAATGACACAGGTATACTGACAAATGACACATGTATACTGACAAATGACAAATGTATACCGACAAATGACACATGTATACTGACAAATGACACATGTATACTGACAAATGACACATGTATACTGACAAATGACACAGGTTTACCGACAAATGACACATGTATACTGACAAATAACAAATGTATACTGACAAATGACACATGTGTACTGACATAAAACACAGGTATACTTACAAATGACACAGGTATACTGACATAAAACACAGGTATACTGACAAATGACACATGTATACTGACAAATGACAAATGTATACTGACAAATGCCACATGTAAACTGACAAATGACACAGGTATACTGACAAATGACACATGTATACTGACAAATGACAAATGTATACCGACAAATGACACATGTATACTGACAAATGACACATGTATACTGACAAATGACACATGTATACTGACAAATGACACAGGTTTACCGACAAATGACACATGTATACTGACAAATAACAAATGTATACTGACAAATGACACATGTGTACTGACATAAAACACAGGTATACTGACAAATGACACAGGTATACTGACATAAAACACAGGTATACTGACAAATGACACATGTATACTGACAAATGACAAATGTATACTGACAAATGACAAATGTATACTGACAAATGACACAGGTATACTGACTAAAAACACAGGTATACTGACAAATGACAAATGTATACTGACAAATGCCACATGTAAACTGACAAATGACACAGGTATACTGACAAATGACACATGTATACTGACAAAAGACACAAGTATACTAACAAATAGCACATGTATACTGACAAATGGCACATGTATACTGACAAATGGCACATGTATACTGACAAATGACAAATGTATACTGACAAATGACACATGTATACTGACAAATGACAAATGTATACTGACAAATGACAAATGTATACTGACAAATGCCACATGTAAACTGACAAATGACACAGGTATACTGACAAATGACACATGTATACTGACAAAAGACACAGGTATACTAACAAATAGCACATGTATACTGACAAATGGCACATGTATACTGACAAATGACACATGTATACTGACAAATGACAAATGTATACTGACAAATGACACAGGTTTACCGACAAATGACACATGTATACTGACAAATGACAAATGTATACTGACAAATGACAAATGTATACTGACAAATGACACATGTATACTGACAAATGGCACATGTATACTGACAAATGACAAATGTATACTGACAAATGCCACATGTAAACTGACAAATGACACAGGTATACTGACAAATGACACATGTATACTGACAAATGACACATGTATACTGACAAATGACAAATGTATACTGACAAATGACACATGTATACTGACAAATGACACATGTATACTGACAAATGACAAATGTATACTGACAAATGACACATGTATACTGACAAATGACACATGTATACTGACAAATGGCACATGTATACTGACAAATGACACATGTATACTGACAAATGACAAATGTATACTGACAAATGACACATGTAAACTGACAACTGACACATGTATACTGACAAATGACAAATGTATACTGAAATAAGACACATGTATACTGACAAATGACACATGTATACTAGCTGACATAAAACACTTGTATACTGATGAAAGGTATTTGTAAACTGAGATAAGACACATGTATACTGACAGAAGACATGTGTATATATAAATAAAGACACATGTTCATTTACATTAAATAGAACAAGAGATTACAGAAGGATCTTAGCGTGCACCATAGACAATTCTCACTAGTTCTTAAAATGTTGGATCTTTTCAAAGTACAGGTCTTTTCCCTTCATGTATTGAATTTCAGTTATGAAATTTAAGAATTCCTCCTTTTTCTTTCTGATCAGTCCCAAAAGCATATAGAGCAACCAAGGACCATAGAAACCTACATATGAAATGTTAGACTTTGTTATCATCAAAATCCAAGACGACTGTCAGTCAGCCATTTTGTTTCTCCTGATCAGTTCCAAAATCAAAAGGGTACAACTAAACACGATAAAGGACATAATTGGAAAATCTGAGAAAGATCCATCAAGTACTTCTAAAGAAATAATGATAACAATTTTTTCAATGACAGCTAGACCACGGACCACTGTAGACACGTACAAGGCGAGTTGAAAAATTCACCATCTGAAAGTAGACGTTTTTGCATGTTGTTGTAATATGAAGTTACATTATTTAATACTGAAAGTACTGAGTACTGAGTGACTGGTTTTTTTACTCACTTTGACTAAACTGGCCTGCCGTCGGAAGTAAAGACTGCCCTCCTCATCCTCGTGGTAAGGGTGCAGACACACAAAAGAACCACACCCATCGTCATGGTTACGAGGGTCAGAAGGGTCCCATGGCTTGATAATTATCTCTATGACATAGTCAGTTGGAAGCACCCCCTGAAAACAATAATACATCCTTTAATAATCGAATGGTATTGACATTTTAAACAGCCTACTCATTCCTAAATCATGAAATTGAAGTTTTTAACAGCCAGCTTGTTCCTAAATCATGAAATTGACATATTAAAAGCCATTTTATCTTTAAGTCATGGAAATTGTACATTTTAAACATTCCCAACATCATTAAATCACTGAGTTTACATTTCAAGGATAATCTAGTATATTCTCATTCTACTTTTAACAAATTTTAATGTAACCATTACAAATTGGACAACATGGCATTGCCTTTAAATTTCATGAATATTTATTAAGAAAATGAAAATGAACTGAAATTATAATTGTATTTGATTAATCAAAGATAAAACAGTTGCACACATTTATCAACACTACAATCTTTACTACAATAAAGATGAAAATATTTCAAAATTGCATAGATATACTTCACATAGTTAATTAGTCCAAGAGTGAAAATTACACTAAATATTTTTTTTTTTTATTTTTTCTTTTTTATTCTGAAATCATTTTTAGACAAAAGCAAAAGAAATCAAGAAACAAATTACATTAACAAGACATATTGTATTTCACCAAACAGCACACCCGCTCACCCACACATACACCCTCACCCTCCTTTACACACACCCGCTCACCCACACATACACCCTCACCCTCCTTCACACACACCCGCTCACCCACACTGTCATACACCCTCACCCTCCTTCACACACACACATACACACACACCCATACACAGTTGATACACATTCATACACTTAACTTGCATACACAATTCGAAAAAGTAAAGGGAGGAAGTTGGAAACAGGAATAGTACAGAGAGGAAATTGGAATTGGAAGAAAGAAGGTTATATATAGGAGTCAATGACAAAAGAGCTAGAAAGTTGAAATATATGAGATGTGGATAATTATATTTATAAAGAAAATTACACTTTATATAAACTCATTGACCCCCGAGTTTTTTATAGTAAACTATTCCCTTTGAATTGGAACAGTTAAAATGTGCTTTCAGGGATAAATGAGTTTATATCGTCATTATACTGGTTAACTTACACAGTTGAACTGGGCAACACCATCTCTATCACACCAGCAGTACGTGTGAGTTCTCAACTGATGGGGACGCTGCCTCTCTTCAAGAAGACTCAAATCGCTGGAATATAAAAATCAACAAGATTATATTCACAGAATAAAAAGCCCCCGCTTTTCCCCCTTTCTTAAGGGGGTAATCATATTGTAGGTAAAAATGTTTTGTAATTTTCATGCTGTTGACACAAGATGTATTGCTAGAAATTGGTTAATATTTGTTGTTGTGATTGCAAGGAAACATTAATCGAGAACGACTGCAGAAAGCGGCAATCCAACTTGGCCGAGACCTTTAGACAATTAACCTTACTACCATGTTTCAAGAAAATTGGAAAATATTTGTTGCCGTTAATTGCACTGAAATGAAAGAAAATGACATTTTTCATTAATCAAAGGGCCATAACTCCACCAAATAACATCTGCCAGAAGTGGTGATCGAATTTGGCCGAGCTGTTCAGACACTTTACCTCGTAATCAAGTTTCAAGAAAATTGAATAATACTTGTTGCGGTTATTGCACTGAAACAAAGTGTGACGGACAGACAGCGACAGACAGACAAATGGACAGACAAACCCGAATTAATATCCCCTACTTCACCGAAACGGGATATAAAAATGTTTTGTAAGGAGAAAATAAAAAGGGTCAATTCATTTAATGTTGAAGCAAAATTAATGTTGTCATGGTCCTACAAGACATATTTGTTTTGCTAGCTATGGTAAACTGTTTATGTTTATGCAAGTTTGTCAGCAATAGAAATGTGTGTTGTACGGGCCATAACAATATTTTCTACAATATTTAATATTCATTACTTATATTTTATGATTTGTGATATAATTTGAACAGCAAATCAAGAATTTAGACAACAGTAAAATTTATTATGCCACAGTAGCAGTTGTTGTTATTATCTACTATTACAACATTTGCCTTCCCAATGGTAGGATGCAGAACAAATATAAAGACTTTAACTAGTTTAATATGTTACTTCTAAATTCATAAAATAAAGGGGTTTTACACACCTGACTCTTCTGCTTCTAAATTAGTTTAGAAGGTCTGGATTCCCATCTTTGGCCTCTAGCATCACTGAAGAGACCAAGGAGGACGAGACAGCTGTATGATGCACTTAATTGTTTCGGCATACTGTACCTATTACTAAATTTTAAACAGACCGATTCCCTATACAAAAATGCTATTATTTCATTGAAATGAAACCATCTAGGATCTTGGTGCCCACCATCGATGATCTTCTTTCTTTTCCAAAATGCATGGTTATTGGTGACCTACCTGTGTGATGACCTACATGTACCTGTGTGATGACTAACCGTGTGATGACTTACCTGTGTGATGACCTACATGTACCTGTGTGATGACTTACCTGTGTGATGACATACCTGTGTGATGACCTACCTGTTGACCTGGGAGTGTTGTATGATCTCCGCCTCTGTAGCATCCTGATCAACCACAGGTACAAATCGGATCTTATAGCGATGCTGTTTTACCGGAGGATAGTACCTGCTCATCAAGTCGTCGACACTGTTCACCACATGGTCCTTCTGCATAAGTATGCAACAATGATTCACAATCGAGAGTTTACCAGATCTTGTACATCACATGTTAAATCAACTAATTTTCGTGTGCGATTTAAATAGGTGTATTTCACAGTTAATTAAAATTCACGAAAAAATTAATTGCCGCGAAATACTATCGATCAGAGGTACATGTATGCCAAATGTAGGTATATTGTACTGTATTGTACATAGGATTTATGACCATATTTAACGCAGAAGTAAATCGTCACCAAATAGTCATTTCATATGAAAACGCGAAATTAAGACCCCGCAAAAGTAAGTTGGTTTACAGTAATATCTAGGAAGGCTATTGGATAATACTACATTCCTGCACCATGTTCTATTTGGTACAGCTAACTGCCTCCCTTGGCTATGGGAACTTATATTCCTATAGTAATGGCACTTTATCTTTTTTTCGGTCCGTGGGTAAAATAACGAGAAGTCAAGTGTTGTGCCCATCTCATACGTGGTGCTGTAAAATTAATTTCTTTCATTGTTGACTGTTGTTGTCTGCCAAAACTGACAAGGTTTGGTACAGGATAGCAGATTCTTTTACAGAGACTTAGCATTGTTAGACTTTTTAGATGAGAAACTTAAAACAAGAGGCCCAGAGGGCCTGTATCGCTCACCTGGATACATTGGTATCTAGGTAATCATGATAAAATATTTTCTTTTTGGCTCGCCCCCTCAGCCCCCTAGGGGGTCAGTCCCACCATTAGTACAATTTTAAATCTTGAGCACCTAGGGATGCTTCCTGCCAAATAAGGCTCATTTCCAATCAATGGTTATGGAGAAGAAGTCGTTTAAACCAATATAGCTAAATAACCCTTTTTGGCCCCACCCTTCAGCCCCCTAGGGGATCAGTCCCACCATGAGTACAATTTTGAATCCTGAGCACCTCGGGATGGTTCCTACCAAATAAGGTTGATTTCCAATCAGTGGTTATGGAGAAGTCGCTTAAACCAAAAATATAGATAAATAACGGTTTTTGGCCTCGCCCCTCAGCCCCCTAGGGGGTCAGTCCCACCATGAGTACAATTTGGAATCCTGAGCACCTAGGGATAGTTCCTACCAAATAAGGTTGATTTCCATTCACTGGTTATGGAGAAGAAGTCACTTAAACCAATATAGCTAAATAACGGTTTTTGGCCCTGCCCCTCAGCCCCCTAGGGGGTCAGTCCCACCATGAGTACAATTTTGAATCCTGAGCACCTAGGGATGCTTCCTGCTAAATAAGGCTCATTTCCAATCAGTGGTTATTGAGAAGTCGACTTAACCAATATAGCTAAATAGCCCTTTTTGGCCTCACCCCTCAGCCCCCTAGGGGATCAGTCCCACCATTAGTACAATTTTGAATCCTGGGCACCTAAGGATGCTTCCTGCCAAATAAGGTTGATTTACAATCAGTGGTTATGGAGAAGAAGTCACTTAAACCAATATAGCTAAATAACGGTTTTTGGCCCTGCCCCTCAGCCCCCTAGGGGGTCAGTCCCACCATTAGTACAATTTTGAATCCTGAGCACCTAAGGATGCTTCCTGCCAAATAAGGTTGATTACCAATCAGTGGTTATGAAGAAGAAGTTCCTAATATCAATATAGCTAAATAATTTTTTATGGCCCCCACCCCTCAGCCCCCTAGGGGGTCAGTCCCACCATTAGTACAATTTTGAATCCTTGGCACCCAAGGATGCTTCCTGCCAAATTAGGTTTGATTTCCTATCAGTGGTTATGGAGGAGAAGTCGTTTAAAGAAATTGTTGATGGACGACGGACGGACGACGGACGGACGGACGACGGACGGACGACGGACGCCACGGTATGGCATAAGCTCACCTCGGTCCTTCAGACCAGGTGAGCTAAAAATACATGCACATAGAAATAAAATAATTTGCCTACTGACCTATCCAGTTTTTTCAGATATGTTACCTGAAACAAACATTTTGCTTGGCCTTACCTGGTATTCTGTGAGCTTGAGTCCTTTGACTACTCCACTGTCAACCACCCCCAGGTAACATGTTCCACCACGTCCCGTGTTGAGAAAGGCATTCAGGGCCCTGCATATGTGATTAAATTTAACAAAAATTATGCAGGGATATAATTCTGGCTCATTACCTAGGGGGGAATTCGAGGGATTTGATGTAATTAGCAAAATTTCTATGAGATTATTTAGTTTAAAGTTAAAAATACCATTTTGAATTTTTAACATGATTTTCAGGAAAAATATTGGTAAAAAGGCCCAAATCTCGCCCTAACGTGATCCCTGGTTATGCTTTTCTGACCATACTTTAATTGTCTCACAAATATCAAAACGGTTAGGTGGCAAACATGTACAGTCAACTCAGCCATTCAACCCTGAAATTCTATAGTTAACTTTTCTAAAATTTGAATTGGAAGAATTTAAATGTGTCTTCAGGGGTGAATAAGTCAGGATTACAATACTCTGCCAAAACCTGTAATTTGGATTTTAGTAATGGAAATGTTTTTTTATTTGGTATATACTGCTTTCAGCTGTAATTAATAATCATTTTAAAATCATACTTTTTATGATCAAAGGAAACCCTCAAATGAAGTTTAAGAACGATTCATCCAACACTTGTCAAGAGATTGTGAAAACATTCTATCACTGTCAAAATCGATATCTAAGATGGACCGAGTCCCAAAATAACGCAATGTGCAACTAAGGACAAAGGAAAACTTTCATACAAAATTGGTTCATTCTTTTATACAAGAATGAACCAATTCTAAATTTTGTGAAACAAGAGACCCAGATGTGACCAAAAAGTAGGTCAAGGTAATTTGTTTGAAGGAACTTTATACCTTGTAGTACTCCAAATGCTCCAGTACTTACAGGCCAAAAATCAGTATACTCAAAGCTTTTTGGTTATTGAGAAGAATTTGTTTTAACTAAGAATAGAAGTTGATGCTGGACAGAGTCAACAATTGAGCTAGAAACAAGAGGCCCAGAGGACCTGTATCGCTCACCTGGATACATTGGTATCTAGGTAATCATGATAAAATATTTTCTTTTTGGCTCGCTCCTCAGCCCCCTAGGGGGTCAGTCCCTCCATTAGAACATTTTTTTAATCTTGAGCACCTAGGGATCCTTCCTGCCAAATAAGGCTCATTTCCAATCAATGGTTATGGAGAAGAAGGCGTTTAAACCAATATAACTAAATAACCCTTTATGACCCCGCCCCTCAGCCCCCTAGGGGTCAGTCCAACCATGATTACAATTTTGAATCCTGAGCACCTAGGGATGGTTCCTACCAAATAAGGTTGATTTCCAATCAGTGGTTATGGAGAAGTCGCTTAAACCAATATAGCTAAATAACCCTTTTTGGCGCCACCCCTCAGCCCCCTAGGGAATCAGTCCCACCATGAGAACAATTTGGAATCTTGAGCACCTAGGGATAGTTCCTACCAAATAAGGTTGATTTCTATTCAGAGGTTATGGAGAAGAAGTCGCTTAAACCAATATAGCTAAATAACGGTTTTTGACCCCGCCCCTCAGCCCCCTAGGGGGTCAGTCCCACCGTGAGTACAATTTTGAATCCTGAGCACCTAGGGATGCTTCCTGCCAAATAAGGCTCATTTCCAATCAGTGGTTATTGAGAAGAAGTCGACTAAACCAATATAGCTAAATAACCCTTTTTGGCCCCACCCCTCAGCCCCCTAGGGGATCAGTCCCACCAATAGTACAATTTTGAATCCTGGGCACCTAAGGATGCTTCCTGCCAAATAAGGTTGATTACCAATCAGTGGTTATGAAGAAGAAGTCGCTAATATCAATATAGCTAAATAATTTTTTATGGCCCCCACCCCTCAGCCCCCTAGGGGGTCAGTCCCACCATGAGTACAATTTTGAATCCTGAGCACCTAGGGATACTTTCTGCCAAATAAGGCTGATTTCCAATCAGTGGTTATGGAGAAGAAGTCGCTTAAATAGATATAGCTAAATAACCCCTTTTGGCCCCGTCCCTCAGCCCCCTAGGGGGTTAGTACCACCATTAGTACACTTTTTAATCCTGGGCACCTAAGGATGCTTCCTGCCAAATTAGGTTGATTTCCTATCAGTGGTTATGGAGGAGAAGTCGTTTAAAGAAATTGTTGACGGACGACGGACGGACGGACGACGGACGGACGACGGACGCCAAGGTATGGCATAAGCTCACCTCGGTCCTTCGGACCAGGTGAGCTAATAAATATATATTTCTAATTTCATGATCGTGTTTTCTCACAAGTCCCAAAGAACAGGCCTGCTGAGGTAATTCATTAGTCTTAGCTGAAATTTACTTGTCCACGACAAGTGTTGTGCCAAACACTAGAGCTGGGTACCACTAAATCAAAAGTACCACGGTATACCACAGTATTTACATGTAGGCAAATACTGCAGTACGTACCACAGGTATACCACCTTGATTGAATGTTTTAGCTCAACTATTAACAAGAGGCCTGTCGTAAGTTTCTAATTTTAATTGTTATCCTCTAATATTGTTTGAGGGAAGCTATATCTGTCCTTGCTGATGAGCAAACTTATAGGAAAATATAATATCATTAAATGATATTGGAATTACAATTGATCTTATATGTACATGTAACAAATACAATAAAAATGTAGTTCTTTGATTAAGTTAAATGAAAGTTCCCAAAAAACTGGTACATGACTATTATGTACTACAGTGCATACCATCACAACCTTATACCGCGGCATACCGGTAAAACCGCCCAAAAAAACCCTTCATTATAAGCATGTCAAATAGTTGCAAGCTGGCAGTCAAATGTTTTTACCTGGATACTGCTCGTCTAGATGGTCGATCCAAGGACCTGCCCTCCTGGGTCCATGGAGGACAATCTTCTTTACAGATATTTCTGTGACCTTTGAATTCGTGATAGGCGTCTTCCTCAAAAGGCATTACAGATCCATTTTTATAGTACAAATGTAGTTTAGACTTTGAAGGGGGAACTTCTGTCTCTGCCATCTTCCATCAATTAAGATGGTTTAACTCTGAAAAAGAACTGTTCATTTGCAATGAATGATGATACGCCACTGCACACGTTATAATGTACATGTATTGTATTGGTAATGCAGTGATACATCTACAGTGTACATGCATGTACACATCCCAAGTGCTGTATTAAAGAATTTTGAAAGGACCCATTGAATTTCTGGAAATGGTTAAATTTCTTACTGAAGAACTCATTGTTATGACAATTAAAAATGAAAATTAATTGTACATTTGTAGATTTATCACTGAACTGGCGATGTCAAATTATTTAAGACGTACATGTATTGTAAATTTCAGTATAGATAATCGAGAGAAACGAGACGTACAAAATAAATGTACAGTGTAGGTTAGACCTGTATTGCTTTGCCGTGAGTGGCAGTCGAAATATTGGAATCATTCACTACGCAATACGTATAACATGTGGCCTATGTGCTAGTTCTGCTTCTTGTATAGATTTTACAATTTCCTTGATATTATTAGCAGTCTTGGAAGTTTACAAACATTACGTATACTTACCACTTCATCCTACTTTCACTTCATTCCCGCGAGTTTATCAATAACCTAAACTTCAATAACAAACGAAACAACACTCAAATGTATGGCTATATTTAATCAAAGAGACTACTCTCTCATCATCAAAATAACAATAGTAGCAGAAAAATATATATAATATAGTTATATATAATTTTTTTTTTCTTTTTTTTTTCTTTTCAAATATTTTGTATGGTTTTTATTGTTCGAATGTAAGTTGCGATTGGCTTTTTACACTTCCCTCATAGCAATTCAACTTCCGGTAAAACTTCAGTGGTTCTCAAAATGACGGGCACATTAGATAACGCAAATCCGACGGTTTATGAGGCGAGCAAAGAAAGACAGACTACTCCAGACGAAGAAAACGACGATATAGTTGACAAGTTCGATAATAGAGAAGTTTTCGGTAGATTATCGTTCTCAGTTTTCTATCTAGACATCAGTCTCACTCACAACTCATACTCATAGATACAAATGTATTTTTGTGAAGTGTTCACTTGCAATAATATTGTCTCAGAGACATGGCAAGGTCTAGTTATTTAAATTATTGTGATTTTCTAGTTTTCAGGGATATACTTTGTTACATCAAATTTTAATTTAAAAAATTCATTATATATGTTTCTTTTGATCTTCAGCTAGATGGTTTAGGCCTTCTTATTGTAGTAGGAGGGGTCAGGAGATGAGAGTTTGCCACCACAATTGACTTCGCGTTGTGTAATTTTAAATGTGGTACAAAATGTACCGGACCGTGACGTAATACCTGTGGCCAACAGTCACCTTCTAAACCCACCTTCCGGTTCTTTTCCCTTTGATTAGTCGAAGTGTTAGGAAAGACCCACAACAACACCACAGTAAAAGTTCTACAAGTTTATTATGAATTAAGACGAGTTTGGTTTCATTTACATAAATAACATAACAAAACAACCAAGTTCCAGTTAAAACAGATGTAAAGCCTGAAGTAAAATAGAATGTAACAAGTATAGAAATGGTAACAAAACGTACACCAGGAAAGCAGACTTATCCAAATAATAGGCTACCCAGACTATGACAAGCTACCCACAAGTACATGCACGAGACAATCCCTGGAGAAGTTCCATGTTAACTCTCAATACACACCTCAATGCCTTGTAAATATAACCAACTTGACAAGTACTGCGAAACTATGGAGTGCGTATACATGTATATCCCACCTGGTCCATAATTATAACTACCAGCCTACGAGACGGGCTAGACTTCGATCACCCTCCCTCTAGAAACAACACCTAATAAACACTAGTCTACACATGCACAGTGACTAGACTTAACGTTAATTCCTCACTATGTTGTTCTGGTTTCAGAACATGTTCCTATGCTAAGCAGTTTTGTTCTCAGAACACGTACACATGCATATATTAAGCCGCTCTGTTTTCAGAGTGCCAGCTAGGCCTATCTACTAGATGTAAACATGCAATAAAGCCACTCTGTTTTCAGAGTGTCAGCTATATCAAATAGACCTAACTTACGCTTGCATTATAAGCCCCTCTGTTCTCAGAGTGTCAGCTAACTAATAAAACTAACCATGCATAGCCGCTCCGGTCTCAGAACGTAGCCGTATCACTAAGCTAAGTCACTTTGTTTTCAAAGCGTTGGTATAATGACCAAATCCCGGTAGGGAAGTGGCAAGGTTTCTCTCCCGTCTACGGCTTAAATAGCCCTGACCTTGACCCTTAGTGTAAATACCCGGAATAACATCCGTAATCTAAGAGACTCAGTGACTGGCTCCACCACCGCAGTCTCAACCAATGACAGCGCATTACACAAACTGTCCCCCGCCCACCCGGCAAGATGGCCGTTTTAACAGATAAACTGAAAATATCCGGGCAGACATTTGTCAAACCAGACAGAATATCCCCTGTAACCCCAAGGCTGTACCATCTCAGAGTACTACTATTTCGCGACTAAAGGTACGCACACCTGGAAAGAGCCAAACCCACAACAGAGTCACATAACACTACAAATTCCTTACAGAATCGAACGTAACTGTTCAAACCGCAGATGACAAAATCCACTTTTACCACATTATTAAGGGGACATTCATTATTTCACGTGTCCACAAAATTATATAACGTATCATTACATCTGCACTTGTACTGACATTGTTTAGGAAATAAATAACGCAAACTAGCAATAGTCAGCAATTTAGTTTCGGCCTGGTTCGTCTGGACCCCTCAAATCACACATGCCAGATTTTCCAGAGGTCAGCCTCGGTCCAAATCTGTGCCTGGTGTTTTCTTTCCTGGTTCAACTACATTGTAGTTCAACCTGTAGTGCTAATGTACCCTAAATGTATGCACCAAGGCAGGTAACTCGTATAACAAATTATATACAATGTACGATATGTAATGTTTTAACAATGTCACATGCTAGAGGTATGTTACTAATTATGCTCTTAACCAGTGTTTTTGCTACCTTGATTTTATAGCAACCTGTGCCTTATTTCATTGGGAAAATTTGGTAAGATTTTCGGATAAATTGGGGAAATATTTTTCAATTTTGCTTTATTTTGGGAAAATAACACAAATTTTGACTGGGGGAAACAACCTAATTATATCGGCTGTAAAACTGGACAAACAAAATCGCTGTTAACATATATATAGTTGTGTTTTATTGATTTCAGTGTCATTTAATTTATCTGATATTTTTAATATAAAATCTGCAACAATGGGTGTACTGTGTACGTCTCTGTACTTTATATAGTTATTTTTTTCTCTGTAGATCTGATTCGTAACATCAATGACCCAGAACATCCACTGACTTTAGAAGAATTGAATGTTGTGGAAAACTCCAAAGTGAAGGTAAGGTGATATCACAAGACATGATCAACACCTGCTTTTGTTTGCTCTTAGTCAAATGCAAGGATCAAAGCTCAGAAGTTTTAACTCTTTAGCCTAAATTGTGACAGGAGATTTAATTTCAGAATTAAATTGATTTAAATATCGTTTTATATTTTAATTTATACACATGGCTATGTGCCATGAAAGTTAACTTGTCCAGTTGTTTGTGAATGAAAGCTGTTTTAGAACAAACTGCATGGGAGGGACGGTAAGCACATTTTCAGAAACTCCACCACCCATTAAATATCAAAAGAGATTTAAATAAGGCATAGTTAGTGTGGCAGATTTCAATTGTACATAGGATTTAGGTCACCTTCTAGCTTCGAGCTAGAGGGAATTTCCCTTTAGCTCAGTGGTAGAGCGTCCGACTAGGAACCTGGAGATCGAAGGTTTGATCCCAGGTTGAAGCACACTATTCTCTTTCCTGTTACAAATTGTGTCCGTGACTCTCCCTGTGGTGACAGTGGAGTTAGAACCTGGGTTGTGGTGTTCGGGGGCGAACACTTTAAAAAGGGGGGAGTAGTGTAGCAGATTGTAATTGTACATAGGATTTAGGTCGCCTTCTACCTTCGAGCTAGAGGGAAATTCCCTTTAGCTCAGTGGTTAAGTGTGCCACTAAGCTAGGAACCTGGAGATTGAGGGTTCGATCCCCGATGGAAGCACACTATTCTCTTTCCTGTTACAGTTAGTATCCAGATCTGGTGTTTAGCCCATGGCCACCAACAATGATACATTGATTTTGGTGTCTCCCACCTATAGCTCCCCAACACGATTAAATATGGAGTATATATAGCCAAGCCCAGTTATAAGAGATTTACAAGATATTGTATCAAACCAGGGGAGGGATTTTGCTTTAAAGAGTTAAGAGGGAATACTAGCAAAAATCTATCCTTGTGGAATAAATTAGGTAAACTGACCTCTATGATTCCTATAAACAAAGCTGAAAATCTTTATTTCAGGACAAATAAATTGATTAGCTAATTTAAAGCAGTTGTTCATTTGCCTGAGACTATTCTAATAGAATATTTTCCTGACTATTTTATGAAAAAGAGTTCTGAATCAGTGGAGTAAGATTCTTAGATGTTCTCACCTGTTAGATCAGGACTAGCCAGTGTTTATATTATTCAAGAATTGGTCACATAGGGTTGAGCTTTGATTGCCACACTGTCTTATTTAGGAATCATTAAAGGCCCAATGTACGTAACTTTCGGCAAAACATGAAGCGAAAATCAAGTCTAATAACTTATTATATTTATAGATTAAGTTAAGATTAACTGATATCAGCAATATTCCAGATGATTTCTTTCGAGGGTACCGGTACAGCAGTAGATGAAACTCGGTATTTGTAAAAACGCGTCCATTTTGAACCGTCTTCTACCTTCGGTTTGTTGTTGAAGTGGGCCACACCTGAATTATTTTCAGTTCTTTGGATTTTTCTGTCAAGAGTTTCTTGTTAGTGACCGCTCAGGTTTACTTCGTTTTAGGCTTATTTTTGCATGGTTATTAACTGGATTTTTTGTCAGAATTTTTCAGAATCACGAAAAATTTCCTTAGTTACGTATATTGGGCCTTTAACAGAAGTGATAAATAAAGTGGAATCCACTAAACTTTAATTTCTTTGCCAACAGCCCAGCTATATTGCTTCTGATTATAAAATGTGGCATTCAGTTGTTTGCATGATGATGTCAAAAACTTGTCTACAACTTAGGATTGATAAGAGAAATCGCCAGAAAGGGGAGACAATTTCTCAGTTCAGTTGTGGACAAGATTGGTGTAGGTAAAAGTTAGCCAAATCATGAAACCATCAGTGTGTGGTCACATACCATTCCAGTAGTATAACCATCACATATAAACACTTACTGGTTGTGTTACAAGAGTATTTTTAGAGCCATTATATTTTTACAGGTTGATGACGACAAAAGCTACGTGGCCATTGAATTCACACCCACCATTCCTCACTGTAGCATGGCCACGCTGATAGGTCTGTCCATCCGGGTCAAACTTCTACGTGCCCTACCCACACGATTCAAGGTAAATTTTATAACTACAGCACGGCCACGCTGATAGGTCTGTCCATCCGGGTCAAACTTCTACGTGCCCTACCAACACGATTCAAGGTAAATTTTATAACTACAGCACGGCCACGCTGATAGGTCTGTCTATCCGGGTCAAACTTCTACGTGCCTTACCCACACGATTCAAGGTAAATATTATAACTACAACACAGCCATGCTGATAGGTCTGTTCATCCAGGTCAAACTTCTACGTGCCTTACCCACACGATTCAAGGTAAATATTATAACTACAACACAGCCACGCTGATAGGTCTGTCTATCCGGGTCAAACTTCTACGTGCCTTACCCACACAATTCAAGGTAAATATTATAACTACAGCACGGCCACGCTGATAGGTCTGTTCATCCAGGTCAAACTTCTACGTGCCTTACACACGCGATTCAAGGTAAATATTATAACTACAGCACGACCACGCTGATAGGTCTGTCTATCCGGGTCAAACTTCTACGTGCCTTACCCACACGATTCAAGGTAAATATTATAACTACAACACAGCCATGCTGATAGGTCTGTTCATCCAGGTCAAACTTCTACGTGCCTTACCCACACGATTCAAGGTAAATATTATAACTACAACACAGCCACGCTGATAGGTCTGTCTATCCGGGTCAAACTTCTACGTGCCTTACCCACACAATTCAAGGTAAATATTATAACTACAGCACGGCCACGCTGATAGGTCTGTCCATCCGGGTCAAACTTCTTTGTGCCTTACCCACGCGATTCAAGGTAAATATTATAACTACAACACAGCCATGCTGATAGGTCTGTTCATCCAGGTCAAACTTCTACGTGCCTTACCCACACGATTCAAGGTAAATATTATAACTACAACACAGCCACGCTGATAGGTCTGTCTATCCGGGTCAAACTTCTACGTGCCTTACCCACACGATTCAAGGTAAATTTTATAACTACAGCACGGCCACGCTGATAGGTCTGTCCATCCAGGTCAAACTTCTACGTGCCTTACCAACACGATTCAAGGTAAATATTATAACTACAGCATGGCCACGCTGATAGGTCAATCTGGGTCAAACTTCTACGTGCCTTACCCACGCGATTCAAGGTAAATATTATAACTACAACACAGCCATGCTGATAGGTCTGTTCATCCAGGTCAAACTTCTACGTGCCTTACCCACACGATTCAAGGTAAATGTTATAACTACAACACAGCCACGCTGATAGGTCTGTCTATCCGGGTCAAACTTCTACGTGCCTTACCCACACGATTCAAGGTAAATATTATAACTACAATACAGCCATGCTGATAGGTCTCTCCATCCGGGTCAAACTTCTACGTGCCTTACCCACGCGATTCAAGGTAAATAGTATAACTACCTTATGGCCATGCTGATAAGTCAATCAGGGCCAAACTTCTACATGCCTGATCTAGCTAGCTACATGTTTCAAGGTTAGTGTAATATGTCTACAGAATGCATGGTCTCCCTGATATTACATGAAGGTCTTTCCATCAGGGTCAAATTTCTTTGAATCTCATGAACACAATTCAGAGTCAAAGTCGTCATAAGGAAGTCAAAGTTTTATAAAAAATATTTATTACTCAATTTTATTATTAGCTCACCTTGTCCAAAGGACCAATTGGAGCTTATGTCATACCTCAGTGTCCGGTGTCCATCTGTCAACAATTAATCATTGACTTCTTCTTCTTAACCGCTGGTCAGAATTTAAATTTAAATTTGGTAGGTTCTTTCAAATCAGAAAGCAAAGTATTCATTAATGACATTATTGCATGGCAATGTACTGTTGTGTCAGATCCCTACACTGAACTAAACTTACATATGACTTTTTGTTGCATTTGCTGAAATTCTTTTGAGTGATACAGGCCCTCTGGACCTCTTGTTGGTGGTTTTTCTCCGGGTACTCCAGCTTTTCCCACCTCCAAAAACTGGCACGCCCTTAAATGACCATGGCTGTTAATAGGATGTAAAACAAAATAAACCAAACCAAATATGCTATAGCCATGTACCAGCTATCACAATGTTCAGATAATTTCTCCATATCCAACAGATGTTTTAAAAAAACAATATTGTTCTTATTCTGATTATGATGATGACTTTTCCAAAAGTTGTACTGAAATGATGCTATAAAGATATGTGAAGTTATCAGGAGATTCATGGGAAATGTACAGATTTTTTCTGAATATGATGTTACAGCTATAACGATAATTAAAGTCATGTATTGATATTTAAGTACCGATTAATTAAAATAGTTTGATTAAGATGTGTTTTATTGTGATGTTTAGGTAGATGTTACCATCACTCCCGGGAGTCATGCCTCGGAAGAAGCAGGTGAGTCTCTATTGTTGCTATTCTATATTGATATATTCAACTCATTCATTCCTGACGACACATTTGAACGCTTCCAATTCAAAGATTGGAATAGTTCATTACACAATTTCAGCAGTGAATGAGTCAATTTAAAAGGAATTAAGAGGTTTTCAAATTCTCTCAAATTTCTTTTATTCAAACTATAAACCGTTTATCAGTCAATACATTGATTATGCAGGTTAACAAACACAAAATTTAAAACCTTATCTTTAATATGTGCATGGCTTTATAGTCAATTGTCACAGAAAATAATGAAAACAATATGATCTTTTTAGCTCACCTGGTCCAAAGGACAGAGGTTAGCTTATGCCATACCGTGGTGTCTGTCGTCCGTCCGTCTGTCGCCTGTTGTCCGTCAACAATTTTTCAGACGACTTCTTCTCCATAACCACTGACAGGAAATCACCCTAATTTAACAGGAAGCATCTTTAGGTGCTCAGGATTCAAAATTGTACTTATGGTGAGACTGACCCCCTAGGGGGCTGATGAGCAGGGCCAAAAAGGGTTATTTAGCTATATTGATATAAGCGACTTCTTCTCCATAACCACTGATTGGAATTCAACCTTATTTGGCAGGAAGTATCCCTAGGTGCTCAGGATTCAAAATTGAACTAATGGTTGGACTGACACCCTAGGGGGCTGAGGGGTGGGCCCAAAAAGGGTTATTTAGCTATATTGGTTTAGGCGTCTTCTCCATAACGAACCCCTTATTGGAAATCAACCTAATTTGGAAGGAAGCACGTGACCCTAGGTGCTCAGGATTCAAAATTGCAGTAATGGTGGTACTGACCCCCCAGGGGCCTGAGGAGCGAGACCAAAAAGAAAATATTTTACCATGATTACCTAGATACCAATGTACCAGGTGAGCGATACAGGCACTCTGGGCCTCTTGTTAGAATTTTAAATGAATCGCAAAACTGTATATATATTGTTTTTCTCTTGCAGTCAACAAGCAATTAGCAGATAAGGAGAGAGTGACCGCTGCCTTAGAGAATAGCCATCTCCTGGAGGTGGTCAACCAGTGTTTGGCCAGCCGAGGAACATGACCAACTGGACAGGATGTTTACTCCTAATTTTAAAACCCTTCAACTAGTCAATACATTGTTGGGAAAAGCTCAAGACAGACATGTAACTGACAGCTTTTCCAGTAAAACATCTCCCTGACCCTAAATCACTTCTATACATGGTTTGGTGGCCTATACCTCTGCTTTTTGCAAATTATGCTCCTGAATTGGAAAATGTTTGAGATGACCAATTAATATGAAAGCTGTTTCAAATATATATTTTTATCTACATAGAATATTATAGAGAGTCCTGCAAGCAACTTTTAGTTCCAGGAGAACAATAAAGATTTGCTGATAAGCCGTTTGACTGAGAATTGTAATATAGATATATATTATATGTTGATTGGGTAAATCCTATTGACAGATTTAAACAAGCATATTGATTATTGCTGAAGCAATACATGACCCCTATCGAACCCTGCAAGCTATAAAGATGCAATGATTCAAATAACAGGGACTTGACGTTGATATCCCCATGATGTATTTGTATATCAAATTTCAGTTCAATATGTGCACACATTGCAGAGATAATGCATGGAAACTGAATTATCGAAAATTGTTTTAGTCCAAGGGGTGTAAAGAACATAGGTGAGTGTTACCCCTGGATATCAAGGATGACATATTCCAGGGGTATAAAGAGCGTAGATGAGTATTACCCCTGATATCAAGGATGACATATTCCAAGAGTGTAGAGAGCATAGGTGAGTGTTGTAACCCTGGATATCGAGAATGACCCCTGGTCTGGCTGTTACATTTTGGTTTGTCCTTCTCCAGTAATAAATGTATTGAACTTCTTAATCCTTAATTTGTTTCAATCATTGTGTGAGTATGCTTAGCATCGGGATACTTATCACATGAACTTTCTTGAATTCCTAAAAAGTTGTTTTCGAGGGTGAAGACTTGGAAAAGAAGAGGTAAAAATGTTGGTATACTGGACTGTCTCCAGAAAAAATATAAACGATGATCTGAGCTTATTTTTGTTGTGAGCTAAACTCTTTTTCACTCCTACAGATGTATATGCTATATTTCCTTTATATAAGAACTATAAGCCACATACAAATGTACCATGTACATGTAAATAACATGTAAAAAAAACTGATGATAATAATAATTTTGATTCTTTACCATAAATCTCAGTGTTTTGTATGACAGGGATCCAATGTCTGCTTGGGGGAATGGCCGCAGCCCGGCTTGGGGAAATGGCTGCAGCTCGTATTTGACTTAAAAAGGACTTTTAATAAGGTATGATAAGAATACCTGAAGTAGGCTATGGAAGTTCATTCTAAATTGATTTAGGCGTATATCTATTTATTGATTTACAACTAAAACGTCTGCGCGAGTTACTTCCCTTGCATTACTATTTCTGTGAATTGTGCAAGTTATAAAGTTAACGCTTTCAATTCAAAGTTTGGAATAACATATGCATATCATTAAAGTTCAGGTGTGAATGAGTTAAATTTAACAAGAAAACCATTGAAGTTACTGTTGATCTAAATATTTTTTTGTTGAAAAAGTTCAGGAATTCGAAGAGTAATATTGATATCCTAGTTTTAGTTGTCGACTAGTCAGAGTGAATTTTGAATGAGTAACTACAATGTTTTTTCTATTTTGCTGTTATCAACTTGATAATATTTTTTTTTTTTTATGAAATGAGTCATAAAATAAATGTACATTGTATAAAGTAGCAAATTGAACCAAATTAATGACTTGTTTTGTCGTTACTGCAATATATAAAAATTTAATGTTGAGAGTATGGCTGTGAATGTGAATTTAAAGGCCCAATATACGTAATTTTCGGCGAAACTTGCAGCAAAAATCTAGTCTAATAACTTGTTATATCTATTTTAGTTAAGATTAACTGATAACAGCAATATTTAATATGATTTCTTTCGCGGTTACCGGTACAGTAGCATTTGAAACACGCTATTTGTTAACAAGCGTCCATTTTCGAAAAGTCTTCTACCTTCGGTTTGTTGTTGAGGTGGGCCCCACCTGAATAATTTACAATTCTTTATATTTTTTTGTCAAGAGTTTCTTGTTAGTTACTGCTCAGGTTTACTTCCTTTTAGACTTATTTTCGCATGGTTATCAACTGGATTTTTTTTCAGAATTTTTCAGAATCACAAAAATTTCTCAGAAGTTACGTATATTGGGCCTTTAATATGCTGCCAACAAACGACTTGATTTCCAAATGATAGTTGCAAATATTTCACTATCTGCATGAAATGGAAGCATGCATGTTATATAATGTTTGTAGTATAAAAACTAAACATAATTACGAAGGTGTCACAGAGAAATGCATGTGGTGATGTAAGAGTTTTGTAACACTAAATATGCTTTTCTTTTTATGACATTAATGTTATCTTTGTGTTAATAAAGAAAAATAAATGTTTAAAAATCTTTATGTTCTATTTGGTTGTTTGGTCATCTGGTCCAAAGGATCAAGTTGATGGTTTGCCATAGCATGGCGTCCGTTGTCCTTCCGTCAACAGTTTCTTTAAACAAGTTATTCTTTTACGTGAAACCACTTATTTGAATAACTTAATTTGACTGGAAACATCCTTAGAAGGTGAAGATTCAAAATGGCACAAATGGTGGTGCTGACATCCAGGGGGCTGAGAGGCAGAGCAAAAAGGGGGCAATTGTCTTCTTCTATTGAACCAATAAATGAATACCAACCATATTTCACTGGGAGCATCCCTAAGAAGTGGTTGATTCAAATTGAACATTCAAATAATTTGGCTGACCCCAAGAGGGATGAGTGGCAGAGCCAAAAGGTGGCAGTTTGACTATATTGGTTTAATTGACTTCTAAGAACTTCTCTAAAGAACTTCTAGGAACACCAACGGTATTGGCAGTATCAGCGTTGCAGGATTTGTTCTGTAATATTCCAGCTAGTAAGCACTATTAAAAGATGCCATTGTCATTGGAAGAACAGTCTCAATATACAATACATCTCCAGCACACACACATAGGGAGTTATTAGCCAGGTGGCATAGTACTACTAATTACCGCCTGATAAGGCAGCTCCTGCGAGCTCCTCAAAATCGCTAGGGCTTCATGCTAAATATGGATGTAATGGCTGACCTTTCATAGCACTATGAAAGTGAAAAAAATGACTTTCAATCCTTATATGAAAGCAATGGTTCTCGAGACGTAGCACGTGGTTTAATTATGACGTCATAGATCAAGCTTGTTCAATGAGAGTCTTGTTGCGCCGCTTCGAATAACATATGGAGATTGCCCTTACGTCAATCGCTCAAATGACTCGTCATTATCATTGGCACCAAATTTATTCAAGCTGGGCTGTTCCGCCAATGTCGTTTAAATGACGACGCCTATAGAAGCGCAGCTAATAAACTTATTATTTGGAAAAAATATAAATTGAATTCAGTATCTGTGTTATAGTAAAAATGTAAATATATGGATTGAAAGACATTTTATTTTTACTTTTATAGTGCTATGAAAGGTCAGCCGTTACATCCATATTTAGCATGGATATAACGGCTGACCTTTCATAGTACTATGAAAGTTAATAAAATTACTTTCAATCCTTATATAAGTGTGTCCATTGTGTCACATGTCTCGCAAGTTGTCCAAGTCTGCACGTGTCAGGGCCAGAAGTGGTTTACATGGTACATATCGGGGCCTAATCATTTGTTACACTTAGTTTTTTAACCGAAATGGAGGTTTTTCAGAGTAATTTTACACTCTTTTGGGTTTAGATCAATTTTCGGGTAAAAAATGCACACTAATTTAAATTGTCATATATATTTAAGTTAAGGTCCGAACCTATCAGTAACAAAGTCCCAGGCCCGTGTGGTTACAGTGTATTTGTTGATCCCTGCATGACTCTTAGGTGACGGCTCTGCTGCTATTTCAGTGCAAAATATTATGTAAACCCGGAGTAGGTATATATCTCTCCATCGTCGGAAACCCTCGGTACAATTGTGTATCGTGTACCGTGGGTGTCCGACGATGCTATCTCTCAAAAGTCTGCATATGTTATTGACAGTTTGCACCAAATCTGGCGAGACGCTTTGATATATAAAATGTACCATTATTGGGCATATTGAATCCCATTTGCCAGTCCTTGTCCAGTCTCGGTAATTCTTTACAAGCGGTCTCTTATATTTTTTTCAAATTCTTCCTAACTTGCCGGAAAGTCTGGAAAAAGTCCGACTTGTTCGCTTGCATTGCCCAACCTTGATACGGCTCACTTCCGGTTCCTCTTTGGAAATAAATTAGAGAATACGTCATCAAAACCACAATCCAAACTCAAATCGATTAAACTATGGGCAAAATAACAAAACAAAACAAATCTTCACATGGAAACTTTTGTAAAATCACAAGAGAATAAGTCCAGATGTTCCAGAAGAGTAAGCGTCTTCTGCTTCTTTAGAAACCACATTTCTAACATATTAACTTGGATATCGGACAGCAACTTTAAACCGGCGAATCTAGTGAAGACATTTTTAGATCCCACGCTGTTTGAATTCCTTGTAGATCTTTGAGAAAGTAATTAGAACTCCAGTCAGTAATTTAAAAAAGAAATCTCAATTCAACAAGTAAAAACTACTGTCATATACAAGTTAGATGATAAGCAAAATTCACAATAGATATTTGTTTCAGTGTTATCAGTTTCAGCCTTTTTTGCAGATTTATTATAAAAGTTTGGACCATTTTTATGGGAGGTAAATGTCACAAAACATTACAATTAGTTCGAGAAACAATATTCAGTTTTGACGAAAGTCGCTCAACAGTTGTTGCTTAATTAGGTATGAAATCAAAAATCGCTATTTACAGATTAATTATAATGGAAATAGTTAGAAAAGTCGTTTTCTATTCTACATAACGCAAACCGTAGCGACTGCATGAATAAAACCAGCAGACGGCATCGCGAAGAAATATAGACACGGGCATGTATTTGTGTGCCGAACCGTATAATTGGCTAAGAAAATGGACGGAAGTGGCAGGAAACCGGTCTGTCCAAGGGAAGTCATCTTCATTTCAGAGATTGACTTTATGAATTCAGTCAATGAAGGCATGCGGACAACACAGCTAAGTGAAATGGTATGGCACGTCCGCATCTGATCATGAAGACATTTGTAAATTGGTAGGAACATTTTTATGCGCATGTCGACCACGGTCTACAGCTAATTAAACGACTATGACGAAAACAATTTTCAGGGTTGGATGCTACTACAAGTCGTTGAGGAATATAAAACAGTATATCTGATATTAGAATTTCTTTGTAACCTATAATTTTATCAATTTATTGGTCTGTTGTTCAACATCAATATCCCAACCTTGTCTGGATAATCTTGGATCGGGCAAAATTAGTTGCGACTGGACATTAAACAGATCCATTTCGAAAGCTTCACCTCTGATCTGGTAAACAACTTAGCAGCAGCTTCATCGCTGTCAAAATGACGTCATAATTGAAAATAAATTTGAGAATACCGAAGCGTTAACAAAATTTTACGTAAATGATCGCTGTATTGATATAATTTTATTAGAGAATACCGAAGCGTTAACAAAATCATAATCCGAACTCAAAATCGATAGAAACTAGGAGCAAAATATGAACAAATTAAAGAAAGATTTACATGGGGACCCTTGCATAAGTCCAGGTGTTCCGGAGAAGTACGCGTCTTCTGATTCATCGACGACATCCGCCATGTAGATCTTGTGGTCACATTAAAGTAAACATCAGGTCCCCAAAATGAGAACCGAGTCAGCATTGTCAATCAGGACAAGTAAAATCACCAATGAGTATACTTCATACATTTCTCAATGAGACAAAGATGGCGACCATAAAAACTTGCCCATAGTTCTGATCAACCTGCATCTCTCGAATCCTTGTGTTGTTAGTTTATTGTCAGCAGTCGCAAGAAGAGTTGTATACCGTGGATGGGAGGAAATGTTGAATTTTACATATCAGGATTTATTTTGTTTTGTTTTGATTTTTATTCTTTTGTTGTAATCCTTATTTAATTTAATATCTATCATATTTCGTTCATAATTTTACTCCTTGTGAAAATGAAGTAGATCTCGATTAAATTCATGTGGCTTGTAATGTGTCGTGTTTTTTAAATAATATTTCTCTGTGGCACTACACCTCCGTTATTTTTTGGTCAGACTTTCTTTGCCCTCCCTGTCCTTGTTGATACGATGGACAAACAACACTGTCGCTGTGTAATCACTGAGCACACACTGTTTACACCGCTAAATAAGCCTTCTTTCAGTAGCTCTTTTTAAATCATATCGACTGTTAAGTCTTCTATAGGACGGCGGCGTGGTTGCTGAAAGAATTATATCGCTGTTTCCGCAGCCCGCGCACTGGAAACAGACACCCCAATCAGGAAGTCTCTCTTGCGGTTATTGTGTGGATATAATGACAGGAACTGGACTATTTCGAGTTCATTAACCTCTTTTATAGAAAATTAACACATATTGAAGATAAAATCAGAATACCACAACTTAGCCCCCTTTTTTCAGAAGTATTTTCAAGGCAACAACTTCCATTTTGCGACCAACTTCCGGTTCGTTGGCGTCACTCATAGTTTTTGTGACAGATGTCCAACACATTTTGAATGGGTTCCGTGTATTTATGGTAGATCTTGAAATATCGGTGAGATTTTTAATACTTTTTTTTTTCTTCAAAAAGAGAAGAATTTTTGATAATATCTTTAGTACAAAAAAAGTACTTGGATATGGTAAGAATTCAAGAATTTGCGTCTATATACCCTCAAAAGTTTCTGGGCCTCCATATAAATTATCTCGGTCCGCCATACAATGTCTTGTGTTCGACATTTGGCGGTTGGGCCTCCATATAAATTATCTCATCCAGTTTTACTTCGCTAGATGTTCTTTGAGACGTTCGGTCAGTTGCCGAGGCAATAGCTATGAGGAGTTCTTTGATGTGAATTAAATTATGCGGGAATATGATTTGATTCCTTGATTGACATTTGAATCACTGGATAGAGATTCCATATCGATTTTTCATGGCTTGAAACGTGTACATCAGCCCAAAATACCACTATTTGAAAAAAGGTTTGCCAATATCTTTCAAGAAATGGCCGAAATTTTATTATCTCTTAAGAAATGACCGAGATAAGAACGAAACAACGAAAATTAAGAAGTGTTAAATATCGTCCTTTCACCCCGAAAGAACGAAAGGACGAAATTTAAGAGCTACTAAATATCGTCCTTTCGGGACGAAAGAACGAAAGGACGATATTTAAGAAAGAAGTTAATATCGTCCTTTCGGTGCAATAGAACGACAGAACGATAATTAAAACTTCTTAAATGTCGTCCTTTCGCCCCGAAAGAACGAAAGGACGAAATTTAAGAACTACTAAATATCGTCCTTTCGGGGCGAAACGGCGAAACAACGAAACAACGAAATGGCACAAATAAGCCACCGTACCATTATGGTTTTTCACCCAACGGAAAACTTTTGGGGCATGCTCGGAAATATCTATAGGGATTTCGAGCTAAAGCCCATTTTTTTTGAAGCTTTGAACCTACACTACCATATAAGAATAGGGTTTCCCTATACATTAAATGCATACACCTCGGGTCCAGCCCCTAGAGTACAAAGCTTTGCCTGGGCTGCCATAAAGTGTCTCGTGTTTTACAGTTGACGATTGGGCTTCCGTATGAAGTCTCTCGTCGTTTTCTACAGGGTTGTGATACAACCGTGTATGATGTACTACGAATGACCGTCATATATAAGATGACGTAGCACACACATATATGCTGACTTTTTAAATTTAGTAATGGATACAGTATGCCGAAAATGAATTAAACCGCACCATACAGCTGTTTCGTTCTCCTAGCACTCTTCAGTGATGCTAGAGGCCAAAAGGTGGGAATCCAAAATTTCTAAACTAATGTAGAAGCAGAAGGGTCAGGTGCAAAAAAAAACCTTTAATTTATGAATGTAGAAGTAAAATCAAGCTAGTTTTTTTTTAAAACACACAGTTAGAAGAAACGATTGATGTGACACCACTTAATTGTGTTCAAATCATTTTGTAATTGTGCCGTCGATCCTCCATACATGTACGTTCGTTGTACATTGCCATCTGATGTAGAAGGATCGGGCTCCCATTCCTCGTCAAAATATCATACCTTGCAACTTACTATGTATCGACTTCATACTGTTTGTATCATATAGATAATGGGAAAAAAACCAATGCCTGGAAATAGTTTTACTGAAACAATCATCAATAAAAAAATCATTTGATGCAGCCAGCGTTGCATTTCATATCTGCATTAATCAAAGAACTGCAATTACTGTAGCGCATGAAAGTCATTGAATAAAATTGTACATCACTTCATGTGATATTTTATATATACAGCAACAGTATGATTGGGCTTCCATACATGCGTTTTTTGTCCACCCTTCATACCAAGGTAGCATTAGTAGGACGTCCGGCCTCTGACTCGCACGGGGACTGACCGCTCTCAGGTGTGTACGTGTATCGGTAACCTAGGTAATTATTACTTATACTGTTCAATATTTATAACTTATGCCCTGTATTGGTATATGCAATGTCTGTTTTATAAATACATCTGTGTGCCGTACAGGCCATGCGCCATTTTGGTACCTGTACCGGCCATGGCCAATAATATTGCGCGTATAGGTAAACAATGCATCGGTCAGTACAAAAAGTTCACGGTCACTGGCCGTTGTGGCGCCATGTTGTTTACACATTATCAAGGCTATTTTTGAAGCTTGGCGACTCTAAAGAACTGTCAGCTTAATCCCACAACATGTACATCTCAATGCCGAATATTGGAATATCGTTAGAACAGTTTTTAAAAAAGATATCCAGAACAGGTGAGTCTAGATATTTTGTGTATTGTACTTTACAAAGATACAGATAAGATTTTATCTCAATATTCAAAATTTCTATCGGTAAAATTTACATATTTCTATTATTTAGGCTACGTATATATAGTGTAAATATATTCAATGTCTGCCTCGCTGAACCTGACCCCAGTCCTCAACTTTAAAGGACCTATATATATATGTATATATATGGTCTAGTAAGTAATATCGACGGTATGATCCACTATATGTACTGGATCCTAACAAACAAATGTTCGTTGGATGCGTATTACTTGAAATAGATATATGATCGTGGAAGTAATAGCGACAATACGGACAAATAAATTGTCCAATTTTCAAGGCTATCCGCACCTTTATCAAGACACATGAAATACACGTTACATCACATAAAAACATGAAACAGTTTTAGGCATATAATCCCTTCGGCTGATCGGACGCCGAAGGTCCTACCAAAAAAAAAAAACATTCTAAGATGATGTTAAGAAAGTATAAAATTCAGCCAAAAATGTTGTTACTTATCGTAGAGGACAGCTACTGAGCGTATCTATTAGGTTGTTTTTAAAATAAGTAGCTGTCTTCTTCGATTAGTAACTTGCAACATTTTTGGCTGAATTAAAACTTTGGGTAGTTAAAACTGGTTGATTATTTGTTTTTTGTTATTTTGTTAACAACATAATTATGATTCATCGTAATCCAAGAAAAAGAGGAGTGGGGTGGGGGAGGGGGTGGGTGTCTGTTTACGATAGGTCCATTATTATTATAACTCAACTATAGTCTAGATAACATCTAAACCTTGTGAGTATCTATCTTATTTGTTTAAAGGATAAACAACTTCACCAATTACAAGGCTATCCTCGATATTCAAAGGCAAGTTAGGTAACCCATTGCTATCGAGGTTGTCACATGACAGTTATATTTGTTATGTATATAAAGTATCTGAGCTGTAGCATTTAAGAGAGGTGGCACTATAAAAGATGTTGTTGGAAGAACAGTCCCAGAACAGAACACAATACATCTACTGCACAAACGCACACATAAACACATACATGTAGGGATATATCAACCAGGTCTGGAAGTTAGCGCCGGATAAGGCAGCTCCTGCAAACTCCTCATAATTGTATATATATGTTAAAATTGCATGTGTTAATTGTTTTTATTGTATTAAATGTACATATATGTACTGTAAAACGCGTTAGAGTAGATTGTGTGGCTAGATATGGTGCTATGTCAAATGTTGTATATCTATTTATTTCATCTTTATTTCAAAAGTTTCACTAAGGTTTGTCGTATTGTCTTTTATTGTACAGGTCCGATATCGTATTGGCTAAACAAAGGCCCAGAGTTTCGTGAAAAGTGTAATGGCGGCTACCCATACTTTGTTCGTTGTCCTGCTGTCCGTACTGGGGGCGTATATTGGACACCAAGTCTGGTTGACCATCACTCGGCCGTCCGTAGAACACATGGTGGTCAAACAACTCGTCGAAAATGAGGAACTGGTCAAACACTCGGACGTTTTCACGAAGAAGGAGATTGTTAAGGTCAGTGACTCATTCGTTAAGGTCAAACACGTGCAAAGTGTTTATTGAATCGGTAAAAAAATGCATAATTGCCATAATGATTGTAATTTTTGAGCGAATTCTTTTATAATGACATAACAATATTGATTATAAGCAATATTTTACGGGAAAAAAACAAACAAAAACCAACAGTTTATAAATCGGAACTGTATTCCTTGGCGATGAAATGCAGACGACACTCGCTGATCGTTCGATACCTCATATTTTTGGTGTTTCGTCGAATAGAGCACATTGAAGAACAATCTATCCCTACTTTGAAAAGCGGGTATTGATTTCAAAAGGGGATCAATTAATTTGACAAAATTTTCTGTCAAGTCTTTTGCAGTAACCATTAATTTAGTTTAGATACGTAATCATACATATGAATTTGAAAGAAACTGTGAAACATTGGCTGAATCGAAACAAGCTAAATTTTCACAATTATAAATCACACCCATAAACAATTAGTGTGTTCCATTTAGCGGAACGTTCCGGTTGTTCCGGAACGAACCAGACGTTCCGCTAAATGGTACACGACATTCCACAGGAACGAACCGGTTCGTCTGGAACGTCTCATTTGAAGGTACCAAGTTGGATCCAATTTGGCGGCCAGTGAAAGGTTTTCGTTTCAAATGTTCAATAAATTGTAAATAGACCTAACTATAACCAGTTAAACAACATTCACCAGTAAAATATATCACTACCATCTCCAAGTGGCATCATAGTCTGTAAAATGTGTAAATAAAAGGGATTACTCCCATTGTTTTGCGTATTTTATGACGGAACCGTTTTGGTTATTTCCGGAAAAAGTTGTTGCTTTTTCATTTTCGATTATTAGATTTTCACCCGCAGGAATGAAATTCGGCACGTTCTGTTCCATTAAGCAGACCAGTTCCAAGTTGGCACAACCGGAACGTTCCGCTAAATGGAACACGCTAAAGAGTTACTTTGTAGTTTCGACAAACTGATAAGTGAGAATGGTATCTCCGCTACGACGTGCGTACGAGATCAAAAAACCTATATCTTGGCAAGTCATGTCTTAGAATCAACGATTAATGAAGACAGACTTTATCTACTGTCCCCGTTGAAGAAATTACAAGTCATTCTTGTTCATTACATGTAGCTCCGTATGACGCAAAACAATTTCATTATTGCAATCGGCGTGTTAATGAACGTGATAAGTAAGACCCCTTATATTGATCTAAGGTGGTCTTCAGTCTGTTATTGTCGGACAAACGTCATATCAAGATGACTCATTTAAATTTGTCGAGGAAGAACAAGATGACTCATTTAAATTTGTCGAAAAAAAACCCAATAAATGTTAAACAAATGCTCTCGCTTGTTTTCATCCCTTTACTTGATGATTTGGTTGTAATATATTTTAGCAGAGACAAATTTCAATCCTCTTTTCAGTAATAATTTAAAAAACCCCACTTAAATATGTATGTTTATCATATTGTTCTGTTATCTAGTGAATCTGCTTGTGTAAATTATGAATATGTAACTAGTTAGACATACCCTATCAAAATTTGATTGTCTGAATTTTGAATTATTCTTATTGTGAGTTCACGCCTAGGACACTGCAGTCAAAAAGGGCAGGTTTTTTTTTTTTCCATTTCATTGGTGTAATCTGTATGTTAACATTTGCGCTGTAACCCACTATATAAACTAATTATTTTAGATTACATAAATTAAATAAAACGATGCTTTTATGGTAAATATGTTAATAAATGGTTTGGAAGTCCTTTTTAACGAGCTCCATACATTATGGATTTAACCACTGAACATTCATAGCGCAGTTTGACAGTTGTGAAAATGACTTTAATTTTTATATGAAAACTGGTGTGGTTACACAAATAAGTATCGCATCTTTAATTTGGTAATGTGATAAACCAGTTCTTACATTCGCTTACATTTCATATGAACTTTATGGAACTCGTCACGAATTTCTCAATTTAGCTCGCCAGAGGCTCGCTGAATTGAAACATTCTTATACTTTTTCATAAATAAAGGGCAGATCGGTAAAATGGTTAACACTTCGGCCTTCAACGCCGTCGACCGGAGTTCGATCCCCGAAGTTTTTGTACGCATGGCACATTCAGAAAATGTATTTTTTCCCCTGCCCACACGACTCCAATAATCTAAATGAGGGACTTTAAAAATGCCATTGGAAGCACGATCCCACTTCCATATTACCAACAGAACACAATTCATCTCCAACACGCAAGCATGCATACATACATAAGGATATATTAGCCAGGTGGCATATGACTTGTAGTCAGCACTTGATAAGACAGCTCCTGCAATCTTCTCAGAATTATATACATTGTATGATTACAAACTGTTTGTATTCGTTGTATAAGAATTTAATATCTATGTACTGTAATGCGCTTTAGAGTATGCTAGAAAGGGCGCTATATCAAACGTTGGATTACTTATTTATTTATTTATTTATAAATCCCATATAACATTTATGAAAATCATGTGTGATCCTATATAATTATGTGCTACATATATGTATGCCTACATCATTTTGGGAAGCTTGAAGCAACATTTCATTTTCTGCCTAAATTCCCTGAACCATTCTCAGTATGTATGGGTTAGCTTACACCCCTGCCGGATTGTTTCTCCTCGTTATATCAAAGCTTTGATCTAACATTTGTTTTCAATGGTATCGACCCGTATATACGGAAGGTATCTCTATTGTATGATCATAAGAGATACCCCCCCCCCCTTCCCCTCCCGCGGTAGAAATCAGCGTCGGCTCCTTCCTGGTCTTCTATGTAATAAAATGCCTACGAAACTGTATATCGTAACAGGCGCCTTATATGGTACCCCTTAATATGTTGCGTTTAATAGTAAAAAAAAAAATCAGAGAATACCAAAGCGTCAACAAAAGCATAATCCGAGCTCAAAATCGATTAACAACAGGCAAAATAGGGACAAAGGAAACATTTACATGGAGACCCTCGTAAAAGTACAAAATAATAAGACCAGGTGTTTTGGGAGAGCAATCGTCTTCTGCTTCATCGACGACACCCGGTAATGAATGATTTAGCGAATGGTATTACAGTTCTATAACACACATTGTTTCTGATGACAATCTTAATAAATTCCGGTTGGGAGTTATGTAAGTTTGTCATAAATAGCAATGTGTGTTATAGGACTGTAACAACATTTACTAAACGTTCATTACTTATCTTTGCATCTTTATAGAATTATTGAGCTTTATTAAGTTACTTTGAGCAGTATTTGAGCAACAAATCAAGCGTAGACAACAATTTAATTGATAACGTCACAATGGAGATTGATGACGTCACAATAGAGATTGATGACGTCACAATAACAAATGTTGTTAGTCTTGTAACATTAGCATTTGCCTTCCCAATGCATTACATTGGAAGAATGCAGAACAAAGATAAATCGATCACATTGGCTGTTGCGAAGTCGCTAAAATCAAAGAAACAAACTGTCATTTTTGAAGCTGCGTTGGCTTGAAAGTAATCTGGACTTTTTTTCACAAAAGTCGTCTTGTTGTTCGACTACCGCGGTTTTTATACTTTGCCTTGGTCTGATAAATATATTCAACAGTTGAATGAACTGTGTTTTGCGCTATCCTATCAAAATCGTTCAAGGTCGGTTATAAAATTTCTAGTCGTTCGCGGATCGACCGCTGTGATCTGTAAACATCCCCATGTGAACTGTTCGTCGCGTTGTTACTGTCGATGTCCTGTTCAAGGTCGGTAACAAGCCTTGTTGTTCGACTGGCATGGTTTAATATTTCGCCGCAGTATGATTAATACACGGTGGTGTGAACTGTGCATCGCGTCGTACGATCGTGTTTGTTTCTATCCGTGTATAGAGATTTGTCTCTCCGCTGTTTTGTTTCCTGTTTTTGTTTTAAAATGATCTCGAGAAAGTTCTGTCCAAACATTTTGTGGGCCTGTCCAAATAAAAATTGGTCGGCTGGCAATTTGTTAATACACATTTCAAGCCTGGCAATTTGTTAATACACATTTCAAGCTTCTTCTCAAGTTCCACCGGATGGATTAAGCTGAAACTTGCCTGAAATGATCATGAGATGGTCCTGATGATGTGATGTTATTGCTTAGGCCAGTCCGAAATCTGATATGGCCGCCATGATCGCCATCTTGAAAACACATTTGAAACTTCTTCTCAAGTTCCTTCGAAGGGTTGAGATGAAATTTGCCTTAAATGATCCCGAGATATTCCTGACCAAGTCCTGACCAGGTCCGAAATCCAAAATAGCCGCCATGACCGCCATCTTGAAAACACATTTGAAACTTCTTCTCAAGTTCCATCGGTGGGATTGAGGTGAAATTTGCATGAAATGATCTCAAGATGTCACTGTCCAAGTCTTGCTATTTTTCGGTCCGAAATCCAATAACTCAACATCAGGAAAATAGCACGCAGAGGTCTTTCATCTCCAGATTTATACGTCCCCGGTGGGGGTGGTGGTAACCCGTTCTTGTTCGGTCAAAAGCTTGATCACCTGAAATTGAATTCAAAACCAATCCTTGCTCGATGTTCAGAATTATTGGAGTGGAACGACTGCATGGTCCACTCACTCATTGTCAGTATAATGTGACAGGGCGGGGTGTTATCCTGGGGGACAGTATGGTACATGTAACACTTATATCGGCAAAAGATCAGGTACATTGTATATCGCAAGGAGACTTACAACTTACATGAACATACCACCGTTTCCCAAGAACACTTGCACTCGCATTGCTCACACATGTAAAGCATTCCTTATATGCCCTTTTTCGATAAAAGGACGTAATACATAACCAAAGAAGGGCATTTTAAAGCAAAATCACTTGATGTCCGGATTGACAATGCGGTTTTAAGGATAGATTTTGCTACTTTGAATGACGATATGTTACAGGTAAGACAATTACTCAATGTTTTTAATGAGTATATAAGGGTATAACGCTCAGATTTTAAAGCGGTTTGTGTATCTTTACGGCAGGTTTTATTATTTTTTTTTCGAGGTTTTTTGTTGCAGAAGTCGAAGCGTATCGCAGGGCTCTGTCATCATACCTACCTTGTTTCGGTTGTACCCTCAGTTCTATCCGGCGTATCGCAGGGCTCTGTCATCATACCTACCTTGTTTCGGTTGTACCCTCAGTTCTATCCGGCGTATCGCAGGGCTCTGTCCTCATACCTACCGTGTTTCGGTTGTATCACCAGTTCTATCCAGCCTGCTGCAGGTTTCTGACATCATACACTGTATCTGCCTTGTTTCGGTTGGACCTCAGTTCGGTCCGGCGTACCACAGGGCTCTGTCGTCATACCTACCTTGTTTCGGGTGTACACCAGTTCTATCCGGCAGACCGCAGTGGTCCGTCATCATACCTGCCTTGTTTCGGTTGTACACCAGTTCTATCCAGCAGACCGCAGAGGTCCGTCGTCATACCTGCCTTGTTTCGGTTGTACCCCCAGTTCTATCCAGCCTGCTGCAGGGTTCTGACATCATACACTGTATCTGCCTTGTTTCGGTTGGACCTCAGTTCGGTCCGGCGTACCACAGGGCTCTGTCGTCATACCTACCTCGTTTCGGGTGTACACCAGTTCTATCCGGCAGACCGCAGTGGTCCGTCGTCATACCTGCCTTGTTTCGGTTGTACCCCCAGTTCTATCCAGCCTGCTGCAGGTTTCTGACATCATACACTGTATCTGCCTTGTTTCGGTTGGACCTCAGTTCGGTCCGGCGTACCACAGGGCTCTGTCGTCATACCTACCTTGTTTCGGGTGTACACCAGTTCTATCCGGCAGACCGCAGTGGTCCGTCGTCATACCCGCCTTGTTTCGGTTGTACTCCCAGTTCTATCCAGCCTGCTGCAGGTTTCTGACATCATACACTGTATCTGCCTTGTTTCGGTTGGACCTCAGTTCGGTCCGGCGTACCACAGGGCTCTGTCGTCATACCTACCTTGTTTCGGGTGTATCCGAGTTCTATACGGCCTACCACAGGGCTTTGTTATTATGCCTGTTTTATTTCTAGTGTCCTACAATGTACTACCAGAGTATGTAAATATGATACCACTAGGCTCTTCATGGACGATGCACTTATATATACCATACAACGCGACAGATGATACCGATAAGCTTTAATCTGACCAACACAGACTAGAAACTTGGACAGACAGATAACAAATAAAATTTCAAACGGAAAATGCAAAATCTGAACCATCTTCAGAAACAAAAACACATTTTCCTCCTTGCATAATATCGTTAATTTTGAATTTTAAACGTACTCCGTAAGTTGCGCCCCTTAAATTGTATTAACTTTTTCGTTCTTTTTCGCCACGCCACTGTTGCTTTTTACAAGGTCACCATGTAAATATTACCGTTCTTCATATTTTGCCTTAGTTTAATCAATTTGAGCTCTCATTATGGTTTTCTTGACGTTTTGTTACTCTCTGATATTTTTCTCAAGACAGAACCACGACCGCTTATTTAAACACCCTCATTTTACTCCATGCTTTCGTCTCTCTTTCTTGTCTTTCTTCCCTATATAACCACAATTTTCTATAATTTCGATCACACCGTCCTTATTTTCCCCCTTTAGCGCAGCAGGTGGTCATCTTTGAATGAAGGACTACAAGTCAACCGACAGCAATCGATAAACTTTAAAAGGCTTTACAGTACAGTAAAACCTCGTTATCTCCAACTCGTATAACTCGAACACCCCGTTTAACTGGAAGTATTTTTTCGGTCGCGGCCAAGCTTTAAACTAGCATTCAAACTCGCGTAACTCGAATACATGGATGAGTCGAAGTTTTCATATGGTCCTGTCGACTTCGAGACGGGAACTGTATTCCTTGGCGATGAAATGCAGACGACACTCGCTGATCGTTCGACATCTCATATTTATGGTGTTTCGTCGAATAGAGCACATTGAAGAATAAACTATCCTTACTTTGAAAAGCGGGTATTGATTTCAAAAGGGGATCAGTTTATTTGACAAAATATTCTGTCAAGTCTTTTGCAGTAACCATTAATTTAGTTTAGATACGCAAGCAGACATATGGCTTTGAAAGAAACCGTGAAACATAGGCTGAATCGAAACAAGCAAAATTTTCACAATTATAAATCACACCCATAAACAAATAGCGTGTTCCATTTAGCGGAACGTTCCGGTTGTGCAAACTTGGAACTGGTCTGCTAAATGGAACAGAACGTGACGAATTCCGTTCCTGCGGGTGAAAATCTAATAATCGAAAATGATAAAGCAACAACTTTTCCGGAAATAACCGAAAGGGTTCCGTCATAAAATCCGCAAAACAATGGGAGTAATCCCTTTTATTTACACATTGTACACACTATGATGCCACTTGGAGATGGTAGTGATATATTTTACTGGTGAAATGTTGTTTAACTGGTTATAGTTAGGTCTATTTACAATTTATTGAACATTTGAAACGAAAACCTTGCACTGGCCGCCATATTGGATCCAACTTGGTACCTTCAAATTAGCTGAACGTCTGGTTTGTTCCAGAACAACCGGAACGTTCAGCTAAATAGAACACGCTAAAAGAGTTATTTTATAGTTTCGACATACTGATAAGTGAGAATGGTATTTCCGCTAAGACGTGCGTACGAGATCAAGAAACATGTTTCTTGGAAAGTCATGTCTTAGAATCAACGATTTATGAAGGCTGACTTTATCTACTGTCCCGTTGAAGAAATTACAAGTCATTCTTGTTCATTACATGTACCTCCCTATGACGCAAAGCAATTTCGTTATTGTAATCGGCGTGTTAATGAACGTAATAAGGATTTGGTAGTTTCTTTTCTATAAGTTAGACTTCTTATATTGATCTAAGGTGGTCTTCAGTCTGTTATTGTCGGACAAACGTCATATCAAGATGACTCATTCAAATTTGTCGAAGAAAAAAATGAATGTGAAACAAATCCTTTCGCTTGTTGCCATCCCTTTACTTGATGATTTGGTTGTAATATATTTTAGCAGAGAAAAATTTCAATCCTCTTTTCAGTAAAAAAAATCTGCTTTTGTAAATTTTAAATATGTAACTAGTTAACCATACCCTATAAAAATTTGATTGTCTGAATTTTGAATTATTCTTATTGTGAGTTTCCGCCTAGGACACTGCAGTCAAAAAGGGCAGTTTTTTTTTTTATATATATTTTTCATATATTTTGTAATGCTATTAATCTTCTTTCAGTTAAACTTTGGCCAAGTGTCACTGTGTATAATCATTTTGAGGCCCGTTTTGTGTTTTCCGCGTCCTTTGCCTGCAGAATATTGTTGATTTCATCGGCGTTTGCTAAATGAAAACGTCTGTCGTCTGCCATGTTGTTCATCGGAACATCTCGGAGAGTTCTGTACCACGAACGACCACTCTCTAGAGAATCCCGCGAGGGGCTCCGCATGGGAAGGACATGAACAATTGGACATGATGCACGCGAGGGAGACATGAAGTGTAGTCTCCCTGACACGTCACGGCTCTCGACCAATCCCGGATTGTATTATATAATAGAAGTATAGTAATAGCATTTGCCTTCCCAATGCATTACATAGGAAGAATGCAGAGCAAAGATAAACCAATCACATTGGCTGTTGCGAAGTCGCTAAAATCAAATAAACAAACTGTCATTTTTGAAGCTGCGTTGGCTTTAAAGCCATCTGGACTTTTCTTCACAAAAGTCGTCTTGCTGTTCGATTACCGCGGTTTTTTATACTTTGCCTTGGTCTGATAAATATATTCAACAGTTGAATGAACTGTGTTTCTCGCTGTCCTACCAAATTCCGTTCAAGGTCGGTTATAAAATTTCTAGTTATTTGCGGATCGTCTGCTGTGATCTGGTAAACATCCGCATGTGAACTGTCCGTCGCGTTGTTCCTGTCGATGTCCTGTTCAAGGTCGGTAACAAACCTTGTTGTTCGACTGGCGTGGTTTAATATTTCGTCGCGGTATGATTAAATACGGTGGTGTGAACTGTGCGTTGCGTCGTCCGGCCGTGATTATTTCTATCTGTGTATACAGATTTGTCTCTCTGCTGTTTTGTTTCCTGTTTTTGTTTTAAAATGATCTCGAGAAGGTTCTGTCCAAACATTTTGTGGGCCTGTCCAAATAAAAATTGGTCGCCTGGCAACTTGTTAATACACATTTCAAGCCTGGCAATTTGTTTATACACATTTCAAGCTTCTTCGCAAGTTCCACCGGATGGATTAAGCTGAAACTTGCCTGAAATGATCATGAGATGGTCCTGATGATGTGATGTTATTGTTTAGGCCAGTCCGAAATCTAATATGGCCGCCATGATCGCCATCTTGAAAACACATTTGAAACTTCTTCTCAAGTTCCTTCAATGGGTTGAGATGAAATTTGCCTTAAATGATCCCGAGATGTTCCTGACCAAGTCCTGACCAGGTCCGAAATCCAATATGGCCGCCCTGACCGCCATCTTGAAAACACATTTGAAACTTCTTTTCAAGTTCCATCGTTAGGATTGAGGTGAAATTTGCCTGAAATGATCTCAAGATGTCCCTGACCAAGTCTATTTTTCGGTCCGAAATCCAATAACTCAACATCAGGAAAATAGCACGCAGAGGTCTTTCATCTCCAGATTTATACGTCCCCGGTGGGGGTGGTGGTAACCCGTTCTTGTTCGGTCAAAAGCTTGATCACCTAGAATTAAATTCAAACCCAATCCTTGCTCGACGTTCAGAATTATTGGAGTGGAACGACTGGTTCACTCATTGTCAGACAGTATAATCTTGACAGGGCGGGGTGTTATCCTGGGGGGGGGGGGGGGGGACAGTATGGTACATGTAACACTTTAATCGGCAGAAGATCAGGTACATTGTATATCGCAAGGAGACTTACAACTTACATGAACATACCACCGTTTCCCTAGTACACATGCACTCGGATTGCACACACAGGTAAAGCAATCCATATATGCCCTTTTTCTGATAAAAGGACGTAATATATAACCAAAAAAGGGCATTTTTAAGCAAAATCACTTTACGTCAGGATTGACAAGGAGGTTTTAAGGATAGAGTTTTCTACATTAGATGACGATATGTTGAAGGTAAGGCGTACAATTACAAAACCAGTGTTTTTAATGAGTATATATAAGGATTGAAAGTCATTTTTTTAACTTTCATAGTGCTATGAAAGGTCAGCCGTTACATCCATATTGAATGAAGCCCGCTAGGGCTTCATGCTAATTATGGATGTAACGGCTGACCTTTCATAGCACTATGAAAGTTAAAAAAAGGAGTTTCCTCAGTGTTACTTAAGTTGCACCCCCACCCACACACACACACACACACATACATACCTTATATTTCAAAATTACTGCATTTTTCCACTTGTTTTGACCCATACTATCACCGTTGAGTCATACAAAGAAGCAGATGCTGGGAATTAGGATCTGTGGTGAGCCCGGCTTTGCTGTGAGGGCATCACACAAATGTTCTTATTCTCATAACTTTCTTTGTTAAACTTCTTTGCAAAAGAGTTACAAAAGGGAGACAAATGGAAGAATTCAAATGTAGGATTTTCCACTGAGGATGCATGGGTATAGAGAAAAGACTTTTAGGAGACTGGTTCAACTGTATTGGAATATCTTACTTCTGTAGTGAATCCGTAAGCATAGGGATCATCTTCCCAGACTCCAAAAAGATGCATGTCCAATGTGAAAACTAAAGGAAAGTGTACATCGACGTGCAGCCCAGCGAGTCGTTAACTTATCCACCCCTACAGACATTTGGACTATTCCGATTCAAAGCTTGGGATATTTCATTACGAAATTTCAGGGGCAAATGCGTTTACAGCCATAACAACACTTCTTGTGTTACCGACATCAGTTGCATATTTAGGACACCAGAACACTAACGTGCTGATGCCAGATTGATACTAATTTATCCGGAATCAGGAACATCAGGATCTCAGATCAGAGGCGATGGGGACCAATACTGGCAGATACAAAGCACCAACCAAATTCCCGAGTTCATGCAGACTTAAAGCCATTGCCAAGAGATCTTCACAGTGCACAGCCCCAGTGATCTTGCTCATTAGTATGCCTGCTTGTTGGGAGTGATATTTCTGCCTCAGTTCTCACTTTGTGGCCATGACATTTACTTAGATTTGACCTAGATTTACATGGCGGTTGTCGTCGATGAAACAGAAGACGCTTACTCTTGCGGAACAGCTGGTCTTATTCTCTTGTGCTTTTACGAGGGTCTCCATGTAAATATTTCCTTTGTTCCTATTTTGCACCTAGTTTAATTGATTTTGAGTTCGGATTATGGTTTCGTTGACGCTTTGGTATTCTCTGATTTTTTTTATGAAAGAAATGATAATTTCTTTTCCTATTTCAGGTCACAGAGAACGCCTATATGGCTATCGGCTACGCGCTGGGGAACTCTATTATGCTGATAGCCCCCGAGGGTCTCATCATTGTCGATGTCACTGAAAGTGTTGTAGCAGCCAGGGCCATACTAAAGGAGTTCCGAAAGATTTCTAAGAAGCCAATCAAAGCCCTCGTGTACACGCATAACCATGCTGATCACATCGGCGGTGCTCAGGTAGGTCAAGGTCATCGGTAACCTTCTGATTGAAAGTTGATGTCATTATGTGGTGTTGGAATTCATTTCACTGTTAGGGTTTGTCAATATAATTATTAGAATGTAAATGATAATCTGATGATTCTCGGCTGTTCTCGTTCATTTTAAAATACTTTTTTTTTTTGCTTTTGTTTTTTTAGGGGGGGGGGTGCCTTTTTTCAACGCCAATAGATCTAATAGATCAATATAGAATGTGTTTTTACGTTAAAACGTTGGTTGAAGCCTATTATGTCAATACTTTCTAAGATATATGCTAATGATGGTGCCACCCCCATCCCCTCTCTTGCTCCGGTATTCAACAATAGCCAAAATTTTGCAATACAAAATATGTGGCTATGATCACATCTTGCGGCCACATGCAATAAAGAAATGTTTATAATATTTTGACATTACAGTACTAGTTTTCTTTTAACAATTTATGATTATTGAAACCAAAATATTGGTACTTGGCGGATCAGAATATTCATAAGATCTCATAGATATGCATTATTTGGTAGTTTGGTGTAATGAATATAAAACCAGGCACCAGTTTTTGACACGCGCTGTTGGTGGTTTAGTTAATTGATCTGAATACTGAACAATATCAACAGTATCGTTTACACAATAATTAATTGTCTGAACAAATGCTGTTAAAACGATGTCATCTGTAATTTGTATCTTTTTGTGATATGAAAATGGACGTTTTTGAGTTTGCTTATCAGTGTGCTTATTTGTTGTGATGACAATGATGACTCGGTTCTCTTATGAGGATTGATGCTAACTTGGATGTGATCAAGATTTAAATTGCGGGTGTCGTCGATGAAACATAAGACGCTTACACTTCCGGAACACATAATATTATTCTCTTGTACTTTTACGAGGGTCTCCATGTGAATCTTTCCTTTGTTCCTATTGTGCCCCTAGTGTAATCGATTTTGAGTTCAGATTATTGTATTGTGGACTGATTTTTTTTAAAGTTTGAAACATAGAGTTTTAGTTCTACATTAATTTCAAAATTTTGATTTTTAATGAAGCAATTATTAAGGGTTTGTCTTTGTACATTTGTATATATCTAAATTGATATTTTCCTCTTTCTAAAAAATGCATTTTACAAAAAAAAAAAAAATGCCCAGTGATCCCTGTTTCTCTTTTGAATCGATAAAACAGATTTTAGATAATCATCTGACACACATTTCAAAATTTGAAAAAATCCTTCCCATTTTTTTCGACAAAGCTTAAAACCCTTATATTTTTGAAATAAGTCCAATGTCCTATAAATTCTTTTGTGTACTATTTCTGATTATTATATAAAATATTAATTTAAAAATTTATTTTCAAGAAAAGTGTATTACGCAAGAGCTGATGAACCAGTTTCCGTAATCCGTTTTTCTACAATGTCGGCATTACTTCCGATACATGGATATAATGTGTCATTGAGCAATAATTTATGCGTGTACGTGGATGTTTTTCATTTCCTAATGTATTTGTTGTCTCAAGATCGTTTGTAAATGTTCCTTTTAGTTTACAATTTCTTTTCATCATTTCTGTACAGGCTTTTATCGAAGACATGAACAACCCACCTGATATATGGGCGCATGAAATGCTACCGAACGAAGTGAGCAAGTTCTATACGGCGTCATATGGCGCCAAATTCCAACGGTCGATGCGACAGTTTGGCGTATTCGTGAAGAAACGGCTGAACGCAGGGATCGGTCCCGTGGTCCAATATGGGACAGACGAGAACTCCTTTGGATTTGTGATGCCCAACAAATTCGTCAATAAGCTGGAAACACAGGCTACAATTGCAGGTACCGCGTTTTGAATATTAGACAATATAAAATGAGAATTTGTTTGGAAACTTAATTTTAATGGCGGAACCCAAATTGGAATGTTATCGAGTTTTGGTTTATGGATTGATTTCTATTTGGCAAAAAAAAAATCAATGTAGATACAAATACGGAGTTATTCAGACACGTGCACCTTTTCATTTGTAGATCCAACAACATATTTAACATAATTATAAGGTTTGTAAACGTGCATGTCCTGTAAAGTGTTATTACCGGTGTGTAAATAATGTATATGCATTGTTTTCGAGGACAAGCATGGCTAAGTTGATATAACCTGTGCATACTATTCTACTTCATTTTGTTGTAATGAATATGTTCAAGTCTATGTCTGCCCTGCAGGTAGGGCGTAATAATTGTACCTGCTGCCCTCATTGCATGATCGCAAGAGGCGACTAATTTGGGATCTTATATCTACTCTTTTTTCTAAACTTTATCCTTCTTAATGTCTCCCTTGACACTAACTCAGTTTTGTCCCTGAGTTAATCGTTCGCTTCTGTCAGGAAGGCTTTGTGTTCTGTCCCCAGGCTGATACATACTAAAGTCTTAAAACAATGGTAGTTACTACTCCCTGTCAGGAAGGCTTTGTGTTCTGTCCCCAGGCCGAGACATACTAGAGTCTCTAACAATGGTAGTTACTACTCCCTGTCAGGAAGGCTTTGTGTTCTGTCCCCAGGCCGAGACATACTAGAGTCTCTAACAATGGTAGTTACTACTCCCTGTGAGGAAGGCTTTGTGTTCTGTCCCCAGGCCGAGACATACTAGAGTCTCTAACAATGGTAGTTACTACTCCCTGTGAGGAAGGCTTTGTGTTCTGTCCCCAGGCCGAGACATACTAGAGTCTCTAACAATGGTAGTTACTTCTCCCTGCTAGTCACTTAGTATTATGGGTGTGGAACGACTGGTTCATCCATTGTCAGTATAATGTGATAGGGTGGGGTGTTCTTCTGGGGGCCTTCGGCAGTATTCTGCAATATGGTAATACTTTAAACCGGTTGAAGATCCGGACTATCGCAAGGAGGCTTACAGGAACATACTGCAGCCCCCCAAATACACACGCATGCACCGCTCACACCGTAATTAACACAAGCTGTCAATAGGAATCTCAAATGTTATCTTCCGTACTGTTTATTTTGACTAATCAATTCTTAGCATCAGTGCTATCAATTTTGTAAATGTAGAATGTGTGTCGTTGGTTAAAGAAAATTTCCTACAATTATTCCTAAAATGATTTCCATGTTTCCATGCGTGAACAGTTATTTGACGAGAAATTTGTAAGAATAAGGTAGCATAATATCTTATATATGCTAACGCGTGCTTTTAAGGCATGTGTGGTTTGACTCAGAAATCCCCGTCATTGATTGTGCCTGACCGATTGTTGGGAGTTTGAAATTGCAGAAACATGGTTTTGATTGCGGACACGACAACTGCATACACCACAGGGAGTCAGTTTTAAAGATGACGTAACACACACATATGCTGCACCTTTTAAATTTAGTTATAGATACAGTATGCCGAAAAAATGAATTAAACTGCATCATACAGCTGTTTCGTCCTTCTAGGACTCTGCAATGATGCTAGGGTCAAAAGGTGGGAATCCAAAATGTATGTAGATTATGTAGAAGCAGAAGGGCCAGGTGCGTAAAACCCCTTTAATCTATGAATTTAGAAGTAAAATTAAACTAGTTCCGTATAATTTCAAATCGTATACTACGAAAATGTGTATATTATGGACCATGCCTCTCCCTACTCAAATGAGATTAACTATGGCTATGGAGGTTCCATCAAACTTCGGGGACTACAAATCCACCAGCAGAGTCTTCCACCCTCTTTCATTAAAGATGACGTAACAAACACATATGCTGCACCTTTTAAATCTAGTAATAGATACAGTATGCCGAAAAAATGAATTAAACTGCATCATGCAGATGTTTAAATCAAGCTTGGATTTGTCATAGACAATTACTGTTTAATTACTGTTTAACTCGTACGCATAGTTTATACCTTTGTGCACATACAATACTGACTTTGCAACGAAACATCACATAAATATACCTTTTGGGTGTGTAACAAGAACTTCTTTTTTCATAATTCGTGCTTTCAAAAACGTATGACAAAAATGTTTAGGAATGTCTAAAATTGCTAATATGTTCGTGTGGCAATTAAAGGTATGCTATCGTATACGCAATCAAAATGAGGTTCAACAATATATTCACATCGTAAAAAGTGTCAAAATTTTTAACGAAGACATTGCTTAGATGGTAGCTACAGGGACCTAATATAGTTCCAGTGAATTAACATCGATATATATCTGTACAAATGAAATACGCAGTTAAAAACACTAAATGTTCTTTCCGCCACTTGATTTATTTTATTAAATTTTTAATCTATATGACATGAATTGACACCTTGCTCTAGTAGTGATGTGGTCGAACGTCGCAAAAGAAAGCCTCCATACTTGTTTTATCGTCAAATACTTCGAATGTGCATCAATGAAATAAGTGCTCTATCAGCTTCACAATTGTTGTGTATAATCATACAAAATGGATCTCAATTATGTCTCATATTTCAAGATATTTAAGGAACCAAACAATGGTTGTCATCGAATAGTTACCTGGATGAAGCGTGAACGGCGCCATATTTAAAACAGCTGTCACTCCATGGAGCCTTTTTGTCATTGTGTATACGCTGATTTACACGCAGTCAGAGTCTACTGGGATGAAAAGGGAAGAGATAAATATATGTTATGTAGTAGATTAATTTAAACTTATTTTTTGTTTTGTATTTTGCAGGTCTGGAAGTAACAATTATGCACATCCCCGGTGAAACTAACGACCAGATCGGGGTTTGGGTTCCATCCTGGCGAATGATGATGTGCGCAGATGATATCTACAGGGCGTATCCCAATATTTACACCATTCGAGGAGCCCCAGCCCGGGACCCCGTGGACTGGTATACCTCGGTACAGAGGATCATCGATTTAAAACCAGAGTATCTTGTCCCCAGTCACACTCGTCCCGTTACAGGAAACGAGAACATCAACGCGATACTGGTGCCTTACAGGGATGGGATCCAATACATACACGATCAGGCTCTCCGCTTCATCAACAAAGGTTACGTGCCTGATGACGTCGTCAAGTACGTCACGCTCCCAAAAAAGCTTGCAATGCACCCATACCTGCGAGAGTTTTACGGTACGGTAAATTGGTCTGTGAAAGGCGTTTTTCAGCTGTATTTAGGCTGGTTTAGCGGTAACCCGGTCGACCTTTTCCCCTTGTCGTCGTCTGACAAAGCTGCAAGAATGGTGTCAATGGCCGGTGGTATAAACGGTCTCTTGGCAGAAGCCGTGCGCGCGTGGAATGACGATGACGTTCAGTGGGCGTTAGAACTAGCGTCATATGTTTTACATATTGATAAGGACAACACGGATGCCAAGAAAATAAAGGTTCAAGCTTTGACCTCACTGGGGTCAAAGCATATCAACGCCATTGCCAGAAATTACTACTTAACAGAAGCCAGAGAAGCGCTAGGGGAGATAACCCTAGCGGTAAACGACCAGGGTCGGAAGGATATGATTGAAAGCCTCAGTATGGAGAACCTGTTCCATGCTATGTCCACGCTGTACCGACCAGAAACGTGCGGCACGAAAGAAATGCACGTGGTTTACGAGTTTACCGACACGGGTTCCACACTATCTATACAGCTTAGGAATAGCGTGGCCATTGTCAGAGGAGACCACTTCCCCGCGCGACCTCATGTCAAGGTCGTTACTGCCGAGAGCACGTGGCGAGATGCCATGATCAACAAAATGACTACCCTTGGAAAGTATCCTCAAACTGAAATGCAGATTGAAGGAGGGTTGAACAAGCTAAAAGAATTTATGAATTGTTTTGATAAAAGTTTCACAGACGACTGACTAATTAGGGAGAGAAACTTCATACAACTGCTACTGTTTATATCTACATGTAGACATTTATGCGGATATATATATATATAGAGCTTATGCATCGAGTGACTGTTGGATATGGAGTTTATTTCATTGAATTAATTATTATTTGAAAGTTTCAAAAGACACGAGCTTTAGGGAACGTCCTTTTTTAAATTTTGAAAAATTATTAACGAGTTGAAAAAAAAATCCACATCCAATAACCACTTGTTTCTACCACAATGATATTAAGTCGCAGTGGCATTGTCGTTTTCCGGAGTGAACCGCAAAAACACACCATCTCGTTTATATTCCCGCTAAGTTTTGACAACGTCAACAATCCGTGAATGGCGAACACTGATTTCCGGTCAAAGTGCAACTTCTCAACCAATCAAAAGTCCGGAAGGTCATATATCTCTAGGGGTATATAACATGTATTTAACCAAGAGTCAGCACGGGTCTGGGAGTGGAATAACACAGGTTATTGTGGTAGAAATACACATATATATACAGTGTACATTTATTCACAAAGAAAAGCCACAAGCTACTGTCATGGTGTTTTATCATTTGTAATTGGTAAAGGTAATAGGGGGCTGTATACCGTGCACATATTTGATTTAGATTTTTTGTGTTATTGTCATTTTTCATTTAATTCTCTAAAAATTTTGTATTCAAATATGTTTTTGTTGAGTCCACATATGATTGTCAACATGTAACATTAATGTTATCGCGCTACCTTAAAACCTGTCTGTATGAGTTATCGCCCTTGTTATAACTCTCGATTGTTCTATAACTGATGATTTGAATATATGTTGTTCATACAATGATGTCGTTCTTGTTAACATGTTATTTCAAGGTTTCTCTGCACTGCCGTACGTGATAGGACCGATATAATACTGACAAACTTCAAGCATTACAGTAACCGTGAAACAAAATCATCCAAAACAAACTATCACTGTATAGCAGTAACTGTTTAGCCCGGATCGGACATGAAAAGGTATGCAATCAACTCTCCGACAACGTGATTAGTATCTGTTGTGCTCTAATTAAATGTTAAAAATATGTTAAATCGCAATTGCAATACCATCTGGACCGTCAAGAGAAATACATATGAGTTAATAAAACTTATTTGAGAATTTCTATAAATAATAAAATACGTTCCATTTTTAGTTAATACCTATATCCTGCTTTATACCACCTGGGCGTTGAGTGATAAATTCATTAGCATGTGATGCTCTATAGACTATTTGGGAACAAAATTATAACGGTTTGGATGTAGGAGTGGATTTTCTCAAATAATAAAGGTTGCTGGCACTAAGAGACGTCTTTACCTGTAAGCAGCTCACACACGAAGATGTTTCACATGAGAAAGTAATTCGCCATTAACAAATCAGTGTGAAAGCATATTGTGATACGACACTATTTTTAATGGAAAAGTGCAAATGAAGAAGAATAAGTTAATACTATTATTTTAAAAACGTTCTGTTGAAGGAATGGCCACCATGTTAGGGGTTATACGTACGGTATATACCGAAAAAGGAATGTGTGCACTTTGCATAAATCCTTATAATTTCATTCCTAAAGATACATGTATAAGACGCTGGTCTCATACAATGATTTGGTATTAATTTTGACAGAAATTGAATGAATTAGAACAAATTAGAAGTTTGATTACAAAATACCATGCCAAACTTGGCGGTATATGACGTCATGACTTTTTGCGTTGTCTATTTCTTGAAGTTATACGATATAACATGAAAAAAATTAGCATTGGGAGAATAGGAAAAATCAAATTATTTAGGGTTAAGGTTTAAAGTATTCCTGCACGTGTAACTTGTAAAATGTTTGATATGTTTATAACTGCCGCTAAATGTACCAAGTAAACACCAAGTTCTCAAAACGAAAACCGAGTATCATTGTCAATCACAACAAGTAAACACACTAATGAGCATACTCAAAACGTCCATCTTCATATCACTTTAAGATACAGAATGTTTCTCAATAAGACAAAAATGGCGACCATACAACTTGCCCATAGTTCTGATCAACCTGCATCTCTCGAATCCTTGTTTTGTTAGTTTGTCAGCAGTCGACATCGATCACCGCCATATATTTGTATTGTCGTCCGCCTTACTTGGAAAAAAACCTCATAATGAAAGATCGAAGACGCTCTTTCAGTTTGGTATGTGGTATGGTAGTGTACAGCGTGAAAAAATCAAATGTTTTGATGAACGAAACATGTTTTGAGAATGAAGTGCTCAAGACTAATCAGCAGATCTTTTGAGTTTTTCAAAATCCACATCCTATTAATGCCACTTCTGCGGTATTCAGTGTCACAACAAGACGACTGAAGCCCTGATTTAACGGTACTAAGAATGGTAGTAAGAAGTTTTGATAATGGCATGGTCGAGCAATTATCAGAGCCAGCGATAAAACGTTGCTTATAAGGACCCTTATGAAGTTTAAGTGTCCAATTTAGCCGCGGTAAGTCAGCGTCTTTATCATTAACAGGTATTTTGAATGATTGTAATACTGATGTGTGGTTTGAAAGTATTTCATCTTTCGAAAAACTGATCAATGTGTAAGTAGGGTTAACTTGGGTACCAAGCAGGCCAAGTTCTTTTTGCAAAAAATTAATGTAATGGCGTTTGCAAATCAGGTTATAAGATGCCTTGTCTGCAGACACAACCACATACTTGTCATGCAGGAATATTGTTACGTCGAATAATGAAACATATAACCTTAAGGTATTAAGAAAGATGACATAACAACACACATGCTTCACATTTCAAATTTTGTAATAAATGCAGTATGCCGAAAATTAATTAGACTGCATCATACAGTTGTTTCGTCCTCCTAGGCCTCTTCAGTGATGCTAGAGACCAAAAGGAGGGAATCCAAAACCTTTAAACTAATGTAGAAACAGATGGCTTAGGTGGGTATAACCTATTTAATTTATTAATATACTTTATAGAAGTAACAACTAGTTCTATATAATTTCAAATCGCTTACTAAGAAAGTGTGTGACAGATTTTGTATTTCGACAAACATGGTATAATTAGTATGACACAAGCAGTGTAATAGAACCAGCAAACATAAGGTATCAAAGGATCTTTAGACGAAGTATACTACAACAAAATATAGGAATAGGTAGAAAGACGAGATCACTTGTTAAATAACAAATGCATTTGTTGAATAAACAGTCGCGAGAACAGGTGTTTGGGACAGCCCCTAACTATCATGTTCTCTAGATAATTTTGTACAAAATTGGAACTGATAATGGACAAAACAGAATCAAGTATCAAGCAAATCACTGTCTTAGGGAGCAGTTCGGTTACTACTGTAGATGTTTTGGAACTAGACAAAACATAATTCTATAAATACATTTAAAAAAATTATCACAACAGATGACAGATTTTGAAAGGGCACTTGACTGGGGTATCCCTACCTGTGAATAATTCAATCCTCTAGATTATGTTGTACTGCGTTGACATTTGACCTATTGAATAACATGAAATCATATTAAATAATACCTTATGAAAAACAATTCACAGGTTTAGAATGTAGTGCGGATATTGCTAAGGATGGGGAAAGCCCTACCTTGGTCTCGGATACATTTTCAGACATTTATCCATATCTATGTTAAATAAATGCAAAATAGTGATAAATGAAATACGACAAGTCTACCAGGCATGTTATCTAATTCAAATTGCTACGTAGCTGACATGGATCAGTATTTGAAAACCCATGAATCTTTCAACTTTCTGTAGGTCGTTGGCTGGCAGTTTTGTATGCGAGCGGCGTCATACCAAAAAGATGTTTATCCTTTACTAATGTACACGTTATTTACATTCTTTTCACAAGCATTTTTCAACAAGACAGAAACCTGATATGGAAACAAATCATATACACTCGAAAAACACCAGAGAATAAGACCAGATGTTCCGGAAGAGTAAGCGATTTCTGCTTCATCGACGACACCCGCTAGGTAAATCTTTGTCACATCCAAGTAAGCATCGAGTTCTCAAAATGAGAACCGAGTATCATTGTCAATCACAACAAGTAAACACACTAATGAGCATACTCAAAACGTCCATCTTCATATCACTTTAAGATACAGAATATTTCTCAATTAGACAAAGATGGCGACCATAAAAACCCATTGTTTTTTATCAACCTGCATCTCTCGAATCCTTGTGTTGTTAGTTTGTCTGTTAGCAGTCGACATATCGAGGTTTGTTTGTAACTAAATGATTTGTTGATGAATGAAAAAATATATTCATATTCATTTGAAATGAAAGCGTTTTTTTTTAGAAACAAACATTAACATTCTATTCTTGATTCAAATGTGACAACTATTTTAAGGTCCAATCAATATTCTCCACGGCCTCATTTACAACGTGGAAAGTGCTTCTAACCCAGCGCCTAACTGATAACATGTTTTCTAATTGGAGAAAAAGTGAATTCAGAAACCCTCGGGTGATAACGGATTCGTTTTATTTGCTTCCCTTTGATCTAACACCTAGTTACACTTTACTCAGTTCAGCCTTGTCTTCCGCATACATATAATAATAATATTCATTTGAATTTCAATACCTTTTATTGTTAGAAAACGAATAGATTTGGCTGTAGACAATATAGCCCTCTCAAACATAGTAACAAACAGTGGTTCGAACATGTACATTATACACTAAACAAACACATACACTAGCAAATCAGTTGAAATACATAATAATAAACTAATAAATCTTATTTATATTGAATCAAATTAACATACACATGTCGTATGTTGAGCCGCTACACATTCAAAATTTGAATGTCGTATGTTGAGCCGACTGTCATTCAAAAGTTATTTCGTTGGTTCATAATTTGAATGTCGTATGTTTAGTCGCTCGACATTAAAAAGTTATCTCATTGGTCAGTAATGTAAATGTCGTATGTTGAACCACTGAAAATTCAAAATTTGAATGTCGTATGTTGGGCCGCTCGATATTCAAAAGTTATCTCGTTGGTTAATGAAAGCAGAAATTTTTGAATGTCGTATGTCGTATGTTGAGCTAACTGCACACAGCTATAACTTAATCATCCTGTTGACACGATCGTCTCTTTTGATTGCGGTACAGGCCAGCAGCGAGCAAGGTATACAGAGATGTTTGGATGGGCGTGTGTAAACGGTAATTTTACAACTGGTAATCTCACAAAGTGTATTGCCCTAGTACCCACTGTCAACTTTGTTTATTTTGAGCCAAGTGTACCCGAGGTAAATGACTTTCTTCTGTTTTAAATAAAACCACCATTTAAGTCTTATTTTCTGCCGGTTGAAGGGTACTGACCTTCTAATTTTGCATGACCTTTAACAGGGATGTGATCACCTGCGTTTTCTGACATATCCACTAGATGGTGTGTTTTGCAGCATTAGCAGGTGAAACAAAGGGTAGGACTTGCTAATAATTTTGAAATTTTAAGACTAACGGATACGGAAATAAACGTGTTTGTAACATGATCAACTGTTGTTTTCAACATGCTACACCTGTTTAATTAGTAAATCTCAAATGTCCTTCCTGCATGTGTGGTTCCCCTTCTGAGGATGGAGATAACCTTTTCCTGCATTGTCCTATCTATGCTAACCAAAGACTAAGAGAAGATATCACCCCTGTGTGATGTAGACTGGGAAATCTCAACCCGAGGGTAAGAGTGATAAAGGAGGGTTGCCAATTTGGACCTTTCTGTGGCTTATCAGTGATAAGACTAATATTTTGCGGGAAGATCATTTAAGATTGTTGCATATTGTATTGTGTTGTATTTAAGGATTAAAGTTTCTTTCTAGTGGTTTTATCAAAGGATAAAGTTCAGTAGGATATCGATAGTTGGAATGGAACGCGAAGCGTTCCATGAAACAACTATCGATATCCTAATGAACTTTATCCTTTGATAAAACCACCAGAAAGAAACTTTAATCCTTATATTTACTGTCCAGACCTTATATTCCCACGTGTTATTATTTCTTTAATAAGATATTATGATACTTACTGCGATGAAATCAAACAGTATCGTTTGGTTTCGGTAGACTGCTGAAACAGCCGCCTTATGAGGTGACGAACTCCCGCGAAATTTCAGTCAACAAGTAAACAAAAAAAAAGTTCCAAAAGATTACATCTTTTTATTGTTATTTTTTCACATAAGTTCATATATAAACAAACCATATTGTCTTTGTTACTGTTATTGTATTTAAAAAAAACCCATTAAAATGCTTCTTATTTATTTCTTAAATAAATTAACACATACTACGCGGCAGGATGTTGATCGAGTCTGGAAAGTAATGACGCGGCCTCGTGTTCAAATCGTAACGGAGTGTATTACTGCGCGCTGCGCCAATAGGCGCGTGATCCACTAATTTTATCGGAAAATAAAGTTCAGTAGGCATTCGTAGAAATGTATAGGCAATATACTATCAATTCCAAACAGACTGTAAATATCATGGTATATTCTGAATTTGAGTGGACACATAGAAAATTTGAGGGTCAAAGTGGGTAAAGAAAAAAATGAAAAATGTGTTGTTGAGGTTCTATCGCAATGAAAAATGTAGAAAAACTTCTAAATCGTGTAGTTTTAGTTAAATAAGTAGCAGACTTGAAGATTTAAGTTGAACAAAAATTGGTAAAAAAACTTTTAAGTAGGTCAAGGTCACATAATTGCTAACTGCTCTATTTTGATATCAATTTTTAATTTTACACTCCACTTTGATCCCCAAATTTTCTATGAGCGCACACAAAATCAGATGTTTTGAACATAATACAATATGTAACTGACCTTAAATTATCTTCCTGAAAAAAATTAGCCTTATCACTGATAGGTCGCATAATGGCCCAAATTGGCACCCCTCATTTTAGCACGAGGCTTTGCCGAGTTCTAAAATTCATTAATCTTATCCCGAGGTTTGAGATTTCTCTGTGTACATCATACAGGGATGATTGATTATTTTTCTCTCACACTTTCCTAACTTAAAAAAATAAAAGAGTGAACTCATTGCATCGCGCCATCATCAATTGTGGATGCAATGAGTGACGAACTTGGTGACGCTACTCTGGTTACGCTGCATAAAGTGATGACGTGAAAATGGTCATGACGTCACAATGAGCTGTCATTCCCCTACCCCGGTAAAAGACAGGTTTATCTTTCCCTAGCAAAAATTGGAATGAACTTGTGAAGTGTGGGAGAAAAATATTTCATAATTCTCTGTCATTGGCAAGTGATACTATTCTCCGAATTACTGAAACGTTTATTTATATGGTTCTCAAAACAAAAAACTTAGATTTGGATAAATGTATTATGGAAATGGTTCAGAGATTCATTAGAGACACTTGAGGTTTTTATTAGGTTCTTTAATAGTACTATCAACTCATCTTTTCTACAAGAGTAACTATTAAAACAATTGATATACTGTGTTATACGCTATTGTTTGAGTTTGCCTATACAGATAGTTTACAGTGTGCATTGTTAAAGCATAATCGAAACTACAAAAATCTCTTATTTCGTTATTCTAAGAAGAATATGTTATCGTATTTTATGATGTGTATAAACTGTAATATTTGTTTAGAAAAAAATGTGGCAGATTTTTCTGCCTATCGTGGCAACACTTCAGATTTGGAATAAATAGTGAAAGTTCGACCAGTTGTAGAACATTAAAGGGCCCTCCATCGAAACCTTTAAAATGTAGTTAACGTTCCACTTCACGTTCAGCATAGAGGTTAATGGCAACAAAGGGTTCGCCCGTTGTCAGTGTAATGTGATCTGGTGGAGTACGATGTGGAGTGACTTTGCCATTGTATTTCAGTGAGACAACACTTTAAATTCGGCATTATATCTGTGCATTATATCTATACAAAATTAATTTTCATTTCACATTATTTTTCTTAATTGATTATATAAACTAAATTACTGTTTTTTTCGGCCACCTATGGAGAGAACTAATAAAGGCTTCTGCCTGTTATTCAATCCAATTGACGTTGAACATCTTTGTCAATAAAATTTATTGAAATGAAATGATATCTGTGCTATCACGCTTAGACAAATACACCAACATACACCATCTCCGAGATTTGTATTGAGATTTTTATAACGGAGATTTTCCTTCCGCGGATCACTTTTGTTTGGATACTACTTCCGGAAATGACGTCATGTAATCGCGAGCAGACGTTCTTCTTTGAGAAAATACGTTCTCAGGTGGTGTAAAATGGGAAAATTCGTTCTCAAGTTCTTCTCAAGTCGTTCGCAACTTCTTCTCACACTGTCAGGTCATGATATTGAGTTTATCATGATGCAGGTAGGTGGTATAAAGCAGTATACAGATGATAATACTAAATCCATGTATCTGTTTCTATATATGTTACTGGGTGTATGCGATAATACAGAGAAGATTTCTCTTAGCGGTTACTGGCTTAGACTTACCCTACGTACAAAAAAAAACTTTTTAAAACAACTTTTTTTTAACGTATTTAAAATAATCCACTCCCGGATACGTGAACCTCACGTTACCACGTTGTAACCACGCCACCTAGCGTCCACCAAAAGAGTGACCAGGATTGACAGTAACCATGGAAAGCTCTCGGAAAGCTTGAAAAGTCTGTTGTGAGTAAGAGTATATATATAAACTAATCTGTCTTACTCTCTATTCCTTTCCCTGCCTCATGCTATGATTGCAATACAAAACACAAAATTGTCGTTCAATTTCAAAAGCTCATTTATTTTTAATTAGGACAATGTTGGACAGGAATAACCCTAATATAACAATCATTTTGTATTGATATTTAATATATGTCTTATGAATATTGAATTATACACAATGATCACATGTTGATAAAAGTCGAAACATGGTTTTATCGAATCGAAGTTAGCGATATTGACCGAAGCGAAGCCGAGGTCGATATCGCTGGCCTTGGGTCCATAAAACCATTTAAACCATCAATTGATACTTTTTTTACACTTTTAATTGGCTAAAACTTGGTCACATGCAGGTCCATATGTTGTGATATTGACCTGATGCTTCTACTTTTAGATGTTTCTACTTTTAGAAACACAGAGTCAATATTGCGGCTATGACGTCACAATTATTGTGACGTCACAGTACCCCTCTCTCAATTTCAGACTTTTTCAAGATACAATGTCGATATAATGCAATTTGATTAAATGTTGTTGAACAAATAGTAGTCTGAATTTAAATTTAAAAAAATCAATTCAAAATAATACTATTATTGCCTTTTCATTCGGTCGATACATGATTTTATCGACCTGAGAAAAAATATCAACCACGGATTTTGTCATCGGTTTTTTTTTCAGGTTGATAAAACCATGAATCGACCTCATCAAAGGCTTTAATTGTATAGTATTGATCGAATTCAACTCGCGATAACAGTTTTATCATTTCTTAACATCATCTTGATGAAACTAGCATTTCAATTGTTTTTTTTTCTATTTATTACCTTGTTATTTTTATTTCAGCTTTAACAATGAAATTTATTGGTGCAGCGTTAAGACATTATTTGTTTAATTTTGTATTATTACTGTTGACAAAACTTAACAATTAGATAAACAAAACATAACAGTACAATACTTAGTTTATTTATCAACAGTAAAATCAAGAGTCAGTTCGACCTAAAAGTGTCATAAACATCACAGGAAATGATTTCCAGTCAGTCTAACGGCCGCCGATGTTGGTTGTTTAGATATTATCTATAAATGTCCCCTTTTCTTGGGCTTTCAACAATCCGAAGCGCATACTACTGTCCATGTTTGTTGTTAACATCCTGACCGGGATCTTGGTCATTTCACGCTTGACATGGACAATAGTTTACCCTTTTTAGGGCGTTTAATTGAGAACAAAATCATGGTGACGTCAATGTTTTGTAGGTGTCCAGTCAATATGTCATTTTACATGTGATCACGTGTGACTTAATTGCTGATTAAAAAAATATGCAAATATGATTATTTTGTTATTTTTGCAGCTTTATAAAAGAAAACTAACAGTGCAAATTTTCCCAAGGTTAATAAATTGTCCAATTCTTTTTTTTTATGTCGTAACGGTTTTAATCCATTTAGCAATAGTGTCAAATAAGTGCATAATTTTTATACAGGATATTTATACAAACAAAGATCTCTACAGTACTTGTTTTAAAATAGCTATAAACACTTTTGAGTAGGATGTCAAAATGACGTCACTTAGAAAGGAAACCAATGACACATATTCTCGTTTTAGGCCTTCACATAAAAGTTATATTCCACAACGTATTTTGCATCAACTTTATTCAAGAATACACACAAAGTCAGTATAATTGTGCCAAAGAAACATAATATACATAATATGGAGCCTTTCGTTCTTTCTCAGCCATTGATATTTTAATAGACCAAATTATAAATGATGGGAAAACCTGGCAGGTTAAAACGAAATAATGTATTAACTAATCCAGTCTGTTTGTGCTGATAAAATATTTTTTTATAATCACACAGTTAAGCTAAAAACATTTTTATTATATATATCCTGCTGTTTAACAAGCATTTAACTTATTAGTTTCATGGCTGCTGTTCATGCACATATACTTATAACATATAAGTTAGTTATTGTACTATGTAATTGTAAATCTGCTATAAGCTAATTCCCATAGCCAACAGTAAGGACGTCTCAGCTTCTTAACCAATGAAAATGCAGTTACTTCAAATATGTTTGCATAGATGATATGATCCATTCATTGAAATGTAAGATATTTTTAAAAAGATAAAATATGGAATAACAGGGGACCTTTATGAAGGCTTAATTCCCTTAATTAAATTTTCTCAATTTTACCCACTATAAACGAAGCATCAAACGAAAGAAAATTATTCCAAACTTCTGGACAGCGTTTTAAATGTGTTCCATTAAGTTACAACAGAGGACTCATTGAAACATAAAAACAACGTCAAAATAACAAAGTATCGTATAGCGGGAAATTTTAGCGGGAATTTGTTTTGGCGGGTACGTATATTGATCGCAAAAATTTAACCCGTCAAACACCGTCAATAAAAAAGACGCGAAAATTTCACTTCAAGCAATAGTTTCCGATACCTTCGATAACACCTGTTGCTCCGATAATTCCCGAGAGTATCGAGTGGTGCGTATTGTTGGTATAATACACAACAAACTTAATCAACATGGTAAGGATGTATGGACATTACATACTTATCTATGTATACTTGTAGGTAAATTTATATGCTCAACGCAAAATTAAATCTGTAGATTTAAGTGAAATCAATAAAGTTTATCCACTTATATTTAACTTTTAATTTTCAGAACCAAATCGCCACACTTTATGACCGTTAAAATTTCCCGCTATACGGTATAATAAAAACAAAATCTACGAAAAAGAACTTCACCGACAGCACCTGTACAATTGTTCAAACGGACGATGGGGGAGTTGTACTCCTTATTGCGCTTCTGTACAACAATTTGATGTTAGAGTCACTGTTTTTTGTCGTGGTAAAAGTTCTTAGCCCTGTCATAGCCGTGTCTTTGTTTTGATCAGGGTGTGAACAGCAACGACAGAGAAGAGTGAAGATCTGACGTCTAAATTTTTTGCCGGTAGTGCAATAGAGGAAAAAGTTTATTGTGTGGTTCAGGTACATAAGCAACTCAGATACTGTCTTTGCCAGGTAAAAGTCCGCTCTTTGCTGTTGGTTCTGTTCGTTCCAGGATTTTGTCATAATCAGAATGATATTCATTGGAAGAGTTGTTAACAGAAATGTGAAGGACACCAGAAGTAGCATCATCGTGAGCTTCCGGCTTACCTCCCCTGAGGAATGTTTTCTTACACGGCAGCCTTTGCCGTTTCTGTCCGTGGTTAGCAAATGCTTTCTTTCATTTTTGGCGATGCACACTTTCTGAATGATACGACCATTGAGTATTGATAAAATGACAAACGGAACGAATGAATATATACCGGCATCGACCCATGGCCAGACTTCGTTGACTAGAGCGGAGAATTTAGCACCGGCATCGCAGATATAGACTGGCTCAGTGCTGTTGTTTATGACATGTTGCAATTCTACGGTCAAAAGGAAGTGAGAATTCACAAAACAAAGAACCAGGATGGGGACAAAAACTATAAACCTTGCTTTTCTGATTCGACACAGGTTGGAGGCCTGAAGTGGATAACATACTGCGATGTAGCGCTCTACTGTCACCGCCACTATGAGCCATACGGAAGAATCACTGCAGACGTAGCCCAGGAAGGCTACCACCTTACATGTCCAGTTAGTTTGATCTTTAATATCAAAGTTGGAGAGCTGAGCAACCCAAAGTCGCAATAGGCCTATATGTAGAACGAGAAGATCCATAATGGCCAGGGCACTGAGATAGGTGTACGTTGATACCTTACCGGAATTTGTACGAAAGACAGTGAAAGACAAAATGTTTCCTATCGTTCCAATGAGTATCATCACAGGTGGAACATAGAGTAGCAGCCATTTGTGAACTCGGAAAGCTGCAAATGCTTCAAGTGGTAAACTGGGTTCATTGAAGAAATTGAGAAGCTGTTCTTCACTTGACAAGTTGAGGCGGAGGATGAGGAGATTGCGTTCTTCCTGGTTCATCTGTTGGATCTGATAAAGAATTCGCTGAAAGGTCGTGTCCGGCTCTTGCTCCATCATGTCTCAACTGTTAACGATAAAGCAGAACTTATATTATATAGGCCATTTATCATAAATATTACCGCTGATATTATTCCAAAAATCCTGAAATGCTATCCGCTATTTCGTCAAACTTCGTCAAGCAATCGTTTAGCTTGATAAGCGTAATCGTTAAAACTACATATAATGCTACGTGATAGAGGATCTTAGAAATAAAATACAAGCATTTTTAATAAATGGAATGGTTAATAACTCTCCCTGGTAAAGAAAATGACTGCCGTTAAAACCAAGGAAACATTAACCTTATTCATTGAGCGAAAATCATTAGAAACAAAGCTAAGAATCTGAGGAAAAGAAGATGCAAAGCTTCAAACAGATTTTTGTATGTATCATATTGCATATTAAGGACTAAATAATGGAGCATGAAATGGGAAATTGAAAAGTAGAAGTTCAATATATTTCTAGAATGCATATAAAATGTACTTATACAATGCTACAGCGTACTTATACAATCTTACAGCCTACTTATTCAATCTTACAGCCTACTTATACAATGCTACAGCCTACTCATACAATCTTACAGCCTACTCATACAATCTTACAGCCTACTTATACAATGCTACAGCCTACTTATACAATCTAACAGCCTACTTATTCAATCTTACAGCCTACTTATTCAATCTTACAGCCTACTTATACAATGCTACAGCCTACTTATACAATCTTACAGCCTACAATGTACTTATTCAATCTTACAGCCTACTTATGCAATCTTACATCCTTCTTATTCAATCTTACGGACTATTTATACAACCTTACAGCCTACTTATTCAATCTTACAGTGAGGACAGTAAGGTCTCGTACACACGCTCCACATCTATAAAGGAGAATGACAATGCCTTAATAACAATGTTTTTCACAGCATCTGTTACAAAATCTGAAGTATGGAATATTGAAGCTTAAGTGATTGGTTAGAATGGCACAGTGGGAGTGGTCAAAATGTATACATCATATATGTATATATATCTAACAATAAAGCAGAAGATAAAAGAATTTTTTTATACAATCTTACAGCCTACAATGTACTTATTCAATCTTACAGCCTACTTATGCAATCTTACATCCTTCTTATTCAATCTTACGGACTATTTATACAACCTTACAGCCTACTTATTCAATCTTATAGCCTACTTATTCAATCTTACAGCCTAATTATACAATCTTACAGCCTACTTATACAATCCTACAGTCTACTTATACAATGCTACAGCCTACTTATACAATCTTACAGTCTACTTCTACAATCTTACAGCCTACTTCTACAATCATACAGCCTACTTATACAATGCTACAGCCTACTTATACAATCTAACAGCCTACTTATTCAATCTTACAGCCTACTTATACAATCTTACAGCCTACTTGTACAATCTTACAGCCTACTTATTCAATATTACAGCGTACTTATACAATCTTACAGCCTACTTATACAATCTTACAGCCTACTTGTACAATCTTACAGCGTACTTACACAATCTTACAGCGTACTTATTCAATCTTACGGCCTACTTATACAATCTTACGGCGTACTTATTCAATATTACAGCCTACTTATACAATCTTACATCCTACTTATACAATCTTAAAGCCTACTTATACAATCTTACAGCGTACTTATTCAATCTTACGGCGTACTTATACAATCTTAAAGCCTACTTATACAATCTTACAGCCTACAATGTACTTATTCAATCTTAAAGCCTACTTATACAATCTTACAGCCTACTCATACAATCATACAGCCTACTTATACAATGCTACAGCCTACTCATACAATCTTACAGCCTACTTATACAATCTTACAGCCTACTTATACAATCTTACAGCCTACTCATACAATCATACAGCCTACTTATACAATGCTACAGCGTACTCATACAATCTTACAGCGTAACAGCGTCTTTTTGTACCATATTATAGCGTACTTAAACAATTTTACAGCCTAAATAAAATTTAAGAGCCTACATAAAAATGTTACAGCCTGTTGATACAATGTTACAGCCGGTTGATACAATGTTACAGCCTGTTGATACAATGTTGCAAACGTATTCTACAATGCAGTATTACAACCTAACTATACAATGTTTAAACATACTTACGCAGTATAAGTCTCTGATACTTAGGATGACGTCGTCAACCTTAAACTGCTGTGAGGACAGTGAGGTCTCGTACACACGCTCCACATCTATAAAGGAGAATGACAATGCCTTAATAACAATGTTTTTCACAGCATCTGTTACAAAATCTGAAGTATGGAATATTGAAGCTTAAGTGATTGGTTAGAATGGCACAGTGGGAGTGGTCAAAATGTATACATCATATATGTATATATATCTAACAATAAAGCAGAATATAAAAGAATTTTTGTATGTGTGTAAAGCCAAACAAAACAATAATATATTTTCTGTCTCATTCTCTCGCGTGTGCTGCAACTGGTCAGTGTTTCCCTGGTACATGTATGTGTCTTGATAAAAAATTGAATGTTAAAAACTGTCATCCACTACATACAAAAAACATTAGACGGACAACGTCTTTGTCACTTCGTCAACCATATACAGTTCTTAACTTAGTAATTCTGAACGCAGGTATTAATTGCTGCTCTATTCAGATCATTGTCAATAAAATATAAAAGTGTTTATGCTGCTTTTATCTGGGTTTTTCTGGGTTTTTATTATATTAGCATGCTCATCGTTTTTGTCCCCCATCCCCAACCCTACTCCCAGTGACTATTTCATATTAAAGAATATGTTCGAATCGTAGTATACAATGTAACAAACTTCCATTGACCTTTAGTGGGACAAGCAAAGATTTGTTGAGGTTTGCAAATTCAAAGAATTAAATATGGATATTTATAGAACGCTCTGACGCCATCAATTATCAGTTGCAGATAGTGTTAATTTTAGTTTCCATATCGGGGCAAGACTTGAATTTTGCAGTATCGTACACTTCCGATAGACACTTATTGGTAGCATATTAACCTTTTGTGATGCCCTTTAGAATTTATATGAAAAGAAGTATTTCTATCCGGCGAAATAATGTTTATTGTCGAAAACAGAATCATAGTCGTCGCACGCGCCGTTTTTTTTCAGAAAACACAAAGTTTTGAGTTTCAATAACAGTATGGATCTATTTAAACTAAAAAGCTAATAATGTAAGGACAAAAATGATACTGGAATATATAGTATACGACTGCATTATTTTCATTGACATAGGAGTATTTTTGCGAAAAATGACCCGATTTTGGTACTGTCACCTTTCAGTATAAAAAGACTCTTAAGTCTTCGGGAAAATAACCCTGGTCAGGAATATATATAAGGATTGTACCTCATTTTGACTGCGTATACGGTAGTATGCCCGCAATTGGCAACGAACATATTCTATGGTGTGCGTGACCGACAGCGAATACTGATTGTTCTGAAGCGTGAACGACGCCATATTTGAACAAATATCAATCCGCCGAGCCTTTTTTCACTGCGTATACACTAATATATTCGCAGTCAGAGTTTGCTAAGCTCAAGAAGGGAGAGGTGTAAATATATCTGGATATACCCCTCCACAGAAGACCAAAAATGTTTATTATCATCCGAATTACCGAGGTATTAGACTCGAATCGCCGTCAGGTTTAAAGTCGCAAATTGTTGTGACCCTTTAAAATTGATATATAACAGATCGTTCATTATCCGATATCAGCTGTCGACTCCCAATTGTCTTGTTGACGTTAAACAAAAAATAGGCTGACAATTCGTTGTTTTATGCTGTATTAACTGAAAAATATGAAACAATTTTCGGTTGGCCGCTTAGCAATTTTACTTATCAGATATATAGTTGTTACACAATGAGTGGTTGTTGGATATGGAATTTATTTCACTCGAGTTAATTATTTTTGAAAGTTAACAAAAGACACGAGCTTTATCGGGTGTCTTTTGTAACTTTAAAAAAGTAATTAACGATAGTGAAATAAATTCCATATCCAATAAGCACGAGTCGTGTGACCTGTTTCTTCCACAATAATTTTAAGTCGCAGTGGCAGTGTTGTTTTCTGTAAACCGCGGAATATTTGCGCGAAAACACATCATCTCGTATATAGAGTGGAATAACACAGGGTATTGTGGTAGACATCTTCATACGTGTAAATCTTGTTTTTTCTTCTTTATCTTCCCGTTCAGGAGATGATTCTTAATAAAATATACTACTCCAGCGACCAGCAGTTATAGTCAAATTTCATATAACTACATATGACGGGGAAAGAGGTATCGAAGTGGAGGCTACATATTGAAACCCACCTCTATATACTGCCACACTTTATCAAGTTGAAGAAGTGGGATGTAAATATTGATTTATATTCCAGGACAAGTTGCTTCACCGGTTTACTGTTCAAGCAGAAGGCGTCGCTCTGCAGGACATTGTCTGGCTGTAATGCATTGACAGTGGGGCACTACTTAGGCAGATTTGACTATGTCGTTTTATCAGCAACTGGTTTCTACCACTCTTAGTTATAGTGCTTTACCTAAATATTTTTCTTTGTGGTACTATATGATTTTTGAATGTCTCTTTAATATTATCATTTGTTGACGGATTGGTCTAGTGGTTAACACTTAAAGTATGTTTGGAATATATTCTGAGTAAATTTCCCCCTTCTTACACAACCCCAAAATTTGACGTAACACACACGTGTGCTGCACCTTTTAAATTTAGTAATATATACAGTATGCCAAAACAATGACTGAAACTGCACCATAAAGCTGTTTCATCCTCCTAGGACTCTTCAGTAATGCTAAGGGCCGAAAGGGTCCAAAAGCAACGATTAAGTTAAATGGTCTAGGTGGATATTGCCGATCAGTGGTGTACTATTTAAGTGTGGTATTACTCCAAAGATGACGTAACACACACATATGCTGCACCTTTTAAATTTAGTAATAGATAGAGTATGCCGAACAAAATTGAATTAAACTGCATCATACAGCTGTTTCGTCCTCCTAGGACTAATCGGTGTATAAATGACGAGGTTGGACACACTGTCCCACTACCATCAGAACACAATGGATGTCCAGCACACATGCAGGCATATACACATTAAGCGACCTCAGATAATAAATGAATAATACTTAGCACCGCTAATAACACCGTGATAACATCGCTCCGTTGCAAAAATCAAATATAGAATTGTACTATGCATAAGAAAACAGAGTCCCGAAATTTTGGAATACTTGGTTGCGTAGTGGTAGAGCTTGTAGAATGCTAGTTGTGAGCGCTAAGATGGCAGCACCGGCTGTATGTTTCCAAGGGAGTTAAGAACGATATTGGCCTGTTGCTAAGTCCTTATTACTACGGTTATAATTTGTATACCGCTTTGGAAACGGCCTTTAATGTCGTGATAAAGCGGCATATAAGAACCTCGAATTATCATTATCATTATTATTATTCCATGTAAGCAACCATGTAAGCAATTAAAAAGCAAACTCGTTACATCTCATTTTTCACAAGGAAAGATATTATTTTATTTGTGAAATATGAATTCGCGGTTTCAGATTTTTCCAATTAGAGTACCTTTTTGTTTTGTCGTCACTAGCGGATGTGGATCTGACTATGTTATTCGAAAAATTATTCATTCTATAAAAGTGTTATTTTTCATCAGTGGAAAACAAAATATTTCTCACTAGTGAAAAATATCATATCACTTTGCTGATTTGACCAATCAAAACACAGCTTACAAACTAGCTTGAGAAAAACTTCAAACTACCTTTCTGTTCAAATGCTGGTTAGCTTAACGGCACAAAAGCCTCATTTTACTGTACAGAATTTTAAGATCTGTCATATCACTCGGGATTTTTTGTCTGTAAAGACACAGTGTTTAATTATACAATTACCTTTCATTTTGGTGAACCCGTTATACTATTTGAAATATGAAGACAAATACATTCTTCATCAAATTCAATGATCAAAACAAGCCAGCGACGAGTTTTTACATTTTTATTGAATATTTACAAGGAGGATTATATTTTGTCCCAACATAGTGTAAACACTTGCCGGTGGGGATTATATTGTGATATTTTTCACGAGTGCTGTGAAAAATATCAAAATATTAGCCCCACTCGTGAAATATATTTCGTATTACTGAAGACACTGTTAGATATCCTCTATATCCTCGATGAAGCGAGAGAGGCTTACCCTTCAGGAACACCTTGGCTCGCATGCATGAAATGATTTCGAATCATGGATTTTGTGTTCAAGCCAAACTTCAATTTCTTGCTATATTTTGCTTCAGTCATATATTAAAGAGACGTGTATACTTGAATTATGTTTTAATAAACTGGTTACAAAAAAGATGGTATGGACAAGAAATCCCTTAATCGTTTTTGTCGGTAAATATTGTTGACGCATACTCATAATTTACAATTCATGGTTTAATTTCCTGTCAGTATGAGTGAGGTTACGCAAGAAGGTAAGACTGACTCCAAAACAACTAAAGAGAAAACCTTGAGAATCGCTTTGATAATTTAAGAATGTTGTTTTCAAAAAAAAAAACATCTGCTCGCGCTAATTGATTTCTTGAAAAGGAAATATTATTCACGCAGAGCTATTCTGTGTTTAAATAGTCCGTTATAAACAAATTCTGCTTTAAAACATCTTGCGGGGTAGTTTTATAATCCCACCGTTATAAAGGTCGTTGAAGGGACAGAATAGCAATACTGTTATGTTTGTCTTAAACTATATTTTTACATACTTTTAAAGTTCATAATCTTCCTCCGCATATTTTTTTTTTGAGTTTTGTTACCGATAGACTGTTAAACCTGATGATGAATTCGGATAAATGACTTGCAATTTTGTTGATATTTTAATGAAGAAATTTATATAACAAAAAACGTGAATATCAAAGCGTCGACAAAACCATATTTTGAACTCAACAATCGATTAAACTGGAGGCAAAATATGAAAGATTTACATGGAGACCCTTTTAAAAGCACAAGCGAAGAAGACCATGTGTTCAGGAAGAATAAGCGTCTTCTGTTTATTTAAGGGTTTCAGCTGACGATAAACGACTCTTAATAATCCACGAACAAAAAATGGTTTATGAAAAGAGTTCAGTTTTCGGTCTTTACATCGATAGACCAAATTATTAGTAGATATAATTTCAGTTAAAAGAGAAGTTTGAAAGTCAAATTTACTCACCTAAGGAAAAGAAACACGACGTCATACGTGTCATGATAATTCTAAGGGGATCTCAGTAAGGGGATTGAAGTTAGCAGCGGGCTACTTATTGGAGATCGGTGATTCGAAGAACGGATCTTCTGTCAGCAGCAAACTATAGATTCAAAATTTTGTATCGAATTTGTGTATTTCTAGTAAACTGATCTCCTATATCACAATCTTATCTTGGTTGTTTTATTCATATAATTAATACAAGCGACAGTTTCATGATTCGAATAACGAACCTGACCAAGTGTTGTTATTTTTCTGGCTAGTCCGAAATCAAATATGGTCGTCATGGCCACCATCTTGAAAACACATTTAAAACTTCTTTTCAATTTCTTCCCAAGCGACTGAGCGTTGTCTGAAAGGATCCTAAGACGGTTCTGGACAGATGCTATCGGGCTGTCCGAAATGTGATATTGCTGTCATTGCCGCCAGTATTAAAACAGCTTTTTAACTTATTTTAATCTTTCAAGACTGATAAATGTTACCATATCTACTAATAAGTGTCCGTATATTAAGGATATAGGTAGGAGACACAGTGTCATCAGATGGTGAATGTTAAACGCTAACCAAATTACTCATAATTGAAAAATGATTTGAATAATATTGCTCATTCTCTATACAAAGACTCACTGCCTTCTTGTTTTATTTGATTTTTTTTAATTGAGTTTTTGGGATAATGAGCTGGGGCTTCCACATTTAACGTTCATTGTTGACAATACAGCTAATGACTTTATCATTTAAAAGTACTCTCTTCCTTACTTATGTTCATGATAACATCATTACTGATTATTGCCCATATTTTCTAAAGTAGTTTTCCATTCTATGTTCATAACAAAAATGCTTATATGGACAGCTTACTACTGAACTATACGATTAACGTGACGTTTTCAATTTTCCAATCGTAAACTTTCCATTTCTTGATTGTAACATTCCTGCTTCTTCAACCTATGGTTTTAACATGTCGCAGTTGATTCGTTATTTTAGGATTTGCTCTAAATATCGTGATTGTCGATGTCGACTGCTGTCAAACAAACTAACAACGCAGGGATTTGAGAGATGTAGGTTGATCTCAGAAGCATGAGCAAGTTTTATGGTCACTATTTTTGTCTCATTGGGAAATATTTTGTATCTTTGTGTGATATGAGATGGGCATTTTTAAACATACTTATTAGTGTGCTAACTTGTTGTGATAAACAATGATAACTCGGTTCTCTTTTGGGGGACTTGATCTTTACTTGAATTTGACCAGGATTTACATGGCGACTGTCGTCGATGAAGCAGATGACGCTTACTCTTCCGGAACACCTGGTCTTATTCTCCTGTACTATTGTAGGGGTCTCGACGTAAATCTTTTACCTTTATTCCTATTTTGCCCCTGGTTTAATCGATTTTGAGTTCGGATTATGGTTTTGTTGACATGTCGGTATTCTCTATTAATTATTTTGAAATTACCAAACTTTTGAGTTAACCTGTGTAGATGCAGTTCTGGACACAACTAAATGGTGCGTTTATTCGTCTTTCTATATTCACTATGACTTTGATTGTTGTACGGCTTTAACGTTATGGTGTAAATAGAGGTTGAAATAGTGGTTGTTGGATATGAAATTTCAATCGAGTTAATTATTTTTTTTAAAGTTACGACGGACACAATCTTTAGCGAGTGTCTTTGGTAACTTTTAAAAACGAGAGTGAAATAAATTCCATATCCAATAACTATGAATCGTGTGACCTGTTTGTATAACACAACTGGGGAAAACCGCGGACTATGCTTTGCGCAAAACGTATCATCTCATATATATTCCCGCCAAGTTGTGACGACGTCAACAATTGATGACGTTGTAAACAATCATCAGCAAGTGACGTTCCAGTCAAAGTTCATCATGTCAGCCAATCAAATTGCATTTAAATTTTATTCCACGTGTGGTATAAACAAGATGTTATTCAATAGTTGTGATGATTATTTGATACCCTGGGAATTGAATAACACCCATCTTTTGTGTAAGAAAATAGGTTTACTGAAACAAATGGCAAATATAAGGATGCTTGGGTTGTTTTTTATTATGAAAACTCTTGTTAAAATAGCCGTGACTGTTTAAACAATAACCCTTAAACAAAAGATCGTGGCGCACTAAATTTGTTTGTGTAAACGGGGTTATTTAAAATGATGCAATTGCTGCATGCTGATGCTTTTGACGCTTCTTGTGTAATTGAAGATGGTTTATTGGTGGCACTTCATTTATACTATCACCAGCAAGCAATAACCCCCGTTGTCTTTGTCCCTGTCTAAAATAGCTCGGAGCTGTTGGGAAAGCAGATTCGATATGTTTTTACGATCTTAGTAAAATGCCGCGTGCAAGATAATCCAATATTTGTTTCCACCCTATACACTTGTGATGCTAGAGGGCAAAGCATATCGCAGTTATGAACAACAGTGCGCCATATCATTCCACGCTTCATGAAGCAGTTTTCCATTACATTATTTCCGGTACAACCCCTTACTGCAATGGATGCATACATCGAGATAACTTTTTATATTAACAGTTGACTTTGTTTCGATCGATCCTTGAAGCTGAGGCTTCCAGCTATATTAATTCTAATCCATAGTGGTCGGCTTGACGAAGGGGCTCCTTTTGAGACAGGTGATCGGCTCCCTGCTGTGTTTTATCAAAGTCCAGGCGTACGCACATACATTTCACTAACATCAAATGCTGCCTATGAACGAATTGCAAAATTAAAGAACCGAATTAAAACGCATGTAAAAGATAAAAGCATTACTTCGAATTGCAAAATAAAAGAACCGAACTAAAACGCATGTAAAAGATAAAAACATTACCTGTTTTGTTTATATTAGCAAATGTATGGGTGTGTATGGGCCACGCACTGAGTTTGAAATTTTAAAGTCTGTTGTGTTCAACTTGTTTTTTTAAAGAACCGAACTAAAACGCATGTAAAAGATAAAAACATTTTTTTCCCCCGAGATATGAAAACTGAGACATACCGTTAAACTTTTGCACTACTTTATCTTATATGTATAAGAATGCATTTGTCAAAACTTCTTACCGTCATTCTAAACTAACATTCTTGGGCCTACAGTCTTATTGGGAAATTGTTTACTACTCGAAAGAAATTCCTGTCGATCCTGACGAGTCCTTCCAAACACTTTTCCATCTATCAAAACATTTGACTGTTCAACTCTGTTCACTACCATATATCATACTAAACTGAAAGGATGTCTTCGATCTCTCACTATGAGACCTTTCTTTTCCAATGAAGGTTGACGGCGATACATATATATGGTTGTGTAATTTGTTGAAAACACAATAAATACCAAGAAAAAAATATACCGGGGAAGATACAAAAACTGAATTCCTGGAAGACAACTTCTAAAATTGATTTTAGAGAAAAGATATTCAAGCAGACTGTATGCTTTCCCTTGGGAACTAACTGCGCCCCTCTCATGACAAGACAGGTTACAAAAACCTTGCCAAATATTTTTGCACAATTACAACTTTCAAATTTGTTGTGTTGTAAATAAATAAATAAAACAAAAATTTTGGCGAACACGTCGATCGTAAATACCCCTCCGAACTTCTTGAAAGCAAGGACATACCATACATTTTTACACCAACTGCTTATATCGAATTTTACATAAATTATATATACCAACGTAGAGAGGTACACTTTTTACAAATACGCAATTTGTTTGGTTTAATTTAGCTTTGTTTGCTTAAGTTTGGTTTTCTATTTACAACTTGATAATTCAAGAAAGGTGTCACGCGGAGACGCGACCTTGCATAACAATATCAGAAATTTAACCTAGTCAACTGTTCGGGCCTGGCCTGGTGGTAACGTATTGGCTCCATAAACTAGAGGTCTCGGGTTCGCGCCCGGCTCGTCTCGCTAGTTTCATTTCTGCTCTTTGTTGTATTTGTTGTAAATTATTGTTATTCACAGGTCGGAAGGTTTGTATTAATAGAGACCTAAGTCTGGGTGTGTACATGTATGAAATGTTCAAATTATCACAATGGTGATTTCCTAGATATAATTGCAGCCCCTGGTACCCGATTAAACGTTACGTTGTGACGGATCTGTTTGATTAGTATGCCTACGTAAGTTACTATATGCCGTCACGTTTCGTGACAAAGGCATCCCGGTAAACCCTCAGCAGAACACCCCATCCGGTCTCATTATACTGATAACGGCGAATCAGTCGTTCCACTCCCATAATGCTGAGCGTCAAGCATGGAGTAGTAACTAAAACTTTTTCGGACTCTGTTATGGGTAAGCCATTACTCAGAACCCAAAGTCTTTATCACAGGGGCGAACGCTCAGCTAAAGGCTATATAAATGAAAGGCAACGCCAAACATCACTAACTGTGTTTTCAAAAGCTGTTTTGGTAAGAAAGTCAATGTCATCCTATGTACCTATTATCTTTTCAAAACAAGTATTTTCTTATGTGATTAGACGAAACCCTTTTTGTAAAATTCATAAGCATAGTATACTTATATCTCTGCCTAATAGCTACATTCTGAACACTGTAAGACCAGTTCAAGCCAAAGCTGCAATCCGTAATCTTTTCCAGCTGGAGAAAGATAGCAAATGGTTCTTGTTCGCGGTTAAATGGATATTTTATTCGATTTAAAGTCACGTGTCTGTCAGTCATATCATGACGGACTAGTTAACTTATTTTGATCTCGGAAGATCTATATCAAAGTCGAAATGGGCAGCAGAAGTTGGCCATGGGAGATATTTAACTCCTGCCTTTATTTACCTCAATTAATGTCATTTGGACACTCGTTAAAACAGTTACAGTTTACCACAAAGGTATCAGAGGACACGTTTATATAAACGCCAGTGCAAGATGCGCTCGTTCTTATAGATCTATAAACAAGTCGGAACGGGCAGCAGAATTTTACCATGGGATATCTAAGCAATGGTTATTTAACTCTTCCCTATGTTTAACTTCATTGATCGATGACACTCGTTAAAACTGTTACAGCTTGCCTCAAAGGTATCAGATAACGCATTAGTATGAAGACGCCAGAGAAAGACACAATGATAGCACATCAACATGGCATGGCGAGTGCAACATGCGTTAGTCCTTAAAAGACGAGACGAGTCCTTGTTTGTCAGATTGGATGTATCTTCATGACTGTCATTTGATGATTTGTTAAGCCTCTTTAAAAGAAAAGACAACTTCCCTACAAAATCGTGCCATTTCGGCAGAGCAGACGACAACAGTTAACAGAGAAACGACGGTAAACTTTATAAACTACCAAAAGATATTCCCACTGGCCGTTAAAAAAGTAGCGCCTGCTACATTGTATAGTTCCCGTAGCAATATAAAGCCGATAACCTGACAACCACGATTACGTTAGATATCCAATAGCATACTCAGATATTAGCATGCTTTAAAGTTTTACAAAAGTGAAAAGTTCTATTACTTGTCAGTTCACCAATTGTTATCATAAATAACATGATTGCGGGCTGTTCGAACACACACACACACACACAATGCTTGACGCAAGTTGTTCTCAGTTTCCATTGCTATTTTTTAAACTTAGAATCCCCCATAGTGAGAAACTCTCCCAGGATAACAAGCAATATTATCATTTAGGCTTTAAAGTTTTACATAAGTGATAAGTTTTAGTTTTATTTCTTGTCAGTCGCTGATAGGTGTTTTACCAAATTGGTTCATCAATTTCTATCATAAACAACATAATTACAGGCTGTTCCAACACACACACACACACACACACAATGCTTGACGCAAGTTGTCCACAGTTTCCATTGCTATTTTTTAAATTTAAAATCCCCCATAGTGAGAAACTCTCCAAGGATAATTAGCAATATTATCATTTATGCTTTAAAGATTTACATAAGTGATGAGTTTTATTTCTTGTCAGTCGCTGACAGGTGTTTTACTAAATTGGTTCAACAAATTTTATCATAAACAACATGATTGCGGGCTGTTCCCCCACACAACGATTGACGCAAGTTGTCCTCAGTTTCCATTGCTATTTTGTTATTTTTTTAAATCTAAAATCCCCCATAGTGAGAAACTCTCCAAGGATAATTAGCAATATTATCATTTATGCTTTAAACATTTACATAAGTGATGAGTTTTATTTCTTGTCAGTCGCTGACAGGTGTTTTACTAAATTGGTTCAACAAATTTTATCATAAACAACATGATTGCGGGCTGTTCCCCCACACAACGATTGACGCAAGTTGTCCTCAGTTTCCATTGCTATTTTGTTATTTTTTTAAATCTAAAATCCCCCATAGTGAGAAACTCTCCAAGGATAATTAGCAATATTATCATTTATGCTTTAAACATTTACATAAGTGATGAGTTTTATTTCTTGTCAGTCGCTAACAGGTGTTTTACTAAATTGGTTCAACAAATTTTATCATAAACAACATGATTGCGGGCTGTTCCCCCACACAACGATTGACGCAAGTTGTCCTCAATTTCCATTGCTATTTTGTTATTTTTTTAAATCTAGAATCCCCCATAGTGAGAAACTCTCCCAGGTAAATTACGAAAACATCGTCACAAACAATCCGGCGAAATATTAGCCTTTTACGATCAGACAGTGGGACAAGTTGCTACACAAGTTAAAGGTGTCTATCTGTAACGCTAGACATCCGATATATTTATTAATTTGTACTGTCACTATTATTTGCGTTCCATGCGAAATCGTGAGTATGTGATTAAAACATAAAAGTCGAATAAAGTTCAACTTTACTCCTGTGTTGATCAGATCAGAATGTGTTTTTTCGGACAAAGAAAGATGCCCCTTCAAACTTGATATGTAATAACTATTATAAACCTAGTAAAATAAATATTTCTAATATACATGTATAAGAAGATATAGATCATTGTGTTATCAAAATGTTAGTAAAGCCCAAATACATGCCTGTGGTACTCGGAACTGGCGTATTCGTGAGCGAATTCAAGAGAAAAGTTTTTGTCTCAATATCTAAACAGAAACAAAGTTCAAAATTACTAAAAAAAGACTTTTTAACAGAAACATTTTCCGAGAATTTTTAGTCTGTCAACAGGATAAAGGATATAAGATATTTAGTATAAGACATGGATGCCATTTGATGAGTTGATGAGCCTCAGTAATAGAGCTAAAAACCTTCCTACCAAACCGTGTCGTTTTGGCAGACGACAACAGTCAACATTGAAATGACGGTACAACTTACAAAGTTAGAGTACCCGTCGTAAGAATAGTTCCCATAAAAATGAAAGCAATGTAACCTTACCAAAAAAAAACCCATTAAAGTTATTGCATATCATACTAAGATATCTCTATATGGTTCAATACAAACTGACAACCATCATAGGGTTCCTATCAGCGGCTGACAGTTGTTTTCCTTATTTTGTTAATATCAATTATCATGTATGAGTGTTTATTGGCCACACACCGAGTTTGACATTTAAGAGTCGTTAGTTTTAAATTATTTTTTTTTATTTATTTAATATCGAATCTCCCGTAGTGATAAGCACTTCCAAGATTTTCCTAGTTTGATGACTCTGTCGATCGTAAATACCATACCCTTCTTAACTTAAAACCAATGGCTCAGGTGACTCCTCTCCAATAGTTTCTTTTTGAGTTCGGATTATGGTTTTGTTGACGCTTTGGTATTCTCTGATTTTTTTTTCTTACCTCGAGTATGACGTAACACACACCCTACCGCACCTTTTGAATTTATTGATGTTACAGTTTGTCAAAAACAATAACTACACTGCGTCATGCAGCTTTTTCGTCCCTCTAGGATTCGTCAGTGATGCTAGGGGCCAAACGGCGGGAATCGAAGTTCTCTTAAGTAACGTAGAAGTAGAAGGGTCAGGTGCCTAAAACCTTGTTAATTTATGAATATAAAAAAAAATAATTACCTGTATAATTTCAAATCGTGTACGCACTAGGAAAGCGAGTATATTATGAACCATGCCACTACTCCAATGAGATTAATGTGGCTATGAACAGAAACATAAACTATAACCAACTCGGGTAACTTACTTTATAACAGAACGGTAAACATAATGATTTCGATTTCCAGATTATTATCTTTCCCTTCTCTATAGCATCGATTCGCCTCCATCCTATCATTATATGTCGCAGTTGATTCTTTATTCTAGGGCTTGCTCTGGTTATCGAAATATGGCAGCTGCTGAGGAACAAACTCACAGTGTACAGCACAAAGACTCGAGAAAAGCAAGTTGACGAAGACTTTGCTTAAGTTTTGTAATCTCCACCTTTCAATATACATATTTGACCCATATATTACAATAAGAATTAGCAAATGTCATCAATCTAAATACAACTATAACACTGCTCGTTTCTAGCCAAGTATTATCATCTTTATCCTATTTGCTACTAAGAATATAGTTAGATATTTTTAAAATGTTTTATACCTGTGACCTAGAATTTTAAACCAGTCAACCCAAAATGAACAGGACAAAATACAATGCTTAAGCCCTTTAGTTATTTCATAGGAAATTACTTAACGATTTTAACATTTTCAATCACTGTTACGTCGTATATTATTCAAAGTCGGGATGTTTGTATTAATAGTAATCGAAGCCTACGTGTGGGCATGTACTAATCATCACAATGATAATTTCTTAAATATGATAAAAGCCCCTGGTACCCGATTCAATCATACGCCGTGACGGATCTGTTTGATTTGCATGCCTATGTCATGTTCTATATGCTGTCACGTTACGTAATACAGTTTTTTACTCTTGTTATTGATGTCCTGCGATAAGAATGGTATCATGGCATTGAGTCACCAAAATAAGTCTTAAACATGTTGAAAAATGGAATAAATTTAGACAGTTTTCGTAAATTGAATCCATCCCGTGGTTGAGAGACTCAACAGAAACTTTCATACCAAACATTTTGATCAAAACACACTGGAGAATCGTGCACCAAAATGTTAACCAAATGTTGAGAAGGACAGACGGACGAACGAACGGACGTCCACGGTGATCTGTAATGCGTCAGTCGAAATTCGACGAGCGTATTAAAAGTTGTTTTATGTTGACTATAACATATGTACTGCTCGGGTGTTACTATGTAACAGCTGGAGGCTCTAACGATGCTTTACCAGAGGCCTTAAATGAGGTTCAAACAGAAATGCTACATTCATCAAAAAACAAAAGCATTGCCCTTGTTGGTGTTTTAAAAACAGAGAAGAAATGTTCTTGATATAAACGGTATAATGAAGAACGTTTTAGAGGAATTTCTAAGCACAAGTAACAATTACCTTGCCAAATCTTTCATTTCACTTTCAGATATATCGACGATGTGTTGTTGTCCTAGTCGATCTTATATTCCCTTCTGAGCTTGAAGTAAAGGACACAACATACTCTTCTACATCAGCTTCCCACCTCGAACTTTACTTAAACTATACTCAACACGGACAGCTTACTATTAAAAAATAGAGAATACCGACGTGTTAACAAAACATAATCCAAGCTCAAAATCGATTAAACCAGGGGCAAAATGTGAAAAAGGAGAGATTTATATGGAAACCCTCGTAAAAAGTACAAGAGAATAACACCAGAGATTCCGGAAAAGTAAGCGTCTTCTGCTTTATCGACGACACCTGTCATGTAACTTTATGTCAGATCCAAGTGAATATCACGGCCTCAAAGTGAGAACTAGGGCACAATGCTCAATCAGTAAACAAGTAAGCACACTAATAAGCAAACACATATCACAGAAAGATACAAAATATTTCTCAGCGAGACAAAAAAGGCGACCATAAAACCACCTCATAGTTTTGATCAACATGCATATCTCGAATCCCTGTATTTTTAGTTTAGTTTGTTTGTCAACAGTCGACACTGATCACGAAAATATCGATATCTAGAGCAAGCATTAGAATCAGCAAAAATAGAGCAAACAGGAAGAAGTAGCCTAAGGAACAAAACTGATCAAACATAAGATAGCTACATGTAGCAGTGAAAATAAAGCAAACAAAAAAAATCAAAATATAGCAAGCAGTAGGCAACAGGAAATAAGTAGGGCACTCTCGTATATGGAATACCATAGTATCATTAGTTGTGTTTCTCCCTTAGTAGTGTTTCGACGCATGGTAACGCATTGTGCTTATATCAGGACACTAGGTCTATAGTATATAAACATAATATAGTTTACATACTAACGAAGGTATGTAATAGAAACCATAAAGAGGTTGGGCTGAAGCGTAGTATCTAAATGACGTAGGTCCATGACGTTGTATCATTGTGACGTAATTATGTGGCGTGGAGTCGAAGTACTCTGATTTATCACATAACTCACAGGTTCAGTCATGTCATACGGCCATGTCATCAATATGGTATTACACACGTGTAATAACACTTTTGAGACGTCATTAACAAATGACGTCTTTATGACGTCATATAATTATCTTGGTAGGGAAAATCGTACCGTCAAAGAAGAAATATGCCTTTCTTATAGAGAATGAATTTGAGAGTTTTGGTGTATTTTCTCATAAATACAAGTTATGTGATAATAGAATCTTACACTCGTGTCAATGTTATATGGAATTTATTAAACTCGTTAAATAATTTAATTTATTACATTTTTGCCAGTGAAATATAGAACATTTTCAAACTGATTAAACTTATATTTTCACTGCATTGATGAGCAGTGTTGACTATCCTCTATATGTCACGCGCCTAAATGTTCGTTACACATTAAAATATTGAACTCATTCAATAAATTCCATATTACATCGACACTCGTGTAAGATCCTCTATTTATGTCATTTTTTGTCGTACCATCAAAGTGACGTTAGTGTAAGACGTAATCTCATGTTTACATTGGTGTTTGACTCTTTATCGTAGTGACGTTATCTATAATGTGGTACGTGTATCATAGTGACCTGTACTTGACCTTGACACTGTAACGCACGAGAGAGTTTCATATTATTGACTGTGACTACTTAGTATCGAACATCAGAGTCACGTGTCGGGTGTAACAGTGTGGTACGGACAGCACCATCACCTACAAGTCTTTGATTCAGTTACTGACGTGACACGTTGATCAGAACTTGTTTGTTTGTAATTCTATATAACTGTCATCTATGTCCCCTGAATAACGCCACAGGTGTAACACTGCCTTTTGTATGAACCCTTGTGAAGACTATGAGAAGCCCTCTGTATGAACCCTTGTGAAGACTATCAGAAGCCCTCTGTATGAACCCTCATGAAGACTATCAGAATCACGCCTATGTGCGTTAACGACCGCATTTACAATCCCAAATGGTAGATATGTATCAGGTTGTTATGTCCAAGATGAACGTATGATCAATTATTTGATTGCATATTATACTTCGCTGTGATCATTATAACACAGGGATCTATTCTCTTCTTTCCGACAAAGACAGGAGGATTAGGTCTCAACTCTTGAACTTGAAGTTGTATATTGGCAACGAAATGTACAATTTGGAATCATTATCTTCTCAAAGTGAAATAAATTTTGAACATTATTGATTTTTTTTCGAGGGAAGGCACTCCTCTCATTTTGATATTTACGCCAATATCGATATTGTGACATCATAAGCTTGTTAAGAAAACGACTATTCAGCCCACGGTTTTCCACATACTTACGTTGGTTGTCCAGCAATTTAATGACGTCACAATTAAAATGACCTTTATATAGAGGATGCATCTAACAGTTTCTTCAGTGATACGAAATATCTCGTGACAAATATCAAATATTAGCCACACGAGTGAATAACATTTCGTGATACTGAAGATACTGTTAAATATTCTGTTAATTACATTTCTATTGCTAAAATCAACTTACTATGTATGAATGCCGGTCAAATGGTCTTCGGGGATTAAGTTATTTGTTTTTACGCCAATCGACTTGAAATAAAATTTATCATTTCTTACCCCGTATTGCAAAACGACACATCAAGTTGGCGTTGATACGTTTGACACTGACAAGTCTAAACAACTGGATGTCGCAAAATAAAGTCTTCAATAAAATGTGAAACTAGTCACTAACTTATTTTGATCACTTATTTAAATGAAGAATATAATTGACTTCATTTTATAAATAGAGGATATTCAATGATTTGCAGTTTAGTATTAAATATATTTCACGAGTCCGGCAGATTTTTTTTATATTTTCACGAGTGCGTAGCACAAGTGAAAATATATAAAAACAAATCTGCTACTCAAATGAAATATATTTGATATTAAACGGCAAATCATTGAATTTTCTTTTTATTACATTTCGAAAGAGGACTTAAGATACTTTCATTATTTTTTTCTTTACTTGCCTACTGAAAGTAGGCCAGCTAGGCCTAATCCGTCGAAATCACAACCGAACAGGTCCAGTACACAGCTGTTAAGGATAAGCTGATCGGAAAAGTTGAACCATTCTCATCTTCCAATTCATTACATATAAATCCTGCAGCAGTTTCTCATCAATATTTACTATTGATGCCATTTCTTCAAGACCATCTTTCCCCAACAGACAAGTTCTAGCAGACGACAACAATGCCGAGCCTCCAATGCCAGGGGGTAAAGGGGAAGTTCGATAAGATCAAGGGGAACAATTCATACAAAAGTTCCGTTGTAACGCGACAAAATTACCCTGGTTGAAAACTACCCACTATTGAAATATACGGCAGGTCACTTTTTCACATTGCACTGAAAAAGCCTTATATTTTTACTGCAAAATCTTATATTTTCACTGCAAAATCGTATATTTTCATTGCTCATCACTACAGTGAAAATATAAGTTTTATCAGTTTGATAATTTTTCTATATTTCACTGGTAAAAGTGTTAAAAATATAGGTATGTCATATGACTGTTATAGTGAAATATATATTTTTTTAAATGTTCCTTCATCAGATTACTACGCGTCGTTGATAAGCGGCGAATCTAAAATGTCGTGAGCGAGGAAAATGCAGAGTTGTTTTGTCATCATTTAGTCTTATTCAGATAAAACAAAGTATAGGTATAACCTATGCCAGCTATACTATATCACTTTCGCTGTCGGAGATGACCCTAGTTCTCTTATACGTTTTGTAAATCGCTTATCCTAATTTGTGACCTGTCGACGTTGTGGACACTACGGGTTTAGCAACGTCAGAAACCCACGGTACACTTCTCTGGCATTTGCATACCGTGGGCTAAAACCGATGGAAACTCTCGTTTTCGTACTAAAATAGTAGCCGATCATATCGATAGTTTCATCCGTGACTAAATCCAGCCGGAATATCCCGTTTAATTTGTAGCACCGCCTGTCAACAAAACCTGTCGATTGATGCCTACAGAAATATACTGATCGTGGTCACGGTAAAATGATCTAACAGAGTGTCACGAGAAATGACCCTTCTGATTGGTGGAAATCTCCGAATAAACTTCTATTCGGTGAAATGAAGATATAGATCGATTCTGGCCCACGGTATGCAAATGTCAGAGAAGTGTACCATGGGTTACCGACGATGAGGTTTAGTTTGACAAAAGTTTCCTCCGATCAGCCTAATAGAATAAGGCATAGCAATAAAGCGCCTTTCAAATGAAAGGTGATTGTGGAAAGACGAAAAATGTTTCCCAGAGATAAGCTCCCCATGATAGGTAAAAGATCTTATAAATCTGGGTTAACATGAGGCATTCGTGCAGCTAACCAAGATGCTTGTTTTTAAGCTTACTATCACCAAATTTGCTTTTCCAGTTTTAGAGGATGAATAATTTTCGAGATTTCACTGATAAAAATGTAATAAATATACCTCCTCAAAAGTATCCAGATTTTCCTATTTCGCTCAAAATTGATATAATGATATGTTTAAGCGTCCTCTTTTAACTCCACCAACAAATCCAGAGATGTCCTCTATGGCCGTAATCTGAACTACTGGTTGACTTTTGTAATCTACCATTAGATTTTGTGATGTATTGATTGGGTGTGTCAACAAACTTATATACACTTATATCATTTTTTTAAACACAGTCAATCCTTAGAGAATTATTGACTTCCTTACTAATTTTACTGTAGAGTTTTACATGAGGTAAAATCCTGCTTCAAATACCCATTTTCCATTATACTGCTCCTAATATCGGAACACCTGGCCAACACCTGGTCCAAAATGACAACTGAAAAAAGTCACAGGATTAATTTAGTTCGAGATAGAGGACATTTCTCTGTTGCTCAGTGGTTGAGCGTCCGACGAGGAACCTTTGGATCGAGGATGCAATTTCCAGGGTGGAAGCACACTATTCTTTTCCCTGAACATTACAAATGGTGTTCACAGTCCTCGTTACAGGGAATTAAAACCTGGCTTGTGAGGTTCGGTGACAAACACATTTAAAAAGCGGGAGGTTATTTTAATTTTAAATTAAGCTACAGGGTGTTCATTTTCCCTCCAGCTCAGCAATAAAGCATAAGGTTAGTCCGAGGGGAATAATAAATTAGAGAATACCGAAGCGTTATCAAAACCATAATCCAAACTCTAAATCGTTTAAACCATGGGGGATATGAACAAGGGAAAGATTAACATTGAGACCCCAGTAAAAGTACAAGAGAAAAAGTCAGTATGTCATTTTCATAACCAGGAGTTTGTGTCCAGCAGCTTTGTCGCATTTTTTTGCTTGTATTATTGTTACTTAGATCGCACCATTCTGCACAAGGTTCTTTCCGCCTAAAGGGAGGTAAGTTGATCTTGTCTGTCTTATATAGAGACACACATCAGTGATAAGGACGGGTGCATGCTGACTCAGCTTATCTAGTAGACGTTTTATCCTTGCTGCAAATCGGGAGTTTTTTGGTGCTACATTTGTATATTTAAACCTCTGGTGCATTGTAACGCTTGTGCAGACATAGAAAAACGTTGTCAAAGCTGGTCGCCTAAAATCACTAGGATCGTTGCATTTTTTCAAGACTGCTTTGGTTGGGATAAACAAAACTGTTCTGTATCATTTCGCAGTCGGGGATAGCATTGCGGCGCTCACAGCTAGCATTCTATAATTCTAGCTCTGCCGACCACGTACTCATTTACAACTGAGTAGACTTGTAACAAGCAAAGTGAGTGGCTTGCGTAAAGGCACAACAACACAGTGCCGTGTCGTGCCGTGTGCCGTGCCGTGCCTTGTGCCGTGTCGTGCCGTGCCGTGCCGTGTGCCGTGCCGTGTGCCGTGTCGTGTGCCGTGTCGTGCCGTGTGCCGTGTCGTGCCGTGTGCCGTGTCGTGCCTTGCCGTGCCGTACCATGTGCCGTGCCGTGAGCCACAACCACCAGATCACGTTTTATTACTAGACTGCCATGCTCCCACACGCAAGGTCAGAATAACTGTCTATGTAAGACAAAGACGCACGAATTCTTTTGTTGGACTTAGACATAGAATGGACAATCAAGTATGTGAAGCTTTGCTAGACCTTACACTGTACTGTAACACATGTAGCTTTAGATAGAAACTTTTCATATTCTATATAGGACGACTTCCAAACGAACAATCGTCATCCCCCACAAATTCTTTCAGCTTCACCAATATCGACCAAACAAAAATTATATCAATTGGTTTACTTATTTTTCAATTTATATGACTTATTGTGAAGATAAGTCGATGATCTGATATTTTCCGGTCAAGAAAGCAGGGTAAATAATATCGATCTGGCAGGCAAAGGAGTGATGTATCTGTAACGTTGCGAGTCACGACCTTGCATGACAATAAGGCATAATTACTTTGCGCTGTGATAACGTCCTGGCCGCATCACCTCGACGTTTGGTGCTCGCGCCCCGCTCATTTCACTAGTTTTATTTTCCCTCTTTCTTGTAAAATATTGTTTCTTACCCATGTCAGGGTGGTGGTGTGTTTTAATGATCAAAATTGATTTGATAATTTCTTAAATATAATTCCTCTACCTATTTGTTTCCAGTTCGAGGCCGACATGGGGCATTTGCCAAATACTGGCGGCAGGTTGACGTTTTTTTTCTCGAGGAACTCCAGCTTTCATCCACCACCAAAATCTGCCATGTGATTAAATGACCCTGACTGTTAATTAGATGTTAAACACAAAGAAACCAGACCAAACGTTGATGTAAGGATTGAGTTCATAGAATAGGAAGAGTTTTGACGTTCATTTGGCCAAAATGTTCGTAAGAACATGACATACTTTAATAGTCAGAATCATCCTTGCTAATCTCGTGGTCCTATTCCATGTATCTTATAAGCTACATGTAACCATGTTACCAGCTGACGGAATTATGTTAATGTGGTTTCACCATGGTTGGGGAAATATTTGTGTTTGTGTTGGGGTGGGTGGGTGGGTGTGCTTGTGTATCGCACAGGGATATTTGTCGTCAATAAAATTAAGGTGGGCCCGCTATCGAGATGACATGTCAAATTGCATACGTGAGATAAATTTGTAATATCTAACAATTTATTAGCAATTTCAATGCATCTGAAAAATGTAGCAAAAAATTAGATGTCTGTTATTAATAGAACTTTTTTAGAAGTATTTTTAAAAATGACCATTATGGCGGCCATTTCAACTTCACGAACGGCCAAAATTCGATCGACTTTTTTCTTTCGTAATTAGTAGGAAAATAATATTTTTGTCAATTTTGTAAACATTCATACATATCTGATCACAAATCTGGAGAATATTGAATGAAATTGTCCTGCAATTAGCCAAAACAGTATTTTTCACAAAAAAATACGTGTTTTGCTTATTTTGGTATCTTTTACCGAGCATAGCACCAAAACAAGTTCACTACCATATATTTCTTTTTGCATTTTCTGCTGTGCAATGAACTCCCTTTTTCCAAAAATGCATACAAGAAAAAAAATTAGTCGTCAGAAAATTTCGGCTTTTCACAAGAGAAGATTCTTAAGACACTACATTCTCAGACGCTAGTCACACCAGTGGACCTTTTTAATTTCAAATCAAAAGCAAACAAAAAAATCAGAGAATAGCGATGCGTCAGCAAAACCATAATCCAAACAAAATATTGATTAAAGTAGAGAGAAAATATGAACAAAGGTAAGATTAACACGAAAACCCTTGATAAAAGTTCAAAAGAATCCAAGAATTTCTAAACTTAACGTATGTGTTAGCTTTTCTATAAAAGATTTCAACACTGCAAAAATCACCTTGGTCACACAACCCACTGAAGCGTTGGTGAAGAGGCTGAACACTTTTCTGATAACAATGATAGAGGTCACATCCGGTGAATGTAGATATATATGCATCTATATTGCAAGGTACCTCCAAACCAGTACTATGTGGACCACGTGGTAAGATCGTCTATGTGCTGTTCTGTGGGTCTGTAATACATATTTCGGTTATCCCCGCAATAGCAAGCGCTTTATAATAATTTCACCCCCCCCCCCTAAAAAATCGGTTTCGCTCGAAACGAGTCGGGATCATGTAATAGACTTAGTGCTTTTTTAAGAGATTTGATATTATGCGATTACAAAAGCGCTATATTTACTCGGTGATGGTGAAGTGAAAATCGAACATGCTTGGCTCAGAAGGAAAATGTTTCATAAATGTCTTTGTGTAATGAAAAAGAATCAGATTCCTTAAATCACATCAACATTACTGATATAATAAAGACACATACATAAGTTTATCTACCAAGCGTTATGCATAATGATTTCAATTTATTTTTTCAAATCAAATTCTGATTTGTTTGGAAAATTAAAAGAATAATCAGTATGATATGTTAGTTTGAATCCTTCTGGGTTTTTGAATATTTTATCGATTCTAATGTAAATATAGTTACTTTTTTAATAAGTCATTCATTCTTGACTTCTCTTTTTCTAAATGTGACATCGTTCCATGTGTCTACCTTTCAAATATGTCATCAATTCTTATGTAAATGTGAGTACCTGGCTAATACGTCACCAATACTTGTGTTCTTCGAAAGATGTGATAGTAACTCGTGTTTACATAAGGGGGACGGTCAGTTGTATCCGACGTAAAAATTATGACGTCATTATAATGATTACGTCGACCATCCGTCAATGGTAATCATAGCCTTACGGATGCCAACTGAGTTATATAGAGGCAATGCCATGCAATGGTAAATATAGAAGTGTATACAGAGACTGACCTTGGCAAGCAATCGGGAACCGCCGACACTTTCCGTAAATGAGATATATATATATAAAACATTTACTCGTTTACGAAAAGTGCCGATGGTTCCCGATTGCTTGGCGAAAACACCTGTGTCGCTTGTGTTCTTGCGAAAAAGCAATTTTCTTATCTCGATGTCTTCGCTAGTCTTTGTTTATTACCATCATTACGAGCTACAAAGTCTAATACCAACTGGAGAACGCGACAAGGTCGGTCTGAATACCAAACCAACGTCACAATGACGGAAGGGGAATTTTCACTTTCATAATTATAACTGTAATTGCAGGAATTGCCCAAAGCTATGTTTCCCTGAGGCCAACCATTAGGAATAGTATATGGGGATAATAATCGAATATATGATGTTCATGTCGTTGAGATTTACGGCGTTTAAGATTCTTGTACAAAGCTTGGGTGACTCATATGTTATATTTTGTGCGAATCTGGAAAAAATATCAAATCCATTTTAAAGAACCTGTGATTATACTTCTAGTGCTAGAAATAGAAATTTTATGGATTGAACCTTGGAAATCGATCTTTAAACATTTAATGCGATCTGATTTTGGCATATAACCGGAATTATTTTCGTATGTCAAAGGGTTTTCTACACATTAGTATACAGTTATTCCTAAATTGATTTTTATTTCGAATCTTGTATATTTAGGAAGTGAACTATTAGGTAACATGTTGCCAATCCTTTCAAGCTACTGGGCACGGTTGCGTTTCGTTTGTTATTGCCTGTTATTGCCTCGTTTTCAGTATACGGTAATTAAGTGCACTTTGTTTTTGCTTTTTCCCGTGCCGGTCTCTCCGTTTGCATGTGTAAAATCCTTAGATATCAGCATAAACTTAAAAATATTTAAATACCAAGTTCCTATAATTTAAAACAAACATATTGCCTTTTATATCTATGATATAAAGGCAAGGTTTTGTATCAATGCGCATACCTGTCCGTTATATTGGTTGTCATTCAGATGTGATACTGATGGCTGCGTATAGGCCATATCCCAGATCAAACCGTATCTGTCTAACACGCGGTATTTCTTACAAGCACGCGCTTTATCAATCTGGCACGTACTCTATATACCCCGCGCGTGCTATATCTGCCTGTTACGTGTTATATCTGCCTGTTACGTGCTATATCTGCCTGTTACGTGCTATATCTGCCTGTTACGTGTTATATCTGCCTGTTACGGGATATATATACCCACTTCGTGCTATATATAAATATGTACCAAACACGTGCTGTACTGCATTTACCCTGCTCGTGCTATTTCTGCCTATCACGCGCTTTTTGTACCAAGCAACCAGTTTATCTTTCCCAACAGTGCTGGACATGCTAAACTGTTGTGTATAACGGCAGTTCGACCCCTGCTATGTATAATCTAAAAAGAAAATTAAATAAAAACCAAAAGTCCAATCGCCCTAATGTACCCTTTTTAAGCCACTGGCATGGTAACTCAACAACTTACATTTATATGTACCTTCAATTTATCGTCATGTAAGTTGATACTTCTGCCCTAAACTTATTTTTTGTCAATGTGGACGTTTAACTCAATGTCGGCAATTTACAAGAGAAATCGGCAATGGTACATTTCTCGCCATTCCATATAAACAGTAAAAGATCAGATTCTACCCTTAACTTTTTTTTTGTCAATTTGGACGTTTAACTCAATATCGGCAATTAACAAGAGAAATCGGCAATGGTACATTTCTCGCCCTTCCATATAAACAGTAAAAGATCAGATTCTACCCTTAACTTTTTTTGTCAATTTGGACGTTTAACTCAATATCGGCAATTTACAAGAGAAATCGGCAATGGTACATTTCTCGCCCTTCCATATAAACAGTAAAAGTTCAGATTCTACCCTAAACTTTTTTTTGTCAATTTGGACGTTTAACTCAATATCGGCAATTTACCAGAGAAATCGGCAATGGTACATTTCTCGCCCTTCCATATAAACAGTACAAGATCAGGTTGTACATGCATCATGCTACGTTTTTAAAAAATCTAGATCTGGGCTTGATTTCATATCGAGATTTTTGTGATAAATGTCAACTGCTGACGAACAAACTTACGGCACAGGGATTCGAGAGATGCAGGTTGATGAAGATAATTGGCAAATTTATTGTCGCCATCTTGATATCATTGAAAAATATTCTGTATCTGTGTGTTATATGAAGATAGACGTTTTTTTAGTTTGCTCATTAGTGTGCTTACTTGTTGTTATTGACAACGATACTCGGTTCTCATTTTTAAAATTGATGCTTTCCTTGGATGTGACCAAGATTAACATGGATGTTGTCGCCGATGAAGCAGAAGACGCTTACTCTTCCGGAACACCTGGTCTTACTCTCGTATGTTTTTATGAGAGTCTCCATGTAGATATTTCCTTTGTTCCTATTTTGCCTCCAGTTTAATCGATTTTGAGTTCGGATTATGGAATTGTTGACGCTTTAGTATTCTCTGATTTTTTGGTGAAAGAGCAACATTACGCAAGATACATTTTTTCTGGTATCGCGGCTGATATGTACCATTTTGTTTTTTCCTTTTTTTTTTTGCCGCGAAATAATTATAATTAACGAAATAACGAAACTATGTAACGCGAATTACCGACAAAATGAAGTCTGGTTGGAGTGGAACACAATATATTTGACTCAAAATAAGACATTTAAAAGGTATCGAGGAATAAAACATTCTTTTAAGGTAAAAGTTATGTAAAAGTTATTACGAATCGATGCTGAGCAAATTTTAGAGATCGATTAATGGTTTGAAATGATATAAATGTGACACGATTGTTGGATGATAAATATGATTAGATTTTATAAAAGAGACATATTTCTTTCACTGTGTGGATATTCAAACCAACATGTACATTGTACATGGCAAGGCAAAGTGATATATTGGCTGACAGCAGTATGCACGTAAGGATACAAAAGTATTCATAACATAGTATAATATTTATAAGATGTTGAATTAAAATCATATTCATAATAACTGTATGGTAGCTTGGAAGTTTTAAATCGTAGGGACACCACGTTTGCTTTAAAGAAAAAAAACTGCACCACTGTGTACGATATCGAAACATAAACTAAAATATCAATGTTTACTCTAATTTTTAAAAAAAAATCAGAGAATACCACAGCGTCAACAAAACCATAATCCGAACTCGAAATCGATTAAACTAAATGGCAAAATAGGAACAAAGAAGAGATTTACATAGATACTCTCGTAAAAGCACAAGAGAAAAAGACCAAGTGTTCCGGAAGATTAAGCGTCTTCTGCTTCATCGACGACACCCGCCATGTACATCTTGGTCACATCCAAGTAAGCATCAATCCTCAAAATGAGAACCGAGTCATCATTGTCATCACAACAAGTAAACAGACTAACAAGCAAACTCAAAAACGTCCATCTTCATATCACACAAAGATACAGAATATTTCTCGATGAGATCAAGATGGCGACCATAAAACTTGTCCATAGTCTTCATCAACTTGCATTTCTCTAATACCTGTGCCGTAAGTTTGTTCGTCAGCAGTTGACATCTATCAGGAAAATTTCGATATTCAGAGCAAGCTCTATAATAACAAGCCATATAAAACTATCTTTAGGTGTTAACACTAATGTATTCAACGAATTAGAATGTTATTGAATTATAAAAAGAGTTCACTTCTAGACAGCATATTTTTCATATTATACATTGAACTATTTTTTAAATTGTTCTGAAATTAAAAAAAAAAAAATTATATATATATAAGCGATAGGACTACGTATATCAACTTGATTGGAGACCAAAAGCCGATCAAACTCAAGAATTACAAGAATATCATACAAGTTGCATTTTCTGCCATATTTCCTTTTAAGGCTATGACGTAAAAGACCGCCAGGATCCCATCTAAGTTACCATGAATCCCCAGGGAGCTGTCACAATGTCCCTGTCAATTTCTCAAGTGGCTCATCAAAGCGTGTGACAATGTCAGCTGAAGCCAAACCGATTTTTTTAGGGAAGGGAAAAAATCAATTAAAAGCCTATACGACTTGTCTTTCCAATGGAATGTCTGTCGTATTATTCCCGATCATAAAAAACCCAACATGAACTTAAACTCTCTTGAGAATCGAAAAACACACAGTAAAGGCGAAACATTAAAGAGAGATGAAAACGAAGTTTGCAATTAAGAAAATCAAACACAGCAACAACACTAAAATGTTTATATGCAATTGAAATTTTACCACAATGTCGTAGATTACAAAAAGGGACTTACATGTGTATAACACCAGTTTAAGTTTAAAGGGCCCCATTGCCTATGTAAGAAAACAATAAAGATTTATCTCAGTGACATAGCATAACTATAGTAGTAACTCATCCACAAACATAACAAAAATTAGGAATAAGATTCATCAGTTTGGTATGAATGATATATAGTAAGTTTGTTTTGTACACAAACAGGAATTGAAAACTTAATTTGCGAGCTTTCGAAAACGTCTGTTTCCTTTGTCAAGCAAAGAGTATAATAACCGAGTGTCGGTGTTCTGAAGGCTAGCATCACTACCCAAAATAGGACGATTTAGAGAAGTCAGCTGTCAAAAACGAAGCGCGACATTTCGTCCAAATGTACTCTAATACTACAGGTAGACAGAGGGATGGGTAAGATGTTTACCCATTCCGCTCCTTATTGGTAAGTAACAAATATTACTTTGGAAACTTTTCGCATCATATTATCAAAGAAAACACTCCGTTTTCGTGTCAATACTTGCTTCATCTATGTCAAATTTCCATCGAATAATCTCCAGCATGACATCATAGCTTGATAGATACAAAATATATGAGTTATGATATTTTGATCAATAACAGATATCATCCTCGGCGTAACGCCATAACTTAATTGCTATAGGTTAACATATTCGGGTCAATAGAAGATTATCATCATCGACGTGACGCCATAACTTAATTGTTATTGTTTAACATATTCGGGTCAATAGCAGAATATCATCATCGACGTGACGTCATATCTGAATTGCTATTGGTTAACATATTCGGGTCATTAGCAGAATATCATCATCGACGTGACGTCATATCTGAATTGCTATTGGTTAACATATTCGGGTATATTTAATTAGTTTATCTTCTATCCTTGCCCAGTCAATACAGAACACATTTACAATATTGTTCCTGATACACAGCTCTGGCCTAAAAAGCTCCATATCCTTCTGAAACCTATAACAAGCAAATAAAAATAAAAATATAAACAAAAAATCAGAGAATATCGAAGCATCGACAAAGCCATAATCTAAACTAAGAATCATTAAATCAGGCAAAATATGAACAAAGGAACAGTAGCAAGGATACCCTTATTAAATTACGAGAGAATAAGACCAGGTGTTCCGGAAGAGTAAGCGTCTTCTGTTTCATTCAGCGACGACACCCGCCATGTAGATCTTGGTCACATCAAAGTAAATATGAAGTAATAAAAGTTAGAACCGAGTCATCATTGTCAATCACATCCAGCAAGCACATTACTGAGCATACTCGTACTCAAAAATGTCTATCTTTATATCAAATAAAGATACAAAATATTTCTCAATGAGACAAAGATGGCGACCAAAAAATTTGATCATAGTTCTCATCACCATGCATCTCTCGAATCCCGGTGTCCCAAGTAAATTAATAAAGTTCTGATCACAGCATCGCGTCATCGCGGTCCTATGGAATGCGGTGCCGGCATCCGGCCGGTACAATTAAATCTTCTCTGTGCTAAGATGTGTACAGTTCTACGACCCTGTAGATATGGGTCAGCAGCGCCGCTCATGACACAGGAGTTTTTCTGTGGTGTCCAGTTTAGAATAAATGTCAATTATCTCTTTCCTGACCCGAACCCTTAAGCACCAAAGTGTGAGAAAACCATTTCGAACGATCACTTATGTCGTTTGAAAGGTTTCCGGGGGCCAAAAATGAAAGTACGTTCCATTTAGCTGGTACTAACCCGATCCACTAAAAGGGTACCGCCTTAGATTAGATAAAAACTTTTCGTTTCAGCGGAAATATTTTATTTAAGCAATTAACGTTTCAGTAAAAACATGTTACAGTCCTATAACACACAGTGTTATTGCTGAGAAACTTACATAAAGCCTTGCAAAATGTTCAATACTTGTTCTTACATTTTGATAAACTTCTTGTGGTTTATTAAATTATTTCGAACAGTTTTTGAACAGCGAATCAAATGTAAACAACAATGAAATCCATGAATGTAACAATATACGAAAATATTCTCAAATTCAGTCCCAATAACAACACATGAGCAAAAATGTCCGCTAATCAGGAATTGAAATAGTAAAAAAGGCGCAAACATAGAGGTTTACGACGGCATCGCTATTTGAGTTGTCAAAATGCGGTTCCTACAAATGGCTTCATATTATCACACAGTTACATACTTATAGTTATATCACACTGGGTACGACTGAATCGTTCAGGTTACAGACGGGAACAGGCCGGAACTTAAAGCAGTGCTTCATTTAGCCAATCAGTCACAAGTTCACAAAACTTGGACATAGATTTGATATAGTCAACCAATAACGCATTTGTTTTAAAGGCCCAATATACGTAACTTTCGGAAAAACTTGAAGCGAAAATCAAGCCTGATAACTTATTTTATTTATAGATTTAACTGATAACTGATATCAGCAATATTCAAGATGAATTATATCGCGGTTACCGGTATAGCAGCGATTGAAACACGCTATTTGTAAACACGTGTCCATTTCGAACCGTCTTCTACCTTCGGCTTGTTGTTGAAGTGGGCCCCACCTGAATTATTTTCAATTCTTTGGATTTTTTTGTCAAGAGTTTCTTGTTAGCTACCGCTCAGGTTTACTTCGTTTTAGCCTTATTTTTCCATGGTTATCAACTGGATTTTTTTCAGAATTTTTCAGAATCACGAAAATTTCCCTGAAGTTACGTATATTGGGCCTTTAAAACATATGCTTGTTAAAAACATCAGAGTATACCAAAGTGTCAAAACCATAATCCGAATTCCAATTCGATTTGAATTCGGAACAAGTATGGTTTTGAACAAAGGAAAGGCCCTCATGTAAATCTTCGCAAAAGAACAAGAGAATAAGACCAGGTGTTCCGGAAGACTTAGCTTCTTCTGCTTCATTTACGACATCAACCATATAAATCTAGGTCAAATCCAAGTAAATGTCATGGCCTCAAAGTGAGAAGCATAATTCTCAATAACAACAAGTAGACATACAAATGATTATATTTAAAAACGTTCATCTTCATGTCAACAAAGGGTGTAGACTATTTCTAAATGAGACCAAGATGTAAACCTAGTCCCCGATTTTATCATTCGCTTAAAAGTTTCTTAACTTCACTTTTTAACGTTTAACATTTCTGCCCTACTTGCCCCATTGCATGATCGTAAGAGGTGCCTAATTTTGGGACCTTATATTTTCCAACTTTCTCCTTACTAATGTCTCCCTTGACGCAATCTCTCTTTTGGCCTTTAGTTGAGCGTTCGCCCCTGTGAAGAAGGCTATGGTTTCTGTCCCCACGTCGATACTTACCAGAGTCTTAAACAATGGTAGTTACTACTCCCTGCTTGACGCTCAGCATCATGGGGATGGAACCACCGGTTCACTCGTTGTCCGTATGATGTGACTGGGTGGGGTGTTCTGCCTGAGGCCTTCGGCATTATGTTAAGTGTGATAGCACTTTAAATCGGCAAAAGATAACGACTATCGCAAGGAGGCTTATACGAACATACCGCAACCGCATACTATCATCACATCCACTGGGAAACCGTCTTTTTTTGACCTTAACTGTTAATAAGACGTAAGCACAAAGAACCGTGCATAACATAACCATGAATTATGTAATGCTGTATTTCATTAACTTAAGCGAAGTTATTGAAACAAACCTCACAATTATCTTGGTTTGGTTGACGATATAAAGTACATGTTGATGGTTTGGAACCGTTGTTAGGTATATTTACTACGAGTTTCTACACTGCTGTCTGTGCTATTTAACTAATGGGACCAGATAAAGAGTAATTTAAACTCAGGGGGACTACGGAAGGGATAATGTGAAGACAAAATTAACCAATTACGGGGAAATCGAATGTAACTGAAACTGTTACAATGCGCTAGATGTGCAATGAATTATACAAAAATAACATATCCATTCCTAATGACAACATATCTGGCTGGTATAAGGTTTTAATGACCTAATAAGGATTCTATGTGTGCTGTAAATTGGAAAAATGTCACATAATCTGAAGGCACTGACGGTACAATCAGGCGGTAAATAACTGTAAATAAGTTAATATCCGCTTTCATTATTCATCAAAGGTACGTGCAGTGTGAAAGGGATTCCCAAGAGGATTCCCAAGGGATTCTAACACCGATACATGTAGCCGTAAGTTTACACTTGTATGCATCGATTGTTTGGATGAAGGTACCAAGCAAGGACCAATTGGTTTTTAAGGATACCTGTCCAACTACACTGCGGATTTTAAGGATCCCTGTCCCACTACACAGTGGTTTTTAAGGAGTCCTGTCCCACTACACAGTGGATTTTAAGGATACCTGTTCCACTACACTATGGTTTTTAAGGATCCCTGTCCACCTACACTGTGGTTTTTAAGGATTCCTGTCCAACTACACAATGGTTTTAATTATCCCAGTGTCCCACTACACCATGTTTTTTAAGGATACATATCCTACTACACTATGTTTTTAAGTATCCGTGTCCCACTACACTATGGTTTTTAAGGATCCCTGTCCATCTACACTATGGTTTTTAAGGATCCCTGTCCAACTACATAGTGGTTTTTAAGGATACCTGTTCCACTACACTGTATTTTAAGGATACCTGTTCCACTACATTATATTCTAAGGATCACTGTTCCACTACACTGTGATATTTAAGGATCCCTATCCAACCATACAGTTGTTTTTAAGAATACCTCTAACACTACACTGTATTTTAAGGATCCATTGATTCGTTGCAGAGATAATGAACGGAAACTGAATTATCGGAAATTTTCAAAGTCCAAAGGCCATAACTCTGTAAATGTCATCCAACCAAAACTAAATCGGAGCTTGACCGAGATATTCTCAGGATTCATCTGTATACCCCCCGGGTTTTACAAGTTTTTAACTGAAAGCACCGTCAGGTTTTATAGGCTATTAGTAGTATAAGCAAATCACTAAAAAGAAATCCAAAACTGTTATGACTTAGAATATAATTATGCTACCAATATAATTATCTGTGTTAGACTAGTCCCCCTTTTTATCATTTAGTCTCTGCTATTGCAGGTTGATCAGAACTATGGGCGAGTTTTATGGTCGCCATCTTTGTCTCATTGAGAAATATTCTGTGTCTTTATGAAGATATGAAGATAGACGTTTTTGAGTATGCTCATTAGTGTGTTTGCTTGTTGTGATTGACAATGATACTCGGTTCTCATTTTGAGAACTAGATGTTTACATGGATGTGACCAAGATTTACATGTCGTCGATGAAGTAGAAGACACTTACTCTTCCGGAACACCTGGTCTTTTTCTCTTGTATTTTTACAAGGATTTCCATGTTAATCATTCCTTTGTTTATATTTTGCCTCTAGTTTAATTGATTTTGAGTTCGGATTATGATTGAGTTAAGGCTTCGGTAGTATCTTATTTATTTTATTCCATGACTAAAAAGGATATTTAAAATTATTTACAAGTGATAAGCAAATACACTTTTTTGTAAGATGTCGAATTGTCTTTTAAATGACCGACAAGTTGGACGTTCTTCCCCACAGAGTTCAGGATCAGACAAGTCGCCCGGCTACAACAGTAGACCGAGTACTTTTACATTTAGCGTGCTTGGCTCCCGACTTCAGATCGGAAAGGATCGATGATTCTAGGCTGGAACAATAATTAGACGTTTAAAAACATAAAATTTGTAATTAAAATGAAAAGTAAGAGGATAGCATGGAGGAATTTTCTCACTGCACTGTGACCAATAATTTGGGTAAGATGAGAAATATCTGATCGGATCCTCCTGGTAAAGTATGGAGTTGGAGCTGGGGGTTTTCCAGTGATGTTTCATATTGAGGAGTTGCTGGCCATCCCAATACCTGCGGTAGCCAATGGGGACAACCTGCATGTCATATCACGTATTACGTGTCATGTGGAATTGTTTCACTACAGAACGGTCCTTGCGTTTCTGTTTGATGGAACAGTGATGGTTGTTGATCTTCAGATTAGGAAGTGTTAAGTCTACCCACATACTGTATCTGGTACTTAGCACAAGTAATCAAGTATATAGCATTAGCCGATGAAGATGACACTGGGTGGAGGAGATGATAGCTCATCCATAGGCCTCACAATTTGATGAACCCGTGTTGTGATTTTCGGAACAAAGTTAAAACCTCTTACTGTTGCATGCCTTGAAGCAATCGATGACAGCGCAGGCAGTTTACTGGTAACAAGTTGATTTTTGTTATTTTCTCTCTCTTCGAAAAGCACATGTTGTTGGTTGAGTTGAATGGACGATAACAGGATTTGTCAGTGTTTTTTGAAGATCGTTGACAAAGAAGGCATGCTGGGGTTGAATTTTAAAAGGTACTCTTTTCAGCTTAAGCCTAATTTTGTATTCCAGTGTACTCACCCTATCCAGTTCCTTTACTCTATCGATTTCTCGGTCGATCAAGGCTGTTCGTATGTCATCTAAGTTCTGAACAACGGCGTCTGAGATTGTCGTCCTCAGACACAATAAGTCGGATTCTCGATGCCTGAGAATGCCTTGTTGCATGGGGTGGATAGCAACTGGACGGGGAAAACTGCTGGTGTGTGTTCTCGACGTTCTGTATATATCCGTGCTAATTTCCTCGTTGGACAATATTGAACAGGTATTGAACAGTGTTTTCTCATATCGGAGATTTCTACAGTAAACTTGATGGTCCAGTTGAACTCGTTCGCAAAAGCATATAAATGCATCTTATGGCATCACAGCGGGGTTTCAAACGACCTGCTGACTTGAATATCATCGGTGTCAGATTAGCGAGTTCATTTGTTTTTAAACATCAACCTTTGTAATATGAATCCAAGAAGAACTGTTAGCTTATGCAGGCCTTGAAATGCTTTGTAAAGGCTCATCTGAAATTTTCAGCAGATTTTTTCAGCAGATTTTTAGGTTGATCCTCGACCTTTGGACCATGATAAAGGAAAGCGACCAATTTAATAATAAATGTACCACGCTGAGCCAAAGACGTCACACATTCTGCAATAACGTACTACGTACAGAACCCGTGTTGGACCTAATTGTCGACTTAACGTGTATTAGTCATGGCTCACTGTTATCACGATGAAACCTCCTGCCCAGCTGTCAAGGAGAGATATATATTTCGCTCCTCGTTACAGACGTGTTTTCCTATACCAAATACAATAAATGTCTACTATATGTACCTTTTGTGATATAAGGGAATTTCAACGCCAACACAATGGCAGTATTTTGGCATCATTGTTCGTTGTTATATTCTGTTGGGGAATACGTTTTTCTTTAAAACAAGAACGTTTAAGATTAAACATAAAATCAGCGATAAACATATAAGAAATAAATAAAAAGAAATATATTAATCCGGAAAATTAAGAATAACAAACCTTTTAATCACCAAGGGTGTAGGATAGGGATATCAAATTTGAATATCATGAGAGTGGAATTTCCCCTTTCTTCCACCTTTGACCAACACAGGCAGCTTATCACTTAGCCATCCTATTGTGTTTACAGGTCGCAATTGATTCGTAATTTAGGGCTTGCTCTGAATATCGAGATTTTCGTGAAAGATGTCAGCTGTTGACGAACAAACGTATGGCACAAGGATTCGAGAGGAGCAAGTTTTAAGGTCGCCATGAAAAGTTGGCGCTAGTGTGTTTCCTTGTTGTAATTAATTATGAATAATCGGTTCTCATTTTGAGGACTTGGTATTTACTTGGATGTGACCAAGATTTACATAGCGGGTGTCGTAGATGAAGCAGACGACTCTTACACTTCAGGAACACTTGGTCTTATTCTAGGTTATGAAGCCAGGGCGTTACCACCAGGCCAAAAGGTCCGGATCAGTTGACCTGGTTGTAATTTCCTAATATTATCATGCAAGGTTGTCTCTCCACGTAACAATGATTTGACGCGTGATACAGTGGGATCATATATTATATTATACTTAAACAATTTTTTTTTATGAATCAATGGCTGATTATAAATTAAATCGAAATCATGTGTGTCTGTGTTTATGATCACCGATCACTAATACTGGTAATTTGTAATAATACCATACATTATTATGAAACTAACAAAATTCACCAATACGTATACACAAACTAAACATATCTAATTCACGTGGGTGCTCACGTGTCTGAGGTTGAGGTAGTCCTAATATTTTTACAATAATAGTGCTAATCTGTAATGCCATTATATTTTTTTTCAAATTAACAAAACTTATGCTTACGTATACACAAACTAAAAACACATCTTTCTCACGGTGTCATGTGCCTGTGGCTTTGGTTGCTAATATTAATTTTCAAGAATAGTGCTAATTGGTAACACTACCTATTTATTAAGTAATTTTTACAAAATAAAAACGCCCACGGATATGTATACACAAACTGAAAAATATCTACCTCACGTTCTTACTCACGTGTCTGAATGGGTTTGTTCATATCATTACAATTATAGTCCTAATCGGTAAAAATATCTTATTTTGCTTTTTCTAAATAAAAACATGTTAGAATAGTTTCATTTCGATGACTACACTGTCATCTTCATCAGACTAATAAACAGTATGACGCGTACTAGTACTAACGTATGTAGTGACGAAATGGTGAGGTATCGACATTACAAGGGTCCTTTTATAAGGGTCTCCATGTAACTCTTTCCTTTGTTCATATGTCGCACATAGTTTAATCGATTGTGAGTTCTGATTATGCTGTTGTCTCCGCTCTGATCGTTTTTTATGATTACACGTCCTCATAGTGTTCATTATGTCCCAGAATCTTCTGGCCGTTTTTCCCATATCTGCTGTGTCGAAGTTCTTGCTTCTGATTTTGCAAACGTATTCAGCGACTTTCTCTTTCGATGTTTAAACGTTAGGATAGACCAGGACATTGCGGAGTGACTTGGGTTTGAGTTCCGTTGGTGTAGATATCATAATCACTCAATGGTTTCTGACTGGCTTTTGATGTGTTCTTTGGTGGTTTGTTTTTCTGTTTTGCTTTTCCCAAATTCGTTGTTACTATATTGCCCTATCAGGGCATCCACATGTTATCATAACACTATAGATATGCTTTTGATCTTGTTTCATGTCTTGTTTATCTGTAACAGTTTAACATTTGCAGTAATGATTCGTGTGAGTCCAATAGACCAATACTTTGATCGTACCGACATCAAGGGTGTCAAAGAATAACTGCGCAAGTGTTTGCATTCTATTGGTCTGTATTAATGATCGGTTTGGCCTATTATGTTTCAAGTCCTCTTAACAGCCAGGGTCTTTTAGGGACGTGCTAAGTGTTGGAAATGGAAGAAAGCCGAAGTATCCTGAGAAAAAAACCACCAACCTACCACCACGATCAGTACCTGACAACTTCCCCACATGGGATTCAAACTCGCAACCCAGAGGTTGGGGGCTAGTGGTAGAACGTCGGAACACCTTAACCACTCGGCCAGCGCAGCCCCCCCCCCCCTCCCCCGTTTTAATGAACTCTTTCTACAAGTGTTCAGTGAATACGTTGGCCTCAGCCGGAGACACTGGGCCGCTCATGGCTTTTGGAAAGCAAACTATTTTGATATAAGCATAAATCCATAAATATAAAATGCATGAACAATGGGTTTGGTCGTACAAAGAGACACTGCATCATGTGAAATGAATTTCAGATCGTTTTTGTATTAGCACTGTAAACGGTCTTTTGAATTTCGAGTCAGTGCTCTCAAAGGTCATGATATAGACATTAATCTCCAGCAATCATTAATCTTTGAACTTTGATCCAATAGTCAACCAAGTGGTATTCATATTCCGTGAGATGACACGTTTTAAAAATTCTGCCCAACTTTGCTTATAATGTTATAACAAAATGCTGATAATGTTATAACAAAACGGTACACAGCTACAAAAATCTACCTTGACCTTTGACCCGCTCACCTTGACCTCTTTGACTCTATTCCTACAAACTTTTCTTTATAATGGCATAACAAAAATAAGCATCAGTGAAAAACTACATTTGTTGTCATATTAAACTTTAAACCTAATGATTATTATATATGGCCGACAGACAGACAAACAGACAAACGGAGTGACTACCATAGGACACTTATTATTTTCAACTTAAAATGAACAAAATTTCCAAACAAAAACAAAATATTTCCTGTGCAAACTAAAGTAAACGATTTGTTCACTGTCGGAAAGTAACGAAGATTCCCGATCGGGAAGTCGTGTGCAAAGCACGTGTTTAGCTCATTTAACAATACTATGTTGACCGGTATACATAGTTCCTGTGTTGTTGAAGTATACATTTTTTGTTAATTGTAAAGTATAAGTATTGTTTTCTAACGTTCAGTACGCCGATTTTTAAAGATATAATAATGTCTAAGGAGAATGTTTAGATAGTTGAGGTATAATGGTTTGGGTGGGACGTTGTTTGCAAAGTTTGTTATTTTTTTTTTGTATTAAATTTATTTGACTATCGGTGTGGTCGAGCCTTTGCAATTTATTACACCATTTCAAGGATACAACTTTAAGTCGGTTTAGTCACGTGACTTTAATTACCACGCGACGTTATTTAGGACACATTGAAAACAAAATCACGGCCAAATCGAAGTTTGCAATGACGGTAAGCGAGTTGAAAATGTTTTGGTCGAAAGAGGGAACACAACTTCAAATAAAGCAAAAGGGGCGTTAGTAAAATTGGCTGAGGTCACTGATGAGCTTGAAAGATTATCACAATTCACGGTGCTTGAAATCAGGGTTTCTCTTTGCTGTTTGAAACGATCTAAACGTTACATTTTGTCAGGTTGTTGCTTTTACGACTGTTATTTACACATCTAGGTACAACACACCTTGGCTTAGTTTTAGAGTCTGTACCTTTGTTTTGTCATATTTGAACCCAAAGCGATTACAAAATCACCTATCGAATCTAGCTCTCTTTCGGTCGTCAATGCCGCCAGCGTGGAGTGCCCTGGAATTTTCGCGGTCACTTGATCATACCACCGATTTCTAACTCCGCTTCAAAAGAGTTCTTGTATCTCGAAAACGAGGTTTATTTTTTTCATTGATATCGAGGTGTTCAGAAGTCGGTGGCAGGACAGTATTATAGGAGAAATGCAATTTAGACTGGAATGACCGCATTAGCTTAAACTTGGGTCATGAAAATCCTTTTAATGAAATAAATCAATTATTGACTATCTCCTTAAGCCTGGTTTAATTAAGGTTAGTTATAACACGCAGCAGTATTTGAAATTTCGTTGCCGTCCACAAGAAACTCGACGTGTTCTGGCTGATAACGTAGCTTCAGTGAAAACGATAAAATGAAGAAAACTACGCCATACATAGCTGCAAGGACTTGTCAGTAATGCTAGTACCAAAAGGTGGGAATCTAAAATTTTTAAACTTAAATGGAAGTCAGGTGCGTAAAAACCATTTAATTTATGAAGAAAAGATAATTAAATTAGAACTGTATAATTTTAAATTGTGTATTACGAAAGTGTTTTATTATCAACCGTGCCACTACGCAAGCGAGATATGTGGCTATGGAGGCTCCAGCCAACCTCGGGGACTAAAACATCCACCAATAGAGTCTACCACATATCTGAAAAGATTCTGTAACACGCACACATGTTTCATCTTTTAAATTAAGTAAGAGATACATTATACAGTATGCCTAAAAATGAATTAAACTGCATCGTACGGCTGTTCCGTCCTTATATATCGTATGCATTAACAAATCCATCAATTTGCGAGTGTAATGACGTAAAAACGTAAGTAGTAGAGATGTAGAGGAACTGGTCCGTTGACACTGGACTTGCCAGATTTTAGTGGTTGAGGGAAGATCCTGTATAAAACTACATAGAACTAGTGTTTACAGAATGTCAGACGCCTTAACCAGTTGTCCACCGCGACACAGTGGTAGAGGGCTAGTGGTAGCAGAATGTCAGACACCTTAACCAGTTGTCCACCACGACCCATTGGTAGAGGGCTAGTGGTAGCAGAATGTCAGATACCTTAACCAGTTGTCCACCACGATCCAGTGGTAGAGGGCTAGTGGTAGCAGAATGTCTGACACCTTAACCACTTGGCCACCGCGACACAGTGGTAGAGGGCTAGTGTTTACAGAATGTCAGACACCTTATCTAGTTGTCGACCGCGACACAGTGGTAGAGGGCTAGTGTTTACAGAATGTCTGACACCTTAACCAGTTGTCCACCGCGACCCATTGGTAGAGGGCTAGTGGTAGCAGAATGTCAGATACCTTAACCAGTTGTCCATTACGACCCATTGGTAGAGGGCTAGTCGTAGCAGAATGTCAGACACCTTAACCAGTTGTCCACCACGACCCATTGGTAGAGGGCTAGTGGTAGCAGAATGTCAGATACCTTAACCAGTTGTCCATTACGACCCATTGGTAGAGGGCTAGTGGTAGCAGAATGTCAGATACCTTAACCAGTTGTCCATTACGACCCATTGGTAGAGGGCTAGTGGTAGCAGAATGTCAGATACCTTAACTAGTTGTCCATTACGACCCATTGGTAGAGGGCTAGTGGTAGCAGAATGTCAGATACCTTAACCAGTTGTCCATCACGACCCATTGGTAGAGGGCTAGTAGTCAGACTCCTTAACTACGAAGGGTTGTTCAAATTAATTATCTCCTACTTCAGGGCCGCGACGGAAGGCGTCGCGGCCCTGAAGTAGGAGATAATTAATTTGAAAAGTTTTAATCAGTGAAATGTACACTGTCAATTAGCTATATCATTACACTCACCAAAATATATTTATATGTTAATATGTTACATTGCCTTATTTATAGCGCAGTATATAAGGTTCTTATCGTAATGTAAAGGATTAAAGAGGAAGCTGCACATTATATCTCGTATATCTTTATATATTTAGTGTTTACTCTGACGGATTCTATCTTTAAACAAGATAATCTTGTCAGGGACAACATCAGACCTCCATAGCTATACTGAAGCGATCTAATAATCTTCATCCAGCGGTTGTATCAGTAATGTGATACAATATATATAATAACGTGGATGATGCCATTCTCAAGATGAATAACGTATAAACAATCAACCGTAATTACATAGATACTGATATTATACTCTTACTTAGTTTTATAGTTTAATCTAGTATGACTATTTACCAGGAAACAACAGCACATTATACCAGTTGTTAATATGTGCTAGAAGTTAAGAATTTAAAATCAAATATTGTACATATAAAAAAATAGTAAATTTTAAAATTCAATCACACCATCTTATTTTAAAAGCATGCCTGTGCCTACAATTTTGCTTATCGTTTCAAAGAAAATTGCATATTGGGTAATTGTATTATGGTTTGTTTTATTGAAATAAACCATGATCTCAATGTCAGTCGTATAATTTTGTTTCTTTGCATAGAATACTACATTTTTGTATAAGACACTGTCGAGTTTCAGTAATGTTAAATATGTTCGCGTGTTGATATTTTCGAGGATATTTAATACAAGTATGCAAATATTTTCACGCCACGCACTATTCATTGTTTACAGTAAGTACAATAAAGTACAAGTCAATATGTACAATAATAAAGGTTAAAATAGTTTATATATGTTTATGTTAAAATGAATAAAAAAAAATAAAAAAATGTATTACCCTTTCAATTTGCAATTTGTTTGATCTAATCATATAGATAAAACAATATAACCAACTTCTATTAACGAAAATTAAATATGGATCAACTGATTTTTGAAAATCTTGTAAACGGAAGGTTATAAATAGAAACACACTTCACTTGAAAGAAGTGGTCAGTGTAGCCGCGGACTCGTGCTCCCCATCATCTGCACTTCCTGCTTCAGCGCATTAGTCTGTTTACAGTTCAGATACCACACGATCTTGGGAAAGATGCATTTTGCTCGCTTCTTGAGCTTGGTTTGGCATGAGTCAGTGTCCGGGTATTTGTCGTTCAAGTCTCTATCTATAATTTTGGGTCTGAATTTGCTTTATGGTCTGTCGTTCCTGGTCAGCAGACGACAAACAAGAACAATACGCCATTTCTGGGATACAACTTTCAGTCGGTTTAGTCATGTGACTTTCATCACCACATGACTTTATTTAGGGCACTTTTGAATACAAAATGGCGGCTAAATAGAAGTTTTCAATGACGGTAAGCGAGGTAAAGTGTTTTGGTCGAAAGAGGGATCACACCTTCAAATAAAACAAAAGGGGTGTTAGTAAAACTAGCTGAGATCACTGATGAACTCAATTATCTTGTATAGAAAAATATGAATCCAATCCACAGTGCTCGTAATCGGGCAGCTCTTTGCTGTTGGAAACGATCTGAACGTTACATTTTACCAGATTGTTGCTTTTACGACTGACAGTTACACATCTAGGTACAACACACCATGACTTATTTTAAGAGCCTGTATCTTTGTTTCGTCCTTTTTTAACCTAAAGCAACAAAAATAATCGAATCGAATCGAATCTAGCTGTCATTCGATTGTCAATGCCGCCATTGGGAAGTGCCCTAAATTTTTCGCGGTCACATGATCAAACCAACGATTTCTAACTCCACTTTAAAAGAGTTCTTGTATCTCGGAAACGGCGTATTGCAGCGATGTTTTCTACAGTATGTTTATTTCAATCACACGAACAATCAATCATAGATATTGTCAGTCTGTTAGCACAATTTTTCTAAGTGAAAACGTTTGTGATTGGAAAGAGAAAAAACTCTAGAAAGCATGTACAGGCTGCCCGTTGTGATTTAAAACATGTTTGTATGAATCTTTCATGAAAATATCTGTTTGTGATTGAGAAAGAACCCCAAAGGAAGACACAGAGAAAGTTATTTTACGGTGCATATCAATAGGCCTCCTTCTACATAACAATTACGTGGTGCGTTTGAATGATAAACATGACCTTTGGATTAGCCTTTAAAGCATTCACATCTACTGTCTGGCTGATTTGCATAATCCTTTTAAAGTGATTAGACACACTCACTGTAGATTAGTGCATACTAATCTAGCAATCTATCCTAATGAGCTAGAAGACAGCCCTCGATATTCTTCAAAGGACAACTAAACACATTACATGCATGTACTAGTTTGAAGGTTTTTACCTACGAAGAATTGCATTGTCCTAAAGGTACTTGAATGATCGATCGACAAAAAACATGTAATATTCTGTTGACATATTGGTTGATATTGATTAAATCCGTAACCAACAAACTTCATTTATTTTACAATAATTATGAAATAAGTTATACAAATTGAATTAATCACTAAGCTTTGTCCGGATGTATGTCTAGAATTGATGCTTTCGGAAATGTTAGGATTTATCAAACACTTTGGCACAGCGGCCCAGGGTGGAGGGTTATGGACGCAGAAAGTTGGACACCCTTATCACTTGATCAGAACGGCCCAGACACCTTAACTACTTTGGCACTATGATCCTGTAGGAGGGGGGGGGGGGGGCAAGTGGTAACAGAGATTCAGACACCTTAACAACTTGGTCACAACGGTCCGCAATCAATAGATGCACAGGAACCCTGTAATTGTTCTAACATCACAAATGGCTTCTTGTTAGGCCGCATATTAAATATCGGAATACCTTCCACCATTAAAGTAATTATTCATCAATAATATATCACCAAGGTGATTAGCGATATCCTGTTGTCAGTGTCTTATCACAGACTCATCAGTAAACCAATAACAGTAGGCAATGTATAAGTTAATGGACTGTGGGACTTTGAGCAGATTTCATTAAGATCATATCTCGTCCATTCTATTATTGTAAATAGTATATTTCTAGTACGCTGTACAACTTCATCAAATGATTCACTGCAGAAAATCTATTTATTTCTTTAGTATTTACCGTCCATCTGCCATGGTGTGAACTGCCAAAAACGATTACTCGTTTCACTAATATTTAACCTTAATCATACAAAGGTTATATAAATATAAATAAATATAAACTTTATTTATTTTACAACAGTTATAAAAAAAATATACAGCTTATATTAGTCACTCTTGTTGGCCCGGATGTTTGCGCGCGATGGGTCTTATTGTGAGAGGAAACCGGAGTTCACGGAGAAAAGCCCACGTGGTCGGGCAGGTGACCCCATACCTGTTCACGTCCTGTCGAGGAATCAAACCCCGGCCGCCTTGGTGAAAGGCAAGTGCGCTATCCACTGCACCACCCGACCACCCTATAAGATACATAGATAAGTTATCGGAAACGAGTCCCAAACACATCTGATGTGCATGGGAATTTTTTATCTTATACGTCATACTATTTTTATGTGTTACGTCACATTGAAATAAATCAGAGAATCTCGAAGCGTCAACAAAACCATAATCCGACTTCAAACTCGGTTATACTAGGGTAAAAGTATAAGATAAATAAGACCAGGAGTTATGGAAGAGTAATCGTCTTCTACTTCATCGACGAACCCATGATGTAATTCTTGGTCATATCAAAGTAAACATCAAGTCCTCTAAGTGAGACGGAATCATCATTATCAATCACATCAACCATGCTCACTCACAAGTACACTCCAAAAAGGATCATTACTATATCACACAGAGATACAAAATGTTTCTTAATGGGAAAAAAATCATAGAATACCAAAGCGTCAACAAAACAATAATCCGAACTCAAAATCAGTTAAACTAAATGGCAAAATAGGAACAAAGTAAAGATTTCCTGGGAGACTCTCGTAAAAACGTAAGAGAATAAGACCAGGTGTTCCGGAAGAGAAAGCGTCTTCTGATACATCGACGACACCCGCCATATAAATCTTAGTCACATCCAAGTAAGCATCAATCCTCAAAATGAGAACCGAGACATCATTGTCATCACAACAATTAAACAAACTAACAAGCAAACTCAAAAACGTCCATATTCATATCACACAAAGATACAGAATATTTCTCAAGGAGATCAAGATCAAGACAAAGATTGCATCCATAACTTGCTCATAGTTATTAACTTATAAAAATGCAACTTACGAAAACACTATGCACCGGCGCTGTAACATAGCAACCAGCTGAGGTATGAATTATCATTAAAAACGGGAAAACGCTAAAATGTTGGGTTTTTTTTCAATTTACGTAATTTTCCACTATTTGCTGTGAACACGTTTTTGTTTGTTTTCATGTGACGTCATAATGGATAATTTGAGGATATAAGGAAGGCATTTTATGCTGTGATGTTGTTATTATTATGATCAAAGGATGAAAAGCGTTTCTTACCAAAAATGTGATCAAACATAACACATCAGTATTTAGCTGATATGTGTATAGTAATTAGAAATCTACACCAAAATATTAAAATATGCATTGTTCGTTTCAGTAGTTACATAGGCAAAAGACGAAAAACCTGATGTTGTCCGACGGAAACATTTAAGTACTGAATGTCTTAGCAAAGGTTGTTACTATCCTATAACACACATAACTATTGTCAGTATTGATGACAAACTTTATAAAGCCTGGTAGTGCTTTATCTAAGTTTATCAGCCTTATCACAACATTTGCCTTCAAAATGCATTACAATGGAAAGATGCAGATCAAATGTACATAATATATATTATATACAGTTTAGTTTAAATCAATAAGGTACAGTCGAACTTCGTTATTTCGAAGTCAGTGAGACTACGCAAAAAATCGAGTTATCGGAGTATTTGATTGAGATGAATTTAAAACTGAGTGTAAAGTCTTGTCGAGACCGACGAAATACTTCGCATTAAGCAGGGTCTTGGAGCTACACGATGTCGGGATAACGAGGTTCGACTTTATATTCACCCTGACAAAATGATTTTTCCGCATCGTAAGAAAGCAACCTATTTGACAGTTTCCTAAAACACAAATTGATAGCGTACAACTCTTGACTTCCTGCTGTGATGACATCAGGTTTAAATACCCATGACATGTTTTACGCAACTGACCCTTCTGCTTCTACATTAGTTTAGAAATTTTGGATTCCTACCCTTTGGCCCCTAGCATCAATGAAGAGTCCTAGGAGGATGAAACAGCTGTATGATGCAGTTTATTTCATTTTTTCGGCATACTGTATCAATTACTAAATGTAAGAGGTGCAGCATATGTGTGTGTTACGTCATCTTTGAATGCTAGTAGTCTTAGTAGGTAATACCATGCTTACCAAGCCAAATTAATTTTACTGTGAGAGTATGAGAATCAATGTATGGGGGAAATCCATTCAAATTAACCACTTAGTATTTTTAATTAACACTTTCCGGGTTGTTCAACATGTGGTATAATTCTGATATTTGTTTCAATAAGTCAGAATAATATTGATCGTCTGCAGATTGAAGTGGTTTATTTCTAATGATTAAACTATCATTAGGACTTTACCTGCATATGTTGTAAAGCAAGGTAGGCATGGGTTCCCATTCTATTAAGGTTAAACCATATTTTGTTCATGTCAATGAATATGTGAAAATTACAAATACTTTTAATTATGATGAGAAGGAATCAAGTATACTTTATGTATTTATTTTCATTCTCATCGTTCATAACAAGCTAGTGATATATGAGATACTATAAAGAAAGAACGATAGAACCTGGCAAAGGAGTTTAAGAAAGACTGATAGAGTTCCTATCTATATCTAGTACAACTGAAATGTGGGCGGATTGGTCCATTGGTTAACTCTCCAGCCTTCCATGAAGGCGGCCGGGGTTCGACCCCCGTAACCGTCATACGCATGGAACTTTCGGAGAAAGTTTTTTCTCCTGTCCACACACCACCAACAACCCAGGGGGAGTATAAAATGGTCTTGGGTGGGTGTTTCAGTATATGTGCTGTAGCATTCAAGTGAGGTGGCACTCTTAAAGATGCCGTTGGAAACACGGTCCCACTACAAACAGAACACAATTCATCTCCAGCACCACACACACATACATGCACACACATATGGATATATTAGCCAGGTGGTATAGGACAAGTAGTTAGCGCCTGATAAGGCAGCTCCTGTAAACTCCACAGTATTGTATATGATAGAACTGTATATGTTAATTGTATGAGAATTGTATATCTATGTACTGTAAAGCGCTTTAGAGTGGCTTATGTTATCTAGATAGGGCGCTACACATTTTTATCAACAATATTATTTTCGAAATTTTCGCGCTGAAAGTGTGCTGATTTTACGAAATATTTTATAGTTTCTGTATATTAAAATTTCACCAATTCATCGTAACACGTTTTCGTTTTAAATTGGTTGTGCGCTAAAATTTGAGATCGTCCAAACAAACAAACACGGTAATAGTATATCCATTTCTTGGCTCCCTACGCGATAACTATAACTTAAACAGGGGGTTATAGTTTAGGATTTGTTATTTGCTTCTTTTGTTTATTTGTTATTTTTGTAATAAAGTTGTGGTAGTTTATGCATGTTCTGAACATTAAATATAATAATCAATTAATTGTGCCCGTATGTCCCCTTGGCGATCAAAACATGTATTTAATGGTGGAAGACTACGTTTTTGATATCCTGAATGATTCATTCGTTGTAGTTTATGATACCTTAGATCTAGAATCATTGTAAAATCTATACGTTCTGCGGCTCGATAGAACGCAGCTTCAACCCAGTCTGCCTTCAGTCAGATCAGAACAAGCAACGGTAGTTTCCTTTTATGTATACGGTCAATATTCCAGCAACTGTCACTCTCTGTTGACGGAATGCAATATCAGCAATATATGTCTGATTCTTTTTGCTGCTGGCTACAAAATACCACACAATCTATGGTGGAATAAACCACAAAAGCATCATCACCTAAAACATATGATGTTCTCTATCAATTCTGTGCTACACATTTTCTTTTTTTTACTTTCCTAAGTATTCTCGTTGGTTATAGAAATAGTTTTAATGTACTTGCGACCGATTAGATCATCAAAATACCACAAAGCTATGGACAAAACAACAAACGTACCACCAACCAAAGCAAGTCCCTTATCAATGTTATGCTACCTTTTTTTTCTTTCCTAAATATTCTCGTTGGTCATAGAAATAGTTTTAATATACTTACAGTTGATTAGATCGACAAAATGCCACAAAACTATGGACAAAACCACAAACGTATCACCACCCAAAGCAAGGCCCTTATCAATCTTATGCTACAATTTTGTTTTTACTTTCCTAAATATTCTCGTTGGTAATAGAAATAGTTTTAATATACTTGCGAACGATTAGATCAACAAAATACCACAAAGCTATGGACAAAACAACAAAGGTATCACCACCCAAAGCAAGTCCCTTATCAATATTATGCTACAATTTTGTTTTTACTTTCCTAAATATTCTCGTTGGTAATAGAAATAGTTTTAATATACTTGCGAACGATTAGATCAACAAAATACCACAAAGCTATGGACAAAACAACAAAGGTATCACCACCCAAAGCAAGTCCCTTATCAATATTATGCTATATTTTTTTTTACTTTCCTAAGTAATCTCGTTGGTCATAGAAATAGTTTTAATGTACTTGCAAATGATTAGTTCGACAACACAGGAATGTACCATCACTTTGATCTTGGCTGTGAGTATGTACCGTTATTTTATAGATTCCGGTGGCTTCGTGAATCCTGTTGGTACGATACATAGCTAACGTCCTGCGGGTCATTGCATTGCCAGTCATATCAAGATGCGGGGTTGATGTATCAAAGCATCGGGTTAGTTCTTTTAAAGAGAAATTTTACGCAGGTAATTTCTTGCTTAGGGGGACACTTCATGTCTACATACTGGCTGATACATAGATAAGTGCCGAATAATAAGGTTATGTCATACAGAAACAATGAAACATGTATTGCCCTTTTCAAAATGTCATGATAAGGCTTGACACGGGTATACGTCTAATATAATTTTTGAGTGACATTAAATAAAAATTAATTTTCAAATGAGAAATTTTGTGCACTCTCGATTAAATCAGTTAGCTAATGTACTCTTGCATTGAAGCATTGCGTTATTCAATATGGGTCGTTATTCGCTGGGTGCTGTCGATTTAGCTTTCTACGTCAAAATCGATGACAGTAACAATGTCAGTTACATAGGCATAGTAACAGTCGCGTGCATCTCTAATAAGACAATATAACATGCATTATGTCAGCGCACGCGAGGTAGATAGCGGTCTTCCGACAACAGGACATCTCATCATACAGTAAAACTCTTAGCCAATCTGCTTCTTCCTGTATGATGACGTAAATAAGAAATAATGTACAGATGTCGTGACCAGGTATGGGGAGATTCATACAGTTGTCAGAGTCTGTATGACAGTACTTCAGGATCATTTTACATAGTTTGTTGCAGCCCATATTAAAATACGGTGCATGTCAAAAATGATAAAAACAAAAGTTTCGAGGACGTATCTAAAAACTTTTTTTTTCAAAAATGTTTTTACAAAACAGCACGCAGTGTGCAAATTTTATTCAATGTATTCCGTTTATTGAGTTTTATGTTTAAAATTTCAATACATTTTGTTTATATACACTGTACATGTAGACAAAATGTTTAGACTTTCAGTTTTTTCAATGATAGGACTATCTGTGTATTCCGTTGATGGTATTCCATGATACGACCGTCAGTGAATTCCGTTTATACAATTAAATATTTAGACCGTCAGTGTTTTCCGCTGATAGTATTCAATGTTTTAACTGTCAATATATTCCGTTGATAGTATTCAATATTTTAACTGTCAATATATTCTGTTTATAGTATTCAACGTTTTAACTGTCAATATTCCGTTTAAAATATTCAATATTTTAACTGTTAATACATTCCGTTTATTGTTTTCAATGTTGTCAGTGTCAATATATTCCGTTAATAGTATTCAATATTTTAACTGTCAATATATTCCGTTTATAGTATTCAACGTTTTAACTGTCAATATACTCCTTTTTATAGTATTTAATGTTTAAACTATCAATATATTCAGTGTGTAGTTTTCAACGTTTTAACTGTCAATATATTCCGTTTATTGTATTCAACGTTTTAACTGTCAATGTATTCCGTTTATAGTATTTAACGTTTTTATTGTAAATATATTCCGTTTATAGTATTCAACGTTTTAACTGTCAATATATTCCGTTTATAGTATTCAATATTTGTACTGTCATATTATTCCGTGTATAGTATTCAATGCTTTAACTGTCAATATGTTCCGTTAATAGTATTCAATATTTTAACTGTCATAGTTTATGTGTCATGGTGTATTCCGTGTATATAGTTCAGTGTTTAATTTATCAATATATTCCACTTACATACTTATGTTTTCTTTATTTAGTCTCAATCTAATCAAATTAATACGTTTGTATGAAATATGTCTATTTCATTATTTTTGTACAAATTTAAAGTATATTGCAAACTTTCTTTTTCTTATCTCAAATAGATACATTTCAAATTCTAAAACAAAACAAAATGATGTATCCCCCGCCTCCCGACCTCATCAACTTTAAAAAAAATGGGGGGGGGGGGGAGGAAAACTCTTTAACTAATGATACAGAGGCTTTTTATATATAAGACAAACCTTTTGAGCTAATTGATAAAATCTACATACCTTTTCCTGTTGTTGCCTTAAATTAAATCCAGGAAATAATATCGTTTGCGTCTAATCCTCACAAGCTGAAAATGACACTCACATCACAAATAACTCAAAACGGCTTTTTATCCAGAGACAAACTAGCTTCCTTAATATAAAATACAGAATGCACAAAAAGTGCGGACTAAAACAGGAACGATTCTGTCAAGCTCGGGTTAATTTTCCTGCTATGTACCACCAATTACTTCCATAGCTATTCCAGAGACATCCGTAAAATTCAATTTGTCACGTCGTCCGTGCGATAGCAGCGAACCGGTCTGGCATCCTAGCACTGGGTAGCTGTCTCTACACTCACGTGCAGTCGGAGATCGACAGTCCGTCTCTCATCAATGACGATATTGATATTACTGATACATTAAGTTAATCTGATTAAAAGTACGTACGGATTTACGTGTGTGTAAACAGACATCCATAATCTCGTTTGTAAACAGATACACCTGACCGTGTGTGAAAACAGATAAACATAATAAAATTGAAACCTGTGTGAAAAAAGACGAGATATAAAGTAGAAACTTTAGTGTAAACAGACACATAGAGTGAAGGATAAATCTGTGTGTAAACAGACACACAGAATGAAGGATAAATCTGTGTATAAACAGACACACAGAATGAGAGATAAATCTATGTGTAAACAGACACACAGAATCAAGGATAAATCTGTGTGTACACAGACACACAAAATGTAGGATAAGTCTGTGTGTAAACAGACACACAGAATCAAGGATAAATCTGTGTGTACACAGACACACAGAATGAAGGATAAATCTGTGTGTAAACAGACACACAAAATCAAGGATAAATCTGTGTGTAAACAGACACACATAATCAAGGATAAATCTGTGTGTAAACAGACACACAGAATGAAGGATAAATCCGTGTGTAAACAGACACACAGAATGAAGGATAAGTCTGTGTGTAAACAGACAAACAGAATGAAGGATAAATCTGTGTGTAAACAGACACACAGAATGAAGGATAAATCTGTGTGTAAACAGACACACAGAATGAAGGATAAGTCTCTGTGTAAACAGACACACAGAATAAAGGAGAAACTTTTGTGGAAAGAGACAGAAAAAAGTAGAAGCTTGTGTGTAAATAGGCATTCTATAGACTGTTTGGATTTTGGAAAAGTATTGATCCCAAGTAGAACTCAATACCATTTAGGTTTCTCATCATTTTTTAACTATTTAGGGATATGACAAATCCGATGGAAAGTTGTTCCAATCCAACAAATGATATTTCAAGATAGTCGACAAAACTTTCATATAACTATGATTTGTAGAATCATAGTAATACGCAGTAACTCAGATTTAACTACTCCATGCTATCTTGTTTTGGGCTGTTATTTGTTATTGATGGCAAAAACATCATTCTCAAGTAATAACTACATACTTTAAAGTTAATATAGATAAAAAAAATCCAAAATGGCCACCAAAATTGCTGTAATGACATGTTAAAAATTGCATTGTTTCGGTACATTAATAATCTGAAGATTTCCATGTTCTTTGGGTCATTTATACCTATTGGCATAATTATACGGTGTTTAAAACTAATGTGATTCAGAGTAAACACGGGTTTAGTCAAAGTCAGAGTAATGTTACCTCCTGAATATACAGCTACTCAAGAATGTCATGCAATAAGATGGACGTTTCTTATAACGGCGATGCGTTCAGCGTAGGTTTTCCTTGAAACATTTGCACCTTATTTTAATTGTTCCAACCTGTGCTGCTTGTCTGGAAGGCAATAATCTCCCGAATAGGCTTCGGAGTTGTCTGTTATCATCAAGATAGCTCTCCGTTCTGTTAGCTCAGCCTGCACCAGATGACGTGGGAGCAGCGATGTTTGAAAGAGCTATGTTAGCACATTTCCATACTTTCGATTGGCAGGAAGCTCTCTGCATGTGGTGTTTGAGTGCATCTGGGGTGGGAGACACGAGTTCCGGCTTAGAGCTACTCCGAGACTTTGTTTCATGTAGACAGTCAGATTTTGTCAGTGTTTTACTACCATAGAGTTTGCATCACCCTTCTCTTCCACAGGCAGCAAGATACACAAGAGCAACTATGTCGTGATGCAAACGAAATGGAGAAAACTGTCCTTCATATAATCATCTGGAAGAAGGCGGCCATAAGGGTGAACAACAGAAAGCAAGACTAAGTGCAACTACACTAAGAAAACACCAAGGAAGTCAGTAAGGATGGGGAAACAGACGAAAACAACAAGTATCGAATCAATAAAGCCCATCACGCATTCCACTCCCTAACCAAGCCAATCAGGAGATCTCGTTCGACAATATAGGATCCGGATCTTCCACACAAACATCAAATTTGTCCTACTCTACAGCTCAGAAACCTGGCGGGTAACAAAGACCAACACCCATAAGCTCAAGAGATTCACCAACAGATGTCTGAGGAACATCCTCAATATCAGGTGGCTTGAAATCGTCTCTAATGAACAACTGTGGGACAGGACTTGACACACTTCAATCGAGTTCGAGATAAACAGTGGGGTCAGGATCGGGGTCGGGGATGGGGATGGATCGGCCATACGCTCCGCAAGCCTGCTTCAAATGTAACCAGACATGCCCATGGCTAGAATCCAAAAGGGTAGCGGAAAGTGGGTCGACCAAAAGAGACCTGGGGCAGAGCATCGATGAGGAGGTGAAGGCAGCCGTAATGACATGGGCCGAGCTGAAGAGTATCTCCCTGAACCGTGTCCATTAGAGGGATGTTGTTGCAGCCCTTATGATGTATTCCAAAGATTCATGAAGCATAACAACAAGAAGAGTTTCAGAATATACAGGTCGGATATTCCTTGAACCATATCAGGGTTATCATGTAATGTCCAATGCATATCACACAGTGTCGCACCATGTTAGAGAGTAAGATTAAAGCAGAGAGTCACACATTTGATGCCCAAATTTAGTGGCAAATGCTGACTTATGATTGACATTTCGAGGACTTGATGTTTTCTTATATGTGACCCAGATTTACAGGCCGGGTGTCGTCGATGATGCAGAACATGCTTACTATTCCGGAACACCTGGTCTTATTCTTTTTGCTTTAACCAGGTATTCCCCAGGTTGTTTTATTTTTACAATTTTCTATTTTCTAAATTTTACCATTGAAATACCAAGAATTATCAAAAACTATATTGATATGTCATATGTTCACAAAATTATTATATTAACACAAGGTATGTGGAATATTTAATTTGTTTGTTGTGTCTAGAACAAAATATTGTGTATAAATATATATTGTATCCTTCCGCTTGTTAAAGATCATGATTGGCCAATCTTGTCTTATACTTTGGGGTTTTGTTTTGAAAGATTTTCCAATAAACCTTTTTGACACTTACCCTTTCGGAACACCTGGCTTTATATCTTCATTGTTCGGTTTGGGTTTTTTTGTTTGTATTTTGACCCTAGTTTAATTGATTTTGAGTTCGGATTACGGTTTGATTGACGTTTCGGTATTCTCTATTTGCTTTTGTTTGTTTTTTATATTTTGTTCTTTGATTCTTTGAATTGTTTATTTTTATCTATAACTTAAGTTTAGAAGCTTCTGTTACAGTATTTTAATGGAGTACGAACATCCAAAACGGTGAGCGCAAATTTAGAAACGGTTTAGTTTTGTAGTTGTCAATCGCCTGTCTCTTTCAGCATTGAACTGTAACCAGATATGAATACAATTTGGCTGACAAAAACATAGAATTTATTTATCTGTCACCCAAATTGTATCTATATCGACTTTATACTTCATATAGTAACATGTTCAATGCTTATATTTACATTCAGGATATTTTTTTAAAATATGCCTGTGTCTATTTTCTTTGGTTAGAGTCGGTAAACGTTCTCCCCTTTTGAAATTTGACCCCAAATCAACCCGCCATCACATACAAAAATCTACCAAAAGTATACATTTTTGTAAAGTAAAATATCTTAACTATATAGATTTCATTCAATACAGGTTATGTCAACAATTACTTAATTAAATTACCAAGAAGCACTGTACTTAGCCTGAACAAATTTTCGTTCGGAACTACAATCGTATGATAGTTGACCGAAACTTGTCGCTTGATAGCATTTAGTACTACTGTACACTTTAAGAGTTTGTATGATGTGGATTCAAGCTGTAATAAACCAGTCGCAATGAAGTGGATCTCAAGTTGCCTGTTTATTTAAGGATTAACTTTCTATTTTGTTTAGGTTATCGGGGGATAACTACAATGGAAAACGGGTAAATTCAATAACCGGCGAAGCCGGTTATGTATAATATACCCGTTTTCCATTGTAGTTATCCCCCGATAACCTAAACAAAAGAGAAAGTTTATCCTTATATTTAAAGTATATTTCTGTGAAATGTTCGTAACTATTTTGTTCATTATAGTCAAATCTTCGAACACATATTTCATTTCAAAACTAATAAACGTGGGAATGGTTCAATATATGTAACAGCATGAAATTTGCAAGCTCCGCCCACGTGATATTGTTGGTGACGTCACACAATTGTGTTTCAAACTGTCGGATTTGCATAGCTCCGCCCACATGTATTGTTGTCTACGTCATAGAAATTTGTCACGTGTTTGACTACAGTTATGCGGTGGTAATGATAATCTGTGAGCAATGGTTATCGAGTGAATGTCAGTGTAGACTGTATATATAGAGGCATAAGGTCTTGCCATCTTTATACAGTGATTATCAGGATAATAACCTTCAGATGATTAATAAATATTCAGTCATTATCCTGAATATCTGCACTCTGATTTCAATAATCAATTATTTGAGGAATCGATAGACACGTCAGAGGGGTTGCGTTGATCCCTGACTCAAGGAAAAGATCGTATATATTAATTACATATGTCACAGGGGATTTAAGATGATCAGTGATTTGCAGGTGGTTTTCAGCTATACGTAGGAACGATAAGATGATTTGGCACTGGACGGTCACCATTAATCCCTAAAGGCATTCTAAATAAGGCAACATTTTCATAAATACTCCAAAATGTAATTATATATATAATTGGAACAACTGCCTCTTATAAACCAGCATGTCATTAAGTCTTATACCCTGTTAAAACAAAACCGGACCGAAGAATGCAACATTAAGATAAAACATTCAAAACTTATTTCGAACGTAATATTGATAATTGCTTTGATGTGGATTTTTAAAGACTCGAAAGATCTTTTCGGTCAAACAAAAATCGGAGAATAACAAAAACGTCAACAAAACCATAATCCGAACTAAGAATCGAATAAACAAAAGGCAAAATAGGAACAAAGGCAAGATTTAAGTAAGCAAATTAAGTAATAGATACAGTACTAAATTTAGTTACATATAAAGTATACCATTAAATTGACTTAAACTGCATCATTCAGCTGTTTTGTCTTCCTAGGACTCTTCAGTGATCCTAAGGGCAAAACGGTGCGAATCCAAAGTGTTTAAACGAATGTAGAAGCAGAAGGGTCAAGTGCGTACAAACTCTTAAATTTAACAATTTTGAAGTAAACTTCAACTAGTTCTGTGTTATTTCAAATCGTGTACTACGAACATTTGTATAATATGTACCGTGCCACTACTCAAATGAGATAACTGTGACTATGGAGGCTCCAGAAAACCTCGGGGACTAAAACATCCACTAGCAGAGTCTGCCACTCCCTATCATTAAATATGACGTAACACACCCATATCCTGCACCTTTTAATTTTGAACGCTTTTACCGGGGACTGTTTGCATTCCTCGAACCTTAGGTACCAGATACGAGTCCGTAGTCACGACATTATCCTACGACTCAGTAATAGCTACGGATACATACATTTTAGATAGTCGTTTCATTTCATCGATCTTCTTATATTTGCATCTCAAAAGATTCTCCTTTTGTCTTTATCGAGAAAAAAAGTACATATTAAAAAAAACATATTAACACTTGTGATGCATGGGACACGCGTGCACTCGCTCAGATGTTGTTAAACCTTAGATATGGCATGCACAATTCAATTAAGCTAATGAACGCTTTAAATTATTCATTGTCTGAAGAATAAAAAAAAAATCAGAAAATACCGAAGCGTTAACAGAACCATAATCCGAATCAAAATCAATTCAATTAAGGGCAAAATATAAACAAAGGACAGATTTAAAATGCAACCATTGAAAAAAAAAAGAATTCTACCAGGGCCCGTTTTAATTAAATCATTCTAATGTTCAAGCAAGCTTGAATTTTGTGCTGTCAAGCCGAACTTCTTATTTCGACTCTAAATTGATTAGGAGATATTTTACTTTTCATGATTTCGGAAGACATTGACGGACTTAAAGTAGAACACATTTTATTTTTGCTTTTTGATTGTTTGGCGTGATTTAAGCGAGTTACATGGAAGTTCGTTTTATCAAAGAAAGCATATTTGAGCACGAGAACGGTATCATAAATATAGGCCCAAGTGATCCGGATGATTACGCGTCTTCTGTGTCATCGACGAAACCTGCTATGTACTACTAATTCTTTAATGGAAGTGAAACTTACCTATGTCTTCCTTCTGCATAAAGTAACAAGTCTACGGGCAGAAAATTACACCGTAACACCTTAATTATACTTCAGTCTTGCCAGCACGACAATGTAGACACAAGTCGACAGTAATTGCGTATTCTTTGATGAAATACAGAGTATTGATTTACCTGCCTTGTACCTGATTAAGTCTCCTAGCAACGTATAGGTATCTAAGACAATTCATGTTTTTTTTCAGTTTTATAAAAACTTGTTGCTGATACATATGTTCAGGTAATGTTCGTGCGTTGAATATCAATATCAGACTGCTGACATTGGCTTAATGCGTGCATAAATGGGAAATTATAAATATGTTGTTATATAGAATAATTTTATCAATGTCGTATATTATTTCAATAAAGTTATCAATATATTTTTTCAAATGGACCCGTATCGATGTTTGCAAATATGAACCTACAAAGATTCCATCCAGCTTTTCTAGAAAATGAAGATGGTATGGTAGAAATATTTGAAATGACTAAAAGTAATTTTCTTAACACTTTATTTATCAAACAGCACCACTCAATAACACAAAATATCCCAGGATGACATTAACGAGCAGTTAAAGAAAAAAAATAATTATTGAATTATACATAGCAAATCGGATTAGATCAGCAGTGAATTTAATACCAATGAAATCGGCACCTACTTAAAATCTGCAATTATTGGCTTTTGATATGATTTTTTTTTCACACAGAAAAAAATGTCTGTTTTAAAGTTAAACGTTTCCCATTAATTCACTTTAAGATTAATACCATTGTGAAAATAAAAAAGGTCGTTCTGATAAAACATAAGCTCGTTTTAAATGTTAAGAAAAAAGGCATTAACAACACGAGAGAAAAAAAAAACAAATAAAAACATATGTGTTGATAATTTAATGTTGTACATCTTTGTAAATTGTGTGATTCACCTTGGGGATCGTTTTATACTGGGATAGTGTCATACAAGGGATGGCTCATCTAGTGGATCGTTACATACTGGGATAGTGTCATACTAGGGATGGCTCATCTGGGGATCGTTTCATACTGGGATTGTGTCATACTAGGGATGGCTCATCTGGGGATCGTTTCATACTGGGATAGTGTCATACGAGGGATGGCTCATCTAGTGGATCGTTACATACTGGGATAGTGTCATACGAGGGATGGCTCATCTTAGGATCGTTACATACTGGGATAGTGTCATACTAGGGATGGCTCATCTGGGGATCGTTTCATACTGGGATAGTGTCATACAAGGGATGGCTCATCTAGTGGATCGTTACATACTGGGATAGTGTCATACTAGGGATGGCTCATCTGGGGGATCGTTTTTTACTGGGATAGTGTCAAACTAGGGATGGCTCATCTTGGGATCGTTTCATACTGGGATAGTGTCATACTAGGGATGGCTCATCTGGGGGATCGTTTTTTACTGGGATAGTGTCATACTAGGGATGGCTCATCTGGGGATCGTTTCATACTGGGATAGTGTCATACAAGGGATGGCTCATCTAGTGGATCGTTACATACTGGGATAGTGTCATACTAGGGATGGCTTATCTGGGGATCGTTACATACTGGGATTGTGTCATACTAGGGATGGCTCATCTAGTGGATCGTTACATACTGGGATAGTGTCATACTAGGGATGGCTCATCTGGGGGATCGTTTTTTACTTGGATAGTGTCAAACTAGGGATGGCTCATCTGGGGATCGTTTCATACTGGGATTGTGTCATACTAGGGATGGCTCATCTGGGGATCGTTTCATACTGGGATAGTGTCATACTAGTAATGGCTCATCTGGGGATCGTTTCATACTGGGATAGTGTCATACGAGGGACGGCTCATCTAGTGGATCGTTACATACTGGGATAGCGTCATACGAGGGATGGCTCATCTTAGGATCGTTTCATACTTGGATAGTGTCATACTAGGAATGGCTCACCTGGGGATCGTTTCATACTGGGATAATGATATACTAGGGATGGCTCATCTGGGGATCGTTTCATACTGGGATAGTGTCATACAAGGGATGGCTCATCTAGTGGATCGTTACATACTGGGATAGTGTCATACTAGGGATGGCTTATCTGGGGATCGTTACATACTGGGATTGTGTCATACTAGGGATGGCTCATCTAGTGGATCGTTACATACTGGGATAGTGTCATACTAGGGATGGCTCATCTGGGGGATCGTTTCATACTTGGATAGTGTCATACTAGGGATGGCTCATCTGCGGATCGTTTCATACTGGGATTGTGTCATACTAGTAATGGCTCATCTGGGGATCGTTTCATACTTGGATAGTGTCATACAAGGGACGGCTCATCTAGTGGATCGTTACATACTGGGATAGTGTCATACTAGGGATGGCTCATCTTAGGATCGTTTCATACTGGGATAGTGTCATACTAGGGATGGCTCATCTGGGGATCGTTTCATACTGGGATAGTGTCATGCTAGGAATGGCTCACCTGGGGATCGTTTCATACTGGGATAGTGATATACTAGGGATGGCTCATCTGGGGATCGTTTCATACTGCGATAGTGTCATACTAGGGATGGCTCATCTGGGGATCGTTACATACTGGGATTGTGTCATACTAGGGATGGCTCATCTGGGGATCGTTTCATACTGGGATAGTGTCATACTAGGGATGGCTCATCTGGGGGATCGTTTCATACTGGGATAGTGTCATACTAGGGATGGCTCACCTGGGGAATCGTTTCATACTGGGATAGTGTCATACTAGGAATGGCTCATCTGGGGATCGTTTCATACTGGGATAGTGTCATACTAGGGATGGCTCATCTGTGGATCGTTTCATACTGGGATAGTGTCATACTAGGGTCGGGGTTATACTGTCGGTTGGGATCATGCTGTTGGTGGATCTTGGGTGCGGTCATACATGGATAGAGTTTGCTCGGCAATGCTTATATTTTTGGTTCATAGCCATTGGCGTGATCTGCATATGGAAGTGTCCACAATATTAACAAATATTTAGAGGATATTTGTAATACTGAAATGCTGGCTTTTTACAAGACCTATAGCGAATTGAATACATAAATGTATGGCTATTAGTTCAAAAAATGTAATTTTTAGCCCAGTATGAACTGAGGCATAATGATCAATCAAAACAAGCAGGGATACTAATAAGCATATTCAGAAACGGCAATCTTCATAATTATCATACAAGAAGGTGGAATATTTGTCTTTAAGACCAAGATAGCAACCATAAAACTTGCTCATAGTCTTCATCAACTTGTATCTCTCGCACCCCTGTCTAATAAGTAGCTTACTTCTCGAAATTCTTGATTTTTCAGAGCAAATCTAAATTAATGAGTCAACTGCGACATGTAAACACCGTACGAGAGTGAAGCAAGGATGTTGCTATAAAAAGCAAGTCTTAAACAGTATCACCAAACATGGACACATATACACGTCACATGTTTGAATGATGAAAAACGTTCTTTTGTTAGGTGTGATTGTCCCCACTTTCACATGGTGACGTTTATGTAAACCCACATTCTGATGAAGAATGAAAATAACATATTAAGATAAGAATATATTTAATATACCCACAGTGTTTCAAATAATCAGACGTAAACTATTATTTTGGCAACTCTTTCGGCCTCTCCACGGTTTCTGTTGTCCAATTATTGTTCTCATATAAACAAACCATTTTGGACAAGTCTGTATTGCTCTCCTAGAGTTTGTGTTGTCCATTGAAATACCAGAACACAAATTAATTTGGGACTAGACTTTGCAAGACTGTTGATGATTTGTGAATCACAACAAAAGATACTGTAACTATTCACCTTGTACATGTATCAGTTTCCCATACTTCTAAAACATTGTTTTTTTCTCTTTCAAGAAGCATAGGATAAATGAGTATAAAATGGCAATAAAGATATTTTCTTACTTAATGGGTCTTGGTAGATCGACAGTATGTCTCTTAATATTTCCGTGCTATTCTTTTATGCAAACGTACGAAATAGGATTCTGTCTCATATCAGGCATTCATCATGCATTAAATATCAAATACATGTACATTATAGCGGATGCTTAACACTCAATATGAGATAGAATGGCCCACACCGTTCGGAAATTGGATTGCTCTAGCCACCATTCACATTATCTCTTTGTCACGAAGAAGAGAGTTGGTTGCTATGGCGGCAAAACATGTCTTTAGTTGTTCTGTACCTAACTCTCCTATTTCTGCAAAGCATGTATCACAACAGCCACCTGTCACGGTGATTCATTGTATCAGGTATTTCCATGGTAGTACATCACTCATGTTGCAGTTCTCAATTACCAAATCTGTCATTAAGACATCAAGTTCCGACTTAAAGTAATAATTATATGTCTTGTATTCTCGCTTTGAAATGATATATTAAGTTTTAGAATGGCATTCCTAGTATTTAATTAATTGGCAGATTTCAAACAAATCAACTCTCCTTCGATTTCTTCTTGTCGCGTCTCTGTGATATATCGTCTCTAATCCTCTATGCCTGCTGATTATTGTGACCTGTGGTCTTGTCTGTGAAGTAAATAATGATCAGTGTTCTCCTCTCCCCTTTACATCATTACACGTATTGATGTAAAGGAGAGGAAATCAATTTCATTATCTTTCTCAATGTTGTCAGCAGTACAAATATTAATTTGAAGATCATCTACAGCTGGTCTCTTTTATTAGGTTTAAGTTCTAGAGGTATTGATGGTTCGTTCATAGTACAATTTTGTTAGGTTGGAATCCTCCCACTTCCTTTTGTCTTAACGTTTGGTTAAGAATATGATTTTTTATACTGTCTCGCTAATCAATTTCATCTTACTTGACTGAATTTTTAGTCACAAGGCCTTGCATGAAGTTAGATAAGATTCTTGATGATAGAATTATGACATCACACACCGGACAATGGACATCAGCCCAAGATGAGAACGATTTAGACCTGCCGATGGTCAGAGAAATCGTGTTTTAGCATATTATCACATACGTTTCTCTCATATCTCGCCATGTTGGATAGAGGTTGCCCATGTAAGAAAGCTATGTAAGAAAAATCTATCCTTCATAGCATTTCACGCGACGTGACGTCACAATGCCTCAACAATGACGTGACGTCACGAATACGGTAAAGTCTGATGCCGGAAAGAGAAAACGACGACGTGATAAAATTAAAACCTTTCACAAAATTTTAACCATAAACACCAGGAAGAGGAGATTAATTTTTCTACGCAAACTTGGTTTGCAAATATAGGGTATGCTTAAACTCGCTGTCTAATTCGTTTTCGTCAAAAAAGCTCAAGGAAAAGATTTTTACTTGTGAACTTTTCTCATATTTGCTTTAGAATTGTTATGCAAAATAATGTTCGTTCCCTTAGATTTTTTTTTATTTCATCTATGTACATGTATGCTTTAAATATGTACATGTAGTTTGCTTGATATTGTTAGTTACACAGTTAGTGTAAGTAGCCCGGTATGGAAAATATTGGGTCTTAAATATTGTATTGTATCAGGTGAGGCGAATTCATCTTCCGCGATGTGTTTTTCAGCAGCCATAACTGTTATTGAAAGGAGAGTTATTTCAGAAACAATAACCCGTTACTGACGTGATACGTGATTTACTGACGTGATACGGATTTTTAGTAATCCCAAACGGTATCGTCCAGGACGTCATGTGACGTTGTTTTAACCAATGGGATAGTGAGATTTTTGCCGTCAGCGGGATAAATATATTTATAAATATATTATTGTCAGAACAGTTTCTTGGCAACCTGTTAGTTTGTTGTGAAAATGAAATGGTTTTGTATAATTCAATATTGCGATGACAGATATGTCAAGGAAATGATGGATTTCCCAATTTAGCTGAAACGAACAATTTCCAGATATCAACTCAACTTCATTATCGCTAAATTGGAAGTCAGATTTCTGTATTAAGGTGTTTTTGTTGCGGAATTTCGAAAAGCAATTTTTTCGTCGATATTTTTGTTTACTACGCAATAGGTCTAAACGTTAAATTGACTCGCAGCTACTCTCAGATATAGAATTCTTTGGGGGAAAACATAGCCAAGCAGCTAAGTAATATTCGTGCTGAGAACGGATGCCAAAAACAAAAACAAACCCTAGTCTTGTATTTAATAGGATTGTTTATAAAGGAAGATATATAAACTAGTTGTGTAAAATAGTGTAGCTGCCATCGTATTTTTTTCTATATATTGCATACGTTTTGTATATACTACATTTATTTACTTCTCCTTTCATCAATCACATCCGTTGGTCCGGATGTAGACGAGACGCGCCGGGATGTTAATGTGTGATGAAACCATTCTACTCGGATACACCTATTGTGGTCAGGCAGGTGACCCCATACCTTTTCGCGTCTTATCGAGAATTAAATCACGGCTGTCTAGGTGAAAGGCAGCGGCCCCTAAATCAACTGGGCCTACAAACAACCTAATTTCTCGACCGACAATCCAGCCAATAAAGAAGAAAATATCACAGAAGGCTAGGAAGTCGAACACCGTAATAGTTCATGGTGTGGAGCTTTGTTCTGTGAAAGATGAGTGTAGTTTTACCAAAAATAAATAAATAAATAAAAAGATTAATCTACTGAGAAATAAGTGAGCTAAGTGTATTATATACAAGTAATATATATAAGAAACAAGAGGACATTGGGCCTAAACGGTCACAAGACTTACCGCAACTGACATAAACAGGAATAAAAATCCAAAAAATTATACCAAAGTATAACACTGAAAATAAAGAGCTGTAACTTTCGGCATTATATTTATATATCTTTTTTTCTGAAGTATGTTTCCTTTAAATGTGTAAATTGAAGGAAGATGTATACTCGAAAACAAAATGAACAATTCAACAATTAAACATGTGACCAAATGATAAAGATCATTTCAGGGCCTGCTTCGTATGTGTACCGATCAAATATATGTGCATTTTTTGAAAATAGGTTATTTTGGGAGTTAACCAGCATGATTTGCTAAAACAACCTTTCTTTGTAATATATCTTGTGCATAAATATAAACACATAGGTTTGTGCAAAGTGCACACGAATTTTAAGATATTTACTAGATAAACGTAAGCATTTCGGCAAAAGGCAAAGTATTTGAGAACAGTAACATTGTGAGATTGACATTTTTAAGTTAAGTTCAGGTAGGTCAGTTATAGACTAATAACCTTATGTCATTTACTTGGAGAAAAAAAAACTTATTTGTCAAACAATGACGTACGCTCGCTTGTAAATACGTACACAGGACGTACAAATGATTTACAGTTTGATTCTACCTTACAATGTAACTATGAAACTGTTAATCTCGCAAAGATCTAAACACGCATAATTATCACCTCTTTCCAATAAACCTGATGCGATGAAATAGCACGTTGACAGAAAACCTGGATAATTAGAATCTAATATTTCTGCCATTGACATTTGTTCTCATTTTAATAGATTTCTACGTAAAGCCAAGATTAGTTTACCTGAAGATATATTTCCCAGGTGTGTTCTTTAGATACCTAGTTTGATTAGTATCATCTTCGAAATGCACTCTCTGTTGTGTAAGAGAAAATAGGGAAAACATATAAATACGTATTTGTTACATTTTAACAATAAAATCACGATCAAATCATGGCGGCGAACACGAATTGCTTCCGATGAATACCCTACAGAACAAGACACCAATTTGAAGTGTTCCACATTCTGATTGAACCCAACGTAAAGACCTCACGGATTATTTCTGACGCAGACTTATTTCTCAATATAATTGGTCCCCACGATCCCAATAAGCGTATATCAGACAATTCTTGGATATGTATTGCTGTAAAGGACTGATATAGCTGAAAAAAACTGTTAACCATACCTAGATATATGTAGTATACCAATGGCAATGCTTACGTCACCAATATAAGTGTAGTCCATCCGTTAATGATGTTTACAGTACCTAGATATATATGTAGTTTACCAATGGTAATGTTGACGTCACCAAAATATGTGTAGTCATCTCTTGATGATGTTTACCATACCAAGATATGTGTAGTTTACCAATATGCTTACGTCACCAACATATGTGAAGTCCTCGCGTTATGATGTTTACCGTTCCTAGATATATGTAGCTATAGTCGTCCACTGTTAATGCTGACGTCACCAAGATATGTGTAGTCCCCTGTTAATGATGTTTACGTCACCAAGATATGTGTAGTTTACCAATATTAATGCTGACGTCACCAAGATATGTGTAGTCCCCTGTTAATGATGTTTACCATACCGAGATATGTGTAGTTTACCAATAGTACTGCTGACGTCACCAAGATATGTGAAGTCCTCTGTTGATGATGGCTACCGTAGCAAGATACATATTTGATGGGCATCGTTTATTGTAACGAGGAATTCATCTACGTCTTACCATGTCATATTTGTCGTTTAATATTTCACACTTAATCATTAATATCATTTACTATTTGAAATCTACATAATAATATACTAAATTAAAAAAATATATTAGTCCTATATATTACATTATGTTCTTAGGATACTTATGTAACAGAACAGTGGCTAATGATGCTGATTATCCAAAAGGGTAATCCTGTATTGCGTCTAAGCCACTTTGTTATGGATATTTTATAAAATATCGAATTGTCTCTGCTTGATATGAAGATCTCATCAAGTATCTATTTTTGTCAATAGTTTAGCGTCGTTTTATTCTCCTCGCATATTGAAAATTCCAACACTTGATAGCCTGCATAAAACTATTATGATTGCATAGCCTCAGAGCCCATCAAAATCAACCAGCATAAAAACGATATCTGAAATAATTGGAAGTCTCAATCATATGATACGGAATATAATCACAATTAAAAACAAAATGGCATCATTTTTATCACAATTAAATATTAAATGGTCTTTATTTCTATCGCAACTTTAGAGAAAACAAATCAATCAAGTATATGTGCTTAAACAGGATAAATGTAATTTCACAAGCACAAATAGCAGAAGCTCCAATCCAAGATTCAATTTATATTATCTTTTATTGATTTAAGGCTGCCCTAATCATGCATGAATAATAAAACAAATTGTAAAATTACCGAAGCGTTGACAAAACAATAATCCGAACTCAAAACAGGAAAGATTTACACGGAGACTCTTTAAAAGTACAAGGGAATAGGACCAGGTGTTCCGGAAGAGTAAGCGTCTTCTGCTTCATCGACGACATCCGCCATGTAAATCTTTGTCACATCCATGTGTTCATCAATTTAACACACTAATGAGCATTCTCAAAAACGTCCATCTTCATATCACTTAAAGATACAGAATATTTCTCAATGGGACAAAAATGGCGACCATAAAACTTGCCTATAGTTCTGATCAACTTGCATCTCTCGAATCCCTGCGTTATTGGTTTGTTTGTCAGCAGTCGACATCGATCACGAAAATCCCGATATTTAGAGCAATCCCTAGAATATCAAATTAACTGCGACATGTATACACCATAGGTTTGAGAACAGGGATGTTACTATCAAAGTACTGGAAAGTTCACGATCGGAAAATTTAAATCATCACGTTTATCGTATAGCTTAGTAGTAAGCTGTCAATTTTGGTCGTAGTTTTAGTAGAGATCGAGGTAGGCAGCTGATGTAAAAGATCTGTTGTGACCTTTATTTCAAGTTCAGACCATAGTTTGGAGAAGCAGGGATGTTACTATCAAGAAATGGAAAGTTCACGATCGGAAAATTGTTTATCATACAGCTTGGTAGAACGTTGCCCGTGTTGGTCATAGTTTAAGTTAAGATCAAGGAAAGAAACTGATTTAGGACAGTCTGTTGTGTTGTGTTCAGTAGGGCATATAGAATCGACCTGAAAGTGAAATTGAAAGATTAGGCAAGGTTTGTGTTACCTGTCCTGATAAGCCCCTCGACAAATTCAGTCTGAAGGATAATCTTTTTCCCAACAAAGATATTGTAAACCTGGAATTCAATCATTCGTACTATATCTTCCTCAGTATATTTCAACCTAGCTTTTGCTGTGTTTTAACAAAGTATGCTCCAAGATAGCTCACAGCCATGTATTTGTATCGTTATTCACCTTTCCCGAAAAATATCTCTCATACTGAGAGATCGAAGATGCTCTTTCAGTTTGGTTTGTGGCATGGTAGTGTACATGGTAGACACATACTTTCAACTGAAAAATCGTTCCTCCACACTTTACAAACATAATTGCAACCAGGGATTAAACTACTAGTTTCTCAAATCGTTTATTTCTGAAATAGGAATAAATCACAACGACAAATGTTCATTTATTTCGAGATTATATTTAAGGCGGGGGTTTAAACTTATCCAATTGTGTTCATAGCCCTATGTTTGCAACCCTTTGTGTACCAAAGTATATTATAAGCAAAAGATGGTAAACTTGATATACATTAGTATTAACACTCATATATCATACTGACAAGCTGATCGCCAAGATAAATTCTGATACCTCTCTGTCAAGCAGTGATGTAAACAAATTCGTCATTTGCCAATCGAGGTTTCTGTTCAATCTCAAGTTGTGTTTTGCAATATTCTTCTCACGTTACTGTACGAGAAAAGCCGAGACGTACATTTTGGTTTGGTTTATATTGTTTAACGTCTTATGAACTGCCAATGTCATTTAGGGGCGTGCCAGGTTTTGGAGGTGGAAGCTAGCCGGAGTACCCGGAGAAAAACCACAGACCTACGGACATCACTTGGCAACTGCCCCACGGGGGTTCGAACTCGTAACCCATAGGTGGAGGGCAGGTGGTAAATTAAAGAAAAAAACGTTTAAGCAAATAATATACATTTTGTATCTATATATTAATAGATATGTTTCTTCCTTAATGCAAGAAACGTTTTATCCTCGAATCACTCTTTTTCTTAAATATGACTATGGTGGATCATACCATCGGAATTAGTTAAACAAAAAATGTGCAAGATGTTTTACTTGTAAAATACGAGAAATGGTGTTTGATAGGGACAAATATCCAACTCTTTCTAAATATATCAAGGATACTGAACTATTAGCAGTGAATACATAGATAAAGTTTCCATCTGAACCTTGAAAAACAAAACCCAAATAGTTCTAATATTGTATTAATTCAATGACGTTGCGGAATAAAGTTGCTGGTAACAAACTGATAAAAAATCTGTATTGGGTCCGTAATGTTACGTATTTCAATGGAATAGTAAACATGTTTGTCACACATTTACTCATGAACTATTTCTTCGATAAGGATTTGTGAAATACATTTCCAAGAATGCATTTTTATCGATAATGTATGTTATATTAGAGAAATGATCAAAATTATAGATAGGTTATCAGTATTGTAAGGGCTTTAACATTTTCCAGAAAAATAATTTGCTTTTTTTAAAGGCCCAATACGCGTAACGTCAGGAAATTGTTCGTGATTCTGAAAAATTCTGTAAAAAAATCCAGTTGATAACAATGCAAAAATATGCCTAAAGCGAAGTAAACCCGAGCGGTAACTAACAAGAAACTCTTGACAGAAAAATCCAAAGAATTGAAAATAATTCAGGTGTGGCCCACTTCAACAACAAACCGAAGGTAGAAGACGGTTTGAAATGGACGCGTGTTTACAAATACCGGGTTTTAACTGCTGCTGTACCGGTAACCACGTAATAATCCATCTTGAATATTGCTGATATGAATTAACTAAATCTATAAATATAAAAAAAAGTTATAAGGCTTATTCGCTTCAAGTTTTGCCGAAAGTTACGTATATTGGGCCTTTAAAGCTGGAAAAATTGGAGAACTAAACAAATGTTGAAATATTGTGTCCGATGACTATTCAAGACTTACATTTTTATATGACGAAGTTATGTTCTACATGGTGCTGCAAAACGTGCTCCTTTGACGCCTTTTAATACATCAATTATCCTTTATATAACAGCTTAATATGTTAGCCAAATAACTTAGATAGCTACGATACCTTATTAACGACCTCGTTATAACGCCAACCTGACAAATAGAAACAATGTTTTGGATATATTCCAACTATTTCCGTCCTTTACAAAACGAAACGTCTACATGTAAATCTTTCCCTTTTTAATATTTTGCCAATCGTTTTTCTATCGATTTTGAGTTCTGATTATGGTTTTGTTGACGCCTCGTTTCTCTTTTATTTTTTCCTGGCAAACGTTTGTTTGCCTATAACTTCTATAGACGCTTACTCTTCCGGAACACCTGGTCTTATTCTCTTGTGCTTTTACGAGAGTCTCCATGTAAACCTTTCCTTTGTTCCTATTTTGCCCTTAGTTTAATCGATTTTGAGTTCGGATTATGGTTTTGTTGACCCTTTGGTATTCTCTGATTTTAGTAGTATATGTACCTGTTTACAACAACAAACAAATTGTATTACTCTTGATATGTTTTTCATGTAGTTGAAAAAAAAAATCAGAGAATTTCTGAAGTATCAACACAATCTTTTTCAGAACTAACATTCTATCAAACTATGGACAAAATATATATATAAGGGAATGATTGCATAGAACCCGATGAAACAAAGTACAAGAGAACAAAGCCAGGTGTTCCGGCACGTGACGAAAGTGAAAGGGAGCCTCGTTCTGATCCAATAATACCAGAATGGACAATGTTAACGGCAGGAACAAACTCATTACGATTTACCTTGAGTTTTTAAACGCTTGTGTTTACAGTAATGATAAATAGTCTTCTTGTCTCGACACCTTGGAAACGTTTGATTAACAGTCTCTGTGAGGTCGCATAGGGCCATACTCAGTATGTATAAAACAAAACTACCAAGTACATGTGTTTACATGGAATATTTGATTTAAATGTTTTAACTTCTGTATGTATTATTTCTTTTAACTATCTTGAATAGCGAATTTCTGATATAACGAAGATTTTTCATGGTTCCAAGTAATTCGGTATTAAAGGAAGTTGACTGTAGTATAAAAATAGCATATCGCATATCAATTTCAACGGATGGATAATTTCTGCAGAATATTTTCTCTTTTAAAGTTTTCAAAAGGGAAACAAACTCAACCAATATTTTAACTTCATACACATGCAGAAGCAAATAACAATTTTCAAAGTAATCTACAAGACTATGAAGTAATTCATTCCGAATGCATAAGCTAGCTTTACTTGCACGCAAAGGGAACGGTTGGCCAATGATAATAAAGATCACCGAACCTTCATAGAACAATAAGCCTATTAAAGCTGAATAACATGTGACCCACAGTCTGTACGTAGTATTTAAATCATATCGGACTTGTAACTATGGTAACTGTTACAGTTTCGATAATGAAGGATATTGCTACAGGTGATAATTAAAATCAATGTGAAGTCATCTTCAATAATATCGATGCTAGAATAACCTTACACTGGAAAATCTGACACGATGTGGTTTTAAAAGTGACAGTTTTGTTAAGTAATGCCAATTTAATTAGGATCCTCTTCGATTTCTTGGTATATTCATTGTCTTCTTCTTGATTTCTTCCCGAAGGCATATGGCTTAATTATATTTTGTCAAGCACGAGACAACGGCATTTAACTTCTACATGGAAAATCCCTAAAGGCTTTCCCCAGAATATGTAATATATATATATATATATATATAAAAGAAAAGTTATTAGTTTTCCCTGCGAAGTTGCTAAAACCTTGCCAAAAGCGGCAAAGTCTTTGTTTTTTGTTCTTTTTTTCACATATATATCTATATATATATTTTTTTTTTTTTTGCATTTGTCCTTAGTCATTCTTCAAAAGACACATATTGCCCCTGGTGCCGAGAGTGAACACGCTTTTACTATATCTCAGTTTGCTTTATGGTATTTGCGTGTGTAACAGGAGAGGAAAAATGCACGGTCAGACGAAGGTTCGAACCCGGGACTTTCTAGACGGACGTTCAACCAATTTAGCGATCTAGTTGCCGCAATCGACCCGGTTTATATCCGCTACAGTCTTCGATCCCAAAAGAAACACACCAGACCCTATACCACCTTCTGTGGGTATATTTCGTGGGGCGCCAAATGAAACAGGAAAGGAAAATTACAAGACTGGACCGAGGTTCGAACCAGGGACCTTCCAAACTATAGCCGGACGCTCAACCAATTCAGCGATCTGGTCGCCGACGATGTATCCGGTCCAGATCCGCTTCGTTTATCTTTATGTTAATCTGTCCTAAAGGCATGTCATCGGGCGAAACCTTTTTATTTTGATTTGGTGTATTTCTTTGCTAAGTTTGCGACATTTCCAACAATAGTCGAATGTGAGATCGGGCTATTAATGGGAACTCTTTCGGGGTTGTTTCAAAACAGTACTGGTATTTCACAGGCTATGCTCCGAAAAAAGCAAAATATTCAATGCGCTCCAAGGGCCCGTTAGAGTTCCTCTCTGTTCACATTAATACATAAACAACAAAAATATTACGTTTGTTTGCGTATTTCTGTGGATTTGTTTTTAATTTCCATACATGTTAGACAAGGCTCTCTAATGTCGTTCATACCATTTTAACGAGACTCAACTGTACAAACCGATCTATAGTTCAATATCTCGATCCATTATAAAAAAAAGGTAATCTTATTTAAAACAAGCATTTTCAATGGCTTAAAAAATTATGTTATCAGCCCATAACGTAAAAAATGACGTCGCCGTTTTTAGCGTCGGTTTTGATTGGCTGATGCAGCAGCGTCATGATTTGTAAGAGAAAAGAGTCCATCAATAAAGTGAATTTTCGCAGGGTACAGATTACATTATAAGTATTAATTGAATCTACTTTTTATGCTATGGGGTTATCACAAAATACTGGAGTGTACTCTCATCATAATCCGCTTCGCTGTTTATTTAGAGTACACTCCGTTTTTTGTGTTATACCCCCATAACATAAAAATAGATTCAAGTTATTCCTTAAATAAAGAGCAGAACAAAATTATGATGAAAGACGGCAGTAACTCTCTTTAAAATGGTCGAAATTTGAAAATGAATTAAAATGGAGATCTCCTGACAAGTTACTGCGGACGACCAACAGACCGACCAAAAGTCAAACAGACAGACAGATAGAGTTATTCAAGTATTCCTCCTAACTTTGTTAGAGGGTGGGGGGTACAGTGATGATATAACACGTAAGCAAAATATATGTATTAGTAATAAAAGACATGCCTTATTATAAATATAGGCTAATCATTTGTCCTGGTATACGAATGTTCCATAGAAAGCACCAGTTTCATAAAGCTAGCAAAGATCGACTGTCGTTGTATGATGATGCAACTCAAGTTTTGATTTGGTGGATATCAACCTTCCACCTATTCTTCAAAGACTAAGTTTCATTTTTCATCTAAATTCATAAATTAAATGGGTTTTACGCAGAAAATTTCGATTGCAATCTTTTGGCCCCTAGCATCGCTGACAGGTCCTAGAAGGACGAAACAGCTGTATGATTCAGTTTAATTTATTTTTCGGCATTACAGTATATATCACTAAATTTAAGAGGTGCAGCATGTGTGAGTGATACGTCAACACTTAATCACCCACATACATGTTCTTTAACTGAATATTCAACTTTAACCTTTGATTACCCAATCGATTAGCTAACATTCACAACTAATTCTCGCATCTCCCAAGTTGATGGAAGTGTCAATTAACAGCTATGGTCATTGAAGAATGTGCCAGGTTGTTGTGTTCACGTGGGCCTCGAACAGGTGTCCAAACGTAGGAGAGAGCTCATGCTAGCAACATGTCAGTTTTTAACATCTTGGCTGTCGTTGCCAAGTTTTCAAAACGAATTGCACTTTGTGGAAGAGAAACATGTTCTGTGTGTTAACAAACTTAATCAGAAAATACAACAGCATCAACAAAACAATAATCGGAACTCAAAATCTTATAAATTAGTGGAAAATATGGACAAAGGCAATATTTACACGGATACCATGAACAAAATGCCAGAGAATAAGATTGGGTGTTCTGAAATTGTAAGTCATTTCAAACTTGGTCTCATCCAAATTAATGGTACGTCCTCAAGGTGAGAACTGGGGTATATTTTCAAACATAAAAAAATGATATGCTGATGAGCATAGTCAGGAATGCGTACCTTCGTATTGCACAAATATTATTCAATGAGTCATGCTTGCGACAATGAAACATTCGATTGCTTCATTCAACCAGCATCTTGAGGATTCTTCTGTAGGTTTATTCGTCAGTAGCCAGTATCTTTTACAAAAAGAAAATTTCGATATAAACAAAAATCCCCAGAATAACGAATCGACTGTTATACAGTGTATACATACCATAGATTGAAGAGATTAGATGATTCCGGTTGGAATGATATGGTCATTAACTTATTTACATATCATGATAAATACAGCTTTCAGCTCAAGGAATATGACAAATAATCTGATATATCCTTCCCAAAGGATGATGAATTGTAGGTGGTGCCGCTATTCCCTCATTCAGAAAAGCTTTCATTGAGCAATGAGTCTCAAACACGCTATGTTAAAATCTTTTACACAAGATCCGATTTATATCAGCGGTCTATGTATCACCTGTTGATGAATGACCAGGCATGTGTGGGAATCAAGTACCAACCCTAATGATCTTTGTAAATTAGTTATCAGACGTTATTGCAGTTTAACCAATAACAATTCGGTTCTTGCTGACTTATGATCGTAACAAGTTGAGGTCATGATTCAAACCATATCAGACACTCGTCAATTTTCACGTTTGGTACAAATATGATACGAGATCTTTTTGTTAGACTTGTTTATCTAACTCGAGTCGCATATTTTTAAAGATTGAAATATTTGTTATTGGTCCTTTTAAAAATTACCTAAATTTAGTGAGACAAACATGATACAAATAGAGCATGGGGTTGGGAAGATGACCTCGTTAGTTTACAAATGAAAAACCAGAAAAAAGGAAGGTTAATAGATATCGGAAGGTTTTTTCATGATAATAATAATTACTAGATCGGAAGAAGTATCAAATTATCATTGATTCAAAATACGGACAAGTTAAAGAAACAAATAGCTTAGCTCAACAGAATAACAAACAGACGGCGTGATGAAATTAAAACCTTTCATAAAATTTTAACCATTAACACCAGGAAGAGGAGATTACTTTTTCTGCGCAAGCTTTGTTTGCAAATATATGGTATGCTTAAACTCGCTGTCTAATTCGTTTTCGTCACAAAAGCTCATGGAAAAAGTTGAAATTTCAAAATGGTAGCCTGTTTAAACATATTTTCATGGTTTTTGAGCTTATTCGAGTAGTTGATATGAGAGAAAAAGACTCTTTCATTTTGTGTGTATGTAGGATAGGGAAATTCAACCCTCAGGATCACAAAATGTGGTAAAACCCTCGGCAAGCCTCGGGTTTCACCACATTTTGTGACCCCTCGGGTGGAATATCCCTACCCTACATACACGCATATGAAAGAGTCTTATAATAGTTTACCATTTCAGAGATGTAACATTTGACTTTACTATTGACGCTTCAGTATTCTCTTATTTTTCCCGGAAAATTGTCGATGCCTACAGTTTCTAAATGAATTAGATGTTAAATAACTTTACGTGTTTGTATGTTTAACCCTTTGTCGCCACTACTGATGAGGTTAATCCGATACGTGCGTGTCTGTATCAAATTACAGTGCCTGCAGGAGTGATAGACATTTTGATTTCATTTGTAGACTTATTAGATACCGAGCCTTCAGTGAGATTGATTCTCATTACATTACGTCAACGAATGTACTCTAGTCATCGACACATGAATCTATTTATAGAATCAATGATAAGTAAACTTATTTATAGATACAAACAAAGCCGCTCTCCAAAACGTCTACCACATCAGGGGTAGAAATCAAGCTAAAACGTATGGTATTCCAGACGGAACACCATTATACAGTGATCTGGTATCAAGCCTGCATATTTGGTATCCCATCTCGGTATTGGCAAATTTGAAAAATATTTCCTTTCAAATAACTTGTGCCACATCCTAGCTAACGATAATATAATGTAAAAGTCAATACGATGAAAAGAAAATGATAAAAGTGGTCATGATTGATCTTATTTTGAATCAAAAAAAAAAGTTTAATTTTTTTCCAGAAGAGTAATTATTTTTCCAAGTTGTGTCAAAGTGTTGCGATCACATGACAGTCACATGTTCAGCTAGTGTGTGGTTTAATCGTCAACTCCGAAACGTAGAAAGATTTATAAGTATCTAATCAACTCAATAAACAAAAGTATTTGTTTCAAACAATAAGCAAACACTTTTTATCGAAAACGACATACATTGTGAATTAAGAAGTCGTCATCATGCAGTTGTTTACGACAATAAAGTTAATTCTGAATCGATTTCCGGCATCATGCTGTCCGAATGCGTTTGTACCGATTTGACACTTTTTGAAAGGAGATACGGGGAAATAAATTGCTCATGCAGAAAAACAATTATTGCATAGAAATCAGCATTTTCTTGCAAGACGTCGTGTCAAGGTAACTGTGAATATGTCTTGAAATGCATGCTCGTTTCCAGGCCTAATATTTCCATGTAATAATTCATTAATTGAATGCGAACTGTCTTACAGTGTATCTAAGACGACACTTTATTATACCGCAGATGCTTTCGTTATATTCAACGATCAGCGGTCTAAGTTTATATTGAAAAGAAAAAGCACACACCCGTTTCATTCCGTAATATATATATATAATTAGTTGCATGTTTGAGTGCTTGCAGCAGCCAAGGTTATATGGCGACAAAGTCGATAGATGATTTTAACTTTAAAGCTTTCCCGAGGAAGTCATTTCCTAGAAGTGTGATATTGCAGCCTATTCTACTGATCACAGGCAACGATCCATAGATGAATAACATTTAAACATAAGAAGGGACACTGATTTTGAGTGAAAATTGCGGTCTAGTGTTATAGCTGTGAAAAAATACCTTGAGTGGACAGTTGATCACCTCGGGCTTTGTAATTAGCCAGTTGTCTCAAACAGACATCTTATCTGAAGTATTACCCTATTAAACCAAGTTATGACAAAACAAAATAATAAAATAAGCAGGTGTTACTTGTATAAGAACTGATTCAGGTAAAATCATTTATCGACTTTGTCTTCATGTAACCTTGGCTGCTGCAAGCACTCAAGCATGCACACAATTATGTGTATACATTACGGAATGAAACGTGTGTGTGATTTTTCAATATAAACTTTATATATTTTACAGCAATTATGAAACAAGCTAACCAACCTATATTAATTACTCTTGTTGGCCCGGATGTTAGCGCGCGAGGGGTCACCACCCGACCACCTTTGTCTTTAGTCCTGAGGGAGAACAGGATATTTTATAGTCTATATATTTTTCCCAATATCAGCTACGATCCTAGATATTTTACACTTGATTAAGTTGAACAGGAACTATGGATTTTTTCTTTAATTTTATTTCGTTTAATGATGTTTTATAAATATAAACAAATTTAAAACTATGATTTAAAAAGCCAGAATACTTAACACAATCTAAAGACCAGAATGAAAGGAAAAAGTATGTTTCGGCGCCTATAGCCTCTTACAGGAAGAGTAAAGATAATTGTTTAAACCTTCAAAGGCGTCTGTGTTATTGGAACAGCTTTTTCGACAAATGAAATGAACCAATTTGAATTAAAAAAAATCTGAAACATATCCAAATATTTAAAAAAATGAAAAATTAAAAAACCTTGTAAAATTCAAAAAACAATTTCCCTGCAGAAAAAAAGGTTTTTGACATCTGAGGTCTAATCGATTTTTACTCGTAAACGCCAAGGGAGATGTCACATCCTTGGCCCACTTTGTAATTAGACATTAACAAAATGCGTTAATGTTACCGATGAATAACATGTTTGTTAAAAATATTGGCTGGCATTTTGCCTCCAACTATTTTCAGAGGCCGAAGAGCATGCTTTAATTAGTAATTTTTTTTACGAATTTTAACTAGCTTTTATATCGTTGGCATCATGAATATTTACAGGAATTAAATATTGAAAGTCACATAAAACAATGAAAAGAAATATATTGTTCATTTGTTTGACCATAGCATCACTAGCATCGCTAGCATCACTGAAGAGTCCTAGGAGGACGAAACAGCTGTATGATGCAATTTAATTCATATTTCGGCATACTGTATATATTGCTAAATTTAAAAGGTGTTGCATATGTAATGTTTCGTCATCTTTGATAGTAGGATAACAACTATGATCTTTGTGAATTTTCGATATTTTATAAATTTATAGACATTATTGTTCGTTGATTACTGAATAGTTTGTTTTCATAACGAATAACAATACAATCCAAACCTCAACACGATCTAGAAAACATTTTTGTCAGTTTTATAAGTTTGATTTTGTGTTCTTGATTTATTCCATAGAAAAAGAGCAAAGCTCAAAGCGCCGCCAAGTTCTGCCAACAGTTAAGTAAAAAATTGGCCTTAGCTATATTTACCGCGCGTGTGTTTTCTTTTACAGCTTGAGAAAGTAGCACAGAAAATCAATGAAATATTTTTTACCATATAACAACTTCAAAGCTATCTTTACAAAATATTTGGTGTAAATATTTGGTGTTGATGTTCGACATTTTCGCCTCGGTATCAATTATTACAAGTCTGCATGGTGACCACATTAGTTCTGGGCAATTAACTTGAACTCGGTATATGAAAATGGACGTCTTTTAGTATGCTCATTAATGATATCACTTGTTGTGATTGACAATGATGACTCGTTTCTCATTTCGAGGACTTGATGTTTACTTGGATCTGGCCAAGATTTACATGGCGAGTATCGTCGATGAAGCAAAAGACGCTTACTCTTTCAAAACACATGGCCTTTTTCTCTTTACTTTTACAAGAGTCTCCATGTGGATCCGTCCCCTTAATTCGTATTTTGCCCCTAATTCAATCGATTTAGAGTTCGGATTATGGTTTGGTTGACGCTTTAATATTCCCTAAAAAAAAACTAAATATATTTTTTTTGGTATTTAATTTTTTTTTTTTTTTTTAATTTCATTTTTTTTTTTTTATAATTTGTATTTATTTTATTTACTTAAATTTTTTTATAAGCTCTTGTTTTAATTCTCTGCAAACGGATGAGAATATATGACAACAATTTCTCTCAAGATTCCTAGAATGATTCTCCGTTTGATCCGACCATGAATCTTGTGTAACACCCAAGGGTATCGCAGTGAGCACATGAATAGAAACACAATAGCATGTCGTCACATGAATAATTTCACGTCGCAGTTAAATCCTGATCGAATAGGTAATATTCCAATCAGAATTAAACACAAATACAAAACTAATTGGTTCCGAATACGGCATTTGTTTAATGGAATTTATATGATAACCGCTCCATCACGTTGCTCGGATATGCCTCCGTCATTCGAGGTGGAGCTTTGATTGTTTAGCTTTCAGCAGAGCAGCAGGTAACGTACCAAACATTCAACCCTTGTTGTATGTGAAGAGTATTTTACACAACCAATACATGTTTTTATGTGACGTTTCGATGACTCGTACGATATGTACCCTGTCACCTTCATCAGACTAATGGCCAGCAAAGTGAATGCACACATAGGTGCAAATTGTGTTCGAGATTGTAATGACAAATCGGTCATTTAGTCTACGCTATTAGGCGTATGGACAAGTGATTGTATATATTAACAAATATTCATTTCTTGGGGTAAGACATCAAACATTCACACCTGGTGTTGGGTTTTCACTGTCCCGCTCACAAGGTAGAAATGGCTCTATTTACGTCTCTGATATACACCTTCAGTTAACTAAATTTTCAACAGACTTCATTGCATAGCCATATTAGTGTGCCGCCAAACCAAGTCATCTCTTTCTGCCAATACATCAATCAGAAATCCCTAGAGAAACGCAAACAAATGGAAAGGGAAAATTAGCGACGAGGACCAGTAGTTATTGATCAGGTTTCGCTATACTTATATTTTATAGGGGGTTCCGTGTGCATCGCCGAGTATCATTAATTGCACAGTGGGTAGCGACATTATGGGAGATAGACGTCCGTCTACTACAACGGGTTGCACCTTATTAAGTTAATGATCAATATAGCATATAAACCATGAATGACAATGCACCATACAGCTGTTTAAATAAGCTTCATTTATTTTACAACAAAACAAAAACAAAAACAAACATAATCCAACAATTCCAAACATATATCCAACAAGGTTTACAAAAACAAGATATCCAAAAACAGTTTATCCAACTTATATAAACTTATATAAATCACCCTTGTTGGCTCCACACAAGGAGGAAACAGGAGTACCCAGAGAAAACCCACATTGTTGGGCAGGTGTCCCCATACATTTTTCACGTCCGGTCGGGGAAGCGAAACCCGGACGCGTTGGTGAATAGCAAGTGCGCTTTATACATCAGGGTGTATGTGCTTTCATTTTAAAATTAATAACAAGTTAAGTGTTAACAATAACGATTTATCGTTATATTCATGTGATGTGATAAAAAATGAAAATAATATATCTTAATAAAAGTATCACGCCCCCCCCCCCAAAAAAAAAATAAACATTTTTCTATAAGGCATCTATATCAGGAGAGCTATATAAGTGCCCAGGGAGATAGAGAGTAAAGATATAAAACTGTAGCGTGCTTCCTGCAACAGCAAACCTTTGTTTACTGTTGAAGGAAGCAGAGATTCGAGAGATGCAGATCGATGAAAACAATGAGAAAGTCTTATGGTTGTCATTTTTGTATCATTGGGACAAATTCTGTATCCTTGTTGATACGAAGGTGAAAGTTTACAATATGCTCATTTGTGTGTCACTTGCGGTGATTGAGAATGATACCTCAGTTCTCACTTTGAGGCCACGATATTTATTTAGATCCACATGTTGGTTGTTAGGGGATGAAGCTGAAGACGTTTACAATTCCGGAACTCATGGTCTTATATCTTCCTGTATTTCTTTAGGTTGCCCGTGAAAATCTTTTCTTTGTTCCTTTTTTGCCCCTAGATTTTGAGTTTGGCTTATGATTTTGTTGACACTTTCAAACGTGAATAATAATTGGTATTCCACTATAAATATTTATTTTTGTGTGAAAAATAAATGTTTGGTCATTTCTGATTTTGATTAGGATTTCAATGAATTTCTATAAATGTTAATCTTTGTCTGTGTTTTTGCTCCCATTCTAAATATAAAGTTAGCTTAAAGAAGGGGCCGATCAGGGCACATTTGACAAGCGTGACATTCCTAACAATGCACAGATAATCGCCTCAGTATATTTCCGCATTTCATTCAGCAAGCAATGTCATACAGAAGAATGGAGATCAGTCGCTGAAGCTAATTCCTGTCTCACAAGGCTGCCTTACTTTGTGTGAGATCATTGATAAAGTCTGTCTAGACGTTCAGCGACATTCAGAGTGTGTCTTTACCCTTAGTCAATTGTCAGAAACGTTAACGGGTTACGGTATCATCAATTCCTATTGTCAATAATAATAATGACAGGGAGGAACCGGGCTATCAATAACGATAACGCTAAAACACTGATGACAGGGGTCACTGATATTATAGCAGGGCATATAATCGTTGATAACAACGAAATAACGCGTTAACATTATTTGTTTATATACAATTTTAAAACAATTGTTACACAAATTACTACACCCGCTATATTGTATTTCGTGTCAAACGAGGAACTTCACTGGAAAATAACACAACATGTAGGTATCATGATGCTTTGATGATATATGAAGTACCAGGTACAACTTTTGTTTCAGAAAAAGCGAGAGAATTTTTTTTTTTAATTTCTTAAACTTATTGCTTTGCCGACAACGCCTGGACCTCTACTTCTTACATAAATATATATATATAAGAGAAAGTGCAACACCACACGTCATCTATCAAAGACGATTACGTAACACTGCATTAGTATTCGGTACTTAGGCTAAGCTTTCTAGTCTGGGAAACGCCATTTGTCATGATCGTGAAAAGTAAAAGTAAACAGTAGACCACCATTACTTCTAATTATATAGAATTCTCTAGAGATGCACTCCAATAACTAATTATTTGAGAAAGACTCAATCCACAACACCAGCAAAGACAAACTTAACTGTTAGGTATTTCGATAGCTGCAATCGTGGAGGCGCAAAAACGATTCTACAGTGTACAGTCATATGTTAAAATCATACCACTTACTCTATACAATCAATCTGGTGGTAAAAAAAGGAAGACGCATGCTTTCTTTGTTGTTGTTGCTTCTTCATTTCTTAAATGTCACGTCTGTTTTCTCCGAAGGCTTTTCTCCGAACAGACAACACATTCGTTCACTAAGCGTAGTCTCCTAAAAAGGTCTTCAGAGATTCATTTGGTTATTTGCCATACATCGACAAAGAACGCAGAACCACCATAGAGGAAAACCTAATGTAAAAAATATCAGAGAATACCAAAATGACAACAAAACCTTAATCTGAACTAAAATCGATTATACTAGAGACAAAATATTACCAAAGGAAAGATCTACATAAAGACCCTCGTATAAGTGCAAGACAATAAGACCAGTCAGAGACCCGGAAATGGCGGCCATTTTGTTGAGTCGCGAAGATACGTAGTTTTTCGTAGTGTTTAACATACCAACCAAATTTGAATGAAATCGGACAATCACACGGCAGGAAATATCAGTTTCTTCAATCGCAAAATCGTAGTTATTCGTAGAGCCATGTCACTCTTACATACAAAATTTGAGCGAAATCGAACAACATCTAAATTTCGACTAATCAGATGGCTCCTGTTGGCGACCATTTTGTTTAATCTAAAAATGGACTTCACATTTTTGGTTCCGACATCAGTCACTACATATATACCAATTTTCATCAAAATCGGAGAATATCGGTTTTTCGACCAATCATAAGCGTCCTAGAACAAGGCAGCCATTTTGAACGACGTCACGAGACATATCAATGCTTCACCGGAAGTCCGTCTTGCAGTTCCTGAGATTATTCACGGAAACCAAACGGCGGAAGAAGAAGATCCTAGTATAACCAGATATATATGATCTTGCATTTAAAAAAATTACACATTCTTATGGGATTAATGAACGACTCTTTTTTCCAAACGAGCCTCTAGTGAGCTAACTGGAAAAATTCGTGACGAGTTTCGTTAATCTCATATTCAATAAAACGATTGTTAGATCTTTTTTATCACATTATCAACATTTGGGGTAACATTTCGGCAATTTTTATACACCATTGAAATATAAATTTCGCCGCCATTTCGATTTTCATGTGCGGAAGCCAATAACGTCATGCAATTGTGCTAGATTCGACATCACGCCGTCACTTGGAGCCATTCATATACATGTATGCACAAATAGTACACAGGCAAAAGAATAACAGAACAATTGTGATAAAGCAAAATGTAATGAGTAAAATCACAAGTTAGAGGCATGTTTTCAACGCAAAAATTGTTGAAAAAAAAAATCAGAGAATACCAAAGCTTCAACGAAACCATAATCCGAACCCGAAATCGATTAAACTAACGGCAAAATATGAAAAAAAGAAACATTTACATGGAGACCCTCATAAACGAACAAGAGAATAATAGTAAGTAGAAGAGCAAGTGTCTTTGGCTTCATCGACGACACCCGCCATGTAAATCTTGGTCACATCCAAGTAAACAATCAAGTTCTCAGAATGAGAACGAAGTCATCATTGTCAATCACAACAAAGGAGCACACCAATAACCAAACGCAAAAACGCCCATATCAATATCACACATAGATACAGTGTATTTCTCAATGAGACCAAGATTGCGATCATAACCCTTGCTTATAGTCTTCATCAGCCTGCACCTTTCTAATCCCTGTTCAATAAATTGGTTCGTCAGCAGCTGGTATCAACAGGTATCTTTAAAATTTGTAATACTGAGGTATGGTAAGAAAGTATTTCATCTTTTGAAAAACCGGTCAATGTAGGGCTACCTTAGCTGCTACTCAAACAGGCCCAGTTCTCTTTGCAAACAACGAATGAGGAAAGGTTTGCAAACCAAGATTAGGTTATAAGATGCCTTGTCTGAGACAAAAACACATTCTAGTAAGTTGTTGAGTGCTGTTCGAACATCGGTGTCAAGAAATACCGACCTGCGTTTAGTTTTCATTTGTATCGCAAACTATTTTTCTTTTCAGAATGGGGGATCCGATAGATTTCACCCACTTTGAAAGTGAATACAATTCAGCATGTTCACGTTTAGCCCAATCAGAAATAAGAATTCCGCTAAAATATATATAAACTAACTAAATTAATGGGCTAAAAGACATCAGTTCTGAAAATGAAGCGAATGTACTTACAGAAACTTGTAATTTCTTACAACAATCAATATTGTCAATAGAATGATTCCTGTAGATAGATCTGTGTTTCCATACGTCCTGTTTGTACTGTATAAGCTTGTTTTAATTACCACATGTCCGCTGATGGATTTACTACCGCGCTGTGACAATTGCGAATGTCCACTCACATTTGTCACTGTCCATTCCTAGTGCTGGTCAGCGGTGTCTAAGGAGAAGTGTCATTAGAACACACAGGAAAAGGTTAATGAATTCAGGCCAGTGATTTATGTCTATTATTCTGTAAAGCTGCTTTCTTAGCGCTGTATGCTAACTGGGCTTTATGAAGTTTGTCAGCAAAAACAATGTGTGTTATCGGACTAACAACTTTTGCTAAAACATTCATTGCTCAAATATTCGTGTTTATATAATAAACACGAACTATATTACGTCTATATGCATACAACTAAATACATACCATATCATATATTAACGGACATTCGATCGGGATTATTTTTTATTATTATTTTTACTCAAAATATAGCCTTGTTCGGTCAATGATGACACGTTGAACTCGAAAAGCTAGATGTATACTATTGTTCACTTGGAGAATACCACGTAGCTGTTTTATTATCTTGAAAAGCAGAAATTTAATTTGCTGATATGTTATTGGAACCAAATCACGCTGATGCTCGTTTTATTGCAACCGGCCTAATATTACATATATTTGGAAAATATTCAATACTGGAATTTCCTCATTCGCTAGGTTGTTTTAGCAAACGTTTCATTTGGAGAGGGACTGTGTTGTCGCTGGAAATTTCTGCAACTACTTGCTTAATGTAGTTTTGAATCAAGATCATCAGATGCATTAAAGTTTAACCGGCTTCTGCGCTCGGTTATAATTGCCTTGAGAAAAAAAACATTCCGTTTATAGAAGCTACTCAATAACATGGTTTATATGTAAACGTCAGCATGTAATGTATCTGTGCTGTATTCTAAAACACACATATCAGCATCAATTGATTGATTTTTTTAATTAAATTCTAATCGATTTTTGACTCTGGTCTGCGGAAATGAAGAAATACGAAACACGTCTTTCGGATTAAAGTTAAAGAAGACTGTTTATGTTGGGTTAAAACTGTTCATTGGTCTAATAAAGCCGCATGAAATCGTTCGAGGATCCCATATTACTTCAGATTATGGTCTGATGAACTACATTAATGGGACATAAATAGTGTAATTTACTCTAATCAAAGGTTTTTCGTTTCTTAATTATCAGAAGCCAAGAGCCAGAATGAAAAACAAGTTTCTATTTTCAACAATTCAATCGCCTGATATTGACAAATTACTTTTTAAATGATGCTGGTTGCTGCATACTTTTTTCAATCTTGAAATGTTGTAGTGTGCCATTATCTCCGCAATATTATCATTGACTTTGAACGTTTTTAACCTCGGTTTTTATACATCCTCTCCCACTGCTTACATTGGGAAAAGCGTTGAAATGAAATTATATTACACTCCATCTTGTGATTCGGTAGCGGAAGGGTTAACAGAGTTATGCAAATACACTACAAGATGTACAAATGATATTACACAGAGCACGGTAGACAAAATCAATACACTCCATCATTCATATATAACCAGGAAATCTCATTTTTTTGTTCCTAATTCACAAATTATATATAGAGTATGCTACACCACTAAGAAAAGGGTACACAATCTCATTTTGGTACGACACACAAAAACTATTTATAATGTTGTAAGCAGTTTGTGTTGTCACAGTTGGCGTCGCAATTAAATGAAGATGCATTTCTTACTTTTTTACGCAATCAATTTTGAGTCCGGATTATGATTAAAAACAGACGAATGTAGATCTAACAGAATCAAAAGAAAATGTTAAAGCGAAGGTAAGGTTTAACTGTCAACTGCTGACGAACAAACTTACGGCACAGGGATTCAAGAGATGCAAGTTGATGAAGGGTATGGGGAAGTTTTATGGTCGCCATCTTGATCTCATCGACAAATATTCTGTACCTTGTGTGATATGAAGATGGAAGTTTTTGAGTTGGCTTGTTAGTGTGTTTACTTGTCGTGATGACGATGATGACTCTGTTCTCATTTTGAGGATTGATGCTTACTTGGATGTGACCAAGATTTACATGGCGAGTGTCGTCGATGAAGCAAAAGACACTTACTCTTCCAGAGTCTTATTCTTTTGTACTTTTAGGTTATGATTATGATTTTAATTTTGTTAACGCTTTTACAATTTATTTCTACATTGTGCTTTGTATTTTAAGCTTTCTGTCATAACTTAACGATAAACGTTAGCAATACAAACAACAATCAAAACAAACATGAATCGCAACCCACCATTTTTCTTCTTTTTTTTTTCTTTCGTTTTGTTTTGTTTTGGTTTTGTTTTTTGGCTATCGCAAATTTAAGCTTAAAAAAGGCAATTTCAGTCTACAGTTTCCCGAACATTTACGTCACCTTCCTAGAAAAACAACGACGTCACAATGAAAATGACGTATATACCTATCGTCAGAATAACATCATGTGGTGCGGCATTTCAAATTGTGGTATACAGTGTGACATACTACAATTTGGTTTAGTAATGATATATAGGCGAAGGCAACACATAATATAAATACAAACGTATATATTATTCATGATAGTGACTTTATTGCAATAATTGTATGTGTAAGATTGGAGAAGTCGTTTACGCAATATTCTATTTAGTGTAAAAATATACCTAGAACAGAGTGAAATATATAATTTTATACATGTACAATGTATGATTCATATAGGAACATAATCAATATTTATCAAGAAGAAGGACTAGTATCTATTTTGGACAAAAATCACGTTCTCCTTCAACCCGTCTTAAAGTGACTCAGCATCTAGAAGTATAAAAAATATCCATATCTGCCGTAAAACCGGTAAACAATAATACGATTTCGCGATTTTAGCTGCTCAATTATTGACAAGGAAATCTAACTGTAAAAGAAATTCCCAGACATGAAGTTTCATCCAAATTGCTGACATTTTAAGAGACCGTAATACAGAGTAGGATCCTACTGCGAGGTTTTTCAGCTCATATCAAATCATCAATAAACAATTTCTTGAATATCGTTTCAGATTAACACACTTGTGGTAGGTTCTTAGCATTTAACAGACAAACTGATTATATCAGAAGAAAAATAGGAAAACAACAGGAACAGGAAATGGAAGAAGATTTTCAAAATAAAATGAAACCAATGAAACCTATTCCAATCCCGTAATATTGGATTTCTTCGAAACATGACAATTACATAATTGTGATGAAACACATATCCTCCCATGATAATAAAATGCATTACTTGAATAGGACAATAAACCATATGAATGGTGAAACTCAATCGGCATTTAACCTCTTGACAAAGAACATTAATTTTATTATTTTTATTAAACGTTATTGTCATTTTTTCATGTAATACTAGAAGTTGGATATATTGTGAGGTATATACCATTTAAGGAACGGTTCCGTACTTGAAAGATGCCCACCACAACCAATTACAATTATATTGAAAACTAACTGTAACCTTCTTTTAACCTGAACTTAATAAATATAACAAGTCACATCTTGAGCTACAAAAAGTTCAAAACAGGGACAAATACAGCTCTGTTCATTTCGCAGTGAACTTCCTCTGGACGATAACCTAACATGAATCATTCAAACACATTGACATATATATATATATGCGCACTACGCAATAATTTCGTCTGAACGTTAGTCTTACATGAACCATTTAAACACAATGACAGATACATCCCTGCTTCCCCAACCTATGGTGTTTACATGTCACATGTTGATTCAATATTCTAGTGCTTGCTCTAAATATTGGGATTTTCGTGATCGATGTCGACTGCTGACAAACAAACTAACACCACAAGGATCGAGAGATGTAGGTTGATCATAACTATGGGCAAGTTAAATGGTCGCCATCTTTGTCTCATTGAAAAATATTCTGTATCTTTAACTGATATGAAGATGGAGGTTTTTGAGTATGCTCATTAATGTGTTTACTTGGGTGATTGATAATGATAACTTTGTTCTCATTTCGAGGACTCAATGTTATCTTGGATGTGACAAAGATTTACATGGCGTGTGTCGTCGATGAAGCAGAAGCTGCTTACTCTTCCGGAGCACCTTGTCTTATTCTCTTCTACCTTTACAAGGGTCTCAATGAAGATCTTTCCTTTTTTCGTAATTTGCCTGGTTAGATCGGTTCTGATATCGGATCGTGGCTTTTTACGCTTCGGTTGAATATATATTTCAAATAAATTATCAACTGTTCCAGTAATCTTCATAGAATGACAACACAGGGCTAAAAAGTCAATATAAGTATGTAAATCAGTTTATCGGAGAGAAAGAAAAAGTACCCTCCGTAAAAAAACGTAGTCCATTTTATTACATTTTTACCAGTGAAATATCAAAAATTTTCAGTGAAAAATATGATATTTTTCACTAGTGAAAAATATCATATTTCTGATTTGACCAATCAGAACGCTGCTTACAAACAACATTTGGGAAAAAACAAAAGTTGGCAATGTAGATTTTGCTATAAAAATGTAATAAACAGAATATCTAACAGTATATTAAGTAAAACAAAACATATTTCACTCGTGCGCACTCGTGAAAAATATCCGAATATTAGCCCCTCTCTTGAAATATATTTGGTATCACTGAAGACACTGTTAGATATCCTATGTATTTTGATATAGTAAACCCATGTGCCCCATGTTTACAATTGCATCAGATAACGCTAGTGGTGTTTGACATGGGCAAAGCCAGGAACGAACAGTATAATCAGTCAGTTAGTATACTCCAATCAATGTGTTAGTGTCATTTATGTGTTTATTAACAGAGTATTATTTTTATAAGTGTTTTCTGGAACACCTGGTCTTATTCTCTTTTACTTTCACAGTGTCTACAGTCTACATCAAACTGCATCTCTCGAATCCAGTATGAAGCTTACTCTTGAGACGCTAACTTTTCCGGAACATCTGGTCTTATTCTCTTGTACTTTTACAAAGGTCTCCATGTAAGTCCCTTGTCTATATTTTGCCCCTGGTCTAATCGATTTTGAGTTCGGTTATGATTTTGTTATTCGGTATTCTAAAATATATTTTTATTTACGAATTCCGCCAGATTTATACAACACAAGTTGAACTGTGTTAATAATTCTTTTAAAAACTCAAATTACATATAAATATCCCTGCAAAAATGCCGAAAACATTTGTACATTCGCCAAAAAAGAAAATTTGACAATCGCTCAAAAGAATATAGCGTGATAGGAAATGACATGTTTGCTTTGTAACGATTTGCCATATAACATTATCTTTTACCGCGTGCTTGAACCCATTTTAACTGTTATTTTTGTCGATGTTTCACCGTGCCTGTAAGTCAGGCGTATGAATATGTCAAACAGTAAATAGTTCAAAACGATGGACAGAGGAGCATAATCCGCAACATGGTCTTGTTCTCTTGTACTTTTACGGGTGATCTTCATGTAAATCTTTCTTTTTAACCTATTTTGCCTCTAGTTTAATCGATTTTGAGTTCGGATTATGGTTTTGTTGACGCTTTGGTATTAACTGATTTTTTTCCGGAATGTGTTTGAAGTTGTTCGTGTGACAAGTAGGTTCTCTTTTTTTGTGGTTCTAAAGTGAAAGAGAAATTTGTTTTAAAAAAAACGAAGTCTCATTTATCATTCAATGTTTAATAAACAAAATCCAAAATATGCTTTTCAATGGTTGTTGTTATCTTTCGGAGTATTCTGCAAACGTGCACACGTTTTTGGGCATATAACACACAATATCTTAAAACCTTAGTTAAATGACAAGTTTAAGTAAAATTTCCTGGGTCATATTGAATTGCCCTGTAACTAGTCCTTAATTGCACATTGCTTTCCTTCGTCTGAAAACTAGCCTCACATGAGCCCTCCAATACACAATATTCATATACATTCTTATTCTCATTCAAGATCAGAATATACCGTCCCTATCCGCAGCAATCTCCCTGAAACGCAAAACATAGACCGTTTCGTCCTCCTAATCTTTAATTACCCAATTACGAAGTCTCAAATCCCAAATAGCACAATTGGTTCTACTTTAACTCCCACATGTATTCTTATATCTATATCATTTTGTCCTCCGGTAATTATCTATGTCTAGACGACGACAAGGTCAAAACAAGAACTCTCATAACCACTGATGTTTGTTTTGACACGAAGACATCGATTATTAATGAATTGCAATGGATGCCTGACAGACATTGCCAAAGTTAAGTAATATGTGAGATATGGAATCAATGTAACTGAAGACGTATAGATGAGGGGGCGAGGGTGATGACTTAGATTTCACTACCTGGTCAATTAAATGGATGCTTGTTACCATAATTCAAGGAAACTTCATGTAAAGAGATGCTCCGTCAATACATAACCGTGCCACAGTGATGTCTAAAGCGTGTCACTTGTTGGCCCCTAAGCCTGTTACCAGCGACAGCATCATCGGAATTTCAATATTGAAAAAGAATACTTTTATGGGGAGAATTGTATTCTTTTCAATGTAGCGCTCACATATTAGCGGACGTGGGGATGCTTTTTAGGCGAGTTCGACCATCCGCCATTTATTATCGTCCGCCTAGAACATCTATATACACATTCGTGTCGTCAACAAATCACTGCATAACTTTCATATAACCATGCATATATGTAGACGACTGTTAGTTGTTCTGGTACGACAAAACAAAAGCAGAAATTGGAACCATGGTAGTCAGACATGCGCATCGTTTACTTCTTGTTAAGCTATATTTTATTTTATTATACTTCGTCCTCGGTCGATATTTTTTCTCAGATCGATAAAACCACGTATCGACCTCAACGAAAGTCTCTAATTGTATATATTTCTTTTTCTCTTTTTTGATGTAATTGGTTTTTGTGGTTCTATGTGGTTTTGTGGTTTTGTGGCACAGAGATTCGAGAAATGCAGGTTGATGAAGACTATGGGCAAGTTTTATGGTCGCCATTTTGATATCATCGAGAAATGTTCTGTATCTTTGTGTGATATGAAGATGGACGTTTTTGAGTTTGCTTGTTACTGTGTTTACTTGTTGTGATGACAATGATGACTCGGTTCTCATTTTGAGGATTGATGCTTACTTGGATGTGACCAAGATTTACATGGCGGGTGTCGTCGATGAAGCAGAAGACGCTTACTCTTCCGGAACACCTGGTCTTATTCTCTTGTGCTTTAACGAGAGTCTCCATGTAAATCTTTCCTTTGTTCCTATTTGTACTTAGTTTAATCAATTTTGAGTTCGGATTATTGTTTTGTTGACGCTTTGGTATTCTCTGATTTTTTTTTCTACAATGGAGCGGATTTTCCAGACAATTTTACCATATCATATTGTCAACACTGCAAGAATTGCCTTATAAATATTAACCATTGTTTGATCGTTTGTAATAAATCTGTTTTAATCCACAGGTTTAGAAATAGTAACATTTAATGGAGAGAACGTGTGCAATAAATCATAATAAGTTGGTAGACGATTTATATTATTAATCTCTGGTTTCCAGATTTTTAAACAAAGCATTGCAATCATCATCAACTAACAGCTTCTAGTGAGATAATAATCGTCCGAGGACAAACCAGTTTTCAGTTTTGCGTCTCCCTGACACTCTTAGTGCAAATTTCATTGCCATGGAATCCATTCATTTATTGATATTTTTCGCTAGTTTAATCGATTTTGGGCTCAAATTATGGTTTTCGTGACGCCATAGTAATTCTCTGATTTTTTCCATAGGCTGTGATCTATGAGAACACAAACAAGTAAATATACATAAAAATGTATGCAAATTTAAAAGCGTAAATGTTTATTGTTTCTACCATTTGTGATAGTGAATGGAAACCATATGCAATTTGAAGATCCAGGAATCGCAGTTGACATTATCCTAGATCAATGGTAAATACTACTTAGCTATTATGGCCTTCCCAGAGTGAACTGTTCTCTTATAGTATTGTCTGGGGGTGCACTATATCTCCCAAGAGAACTGTTCCCGAAGGGAAGGGATATAATAGGTTTAGTACATCACATGACTTTCATTTCACAATGAAAAGACAAATAATGTAAATTTATTTGCTAATAATAAAAACAGCATCTTCCAAAACGACGAAAGCCTTGAAAGGGAAGTAGACTTTAAAGCGCCCCCTACCACGACGATCCCGTTCTTTATGAAGGCAGATAACTATACGAAATAGAACATGGTAGTTATTCATAGCCTTCCTTGATATAATCATGTGATGTGCTTAATAAGTCATCGTCGAAAACCCCTGGGACACTACCGTTATGTTTGTGTCCCGTGCGCTAGAACAGACGGAGAATCTCGTTTTTGTACCAAAATAGTTGTCAATCATATCGCTTCTTTCAGCTACTCCGGCAGGGATCTCCCGTTAGTACCTACAAAATAAAAACCATCATGGAGGCAGCATCGCCTGTCAAGAAAACCTGTTGGTTGTGTTGTTCGAACAACAAAATTGACAAGTCCTACCGGACATTAATATTGGCGTCATGACCATTCTAATTGGTCGAGACCTGCGAATAGATTTCTATTCGGAAGAACGAAGTTATCCGTCTGTTCTAGCCCACGGAACACCAATGTAAGGGAAGTGTCGCGTGAGTTTCTAACCATTATTTAAGAGTCAGGTCATGATTGGTAACTCTGCTTTTTTATTGCATTTAGTGATTGTATTGTAATATGTAGTTAGTTATTCTTCGGTTTGGTTTGAAGGATTATGATTTGTGTACAGAAAATGTACAGATCATTGTTTGTTAATCGTCTAATTTTCTCCAAATCGTGCAGCTAAGATAAGCAATATATTTGTATTGTTTTTCCTTTTCCCTTTTTATTTACTTCACGGAGAATTCATACAAGCTATAACACAGTTTAGAAAGAGATCTAATTTGATATAAAATTGTTAAAAAATATTGTTTGTTCTTTGTGTTTTCAGCAGCTTCCAAATGATTGTTTCAAAAACATAAATGATTTGCCTATGATCTACACAATAAATCAAAAAGAATAATGATCTGAACAGTCTCCGTATTCATTTTAGGATGATAATTGAAAGCTGTTTTCAAATTATTATCCATGATTACAGCGCCTTTAGTACCAGTCAATATCGTTATCAACACTCTGGGTAGCATACAAGCATACAAGATGCTGCCATCTATACTGTGTTCTGACTAAGCAATATATTAGCAGCTCTAGTTCATAAATATAAAACTGATACTGTTATTTTCCTAAATTTACAATATTCAAAGATTAATGTTCTTCAAGAGCCAATAAGGATATCATTTGGAAGATGAAGTGTTAATTGAAATATAATAATTTAAGTTTTATTCTTTGTCATGTTTTAAACTTCCCTGCATCACGATATGCTTAATCATGCTTTGAAATAACAAATCATAACCTCAAAAGCATTTGACTTGCAAAAGATTGCGCAGAACTAAATATGATAAAAGCAACACCATAAAATATTTGACACACGTCTTATCATGCACTTCATCTCAATTTTACATTGATAATGATATTTTTAAAAGTAGCATTGTGTTTGAAATGTTTAGAATGCATTACCAATATGATATAAACTCTGACCACTCCCTTTGTCAACCTTTACATATTAGAATCACATTGACTACCTTATATATATAAATCTTGTATTCAACCGCTTTTGTTGGCATTCGTAGCCAGTGTGAATACCAACTTGTACTTATGCTTCACGTTGCATTTGGCACCTGACATTCATAATTACGATGAATCCCAGCAACAGGCAAGTAAATACCTCAATATTCAAGCAAACAATGAACTATCGAATCAAATGTGACTTCTAAATAGTATTGACTTAGGAAGCAGGGAGGTTACTATCAGATAAGTGAACGTTATCAATGCAATGCTGCTTTGGCAAGGTGAACTGAACTAGTTTACCAATAACTATATTTATGTATAAGTCACAGCAGTGCTGCAAATACACGTAATCCAACACGATAACATTATTTGTCTGTAACCAGGATATATATATGCCAAGGAAATGTCATTTCGTGTCTATAATGGACTTATGTAACATATCATGAATCCCTGGAATTGTCTGAGGGGCATATTCGAAATTTCTTGTGTAAGTCAAAAGAATGCTCTATCAATAACAAGAACCCTTTTTAGACCAATCGTAAAAGGCCATTATATAAAATGATCAGAATCCTCATTCCGAGCTTGTTCCGAGAGCAGGAAATGTGGACTTAACACGATATCATTAAGAGCATTTCACGTACATAAAGTGAATTTTAATATCGGAATTGTCTTTACCATCACGTATTTCTTTGCTGAATCCTGTATTTAATGACAAATAATAACTATATAGCCTACACTTATGAGCCGATCTACTAAATCAATACAAACCGACATTTTATCAAAATATTTTGCCTTCAAAACAACCGCATTTTTTTAACACTGGTAACCTACATTTTCTTGCAGCATATTGGCTCGTTATGTTTAACTTCATTTACTTGTATACATAAAATAGAAAAAAAAATATTCCAAGAACAATAATGACATTTGGTTAAAATTTTAATTCTGATTATATAATACATTGTATTGATGATTATGTTTATAATGCGATATGCAGTAAATGAAGATAAGACGGTTTGAATCATTTTCTTAATAATAGCAAATATCACCCGTGTGTGAAATTGACTGTGACATCATGAAGTTTAGGACGAAACAATATAATCTTATCCCGGGGGTTGAGCTTTGTCTATATCATATAGAGAAAAAATGATTTTTTTTCTTTAATGCGTTTCTGCCGTAAAAAAAAAGACTATGATAATAACCTTAGTGCATGGCGACATCATTAAATGCAGTTGCAGTGTGTTACAAAATTTAAGCGTAACAGTGCATAAAGTGACGCGATAGTAATGTCTAAGAATGATCTCGGTAGATCATGACAGATTCATCATTTCCTCAGCGAAAACGGGAATTTACCTGTGGATCGTTTTGGCAGAAATAACGATCCACTAGCTACTAGTGACTAAGAAATGTCTGATGCGTTGATAATCACATCATGTAATACGTTAAAGAGAAAATTATATACATTATATATACATATTGATTGATGAAAATGTCTTTTGTATGTGCTTTAGCTGTGGTAAGGTCGCCAATGTAGAGTCAAAATAATGCTAGGTCCTCAACAGCTTGAACAAGTCACACACACGCATACGACCACTTTTTCTTAGAAATGTCAAGAAAGTCCAAACTACTCAAAAATCGTGATAAAATAATATTAAGACATCACAAAAAAATGAAAGAAAAATTATATCCATCTAGAAATTTTATGGCATGACTGCTTCGAAATGATTATGAGGTTTATCTTTTTTTAAATTCCGTATGTCAAACCTGCCTTAGAGAGTGATATTGTGCGTGACAACAGGTTTTATACAAAGTTTATAAAATGTGCCTTTCCTGCCGGAGGTAACTTCAAGTAATTGTGTCAAGAAAATACCATGTAAAGACCTGAAATGTTTAGGTTATGGACCCAAAGTATTTCCATAGAATTTTCCTATTTTTCTATTGACGATGACTTTGTGAATGCGAAAATGAATGTCATTGGCATTAAGGAAAGGATGAAAAAACACCTGTTTTTTAAATAGCTTGCCAGGTAGATAGATTAAGATTTCAAAATCAGTTTGCTAAGTGATTGCTATTTCATTATCAGTTGTCTTGTTTGGATGGAAGGTGGTCGACCGCTGAGTTCAGCTAAAACAAGTTTCTGAAGGTCAACCGACAAAGCGTTTAACATTTGAACTTACAACGGTTATATACACACTGTCATGCTTCGTCAGAATACATATCAATACGGAAGGTTTAGAATTGCGCTTACGTGGGTTGGTGTTTGTCTCATATCTCATTGTCATGCTTGCTTTCTTTAACTTCCATAGGATGATATATTGATGTAGCAATGATGATATAAACATATTTTATCTTTTTGTATGTAGCATCTACATTTAATCGCTTTAAAAATAAAAGAAAAACAAATAAAAACAAATTTCTATGGAGTTTAAGTTGCTTTACCTCAAGCAGTTTCTTTTCCTTGAAATTGCAAAATGTTGACGTCCCTTGAAAGTCAAAAAGTAGGAACATTTTATAACGATATAAGATAAATATCAAATATATTGGCTAGAAAGTTCCATTCGGAGTTTGTAGAAAAATGCTGTCCCTTGAGATTAATTCATGTGTATGAGTAGAGTTGCTTCCCCTCATTACATATTGCCTATATTTTTTCTGTTGTCCAGAATTCACATATTTATGTCACACTTGGACTTCATTGGATATTTCCGGAAGGTTGAATTTCGTTGCATTTATCGCTTGCTTCAGAAGGTAAATTTTTGACTAGCCGACTTTAAATTTAGGAAATCTTATCTCCTTCTGAGTCAGTAAATATCATGACGAATAATTCTCAGTTAATATCAGAGAATAACTAAAGCAACGCTCTTTTAAGTTTTTGTCTTTGTCTTTGTGCTGACCTTTCGACGTCACGATTTTCCCGCTGGCCGAAAAAGGTGAAGTGTCCGCTGCCAGACATAGTTCCCGTTGCTTATGAAGGCAGATAACTATACCAAATAGAACATGGTAGTTATCAAGTAGCCTTCTTAGAAATCATCATATGATGTACTAAATGAGTCATCGTCGTAAACCCTACGACACTACCGTTACGTTTGTGTCCCGTGGTCTAGAACAGACGGGGAATCTCGTTTTCGTACCAATATAGTTGTCAATCATATCGCTTCTTTCAGCCGTGGCTACTCCGGCAGGGATATCCCGTAAGTAGCTACACAATACAAACCAACATGGAGGCAGTATCGCCTGTCAAGAAAACATGTCGGTTGCGGTGTTCGAACAACAAAATGGACAAGTCCTACCGGACATTAATATCGGCGTCATGACCATTCTGATTAGGTGAAATCTCCGAATAGATTTCTATTCGGAAGAACGAAGTTATCCGTCTGTTCTAGCCCACGGGACACAAATGTAAGGGCAGTGTCACGTGGTTTCCCGACCATTATTTAAGTGTCTCAGGTCATGATTGGTAACTCTGCTCTTTTATCGCATTCAGTAATTATTTTGTAATGTTTAGTCAGTTGATTTTTCGGGTTGGTTTGAAGGATTATGATTGGTGTACAGAAAATTTACAGATCATGTTTTTAAATCGTCGAATTTTTTCAAATTGTTCAGCTATGTATTGTTTTTCCTTTACCCTTTTATTTACTTCACGAAGAATTCATACAAGCTATAACACATTTTTTAAAGAGATCTAACTTAATATAAAATTGTTAAAAAAATTGTGTTTGTTCTTTGTGTTTTAAGCAGCTTCCAAATGATTGTTTCAAAAACGGAAATGATTTGCCTATCACCTACATAATAAATAAAAAAGAATATTGATCTGAACAGTCACCGTAGTCATTTTAGGATGATAATTGAAAGCTGTACACAAATTATTATCTGTGATGACAGCGCCTTTAGTACCAGTCAATATCGTTATCAACACTCTGGGCAGCATACAAGCAAGTGCTGCCATCGTTACTGTGTTATGACCAAGCAATATATTAGAAGCTCTAGTTCATGAATATGAAACTGAAATTTTTTATTTTCCTAAAGATGAAAATATTCAAGTATTAATGTTCTTCAAGAGCCCATATGAACACCATTTGGAAGATGTATTGTTAATTGAAATATAATCTTTTAAGTTTTATTCTTTGTCATGTTATAAACTTCCCTGCATCACGATATGCTTTATCATGCTTTGAAATAACAATCATAACCTCAAAAGCATGTGACTTGCAATAGATTGCGCAGAACTAAATATGATAAAAGCAACACCATAAAATATTTGACACACGTCTTAGCATGCTCTTCATCTCAATTTAACATTGATAATTATATTTTTAAAAGTAGCATTGTGTTTCAAATGTTTAGAATACATTAACAAAATGATATAAACTCTGACCACTCCCTGTATCAACCTTTACATATTAGAATCACATTGACTACCTTATATATATAAATGTTGTATTCAACCGCTTTTGTTGGCATTCGTAGCCAGTATGAATACCAACTTGTACTTATGCTTCACGTTGCATTTGGCACCTGACATTCATAATAACGATGAATCCCAGCAACAGGCAAGTAAATACCTCAATATTCAAGCAAACAATGAACTATCGACTCAAATGTGACTTCTAAATAGTATTCACTTAGGAAGCAGGGATGTTACTTTCAGATAAGTGAACGTTATCAATGCAATGTTGCTTTGGCCAGGTGAACTAAACTAGTTTACCAATAACTATATTGATGTATAAGTCACAGCAGTGCTGCAAATACATGTAATCCAATACGGTTACATTATTTGTCTGTAACCAGGATATATATATGCCAAGGAAATGTCATTTCGTGTCTATAATTGACTTACGTAACATATCATGAATCCCTGGAATTGTCTGAGGGGCATATTCGTGATTTCTTACGTCAAATGAATGCTCTATCAATAACAATAACCCTTTTTAGACCAATTGTAAAAGGCTATTATATAAAATGATCAGAATCCTCATTCCGAGCTTGTTCCGAGAGCAGGAAATGTGGACTGAACACGATATCATTAAAAGAATTTCACGTTCATAAAGTAATTTTTTTAATATCGATATTGTCTTAAACATCAAGTATTTCTTGGCTGAATCCTGTAGCTAATGACAAATAATAACTATATAGCCTACACTTATGAGCCGATCTACTAAATCAACACAAACCGACATTTTATCAAAATATTCTACCTTCAAAACAACCGCATGTTTTACACTGGTAACCTACATTTGCTTACAGCATATTAGCTTGTTATGTTTAACTTCATATACGTGTATACATAATATATATGGATTAAAAAAATACCAAGAACAATTATGACAGTTAATATTTCTATTCTGATTAATATGATACATAGTATTTATGAATATGTTTATAATGCGATATGCAGTAGATAAAGACTGTTTAAATTACTCTCGGGATAATAACACGTACCATCCGTGTGTGATATAGACTGTGTATTTATGAAGTTTAGAACGAGATAATGAATCTTATCCCGAGGGTTGAGCTTTCTCTGTCTATAGTATAGAGAGAAAAAAAATCTTTTTTCTCAAATGCGCTTCTACTTTTAAAAAAAAAGGCTGTGATAATAACCATAGTGCATGACTACGTCATTTAATGCAGTTGCAGTGTGTTACAAAATTTAAGCGTTACTTTTGTCACACTGCATACAGTGACGTGATGCTGAAGTATGGTCAGGCAGATCATGACAGATATATCATTTCCTCAGCAGACACGGGAATTTACCTGTGAATTGTTTTGACAGAAATAACAATCCACTAGCTAATAGTGAATAAGAAGTGTCTTATGCGTTGAAAATCACATCATGTAATACGTTTAAGAGAAAATTATATACATTATATATATACATATTGATTGATGGAAACGCCTTTTGCATGTGCTTTAGCTGTGGTAAGGTCAGCAATGTGGAGTCAAAATAACGCTAGGTTCTCAACAGCTTGCACATATCACACGCATACAACCATTTTTCCTAGAAATATCAAGAAGCTCCAGGCTACCCAAAAATCGTGATCAAATGATATTAAGACATCACAAAAATTGACAGAAAAATTATATCCATGTAGAAATTGTATGGCATGACTGCAGCGAAATGATTATAAGGTTTATCTTTTTTAAATCTCCGGATGTCAAACCTGCCTTAGAGAGTGATATTGTGCGTGACAACAGGTTTTATACAAAGTTTATAAAATGTGCCTTTCCTGTCGGAGGTAGCTAACAGTAATTGTATCAAGTAAATGTCATGTAAAGACCTGAAATGTTTAGGTTATGGACCCAAGGTATTTCCATAGAAACATCAGAGTTTTTATATGGACGATGACTTTGTGAATTTGAAAATGAATGTCATTGGCATTTAGGAAAGGATGAAAAAAACTGGTTTTTAAATTGCTTGCCAGGTAGATATATTAAGATTTCTAAATCAGTTTGCTTGGAAATTGCTAACTCATTATCAGTTGTCTTGTTTTGATGGAATGTGTTCGACCGCTGAGTTCAGCTAAAACAAGTTTCCGAAGGTCAACCGACAAAGCGTTTAATATTTGAACTTACAACGGTTATATACACACTGTCACGCTTCGTCAGAATACATATCAATACGGAAGGTTTAGAATTGCGCTTACGTGGGTTGGTGTTCGTCTCATATTCGATCACATTGTCATGCTTGCTTTCTTTAACTTCAATAGGATGATACATAGATGTAGCAATGATTATATGAACATATCTTATCTTTTTGTATATCTCATCTACATTTAATCGCTTTAAAAATAAAAGAAAAACAAATAAAAACAAATTTCTATAGAATTTAAGTTGCTTTACTTCAAGCAGTTTCTTTTCCTTGAAATTGCAAAATGTTGACTTCCCTTGAAAGTCAAAAAGTAGGAACATTTTATAACGATATAAGATAAATATCAAATATATTGGCTAGAAAGTTCTATTCGGAGTTTGCAGCAAAATGCTGTCCCCTGAGATTAATTCATGTAGAGTTGCTTCCCCTCATTACACATTGCCTTTATTATTTCTGTCGTCCATAATTCACATATTTATGTCACACTCGGCCTTCATCGGATATTTCCGGAAGATCGACTTTTATACCTGAACGTTCATGCATTTATCGCTCGTTCAGAAGGTATGTTTTTGACAAGCCGACTTTAAATTTTGGAAATCTTATCTAATTCTGAGTTAGTAAATATCATGACGAATAATTCTCAGTAAATATCAGAGAATAACTAAAGCTACGCACTTTTAAGGCTTCGTCTTTGTCTTTGTGTTGACCTTGCCGCTGCTAATGTATATACGCATTCCTGTCGTTTACCAATCACTGCATAGCTTTCAAATAACCAGGCATGTGTAGACGACTGTTAGTTGTTCTGGTCCGATCAAAGGAAAGCGATAACTGAGACCATGATAACCAGACATGCCCATCGTTTACTTTTGTTTTAACCATATTTTATTTTACTATAAATTGATACGTTTACACTTTCTGATTGGCTAAAACTTAGTCACGTGGAGGTCAATATTTTGACCTGATGTTTCTACTTTAAGAAACACCGAGTCAATATTGCGTTTATGACGTCATAATCATTGTGACGTCACAGTAACCCTCTGTAAATTTCATGCTTTATCAACATAGATTGAAAAAAAATCTATTTTTTGCGAATAAAAATATAAGTTGGTAATAACACTATTATGTCTTATGATTTTTCTCGATACGGTTTTAACCGACCTGAGAAAAAATATCAACCGCGGTCGATAATTTTACTCAGATTGATAAAACCATGTATCGACCTCAACGAAAGTCTGTAATTGTATATATTTCTTTTTCTCTTTTTTAATCTAATCGATTTTTGTGGTTCTACGATGGAGCGGATTGCTCAGACAATTTGACGATATCAAGAATTGCTTTATAAATATCAACCATTTATGTGTTTGATCGCTGGTAATAAATCTCTTGTAATCCACAGGATTAGAAATAGTAACATTTAGTGTGGGGAACATCTGCAATAAATCATAATAAGTTGGTAGACAATTTATATTATTACCCTCTTGTTTCCTGATTTTAAAACAATCATCATTTAACAGTTTCTGGTGAGGACAAACTAATTTTCAGTTTTGCGTCTCCCTGACACTTTTCGTCCAACCTTCCTCCCCATGGCATCCATTCATTTATTGATATTTTGTCCCTAGTTTAATCGATTTTGGTTTCAGATTATGGTTTTCGTGACGCTGTAGTAATTCTCTGATTTTTTCCCATCGGCTGTGATCTATGAAATCACAAGCCAGTATATATATCCGAATTTAAAAGTGTAAATGCAGATTGTTTCTACTATCTGTGATAATAAATGAGAACCATATGCAACTTGTAGGTCCAGGTATCGCAGGTGACATTATCTGAGATGATATAACGCACATATATGCTACACCTTTTTAAAATACCAAAGCGTCAACAAAACCATAATCCGAACTCACAATTGATTAAACTAGGGGCAAAATAGGAACAAAGGAAAGATTTACATAGAGACTCTTGTTAAAGCACAAGAGAATAAGACCAGGTGTTCCGGAAGAGTAAGCGTCTTTTGCTTCATCGACGACACCCGCCATGTAAATCTTGGTCACATCCAAGTAAGCATCAATCCTCAAAAAGAGAACCGAATCATCATTGTAAACAACAAGTAAACACACTAACAATCAAACTCAAAAACGTCCACCTTCATATTACACAAAGATACAGAATATTTCTCGATGATATCAAGCTGACGACCATAAAACTTGCACATAGTCTTCATCAGACTGCATCTCTCGAATCCCTGTGCAGTAAGTTTGTTCGTCAGCAGTTGACATTTATCACGAAAATCTCGATATTCAGAGCAGGCACTAGAATAACGAATCAACTGCGACATGTTAACACCATAGGATGGAGAAGCAGGGATGTTAATATCAAGAAAGGGAAAAGTAAGTTGCCCGTGTTGGTCATAGTTTAAGTAAAGATCGAGGTAAGAAGTTGCTGTAGGAGAGTCTGTTGTGTCTTTAATCTCAAATTCAGTAGGGTATATACGATCGACAAGGTCAGCAAACCTCTTGTTGTTTATAGACAACACATCGTCGATATACCTGAAAGTAAAAATTGAAAGATTTGGCAAGGTTTTTGTTACCCGTCCTGATAAGCCCCTCGACAAACTCAGCCTCGTATGATATTGTCAACCAGGACAATGCTAGGTAATCAACAGCTTGAACATATCACACACACGCATACGACCATTTTTTCTTAGAAATATCCAGAAGCTCCAGGCTACCCAAAAATCGTGATAAAAAAATTCAGGACATTACAAAATTTAAAGAAAAATTATATTCATCTTAAAATTGCATGGCATGACTGCTGCAAAATGATTATAAGGTTTATCTTTTTTAAATCTCCGGATGTCAAACCTGCCTTAAAGAGTGATAATGTGCGTGACAACAGGTTTTATACAAAGTTTATAAAATGTGCCTTTCCTGTCGGAGGTAGCTAAAAGTAATTGTATCAAGAAAATGACCTAGGTTATGGACACGAGGTATTTCCACAGAAACATATTAACAGTTTTTCTATTGATGATGACTTTGTGAAAACGATAATGAATGTCATTGGCATTAAGGAAAGGAGGAAAAACAACTGGTATTTAACATGCTTGGCAGGTAAACATGCAAAATATATATATTAAGATTTCAAAATCAGTTTGCATAGTAGTATTGTTAACACATCATCAGTTTATCGATTTGGTTGGTAGGTGCTCGACCGCTGAGTTCAGCTGAAACAAGTTTCTAAAGGTTAACCGACAAAGCGTTGAACATTTGAACTTAAAACCGTCAGAATATACACTGCCATCCAAAAGTTTTGTTTTAAACGGTGTGTACATATTAAGCCATTAACCAACAAAACATGAACACTACTGATGCACTGTCCTAAAGATAATCTACTTACGAGGGGTGTTCCAAAAATAATGTCACTTGCATCGGTGCTCATATAGCGGAAGTGCTTTTATTCATTTTAATTTGCTCTGCCCTTCAAAATACTCTCCGCCAGCCAGAACACACCTTTTTAGCCGGTCAATCCATTTTTGGAAGCATTTTTCATACTCTTCAATGGGTACACCCATCAGACACTGATAAACAGCAGATCCAAAGGCATTTCTCGAATTGTATCTCCTTCCAAATAAATGATATTTAAGTTTTGGTAAGAGAAAATAGTCGCAGGGGGCCAAGTCTGTCGAATACGGAGGGTGCGGTAACCTTCTCTGACTCCAAAAAGTCAGTCACAATATGTGCCTTGTGAGCGGGTGCATTATAATGCAAAAGTCGGACATACTTAAGTCCTGTTTTGGGGTGGCGACTTTTGTAGTAGTTCTTCAACTTTCTCAGAACAACGTTTTTATAGAACTTGCCTGTGACCGTTCTGCCTTTTGGCACCGGGATTTGTATAGCTGGACCCTTATTAGTGAAAACAATAGCATACAAAACCTTCTTTACTGTTCGTATTCGTTTGGCAATACTTGTGCGTCTGGCATTTTTAGTGGCCCACATTCGGTTGGCAACCTTCCACTTTGGTTCAAAATAATACACCCAGGTCTCATCACCAGTGACTATATTATCAAAAGCCTTTTTACTATATTTTGGGTACATTTTGAGAAGTTTGTTTGCCATTGTTACACGCGTCTTCTTTTGCTCATCCGTTAACAAATGGGGTATCCATCTTGCATTTATCTTTCTAACTTTTAGGTGTTTCTTCAAAATTGCATGAACTGTTGCTAACGACAAGTTTGCCATTCGAGCCAATTGTCTTACGGTGAATCGAGCATCAGTTTGGAGGATATTTCGGATTTTTTCTATGTTACCATTGGTCGTGGACGACCTGGGTGAGCAGCATCTTTCAGTTGCTGCTGCAAAGCACTAAATTTACCTACCCACCTACAAACAGTCCTATGAGACATCTGGCCCTCCCCATAAATGTCACATACCTCGCGGTGAATATCTACAGCCTTTATGCCGAGTAATGACCTACCTTTTATATAGGCCCTAATTTCAAAAACATTTTCACCTCGTTTTCCTGTGATTTTGTGTCTAGTCTAACGAATAGGCTATGAAACGATGTACACTGTACCGAGGCCAGTGAACGTGTGGACGAGATATTTACCTGTGTCACGAGCCAGGGATCACTCAATCGACACGAGGTGGTTTTGTGTATAAATTGCACGATTTCCGCGAAATAAAGCACAGATGACATTATTTATGGAACACCCCTCGTATAAGTGACAATTGGCATTTTATTTCAAAAATACTGGAAGTCTTGGAAGTTGCAGGGAGGATCAAGGGAAGGATCTATATTTGATTAATAAAGTTCAAAATGAATAAAGGTTGTTTTTCTTTTATTTTGCACAATTAAATGAAAATAATAGAATGATCAAATATCAAAAATATAAGACAAATATATTGTTGAAGTGATTGGATAAAAATCTGAAATTGCAAAAATATTGCATTTTGAGGTCTTTAATTGTATCAAAAACCATACATACGTACAAGATTAACGTGTTAACACAAATTTCTAGGGAAATTGGATTGTATGGCTTTAAGCTGATTCTTTTCCTTGAAATTGCAAAATGCTGACTTCCTTTGAATTTCGAAAGTTAGGCCAACAATCTTATATCAAACAATGTTTTGAGAAAGGGAATTTGATATAGGCTTAAAGCTTGCAAAACAATTGAATAAAAATAAGGTTGGGAAAATCATCCCATCAGCGGGATCATGTTTCATACCTATCATTTGAAGTATGTTGCTATAATTTTGGTATCTCTGATTGAATGACGGGTAGAGCTCGGTCCATACTCCTACCCAAATTGCTGCACATAAAACATCAACTCCAACTAAATGACAGCTGCCTTCGGTAAAGCAAAGGACGCATATTCCCTTGCCTTGGCTTGAATATCCCCTTTTCGGTAACACACAGCCCTTTTTAAATTTGTCCTCACAAATCTGTTTTAATGACACTTAAGCATTCTCTTATTATGATATATTATACCCGATTCATTTAAGTGCCTATATGATTCTAGTAGTTGCTCCGGTCACTATTTTCGTATATTGGTGCGAAGTCAAGGACTATGTGTCGACGCTATATTTTGACGTAATATACAATCGAGTGACGTCATCATTATTCCAGACACTGAGAAAAAATGGTGCCTGACAGTGATATATTTACGTTGCGTGGTCGTGTTTGATAGATTCGGTATTATATAACAAATATTGCATGGCACTAAGGGTAATATGGGAGTTTTCGCTTCGGTCCATATACATATTGTTGGGTGACTGACCAATCCATAAACTCCGATATTGCCCTCATCTGCCCATATAAGAACGTAATTTTGGGTGACTGACCAGTCCATAAACTCCCATATTGCCCTCCTCTGTACATATACATATGTTTGGGTGACTGACCTGTCCATAAACTCCCATGTTGCCCATTTCTGTCCATATACATATTTTTTTATGACTGACCAGTCCATAAACTCCCATATTGCCCTCTACTGTCTATATATACGTATTTTTGGGTGACTGACTAGTCCATAAACTCCCATGTTGCCCATTTCTGTCCATATACATATTTTTTTATGACTGACCAGTCCATAAACTCCCATGTTGCCCTCTGCTGCCCATATACATATTATTGGGTGACTGACCAGTCCATAAACTCCCATATTGCCCTCTTCTGTCCATATACGTACATAATTTTGGGTGACTGACCTGTCCATAAACTCCCGTATTGCCCTCTTATGTCCATAAACATATTATTGGGAGACTGACTAGTCCATAAACTCCGATATTGCCCTCCTCTGTCCATATACATATTATTGGGAGACTGACCAGTCCATAAACTCCCATATTGCCCTCTTCTGTCCATATACGTACGTAATTGTGGGTGACTGACCAGTCCATAAACTCCCATATTGCCTTCAATGACATGCAATAATTGGTAAATAGAAAGATACTGCTGGGTAACGAATATATGTATGATGTGAAGGACGACATTATTACCAGCGAACAAGGATTATAACGGCGAACTGTATCATAAAAGCGGACGTCCAGATGCCAGTGTCCCAATTCTTCTACAGCGTAACATACCATCACTCAACCGCAAACAATATTAACCCTTCAATGTGGATGGACAATTACTGCTAGAGTTTACCACTCGACCTAAATTGATTGCTAAGAAATGTAAAGCAATTTACTGCAGTACCATCCAGACGCCTGGTATGTTCCAGGTCACACCGAGCTAACACTTATACAATATAGAAACTTGTTAGCGCTGAAGCCTGGTGACAAGCCACTTATCTGTCAGCATATTTCATGTGGCAGCAATCACAATTAACCGATAGACATTCAAAGTTTGGAAAATCCCTTTTGTGACATCTTCATAAGGAATATTGTAAATGACAGAAATTTCTTAAAACATTTCATTTTGAAAGTGTTTAAAAGTTTTTCTAGGTGATATCAACTTCCGGGCGATCTTAGATGAGCTAGATATTGAGATTATTATACATTTTTGTTAAACGTTGAACAAAACGTGAATATCGGTTAATTGACCTCGTTACCGAACAAGGAGACGGGATCTGGTATAGACTTCGCTCATTAATTCTGCATAACTGACAGTTTCTGATCAGAATATCGAACAGGGAGTGCTCATTTGCATGAATCAACACATTGTATCACTAGACCTTTCAGAATATATGGTTAATTGCAATGTATGAACCGAATATGTTTCACATATCCGTACTGAAAAAAACCTGGTCGTATATTCTCTTGTACTGTCACGGGGGTCTCCATGTTAATTTTCCCTTTGTTCCCATTTTGTCTCTAGTTTAATAGATTTTGAGTTCAGATTGGTTTTGTTGACGCTTTGGTATTCTCTGATTTTATCGATTTTTTTTTAGTTCTTCGAAAAAGGAACCTTACCATTAAGACCAGATATTCAACAAAATTAAATGTGTATGCTTCAACGATACATGTGTTGTCATGTACTACATTCAGAGTTTTGAGTAGAGACAACGAAACCGCAAAGTACCAAAATGAGAGTTCACAAAGAAATAAAGCTTCATATAAAAAAAACATATCTAATATCAGGATTAAAATCACTTCTTTTAACTTCCATAGTGCTATGAATGTTCAGCGCTTACATCCATATTGCATGAAGCCCGCTAGGGCATTATGCTATATACGTATGTAACCGCTGAACTTGAATAGCGCTATGAAAGTTAAAAGAAATGATTTTTAAAAAATACTTCCAATCAGTAACTTTACATTTTACTATGAAACACTTGTTCTATTTTATTCATATTTCCCAACAAATTAATTTATTACATGCTTTTGGTCGTCATTTAATTGTTTTGTCTTGGTTTTTTTTTTTACGTCCTATTCACAGCTAGGGTCATTTAAGGACGTGTCAGATTTTGATTTTGGAGGTGGAGGAAAGCCGGGGTATCCGGAGAAAAACCTACGGTCAGTACCTTGCAACAACACCACGTGGGTTTCGAACTCGTAATCGTGAGTTGGAGGTTTAGTGGTAGAATGTCGGGAAACCTTAACCACTTGGCCACCGCGGCCCCTCTCGTTGTCATTAAAACAACATTGGCGGATACCCAAATAAACGCAGACACAGAGACGCTGGTAAAACAGCCCTAATAACTCCATTTGGATTAGGACAATTAAAGTTGTGTTAAACCATATTTAACTTCATCTTCGAAAAGCTGGTATTGTGTGCTTTACCTCCATCTTTCAAGGCGACTGTGGGTTGCTGATCGCTAATCTGATCGCTAATATGATGGCTATCAACCTATCTAGCTATTCTAGGTAGGACAATCTTAGGTAGGTTTAGGTGTATAAGGGTGACCCGAGTAGAATTGCAAGGATCAGACGACTCCTATCTTTACCTCCACATACTTTATCCGATTTACTCTCATTCCTATATGCTATTGTCCACTGAAATGTCGCACGGCCGCTACAGTGGACATAAAACCGTCAGCATCAACATCAATCACAGTTTGTTTGGTAAGAAATGCTTCTAAGCTGTTGGATAATCTTACCAAAGACCCAATAATGATGTTGTCTACAAGGCACTCGATCACAACGTTGTCCTCAGTATACTGGTGTGTTTTCCCAAAATAATTAACAACAACATCATAAATTATATTTGTTTTTTACAGCAATCGTTTAGTATTTGTGTAAGTTTTTCATTATCGTAAAAATTCCTAAACAAAAACAAGATAATGTAAGAGGTGATTGCTCCAACATAGCACTAAGAATTTGAACACGTGTTTTCATCTCAAATATGTAATCTAGCAAAAATCTAATTAACATAACGAGACTTAACAGCACAATAAGGCGCATTGGCAGGGGTATGGGAGTATATAATACAAACCCAAACATAGCTGTCGATGGAAATGAAATGATGACTTTATATTTTTGGCCTCATCTTTTCTAATACAGTTTATTTCCCCGAATACGTGATAAGATATATGATACCGTAAATGACATTTGCATGGTGGCTTTCCATTAGTTGAGAGTTTATTTGGACTGTATATATATTATAGTAGTATAGATTCATTTAAGACCATTGGACAATAACATGACGTCATTTGGGCGACATGCTGACCAACGTTACGCCAAAGCTTAGAACTTCGCCTAACATCGATCTCTCGTTATGGCTGGAAGGTATCTTGGAGCATACTTTATAAAAAAACACACAAAGCCAGGATGAAATATGCTGATGAATATATATTACGAATCGAATTCCTTGTTAACAATATCTTTTCCAAGATTTTCCAACAGACTGATGGCATTCCAATGGGAACTAACTGTGCCCCACTTTTGGCTGACTTGTTTTTGTTTTCCTACAAGGCTGACTTTGTGACGGGACTTATCAGGACGAGTAACAGAAAACCTTGCCAAATTTTTCAATTTCACCTTCAGGTATATCGACGATGTGTTGTCTAGTTTGCTGACCTAGTCGATCGTATCTACCCTACTGAACTTAACTTAACCTATAACCAACATGGGCAGCTTACTACCTAGCTGCATGATAAACGTGTCGATTTCGATTTTCCGATCGTGAACTTTCCCTTTCTTGATAGTAACATCCTTGTTATCCATCATATGGCGTTTACATGTCGTTTTTCTAGGGCTTGCTCTGAATATCGAGATTTTAGTGACAGATGTCAACTGCTCACGAACAAACTTACGGCACAGAGATTCGAGACGTGTAGGTTGATTAAGAATACGGTTAGTTTTATGGTCGCCACCTTAGTCTCATCGAGAAATATTCTGTATCTTTGTGTGATATGAAGATGGACGTTTGTGAGTATGCTCATTCGTGTACTCATTAGTGTAAATATTTCCTTTGTTCATATTTTGCCTCTAGTTTAATCGAATTGAGTTCGGATTATGGTTTTGTTGACGCTTCGGTATTCTTCTCTGAATTTCTATTTTATATTATAGATATAACACAGGAACAAATTGTACCTATTAATGAATAGGCCAGAAACACAGTATTAACGATACCCATCAAAATGTATCAACTTGTCAGCACACAAGGACACACCTATAAAACAACCGTAACTACAGATTATAGACAATAACGCCATTATCAGTGGCCTGAGCCCATCAAACAGAAAACAGCATGATATCGTGGATGCACATTAACAAGGATTATCAAGTAGAACGACTGTTCGTATTGATCAAAAGACGGCAGATCCTGGCGACCTTGGTGTGTCTCTCCCATTGTGACTCTCGTATTTCCAGAGACAAATAATCAGATTTAGTAACTTGTCCTTATTTTGTTTTATTGTTTTTGATAAGATAATGCCACACTAATGTAAAGCAATTATGCAAAATATCACATCCAAGAGATTGACATCATTCCGTCAACAACAACAACAAAAACTTCAACCATGAGGAAGGCTGTGGGTTCTGTTCCCGTGTCGAGACATACATGTACCAAAATCTCTAACAATGGTAGTTACTACTCCCTGCTTGACGCTCAGCATTATGGGGTGCAGTGATTGGTTCACCTGTTGAGAGAATTAAGTGACCGGTGGGGTTGTTCTGCTTGGGGCAGTATACTTCAGTGTGTTAGCACTTTAAATCGGCAAATGATCCGAACTATCACAAGAAGGCTTACACGAACATAACGCCGCCTCCCAAATAAACACGCTCTCAACACACACACATCCGCATCGCCGACACCAGTAGGCCATTCTTAAATGACCCTGGCTGTTAATAGGACGAAAACCAACCAACAACAACATCAATATCAACAACAACGAATGTTAATGCTCTGAGGGCCGAAAGGGCAGCACATTCTTAAAACAAGTTAACCAAAAGCCACGAAAAAGAAAAGAAAAACATAAAATCACAAAACCTTAAATCGATGTTCTGATAGCATCATTATCCGAACAATTTACACACGTAATGGAATTTATACCAGCTAACAACTTTGACGAAAAAGGTATTGGCGTTTAGCTCAATACGCCATAACAAGAGAAAACATCGTATTCAGCATAAAAAAGAGATTGAAAGAATGGAAGAAAAAAACAGAAATGTTCACAAAAAGTCTTTAAATGTTTTAAAATACCAGCAAACTAATATCAAACTGACATCTACACATTTAAGATCCATTACACAATTGGCCATTCAAAAGGAATTGAAGTAATGCTATCATTTCGAGACAAGCAAATGCTGTTTTAGTTGCAACCAAAGCCTTGTTTGCCACGTTGGAAAGGACACAAGGAGAGGATTGTTCTTCCCCATTTTTTTGTTAGTCATTTTTCGCTCATTCCGGCATATTTTTCTGCTAAATACGGGAGGTGTACATACATATCATGCAGTCGTCTCACTAACAAAGGAGCATGCATTAGTATTATGATCTTATTAAAAAAAATACAGGCACTAAAGTATGTGTCTGGTTTATATGTATTGCATCCGTCAGGGCTCTTTTATATTACAACACTTTATTATCTTTTAATTTTGAACATTAAACAATATTTTCAAATGAATCAACCTCTCCAATTACAATGTATTTCAGCTTTTTCGGAACCCTCTGTTTTATTCATTTGATTCCCCTCCTTGAAAAAATTTCTTTTCTTCATATTTTGTCCCTAGGTTAAACGACTTTTTGTTTCGGTTATGGCTTTGTTATAAACTTCTGTATTCTCTGATTCTATTCTAAGAATATCTTTATGCTGAATTTAAGATATACGAGGTTTTTTGCCATATAGTTTTTAATGAGTTATTAAAGAGTTGCCAAATCTTTGAAAAATGCTCAACTGTTTATTACGGCAGTTGTGCATATGTAAAAGGTGCAGCACATGTGTTTGTTACGTCATCTTTAATTGATAGGGGGTGGCAGACTCTGCTTACGGATTTTTTAGTCACCGAGGTCGGCTGGAGCCTCCACAGATACAGTTAATCTCATTTGAGTAGTTGCACGGTACATACTATACACATTTTTGTAGTACACGATTTGAAATTATACAGAACAAATTTAATTTTACTTATAAATTCATAAATTAAAGGGGTTTTACGCACCTGACCCTTATGCTTCTACATTAGTTTAGAAATATGGGATTCCCACCTTTTGGCCCCTAGCATCACTGAAGAGTCCTAGGAGGATGAAGCAGCTTTATGATGCAGTTTGATTTATTTTTTCGGCATACTGTATCTATAAATAAATTAAAAAGGTGCAACATATGTGTGTGTTACGTCATCTTTAAGTAAACATGTTATAGGAGACTCCATAAAAGTTTTGAAATTATCTCTTAACTAACACAAAAGAACAACCCTGAATCAAAATTATCAACAGAAAATAACTAAAAGCATATTACTTAAAAAGAAAAGAAAGTAAAAGATCGAGGAAAAAATGATGGCATATCTTATTGTCACCTTACCCATAAAACTCGACCCTGGTCTTGAAACAAACGTCTAGTACAACAACAATAGCAGCTGTTGGTCATTAGATCTGTGGAATAACGACGACTTACTTGGGGCGTGTGGAGTGAGTTAATGATGGCATACATCACAGATGTATCCTTTGATTACAGCCCGCGGCGATAACGTAGTAAATTTCTTGATATTCTTCTTCGTTAGCAACAATAACAAAAAGGTTCGAGTGATATATTGGCAATTTAGATTTAGGACAAATCGTAGCTTGTTTTGTGAGTTCATGAACTATCAAAGTCGCCTTCTATCTACATGCTGATCCCAATAACAATTCATCAGTTTTGTTTTCTTCGTAAACTACATGTTGTAATTTGTATTTCACAGCCGGAAACTGAACAGCTGTTTCCGTGATGGTCAATTAACCATAGGAAGAGAACATCACAAGAGAACTGGTGTACTTACCGGATGAACAGATGAGGCCAAATTCCTTGGAGCTTTGGTTTTTTAATGACCTTGTTTAGCCTTAAACTGTTTTTGCAACAGTACTAGACATATGATGTGCGGAATTGGCAACACTGGTCGGAAAATGTTAAAAAGAGCAACAGTGTCACAAAACTATAGCTGTTCGACAGCTGTACAAATGGTAGTTACTGCAACATAATACACTTGCCGTAACTCATTGTCTTCTACTGTATAGTTCTATGAAAGTGTGTCTCTTGTCATTTCTTCATTCTTAAAATCATGATTATGCTAACAATTAACTAATCTTTCTTAATTTGAAATCAAGGACAAAACAGGCTCGTCTTCATTAGCTGCTTACTTTGATCTTTACTTAAACTATGACCAACATGGGTTACTTACAATTAAGCTATACGATAAACGTGACGATTTCAATTTTCCGATCGTGAACTTTCCTTTTCTTGATGATTGCATCCTGCTTCTTCAGGCAAATAGTATTTACATATCACAATAAACTCGTTTTTCTGGGTTTGTTCCAGCTACCGAAACTTTCGTGAATGATGTTGGCTGCTGACGAACAAACTGGCGACACCCGAAGCTATGTAGGTGTATGAAGAAAATTAGTTTTACGATCGCCATCTTGGTTTCATTAGGAGATATAATGTATCCTTGATATGATATGAAGGTGAACGATTTTTCATATGCTAAATAGCATGTCTTCTTGTTGCGATTGGTATCGATGCCTAAAATCTCAATTTCAGGACGTGGCATTTACTCGGATGTGACAAAGATTTACATGGCGGGTGTTGACGATGAAACAGAAGACGCTGACTCTTCCGGAACACCTGTTCTTGTTCTCTTTGACTTTTGCACGGGTCTCCATGTTAACCTTTCCTCTATTCATAGCGTGTCTCTAGTTTAATCGCTTTTGAGTTCAGATAATAGTTAAGTTGATATTCGATATTCTCATATTGTTATTATTTTTTCAGTAATCCTCTAAAATCCTTGAGCTGCATTTTTACCTAGCTAGATGGGTTTTTTTTCTATCTACAGATCGCGTCGTTCATGGTCGTGTCAAAAGGAGAGATGGCCGTAAACGATTTCCGATAATCAAAGTTAATTCAATACAACCCGAACCCACAATAGACTTACACAGCGAGATACAAACAGTCCATCAAGACAAAAACATTTCACTGGCTGCATTTCCAAGGCGAAAAAGGTCAAGGTCGTTTTTTCATGGTTTGTTTTAAATGTTTAGTTTTGTTTACGTGTGTTTTACGTTCTTTCAGCGGCTAATGCCATTTAAAAGCGTGCAAGGTTCTGGTGATGTAGGGGAAGGCCGGAGTGACCGGAGAAAAACCACCGACCTGTGGTCATTTTCTGGCAGCTAGTCGGCGTGTGCCAGAAACCAGCAACAAAGTGTTGGAAAGCTAGTGATGAGAGGCTGTCCGACACCTTAATCACTGGACTGATGTACATGGGTCATTGTTTTATAGAGTGCCGATAAACAAATTAATTTAGATTGATAAAATTAAAAGTTCTCAAATTGTATAATATCTAACGAAAAAAAACAGCATTTTTATCTATCAGTTACACTTTCTAGGGGTTGGGAGGTGCTAAAGCATTAAGGAGGTACACGCAACGTGTTTGCATTTTCACGGGAAAGAAACATACATGGAGGAATTCAAAAAGGCATAAATAAGTTGAATTTCTCCCATCTCTAACTCCTCCCCGTTTAAAGGGAAAACAATTTCCCTCTCGCCATACGAACACCGACCTGCGTCTAAAAGAGGCAAAACCGTAAACAAGCAAAAACAACCAGATTGTACGTTTAGTTGATATCAGAAGGAAGTACAGAGCTGTATTAGTTGTGATACACTAAAAAGTGTGTGGGAGGGGAGATGAGGGCTAATGCGTGTGATTGTTCTATGGAGAAGCATATGGATAGAAGTTTATACCAAGAATTTTTCTCTGTCGTTTTACTCGAAGTCAAAAAAATTTCAGAGAATACCAAAGCGTCAACAAAACCATAATCCGAATCAAAATCGATTAAAGTAGAGGTAAAATAGGAACAAAGAAAAGATTTACGTGGAGACTCTCGTAAAAAGCACAGGACCAGGTGTCAAAGGCTTTAGAAAATACTAAAAACGTTCTGTAAACGCCAATATTGTCGCGAGTGTAATTTTTCGCTAGCCAGTATCCAAACTGGTCGCGGTGTGAAAATTTTCGCGTTGTCAGTTATGCATGTATGTACAAGTGTATCTATGATATTATTATACATTTTAGATATCAGTGGTGTTACATATGTTATCGTATGACTATATTCGCGGAGATTTAATGCAAGCGAAATAAGCGAAAATGTCCACACCGCGAACAACTCCAATTTTACAATAATCTTAAAAGGGATCATATGTTTATTACATTTTGGTTGTGTTGAATTATCATCTATCCATATCAACACGCGTATCCCTTTCAATATCGTTATTAATTCGGTGATAATCTAAACCCGACTGCTCTACGGTATAATAGAGATGACGTAACACACACATGTGCTGCACCTCTTTAATTTAGTAATAGATACAGCATGCCGAAAAAATGAATTAAACTGTACCATATAGCAGTTTCGTCCTCCTAGGACTTTTCAATGATGCTAGGGGCCAAAAGGTGGGAATCCAAAATTTCAAAATTTCTAAACTAATGTAGAAGCAGAAGGGTAAGGTGCGTAAAATCCCTTTAATTAATGAATTTAGAGGTAAAATTAAACTAGTTCTGTATAATTTCAAATCGTGTACTACGAAAATGTGTATAGTTTGTACCGTGCTAATACTCGGGTATAGACAAAAATATGACATGGGAGGATTACAGGGCCAACTGAAAGGACGTCCCAGTCCGCTGACCACACATGGAGCTCACCACACATGGAGCTCACCACACATGGAACAAGACCTGGGTGGGAAAAGTCATTTGGAATATAATAGGGTCTGGTAGGCGGATATATTCCCCTCACAATCATCATTTATTGTCAGTGGAAGAAAACAGACAACACGTAACAACGATAATATTTTGAAATGATTATTTCATACTAGTAAGTATAATGATGTCCTTAAACAATCCTATTGGTCAAGCAACTGAATCCTGATTCAAAATTTCAACAAATAGTATATACTGATTTATATGTTGACAAAATAAATGACAAAAAGATTTAGCTGACCAAGCAGCTATATCGGTCATAGGGTTAGGGTCAGAGAAATATTTAAAATAGAATGAGATTGCCAGACCGTGATACAACCGGGCGGAATAATATATTGTCTTGACTATATGCGATATTTCTGTATGTCTAGATTTTTTTTGTATTATGCCCCCCCCCCCCCCCCCCCCCCCCCTCCTTCTAGGTAAATTCAGTCAGTATTGCTTGTATTTAATGGAGTTAAGATGCAGTCTAAACAACCGAACATCATTTTGGCGCCATGATCTATGTTACGTCAACGCTTTACCAATTGACCAATTAAAGTCTGTCATATTGTATCTATCGGACGTTGTTCTATTTAACAGGTACCCGTATAACATTCATATTGACAATAAACACCATCTGGCGGATGTTCCATGGTTAGAAATGTGTCACCTACTTGGAATCTATGGCCTTTGAGTGACCATATTGTACTTGGAAACCAGCTTGATATAACCTTTGTCTTTGTGGTGATGTATAAACTCAAACCACGGAATCATCCAAGTAATATGGCTCTATGAATGATGTGTCCTCGCTTTTTACATCATTATACCGTCTGCCATTGATGATAAACTTTATAGAGCAGACAAGTCAGGCATGTTTTTTGCATGAAAGATTGTTGCAGTATGGCTCTCGTGGGAAAACAGTAATCTGATTGGCCGCGACAGCCTTGTAATCTGATTCTTACAATGATTACAACACAACACCTTGGAATCCTTACAGAAAGGAATATGTTGGTCGTATAATACATTTATGTAACAGCAGAATATTTTTAGACTAACATCATGCTCACAAAATACAGAATTTGAGACGAAGGCGAGGAAAGTCGCAAGTTTTATGGTCGCCATCTTCGACTCATTGAGAAATATTCTACATCCTTTTATGATATGAAGATGGACGTTTTTGAATATGCTCATTAATATATCTGCTTGTTGTAATTGAGATAAATGCCTTAGTTTTCACATTGAGGTCATGACATTTGCTTGGATATGGTCTAGATTTACATGGCGGGTGTCGTCGAAGAAGCCACAGAAAACTACTGGCCATAATATCGTGTACCTTTACAAAGGTATCCATGTGAATATCCTTTGTTCATATTTTGCTTATAATTTAATCGATTTTGAGTTCGGATTATATTGTTGTTGACGCTCTGGTGTTCTCTGGAGTTGTTTTCGGGATGGGAGCCCCAGGGTATTGTCTATTATGCTTCAGTTGGAAATGTTTAAATGATTACCAGAACGAACGATAAGAATAGCGCTTTAACTCTCCCTGCCTTTATTAGGCTTACTGGGCTTGTTATTTCAAGCATGAATTGGAAAACAAAGAAAATACGTGATACATGTTTGTCATTCAGTAAGCCACATTCGCCTGTTTGACAACAGGACTTATTTGCATATAGACTGAACAATGATTTGTTTATTCCTTTTTTGTGTTTATTTTTCCGTGTTGATGTTAAATAAATGTTCAATTATTCGTTGAATTCTAATAATGCTTTTTGTCCTCTGGCAATTGCGACAGGGTAACACGGTTGCACTCAACAAAACGCCTTTATTTGTCAGTAGATGTGATGTTTACGTGTTCACGTGTCACAATGAAACAGTAAACACGTTGTCTTCAATTAACCTTTGTGTTCGCGCTCAGCATAAAGCTATATCTTATAAATTATTAGAGAATCCAAAGCGTTAACACAATCATAATCCGAACTCAAAATAGATAAAACCAGGGGCAAAACATGAACAAAGGAAAGATTTACATGGAGACCCTTGTAAATGAATAATAAGACCAGGTGTTCTGGAAGAATAAACGTCTTCTGCTTCAATGACAACACCCGCCATGATACTGATAATTCGAGGTTCCTATATATCGTTTTAGCACAACCTATTGGTCGTCTCAAAGCTATTAACAAATTATTATCCGTGTTTGTAGGGCCTAAGCAACCAGCAAATATCGTTCTCTACTCCCTGGGGAGCATACAGTCGGTGCTACCATTTCATCGTTCACAGCTAACAGTTAACATTCTACAGTGTCTAGCACTGCTTTCATTGTTGTTCAGTTGCGTTTAATCTTTATATGTTTTTGGGGTTTTTTTTGTTCAAATCAGAAGTGAAAAATATCACTTTTATAAAATGAATAGTTTGTGATATTTCACAGGTTAACATAGAATAAATACCGGTATAAACACAGACCACAAAGCGTGAACCCAGGACTGATATGTCGTAAACATTAGATTGGAACAGAAAGGGAGGAGAAATAAACACTGCACAAAAAAAACAAGTCTGAAGGAAAGGAGACAACAGCAAAAAAGGTTTTATCGAAACTTCCAGTCAATATGCAAGCTAACAAAGGAAACATAAAACTAAAGCGCCTTGATCCTCCGAGATTGCAACATAACCAGCAGACACGTTGACTCTGTTATTTATTGGGCAAATTGCATATGCAGTGGTAAGTGTTTCGTGCCAAATCTTTTAGTATAAGCACCTTTGTATTGCTTTAAATGTTCCGTAAATTGTTTTAAACGACGTTGTCCTTGGTCTGTACATACCTAAACGGCAATAAACCTACTTCCGGTCACGTCATCACGTGGCCCTTGGGAATCATACATTTCGATGTTTACCGGCTCTATCATATAATCAGAGGTTCTTGAGACATCGTTTGTGCGATACTTGTCAAGTAATTTCCGATTTCTTTTGAAGATAAAGGCTTTTCGGTCAATATCTGTAGATCTTATACTAGAAATATAAATAGAACACTATTCGGGACCTAGGAAGGACGACCGAATTCGAGTTTAATGATCTCGGTTTGTCTCTGCAAATGTCACGTGAAGCAAATAGAATTTTTTTAGAAATATTTATACACAGAGTCAACGCAGCATAGAAAACAGAGTGTTATCGCCGGATACCTTTAAAGGGACTATTGCCGTATATTTCATACGAAGGAAACAGACAATTAGAAAAATGCGCAGCTATACCGTCAACTTCGATCAATTTGGACACATTTCAGCGGATTAAAATTTCTAGTTTTTCGGTCGCTGTTTGAATTGGTCGTATGGTCGGTCAAGAGAAATTTTGTCCCGCCCCGTCACAGAAAAAAAATGAAAACCAACCAAGGTGTAGGTAAACAAAGACACGTGTGCTAGAACTTACCCATTATTTTTACTTTGTTATATATTTTACACATGGACTCTCTACCTAAGCAAATTTCATTAATGGATAAAGTTAATCTAACATAAAAAAGCTTGGTCCAGGGCTAATACAGATGATTAACGCATTTTCAGGCGAGAATTTAGTTAGTGGAGGCTCAAATGTGGTGAGGCACGGTGGTCTAGTGGTAGGACGTCGGGCTCGTGATCGAAGGGTTGCGAGTTCGAGTCCCGGTCACGGCAATTGTGTCATTGAGCAAGAAACTTTACTCTGCTTGTTCCAGTCTACTCAGTTGTAAATGAGTATGTGGTTGGGTAGTCCTAGAAAGTGTAGAGTGCTAACTATGAGCGCCAAAATGAGAAGTTGAGGGAGTTGAGAACGATATTGACTGGTAGCTAAGGCCCTATAACCACGGATAATAATTTGTGAACCGCTTTGAGGTGACCTTTAAGGTCGTGATAAAGCGGTATATAAGAACCTCGAATTGTTATTAATAATATTATTAAACGTCTGATTACTCGTACTAGAAAGAGAGAGCATATCACGTCTGTGCAATGTTTCCTGCACTGGTTACCAGTATGATAAAGGTTACAGAAGCACACTTGGTGTACACGTATTAAGACAATTAATGGAACAGCTTTCGGTATTGTACAGGAGCTGCTCCATTCATTGTCTTCTATGCCAGCTTATTGGGTACAATGCGTTCCTTACATGTTGCATTTTACTTTTTCTATATCGCTATTGTTTATCTTTGGGTTTTTTATTTTTTATTTATTTCAATTTTACCGTTTTATATCTTACTTTTAAAATATCAACAGGGTTTTAATGATTGTGGTGGGCGTGGGATTTCAAATCAGTGCAAAATGCCAAAAAGTAATTCACATGCTAGAAAACATTTGCCACTCAACGGCAACTGCAACGAACAGTCTTCATTTGGGAATATATGCCTGGAACAGTTGTGGTTTAGTTCTTCCGCCAAAAATAACCTGTTGCTATTTTGAATTTCAGAAAGTCGTTTATCTCCTCTGAGGAAAATGCAAATACAAATTGTCTAAAGTTGACCCAGCCGCCTAGGAAGTGATGCTATATTGCTGGATTGGACATTTAAGTCATACTAATCGATATGTTAAGTTATTTAAGCATTGGTGACCATTTGTTTTAGTTTCATAACCCTATGAAACTAAAACATAACTAACATCAATGCTTATAATTAATTTTTGAAACTTATTTTTCAAATTTAAAACATATTTATGTACAATTTGACTGATCTAGCAACGGATTCGTTTTTACAAATCAGGATTCGTTTTTACAAATCAGGATTCGTTTTTACAAATCAGGATTCGTTTTTACAAATCAATACGCAACGTCAATTGCCGCATTCTGACGTCGCATTTTTCGCGCCATTTTCGTTTTTTTCATAGAGGTATGAAAAGAAATGTTCAACCAATCAGAAAGCCGCATTCTGCATACAATCAATGGGAATTAACTATATATATAGTTACCTACATATTTTTGCAAACATTTAGTTCTTAATCTAAATTCAATGTTGAAGATGCAGAATCCAAGATGGACACCTATACATTACATTGATATTATCTACATTTATAGTGAACTTGGACTCAGTGTACATAGCGTATTTCACAAAGAGTTTGAAAGTTATGTTTTGATTAACTTTCCAGTTGGTGTATTAATACATAATTAAAATAGTGCAGGAATTACTACCTTTTTTCAAACTGTTTACAATCTGGGGTTTCTTTCAGCTTTCCACAGACACAGTGAGTGAAGACGTAATGCTCGTCCTGAAACCTTCCGCTGCATAGACTTTCACAAGTCCAATATATATTTTAGAGATTATCCGAAAATATCAAAATCAACCTGCATGTAAATATAAGGATTGAATCGCGTTTTGTTGAGATTTATGAGGTATAAACTTCAATGGGTCAAGAAACAAATTTGATTTGAACAGCTTCGCAAGATTCAATCGTTATATGACAGTATTTGGCATCACATCCCGTTAATAGAGTCATCATTGTCTAGGTACAATTCTGTATTAATGTTTTGCACAGACGCACGATTGTCGAAACATTTAAAACAAAATACACATTTTAACTGATTTTTGCAGGCGATTGGTATATTATCTCAGACACACAATACTGAGAAAATACGAGAAGAAAATGTTGATCATATTTAGTCTTATTATTGATTGCTTTCTGAACATGACTAAAAGACATTTCATTGGTTTAAATCGCATTGAAGACATTAAAACTATATTTATTAATATAGATTTTGAGTGAATATGCAAGCTAGACGAAAACAGAGTTTTGACAATTTTTATTTCAGACGATTGTTATTACCTAAATGTATATAAACATAAAACAACTTAACGGTCCAATACTGAGTGTTAATGTGATAGTTATAGAAATATGTAAGGGTCAAAACAGCATAACTAAAATGCTAAAAATAGGAACAAAGGAAAGATTTACATGGAGACCCTCGTGGAAGTACAAGAGAAAAAGACCATGTGTTTCGGAAGAGTAAGTGTCTTCTGCTTCATCGAAGACACTCGCCATGTAAATCTTGGTCACATCCAAGTAAGCATCAATCCTCAAAATGAGAACCAAGTCATAATTGTCAATCACAACATGTAAGCACTTTAATAAACAAACTCAAAAACATCCACCTTCATATCACACAAAGATACAGAATATTTCTCGATGAGATCAAGATAGCGCCCATAAAACTTACCCATAGTCTTCATCAACCTGCATCTCTCGAATCCCTGTGCCGTAAGTTTGCTCGTCAGCAGTAGTGACATCTAGCACGAAAATTTCGATATTCAGAGCAAGCCCTAAACATTTCTTTTCATTTAGATTCGCCAAATCAAACAAAAGAAATTTAGGTATTTTGCGTAATCTACTAGATAAAAGGCCAAAAATCGTCACTGAAACAGAATGTTCTTTCCATACATACAACATATCAAAAGTATTTATACACGTGTCGGTCCTAAAAAGAGGGAAAATGGAGACCGTATTCACCATATTTGATATATTAAGCACGTGGATTTGTACACCATATTTGATATATTAAGCACGTGAATTTGTCGGATGCAGTATTTGAACAAATGGTCAATCCAATATCAATCTGGCTCCATATTCCAAATGTTATATACAAATTTACGCATTCATTCACAATTGCTGCCTGCTGTTTTGAGCTATTACTCAATGTAAAAACAAAATTGCCATTGCCTGATTTGGCTACCAACAGCGTGGGCCCTCGTCCAAAAACGTTTCATGCTACGGCGTGACCTAAAAGCGAACAAATGGTTACAACGAAAACAATTGTGTCCATCCGCAGCATGAAATAAAGAGCATTTCATGTTGAACTGTATATACTTACTTTACGCCAACGATAAGCAAGAGTCAAATAGCAATCTTTTTGGGACATACTCCGAAAGATGACGTAACACAAATGTGTGCTGCACCTTTTAAATTGATTAACAGATATATGTAGAAAATTTGTACACTGCATCATTCATCTGTTTCGTCGTTCTAGAAAGATGGCATAACACACACATATGATGCACCTTTTTTGTAATCGACTAAACAGTATGCCGAAAATTATGACACTGCATCATACAACTGTTTCGTTCTTTAGAAAGATGGCATACTGTAAAAGCTAATATTTTCGCGCGTGGAATTTTTCGCTTAGTTAATCTCCAAACTGTTCGCGATGTGGACATTTTCGCGCTTTCAGTCATGCTATTTTGCGCAGTATACCCATAATACTAATATACACTGAAGAGTTTGAATGTTGTTAATATGTTCGCGCGGGTTATATTCACGGAGATTTAATGCCAGCGAAATAAGCGAAAATTTCCACTTTAACAGTAACATACACATATGCTGCACCTTTTTTAATAATAGATACAGCATGCCGAAAATAATAAATTAAACTGCGCCATACAGCTGTTTCGTCCTCCTATGACTCTTCGGTGATTCTAGAGGCCAAAAGGTGGGAATCCAAAATGTCTAAGCTAATGTAGAAGCAGAAGGGTCAGGTGCGTAAAACCCCTTTAATTTACAAGTTGAATTAAAATATATAATTTCAAATCGTGTACTACGAAAATGGGTATATTATGAACTATTGGCCAAAAGGTTGGAAATCGAAATTTTCTAAACTAATGTAGAAGTTATTTAATTGATGAATATAGAAAAAATAAATATTGTCTGATTTCAAATCGTAAACCACGTAAGTGTGAACCATGCCACTACTCAAATGAGACAAATGTGGCTATGGAGGCTCCAGCAAACCTCAGGGACTAAAACATCCACCAGCAGAGTCTACCACCTTGTATCCTGAAAGATGACGTAACGCACACACCAAGCTGTACCTTTTACATTGAGCAATAGACATATTATACCGAAAAAAATATTACACTGCATCATTCAGCTGTTTCGTCCTTCTAGAACTCGTCAGTGATGCTAGGGCAAGAAAGTAGAGACAGTTGTTTGACATTTCGTGTAAGTGTGTCGCCTTTGTTGATTAGTGGTCCGAAACGGTCGCCGGTCCAAAAATAGTAGTTGTCAACAAGCTTACATCTATTCATAGCGTAATTAGTATCGGAACTGAATTCATCACGGACAAGAATATATCAGAGATACAACTTTGATAGCTTGTGCTTATGGTGAGGAGGTTGTTGTGGCGAATTCTACGAAGCCAGGCTTTGCATATTGATTCAGTTTTTTGAACTACACAAGTAATAATATGGTTGTGATAAACAGAATTAGCCAAGGTTCCTGAAAAAGACAGCCTCCTGACAAAGGAACCTATAAACGCATAAGGAATCATTTTTATTGTTGAGTGCTCTTATAATTACCTTATCGTACTAAGTCAGCAGGGCAGCGATTTTATGCTAGGCCAAGCCCACAGCAACAACCTTGAAGCAGATGGAAGCACCAAATGATCAATGCTTCCACTATCCTCAAAACAGTATGTATACAAATGTTGAGATGTAGAAAGATGGGGGCAATCCCTACACACACTCATACACCAGCGGTTGCATATTTAAAGATTTGTTGAAAGAAGCAGAGTTCCAAAAGGTGTCAAAACTTCACAGCTAGGTCGTCTTGTCCTGCAAGACTCATCGTCGATGTTACAGTACCTATGCTGTTTGTATAAATGATATAAGGGTACCAAAATAACAGAAGGGGTGTGTTCGTATCAGCGACATTAGAATGTCAAATAACAGAAGGGGTGTGTTCGTATTGGCGATATAAGGGTACCAAATGAAAGAAGGGGCGTGTTCGTGTCGGCGATTTAAGGGTGCCAAATAACAGAAGGGGCGTGTTCGTGTCGGCGATATAAGGGTGCCAAATAACAGAAGGGGCGTGTTCGTGTCGGCGATATAAGGGTACCAAATGAAAGAAGGGGCGTGTTCGTGTCGGCGATATAAGGATGCCAAATAACAGAAAGGGCGTGTTCGTATCGGCGATATAAGGGTACCAAATGAAAGAATGGGGCGTGTTCGTGTCGGCGATATAAGGGTGCCAAATAACAGAAGGGGCGTGTTCGTATCGGCGATATAAGGGTGCCAAATAACAGAAGGGTCGTGTTCGTGTCGGCGATTTAAGGGTGCCAAATGAAAAAGGGGTGTGTTCGTAAGGTGATCGAGCAATAATGAGGTTTGAAAACACCTATGTATTAATTTCAATCCCGATAATTGCTGGTTTTATTCTTTTAAGTGTGAATGTAACCCAGGTACACCTCTAAACAACCGTACCTCTAGATGATGATGATGATGATGATGATGATGTTTTATATCACATACTGTACATGTTGGGATGGATAAATGGATGGATATGTATGAATATGCATGGTGTGCTTTCGTATTTTTAAGTGTCTATTTCAAACATCTTTCAATGAAAAAAAATCTAGTCTGGGGGGAACACCTTTCTCACGGTAACATCCCAAGTCCTGTTGTCTTAATTAAAGTAAATATACCAAACAGCTTCGAAAAGGTGTGACAGTTGGAAATCGTTTACGTCTACATGCGGGTCGCCATCTTGGAAAAAAACTGAACTTTTTCAATGACGCATGCAATAAATTTACACGATCTACAATGACACTTCAAACTGTACTGCTATTTATAGACTACTCGCTTCTCATCAGTGGTGGGGTTATTTGGTACATTGAAGCTAAACGATTGTCAGGCGATCCAGATCACCTATCGGTATAATACTGACAGCAATTGAGAGTGATTCGGCGTGAACTCGGTGTAGATAACGGTTTCAGTGAATCGTGTTATCGGAGACAAAACGTTAATGTATTAGTATAGAGCTGATAGCTTTAATGCGTCACCTCATCTCTAACATTTATTGATCACAGTTTGATATCACAACCGATCATATGCACTGCTGAATATATGTGTTCATGGGGAACTATCAGCATTGTATAGATTATCAATGAGAGTAATATATCTATTCTGAGATTGAAAACAGTTTATATATAACAAATGAGCGAATCATGTTTGATTATCTCGTTTTAACGAGATAACTATCGCATTTTAATGAAATAACTATCGCGTTTTAACGAGATAAATATTTGAATTTTGCTTTTCAAAATGAACCTATAGGCTTTCGTATGTTTGTGTATTTGCCACTGTGTTAGGATATTTTTGTTTTCCTCCCTTTTATTAATTATCTGTTTCTTAATTAATTCATTTATTCCAAGTTTCCTTAATTTTGTTTAAGGTAACCATGACAGTTAGTATAAGTGTAGTACACTGTAGCAATGTTGTAATATTCTTGCGCAAACAACAGAAACAACATGGAAGTGATTTCAAAGATATAATTCAGAAATAGCGAGAAAATATTCAATATAAGTTTATGTGACATTGGTAAATATTAGCTGCAATAAATATACCACACGGCTCGAGAGATCTTCGCTTTAGCTCGATCGGTTGAGCGGAAGCCTTGTAGTCAGAGGTTTCGGGTTCGACTCCTAGCAGAGGTATTCAAAAATAAATAACGATTTCAGTTAAATGTACAAAGATGTTTGTTTGTTATTCACCTCCTATTACCAGCTTTGGTAATTTAAGGACGTGTCAGGTTTGAGTGGTGGAGGAAAGCCGGAGTTCCCGGAGAAAACCACCGACTATAGGCCTAACGGTCAGTAGCCGGAGACTGACCCGCGCAGACCGTGTCGGGGACCGTCGGAAACCCGACACTAGTATATTTCTGGAATTCTGTGTTTGTTGTTTTTGCAGTAACAACACTGGTAGAATTTGAGCGATTCCATCCTTACACATAAGATCAAACTTTTCAACTAACGGTACACTTTTCCCAGTCTCATTTGAACTAAATAAAGGTACAGTAAATTATGAACACGAGGTCATTCAGACGGCTATTTTACCATCGTCGGATTTCCAGGTTCGTTAGTGAGTACGCGAAGCGAGATAAACCGTGGGTTTCCGACGATGTTATTTTCCTTTATTTTAGCTATCGACCATCACATGTTTTTAGTTATTTTTTGTGGGCATTGTTAAAATATTTTTTAGATATCACTTAATTTGAGTTTTGAATAAACAATTTCATTTTTTACACTCCGATCCGCCATTATTTCTTTTCCGCTCATTAACGCTACACTTAAAGGCCAAATATACGCAGTTTCAGGGAAATGTTCGTGATTCTGAAAAAGTTGATTACAATCACGGAGGGAATCACGTGGTCTGCAGTTGGTGAGTAACACGAATATAAAATGGCCGCCGCCACTATTGAAAGTGAAAATAGAGGTAAGACACGGAAAATACTCATTACATAAGCATTTCATAGTGACGAGCATATAACATACTGAATTCTAGATATATCGATACCTCATTTGTGCTGCATCGGTCCGTAGTTTTCTGTAACATTCTGACCAAAGTTTTGAATCGAAGCAATTCTCCTAGAACGAGGGGTGGTGGTTTACACGAAAATTTACTATTTCGTACGTTTTCATTGTCTAGACAAGAACTTGGGCTACAAAACTGATCGTTGCAGAAAGCGACGGTCTAAAGTCGATTGTACATTGAACCTTTCTGCTGAAAAATATTGTTTTCAGTGTCAATTCTTTAGTTTTGTTAAGTGATGAGTAAACACGAAATAAATTGCGGTGATGAGTAAACACGAACTGCTGAAGACAGTTTTGGTATCGGATATTAAGCGAGCAAGAATAAGCATGTTTGAGCTGCCATAATATTTTGGTGGTTCTTTATTATTGAAAGTGCGACATGAGAGCAAAAGACATTTGTCTGTTCAGTCAAAAAGGCGATCAGCATAAGCCACTTATCGCATAACCTGTTCAGTTTTGGAAGCATCCCGGAAAGCCAGCACTCTATCACTTTACAAGCGTAAGATGTGTATTCTAACACCACTGTCAGTAACAAAGGGGCGCAAGAGAGCTAGTACAAATGTTGGTAGAATATCACCATGATACAACATGTATGTAAGGCTGCAGGTCCTGATCATAGTATGGTCAAACCAAAGGTATCCCGTGAGTTAGCTCCGGAAATATCACCGTTATCATCCTTCCAAATTTAGGGCCAGACTTTGAGGTGGCATATACTAAACTAAAAACACATTTTTTTTTAGTTTCCATATGAGATAAAAACATTGGGTAATTATAGAAAGTTGTGACAAGCCATGACAGACCAAAAAGATACTTGTATTGTGTTTTGTTGATGTTTTTTTGGTTGAATTTACGGGCGGGCACCTCTTGTTCTCCTATCACCTGATGTTATATGTGAAGTTGGAAAGATAGCCACATGCTTATGAGAAGAATAGTGTTTATACAACATGAGAAGTCTAGCTTTTTTTCTTCGATGGGCTAGGGGTTCCCAGCTAAGATAGGTTATCTTGTTGGTAACATAGCTAGACTCTCAAGATCTGCATTTGTTGTACGGGTATCCCATCTTTGAATGTTTTCAATTGATAGGATATGATATATAAGCATGGGGCTAAGTATTCCAGGGATAGGCTTATAAGTGTGGTGTATGTTTTTAATTTTCTGGTGCATGATGACATGTTGCGCCTAATGAAGCCTAGTGTCTTGTATGCTTCATTTTGGATGTTTGGTGTGTAGTTGTTCTAATTTAAATTACCACAATCTATTCCAAAAGTTGGCTGTGTAATGAATATGGATGTTTTATTGGTTTTGTCCTCCTGGAAATATTAATGATGGAACTGTTTTTCATTGAACTTCATTTGCCATTTCCACTCGCAGGTTTCTGGAAATTTCAATTCTTCTTTATCCAATTGGTAACAGCCATTCAATGAAGATTCACTATAAAGTAAACAGTCGTCTGCGAAGAACTTAATATTAAAGGAAACAGAGTCTACGACATCATTGAGGTATTTCAAAGGAGGAGGGGGACAACAACTGTCCCCTGGTGTACCCCAGAAAGAACATGGTCACTGTCAGAGAAGGGGGGCAACAACTGTCCCCTTGGGTACCCCAGAGCGGACAGGGGCACTGTCAAAGCAGGTTCCGTTTTCACTACCTTCTGATGTCTGTTTCTTAGGAAAGAAGAAAACCAACGGACAATTTCTGTAGATTGATACCAAAGAATGTCAGCTTACTTGATAGTCTAGAGTGAAGAACCTTATCAAAAGCTTTGATGAAATCTAAGAAAGCAATATCAACTTATTTATCAATGTTTCTAGCAATATAGGCAATAGTTGAAAACTATTGTGTTTTCGTAGATAATTTAGATCTAAAGCCATTTTAGTGATGCTAGTACGAAGGGCAGGACGGTAATATTCTTTAGATTGTTAGTCACCTTTTTTGAAGACTGGTACTATAAGTGCTTCAAGCCAGTCACTTGGTACGGTGCCGGAGTCTAAGGATGTTGGAAAAAGACAGATAGTGCTGGTTTGATTTCAGATACCTAGCTAGTTGATTTATGTAATTGAAGATTCTGAAGGAGCTTGTGTACACCTGGCTCACTTATACTTGAAATTGAGATGGGCCTTAAGTTGGTAAACCTGGTATTAACTGGTGAAGACAGACTAAAATTGTTTTGGTAAGTGTGCTTTACATTCATGGTATGAATAATTTGGGGCATTGTTGGATTCCTTATAGGTGGTTTGCTAAATGAGTCCATCCTTTTATTTTTAATAAGTTTTTCTGTACAGGTTTATGATGTCATGCATGTATGCTCTGCGTGTACCTTATTCTATTTTAGATTTTAGGTGTGTGTGTATTTCCCAGTCCTGTGGCCTCTGAGGTCTTTTAGCCCTATTGTATGCTCTTCTTTTCTGCCTTGCAAGTTTGTTTATATTGTTGTTAGCCCAAAGGTTTATGAATTTGGACGTGATAGTGGCACATGATTTTTAATTGCACAATTTATCACATCTTTAAAGGATGACCAAGCTTTGTCAACATTCATATTCATGTTCCGAAAAGGTGTAAATTTCCATTCAACGTCATCTTTAATTTGAGCTATGTTCCCTTTATCCCATAGAAGTATGGTACGCCTTAAAGTTTATGGGCGGATTTGATATATCACTGTCGATAAAAATAATATTTATTATGGTCTGATACACCTCAGATTACATTTCATTTATTTTTACTAATGAAGGGATGTTTTTGAAAAGAAATCCAGAGTACTCTTGGTGGGGAAACTTACTAAATGTTTAAAGCCAAGATATATATGACTGGAAAACAACAAACATTGCTAAAATACGTAGGCTATATGAAAAAAAAAACAATCTTCCAAATTACCGTCACATATCAGGGGGACATTTATTACAATAATGATCAAAATGTCTCTTTGACTTAAAAGACAAATGGCTTTTTGCTCTCATGTCGCACTTACAATAATAAAGAACCACAAAATATTATGGCAGTTCAAACATGCTTATTTTTTGCTCGCTTAATATCCGATACCAAAACTTTCTTCAGCAGTTCGTGTTTACTCATCACCGCAATTTAGTTCGTGTTTACTCATCACTTAACAAAACTAAAGAATTGACACTGAAAACAATATTTTTCAGCAGAATGGTTCGATGTACAATCAACTTTAGACCGTCGCTTTCTGCAACGATCAGTTTTGTAGCCCAAGTTCTTGTCTAGACAAAGAAAACGTACGAAAAAGTTAATGTTCGTGTAAACCACCACCCCTCGTTCGAGGAGAATTGCTTCGATTCAAAACTTTGGTCAGAATGTCACAGAAAACTACGGACCGATGCAGCACAAATGAGGTATCGATATATCTAGAATTCAGTATGTTATATGCTCGTCACTATGAAATGCTTATGTAATGAGTATTTTCCGTGTCTTACCTCTATTTTCACTTTCAATAGTGGCGGCGGCCATTTTATATTCGTGTTACTCACCAACTGCAGACCACGTGATTCCCCACCGTGACAATGCAAAATTAAGGCTTAAACGAAGTACTAGTATACCTCCCAAGAAACTCTTGGCAGAAATATCCAAAGAATTAAAAATAATTAAGGTGAGGAAAACTGGAACAAGCCGAAGTTAGACGACAAATCAAGATGGATGCATATTTACAAATACCGAGGTTCAACTGTTGCTGTACTGATACCCAAGTGAGAATTCATCTTGAATGTTGCTGATATCAGTTAATCTTAACTGAATCTTTAAATATATTGAGTTATTAGGCTTGATTTTCGCTTCAGGTTTTGCCGAAAGTTATGTATATTTGGCATTAAACGGATAGTGTTGTTGAATTGTAATTCGCTTCGTAAAATAGAAACGGTACGACCGACATTGGAGAGCCTTGTGAAACACCAGTGAAAATTTGAAGGAAATATATCGTGAAATAGTAACTTTGGCCTGTTTGGGGTCTGTGGGGGTAAGAGTAAATGCATCCTTGATATCCAAAGGCTACGATCACATACGCCATCTACATTCCTGGAATATACAATCCTTGATATCCAGGGGCTACGATCACCTACGCCCTCTACACCCCTGGAATATATCATCCTTGATATCCATCGGCTACGATCACCTACGCCCTCTACACCCCTGGAATATATCATCCTTGATATCCATGGGCTACGATCACCTACGTCCTCTACACCCCTGGAATATATCATCCTTGATATCCAGGGGCTACGATCACATACGCCACCTACATTCCTGGAATATACAATCCTTGATATCCAGGGGCTACGATCACCTACGCCCTCTACACCCCTGGAATATATCATCCTTGATATCCAGGGGCTACGATCACATATGCCATCTACATTCCTGGAATATACAATCCTTGATATCCAGGGGCTACGATCACCTACGCCCTCTACACCCCTGGAATATATCATCCTTGATATCCATGGGCTACGATCACATATGCCATCTACATTCCTGGAATATACAATCCTTGATATCCAGGGGCTACGATCACCTACGCCCTCTACACCCCTGGAATATATCATCCTTGATATCCAGGGGCTACGATCACATATGCCATCTACATTCCTGGAATATACAATCCTTGATATCCAGGGGCTACGATCACCTACGCCCTCTACATGAAAAATCAGAAAGACTGCTGCCTGCCTTAATCAAATGTACTTACTTTTCATTGTGTGGTGGTATCTTTTTGTAAACTGTGACAGCTGCGAGTGCTTATATGTGTGTCCATTGTGTATGTATATTAGAAGAAAAAAACAAACTAAGCTTTGATCCACTATAAAATTGTTTTAATATATAGTGAGTATCTTGTCGCTGTATGGAAATATTTGTATCAATACCAACTGTGATAATCTTACAATATTTTAAAGGCCCAATATACGTAACTTTCGGTAAAACTTGAAGAGAAAATCAAGCCTAATAACTTATTATATTTATAGATTTAGTAAAGATTAACTGATATCAGCAATATTCAAGATGAATATTTCCGCGGTTACCGGTACAGCAGCAGTTGAAACACCGAATTTGTAAACACGCGTCCGTTTTGAACTGTCTTCTACCATCGGCTTTGTTGTTGAAGTTACGTATAAAAGCCCAATATACGTAACTTCAGGAAATTTTTCGGGATTCTGAACAATTCTGAAAACAAATGCAGTTGATAATCATGCAAAAATAAGTCTAAAACGAAGTAAACCTGAGCGGTAATCAACAAGAAACTCTTGACAGAAAAATCCAAAGAATTGAAAACAATGCAGGTGGGGCCTGCTTCAACAACAAAGCCGATGGTAGAAGACAGTTCAGAATGGACACGTGTTTACAAATACCGAGTTTCAACTACTGCTGTACCGGTAACCGCGTAAGAAGTCATCTTGAATATTGCTGATATCAGTTAATCTTAACTCAATCTATAAATATAAAAAGTTATTAGGCCTGATTGTCGCTTCAAGCTTTGCCGAAAGTTACGTATATTGGGCCTTTAACTTCATATGGAAATAATTCACACACAAAATAATCAATTGGACTTTTAACATGAATATTTTAGTTATCAAGTGCTCGAGGAACCCTTGCTGGTAGGGATGGGCGCGTCGGCCATAAAAGCTCATTAGAGCTTGTGTTTTGTTGGGGTTTTTATCTGTTGTACCTGATTTGTCGACTTAAAATAAAACTTATCTTATCTTAAGCCTGAATTGGCGAAAATCCATAAAATAACGGAAAGAATTCAGAAGGACACTTGGCAATAAAAACGTACTCCTTCTTGCAAAACCTGACAAAATTAACGATCCTGCCAACAAAGATTAAAGTTCTGTTTATTCTATTGTGAAATTTTCCCATGTGGTCTGCCGTTTTAGTGTCATGATGGAGCGATCTCAGAATACAACTGAAAGAAATAAAAGAAACGTATAATGATAAAGGTTACAAAAACGGACAGAAGATGTAGGGTTTTTCTTTTTGATCAAAAAAATCGATAATAAAAAATGATATGCCTGCTTTGGGTGATTTTCCAATAAAATGTTCTCGTCCACATCGATCAAAGAGACGCAACTCTGGTAATACTCTATGGAGCTCGATCGGGAGTGAACAATATAATTTGTAAGTGCGGGATGTAGTCTATAGCTATGGAGTTAAATCTCATCTGGTACGTTTACTGGAGCGTGTTAGGAAAAACTATTGTATTTAATTTTCTTTCGCCATCTAAAAGACTTTTGCTATTTTGCTATATATATCCATCGTCGGAAACCCACGGTACACTTCTCTGACGTTTGCAAACGTCAGAGAAGTGTACCGTGGGTTTCCGACGATGGATATAATATAGACTAAAATTATAAGTAAGTAGAATCACAGTAGAATATAGATGTTTAAATGAGATTATATACAAAAACAGGGACGTATACGTCCCTGACAAAAATAAGCAAGATGTATTTAATTTAAAATTAATATTATGGTTTTGATGTTGATAACTACAGCTATTCTATAAATAGCCTATGATTAATAAAATCAATATGTACAGTTACGTTATAAGTGATCAGAATAGTCATAAGATCGCAATATTGATATACATGAATATATGTAAAACTGTGATCTAGTTGATCAGCTGTCGGGAACTAGTCCCGAGTTTGACACGCACCGATTGTGAGCCCATTTTTTTTTTTTTTATAAAATACAAAAATGCTATATTGATAACTCTTATTTTTTTATACTTAAAACATCCGTGATACTTCTTCCAGACAAATTTGGACACTGACAAGTATGTACCGTATCGTTAACTTAAAAGCAGGGACGTATATAATGCTGGTAACGGATTTCTTTTCTGGGGAGAGGGGGGCGGGGGTAGGGTGGGTGTGTAAATCGATTGACACAACTAATTAAACACTGTTTATATGCCATAACACACTGCTTATTAAACAGCCTGTGTATTCTGTAACATTTATATTTATTGGTCTCCGACAGGTTGAGAATATTTGTTTCAGCAGCATATTTTTTAATAATTCAACACTAAAAACTGCTGTAATTGATGTCTTACCAATAAAAAATGTACTAGAAAAAAAACATGAAAATATTTCCCTGCGAAAACATCATACAAATATATCAATGAAAAGGGAGTTATTTCACTTTTACCTGAAATACTAGACAATATTGCAGCCCAGATACTTGCCAAGCATAATAAATAAATGTCCATCCAATCAGTAAGCTGACATAATTGATTATCAAATCTTGATAAATAGTTTTCTTTACTTAGGAAACTACAGCTATAAGTTATTTCAAATCTTGATGATTTTCTTCTGTCATTGCAAAGTCTTCGATGTTTAAACTACATAAAAAAATCGATAAAAATACGGTCAGGGCACAGACCCTCGAGATCTTGAGCCCCCTTAGCACACAGAATATTTACTACTAAATGAGTATGTTAGTTTAAATGGGGGTGGGGGCTCGCAGCCTTATTATATTATTATAATTCTTACGAAAATGTTCGATCTGAAATGGTGTCCAATATGATAAAAAATCTGAAATTCACCTTTTTTTAGTCGACAGTCTCGGCATGGTTTAGGAAGTATATTATATACACGGACTTAGATAGCATAATCTACATTCCGTGATATATATATTGTAGCTAATCTTTGTAAACTTTGCTGTGCGAGTGGCTGTCCCTGGTGAATTAAAATCCAAATAGGTGTCGCTATACACAGCAGGTGCGCGCTTAGCAACCAATCAGCGAGGAGCTTGCTGGCCTCAATTTACCATCAGCGTGACGAACCGCGGGTGTGCTTTAGGACCCTGTAGACCAATTAATGAGTACTTCACTGTATCGGACCCCGATAATGGTGATGGGGGACACACTTCGGATTCAACAGGTGTTTACTTTTCACCAACCATCCACGGTAAGTGTCGGCTAACCATCCATTTATATTGCTTGTCATTTCCCCAACGCACTGCAGTGATTTTGTCGACAACTTATCTCCCCTGTGTATTTAAGTTTCACAGTGACAGCTTGACTGTTTATTGGGATTATCAGTCTAACACCGCTGTCCGAAATGTCCACTCCGCTACGGGTCAACTGGTCATTCCCTTGACCAGATATGTTACTGTCGTGTGGATCAAACTTGTATGCAATGGTGAATAACACTTTTAAGTTGCATCATGGCCATACATGGCTTGTAACGTACAATTTGCACAACAGATCAAAACATCTGGTATTATCCGAGGTCATTTAATTACATTGTAATTAAATACAGTATTGTTTATCTTGAATTCAAATCAAATAAAGTGCTAATATAGAAATTTAGTATTGTTCTATTCAGGAACGTCCCTGGTTCTATAAAGGATTGGTTTTTTTTTAACAATGTGTTTTTTTTTAATTTATTGGAATGTTTCTTTTTTAAAAGAATGAATTTTTCAACCCCCCCCCCCCCCCCCCCAAGAAAAAACTTTGTTGGTGAGTTATATGCAGATAATTTGTTTACTATGTAAATAACTTTTCATGCATGTTATATAAAAAAGAATACACACTTTCAATCAGACACTGTTTGATTTACAATGTACACTGTATCAACAAAATGTTTTCATTCAAAAACACAAGAAATTATAAAATATTGAAAATGTAATAGATCATCTTGACAATGGTATATTATTGTGTTATTAAATTTGAACAGAGACATTACATATGTTCAAAAGTTACCTAATACATGGTATCAAAAATCATTTAAGCTTTATTTAGAGAACATTTTTAAGATATTGATGAAATAATTACATGAACAAAATCATCTGCAATAATGGCAAAATTCTTGAGAAATGTTCAAAAGTCTTAATTTAGATGAAAATTAAAAATTATGAATCGCAGCCTAATGTATTAAAGATGAACCCACTATTTTGAAATTATTGACCAGATTTTACCTTTCTCTATATAAATTGAAGTTAATTTATATAGCGTGCAATAAATTGACAAAATTCCATTATGAAAGATTGTTAACAATAATGAACTAAATTGACCTTAATATTACAAATGTTACAACCTGTATTAATTCTGAAGAGCAAGCTAAAATGTCATCAGAAATCATAAACTGTTATAAAAATATATATGGCCCTTAATAAACTTGATCATTCACCCCTGAAATTTCACAATGAGATATTCTAACCTTTGAATTGGAAGAGTTCAAATCTGGATTCAAGGGAGAACAGATTTGATAAGAAAGGTAAATATACACTCACCCGGCAAGTGTCTTCAAAATCAATGAAGATTTTCTCTGTGACAGTCGTTCAACAAAGTATATGTGCATGGTGATTTTTTTCTTTATGTCAACAAAAACTGCTCTTCAAGACTTGAAAGTTTGTAACCGAAATTGTATTTAGTATTTCATATGTAACATTTATTATGAAAGAAACAGATTTACACCAAAACTTATAATTTTCAAATGCATATAAAAATGAAGAAAATAACAAAAATTTATGCTAGCACAATCAGACCAAATTGACTTTTGTTAAAATTACTTTCAAACTGAACTAATTTATCAGGAATATTAAGGTGAATTCCACCATGATTTATTGTTAAATATGAATTACCTCCCCTGTTAAAATAAAAAATTTAAATCCTACTTTTTTCAAAACTTCAAATAAATAAAATACCTATAAACCTTTTGCTATAGATTTGTCAGTTGATCAACACTTTCAGCCCTAGTAGACCAGGTCTAGTGTAATTGAGAAAACATCCTTTTTCGTTTGGGATTTGAGATCCATTACTTGTTATTTTGTATTTAAAGACATGAAAACTGTCTCACTGCTATTAATTTTTTATTGACATTTTTTGTTCAAATATATTTTTTTCATATTTTTTGACACCTCTTATTTTTGCTTGAAGTTATTTTTCTGATTTACATACATGTATGTATGTAGGTGATTAATTAGCCCAAGTTTCCTCTGGCCCTTAGCACCAGACTTAGACATTTTGACATATACATGTCTGGTGTCGGGCCAGAGCTCATTCAAATATCAAAACATGGAATTATCCAACACCGTTTGGTGGCTGAGAGTGTTGGGGTGTCGACAAAAAGAATTGACTATGACACATAACTTACCTCACATATATCATCAAATGGATTATTTATTGACCCAAATCAAACTTGATTACATGTACCACCAACAACTCATAATTTCTGTCAGAAGAGTCTTTGGTTTTCAACTATTCGAAATTTCCCACCTGAGCAGTCTCCATGTTTTTACCTTGTAAGTAGGCCACTGGGTGACTAATCAGCAAACCGTACTGATCCAGACGGAAAACGGAAGGTAATATTCTTTTTCAGAAGATTTCCGGATGGCATCTTTTTGTTAATTGAAGTCACTGCCCCGATATAGTTTGGTATCAGCAAATTCCATATTTTTATAGGCATGTGCGGTCTGGCCCCAAACCAGATATGGGGTCGGGGCCAGAGCAAACTCGGGCTAGTTATTGATGTCATATAACAAAAAGAGTTTCTCGGTCTCTCTGTCAAAAAAAATTAAATAGACATCTACAAAGAGTTTCTTTCATTTTTTCAGATGTGAGCTGATTCCTTGGTTAAAAGTTTGTTTTTGGAGGATACACAGAAAACACAGCTAAAATGGCGGACGAGTTTGATGCCGCAGGTTGGGCGCAGATACATCATGCCGCCCAGCGAGGCTTCACCAAGTCCATTACCTTCTTTTTGTCCGACGATGCTAGTCTTATGGAGCTGGAAACGACCGACGAGCTGCACCTCACCCCCTTCCTGTGTGCGGTGGATGGGGGTAAGGAAGACTCCATCAAACTCTTAATGGAACAGGGGGCCAATGTGGAGGCTTTAAGTGCCCTGAACCATGGCGCTGTTGAAATCTGTGCCAACAAGTTCTACATTGAACTCCTGGAGTATTTTATTAACCTTGACGACCCACGGATACCCGTGTGGAAGCATTTACTGCGATATGTGTCGTCTGAGTCCGATGAAGAAGCGGAAGCCGCTGGAAAGTGTCTTAGAACTTTGACCCAGGGAAGTGAGGAGAGTGGTTTAAACCCAAACTGGGAGCTACTGTACAAACATGGCGGCATACCCACCATCGTCAAGGTTGCCAAGGGAACCAGCATTGCTGACGAATCAAAGATTCCAGCGTTTCAGACTCTCCTAAATGTTATCGAAAAGCATGAAGTGAAGGAGCAGGTTATTAGCTCCGGAGGTGTTCCTACCTTTATTAAACTGTTAAAATCAACATGCAATCATGTTATTCAGCTTTCTGCTGAAATTCTGAAAGAAATGGCCACCGAGAAACAATATGCTGATGTGGAGTCGCAGAACAATGCCATTCAGACTCTGGTCAAAGTGATGCAGACCGTTCGCGATGAAGAGGTTCTGGTCCAGGTGCTGGAGTGTCTAGGAAATATCGCTGAGGCCAACCCTAAATTAAAATCTCAGGTCGGAACTTGTCCTGGGTGTATTTCATCTATTGTGGGTTTATTCGAGAACCAAAAAGACAGAAACCTTCTGCATTCGCTTGCGCGAGTTGTGGGTAAAATAGCAGATAAAGACGAGGTAAATCAAAACAGCTTCATTGAAAATGGAGTTATACCTCATATTGTTGTTCTCACGGCAACCCGGAACCGAGACATTCAAGTTTCTGCCGTGGAGGCCATTAGTAGAGTAGCCGATAATAACAAAAAAACACAAAAAGCTATTCTAGCCGATAACGTACAGGAGCATTTACTTCGGCTCCTCAAGAATACAAGGGCTAAAATTGTGTTAGAAAAAACGGCTCTAGCCCTGTGGTCACTCGCTGGTTCAGACTTCGACATCAGACGCTACATGGCGGAACGAATGGAAGTCAATCTCATGATAGAATTTGTTAACTCGATGTCTGAAAACTTACAGTATATTGGGGCCGAGGGACTGAGTGTTTTGGCACAAGGTCCTCTGACCTACCAGTCTGAGATCGCCCGGCTCAATGGTATTGCTCCGCTGGGTCGGCTAATCCAAAGTAACCAGGAGTACATCATCTTGAGTGTGGTGCGGTCTATACGTCACCTGTGTGTAGGAGTGGCTTACGTCCCCCACAAACCCAATCAAAACACCATTCTCCAGTTCCGCGGAATTAAGTACCTTGTGGCCCTGATGGTGCACTCGGAGAACGAGAATATTCAGGTGGAGTCGGCTCTCACCCTAGGCTGTGTTTCCATGTGTGAGTATATAACCTAGAGTTCAATACAAAAAAAACCTTCTTGTTAGCTATTTCGAGATAGATCCTGTGAGCAGGAATCTGTTGCTGGTGGTGAGGGAGTGAGGGGGTTTGGGGGTATGGGGGTTGGAGGGGGGATATCATCAGTATTTAAACCACAAATTGAAAAAAAATTAATATGATCAGTATATTTATAAAGGTTTGTGAAAATATTATATGTTTGTGAAAAGTAGAACCTTCAGAAAGATTAACCTAGGGATCCACCAACGCTTAAGATAAGCAATGGACTGAGCATGGTCAGTAGTGGATGGATGACCGTCTGCATGTTACAACACATTAATTGTCCATGTTTTAGTTTTATCAGTTTCAGAAACGTTATTTATTTATTTTTTGAAATATGTACCGGTATATATATATGTAACTCATTATGAACCAGTTTTAATTTTCATTTTTAAACCGCATAAATTTATGAAACTAAGTCTTGGTCTTTAGAAAATTGATGTGGCCTTTTAAAGTCTTGATTTAGTCCTTGGACAGCTTAACTAATACAGTTCCTATAACATAAGAGGCTGCGCTGGTTGTTCTTATTTCTACCGGATATGATTTTGATGACATGATGACGCCTGTCATCGTGTAAAACCTCTAAAAATTTGTTGGAATAAGTACATATATAGTGTATTCATGACTGCCCTGACGTCAGTTTTCAGTAGGTATATAAAAGGGGCCACAGTGGCCAAGCGGTTAAGGTGTCCCGACATTCTACTGCTAGCCCTCAACCTCTGGGTAATGCATGTTCAAATCACATGTGGGGCAGTCGCCAGGTCGGTGTTTTTTCTCCGGGTACTCCGGCTTTCCTCCACCTCCAAAACTTGGCACGTCCTTAAATGACCCTCAGGCTGTTAATAGGATGTAAAACAAAATAAACCAAACCAGTAGGTATACTAGTCTCATGACTCGTTCCAGTGCTGGAGAAAAATTATCCTCAGTCATCCAAACAATTAACTCCAGATGCCATAAACCACTAGTCTACAATCATGGTACATAATTATTATTACTAAAGTTTCTGTGACCTTTCACCTCAGTGTATATATCAGGTTGACTGGTCATCTAAGTATCCGCAGTGAACCAGTACACATGTATTTTTGTTACAGAACGGTTCAACGGTATACGTTGGACTGGGGTGATTTGCTATTAAATTTTCAATATATATGCAGGAAAACTATGTAATAAAATGGAAAAAGAAATTGACTAGGAAACCATTATCATGTCAGAATTAGTCTTACAGACTTACCAGTACCGTAGATTTTGAGCCGATATATTTTGGCCCTGAACTGATTCAGATATTTTAGGTAATTAAAACCATTGGTTCATTTTTGTGACCCCAAAATACTCTTAACCATTCACATTTAGCCTATTTAATATGATAATTTGGTTTTTGACTCCTGGCAATTATTAAGCCATGTTCATAATATCCATCTCTATAGTCAGTTTTAGGTTAGGGAAATTTTACTTAATTTGATTGACCTTATAATTTAGCGACTTCATATCCATAACTTGCCACAACTGTTATATAGAATTGCAGGTCTCATCTAGCATAAATTTTCCTTTGGTGAAATATTTGAATCTTCATTTGTCCCAGATAGGATAGAATTTGGCTCGTACAAACTTGTACATTCTATATCACAGATTCTGAAAAGATTTTTACACTTATAATAGTTCATTGTTGAATGTAACTCAGTGTTTTTATAAAGTTAAAAATTAAAAGAGTTTTTTGTGCTTTTATAATAATATAATAGTATGTTGGCCGTTCACATTAGTCACAATGAAATAATTAAGACTGTCTATTTCATTGTGTCATCGTCCCTCACTAACTGATCCAGATGAGTTCCGTTTTGATTAACAGGGTTAAATTAAGCTGCCTTTGTAAGCTGGGTTGATAACTTTAACTCTATGATCACTATGTTTCTGTGAGATGTGCTCCTCTGAAAAGTGATGTGTCTTGTAGTTTTGATATCACTACCCTGGTTCTTACTCTGATGACATGACATGATGTGACCTAGATTTTATGGCGGATTATGAAGCAGAATATGCTTACCCTTCTTGAACACCTGGTCTTATTCTTAGTTAACTTTCTTGAAGTCGTGGTGGCCGAGTGGTTAAGGTGTCTTGACATTCTACCACTATATTGCCCTCCACCTCTGGTTTCGAGTTCGAAACCCACATGATGAGCTGCCAGGTACCGACTGTAGGTCAGTAAGTTTTCTCCGGGTACTCCGGCTTTACTCCACCTTTTAACCTGGTAGGTCCTTAAATGACCCTGGCTGTTAATAGGACGTAAAACAAAATAGACTACACTTGAAGAGTATCCATATGCATTTAAATCCTTTCTGTGTTAAGATTCTTTATTTCATGGATTTTGAGGTAGCACATTCGTATATCTCTTGCTGATTGGGCGTTAAAACAAAATTCATCTGAGTGTCATTCTAAAATGCTTAGATTTTAAAAACCTTAGGCAGATTTCTCAAAATGTTAATTCATATATATTGGTAGCCCATTTAAGCTATTTAAAACTTGTTTGAATAATCTAACCTTCTAATCCAATCTAGACAAAATTCATCTGAGTGTCATTTTAAAATGCTAAGATTTTAAACGCTTTTAAGGCAGATTTCTCAAAATATTAATTCATATATTGGTAGCCCATTTAAAGGCTTTTTAAAACTCCATCTTGTTTGAATAATTCTAACCTTGGTTGTGGGAGCTTAGCAGAGGTGATTCTTCAATTAAAGGTGGGGCATTTCAGGTTATCATAACTGACCATGATTGTGTTCTGATCAAAAGTTGAATTTTGATTACAGTCGAGAACTTCGTCAATGATTTCGTCATCTCAAAGTCAGCAGAGTTAAAAATTTTCCGAGTATTTGAGTTAAGCCAGACTCAAAAAATGTTTAGAGTGTCAAGTTTGGCAAAGACTGAGGAAATACTTCGTATTAAGTGTGGTCTATGAGTTTAACAAGTTTGTGATTTCGAAGTTCAACTGTAGGTAATTTTAAGTTTGAAGTGATTCCCTATGTATGCAGAGAAGTATAGAGCTAGCTAGGTTTTCTGACAATTTCATTAAGTTTGTTTATACCTAACCATGTCAATACACAACAATAGCAACACCCTGTTACACTGTTATTGTGTATCGGCACGAGAAAATGAAGTGAACCTGTTCAATGTTTAATACGCCTCTTATAAAAATTCTCAACAATACGTCAATATTTGTATTGGGTGTTCTAGGGCTTGCAATCTGACACCAGGGGGGGTACCAGTCATAATATTTACTCCAAGGTTTAAATCATTATCCCAATTCTCTGCTTTCAGATAAAATTGAGTATTCCAAAACATTTTGAGAGAGATTATTTGTGGAGGGCGATTAGATTGAAAGTTTCTCTGTGGTCAAGATTAACTTATCGCTTAACTTATGGTAAAGGGAATTTTGTATTGTCATTTACCACGCAGTAATTTACTTCGGATATTTCAATGGAGATCTTCAGTCAATTGTATTGTATGGTAATCCAAGTATAATATATATATACCATTTAAATGCTATTTTGGTCACTCCTTTATCTAAATGTTTAACAGGGGTGAAAACAAAAAACAAATAATTTTATTTACAAGGTTTTCCCTGATGCACAAAAACCTGCATTTTGACTCCTAAAATTGACAAAGGACTCCCAAAATTGATGAAGTTTTACTATTATTTGTGATGGGATCGAGTCCCAGGATTCCTAAATTCATTAAAGTTGAGAGTCCCAGGGGAAAAAATCCTGTTTATATACAATTTTTTTTTTTTATAAGTTCGAGTCAGTTGATACTTTTTTCGTACTTTCATTATTTAAGTGTCATAGAACTTGCCAAATTTATAAAGGGCGACTCCCGATTTGAATTCTTAAATGTAGTATTTTAGTTATTGTACTTAATTCAACTGTCAATAATTGGTTGTTAAAAACCGATTGAATATCAATTATTTAAATCAGTTATTTTGCTGGGCTAATGTGTTTCTATGAACCATATACTGCAAGATTTAATTCATTGCAATGGAATCCATCTAGCAATTAAATCATACAAACGAAACTTGGAATGGATTCAATGAATATCCATAGCTTGTTCCTTAAAACTCAATATTTCCAGCTTGGAACCGCTATGATCCGCTTACACTGCTATTCATAGCATTTATATATATACTGGTGACATTGATCGTCTAATCAGTTGAAAGCAGAAATTGGAGGAATGTTTTTAAAATATAATTGTTCCTGTTTAACGTATAAAATTTCAAACAGTAACCTAATATACCCAGTTAAAGCAATATTACCGCCTGTATATTGTAATAGTCATATTTCCTACTCATGGATATATTTTTTTTTCACTTATAACTCTTAATCTTTTAAACTTTTGATTCATTTAATGGGAAGAAATTTAAATTAAGTCTCAGTGAAATTAAATAAGTGTTCATACTCAACGATACTTATTAGATAATTTATTAGAATGATTAAGATTCCATTAATATATATATAGTTAATTAGTTTTGAAAACTAGAGTATGTATGTATACGGTAAAAAGTTTTTAAGTTGTTTTGAGTTAACATTAAAAATATTTAAACCAGCTTTATCAATTGTTGAACAGATATGTTTGAAGTTTTAAATCTATGCAGTTAAATTATGTTTTGAGTAAAGAAACTGACAGTTAGCAGACTTTGAGAGTGCATTTAAGAAGAATTTTTAGGTCAAAAACAAATATCAGAGTTATAGGTGGGGAGGAGGGGGCAAAAGCTGGTATTTAATTGCTGTGTAACAATTGTAAAATTGTAGATTTTTATGATTTAGTGTCATTAGTCAAACAGACTGAGACATAGTTGGTTCACTTATATGTTGCACACACAATTATGAAATCATTGACCTTTAGGTATTTTGTATGTACAATTTAGGAGTATGAAAGTTTGTTAATAATTTTGATTCCCTCAACCTGTCGATTATTATGTAATAATTTGTGTTTAAATTTAATTAAGATCGGTGAAATAATTGCTTGAGAAAGAAAGACAAAAATATAACATATTACATAAATAATGTAGCGGATCTGGATCAGGTCAATCCCCGGCAACCAGATAGCTCAATCGGTTTAGCATAAGTATAGAGTTCTGAAGGTCCCGGGTTCGAACCCTGGTCTGGCTGTGCATTTTTCCTCTCCTGTTATATTTGATGCCCAACAAAATATACCCATAGAATGTGGTATAAGGTCTCGTGTGTTTTCGGGTCATTCGGGGTCAAAGACTTTGTTAAAGGAGGAAGGAATGTAGTGGATCTAGACCGGGTCGATCGTCGGCGACCAAATATATAGCTCAATTGGTTGCACGTTCGAAAGGTCCTGGGTTCGAACCCCAGTCTGGCCATGCATTTTCCCTGTCCTGTTACATACTAAATATCAAGAGAATTTATCTTAACTGTCAAAACTAAGAAATATTCTGTATCTTTAAGTGATATGAAGATGGACGTTTTTGAGTATGCTCATTAGTGTGTTAATTGTTGTGATTGACAATGATACTCGGTTCTCATTTTGAGAACTTGATGTTTACTTGGATGTGACAAAATAATTTATATGGCGGGTGTCGTCGATGAAGCAGAAGACGCTTACTCTTCCGGAACACCTGGTCTTAGTCTCTTGTACTTTTGCAAGGGTCTCCATGTAAGTCTTTCCTTTGTTCAAATTTTGCCCCTGGTTTAATCGATTTTGAGTTTGGATTATGATTATATTTGACGCTTCGGTATTCTCTTATTTTATTTAATGTGCCAACTTTACGTAGACGATCAAAGTAGAATGTGCAACCTCATGGTCTTGCAAAAGAAAAAAATCCATACCCGAAGTCTATATATACCTATAAATGTGACCCAGCATTAAATCTATCGCATGCTGAGTTGTATGTTGTTAAATAAATAGACCTGCCAAGTTTTCATGTTTTACGCTTGGTAATGAAAATTGAATGACATTAAATTTATTGATACAAATCGCACCCGCAATTTGATTAAACTGTTTATGTTTTTAAAGGGCTAGCTATTATTAGCTTACCCATGTACACACTGCATGTTAGTTAGGACTTTAAACTCCAAAACAATACAATTTACGATCTTGTTTATAGTTTATTGTCTTGCGAATTCGAAGTGTGACTATTCTCACAAGACCAGCTTACACAAACGTCACCAAATAGAGATCGGTATATATACGTACCTGAGTATCAAATAAGAACCGAAGGATTAGGGGTTTAGAATTTAACAGTGATATTTAAAATCCTTTTTTTATGAGAACTTACCACTCAATAGATATATATAATTAGCTCATTATACTGTGATTTATAATGTCCAATTATGTGCTTGGTTTGTTAATTAGATTTATCCATTGATAAAATGAGTTTTGTCTGCGTTGGAGCAAATGTTTTGATATATTAAAAGGCAATATCTTAATTCATGACAATTGGCATAAACAGGTTGGGTCAATAAAAAATGTATTTGTTTGATTTAGGTAAACATAATGATCATAACTGAAAAATAGGGTAGGTCAGTTGAGATCTCTGTCTTTAATGATAATAAAAATAATATAATAGTATTTTACATTTTATTTTTTGATAATATGGATGTCCTTTCCCTAAGCTAGAACTTTAGCCACTCTTTTAAAGTGCTGTACAGTACAAAGATATATACAAGTTATTTCACTAATACAATTTAAATTAAATTTATAAGATTAAATGTTTTTAACATCCGATTCATTCCAACGCCCTGAAATCGTAATTTAAACAAAAAAAGTTTTAAAAATGACAACTCTCCATTTAAAGAATTGTGTGTTGGGGGGGGGGGGGGGGGGGGGGGGTGATATAAAATAGAGAAATGTGTTTGGTCTTTCGTTCTAATAGCAGGTAAGGTCATTTAAGAACATTTAATTTCATTCAAGTGCAATACAATTTTTGGGGTCGGGAAATAAACTAGGTTCGGTCAAGGTGTCTGAAAAACAATTTTTATTTCATAGCTTTTATCATGATTTATCCGTTTTAGCCCCATACCACCCAACCATCTTCAATTTACAAAAAAAAAATCTTTTTTAAATTAAGTCCCGTTCAACCCTGATTTTTCAAAACAAAATTTTTTGTATCTTTTATGTAAAATGAGTCTTGATTACAAAAGTAAAATATGATAGTCGAGATTTGAAAACATATACCCGGGGTATAATGTATTTACCTTTAAAACTTCATTTAAGGACATATACAATTGGGTAAAAGGCATGTTCTTATTTTCATGATTTGTGCAAATCATTGTGCTATGAATGGTTATGGAATCATGTCTAAAGTTCATCAGTTATGCTAATCAAAAAGTATATTTAGATTTAAAAAAAAAAATTTACTCATAGATAAAGCACCGTAGAAATTTCACGAGTCATTTCTCATTTTCTTGCTCCTGTTGAGCTGTCAGTAGATTTACAAATGATTTTTGCATTCAATGTACTTATATCTTCAAGAATAACGGATTGAAAAATCGTGGACAGAGTTTGTATTATAGTAAAGCCATCTGCATAATAAAAGTCCTTCAACAGAAAATGGAAGCTTTTGAATGTATACACGGTAAACATAATTATTATACCTGGTAAAGTGTAAACTCCAGTGAGTCGCATGTACAGAGTTTCATATATATCCAAAAGAACGTAATTTAAAGACCTATAAGAAGAAAAAGTACCTACACCAATCTGACACTGATGGACGGAATTAATTATTTCGACAGCAGTGTGTATTCAATTGGATTTAAATCATTAACTATGTGTATTTTCAAAAGAGAATGATTGAATCTAGACTTAAGTTCAAGCTGTGTGTGTGTTGACTTTAGAAAATAAGATTTGTTTGTATATATAAAATAATCCTGTCAAAATTGATAAATCACATGCTTTAGGATACAACAGCCTAACTTGTCAAAAGCTTTGTTAGCTTGATTGTATTGAAATCGACAAATGCTTATAGAAATTTATTTTTTATTTCTAATAGATACAAAAGTTTTTTTGACTTGTTGAGATGAAGTTGCTATGAATTCACAAAGAAATACATTTTTTATCAATTTAATCATGATTAAAATTAATAAAATAGTAAAATTAATTTTATCAAAGATATCAATGTACTGGGACAGAAGTTGACCAGACATTGGCTGTTTTTTAAGACTGGTTTACAAAGAAATGCAGTAAGTCAATGATCCAGGTTTACAGTTATTACCCCAGGTCCACAAACCTCTTGTTCACAGCCAGATCCAAGTCTCCTGGGCTTGGGTACTCACAGGGTGGCCACAAAGTATTTTGTACAGATTAATTCTAAAACGGTTTATAACATAATGATTTATAACTTTTCCCATTATGTAAACAGTCATAACCTGTCTGGAAATAGTATATTTATTTTGAAATGATCCATAATGATATACATATTAAACAATGTATTTGACACTGCAATTTTGGTAGCTTTAAAATTCCATTCATTGAAACCAAAACTACTGGTAAACAAATATGTTACATACATGGTTTTTGTGTCTGAATATTGTCATGAAGTTATGAGATTTGGAATGGATAAACTCTTGCCGTTTCTCTTTTATGATATACAACGTAGTGACCCCCCCCCCCCCCTAATCGACACTTTGGATATAAGTCTGTAGTGCAATTTAGCCAGAAAAGTTTTGTTTGTTGTTTGTCTGAGTATAATACATGAAGTTTTGTTTTTAGTTTGTTTGAGTGGTTTTACATCCCCTTTACTTAAAACAAGTAGTTTGATAGTTCCAGCAGACAGTGTTTGAATAAGCTAGATCAGCTCATGTCAACAAATGGCTTGTGTATCTATGTCAATTACATTAACAGCAATAACAATTAATCTCTAGCCTTGGTTCAAATTCTGTTCTGGCTCTGATACCTGAATGTCATTTATATTTGTTTATTTCATATATGCTTTCATTATAACATTTACTCATAAGTTCTGCACAATTTATAATTTATTTGTCAGGAAATGATTTCTCTTAACCCATACACACTTGAAATTTCATGATGAGCTATTCCAACCTCTGAATTGGCAGAGTTCAAATATATCTTTAGGGATGAGTTAAACATACATGTAATTGTTATCCCAGAGAAAATAGTTTCCAATGCGTGGCAATAACAGTTGTGGTAGCCATGTAGGTACGGGATACTTAAAAGTTTTTATTAATTCTTAAAGAGCATATACTGATATGAAGATACATTTATACGTCACATTTAAAGCTAAAATAAAAACTTGTATACAAAAATGAAATAAACTAAGGGAAAATGGTGAAAAAATATGGGACTACCCAATTCTGGTTAAGCTTGCCAGTTTTACATCTTAATTCTAATCAGGTGAAGAATGGACCCGCGGCCTCAAGCTCCATGCCAGCTTTTTGGGTACTTGTTGAGTGCACATTCAGAGCTAGCAGCTAGTCTTTGTGTCACAGGCCGTTCTCGTCTTTCTATATAATCTGCATACCGGTATTTTCAGGATTTGTGTCAGACTATGTATATTTCTTATGAAATCTCATCAATAATGAACAAAACAGGGATTATTTTCAGAAAATTTAAATTTTATTTGTTAAGAGCTTAATATTTGCATGATAATCGGCTTATGAAAGAGAAATGTGGTTTGGAGTTTCGTACCGTCTCAACAACTTGAAATACTGCTGTGAAAAAATACTGCTTGAACTTGTTTGCCCCTGAAATTTCATAATAAACAGTTCGAACCTTTGAATTGGAAGAGTTCAAATGTGTCTACAGGGAAGGGGGAATAATTTGTCAGAAGTTGACAGTTGATTGTATCAATACTCTAACGTGTTAATATTGGAACCTGAGGCCGGGAGGTGAAGACCCTTTAACGATTTATTGAGCTGTATCTCGTATCTGTCAGTGAAGTACAACTGATGGTATATTAAACATATTTTATAGTGCGGTTTGTAGTCTAGCATTGACATATGAAATGAAACATGGTAAAATTATCCGCTCCACAGGGTGATTTACAATCGTGTATGTTGTAGGAGTGGGGCGTAAAATCAATGTTCACGCATGATTGCAACCTTTTCAATATCTGTTTCAATTTTATAATGCTTACAGACACATAAAGGGGGAAAAGTTTGAATTAAAAAAAAAAAAAAAATTATTTAAAAAAAATTTTCTAATAACAGAAAAATGTAAAATAGTAATATCCCCTGGGTTAACTCCTGGTACTCCATGTAGTTTCAGCAGTTTTCCCTGGGTACATACATTTTTACCTTGTAATGTAGGTGATCTGGGATTTCTGTGGGTGCTTCTGAAGTCGGTTTTCTGTCATGAGTAGTCCAGTTTTCTGTGGGTACTTTGGTTTTCTTTGGGTGCTCCAGTGTTCTGTTTCGTAACATGTGATATCATAGAATCTTAAGTTCTAATTGTGGTAGAACCCACACTAATTGATAAAGTTTATCTAATTGTTAACTGTTTACAATTTTGGAATGTTTACAGGTAACCAGGCAGCACTAGACGATATTTACCAGAACATAGACTTCAGCTATGTGCGGATCGTGAAGATGATGTACTCCAGTATTCCTGAGGTTCGGCTGCTGGCCGGGTCGGCTTTGGCAGCCTTCGCCTACAACAACATCAACCAGCAGAAACGTATCGCTGATCAAGGAGGAGTGCGCTTCAACTGTTTTGTGCCATTTTTACAGTCCGATGATGAATTCTTCAGATGCAATGCAGCTTTTCAGGTAAATATCAAAAACAAATTTATTTGTAGTGAAACTGCAGGATTGGGCTGATCATCGGCTACCAGATATAGCTGGTGCAGCGCTTGTCTAAATTTTGGAAGGTCCAGGGTTTGATTCCCTGCTCTGGCTGTTACATTTCCTCTAATTTTTTCTTGTTAGAGATCAAAGCCTTAACCATTTCCTTTTTAAAACCCTGCCATGAAATTGGGGGGCATATAGTGTTACCCATGTCCGTCCCGACGCGTCCCGTCCCATTGTAATGTAACCAGCTTATTTAAATAACTACTGATCCGATTGTCATCAAACTTCGCATACATAATAAGCATGAAGTACTAATTTCATATGGGGGGGGGGGTGGGCATTTATGTCTCACATACATTTCTAGTTCTAATCTGTTTCTAGAACATATATGCAAATAGTGAAAATGAAGATGTCAAGCCAAAGAATTAAGACAGTTAAAATTTTGTTAATGTATAAGCTGGTTAACAAGTTTCTGAAAATATGTAGCCTTCATATATTTCAATTTTGAAATAAGAAATAATGTGTAAAGAATTGATTTCTGAATAACTTGAGTCCTAGTTTAAATTATAGTTATGATGAATGTCATACCTGGCTTGATAACACTAAATGTTATAGCTGTTCAATTTCAGTAGCATTTTCAAAAAACTTCTTTAGAGCCATACATCTTATAATATAGTCATGCTTTGGTTGAAGGCATGTTTAAACAAGTCATCTTGAATGTCAAATGTGTTATGTAGCCATATGTCCAAGTTTACACAACAATGAGGGCTGTATAGTTTTTAGCATTGTTTCTTTGGGTAAAAAGCTTTCTCGACACATGTGTTACAAATTACCCGAACCGATCTAAAAAACGCATTAAATTGGGTTCATTAAGTAGGTTTAATTAAAAGTTTTAACTCCAAACCGCTTGTCTGGAGAGCCATTATCACAGAACATATTTAAATAGCATCACAAGCTCTTGTCAAGTGTGGTTAACATTTCAATGACTTCTTTTGAACAATGAAGCCAAGAACCTTGATCTAAGGCCCGTTGCTGAAATGAATAACTGTTTGTCACTTACAAAATCATACTGCAAGGTGTTAGATGCCTTAATTAGAATGACAAAGGACTTCTTTTGAGAAAATGAAGTCAAAATTTAAGTCTGATTTTATAATGATGATTAGGCTGAAGGTGAAATGATTAAAGTAATTGTACTAGCTTACTTGTAAATAGGTTAGATTTTATCATGCTTGACCCTATAATGCTAGAGGTCGAGTATGTGACCTTCACAATGTTGTCAAGTTGAAATAAAGACTACTGTTATTGCTTGGGTGGAGGATACAAATTAAAAAAAAAAAAGACGTTGGTGAATTTCAAGGTCAGAAATGTCAGATAAGTTGTGAAGATATTGAGGGATTTTTTTTATCTCAGAATTACATCACATTGACAATTTCTGTTACAGGTGGTCGTCCTGTCCAAAATCATCCCGGATGAAGAGCAGGCCTTATCTTCAGCAGCAGGGATCAAGCTTCTTATTGACCTGTTACAGGACTCGACCTCTAACGACACTCTGGCCTTGGCTACAGACTGTGTAGCTCGTCTGGGACACACTCGGGCAGGTGAGATTTACCGTTATTGTAAGGGCGTCGCAATAATGTCTGTCGTCCGGCGTCAAGATTTTACATAAAAAATCATCTTAACAACCAAAATAAAATTAAGGTCCAGGTTATTGCTATTGGATGTGTAGCATGCTGGGTTTGAGGGCTACATTGTCGTTCAAATGAATGACCTTGACCCACTTTGAAGGTCACAAGTCAGTCATATGTGTTTAGGATCTTTAAACATCTTCTCAGTATAGCCTAAAGGCACAGGGAATTGATATTTTGACTGTCAAGTGCTGAGATGAATTAAGGGCTACCAAGTTTGTTCAAATAAATTACCTTGTCCCACATTGAAGGTCACAGAAGTCAAGTGTGCTAAGAGTTTTAAGCTTCTATCTAATAACTATCATTTTTAGCGCCTCTGCAGAGCAGGTGATCGATTCAGGCCCATTGGGCCTCTTGTTCTTCATTTCATATTTGACTGTTTATTGCATTTCAATTAATATTTTGTAATTAAGAAAGTGAAACCTGCTATTTAATAATCAGTCATAAATTGATGTAGATTCTACAGTAGAAGCACGGGAAGGTATAATACAAATTAGTTCATTTAAGTGAAAAACAGAAATAGTTAATTGTTATTTAATTTTGCCGTCGTATTTGCAGACTGTAATTAAACTATAATATACTAGTCGCTCACACGAAAGAATTGCTATAAATATATAATCTTAATTTGCCTAGTTTGCTCAGGGAAGAGAAGTAGCATTTCAAAGTCTTGTAAGAATAATGATTTTTCCACACTATATGTATATGTCTTGCTAAAGGTGTATTAAAATTGTAAATTTTCTATTCCTTGACTTGAATTTTACATGGAAGTGAAATATGTACACAGTACATATGTATATACTTGATTCTAAAATGCAATCCTAATCTCTCTAAATATCCATTGTCGTACAATGTATAAATATATATAATGGTAGGTAGACAAGAGATTATATATGTATTAAATTACGACCAAAAGAGTAAGGTTATGGGATTAGATTTAGTACTGTAAATCTGTAAGTACTAAAGACCATTGTATAACTGAACGGTTTAAATTGCATACCACAACAACAGTATTAAGCTGTAACTGTAAAATGGAAACTTTCAATTCAACTTTTCGTCTATCAAGATTGGCTGTGGTGGTCAAGTGGTTAAGGTGGATGACATTCTGCTACCACTAGCCCTCCACCCCTGGGCTGTGGTGGTCAAGTGGTTAAGGTGTCTGACATTCTGCTACCACTAGCCCTCCAACAATGGGTAATGGTGGTCAAGTGGTTAAGGTCGCTGACATTTTGCTACCACTAGCCCTCCACCCCTGGGCTGTGGTGGTCAAGTGGATAAGGTGTCTGACATTCTGCTACCACTAGCCCTCCACCTCTTGGCTGTGGTGTTCAAGTGGTTAAGGTGTCTGACATTCTGCTACCACTAGCCCTCCACCTCTGGGCTGTAGTGGTCAAGTGGTTAAGGTGTCTGACATTCTACTACCACTAGTCCTCCACCTCTGGGCTGTGGTGGTCAAGTGGTTAAGGTATCTGACATTCTACTACCACTAGTCCTCCACCTCTGGGCTGTGGTGTTCAAGTGGTTAAGGTGTCTGACATTCTGCTACCACTAGCCCTCCACCTCTGGGCTGTGGTGGCCAAGTGGTTAAGGTGTCTGACATTCTGCTACCACTAGTCCTCTACCTCTGGGCTGTGTTGGTCAAGTGGTTAAGGTGGCTGACATTCTGCTACCACTAGCCCTCGACCACTGGGTCATGGATTGGAGCCCAAGTGCTACCACCAGCCCTTCACCTCTGTGTTACTGGTCGGTTACGATCACGCCTGGGACAGTCACCAGGTTAGTACCATTGGTTAGTAGTTTTTTTCCAGGAACTCCAGCTTTCCGTTATTACTTATCAGTTATCTTAACCAGGCACCTGTCCTGAAATGACCAAAGCTGTTAATAAATTGAAAAAAAAAACATCTACAAACAAACAAACTATTGAGTTTGGCTGTTCATAAGTGAAAAAAAACTGGTACTATTATTTTTAAAAGTCTTTTATCTGAAGCTTCCTAAATCAGAATTTCTATTTCTGACGAGGCTAATTTTTTCTTGCAGTGTTTATGAAAAATTATGTCTGAGATGAATTTGAAATTTGTTTTATCTGAGAGATAGAATTTTTACAAAATTATCATTACTGGGTCCAAGTCCAGAATCATTAGGCTATATAATTACCATCATCCTGGGATGAAAAAACCCAGACCTTGGTATTTCTTGCTGAGATTTTGCTTGAGTGTTTATAACGTTTTGTATAGAACTGCATGAATCTATAATGCATTAAACCTGCATACAACAGATCATATTCTCAAGGACTTGTTTGAGTTTTACAGTATAAAAACATATTTATTCATGTCACAATTGTTACAAATGAAACATGATCTTTTCAGAGCTGTTCTAGTGACAATATGATCTATAAAAGTCAGCCTGATGATCGATAAATTAAAAGCTTGGTAGTGTTTTCTTTTCTGAATTGATAGAGTTTTTCATTTGTCCAGAAGTAATATTTTTAGACACAAGAGGAGTGAATTTTCTATAGGAGCTATATGACATGAAACCTTTGACTTTTCTGAATTGATATTGTTTTCTGTTTGACTAGAAGTAATATTTTTAGACCCAAGAGAAAGTGATTTTCTATAGGGGCCATACAGACCTTTGTTTTCATTCACATTTTCCTTTCTGTTGAGTATAAAACACTACATGTATACTGTGTGGGTTGTCTGATTGACAAGTGTGATATATATGCCTTTGTGCTTGCATCATTATCTGCGAGGCACAAGATAATGATTTCACCAAGGCACAAGATAATGATTTCACCGTAAGAGGTGTGCAAATCAATATTCTAGAACGGCATTGCCTCTTCACCTGTAACGAGTATACGTCACAGTGGACGGTTTGGCACCTGTCCATGCATGCTCTCAGGTGTCGGAGACTTTTGTATTGTGTATAACGGTGAAACTTGTACTGTGGGGCCAATTTGATGAACCGAAAATCCACAAGGCTGGTCTCATTTGGCAGGGTGACTTCATATATAGATTCATAAACATTTTATTGCGCCTGATAGTAGCTAAGTGCTGTCAGGTTGAACCCAAGTTAAGTAGTTAAGATGTCGTGTCTGATATTCTGCTACCACTAGCCCTCGACCACTGGGTCATGGTGGCCAAGTGGTTAAGGTGTCTGACATTCTGCTACCACTAGCTCTCAACCACTGGGTTATGGTGGCCAAGTGATTAAGGTATCTGATTTTCTGCTACCACTAGCCCTCCACCACTGGGTCATGGTGACCAAGTGGTTAAGCTGTCTTACATTCTGCTACCACTAGCCCTCCACCACTGGGTTATGGTGATCAAGTGGTAAAGGTGTCTTACATTCTGCTACCACTAGCCCTCCACCACTGGGTTATGGTGATCAAGTGGTAAAGGTGTCTGATTTTCTGCTACCACTAGCCCTCCACCACTGGGTCATGGTGACCAAGTGGTAAAGGTATCTGATTTTCTGCTACCACTAGACCTCCACCACTGGGTCATGGTGACCAAGTGGTTAAGCTGTCTTACATTCTGCTACCACTAGCCCTCCACCACTGGGTTATGGTGACCAAGTGGTAAAGGTGTCTGATTTTCTGCTACCACTAGCCCTCCACCACTGGGTCGTGGTGACCAAGTGGTTAAGATGTCTGACATTCTGCTACCACTAGCCATCCACCACTGGGTCATGGTGACCAAGTGGTAAAGGTATCTGATTGTCTGCTACCACTAGCCCTTTCACCACCGGGTCATCATGGCCAAGTGGTTAAGGTGTCTGACATTCTGCTATCACTAGCCCTTCACCACCGGGTCATCATGGCCAAGTGGTTAAGGTGTCTGACATTCTTCTACCACTAGCCCTCCACCACTGGGTCATGGTGGCCAAGTGGTTAAGGTGTCTGACATTCTGCTACCACTAGCCCTCCACCACTGGGTTATGGTGACCAAGTGGTAAAGGTGTCTGATTTTCTGCTACCACTAGCCCTCCACCACTGGGTCATGGTGACCAAGTGGTAAAGGTGTCTGATTTTCTGCTACCACTAGCCCTCCACCACTGGGTCATGGTGACCAAGTGGTTAAGGTGTCTGACATTCTGCTACCACTAGCCCCCCACCACTGGGTCATGGTGACCAAGTGGTAAAGGTATCTGATTTTCTGCTACCACTAGCCCTCCAGCACAAGGTCATTGGGCCAAGTGGTAAAGGTGTCTGACATTCTGCTACCACTAGCCCTTTCACCACCTGGTCATCATGGCCAAGTGGTTAAGGTGTCTGACATTCTGCTATCACTAGCCCTTCACCACCAGGTCATCATGGCCAAGTGGTTAAGGTGTCTGACATTCTTCTATCACTAGCCCTCCACCACTGGGTTATGGTGGCCAAGTGGTTAAGGTGTCTGACATTCTGCTACCACTAGCCCTCCACCATTGAGTCATGGTGGCCAAGTGGTTAAGTTGTCTGACATTCTTCTACCACTAGCCCTCCACCACTGGGTCATGGTGGCCAAGTGGTTAAGGTGTCTGACATTAAGCTACCACTAGCCCTCTACCTCTGGGCTGTGGTGGTCAAGTGGTTAAGGTGGCTGACATTCTGCTACCACTAGTCTGAGGATTCAATGCCGTGGGACAGTAATTGCCAGGTACTGTCCAGAGGTCAAAGGTTTTGTTTTTGTTTCTGGCTTTCCACCACCAAGCTAACAAACCAAAGCAAAGCTAGTTTTAATGCTGCTGAATAAAAGCCATTACGGACATTTAATTTGCGTTAATGTCCGTTAGCTGAACAATTTTTTTTTTTGGAGGTGGAGGGGGGAGGGGGGGAGGGTAGCTGAAGCTGCAGCACTGCATGCTGCTTGTATTCAGCTGTAAAAACAAACAAAAACAATCACAGTATCGTGAATTATTTAATTGTTTGGTAATCGACTTTTCTCTCGATTTAAGGCTTGCCATGGTTCGGTGTATGTAATTACATGGTATACACTGGAGGCGGAACCCCTATCATTAATTAATGGTATTGCGATCCGTAATTGTGGCACTGATCGTATATCAACCATATTTGCATACATTAATTCCGAATAAGTATGGATTTAATTTTTTGGCTTTATGCCAAGCAGATATATATGTAGATGTCTGATTTTCAGTGTATCAGTCAGTCAGCTTTACGATGTTAATAACGTTTTTATCAATAAAAGTTTATAAATAATTCAGAGAAAATTCGACACTATATAAAGCCAATTTAACTGAAGATGTAATGAACTAACAGGTCTGTATCAAGAATGAGGAATATACATTAAATGCATGTTATCAAATAATGAACATCTTTGATTTAAATACGATGTATTTTATTACCGTGCTAGTCAAGAGTGTCAGATTCATGTATTGATTCTGTTTAAAAACAGCATTGATCATTGTCGCATCTCGACGGAAATCACATCATCGGCTTTGATCTGTTATTTTTTTAACCAGTTATACTATCAACAGTCAGCTGCAGAAGCAGTTTGTTTGTTAAAATTGCTCTGGTGTTTTTCTCGGGTAGCGTCAGGTTATAGATTTCATTGAACGGTTCTGTCCGCTGTTTCAGCGAGACTTAAGTGAGGTCTCTATGATGGTGTAATTTACAAACCTGGAGGCGACAAAAACCAACATCCTGCAGTTATTGTAAAGCGACTATTTTTAGTCTCTCCATCGGGTAGTAGTAGGTGGGCGATGATATCTATTAAAATTTAACGCCTTGGGCAATCTCTTAGTTGGGGGGGGGGGGGGGGGCTGGTGGAAAAACGGTATTTTTATCACTGAAAGAATTTGACCCGAGTCTTTTTGTATGACTCTCTGCTGAGGGGTATTTTTCCTTTATCCATCACCAAAGTAGCTTGTCTTTAAGACTCCAGGTGACTCACTGGTGCTGAGGGTATTTTTTCACCTCCATCAACAAATTACCTAACATTTGAGTCTCCCATGACCCTACTGGGGTATCTTAACATTGAATGACCACATAATATTTTTGGAGCCTCCATGTGCAGCACAGGTACTCAAGTACTCAAGAGCATTTTAAATTTGTCATTCAGAAATTGACCTCATATTTAGTCTCCCAACTTTTTTAAACTCTTTCAACCCATTGAACTCTTCCATTTTAAAGGTCAGAGTAGTTCATAAATAAATGTAGTTCTAGCATCTCTAGCATCACTGAAGAGTCCTAGGAGGATGAAAGTCAGTTGTATGATGCAGTTTATTTCATTTTTTTGGCAAACTGTATCTATTACTAAATTTAAAAGGTGCAGCATACATGTGTGTTGCATCTTTCTTGTATAAATGAGTTAATTTAAATATATGGCGTTTGACTTTTGTAGGCGTTCCTTCGGCTATGGTGTCTATCCATGCTGTAGAACATCTGTGTAACCTACTGCAGCACAAGGCGGAACAGGTTCGGGGCAACGCTGCCATCGCCCTCGGTTACCTCTCTTACAACCACTCGGCCGAGAGACAGCTTCTCAACAGGTACATTACACGGTAGAATGACACTCGATAGTGAAGTTCACATTCTGTCATAATTTAATCCAAAGTTGTCTTTGTGCAAATGGGTAGATTTGGTTTCATAAGTAAGAATTTTTACTCCAATTGTTAGAATTGTTGCTGAGAAATTGAAAATATCTGTAAATAAACTTACTGTTTCAATGTCAAAAATGTCCTGTTGTAGATATGATACTGTAATTTAAATGTCAATATTTTCGTGCGTTGATTTTTTCCCTTAGTCAGCCTCCAAACGGTTCGTGATGTGGAAATGTTCGCACTGTAGTCTTGCTGTTTTGCACTGTGTACTGTATATCTGTAATACTATTATACATTATAGAGTTTGAATGTTGTTGATTATGTTTGCATGTGGATATATTCGCGGAGATGTAATGCCAGTGAAATAAATGAAAATTTCCACACTGTGAACAGTTGCACTTTCATAGTAATTGCTTAACCATTATAATATGTATCTCCAGATATGAACATAATTTTTCTAAATGTCGAGATTGCTTTGTCTCCAAATTTGAACAACTACATTTGTTTTATTATAGGTGTCGCTCCAGTCCGTACCTGATACGAGTTCTACTACATTACACAAAACAGAGTAGAATAAGTCCCGCTTTCCTAGAGAGTTGGAAACATTACAAAAAGATCGGCCTCCCGCCCATCGCGTAAGTACAAACAGCTTTCCTAGAGAGTTTGAAACTTTACAAAAAGTTAGGCCTCTCGCACATCGCGTAAGTACAAACAGCTTTCCTAAAGAGTTGGAAACATTACATAAAGATCGGCCTACCGCCCATCGCGTAAGTACAAACAGCTTTAATTTCTTAGAGAGTTGGAAACATTGCATAAAGATCGGCCTCCCGCCGAATGCGTAAGTACAAACAGCTTTCCTTGAGAGTTGGAAACTTTACAAAAAGATTGGCCTTCCGCCAAATAACAAACAGCTTTCCTAGAGAGTTGGAAACATTACATAAAGGTCGGCCTCCCACCCATCACATAAAAACAAACAGCTTTCCTAGAGAGTTTGAAACATTACAAAAGTGTTCGGCCTCCTGCGTAGGTACAAATAGCTTTCCTAGAGAAACTTTACAAAAATATCTGACACCTGCATGCTCACCACATAGGTAGCTAAGCACATACCAAACAGTAGTATTAGTATCATGTCTGGGGTCAATTAACCTATGACCTTTAGTATTATCTCTTGGTACAGTGTATTAATTTAAGGTAGTGTATGTGCTATAGCAGTCAGTTATTTAGGTCAAGAAAACAATTATGAAATTCTCTACTGTTCTCCCAATTGTCTAACTGATGAATAATGAAATGTTGACTTTGGCAATGATTAACACTTTAACATCAATAAGAAATATGCTGTACAATATACAATCCCACACTCTCCCTATACTTTAGGAGGGAGACTCCTAATTATTGAACCCTTATATTTTGTATTTTTATGTCCCCCAAACGAAGTGGGGGGACATATTGTTTTTGCTCGGTTTCTTATTATTATTATTATTATTATTACAAGCTTTACCGAACATAATCTTACAGTGTCCGTCAGCCAATATTTGTTTACCGCGGCTACCTGAAATTTGCGCTTCCGGTTCTATTTTTATACGAGCAATCACGTGATTATTTTCGAATCATGTGACCACTATCCTGCTCCCGGTTCCGTGCCGATTCGCAAGAAAACATAAGAAATGTTTATTTAACATAGAAAACGATAATAAAAATATAACTATGGTACTGATGTGCTAAGTAATAAATCTTGATATTAAATAAATGTGATATTGTTTGATAATCTAAACTGTTAAAGTTAAACAAATTATAGAAAATGTTTCATGTCGTACCATGTTGAGATTCCTATAATTAGTCGAATGGCGGCGACGAAATTGAGCAGACGAGCACCAAATTTAGCGAAAAATGCCGTTTTAAAGTACTTTCCTGTTAATTGACACAACTGAGACCTTGATTTTCCTTCTTACAATTACATTTGCCTTCAGAAAATATATTTCATTTAGAAATTGGTCCAAACACGAGCTAATTATTATTATTATGTAAGATTATGTTTTAATTATTCTTGTTTCTTCCACTTTCTTCCGCCGCGGAGGTTTCCGACCGTTTTCTCAAAAACTACTGGACGGATCTTCACGAAACTTCACACACATACTCATTAGGGGCGGGGTGTGTGAAAACGGGTTGTTTTTTCGCGACCGGAAGTCCAAGATGGCCGCCAGAGCTAATTTCCGGTTTTCAAAATTCAGTCTCCGATTTCAGTAAAAATTGGTACATGGGTGTTTTAAGGGATGCTGAATAACATGGTAACATTTTCGTAAAGTTTGGTTGCCACAGAAACGAAAATGGAGGCCTCTGATTGGTCGAAATTTATATATTGTCCGATTTCAATGAAATTTAATATATATGTGTAGTATTACACCAACAACATTGTCGTCACATCCGTTTCATGATTCGTCAACATGGCCGCTATTTCCTGGCTTCTGATTGGTCGAAATTTATATATTGTCCGATTTCAATGAAATTTAATATATATGTGTAGTATTACACCAACAACATTGTCGTCACATCCGTTTCGTGATTCGTCAACATGGCCGCTATTTCCTGGCTTCTGATTGGTCGAAATTTATATATTGTCCGATTTCAATGAAATTTAATATATATGTGTAGTATTACACCAACAACATTGTCGTCACATCCGTTTCATGATTCGTCAACATGGCCGCTATTTCCTGGCTTCTGATTGGTCGAAATTTATATATTGTCCGATTTCAATGAAATTTAATATATATGTGTAGTATTACACCAACAACATTGTCGTAACCTCCGTTTCGTGATTCGTCAACATGGCCGCTATTTCCTGGCTTCTGATTGGTCGAAATTTATATATTGTCCGATTTCAATGAAATTTAATATATATGTGTAGTATTACACCAACAACATTGTCGTCACATCCGTTTCATGATTCGTCAACATGGCCGCTATTTCCTGGCTTCTGATTGGTCGAAATTTATATATTGTCCGATTTCAATGAAATTTAATATATATGTGTAGTATTACACCAACAACATTGTCGTCACATCCGTTTCGTGATTCGTCAACATGGCCGCTATTTCCTGGCTTCTGATTGGTCGAAATTTATATATTGTCCGATTTCAATGAAATTTAATATATATGTGTAGTATTACACCAACAACATTGTCGTCACATCCGTTTCATGATTCGTCAACATGGCCGCTATTTCCTGGCTTCTGATTGGTCGAAATTTATATATTGTCCGATTTCAATGAAATTTAATATATATGTGTAGTATTACACCAACAACATTGTCGTCACATCCGTTTCATGATTCGTCAACATGGCCGCTATTTCCTGGCTTCTGATTGGTCGAAATTTATATATTGTCCGATTTCAATGAAATTTAATATATATGTGTAGTATTACACCAACAACATTGTCGTCACATCCGTTTCGTGATTCGTCAACATGGCCGCTATTTCCTGGCTTCTGATTGGTCGAAATTTATATATTGTCCGATTTCAATGAAATTTAATATATATGTGTAGTATTACACCAACAACATTGTCGTCACATCCGTTTCATGATTCGTCAACATGGCCGCTATTTCCTGGCTTCTGATTGGTCGAAATTTATATATTGTCCGATTTCAATGAAATTTAATATATATGTGTAGTATTACACCAACAACATTGTTGTAACCTCCGTTTCGTGATTCGTAAACATGGCCGCTATTTCCTGGCTTCTGATTGGTCGAAATTTATATATTGTCCGATTTCAATGAAATTTTATATATACATTTGTAACTGTAGTAGGACACCACGGACATTGTCGTAACCTCCGTTTCGTGATTCGTCAACATGGCCGCTATTTCCTATATGGGGTGTCAGCTATATTTCCATTGTGAGTTCATTGGGCTCATCAGTTCCGACCAAAGGGGTAGTTTGGGGGACATCTGTAATGGTACCCCATTACAATTAGCACTTGTTAACTGATAAAGTTGCTGAAGATGACGTAACACACACATTAAAAATCCTGCACTTTTTAAATTTAGTAATAGATACAGCATGCCAAACAAGAGGCCCAACGGGCCTTAACGGTCATCTGACTACCAATTGTAAAATCATTATGAAAATACGTGTAGTCATTAAATCAAGTTATAATATGCCTGTATAGATTGCCAAGTTCAAGATAGTGGCCTTCTTGGATTTCTGATGGGCTTGAAAAATAACAACACTTTGTTGGGACCATCTCAGGATATCATTTCTGGCAAGTTTCAGCTCAATTCCACTGGTAGAACTTGAGAAGTTTAGAATGTGTTTTCAAAATGGCCGCTGTGGCGGCCATCTTGAATTTTAAACAAACCTAAAAATAACAACACTTAATCAGCATCATCTCAGAATCATTTCTGGCAAGTTTCAGCTTATTCCTAGTGAGTAAACTTGACAACAAACCCTTTTGGCCCCTGTGACCTTGAATGAATGTCAGGGTCATTTCTTTAAACAAACTTGACACACCTTCATCCCAGCATGCCACAAGCCCAATATCACATCTCTGTGCCTTTTTGTTATTCAGAAAAAGTTGTTTTAAAGATTTTGACCCTTTTGGCCCCTGTGACCTTGAATGAAGTTCAAGGTCATTTATTTGAACAAACTTGGTAGCCCTTTATCCCAGCATGCCACAGGCCCAATATCAGGTCTCTGGGCCTTTTGGTTATTCAGAAGAAAATGTTTAAATATTATGACCGTTTTGGCCCCAGTGACCTTGAATGAAAGTCAAGGTCATTTCTTTGAACAAACTTGGTAGCCCTTTATCCCAGCATGCAACAGGCCCAATATCAGGTCTCTGGGCCTTTTGGTTATTCAGAAGAAGTCGTTTAAAGATTATGACCGTTTTGGCCCCTGTGACCTTGAATGAAAGTCAAGGTCATTTCTTTGAACAAACTTGGTAGCCCTTTATCCCAGCATGCCACAGGCCCAATATTAGGTATCTGGGCCTTTTGGTTATTCAGAAGAAAATGTTTAAAGATTATGACCGTTTTGGCCCCAGTGACCTTGAATGAAAGTCAAGGTCATTTCTTTGAACAAACTTGGTAGCCCTTTATCCCAGCATGCCACAGGCCCAATATCAGGTCTCTGGGCCTTTTGGTTATTCAGAAGAAGTTGTTTAAAGATTACGACCGTTTTGGCCCCAGTGACCTTGAATGAAGGTCAAGGTCATTTCTTTGAACAAACTTGGTAGCCCTTTATCCCAGCATGCCACAGGCCCAATATTAGGTCTCTGTGCCTTTTGGTTATTCAGAAGAAGTCGTTTAAAAATTATGACCGTTTTGTCCCCTGTGACCTTGAATGAAGGTCAAGGTCATTTCTTTGAACAAACTTGGTAGCCCTTTATCTCAGCATAACACAGGACCAATATCAGGTCTCTGGGCCTTTTGGTTATTCAGAAGAAGTCGTTCGAAGATTTTGACCTTTTTGGCCCCTGTGACCTTGAATGAAGGTCAAGGTCATTTGTTTGAACAAACTTGGTAGCCCTTTATCCCAGCATGCCACAGGCCCAATATTAGGTCTCTGGGCCTTTTGGTTATTCAGAAGAAGTCGTTTAAAAATTATGACCGTTTTGTCCCCTGTGACCTTGAATGAAGGTCAAGGTCATTTCTTTGAACAAACTTGGTAGCCCTTTATCTCAGCATAACACAGGACCAATATCAGGTCTCTGGGCCTTTTGGTTATTCAGAAGAAGTTGTTTAAAAAGATTCTGACCTTTTCGGCCCCTGTGACCTTGAATGAAGGTCAAGGTCATTTGTTTGAACAAACTTGGTACCCCTTTATCCCAGCATAACACAGGCCCAATATCAGGTCTCTGGGCCTTTTGGTTATTCAGAAGAAGTCGTTCAAAGATTTTGACCTTTTCGGCCCCTGTGACCTTGAATGAAGGTCAAGGTCATTTGTTTGAACAAACTTGGTAGCCCTTTATCCCAGCATAACACAGGCCCAATATCAGGTCTCTGGGCCTTTTGGTTATTCAGAAGAAGTCGTTCAAAGATTTTGACCTTTTTGGCCCCTGTGACCTTGAATGAAGGTCAAGGTCATTTGTTTGAACAAACTTGGTACCCCTTCATCCCAGCATGGCACAAGCCCAATATTGGGTCTATGGGCCTTTTGGTTTATGAGAAGAAGATGTTTAAATGGAAAAGTTTACGGACGGCGCACGGCGCACGACGCACGGCGCACGGCGCACGACGACGGACGAAGCATGATGACTATAGGTCATCCTGACCCTTCGGGTCAGATGACCTAAAAAACTAATTAAGCTGCATCACACAACTGTTTTGTCCTCAATGTATTCCTTTATTCAAAGATCATATGATTTCATCTGAAAGAACAGCAAAAAAACAAGGTTTTGAAGGTTTTTGTTTTTGTCTCTTGGGTAATTATATAAACACATTTTATCAGTGTTTTTAATTTTAGCATTCAGAATCTTGCTCCATAGGAATTCAAAAGTTAATATTGGCAAGAAAAGAACACTGTGTTCCTTCAAATAAATGTACCAGAAGTTGGAATTTAATCCTCATGTACCTGCAACTGAGTCTTGTTAATTATACTGCTGTATTTTGACTGGTGAAGTAGATATACATGTACCATCTGCTGTATAAATATTATATGTTTTAGGAGTGAATAAAGATTGGTCAGAAACACACCTATGTACAGTGTAGTGTAGTATATATTTGGACACGCAATATTTTTACTATATATTTCATGCATTTTGGCAAATGTTCAATGATTTTTCACGACTTTCTTTTTCATTTGAAGTTATTGAAATTTCACACATATTTATATAGAGAAATATGCGCTTATTTTTTGCTGATAATATTTGTATAAGTTTCCATATCCCTGTTCAAGTGATATTGCACATATTTTAACAACGGTACTATCACATAAAAATAAAGAACAAAGTACTGATGTCATGATTTTGTTACTGTGCAAATAGTAGTCTATTTCGGGAATACTAAGCACTGGAAAATTATTGAAAAAATATCATATGAAAGAGCGTATAATTCTTTACAGTTGTATGGAATTTCCAAAAGAATCATGGAAAAATGATATCATAGCAATAGGTTGAAAATTTGTTCAGATGCATAAGATATATAGTAAAAATATTGCTTGTTCGAAAATATGTTGCACTAAATTGTAAGTTTTGTCTTATATTGCTGGCTTTATATAAAACAGGGTGTTGTCGGTGTTTACGATTGAATTATTTTTTGTTTTAGTGAGGGGAGGCCAAGTCTGATTGGATTCAAACCTGAAGGCATTAACGACAACCGTCCAATCACGATGCTTAGTTTGGGCGAATCCAACGCCAACACGAGAAGTTTATCAAATCTAATGGCTGACGACGGGGGAGTGACGGGACGGTCGTCGCGAATGACCAACACTGCGGCCACACCTCAAATGTCAAATACGCCCTTACAACCGATCGATGCCAACCTTAGTGCCAGTCAGATGTCGCTGGACTCCCAGAAGTCTAGTAACTCTCTCATGCAACAGGAAGTCATAACTGCTGAATAAAAACTTTAAAGTTTTAACCGTTAAAAAAATCGCACATCAAAATCCTAGCCCTTTTCCTTCATTCACAAGGAAAGAAATCTGTCAACGCATGAAGATAAAATTCAATTTTCCCATAATTGACCTAATGTATTAATTAGGGTCGTGATGTAGCAGTTTGTTGTAAAATCGGTTGTAAATCAAAATTAGATAATATTCTGGTAAATATCGAGTTTCATTTTATGTTGCTGATGTAACCATGACGAGATGTTAAATATATATGTCTATTTATGACAGTACGTGGTTTCTAAGATATATGTACTGCCACTTAAAAAAACGCTTTGGACAAGCAAGAAAATATTGTTCTACACTACCTACTTGTCATTACAAGTAACCCCCCCCCCCCCCCACCTCCATCCCCCTGTATGCCATAATTTCATGTCTGTATAACAACATAAAATTATTTTCATATACCATTAACTTACTATCTTTAAATTCATGAATATATGTGAATGGATATATGTTTTGACATTTTTATAAATGGAAGAAAATCTTAAAACTTTTATTTTTTCTCTCAGAAACTGGATCTGATATCTCTTGTAAAATCTATTTCAGTCTATATTTTATGTAAAAAGTTAGTGTATAAGTTTAAAGGGAAGTAACACTTTGTTATTTATCCTTCAGGTATAATGTATAATTGATGAATAATAACTGACTTGTCAGCAGTGAAGATCAATATGGAGAAAACAGGGTTGATATGTTTAAGCTTAAATATTGATAAATCTTTGAAAAAAAAAATTAAATTATAATATTAATTCATGGGTACTTTGTTTAACCACATACAATGATATATTCAGTAATCAATAAGTGATAATAAATGAAATCTTGAAATCTAATACTATGTAATTTATTGAATCAAGAAAATCAAAATCAGCAATCGATTCCCACTTTCAACCAAGAATATATACTGTAAAGATTGAAATGGCAGACGAACCAGGCAATTAGTGTTGGGAAGTCTCTAACATGAAACAAAGATACCATTTGTATATTATATTACGATTTGTGAAGTTTTCTTTAAGTCACTTGTTTTTTGTTCACAGAGTGCCAAACTGTCGGTCTGATCAGCTGAAATGGTCATTTCTTAAACTTTAATATTTAATTGTTAAAAATATTTTTGTATTTCATTTTTATATATCTTAACATTAAGTTTTAGTGCTAACGTTTATACAAACATTTTTCTCCCCAAAAAAATCTGTCTTGTCAATGGTGAACAAGGAAAATTCCTATAGGTAGACAGAACTAAAAAATCTGTTCCTAAACTTTACAAGGCAATATGGGCTTTCAATGGATTTTAAATATTTTCAAATAATAAACCTGATAAATCCAAATTATCTAGAGGCTCTCTTAGTTTGATTACCTGGTAAATTGTACATGTGTGATACTTGTATCATTCCATGTTCCTGACATCTAATTTCTGGCAGAATTATTTTTTTCTTATTATATATAAACGAATTACCCCCAATTTTCCCTAAATAACAATTTTTTTTCATAGAAGCTTTTTTTTTAATGTATATTTTGTCTTTGCTATTAGTGTATTTTAGATAAATATGAATAAGAATAATTTGGTTTCTTTCTTTCTATATTTGGTTGAGGCTTTTAAAATTCATGCTAGTCTACAATATCTATTTATGTGATATGATCATATGGTATCATAACGTGAGGAAAAGCATTAACCATTGCAGTAAATGCTACCGATATAAAAACTGTATTAATCAAAAAGCAAAGATGTTTTTCTTTGCAAATGAAATAAATATTTCTATTAAAGAAAGGAGTATTTATAATTTTTTATATATATTTTTTTCTAATTTTCACACATCTGATCATATTATATTTCATTTATAAAAGCATCATCACTTGAATGCCAGTTTCAATTTGAAATAAAAAAAAAATCATGTTAAAAGTTTTTATAATTTTCTTTTCTTTTTGTAATTTTTACAATTATGTATCATAGCACATGTGAAAAAACATTAATTACCTACTGGTTCAGTGATCAATTTACAATTTATTTCCATTGGTCCCTTTTGTAAATATTGCCGAAAACTATGGGTCCCACAACGTTAAATTGAAGTATTTCCATAATTTCTACGAGTCCTTTCATAATTGTATGAGTACTGGACTCAGGACTCGGACGTAGATTGATCACTGTGGTTCCAGATAGAATGATACAATAGTGCATGATGGCCGAGGGCGATTTTTTTACCTGCATGATTAATGCAACAGATTCTACTGATTAACTGGAATGTTTTAAACCAAACTGTGATAGATACGAATATTTAATGGGCGAGTGCTGAACCGTTTTTTTGCACATTGAATATTATTCGTATCATATATTTTTAATTTCAATTCTTAATTTATTTTTAATTAGTTTGCATCTTAAGTTTAATAGTTGATTTTACTTTTGTTTATATTTTTTAATTTGGAATAATTTGTTTTATTGACATAATTAAACACTTCCAATTTGAAGGTTAGAATAGTTCATAATGCATTTTTTGGGGTTAATGATTTAAGGACACTTACGAAAAATTGTCCGTACATATGTAACAGCCTACACACTCAAGACAAAATGTACCGTCCATATGTAACAGCGTACACACTCTTGATAAAACAACTGCAATTTAAGTATTATTTTTTTGTTGTAAATTTTAAGCTTCGGAATGGAGTTGAAAAGTATTACCTCAGCGACAGGTTGATAACGGGCATTATGCATAAAATGTCTTTGCAATATAATGCAATCTTTCATATTGCAATAATATACATGATTTCTGATGGCAATAACCAACCACAAGAAAAATAATTTCAATCTATTTGACATTTTAAGTTTTTAATCATGGTATAAAAAAACCCAGCCACTCCAGAGTCCATATTTGGAAAATGGGACTCCTGACATGTTTCGGCCTGCTATAGGCAGACTGTCATCAGGGCACAATTAATTGGTGTGACTGTTACATTTTTAAAGTTTTTGTTAAGGCAGGGAGAGTTTGATAGTATCTTAGCTTTATATTTTTACACAAAAATGTATTAAACGTGTTGCAATGTTTTATCGGTCCTTTTGTCTAGTTCGGACAGTGCAGGAACGCTTTGACAGGGCTGTTCCAGAATTCACCATGTGGGAAGGGCGGGAGGCAGTTTTTCAGAGACCCCAACACCAATCAAATATCAAAAGTGTTTGATATAAGGAATAATATGCAGATATGATTTTAACCCCACCACCCATTAATTTGGTGCCTCCCACCTCACCAACATGATTAGTTAAGGAATAGCCTCGAGGTATTACAGATGTCCAAACTGATAGTCTTGTTCCAGGAACATGCTGATAATTGTTTCACATACTGTGCGACATGATCAGTACCTTGACAAAATTATTATATTTTAATGTCCTGTATAGACAGATTTTGAGTTAAATTTCAAAATATTTTGAAATGCAGTGAACTGTTTGATTTCAAAATATTTTGAAGTGCAATGAACTATAAAATTTCCCCCTCAAAAGATTTTGAAATGCAATGAACAGTTTAATTTCAAAATATTTTGAAATGCAATGAAGTTAGATTTCAAAATATTTTGAAATGCAATGACTCATTTAATGTGCTGATGCTACTGAAAACTCAGGACAACTTCATATCAAACCCTTTCAACATCCGGCTCACAAATTCAACTTTTTGTTTGCACATTTTATTTTTCCATTATAAAGTGGAACATAAAAATGCTCTTCATGTTCATCTCCTGGCAATGATCATACTGTTTCCTTATATGTGAACATTTTAAGTCAAAATTATAATAATCAAGAAATCGACCTGCCTGTAAGCTAAAAGATGATTGATATATAAACACGTCCTGACATTCTATGTAAATGTACTTGCCTGTATCTTGGTGACAATCATGTTCCAAACCATTAAAATAAAACCTCAAATTTTCTGAACTTTTGTTGTTTTTATTTTAATTTTTTAATTTTACATATTAACCAATATCACATTCATTTTAGTTGAATTTAAAACTCTATTTTAACCAGGTAACAAACAGATCTAAAGACACTAACAGCATGGAGATTTATCCATTATGTACAAACAATCTTCATAAAAACATTTCTAAGAGATGCAAAATGTATATACAGTGTACCCTCGACTTATCACCACCCGAATCTACCGCCACCCTCGCATACCGCCTCCTAAACCTCTAGAACGGATTTCCCTTCTATATAATTTCCTCGTTAAGTTCGCCACCCTCGCATACCACCATCCGCCACACCCTTTAAAATACAAATGTCCCGAATCGCTATACATTTCCTTCGACAATAACGACACATTGTTCTGATTTGGGAAATCAAGGAACTCTTTAGTGTTCCATTTGGAATGACATGGGGCAAAAGCAGATCAATAACTATTTTCAGATATAAAGGATCAAATCCAGTATGGGGTGGTATTTGCCCAATTTAGATCTATGTGACGATATAATACTAAGCTTGTTTTTAATACAAGAGGCCCAGGGGCCTTAACGGTCATCTGACTATAAATTTATCACTGGAAAAGGAATATATGCAATTATGTTAAAGTATGTCTACAAAAGGTTAGCTGTGAAATTGTTGTTGCATTTAATTAACACTTCAGCCAATGTTTACATGTACCCTTACTTAAGTAGTGGACAAGAGAACCTGAGGGATGTTAGGTCAGCATTTTATGATTTATATTTGTCGAAATTGAAAAGATTTATCTGGTCTCTGCTTTTGTTATTTGAATCCACTTGATGCTTCATGTTGAATCTGAGAAGGATTTCTTCAGTTAAGTTAAACTGTGTTTTTCAAGATGGCAGTGGAACTTGAGAACTAAAGTTTAAAATGTGTTTTCAAAATGGCGGTCATGGCAGCCATCTTGGATTTCTGACCATCCCCAATAATTAGAACACTTGGTCGGGACCATCTCAGGATCATTTCTGTCAAGTTTCAGTGCAATCCCACTGGTGGAACTTGAGAAGAAGTTTAAAATGTGTTTTCAAAATGGCGGTCATGGCAGCCATCTTGGATTTCTGACCATCCCCAATAATTAGAACACTTGGTCGGGACCATCTCAGGATCATTTCTGTCAAGTTTCAGTGCAATCCCACTGGTGGAACTTGAGAAGAAGTTTAAAATGTGTTTTCAAAATGGCGGTCATGGCGGCCATCTTGGATTTCTGACCGGCCCGAAAAATAAGAACACTTGGTTGGGACCATCTCAGGATCATTTCTGTAAAGTTTCAGTACAATCCCACTGGTTGAACTAGAGAAGAAGTTTAAAATGTGAAAAGTTTACGGACGGCGCACGGTGGACGGAGCATGATGGCTATAGGTCATCCTGACCCTTTGGGTCAGATGACCTAAAAATGTTCAGCATACATTTACCTGCATATTAACGCTGGTTTCTCACCAATATAATGACGTCACAATGAAAATGACATATATATGGAGGCTACCTTATAACTCTTACTCAGGAAAAAACTGAACTTGTCAGGTTGCTGTGATAACTCCAGGGACACAAATGTAACACGAAACTGTGGATATTTGATGTTAATTACCTTGGTAAATAAAATAAAATCGTAAAAAGTCATTGCTGAGTAGAGAAATATGCAATGAATGTTTTATCGGATGTTGTTTTGGCTCAGTAACACACCTTAATGCTATTGAAGTTTGTTCTCGGGGTGTGTTATATATATATAGCACCATAAAAATATTGGCTAAAATATTCATTACCAATACAATTGTAGTTATAATTCTTATGGAGTAATTAAACGCTTTATGTACCGGTAGTTATTTAAGTTAAAGTCTAAAGGCCAATTAAATGTAGACAGCAATGAAACTGATGACATCACAAGAGAGATTGCTGACATAACAAAACACTAAGCAAATACAGTTATAGCCTCATAACAGCAATTGCCTTCACAACGTGCCACAGTGAAAGGATGCAGAGAGAAAGTAAATACAAGTTATAAATAGTTGTACCAAGTGTGTATCGATATCACTTTATATATCCACAAATAATTTGGACTAAAATTCCATAGTACTTGATTATCATAAAACAGGGAGGTCGGGTGGTGCAGTGGATAGCGCACATGCCTACCACCAAGGCAGCCGGGGTTCAATTCCCCGACTGGACGTGAAAAGGTATTGGGTCACCTGCCTGACCACGTGTGTTTTCTCCGGGTACTCCGGTTTTCTCCCACAATAAGACCCTGCACGCGCTAACATCCGGGCCAACAAGAGTAATTTATATAAGTTGGATAACTTGTTTCATAATTGTTGTAAAATAAATAAAATTTATATTTACTATCATAAAACAAACTGCTCAATAGACTTTCAGGATTGTAAAATATTTCGACGTTCAAGGTTTGTTATAATGCTACATCTACTTGTTGTAGCTTCAGACTTTCAACTTTTTCTCCTTGTACGATCCTCGAGCACAATACACAGAAAATGGTTCCAATTTCTTTTCCGAGGACACTATCGATGTCATATCCCTGAAATGAAGAAGACAATACATAAATATATATCTCCAAAAGAAAAGGCCCTAGCAAAGTTAAGTATGTCTGCATACGCTACCTTACTGTGAGAAATGCATCGCTTTTCCCAAAAGAGTTCCACAGCAAGAAACACAATTCTTCAATTTTAACTAAATTGCTCTAAAGGATATTAAACTAGGATAGCATTAAACATAACGATACAATTTACTTTATGCCCTCTTCACTTAATGCTCTCACTAAGACTTTTGAGTAAGTGTTGAACTGTCTAGGTTTACAGGTAAAGATACATAATTGACAAATGCTTCAAAACACATTTTTGCTTTAGTAGCATATTAGAACATTAAAAGCATCTACCGGTACTTTCGAGAAAAAATATGGACCGAGGAAGAACTCTGAGGTTGATATTTTGTTTCAGGTCTATAAAACCAAGTATTGACTGAAATAAGAAGGCTATACCCGCGGTAATAGTTTTATTATAAATTGATATTTTTTATTTGAACTCGGACTACAAGAGAATGATGTTTTTTTCAATGACATTTAATCAAATTCACAAACAATATTATAACAATACAAACCAAGACATTGCATGGTCAATATTTGATTCTACTGGGTTGGTTTAACACCTCATCAAAGGTCCTTAATTTCTTTATTAGATATAGAACTGGTTTGCAAAAGACTGAAATTGCAATATATCTATCTTGATAACGCATGAAATTTACAGAGGGGTACTGTGACGTAACAATGATTATGACATCATAAACGCAATATTAACTCTGTGTTTCTAAAAGTAGAAACATCAGGTCAATATCACAAAATATTGGCTTCCATGTGACCAAGTTAATATTGATTCATAATAACCGTTGTTACTGGCCCTTACCTCCTCCGCTGTCTCCTCCGGAAGTAAACCCTCAATACAGTCCTGAAGGAGCTGTAAGAAACATCAAACCACTAATTAAGACACTTGACAAATAATACTTTAATAACGATTGATCATTGAAGGAAAATATCATTTTTCAGATTGAAATGATCAAAGTATTCACACAAGGTAGCAGTGTACAGTAGAAATGGCCTGATCCTAAAATCAAAGGCGTATCTTGGATGAACTTGAACAAATAATATCATCCTGCTAAACACACCTGCATAATGTAATACTATTTAATTATAAACTATGTTTTGAACACATTTTACTTAGACAAATTATTTTTCTTCAAGAAATGTTTTGCCTATATTTGGGACTTGTGACAACCATGGTAAATAAACACATAAAAAATTGTGGGAAAAAAACATGATTTTTAATCCAATGTTTGACCCAGCCTATATGTACCATGAAGTATTTTTTTTCTTAAGACCCATCTTAAATCAAAATATCAGATTAAGAAATACTCAAATTTAAGCATATTTACACACAAATTTGTGCTGCTCAGTACAGAGATGGACTACCATATTTGCTGTAATTAGTGCCCCTCCCCCTATAAGTGCCCCTATGACATAGTATGTATACATGTACACTGTATGTTAAACCCCACTGTGCACATGTTTACCAGGAAAAACACATCAATATTTGGATTATACAATTACAAATTGTCCAAATTTTCATGATTTTAATATCACACATCATGAGTACTTCCCATTCTGGCAACTAAACATTGTACTACTGTATTTCTCCGGTAATAAGCCCAAGGGGCCAGTGCATTAAATAAAGTACAAAGTAGGTGGTGGGCTTATTGCCGGATAGGAGCCTCAACGCGACCAACATAATCTGTAATATTTACATTATAGAAACAACATTTTTTATCCACATCTAAGTTTTGTTATCATATTAAGCACCCCCTTTGGAACCAATTTTTTATGTGCCCTGAGCACTAAAAACAGCAAATACGGTACGCTAGCTTTTTCTAGACAAAATGGGCAGATTTGTAAATTTTTTGTAACCAGTCCAAACTGTAGTTTTAAACAAAGTTCATTTATTTTTTCCAATATGATGACTTACACTGACTGTGACAGGGATGTCCAGCCCGTCACAAGTGACCTCCACATCCATGGTCATCTTGGTCACTGGCTCGAGGACAGACTTGTGACATTCTAGACAAGTCAGCTCACTGAATTACCGACAACACACAGATCAATTACTCAATTTCAACATTTCCTACCTACCCTAGTTTTTAGCGCATGTAATATATTTTTTCAACCATTCTTTCTTTCTTGTAATATACTTGTAAAACCATTAAATTTTGTTGAACATTTAACTTCATTAAAACACAATGAAATTTTAACTCAACAATCTTTATTTCAGCTATTTTTATACAAAGAAATCCCCCCCACCCCCAACGAATTGTTTCTAGTCTCCAAACAATGGAATTTTACCCCAACGAAATTAAATGTTTTTACAGTATGTATTTTTTTTTCCAAATGGATTTTTTCCCCATATTATCATGAGTAAATACTGTACTTCTTGTTTAAATGTTGTGGAGTTGATTTCTGATTATATTATCGTGAAGTATATAACAGACTACTTGTGAATTAACAAAATCTCTATAATTCATAAAATACGCAAGCCTTAAAATGATTTGAGTAAATTTAAAATTCAACTGGAATAAGTGAGAATAAAACACACAGCTGTAGTCTCAAAAAGATCACCTTTGTCGGGTTACGAGCTTGTCGCTTCCACAATAATTACAAACATCCCAGGAGTACGCGGACCTCTCATCTACGCCTGTCACTCTACCTACAAAACATAACAGCACTGAATGATATCGTAACTCATCATATATAGATTCAACAGAGAAGAAACTCATAAACATTTTATTTTACTATCTGGATTAAACAAGAATTCCACGGTAGTGGATGTGTCGCCTGCGCAGCAAGTTGGGAGATACGTTTTTAGGAGCTAGCTATGGATATGCCTTGTATCAGTTCCAAGTGGAATTTTTATGGTTGTCCAAATTGATTCTTATACAATGAATTATTTTGTTGATTATAATTCATGTGTGTAATGACACTGGCTTGTTGTGGATTGATTTTCTGAGGTTTTTTTTACATATTATGACATATGTTATAAAAGTCTGCCAAATTTTAAATTTTTTCCCTGTAATTTTGGGGGAAATGTAAAAAGTGTAATTCCCAAAAATTCTATTTATAGCATCAGTGACCTTGACCTTTGATCCTGAAAAGCAATCCCAAGCGAGCACTTTTGTTAAGGAAGCACTGTATGAAGTTTGAGTTTGATTGGCCCCAGGAAATTGAAGTTATCTCACGGAAACTGTTGGTGCAGACGCTGCCCCCGCCGCCGCCGCCGACATAGTGATCCCTATATGTCGCCTTTTCAGGTGACACAAAAACGATAAGTATGTTTGTACAGTGTATGTGTCATCCTGGTAAAATACTAGCTACCAGGTGCATGCTTCCTACATGCTCGGCTGGGGAGAATTTCTATTTACCTCATTCCATAGAGGGTATAGGACTTAATAGAATGCCAGCGGTCCTAGGTTCAACTCCTGGTGGACGCATTTAAACAATTATGATTTTCCATTTGTTTATTGACCCTCTTAGTCCCCTGTTACATTCATTTAGTTTTTCGACAATTTAGGAGCACAATATGTACATATATATATAGGTTTGCAATAAGCTTTCAAATTCACTGCATTTCGTAAAGAGTGGAGGACAGTAATTCAAGGGCCTTAACTCTCTTTGAATTAGTTGAAACTGCGAGATTGTGACACAAGTGAAAGTATATCTATGATAGATAAATGTAAGCACAGCAACTCTGCCAATTGTATCAAGAATGAGGGGTCCCAATTATGATTATCATTACATGAAACACTTTTGATAAAAATGATGGATCATTTTATTATGCAACAAAAATGAGTTGTATGTTAATCTTAAGAAATTTTTCATATAATATGAAGCATTTTGAACAAATTTTGTCTCGCTAACTTCTTAAAAGTCTCTCCTAATTCTATTAGCAGTTTTATAGGACCGATGGACACACAGACAGACTGACAACCGGATTCTAGTATGCTCAAGCTCTCCCTTGCCTCCCTGTCATACAACATACTATATCAGATATAAAACAAAATGGGGCATAACAGTTATCAAACCTACCTATAGCCTTGCAAAGAGAAAGAACCGAAAGTTCGCTGCTTATATTTGGGATAGCTATTTCCCCTTGAAGAGCTCTCCTCTCTGCCATGGTCATCTCAGTGTTTGTAGACAGGCAGGCGTCTGGTACATCAGTGATTGGTAATATCTGGGAGTAGCCATCACAGCAGAGTTGTCCTGGAAATAAATACACAGTCAGATATTTATAAGATTATATTTACATTTGTGCTGCAACCCACTATATGAACATTACCAGCAAAAATGCCTTTTATAAAACTATGAAAGCAATGGTTCTCGAGACGTAGCACGTGATTTCATTATGACGTCATAGATCAAGCTTGTTCAACGAGAATCTTGTCGCGCCGCTTCGAATAACATGGAGAATGCCCTTGTGTCAAACGCTCAAAAGACTTATTATCATCATTGGCGCCAATTTTATTCAAGTTGGGCTGTTCCGCCAATGTCGTTTAAACGACGACACATATACAAACGCAGCTGATAAACTATTAATTTGAAAAAATATCAATAAAGTTAAGCAATTGTTCTATAGTAAAAATGTAAATCTATGGATTGAAAGTCATTTTTTTAGCTTTCATAGTGCTATGAAAGGTCAGCCGTTACATCCATATTCAGCATGAAGCCCTAGCGGCTTCTTTCAGTATGGATGTAACAGCTGACCTTTCATAGCACTATGAAAGTTCGAAAAATGACTTTCAATCCTTATATAAATGCTAAATTTAGGCTTGATAATTATAAAGAAATAATTAGACAGGATTAAGAATATAATAGGACATAAACAATGATGAACCAGAATAATGTAAATTCTCAAAATTCACTGTCAAGTTTTCCCTCAAAACAGTAGAACCTGTGAAAATTTTCCTCCAAATTTCAGTTAGGTTTTCAGTATGATGATATTAGTAACTATGCTAAGATTTAATTCAATTGGTTATCAGTAACACTATATAAAATGTGGACTTTAACACAAAATTCTCAAAATTCTGATGTTTTTGCTCCAAAACAGCAGAACCTGAAATACGATTTCTTTTAAATTGAGATTAGGTATTAAGTACAATGGTTTAAGTAATATGACCAACTTTCAATTATATTGGATATTTACAACACTGTGAAAAATGGACTTTAACGCAAATGTTTACGCATTTGCGTTTGCAGCAGCTGGCCACTGAAAAAGTACTTAAAACCTTAGTTCTGTTTTTCTCGACTATCGTCGAAGGCAAGACAACAACAAATGAAGGGTTAAGTATCTCATTAAGTCAGATATGGGATGTGTGAAACACCTGACATACATACCTTTGTGGAAATAGATGTCTTTAAAGAACATGACCTGTCCGCGATAAGTGTTTGGTATATCAAACATTACACGGACAGTGCTGTAGCTAGGCGGAGTTTCAGAGGATTGTGCACCAGACCACACATACACATAGCTGTGTGAATGTCCCGAGTGTGGAGCTGTTCCAGAACCACCTCTCGTGTCAGTATCTTGCGTTTCTGATGGCTGCGAAATAGAAAAAAAAAAACATATTCAGAATTCTTGAATGGTAGACACCCTTCTAATAGCACATTAAACTATTAGGCACATGATCATGAACCACACATTAATGGAAGATAGTATGTACACAAATTTTTACAAAAAATTTCAATTACAGATCTGTGGTAATTCACGCCCCTCCCCCTATAAGCACCACTCCCCATTCTTCGTAGGTATCAAAATTATATAAGCACCCCTTTTAATCATGAAACAACTAAATGATTCTATAAAATAGTGTGGTAAACTTCAGTTTACACAAAAATCCCACAAACATCCGATTCGGTAAATTATGTGCAAATTTTCTGCAACTGATGGTAATAATGTCACGTATCAGGAGTGCTACCCATAATGGTCATAATACATCATACTTATTTACGTTATAAAAGCAACATCTTTCGTCCAGATCCTAGTTTTGTTATCCTATTAAGCGCCGCCTTTGGAACCAATGTTTTAGCCACCCTTGGCGTTAACAACAAAGAATATGGTATTCCATCCTCCATTCCAAATTCAGCTATTGCAGTCCTTGATATTTATTGTTGCATTCCAGACTTTCACCAACAGAAGAATTATCCATTCAGTTTAAAATTTGCTAAATTCGCAAATGCATCAAGATTCGCAATAATTTAAATTGCAGTGTAAATTTTCATATTTTAGGTTTCACAATTATTTTGCGATTCATGAAATCAAACCCGCGGCCATTAATAAGTTTCAGAAAACTGTGAAAATTTGCACCTGCAAAATTCTAACAACTATACATTAAAGGCCGTGTGGGGGAGGTGGGAGGCACCTATATCAATATCATGGCTGGCTGGGTTAAAACCAGATCTGCATTATATTCCTTAATACATTCAATCTCTTTACTATTTGATGGGTGGTGGGGTCTCTGAAAAAGTGCCTTCCGCCCCTCCAACAAAGTTTAAATTCTGGAACAGCCCTAACCTGAAATTTGCTCTACTCTACAATTCATCAATTCTGACATTCGATCTCCCCTAACAGTCATCCTACCTTCTCTGTACAAACAACCTTAAATGCTTAAAACGGAGTTGCCCGAATAATTACCCAAAATAATGAATGGACACCATTTGTGCCCAACTATATGTGTCTTCTTACCAGTATGGCTAAAACTTTCGCAACAAAACAGAACCGCTTCAATTCAGCTGGTTTCTAAAACAAAATGATAAAATACATTGTTTAAAATGTGACAATTTAAACAAATAAATTCTCATTTTTTTTTATATTTCTTTATAATGAAATGCTGTCAATTTGAACCTAATATATTTTCAGCCATTTCATTGTTCAAAACTTGATATTCAGGTTCAAATCCAAGTTAAAGAGGAGAAATATTTGATAAAAGATTTCAAAGTCTTTCTGTAGCTTGTTTTAATTCAATGTTTCTTTATTTGGTATTAAATTTAAATATAATGTGTTGGTAACAAGTGTATTTGAGAACAAAAACAGTTTTATGAACATATACCTTAACTCTTTCAGTACCGTTGTCGACTATAGTCGACATAAAAATGAGCTCCCTCTTCCCCGTTGTCGACTATAGTCGACATGATTTATAGCTCCCTCTTCCCCGTTGTCGACTTTAGTCGACAAGCTTAGTTGACGTTATTGAAGTGTTGATTTGTTGAAACCATCCATCGACATAAACAATCATCTGATGCAATGACAAATAAAAGGTGGTCAAAACTTTTGAATCAAACATTTTTGCTGACAAATTCGTTTTTATTTCTTTTGGGTTACATGTTTTTGCGTTAGAGCAATAGGTGATAATTTCTCAAAATGTTGTTAATGTAAACAATATGGTGGCCTTGCTACATTTGCATTTCAGATATCAGTGTATAGGACGTTTCAGAGTGTTCAATCTGACATCTAGATCTTATTCAGTTAAAAAGTTCTTAATTATGTACAAAGATAACACTAACCTTTGAGTTTTTATATGAAAAAACAACACACCAAAAATGCACATGTAGTCTGCCATTTTGTTTAAACTTCTGGGGGTGAGCCTAATAACTACTTCCGGTACGGCATCCGGAAAGAACACAAAGTACGGAAAGAGTTAATCAACATTTCCAGTTTGATTTGGATGGTTACTGATCTACATCCTACTGACAGTAATGATCATATTAGGACGTTCAAGGTTTAAGTGTTGAAGAAAAACTGGAGTTCCCGAAGAAAAAAACTCAACCTACGGCCAGTACATAGCAACAGTCCAACATACATATAGATCTCAAATGCATAACACAGAGGTGAAGGGCTTGTGGTAGCAGAATGTCAGACACTTTATATATATACATAATTAATCATTTGGCCACCATGACCAAGAGGTGTAGGGCTAGTGGTAACAGAATGTCAGACACCTTAACCACTTGGCCACCACGACCCTGAGGTGGAGGGCTAGTGATAACAGAATGTCAGACACCGTAACTACTTGGCCACCACAACCCAGCGGTGGAGGGGTTAGCGGTAGCAGAATGTCAGGCACATTAATCACTTGGGCATCAAAACCCCTCATTTTCTCTTTATTGTATTTACCGTACATGCCTTTGACAAATCTGTAGGCGAGAGAAGTCGATACCGTGATAAAAGGGCAGGGCTATCTATTGGAGTTACATCAACATCCGTAGAGTTATCTCCCTTCATTATGTAACAAAATCCAGGTGGCTCCACCATGCAGGCAGTCGTGCTGGATCCTTGTAGTGCTTTCTCACTCTCATCACTAAGTCTGTCTGGTCCTGGAAGCACCTGGTCACTCTCCTGGCTAAGAGTGCTTGATGCAATACCAGACCAAACAGAACCGATCAAAGTAAACAAACCAAAGTCTCTGAAATGATGAAAAATATAATAGATGTTTTAGTCCAAAAATAACAACAGGTTAAAAGGGCCTGTATGCTGACCCTCAGGATCGACAAAAGTGGAGATCTGGGGTGAACACTGCCATGTGTACCGCTAGCCAGCTGTCTGGAAGGGGGACCACTGGTGTGGACATTGCCCCAATTCTGCACGATAATCAAAAGAGACCGCTGATGATAATGATTGTTATTCAAAGTGCAATATATATCAAGAATACTATTTAATTTCATATCCACTTAATAAATAATTATGCTACATGCTATAAGTTATATGAATCAATATAGGCCTGGCTTTACAAAGACTTATTCTGTACTATTGCTTGTTCTAATGTGTAATATAACCTGAAGCAGAAAGCTATGCACCTCCCCTGTAAGTCTGTATGACCTACCGTTCCCTGTTTGTTATGCTGTGTACTGTAAGGCCGTGGAAGGAGAATGTGGTACCCTCCCCCTGTTAGTCTGTATGACCTACCGTTCTCTGTTTGTTCTGTGTACTGTAAGGCCGTGGAAGGAGAATGTGGTACTCTCCCCCTGTAAGTCTGTATGACCTACCGGTCCTTGTTTGTTCTGTGTACTGTAAGGCCGTGGAAGGAGAATGTGGTACCCTCTCCCTGTAAGTCTGTATGACCTACCGTTCCCTGTTTGTTCTGCTGTGTACTGTAAGGCCGTGGAGGGAGAATGCGGTACCCTCCATTGTAAGTCTGTATGACCTACCATTCCCTGTTTGTTCTGCTGTGTACTGTAAGGCCGTGGAGGGAGAATGCGGTACCCTCCCCCTGTAAGTCTGTATGACCTACCATTCTCTGTTTGTTCTGCTGTGTACTGTAAGGTCGTGGAAGGAGAATGCGGTACCCTCCCCCTGTAAGTCTGTATGACCTACCGTTCCCTGTTTGTTCTGCTGTGTACTGTAAGGCCAAGGAAGGAGAATGCGGTACCCTCTCCTTGTCAGTCTGTATGACCAACCATTCCCTGTTTGTTCTGCTGTGTACTGTAAGGCCATGGAAGGAGAATGCAGTACCCTCCCCCTGTCAGTCTGTATGACCTACCGTTCCCTATTTGTTTTGCTGTGTACTGTAAGGCCGTGGAAGGAGAATGTGGTACCCTCCCCCTGTAAGTCTGTATGACCTACCATTCCCTGTTTGTTCTGCTGTGTACTGTAAGGTCATGGAAGGAGAATGCGGTACCCTCCCCCTGTCAGTCTGTATGACCTACTGTTCCCTGTTTGTTCTGTGTACTGTAAGGCCAAGGAAGGAGAATGTGGTATCCTCCCCCTGTAAGTCTGTATGACCTACCTTTCCCTGTTTGTTCTGCTGTGTACTGTAAGGCCATGGAAGGAGAATGTGGTACGATCCCTCCCCCTGTAAGTCTGTATGACCTACCGTTCCCCGTACATTCTGCTATGTACTGTAAGGCCATGAAAGGAGAATGCGGTACCCTCCCCCTGTAAGTCTGTATGACCTACTGGTCCCTGTTTGTTCTGCTGTGTACTGTAAGGCCGTGGAAGGAGAATGCGGTACCCTCGCCCTGTAAGTCTGTATGACCTACCGGTCCCTGTTTGTTCTGCTATGTACTGTAAGGCCGTGGAAGGAGAATGTGGTACCCTGCCCCTGTTAGTCTGTATGACCTACCGTTCCCTGTTTGTTCTGCTGTGTACTGTAAGGCCGTGGAAGGAGAATGTGGTACCGTACCCCTGTCAGTCTGTATGACCTACCGTTCCCTGTTCGTTCTGCTGTGTACTGTAAGGCCGTGGAAGGAGAATGCGGTCCCCTTCACCAGTAAGTCTGTATGACCTACTGTTCCCTGTTTGTTCTGCTGTGTACTGTAAGGCCGTGGAAGGAGAATGTGGTACCCTCCCCCAGTAAGTCTGTATGACCTATCGTTCCCTGTTTGTTCTGCTGTGTACTGTAAGGCCGTGGAAGGAGAATGTGGTACCCTCCCCCTGTAAGTCTGTATGACCTATCGTTCCCTGTTTGTTCTGCTGTGTACTGTAAGGCCGTGGAGGGAGAATGCGGTACCCTCCCCCTGTAAGTCTGTATGACCTACCATTCCCTGTTTGTTCTGCTGTGTACTGTAAGGCCGTGGAGGGAGAATGCGGTACCCTCCCCCTGTAAGTCTGTATGACCTACCATTCTCTGTTTGTTCTGCTGTGTACTGTAAGGTCGTGGAAGGAGAATGCGGTACCCTCCCCCTGTAAGTCTGTATGACCTACCGTTCCCTGTTTGTTCTGCTGTGTACTGTAAGGCCAAGGAAGGAGAATGCGGTACCCTCTCCTTGTCAGTCTGTATGACCTACTGTTCCCTGTTTGTTCTGCTGTGTACTGTAAGGCCATGGAAGGAGAATGCAGTACCCTCCCCCTGTCAGTCTGTATGACCTACCGTTCCCTATTTGTTTTGCTGTGTACTGTAAGGCCGTGGAAGGAGAATGTGGTACCCTCCCCCTGTAAGTCTGTATGACCTACCATTCCCTGTTTGTTCTGCTGTGTACTGTAAGGTCATGGAAGGAGAATGCGGTACCCTCCCCCTGTCAGTCTGTATGACCTACCGTTCCCTGTTTGTTCTGTGTACTGTAAGGCCGTGGAAGGAGAATGTGGTACCCTCCCCCTGTAAGTTTGTATGACCTACCGTTCCCTATTTGTTCTGCTGTGTACTTTAAGGCCGTGGAAGGAGAATGCGGTACCCTCCCCTTGTAAGACTTTGTCCCACACTGGACCTCTGTCCTTTGGCAGTATGATCTCACACATTGTTCCCTGTGTGTCCTCCACCAGCAGGCACCATCTATAAATTAAATGTTGACCAGCTACAATGGTATTATAATAATTCTGAGATTTCTTCATATTTTAACTCATTCACTTCTAAAATTTCACAATGAACTAGTCAAACCTTGAATTTGAAGAGTTCAAATGTGTCTTCAGAGGGGGCATAGTAACATACATGTTAATTCAGCTACAATTCTGAAGTTTTCACACATTCAGTTCCCATAAATTGGGTCTCTTACTAGTTAAAATAATTTCTTGTCTCTTTTAAAACATTGAAAAGATTTCACTGTACAAAGAATTCTTCATAATTATGCAGAGCTTCAGCTGATTTTGTATTGACATGGGTCGTTTGGCCCATCTAGCCAAGAAAGCGGGGGCCATTTTCAAAAGTCATGGGCCAGCATTTTTAATACTGTATGCATGATAGATAAAGATCGATATGTTCTTTAACCTTACTTCAGTTTTATAAAAAAAATATTTTCCTTCACTCTAAACTAGGTAAGATGGTCCTTTTTTGAACTCCCACAAATGCATGCACAGACCTTGTAAAGTCAAACTTCATCAGCTTTGACCCACTCAAACATACACATAAATTTAAATTTCTAATAGGTCTCTGATGAAATGCTTGCCTGTTTATAATTAGCTGTGACTATATAATTCTGAACACTACGTATACTGGATCTTTCAGTCAGCTGTGTGAGTGGGACTGATGATTGCAAGGCCATCTAACTTTATAAAGTTAAATTTGGTTTCTCTCTGTTAAATTGAAGGAAAATATAGAATTTTCTAATTGATATTGGCCGACAGACTAGTGAAATAAACTATACTTAAATTAATGAGGTTTTCCAATAAATCAACTGGCTTAAAATCATAGTATTATCTATTATGACCGACAGGTATTGCATTTTGAGGCCCCCAAACACGGCCGGTATCGGCAAAATGGCTACAACTTTCAATCGAAATAATTGTGACACGGACACTCCAACACAATTCTGATAATGTAATATCATTATATTGCTTTTGATTTGTCCACAGACTGTTCTCGTTCAACACTCAATGTAATTTACCATTTAATTCTTCACAATTAACACCAAACGCGCTTACCCATATATCGTTATTGTCCTAACTGGGTCGATTGGTCACAAGCCAAAATAAAATGATATAAATTAATAAAAGCAAACGGGCATTCCAGTTTCTGTTTCTACATAACTGACTGTAGTATTCACACTTTCTGTCTCAACTTCAAAGTATTTACTTGCCTATTCTTCTCTTTTGACGATAAATTTGACAAGTTATGACATTTTCTTGCAACACTAGTAGTTGTGTAATCTTACCGAATGGAAATAAACATGCGGACCGCAAATTACTTTCGTTTTAGCACACATTTGCCTTGCGCCGGCGGACCCATGTGGAAACAAAGTTTTGCGCCGTATTCACAATTTATGCGGGATTGGTGCGGGCGCACCGTCAATCTGAAGCCCTGATTATGTACTGTAAACCAACTTATTTTTGCATGCGATTAATATTCCTGTGTTTCGTGGGCGATTAAAATTCGCAACAAAATAGCCTCAATCAGAAGTATGCCAACTGTAGGAGAACTTACTGTACTGTACATAGAATTTATGACTGTATTTATTGCAAAATTAAATCGCAGCAAAATAGTCATTTCATATGAAAACGCAAATTTAAGTCGCAGTGAAACATAGTTGGTTTACAGGGCCCTACCTGGATGTTTGTCGTGACCGCCTCTGGATCACCCTGTGTACCAGCGCCGAGAAGCTGTGACCTTGACCTTCCTGAGTAGAGCCCTGCCTATGGATACTGTCCAGTATGGTGTGAGTTACAGCAGACTTTGTCACTGAGCGTGAAGATTGGGTTGCTGGTATAATCGTCAACCTTGAACTCTCGCTGTTCTCCTCTTTATCGCAACTCGACAGATCCTACAAAACACGCACTTGTAGAGGAACTTTACAGTGATTCTCGTTGACCACCTGATAGCTCATTTGGTAGAGATTTGTCTAGAGGACTGAACTTACTGTTTACATCTAGTAAGTATGAATCCAAGCACTTTTCATGCACTTGTGAGCAAATTCCAGCACTGTTCCAGCACTGACCCAAATTCAAGCATTTTTCCAGCACTGACCCCCAAATCAAGCGCTTTTCCAGTACTGACCCCAAATTCAAGCACTTTTCATCTAATTTTGTATGAACTTAAAAAAAACAAGAGGCCCAACGGGCCTTAACGGTCATCTGACTACCAATTGTAAAATCACTATGAAAATACGTGTAGTCATTAAATCAAGTTATAATATGCCTGTATAGATTGCCAAGTTCAAGATAGTGGCCTTCTTGGATTTCTGATGGGCTTGAAAAATAACAACTCTTTGTTGGGACCATCTCAGGATATCATTTCTGGCAAGTTTCAGCTCAATTCCACTGATAGAACTTGAGAAGTTTAAAATGTGTATTCAAAATGGCGGCTGTGGTGGCCATCTTGAATTTTGAACAAACCTAAAAATAACAACACTTAATCAGCATCATCTCAGAATCATTTCTGGCAAGTTTCAGCTTATTCCTAGTGAGTAAACTTGACAACAAACCCTTTTGGCCCCTGTGGCCTTGAATGAATGTCAGGGTCATTTCTTTAAACAAACTTGACACACCTTTATCCCAGCATGCCACAAGCCCAATATCACATCTCTGTGCCTTTTGGTTATTCAGAAAAAGTTGTTTTAAAGATTTTGACCCTTTTGGCCCCTGTGACCTTGAATGAAGTTCAAGGTCATTTATTTGAACAAACTTGGTAGACCTTTATCCCAGCATGCCACAGGCCTAATATCAGGTCTCTGAGCCTTTTAGTTATTCAGAAGAAGTTGTTTAAAGATTATGACCGTTTTGGCCTCTGTGACCTTGAATGAAGGTCAAGGTCATTTCTTTGAACAAACTTGGTAGCCCTTTATCCCAGCATAACACAGGACCAATATCAGGTCTCTGGGCCTTTTGGTTATTCAGAAAAAGTTGTTTTAAAGATTTTGACCCTTTTGGCCCCTGTGACCTTGAATGAAGTTCAAGGTCATTTATTTGAACAAACTTGGTAGCCCTTTATCCCAGCATGCCACAGACCTAATATCAGGTCTCTGAGCCTTTTAGTTATTCAGAAGAAGTTGTTTAAAGATTATGACCGTTTTGGCCTCTGTGACCTTGAATGAAGGTCAAGGTCATTTCTTTGAACAAACTTGGTAGCCCTTTATCCCAGCATAACACAGGACCAATATCAGGTCTCTGGGCCTTTTGGTTATTCAGAAGAAGTTGTTTTAAAAGATTTTGACCTTTTTGGCCCCTGTGACCTTGAATGAAGGTCAAGGTCATTTGTTTGAACAAACTTGGTAGTCCTTTATCCCAGCATGCCACAGGCCCAATATCAGGTCTCTGGGCCTTTTGGTTATTCAGAAGAAGTTGTTTAAAGATTATGACCGTTTTGGCCCCTGTGACCTTGAATGAAAGTCAAGGTCATTTCTTTGAACAAACTTGGTAGCCCTTTATCCCAGCATGCCACAGGCCCAATATTAGATCTCTGGGCCTTTTGGTTATTCAGAAGAAAATGTTTAAAGATTATGACCGTTTTGGCCCCAGTGACCTTGAATGAAAGTCAAGGTCATTTCTTTGAACAAACATAGTAGCCCTTTATCCAAGCATGCCACAGGCCCAATATCAGGTCTCTGGGCCTTTTGGTTATTCAGAAGAAGTTGTTTAAAGATTATGACCGTTTTGGCCCCTGTGACCTTGAATGAAAGTCAAGGTCATTTCTTTGAACAAACTTGGTAGCCCTTTATCCAAGCATGCCACAGGCCCAATATTAGGTCTCTGTGCCTTTTGGTTATTCAGAAGAAGTCGTTTAAAAATTATGACCGTTTTATCCCCTGTGACCTTGAATGAAGGTCAAGGTCATTTCTTTGAACAAACTTGGTAGCCCTTTATCTCAGCATAACACAGGACCAATATCAGGTCTCTGGGCCTTTTGGTTATTCAGAAGAAGTTGTTTAAAAAGATTTTGACCTTTTCGGCCCCTGTGACCTTGAATGAAGGTCAAGGTCATTTGTTTGAACAAACTTGGTAACCCTTTATCCCAGCATGCCACAGGCCCAATATCAGGTCTCTGGGCCTTTTGGTTATTCAAAAGAAGTCGTTCAAAGATTTTGACCTTTTTGGCCCCTGTGACCTTGAATGAAGGTCAAGGTCATTTGTTTGAACAAACTTGGTAGCCCTTTATCCCAGCATGCCACAGGCCCAATATTAGGTCTCTGGGCCTTTTGGTTATTCAGAAGAAGTCGTTCAAAGATTTTGACCTTTTTGGCCCCTGTGACCTTGAATGAAAGTCAAGGTCATTTGTTTGAACAAACTTGGTAGCCCTTTATCCCAGCATGCCATAGGCCCAATATTAGGTCTCTGGGCCTTTTGGTTATTCAGAAGAAGTCGTTTAAAAATTATGACCGTTTTGTCCCCTGTGACCTTGAATGAAGGTCAAGGTCATTTCTTTGAACAAACTTGGTAGCCCTTTATCTCAGCATAACACAGGACCAATATCAGGTCTCTGGGCCTTTTGGTTATTCAGAAGAAGTTGTTTAAAAAGATTTTGACCTTTTTGGCCCCTGTGACCTTGAATGAAGGTCAAGGTCATTTCTTTGAACAAACTTGGTAGCCCTTTATCCCAGCATGCCACAGGCCCAATATCAGGTCTCTGGGCCTTTTGGTTATTCAGAAGAAGTCGTTCAAAGATTTTGACCTTTTTGGCCCCTGTGACCTTGAATGAAGGTCAAGGTCATTTGTTTGAACAAACTTGGTAGCCCTTTATCCCAGCATGCCACAGGCCCAATATTAGGTCTCTGGGCCTTTTGGTTATTCAGAAGAAGTCGTTCAAAGATTTTGACCTTTTTGGCCCCTGTGACCTTGAATGAAGGTCAAGGTCATTTGTTTGAACAAACTTGGTAGCCCTTTATCCCAGCATGCCACAGGCCCAATATCAGGTCTCTGGGCCTTTTGGTTATTCCGAAGAAGTCGTTCAAAGATTTTGACCTTTTTGGCCCCTGTGACCTTGAATGAAGGTCAAGGTCATTTGTTTGAACAAACTTGGTAGCCCTTTATCCCAGCATGCCACAGGCCCAATATTGGGTCTATGGGCCTTTTGGTTTATGAGAAGAAGATGTTTAAATGGAAAAGTTTACGGACGGCGCACGGCGCACGACGCACGACTCACGGCGCACGGCGCACGACGACGGACGAAGCATGATGACTATAGGTCATCCTGACCCTTCGGGTCAGATGACCTAAAAATAAGATAAATGTAGCAGAACTTGACTGGGGAGTGGGGTGATCACTTGTTACCAAATAGCTTAATCTGAGTAGAGGGTCTGTCTAGAGTTCGGAGGTTTGTCATTAGAAAATTGTTTTAGCGTTTTTGCACTATCGCCTTTTGTACCTATGGTAATGTGCTGAATATTCATACAAACCATATCATACCAGGTTATGCCATTGTGAAGAGTGAAAATTTAATATGAATATTTTACCTGCGTAGGGATAAATAATTTTACTGCACAAAGAAATTCCAGTTTACAGTGGCGTAGCATTCATATAAAATTATGCTTTTATGCTTAAGCTTGCATACACTCCAATTCCCCCAACATATTTTTCTATGTCTTTTATTGATTTTAAGTTACCTTTGTGTAAACTAAATCACAAAGAACTAAATTTGCACAGAAAGGACTATGTATGGTTTTGCCTGTTTTAGGCCCCCAAATCCATCAAATTTTAAATTTCATTATTGAACACTCAAATAATATTATTTCAAATATAGATTACATCCCTCATGCAATTGTAATAATATTTATTTGTAATTTGTGCTATGGTTGCCATGGTAACCATCCGAAATATGCATAAATTATGCAAATGTAAATATTTGGTCTATTTTGGTCAATTTTTACATAGATTTTCACACAGCAACCATAGAGCGCATTCTTGAACAAACTTTATATTTCTCCTAAAGATGTGGTTTAAGTGCCCACATATTCTCATTTGATATTAAGTTTGTTCAAGAATGCTCTCAATAGTTTCTAATAGAAAAACTATCCAAAAAGTGGCCAAAGTTGACTAAATGGTCAAATTTCCCTAATTTATGCATATTTGAGATGGTTTCCATGACAACCGGAGTTGGAACAACAAATAATTATTGTTTCAGTTTTATCAGGGATGTACTCCATATTTGAAATACATTAATTTGAGAGCTCAATAATCTGGTTCAAAATTTGATAATTTGGGGGCCAAAAAAGGCCCAAACCATATATAGTCCTTTTGATATTATAGACAAATCATTCGGTATTTCAATTTGTCCTTTTTCTTTCAAATTCAACGAGACAAGGTGAAATCACTTTCAAATGTTAGTTGGTGTTGTTTATTAATATATGAAAGCTATTTTTTTATCACTTAGAACCCAAACTCCTAATTCAAAGCATACACTTTCAAAAATGATTTGCTACGCCACTGGTTTACATCACTGTACTAGCTCATCGATCATAACATATGACTTGTAATTATGATTTCATTATCATATTGTTTGAAATGTAAATTATACCTGCTTTAATAATTTTAATTTAAATACACTACATACAAGTTTGGTTCGGTTAATTGGTTTTATTTTGTTTTACGTCCTATTAACAGCTAAGTATTACCTGTGATACGTCCACCGCTGGAATACAGGGAAGGCGATGGGCAGGACAGGACTGGTAGCCTCGCACTAGACCTACAGAGAAACAATTGATACAAATTAGGCCCAATAGAGAACAAGAATGCTGGCGGCGGAACAATATGTGGCCGTCCAAAGTTAAAGAATGATGTAATCAGGAACACAAGGCAATGGAAATATGAAAAACTCTTGTTAATTTGCAATGTCACATTGAAAGCATGGTTTTCATTGTATTTATTGTATAGGTTAAAACCTAGAAAGTTTTATTAAATGAAATTGTATGTCAGGAGCATTCAAAGTAAAAGCACAGTTTTCATTGCATTAAAAAGTTAAAACCTTGAAAGTTTTAATGAAATTGTATGTAAAGAGTATTAAGTCTTCCAAATATAATTGAACTGGATCGATATTCAGGAAAACACGACTTCATGTCATGTTGAACAAATGTACAAAGTTTGAACTATGTAAGGGGCAATAACTCTTCCAAATATCACCAAATTGCAAAGCTTTCGGGTTTTACCAAATTTGGAAACCCCTAGAGTGTAATTTTTAACTCCTGGTCATGAAAAAGACATATACTCCGAGACGTAACCCATACCTGCTACACATGGGCAGTTCCAGTGTCCTGTGACCTTGACCTTTTGTTGAGGCTGTCTAGTGACCTTGGTGACCTTGTGTGTTGACCCCGGGCTACAAAGGTCACTACTGTTCACCACCTGACAGTAGTTTGTACATAACAGAACTTTCTGGTTTGTCTGCTTCAGGTTCAGCTGCTGCCTGAAGAAACAAAAACAAGAGGCCAGCGAGGCCTGTATTGCTAACATGTCGCCTTATATGGAATCAACAAAGATATTTCATCACGCAAATATCAGTCATGAATACTTCATACATCTTTGTGTTATCAAACTTTCAAGTCATATGTAGATATTCTATAAAATATAATAAAATTAATTAAACAATATTAGCTTGAGAGTATTTAAAGAATAAAGTCATCTTAATGTATGTGATAAATCCCAGGAGTTCGGTTTGGTTTGGTATATTTTGTTTTAAGCCCTTTTAAATCCCTGTCCTATTAAATCCCAGGAATCTACAAAATTGGTCCCAACGATAAAATATGTTAATATGTCACATGGTCCCATTAACACTATAAACATACATATTTCAGCAATTTTCACGCTGAAATCATTCCTCTAACCATTAATTCCACTATATATACATAAACTATAGCGATCTTCAACAAGTATTGTGAGTGCACCAATTCATTATTGCACTTTTCTGATGAATTTCAGAAATGCGCTAAAATTGAATATTCAACATTTTACAAGAAAGTATGTTTTTGCATTGTCCTTGTTTCCTGTCTTAGACAGTTTAAATTTTAATGCTTTTTGAATTCCAATTTTACAAAAAAAAAACATCACACTGGTACACTTTGCCATCACTTTTTTCAATACAGTAAAACCCCAATTACTCAAACTCGTGGGGATCTGATCAATAGTTCGAGGAATACTGTAAAACCCCACTTATTCGAACTTGTGGGGGGACCTGATCAATAGTTCGAGGAATACATTGTATTCGAGTAATCCAACAAACTGTTTGACGAATGAGGTGTATTCGAATAAACCAGGTTCGAGTAAGTGGGGTTTTACTGTATGCCAAAAATGAATCTATTTTGAACAGATTTTTTCAGTTTTTGAACTCTTCTGGATCCATGATCATGATCCAAATTCAACTTAAAACACACCAGTCTGTAACAGATTCTTACCAAGGAGGTTGAATGCGGACGATGCTTCCCTCCTGTATACCGTGCTGCTGTACCAACGCAGCCGTAAACAGCACGAGTATCGGGCCAGGCTCAACCTGCGCATGCCCAGTCAAAACCTGACAGCGGGCTAACTGTAGGGAGTACAGCAGCTCAAAGCTCACCACTTCTATAGTGATTATCGTTGATGAGGAGGACACGGCTGTGGGTAAAATGGAACACAAATCTGGCTTATCAATTAGAAGTAGTATGAATATTTCAGCAAAGCAAATCCTGATACAGTACCTTATTAAACAGGCGAACTATAAAATACAGAATGCAAGGTATCGGTCAATATAAATGTTATTTGTTTAACCGACAATTAACTGGCTTTAAATTTCATTCACTTACTGTTGACATGTCAAGTTTTAACGACAGCTGGACGAGTTGTTTGGAAAATAAGAGTTTGACATCAAAGGTTTTTTCAAAATGGTGGCCATGATTTAGAAACAAATCATAAAATAACAACACTTGTCTAGAACCATCCCAGCATAATTACAAGCAAATTTGAAATTAATTGCATCCGTGAAAATTGAGAATAATTCTTATTTTTTTATTAGCCTGAAAAATAACAAAACCTGGTCAGGACCAATCTTGGGATAATTTCAGGCAATTTTTTCAGCTCAATCCCAACGGTGGAAAGAGTTTGAAATGTGTTTTTCAAAATGGCGGCGATGGTGGCCATTTTGGATATTAGACCAGCCCGGAAAATAACAACATTTGGTCAGGATCATCTCCAGATCATTTCACACTGGTCCAGTTTCAGCTCAATCCCAATAAAGTATAAATCATATTAAGAAATTAATGGCTAATCTATTAATAGACTATCAACAGATTATACTGTTTATCGACTTTGTAATCGATAACTAGAATCTGAATGGGCTAACTGTTCCATTAGTTCCAATACACCGGTTTCCGCTTGTCCAACACTTATTTACCAGTATACCAAGATTGATGATCCAAGGTGAAATATCAGGGGAAACATGAACTGAGCCATGCCTAAGATGAACTGACAAATAAGCTACCATTATAGTTATGTATACCTAGTTGGTCTGCCGTGTGGAGTTTTTAAGTCAATCTCTGTCCCCTGCAGTATCTGTTACTTACCTTGAGATTCTAACTCGCTCGAGTTCTGTTGATGGGACCATATTCTCAAAGATGACCGCTCTCTCATTTGAACTTTGTTAAGCTGGTCAGCAAAACCTCCCCTATCAAAAACATAAATTATAAAGCAAATGAAAGTGTATCTCACAGGCAGATACATTTTCTCAAAATCTAAAACGAACAATATATTGAATCATTTTATCCAGCCACTACTAATTTGCATTTGATTGTCCTTCATTTCATCAAATCTATAATCCAGTCATGATCACAACTAGGTAATCAGGTTGTCTCATGTTTCAGTAATCTTTAATCCAGTCACCACTAATCTGGTTGTCCCACATTTCAATAATCTTCAATCCAGTCACCACTAATCTGGTTGTCCCACATTTCAGTTATCCTTTAATCCAGTCACCACTAATCTGGTTGCTTTACTATTCCAGCTTCATTAATAAGCTGGTTCAGCCCTGTTGTCCAAATGATTAAGATTGAAATTGATGTTTTACCATTTATTTACAACAAGAAAACATTGTCATTATCCACTGATACTGTCCCACATAGGCCTCGAACCCACAACTCAGAGATAGAGGGCTAGTGGTAGCAGAATGTCAGACATCTTAACCACTAGGTCACCATGATCCAGAGATAGAGGGCTAGTGGTAGCAGAATGTCAGACACAACAACCGCTTAGCTGCTACGGCCCCCAGAAAGTTGTTTCAAATACATTGGTACATGTCTATGAGAAATATATGTTTACTAGGTGGAATCTCCAGAATTAACAGGGAAATGTTGTTACACATATTGATAGGTGTTATGTAGGCTAACATTTAAGCTAACAAAGTATGCAGAACTTGCATACCTTTTGAATTTCTTTTTCTTTTTTGCTGAATCCTCTAAAATGTCTGTATCCCCTGACTGGGAATCTTTAGATGGTGTTTTTAGATTCAATGTCTTCACCCAGTCGCTAGCCTTGACCTTTGAACTTGAGGAAGCCTGACTAGGTGCTGGAGACTGGCTCTTCAAGCTCTCAATATCCTGTGAGATCTCCGAGCTCTGAAATGTTAATGATAAAACAAATTATCTGCAAGGGGCGAAGTGGACCCTGGGGTTAAATCTAAAATCATGATTGTGATCGTCCCTTAATGCCCAGCAATTATATATGTAGTTTTGGGGTGGAGATCTCAACCGTTTAAAAGTTATGACTAAGGAGTTGAGTCTGCAAGGGCGTGCAAGACCCTGGGATTCAAATCTGAAATAATTTTGTGATCATCTCTTTCAGCAATTGTATAATTATATAGTTTTTGGGTGGGGATCTCAACCATTTAAAAGTTATGATTCAGAAGTTAATTTCGCAAGGGCCCGGCTCACCCAGGACTAATCATTTATATATATAGGTGTTACAACCAAATCCAAGTTGAACAAATAGCAATTTACCTCTATTTCCCATAACAGGACCCGCCCCTCTAGGCTACCCCAGGGGTTAAAGTTATCATTTATGCAAAATTTGCTCCCCTTCTTTGAAGCATGTTTCTGAACAAATTTGGTTAACATCCATTCAGTGCTTTATGATAAGCAGTGATTTAAGGGACTTTCCTCTATTTCCCCTACTGGGCCCGCCTCTCTGGCTGCGGGGGAGTCAGAGTCACCATTTATTCAAAATCTGTTCCTCTCCTCAACAGGATGTTTCTGACCAATTTTGGTGAAAATCAATGCAGTACTCAATGACTAGTAGGAATTTAAAGGAAAAGTTGGGGGACACTGTGCCATGGCTAAGCTTACTTGCCCTTTGGGAAGGTGAGCTCAAAAATGACTTTCAATCCTTCTATTTGATTAAAAAGAAATTTATTCAAAATTTCCTGAATAGCTGTAATCAATTTATAATCCATCAAGTTTAACCTTCTCACTCATGTTTTTCAAAGATTATGGGTTCCGGGTTCAAAATATATTATTATTATTTGCCAAAAAGTATATTTTAAATAAATTCCTACCATGACCAGTTAATCAAATATTATAAGACTTAGCAACTTGTTATATATAGCCTAAACTCATTACAGTTTACCTGTATATTTTCTTCAGTTTCCTTCTGAGAAAATGAAAGCCTTGATCCGTCCGATTCATAGCTAAAGATACTGGCTGTTACATCAGACACCTTCAAAACAACGTCATAATTACTGGCTGTTACATCAGACACCTTCAAAACAACGTTATAATTACTTGCTGTTACATCAGATACCTTCAAAACAACGTCATAATTACTGGCTGTTACTTCAGATACCTTCAAAACAACGTTATAATTACTTGCTGTTACATCAGACACCTTCAAAACAACGTCATAATTACTGGCTGTTACATCAGACACCTTAAAAACAACGACATAATTACTGGCTGTTACATCAGATACCTTCAAAACAACGTCATAATTACTGGCCGTTACATCAGATACCTTCAAAACAACGTCATAATTACTGGCAGTTACATCAGACACCTTCAAAACAATGTCATAATTACTGGCTGTTACATCAGACACCTTCAAAACAACGACATAATTACTGGCTGTTACATCAGACACCTTCAAAACAACGTTATAATTACTGGCTGTTACATCAGACACCTTCAAAACAACGTCATAATTACTGGCTGTTACATCAGACACCTTCAAAACAACGTCATAATTACTGGCTGTTACATTAGACACCTTCAAAACAACGTCATAATTACTGGCTGTTACATCAGACACCTTCAAAACAATGTCATAATTACTGGCTGTTACATCAGACACCTTCAAAACAACGTCATAATTACTGGCCGTTACACCAGACACCTTCACAACAGTGTCATAATTACTGGCTGTTACATCAGACACTTTCAAAACAGCAAAGCTAGCTAGACTACACTATCAGATAAACCTCATTTTTTTAAAATCTTATTTCAAAGCAGTCTGTTCCATTCATGTTAATTGGCAACAATTTGTGGCATTTTCAAAAAAATTTGGAAAAATGTGTATTTTCCCAAAAATTAAACGATACAAATAAATCAAATCAATTTAAATCCTATGATTTTCTCACAAATTTTTCTTAAAGTCAAATTTCTGTTTTTGATATGAATTTTCCATAACTCAGAAAATTTTCTACTTAACGTCATCATTCATTGAATTGGATCAATTCTTATTATACATTTATAGGGAGTCAGTGTTTATGAAAATGGTTTTTTCAACACAAATCCCATTTAGCAAAAGTAGCTAAAGGCAAATTATTTTTTCTATTAGCAGATATGCATTTTATTTCGTTAATAACGAAAATGCTACGGGCTAGAGTGAGCACAGGATACAATGGTGTATATATTGGATAATACTGACATTGTGTGATAAAGAATTGTTATTATTTTTACCAGTCTGACCTGAGATTGTTTTCCTCCTTGATTTTCTGTATCAGTTTTCTCCTTCACAGCTTCGTCCTTCACACCGGACTGACACCACCACGCCTCAGAGGAAGACTCGTCAACGGCAATGATGACCGCTGGGTCCTTGTTGTAGTCTTTCTGTTGGCCAGCCTTGTGCCGAGATCCCGATTTTTGGACAATGAGTGAAAACTCTAGACCACTTTTTGGTTTTTCCGACTCATCATCGTCATCATCATCACTTGAACTCCAGGCAATGGATTCAGCAACTGTTTCCAGAAAATATTGTAACTTATATTTTGAGCTACCGGTAATATTCCTCATTCCTGAGGAATTTCAAAATTTCACCCAAAATTTCAAAATGAAGATATTTCAAAATATCAAAATTTCCCTCAAAATTTCACAATTTCAAAATCTCTTATGCCAAAAAATTCTTCTCCTGACATCAATCAAGAGGAATGGATTTGTGTGACATAATGAATTCAAGGCCACAAACATATATTTTGCTATAAGAAATGAATCAGCTAGCTGGGCGACAAAAGAAAATTGTCATATTACTGACATCAAGAACCATTCAATTGGTTCCTCTGACAATCAATCAGTCCAGAATTGCAAAGTGTCAGAATGTAGGTATGTTCAGAATTAATTCAATGATGAACCACTGGCACTGATCTATTTAATAATATAGAATAGACCTTTATAATAATTGACATGGTCAATTCCCCTTTCCAATTTGTCATTTTTCTCTTACCAGTATTTAAGTTAAAAATCCTCCCATTCATAATTAAAATACTAGTACTACCACTAGTCAATTGTCTGTCTTGGTTCCAGCTTTTGTTTGTTAATTAGTTTGATGACTGGATGATTTACTTTATTTCCCCTGTGTTGAATTTATCATTACTGATAATATTTAAAGACAGCTTGCAGCTGGCCGTTTCAGTTTACAGTACACTGTATAATAAATCACCCAAAAGATAGGCCTGTATTTGATGGACATTCTAGCAAAGCTTCTCAATGCAAACTGAAAAAATTTATAGATGCCATTGGAAATGTGGAATTAGGGAGATCTCCCTCATTGGAGGTTTCAGAGGTCAACACGTATGTGTATGAACTTTCTCTTTCTGCATTTAAAACCAGTTGTTGGCAACAATTAATGAACAGTCTGTGTTACATACCCTCAGAAGGAAATTTTCCAGTTGTGTTGCCCACTTTCTGTCGAATTAAATGTGTCTTGTGACGTTTTGTTGGATTGCTATGGTCGATGCCAGCAAATCCTGAAAACCCTTCACCAAAACTTTGCCATTCACCGACAGATTTTCTTTTCTCTTGAACTTTCTTTCGGGAGAAAGACCTGTCCTCTTTCTCCGGACTGTATATCAACTACAGTTAACAAAGAAATGCAAAGTTATTAAAAAGCTTTTGGGAGTGGAACAATATACATGACTCAATAAACAAAATTATCTGTTTTACGAGGGGAGACAACCAATAATTCTTATAAACATTTCACCAACATATTATAAAATTATACATTTTTTAAATTTATACATATGTAAGTTACCACAAAATAATATATATATCACACTGCATATTCAAATGTACACAAATCAGGGATTAATCTAGGATTTAGGGAAATTCTTTTTTTTTAAATTAAGGGGGAAATAATATAAGCTCTTCTAGTACGTAAGGGGGATTTAAAAAAACAAATCCCAGTATACTTTTTAAAATAAATCTGAAAGATTTTGGGTAGATATTCACCACAAAAATGAGGGATATGAAATATTTCAGTAAATCTAACACAATGCGAGGGGAAAAGGGAACAAAATTCTGAGGGGAACAGATCTTCCCATTTAATAAATGGTAGTAAAAAAGGCCTAGATTGATGTCTGCAAACATGTTAAATAGCAAAATCCCAATTCAACCTTTAACTCATTTATCCCTGATGACACATTTGAACTCTTCCAATTAAAAGGTTGGAATTGTCCATCATGAAATTTGAGGGGTGAATTATTTAAAGAGGTGTATATAGGTTGCAAGAATATATTGTACAATTGTACCTCGGACTTAGATAGAGCCAATATAATTCCGTGATTGTACCAAGATTGGCTATTAACTTTTCCAAACGGCCATCTCCCTTAATGTGATCCAATTCAGGAAACTTGTGGAAAAAGGCCCCGAAGAGCTGTCTCATGGAATGCAAATATAATTTTTTATGTAATCTATACAGTATTCTTCTTTTCAGATCCCATTTTTGACTCTTAAAATATTTCAACTGTGTCCAATTAAACTGATCATTTATTTCCCAAGATTCACCTAAATACCGCAGGCTCCCTTTCAGGGAACGGCATTTATTATCGTTATTATTTCAGCGAGTTTCAAGGCAGCTGACTTGAGCACAGAATCTATGCATGCTTGAGCATTGAAATACATGTGGTTTCGTGAATATGGTCCGGGCCAGGCCTGGCCTATGCATGTCAATCGAGATCTGAATTTACTAATGACATTGGGCCATGATTGGCAACAGAATCTAACCAGAACAGAATTATTATGCAGTCGTACTTTTCGTTTTCCAGAAAACTGTGACATCTTTTGAAAAGCCTTTTGTGTGGCGTTTTCAGAAGTTTGATATGAAATACACTCAATTTCTAAATTCCCGGGGTTTTACACACAATATTTTTTACCTTTTAACACGAAAGAGTTCCAAAATATACACATTTTATTTATTTCTTTGATCTTCGTTGCATTCATCAAACAAAAGGCACAGTCTAAACATATTTGAAAATATAAGAAATGTGATGTAAGGGATTCCAATTATTTTGTCAAATAAAAAATCTCGAAGTTGCGATATCGCATGGCAGCCGCCATATTTGGATGGTCGGACTTCAATTTGCGTACGGGGCAACCTAAGAAAACTTGAATTAAGCATAATTTGGGGACCCTGCGTGATAGTGGGTCTGATGCCAGCTATTGTTCAAGACAAAGTTATCATTTAAATACAATTTTAAACGATGGATTCTGCCGACAGCACCACATCCTCGCTGGGGACGACAGGAGATACAGGCCACCTCTTGCAGGAGCTCATCAACTTGCAGAAATCACACGGTTTGTTTTGCCATTTTGCTAATTATATTTGAATACAATTTGCTAAGTAACGGTAAATGTAACCAATTAAATTTATTTCTCGATACGTTGTTCGAGATATTGTTAGTCATGCACAGCTATTGCATTATCAGATTGCAGATTATCTAGAATTCACACTTCAAAAGGCGGTCTTTCCCGCGGCAATGCCGGTTGTTGGTTATTACAGATAGGTAGATAGTATGGCGAACTCCTTTACCGGTTTTGTTTATGCAAATTACATTTAAGCCATGAAAATTTCGTCAATATCGTGCCGTGGACAATTCTGAGTCACTGAGGCTGATTCAAGTCGCCCCCTACCTTACAGCTATTCTAAATTGTGTGACATGTAATTGATGTTGTCCTTGTTTAGGGTGCCGGTTTGGAAATGTGTTTTATACAACACGTATGTATAAACTTATCATGTAGTATACATACTTAATTTATTTCTTCTTTTGATTACAGTCATGTCTTCTGGAAATGTGACGGGATCATTACCGATGCGGGAAAGGTATACCGCCGTCTTCTTACTGGACAAATACAACATGTTCATTATGGTCTTCATATGCTGGCAGCTATACCAGTCGACCATGGCCAGTGATTCATTAATAAAGCGCGCAAGCCCTCAGCTCTCCCAGAATTTGGCGCCGGAAATCATTCATAAATTTGCTAGCTGATTTAAATAAAATAAGAATTAAGTTATTTTAGTAACTATCCATTTATGATCAGTGTACATTAGTGCTGTCACGATACGGGAAAACTGTATCAGGATATATTGCAATACAAAGTGACTGTATCACGATACATACCACAATATATTGGTTTGACAAACAGCCACTCTCTTTTCAATTGATTTCGTTTGTTTGTTTTGTTTTAGACAACGATGCCCCCACGTGGCACTTTTTTTGCATTTTTATTTGACATACAATCATAGCCGTCAGCCATGCTTTTGACAAAGTAGGAGATGCTTAAGAAAAAAAATAGGGCTCTTGAAAGTTCAAACATTTAGCTGATTCAGACTATCGAAAAGAGAAAGTAGAATAAGGGTTTCACGGAAATGACTTCATTTTACTGTTTTTTGTTGGAATTCATGCAAAATTTTGAAGGAAATTATGCAAGATTGAATGTAAGTACTCAAAAGTAACCTGTACCACATAAAAACGGTATTTCAATTTCGTATCGCAACACATTTCTATTGACACATTGTAATATATACCGTTATATCGTGACAGAACGAGTGTACATTATATATTAAATCCTTACTGATGATAAAATTGGTCATGATTGTAAGATTAACATCAAAATTATTTCTTTGGTGTTTATTACATATTTGTAATGAGATTCTAAACAGTTCGCATATCAGTTCAATATAAAAACCTGTATGTAAAATTCATAAACCTCGACAGAACATGATTTAAATAGTTCTGTTCAGGATGGATTTCAACAGTTAAAAAGATCACACACCTGTTAATGTTTATCTCAATATGAACCAATGATTTTTTTCTGGAAAAAAAAATAATCACATTACAATAGTATACATATCACAATTATACACAATATATTCCACTTTCATAATACTCCATTCACTCTTTTTGTAAGTGGCAGTTTATCTATTGTAATGCTATATAGAAAGGATAGAAGAATCAGATATAGAGGAACAGGAAAAAAATAAAGAATGAATAATAATTTGTTGATTAAATATACAAGTACCAGACAAAACCGAAATAGTAAGTTGTGAACATAAATTAAATGAACTTTGACAGAAAAGAAAATATTCACAAATATTGAGTTTAAGAGTCAAAAGCTTTAAATCAATGTTTGTTAATCAACACTCTAACTTCTAAGATCTTACCTAAATACTTGTCTTTACAGCATGGATCCTGGTAACTCTGGAGATGGGACAGCCGGCAATCCCACCCTGACCGAACTGATGAAGACCATATATGATAGTCCTGCTCCACGCCAGTTAATGTAAATTCACATCTCAATATTAGGATCGATGATATTTCTGATACCTTTTATCTCCCTTCTTTTACTTGTGATTCCCCTGTTTCTCAAAATTTCTCTTGAGATTGTTTAAAATGTTAACTTTGTGTGTTTTTTGGGGGTTTTTTTTGGCAAATTGGAATACTTTATAGAAATCTTCAGTTTATATTATAAGTAAGTTTATGCATCAGTGTTGTGTCCCGGTAAATATATCCAGTATAAGTAATTGTATACATCAGTGTTGTGTCCTGGTACAGTGATTTTTTCATCCCTTTTTTACAGGGGCCTGTACTTTTTCAATTGGGAAAATTTGCTGTTGGTTTTAAATGCAAAAACTTACAATAAGTCAATAACACATATGAAGGGATATTTTCTGAATGGGAAAATATGAGTAAGAAATTGGGAAAATACAACAAAATTTCGCTAGGGGAAGGGGCCGAAATTCGGCCCCAAATCGACCCTAAAAAAACACTGTGGTAAATCTATCCATTATAAGTAATTATATACATCAGTGTTGTGTCCTTGTAAATATATCCAGTATAAGTTATTATATTCACCAGTGTTGTGTCCCGGTAAATATATCCATTATAAGTAATTATATTCACCAGTGTTGTGTCCCGGTAAATATATCCATTATAAGTAATTATATACATCAGTGTTGTGTCCTGGTAAATATATCCAGTATAAGTAATTATATACATCAGTGTTGTGTCCTGGTAAATATATCCAGTATAAGTAAGTATATACATCATTGTTGTTTCCAATGTCTACAGAACTCTGCAAGGATCTGACACAGTAAACAGCTTCAGCGTGTACGGGAGAGAAGTAGACATCATGGCCAGTAAGGGTAGCAGTGGCATTATAACAAGTACCGGAGTGATGTCACAGTCTACGACAGGCAGCAATAAGGTAGGTCACAGGTCACAGTATCTAGGTCACAGAATACAAGTCACTGGTCACAGTATCTAGGTCATATGTCACCATATCTAGGTCACTGGTTGTGCATCTAGGTCACCGGTCACCATATCTAGGTCACTGGCCACAATATCTAGGTCAAAGGTCAACATATATATGTCACAGTATCTAGGCCACAGATCACAACACCTAGGTCACAGTATCTAGGTCACAGTATCTAGGTTACAGGTCTCAATATCTAGGTCACAGGTCATGATTAGTCCAATAAGATAGGTCAGAAGTTATGACTGGTTTACCCGTTGTCAGCATAATGTGATCGGGTGGGATGTTCTGCAGCATACTTCAGTGTTGTAGCACTATAGCATTTACAGGGAAAGATCCAGACTATATCCTAAGGAAGCTTTCAAAAAGTTGAAAACAAACTGCATCCTGCCAAATACCCACAGAATCAGCACACACCTTATTGGCCTCACGCAATATGGACGTAATCGCAGAACTTTCATCATAGCACTATGCAAGTTATAAGAATGACTTTCAATCCCTATATTAACAGTAAGTACTTTTATCATCAATGCTTCCAGGTGAAATCAAACGTTTAAGAATGATACAATATGATTGCCTTTTTTGATACAAAATCACAAAAGTGTTTTTGTAAAAAATAAAAAAAAAACCTTGTTGCATTAATTATATAACGGGAAGATATATTTAATTATGAATAAAGCAATCGGAAAAGAATTTTTGGTTTATTATTTCTCAGTCTTATAAACAATCCCCATGAAGCAACAGTAAAAATGTGGGTTTTATTTTACCGAGACAGTATAGATAATGTGATTGTTTTTTTGTGAGACAGGTAAAGATAACTCCTGTGGTGAAATACGACTGGGAACAGCTCCACTACATTGGAAATCTGGTGGCCATACACAAGAACAGCATACACGCAGCATATACTCTCAGAGGTAAGGAATTCAGTAAACAGCTTACACGCAGCGTATACTCTCAGAGGTGAGGAAGTCAGTACACAGCATACATGCAGCATGTACTCTCAGAGGTAAGGAAGTGGGTAAACAGCATACATGCAGCGTATAATTTTGTAGTAAGGAAATCTGTGAGATATTGATAATTTCATATGCTCTCATCATTTTTCATAGCAGATAAATACAAGGATCACCAAAGAATAATTTAAAGGATGTCTGTTGTTAAAAGTTATAACAATAATCAACAGTTATGTTACTTATTTATCTCATAATATTGAGAAAAGCATTCCAAAGAACTGTGTTTTATCACTTTTATGGTGATAAACGGAGTTGTCTTAATTTGAACCATTTGATCAACAACAGACTGGGCTTGAAAGTTAGGTTAGGAGTTAAACTGATTGAGTTCATTGATGTAGTTCAAGCTGAAATGGTCTCCAGATCAGCTTGCTCAATTATCATCCCATGATCTTAGGAAATATACATCATTTCAGTTGTTTGTTTCCTGAAATTTTCAGACAATCAAAGGTCACCCTTCAAAGTATTTGAAATAAAATATCAAGTGACTCTAATTGTTAACGTCCTGGAATCAAAATCTGGTTGTCGTGAACAACTTTAATAGAAAGTGATCCACAATCTATTTAAGTGTAATGGTTTGTGAGAAAATGTCATTTTGTTCATTTCCAGGAAAGTCTGGTGGCATCGTGCGGATAATTAATCGCCGGACAGCTGAACGCGTCTTGTTAAAGGATTTCACTGGCAAGGTTATAGACATAGCCTTCGCCCACACAGACGATGTTATCTTTGGGGCGGTGGACGAGGTTGGCAATCTCTTCGTCTACAGCATCAAAGAAACAGACTTCGGGAAACTTGTGTATCCTTTCATGTTTAGAAAGTCAATAGAATCTTATGAAGCAAGTTATTACAATCTGTATTAATAACTCTTGCTTGTCTTGATGTTAGCTTGCAAGGATTTTGATGTTAGAAGAAACTTAAGTACCTGCTGTTGTTGGGCAGGTGACCCCCCCCCCCCCCCCCACCCCCACCTACTTTTTCTCACCAATTATTGAATGGAACCCTGTCCCAAATATTCATTGTTTGTTCCAAATATCCATTGTTTGTCCAAAATATTCATTGTTTGTCCAAAATAGTTTAGTTTCGTAATTTTTTTTAAAAACTTTAGAGATTTTCATGGACTAAACACCTATAATGTGTGAAATGATAAGAGTGTGAAATTAAGAAAAAAAAATAATAAAAAGGGGTTATATCGGCTCCCCGCTATCCTCCTGGTTGTGTGTTTTCAGCCTTAACTTAGACAGAACTAACCTGGTTCTTCATGTCCTGCGTGATAAAGACACACCGCACACAGAGTACCACCGCCTGATCTGGTGCCCGTTCATCCCTGACGACTCCGACGACAGCAGCGTGACCGAGTCCTCGACACAAGACGCCTCCAGAGTGCTCGTTCTCACCCACAATGAGAAGGTACTAATTATCTGCTTTAGATACTGTAAACCAACGTATTTCCGCGTGCAATTTTATTTTGTGGTGATTGAAATTTGCGAAAATTAATCGCTACGAAATAGTTTCAATCAGAGGTATGCCAACTGTAGGAGTACAGTACTGTACATAGGATTTACAAGTGTATTTATTGTGAAATTAAATCACTGTGAAATAGTCGTTTCATATGAAACGCGTAATTAAATTGCGGCAAAAATAAGTTGGTTTACAGTACGCAAATCAATGGATTTGGATTTTGTATTGCTCTCTGCTGTTAAGTCAATGCTTGAGATCCCCACCCAAAACTATATGTCAAATTGCTGGACACAAAGAGATCAACACAATCATGAAACTTCAATTGGTTCCTGGGTCTGCCCGACCCTTGCAGGCTTAACCCCGTGGTCATAACTTTGAAATGCTTAAGATCCCCACCCCAAAACTACATAGAATTGCTGGGCATAAAGAGACACACACAATCATGACTTATAAGTGATCCCCGGGTCTGCCACACCCGGATGGACCTAGTTTCTGAATTGAACTAGAAAACAGATCTCCAACCAAATTTTATAAAAATGCTATAAGCTATGATTGATCTTTGGGTTTATCCCTTTTCTAGGTATCTTTACTTTAACTAAAGATACAACTGTATCCAGGTGAATGATACATGCCCTCTGTGCCTCTTGTTTTATCAATCAACCTTTTATTTTGTAAAAATACCTCTCAGACAATTGAAAAGACAGTTTTTCAGCTTTTGTCATGTACCAACCTTTCTCGGTGTCATGTCGGTGTCAAGCTGAACCAGTTGTTTCTTTTTCAAGTTCATCCAGTCGAATTGGTTTTACCAGATATCAAAAAATATCTAGTACATACCTATTCTTCTGTTTCTGAAAATAGAATTACACCAAGTTGGAGTAATTGGCTGAAATTAATGGCTATGTTTCTAATGGACTTTTCAAAATGCGTTGTTGATTATTAGGCGGAGATCTGGAACGTGGACCTGGTAACCAAAGAGTACTCAAGTGGGCCACTGTTGGCTGAGGACGTGGAATTTGGCCTTATCCTAATTAACAGCCACACACAGGTAAAATATTGATTCATACAGGTAAATGCTGGTATATATATACTTGGGCCTGTATTCATAACACCTCTCTCATACTCCAGCACAAACTTTTATGCTCAAGCCTAATTTCTTGTTCAGCTTTTAACTAAACAATATTTACATTTTAAATGGTGCCTATCCGTTAACTCAATGTTAATCTGGATTGTCTTCACATTAGTAATGATACAGTCTAGATCACCGACAATAACATGACGTCATTTTGGCACCGTATTGACCAATGTCACATCAACGCTTTACACATTGTCTCAGATTAGATGCATTATAGCTTTACGTTAATTATTTAGCTAATTATGATTTTCAAAAGGCTCTTCCATTGTAGTTACATACGAAGATAAAAAAAACTTATAAATTGTGTGTTTATTGAAAATTTAATGACATGATAATAGAAAAGATAAAATATTTGATATAAAGATAGCCATTGAACGTCTCTCAGATTGCATTTATTGTCAATATGAATGCATATGGGTGCCAGAATATAACATAATCATGACGTCTGTCATTCTATTAATCTGGCACCCATTTCGAAATTCATATTGACAATTAATACATTCTGACAGACCTTCGATGGTTAAATAAAGATCTTACTTTGTCAGTAATGAAGTATTGTGAAAACTACAGCCAGAGGCTGCTGTCAATAGTTTTTATTGTGAATTGATCGATTCGTTAAACTTGACATAATTTAAGTGCTCAGTAACTAGAAATTTGATTTTGAGCACAGAATATATGCTTGAGCACGAAAGCATTTCATGAATACCGTCCCTGGTGTTTTAGATGAGGTAAATTTGTATAGATCTTTCAGTAGATTAATGTGATATAAATTTCATAATCAGACATATGCCTGTTTCTAGCCTATTTTGTATACAGAGAATTTTTTCAGCATTTTAACTATAGCTAACAAAATGGCCCCCTCATCCAAGTATCCCCTAGGATATGATGGATGAGAGGCATTCTGTGAGCTATAGCCTGAGGCTAAGAGGGTATCAATCAGCATATCCTTCTGTATACATCGTATACACAACACCACGCACTCGGTTTAAAGGTCAAAATATCTCATCAATATTCATGAATATCCGGGTACTACACCCAGAATGCACCAGTGAAGAATCATAATTCAACGCCATGCTTTGATGACGAGATAAATATGGGTGGGACCCAATAAAATCACCAATCAGGGTGGGTAGATATATACCCTCTTAGCCTCAGGCTATAGCTCACAGAATGCCTCTCATCCATCATATCCTAGGGGATACTTGGATGAGGGGGCCATTCTATTTCGCTATGCCTTCGGCTTGCGAGGGTATCAATCAGCAAATTTGAAGAAGTCATTAAAGCAAAACACTAAGCAGAATATTACCCACAAAAATTTATTACAATTGTTTTTCATATACTAATCATCACATATGTAATCATGAAATTCATTCAAAATTTCATTAAGGTCTTAATTTTCACACAATAAAATCAATCTGATTCATACCTGAAGTAAGTGCCTACTGGCAGAGTGTCCTCTATCTAACCTATTCCTAGCTTTCAACTCTTGTGCGAAAGAATTACACACGACATATTGAGTGAAAAGGAGGTTAATACATTATAGTATATTTATGCCCAATGTAACATAGTTATGTCACAGTCTGTAACACTGACTGTGCAAAGGTCGACTCTCTGTCGATATCACGGTAATAAAATCGAAAAAATGTTCTAGCTGACGACCAGTTAGCCGTTTTGAGAATATCTTTCAACTGTACTCCTGCCATATATGCAGCGGAGGAAGACGCTCCTCTAAATGAGTGAGCCTTAAATTGGCTACTGATCCCTGATCGTCTTAACACTTCCTTCAGCCACCTAGCTAAGGTACTTGTAGAAACAGAATTAAGTGTCTTAAAGGAGACAAACAGGAGCGGACTTTTCCGTTCAGTAGATCTTTCCAGGTAAGTTCTCAACGTTTCCACTACACACAGACGTCTATCGGTGGGAAAACTGGGAAACACAATCGGTCCCTTCCTGGCCGTTTTTTCTGCAGCATCAATGTGGAAGGTTACTTCATTGTCTGTGAACAACATGAAATCAGTATTAAGATGATGCAATGCTTGAACTCTTGAAGCTGATGTCAACGCCATTAACGCTACCAATTTTAAAGTAAGTTCTTTTAGTGAAAGATCTTGTAAAGGATGTAGCTGTTGTAAAAACTGAAGTACTTTGGATACATCCCAAGTAGATACATATCTAGGCTTTGGCGGGTTGGCATTAAACACACCTTTCATAAAACGAGGAATTAACACCGATTTCTCACACCATAAGGCTCCAAATAAAGGGAGAGTCTGTGTCAACATGGATTTATGGGTATTGACAACCGAATATGATACACCAGAACTGTGAAGAAAGCTTAAAAAGTTAAGTACCTGACTTTCAGTCGGATGGAGGGGATCTGTATCCCATTCAATACACCATAGGACCCATTTCGTCCAAGCATGTTCGTACTGTTTATTGGTGCCTTCTTTCCAGGAAGCCGTGAGGACTGTTGCAGCACTGTATGATACTCCTCCATCCTGGAGGGCCTGCCTGATACTGCCAAGGCGTAGATATTCCACCGCCGTTTTAGGGGGTGTGACAGGCCGCTGTGTGACTGTACGATCAGGTCCTGATGTCTTGGCAACCTAATTGGATTAGAGATTAAACATTTCATAACCAAAGGAAACCATGCCTGAGAGGGCCAATATGGTACGATAAGAATAGCTCTATCTACTCTATCCTGCATAATTTTATTTACAATTCTCCCCAATAGACAGAAAGGTGGGAAAATGTATGGGGTATATTGACCCCATGAAACTGTGAAGGCATCAACTACCTCGCATTCAGGATCATATGACCATGCTGCATAAGGTCTGATTTTGAAATTCAGTCGTGATGCAAACAAGTCAATATCAGGTTGGAATAGTTGAGAGCATATTCTATGAAAGATATCTTGCTTCAATGTCCATTCAGTAGCATCATGAAAGGTTCTTGACAAACCATCAGCCACTGAATTAAGAACCCCAGGAATATGTTGGGCTACAAGAAAAATAGATCGTTGTAAGGCCCAATTCCATATTGATCTCGATAGACTGTCCATTTCTTCAGAACACATACCTCCCATATCATTCACATAGGCTACTGCTGTTGTGTTATCAGACTTAATACCAATCACCACAGCGGAACACTGCGAGAAGAAAGATTGCAAGGCCAGGTAAATTGCTTTGAGCTCCAAAACATTAATGTGATGTTTGGATTCCAACTCTGACCATCTTCCCCCTGTCGTCCTATCATCATAGTAAGCCCCCCAGCCAGACAATGAGGCATCTGTTCCCAACCAAATTGAGGGAATGGGTTGACGGATTGGTTTACCATTGCATGACTGCACATTGTCTATCCACCAAGTTATCTCCCTTATGCTAAGTTCAGATAACACTACTGGAGTATCATAGTCATCTCCATTTGTACTCAATGCCCTTACTTTGTCTCTCTCTAATGGTCTGTAGTGTAGAGGGCCAGGTAATACAGCGTTAAACGCATGAACTATGACCCCAATAAGTTGGGCCAAATCTCTGATAGAAATTTCTGATCTTGTTAGACATAACTGAGCAAGGTTTAATAATTTCTTTACCTTATCATCTGTCAAGAAAACCTGAAATATCTCTGAATCCAAGATAAGTCCAAAAAACACTAGACGTTTTGTTGGGTACAAGACTGATTTGTCATGATTTACAGTATACCCCAATTTTGTCAACTGTTCAACCATAACTGTTGTATTTTGCATTGAATTTTCAAAAATCTGATCCATTTGTAGAGAGTCATCTATGTAGTAACTACAACGGATACCTTCAGATCTGAACTTTGCATAAACAGGTTTTAATAGCTTGGTGAATACACGTGGGGCTGAGGAAAGTCCAAATGGGAGAACTACCCACTCATACAGTTGGTTTCTCCACATAAATCTCAGAAACTTACGGTAGTAAGCATCTATAGGGACGCTCAAGTATGCATCTGTTAGATCAATGGATGTTAGCCAATCATCTTTCTGAATGAGATCAAGCACAACTGTAAGATTTTCTTGTTTAAAGTGGTTGTACACCACATACTCATTAAGGCCTTTGAGATTAAACACTGGTCGTAATTTACCATTTTTCTTTGGGACTACAAAGACATTTGACAAAAACTGACCTTCACACGGAAGGACAGGAATGACAGCACCCTTGTAAAGTAAAGATTGTATCTCCTGATCAACCAGAAGTTTCTCTGAATCTGAAAATGGTATTTCATTAGGGGGGTAAAACTGAATAGGTTCTGATTCAAAGTCGATCTCATATCCTAAAGCTGTTTGTAACACCCATTGGTCTGACGTGAGAGCTTTCCACTCATCAATATGAGTGTCCAATGTACTTACCCTTTTTACTGGGTCTTTTCTTTGGCTTGGGCCTGTTGGTTGTTGTAGGCTGCTCCCCGATGTCTGGGGTAAGGGTTGAACCTGTGCCTGCCTCTGTACTGGCTGTTGTATCGGCCGCCTCGCCCCTGGCCATGGGGCCGCCTCTGGTAGTTTAAACTATAGGAGGCTCGACCACCAGCACCATACCTTCTCTGTGGCTGATAAGCCCCACTGCAAATTGGTAATTTAGAAATTTCATTGATATCTTTTATTTTCTTGGGAAGATCATCCCCAAAAAGCCAATTTGTAATTGGCATGTCTTGCGAGCAAATACTTTTATACTTTTTATTTATGTGAGGGCGCAAGGCATATCTTCTCTTGATAGAAAGTGTAAACATGGCATTACCAAGCAAGGCAATGGAGTCGGCCAAGTAAGCCTTATACTTTGACTGTTTTTCTGCAGTTGACTCAGAACCTGCAGTTACTAGCTCCTCAGCTAGGCGGAAAAGGGGGACCACCCCTGCAGCCAAAGTTTTTTGCACCTCTTGCAAGCCAACATCTGAACTTTGTGACCTATTGGGCAGCTGAGACCAAATCTCCCCATTAACTTTAGGTGCACACAGAAGTGTGCAGTTACTTGGTCTTGGGTACTTTTTGATAATCGACTCCAGCTTGGTCGATTCTATTCTACGGCTACATGCCTTATTAACAGACCCTGCCAGAGATACTGACACACTAGGACCTACTTGCTCTTCTTCCTCATTCTGAGGAACATTCCATTCCCAGGCCTCTTCACCTGTATCATCATTACACAACCCTTGATAAATATCATTAGGTTCATAAATGCTTTGTGCATTAGACAAATTGTCCTCAAAGGACTGGTCCCCAAACTCATGTTCATTTTCATACATATGACATAGATATCTGTCGTTTTCCGAGAATAAATCACCCGGGTCTAGGGGAATAATTGGTCTATTCACAGAAGCTCTGTGTTCCCTACTTTCACTTTCGGCTACTGTGGCCGTCGCCATATTGGTAGCAGTACCAGACCGACTCGGACCTGACGAGGCCGGTGTTTTTTCTGAGGCCATTTTTACCATAACTTTATTAATGGAAGAAAGAGCTTGTTCCAACTTTCCAATACCCAGTTGCTGTTTCAACTGTGGAATGGTTAAATCATGCCCCTCTTGTTTCTTAGACTTAGCTACGCTAACCTTAGTAGACGTTTTTGAACGACTTTGAGGGGGTGGAGCCGATATCGAGGCCTTCTGTTGTCGTCCCCGTCCCCTACCACGAGGGGCGGACGCTGCTTGTCGCCGAGGGCGACGATATATCTCGGGCTCACTGACTTCGTCAGACCCGGAACTCTCTGAACTATCAGGGACCACGTCCCTCAGAGTATCGGCCATGTCCCTTTCATCATCGGAGTTGTGCCCCAATGAGAGGACATCGTCCATCTCGGCCATGACAGACCAAATATTACGACAAACGTAATAGAATATAACACTCGGCGAGTGTTGTCAAAAGTCGGCACTTCGTGCTCAACGAAAAGGGAAATTTTTTGTTAATACTTACCAAACACGTGCGTCGTGTTCAAACTCGGAAGGAAATATGATTCTTCACTGGTGCATTCTGGGTGTAGTACCCGGATATTCATGAATATTGATGAGATATTTTGACCTTTAAACCGAGTGCGTGGTGTTGTGTATACGATGTATACAGAAGGATATGCTGATTGATACCCTCGCAAGCCGAAGGCATAGCGAAATAGAATGTGAATTTATAAGAAAAAGCAATATCTATAGCGCTGAGAAATTATACGGGGTACATTTACAAAAGAAATCTTCAACATTATCTTATAAACTTAAATTTTACCAAAACATGCTGTTGTTTGATAAAAAAAAATGTCTGTAGTTTAAAGATATTTTTTTTATCTAACCTGAGCATGCGTTGGTAAAATTTAAGTTTATAAGATAATGTTGAAGATTTCTTCATAATCTGTAATATGTACCCTGTATAATTTCTCAGTGCAATAAATATTTGTTTTTTTTTATGCAAACAGCAGGGCATTTGTGTTATACTGACACATTTAGTTTCTGTGCTGGGGTACAAATGACTGTGTACCTTTATAAATTAGTAGAGTTATCTGTTCAGTCATGACACAATATATTACCTCAATATGTATACTGTGAATGTGTGATTTTGTGGTGACAGCCCATCATGGATGCAGCCTTCTCACCTGACGGCACTGCTCTGGCCACAGCAAGCTTGGACGGAGAAGTGAAGTTCTTCCAAGTCAACATGGGAGAAAATACCTCTCCGAGGTGAGTGGGGAAAGCTCAGCATTTCAAACAAGCAATTCTGATGCTGAAATAAATTGATTCTTGACGGCGTAGCTCAGTTTTGTTACAACAATCCCCCAACTCTGTATTGACTTCTTAAGTGCAAAGAGTAAACAGTAAGTTGTTTCCTTTGACCTTTCTTTGGAGGATGTGCTAAGGGCTATTTCATACTTTATTGTTTGGGGGAGGTGGGGGCACCTATATAAATGAATACATTATAGTTGGTTTGGTTAAACAAAATCTGTTTACTTTTCCATTAAATCACTTTTAATATCGGATGAGTGGTGGGGTCTTTGAAAAAATTGCCCTCCTCCCTAAACACATACACACTTTCATATGGTTAAATCTGGAACAATCCTAATTTAAAAATATGTACATAAAAAACCACAACAATAGACTACTGATTTTAAAACGCTATTTGATCAATTTATTTTTTCTCATGTGTATTTTGGTATTGCATCTTTACAATTTGATGTAATGGCATCAAACTTCAGTCTATCATGATGGTTAATCCATCAAATGGATGATATGACCAATGCTAAAATTAAAAATAAAACTCTTTCTGATTTAAGATGGCCAAGAATTCAAGCTGAGATGAGATTAATACTGTACATCCATTCGAGAATGCATCATTTAAATGTAACGGTTGCCATAGTTTCCTCACACTTTCTGAAGTTTTGTCGACCCATATTTCTAGTTTTAATATAATAATTAATCTCTGTGTACTATTGTTATGTAGGTGTCTTCACCAATGGAAACCACACGACGGTAAACCGCTGTCAAGTTTGTTTTTCCTCGACGACCACAAGTACTTCAGTGCTGAGTAAGTATAATTCATAGCTAGGTCTTTCTCGGGCTCGAAAATTATCATAGGTTTTAATAATTTAGCAGAGTTGTTGATTCAGTCCAAAATATGTTTAAAGGCTTGCTTTGGTAGCAATAATGGATCATTTGCTAAACTATTTCTGTGAAAAATAAATCCAAAACAATTTGATAAATGCAACAAATATTTAACGTCAGATTGATTTCTTTCTGGTATTGGTAATTTTTTTTTTTTTTTATTAAAAATTTCAAATATAATTATCCAATACATTTGAAAAAGCATCCATATTATAAAATAAATCTAAATTTAACGTTGATTTTAACGCACAGCCAGATTTATGAAACTGAAATGTTGTTTCTGAATAATGACTACCACTATGCCGCTAAAATCATGGAATCAAATCCTGTTGGACTCCGATGTTAACTGATATATGAACAAAACAGCAGGTTTTCTGAGAATACGCTTAACTTTTCAGAACTGACCCCCTGAAGAAGTCTTGGTAATTTGCACAGAGCACTTAATGTCTTCCCCTTCATTTTATGACCATTTATTTGGTGTAACGTTGAATGTTATTATGTCATACAAACCACTCTTTGTACATAAAACAATCCATCCGAGGTACAGCAATGTTGATTTGATTTGATTATCAGCTGTACTTACTGAGAATACATGCTACTTGAAATTTTTTTTTTTTTTTAAATAATATTTGATAAAAACTTTTAAGTCATATTGCATTGTAAATTGCGTATATTACCGTATATACTTAAATTTAAATTCAGTTGAAATTTTTATGTTGTGTGATAGTTCAATTTCCTTTTTTATAAATTTTAAACCATGCACCAATTGAGAAAATAATATTTTTTTATTGTACTGTTACAATTCAATTACAGTCCAACAGTAGATTTATGTTGTAAATATATATGTTATAGCACTGACAATAATAAACCTAATGAATTCCCATTTTAAAAGAGGGTGCATGTTATTTTCTATCAAAATTATTAAAATAATTCTCATTTCATTATATACTGAGTGTGAAGTTCCTTGTATAGTTATTCCTTGTATCAGCAATTAAAAAATAAAACTTATTGGAAAATGTTTTGGGTAAATAATTCAATTTTATGGCCAATTTATAAATTTTTCAATTGTCCGAGTCTTTGTCATTTTTATCTTATCTTTTTCTTTTGAATAGTTTTCATCCACCCTTTTGTTTATTAATAAACCAATGTCTTGGTGTGTGTGCCTTACATAGAATCATTGTAATATCACACAGCATTCGTACCTTTACAGACTTTTATCATTTTCCGTTCTGTTCTGACATTTGACTCTGTAGAAGGGCAGCGTTACATGTATTGAGGGATTGATGTATGGCCTCTATGGCATAGTGGTGTGATAATGTATGGCCTCTATGGCATATAATGGTGTGTTAACGTAGCTTGACCAGATTTACCTTAAATCTGTTACTCATTTTTTGTAAGGTAATCACAACACGATGAATTGAATCCCGAATCGAGTAAACTTTTGACAGTCTTTTATATCAGAAATCACATATTAAAAATTGTTTAATTTCTTTTTTAATGAAAATTTGAAAGAACACTGCTCAAAATGGAAGTTGAATATGAACCATTTAGGATCAACACAGACGATGAATTAAGCTTTACAGTAGCTATCCAACTTTAAGATATTAACACAGACAATGATAAGTTAAGCCTTACTGTAGCTGTCGACCTCTGAAATAATCTCCATTGATTTTCTCGTTTCCGTTGACTACAGTGCTCAGTTCTGGAAGTTTGCTGTGACTGGAGCTATGAACAACCAAGAGCTGAAGATCTGGACGTGTGAATCGTGGACGTGTCTACAGACCATCAGGTACGTTTACCGGTAATCTGGACGTGTCTACAGACCATCAGGTAAGTTTACCGGTAATCTGGACATGTCTACAGACCATCAGGTAGGTTTACTGGAGAACAGAGGACAAAATCGCAATGACTGAGGCAGTTTCTCCCACCAAGAACCTAGAATTAATGGCAGTGAAGAATATGGTTTTGATATAAGATAACAATCATTGATAACTGTTGTTCGATAGCTGCTGGCTTCCATTTGTGTACTGAATATTTCAGTGTATCCATTTATCTAAAAAGTCCAGGGGAGTACTAGTGTAGATACAGTGTTTCCCATGACTGTAGCATCGTGTTACTTTGCATCCTGTTCCCGCACATTGCTATGAATAGAAAATCAACAGCAACTGAAGGGGCATTCATTGAATGTCTTACGATTTTGACATTTTCCAGCTTTAGTGAAGTTTGAGGTATGAACCCTGGTAAGGGATTATATATTGATCGTTTGCAACACTTGAAATATTTGTTTTGTTCTCTGTTTAAGATTTTCCTGTCCTCCAGGATTACCATCAAACTTCCAACTGGACCCGTGCATGAAGGCTGCGTTAGATTTGAGTGCCAAATATCTTGTGTTGTCTGATATCAGGAGAAAGGTAACACCTCATTGCTGGTAAACAAAGGTGATGAAAATACTGACTTCATGGTCTTATTTAAATTGTTCAGTTATTAGATTGAAAACAGCAGTATTACTTAATAAAATACCCCAAAAAATAATAAAAAAACATTTTCATGATTTAATAAAATACAAAAAAATGAGAGATTAATAAAAAAAACATTTTCATGATGATAAAAGTTTGTTTGAAATCGTCATTGAACTACAATGATTGAACCTTGTTATTTAAAAGCTGACAGGACCTTTGGCTTCGAAGGGGTAACATTCAGAAGGGGTTACAATTCTCCCAACACAGAGGTTCTTTCAATGGTCCGATTTTTGATAAAAAAAAAACCTGTCTATATTTAAAATTAGACCATTGAAAAAACTTCCATGTTGGGTTTGCTGTGTTACGCACATAGTACATGGATTTTTTTTATGGAACCTCTTGTTAACACGACAGCTTCGTCTAGATTTCCACAATTAACTACTCACGGGACATTGTATCTTCACCCTCATCCCTGTATTGAGTTAGTATTTCAGATTGTACTTGAACCCTGTTTTTGTCTCGCCTCGACGATAGTCGAGAAAGCAAGACTTAGGTGTTATTTTTCCGGCGAGACTTATAATTACGCGTAATTCTTGTTCTGCTGTAGGTGCTATACGTGCTACAGATACACCAGGAGAGTGATTCAAATGCTGCCCACGTGAGCTCAGTGTCCGAGTTCCTGCTTGCCCAGCCCTGTCTCAGCTTTGCCATCATGGACGCCAGCAAGAAAAAGTTCAAAAAATCAATCATAGAGGATGATTCTCACCTGGACGACATTACGACAGGTATTCGTCTGTCAATCTTGATGCGCTTTAATCAACAAATGGCCTATTGATGCTGCTTTTAATAATTGAAAAAGAAATCCATTCAAGTCTGAAATTGTTCTGTCACTTATTTAAAAAAAAAATGTTGAAATGTAATAAAAGATTAAAGAATCTCCATTCCTCATTGTCAAATGTTCTGGACAAAGTATTTTTGAAGTAATTCATCGTTTTCTATTTAGGTTAAATAATTCGAGATCTAACCATTAAACAGAACAAGTTATATCTATATTTACAATGAGGGCTTTTCCATAATTAATTGTTTGGGGGATGTGGGAGGCACCTGTATTAATATATCATGGGTTAAAACCAGATCTTCAATCTATTCCTTAAATTAAATCTCTTTTCGTATTTGATATGTGGTGGGGTCTCTGAAAAAGTGCCTGCCACCCCACATGATTTTTTCTGGAACAGCCCTTAGAAGGTTCTCATTTCTTACTCATTTCTTACATTATAAAGTTGTTTCCCTTTGCAGGGGTAGATACATTTAGAGAATTGTCTGAAATTGAGTTCATGAATTACGTGAAATAAGTTACAATCAAAGTTTGAGAAACATTTAACTTCCCAAGTTGCCTTATTCACTGACAAACATTTCTCTTTTTTATTTGTCGTAGGTGAACTTGAGCGAGACGAAAACGAAGAAGGCGACTGTAAAGTGGACGGTGTTACGACGTCGGGCGTTCAGATAAAACTCTACACAGTACACCCTAAGTATGTCAGATGTTGTATAAATTACTGATGGTCCTTAACATACAAAGTGGACAATTCTCTACACTGTACACCCTAAGTATGTCTGATGTTGTATAAATTACTGATGGTCCTTAACATACAAAGTGGACAATTCTCTACACTGTACACTCTAAGTATGTCTGGTGTTGTATAAATTACTGATGGTCCTTAACATACAAAGTGGACAATTCTCTACACTGTACACCCTAAGTATGTCAGATGTTGTATAAATTACTGATGGTCCTTAACATACAAAGTGGACAATTCTCTACACAGTACACCCTAAGTATGTCTGATGTTGTATATAAGTACTGATGGTTCTTAACTTACAAAGGTTCTGATGGTCCTTAACATACAAAGTGGACAGTACTCTACACAGTACACCTAAGTATGTCTGGTGTTGTATATGAGTACTGATGGTCCTTAACAAACAAAAGTACTGATGGTCCTTAACATACAAAGTGGACAATTTTCTGCACTGTCCACCCTAAGTATGTCTGATTTTGTATATAAGTTCTGATGGTCCTTTAGTTATGTATGGTGTTGTTGCCTTCCTGCACATCTGGATATTGGCTAGAACTGTTACAGTTTTAATTGTTAAGATAGGGCAATTAAAAAAATGTAAATTCTGTTTTAACTAGCGGTTAACTTTGCCATCGGTCTTACAATGATATACTGAGGGTTGGTCCAAGGCCTAACCACGACCCAGGAATAAAATTTCAGCGAAAAAAGCAGTTAGAATATTGTTTTGTGATTATACAGATATGTAAAATGATTGATAAAGCAGGCCATAATACATTTCAGTGATTTGAAGGAAAATTAGTCACTGATTATTTTTGGTTATGATTTCCAGGACGCTACAAGAACTACAGATTCGTTTCCGCCCGGAGTCGTCCGCCCCTCCGCTACCCACACCATCAGTGAGCACCATCTCGCACGACGACACAGGTAACCCGACAGACATGTTGTGATGTCATAGTTAGAACCACTAGATTTCTACTCTAAGTCTAGTGCTTGTTGTTAAAATAGTGTTACCCTTCCTGTAAGGTAGTGTTAGAGACTAGAAATATAGCAATCTTGTAGCGGAATTTCATTTTATTTAAGGGTGTATGCTACCTTGTTCATATGCCATGATTTGTGTTAGAGTTATGTCCCTTTGAACTGTATTTAATAATTCAGTATGACTCAAGTGATATTGATACAGGTATTGAAGTGAAAATATATTATGTAGTTCAAAACCAACTTCATCAATTTGATGATATTTTGCGGTTTTAGTGAAGTATTTCTTTATTTTTTTTTTCGTAACGGTTATCCGTGACAAAGAAAGGTAGCATATTTCCTTAAATGTTCATATTTTATTCCTGTAGTCTGTTTTCTACATCACTAACTAGTACAGATAGAATTATTGTCTTTGTTTATATATTTAACTTATCTTTATTGATATCTTATCCATCTTCAGACACTGTAAACTTTACATATATTTTGGTATTCCTATAATTCTTATATTTTAGTGACTTTTAGTACTTTCTCTGATGCACTGGTATGATTGCAATCATATCTATGATTAAATTTTGCATTTTTATCAGCATATTTGCTGAAAGCAAGTTGGAGTCGACTTGAATTAAAGATTATTAAGCAGATAAAAATTGATATAACCTCTATCAGATCCCTCATAGACATTGTTAGCAGTGTCTGGTGTGGATCTTAGAAAAGTTAAATGTAGATATAAAACAACACATAATCATCAGATATTCAGCTACAATATGTTAAATCCTGGTCATTGACTATTTGGCTTTTGTTTAAAATTCTGTTTCCTTCTAGTGATATTGATAATATGTATCTTTGGTCATTTATTTATTTATCTACTCCCGGTATTTCTGATTAATAACTTCTGAAATCATAGGGGTTTTTACCTCCCAATATTGTTTTTATATACTTAATTTTCAAGAGTGTGCCCTACATACTAAAGTTCTTTAGGATATATTTCTGAAGAGAGCCACAAGGCTTGAAAACGTTAGCTATTATAATATGGAATTTCAGTTGTCGTGGTAATATTTTGTTTTTATATTAATATAATCATATATACATATCTGGCTATATGACCTGATATATGAAATTCATCTGGGACAATGGCAATAAATTTCAAAATATTTTGTTGACAAGGATTTGTTGTAGTATCTCCACAAGTTTAAGTCTTTAAGAAAATTTGATATTGGTAGAATTGTTTTAAATTAATTTGATTTTCTTCCGTCTGATGTTTAACTGTGTTTGTTAATTACTATGTCACATTCATGCTTCAGACTTTCATTAGCATTTGTTTGTAAATGTGTGAATCTATTTGATTGCATTAAGAACATTTCATTTTGAGTGTGGAACGGTATTCTGTTTAATTGACTGGAAATTGGTATGCTTGCTGATTGCAGAGGTATTCCAGTACATGTTTTGTGTGAAATCTTTATTACAGGGAAACGTAGAATGAAGGGTAACTTCACACCTGGCTAAGAAGGGGCTTTTCCTGGCTATTCTATTTAACATATTTGAGATAGAATGTTGGCCCAATTTCAATGGGACCCTTTTTCGCCAAAATCTATTTAAAAAAAAAAAAAAAAAGAAGCACCAAATCGGAAAAATTTAATGCTTTAGCATACTCAAGTTTGTAAATTTAAACATATTTTCATTTCTTAGTATCCATTTAAATGGTTTTCAAAAAAAGAAATCTGCATTATTAAAACAAAAAATACAGAAATAAAGAATAATAAGATTGATGAAATGATCGGGACAAAAGAGAATAATAACCTCTGATGCTTTCAATAACCAGTCAGTTTTGGCCGTGCTATCCGAGGAAAAGCCCTTCTGTATGTCGCTAATAGTAGTGTGTGGATTTGTAGTTTAGTAGTACATCATTGTCGTCATTACTGTAGCGTTGCCGTAATGCTGGAGATCTGGTTAATTAAAACCCCTACCCCTTATTATAAGTCAGCACAATCATGAACTAGCCTTAGCCTGTCTGTAGGGTCGGTCTTGTAAGCGATTATTTGACTTTTGTCCCCACTGTACTTTTTGAAAAAAAAATGTTTCAATGTTGGTTTTACATTAATTTATAAAGATTTGTTTAGCAAATGTTTATGTGAATCTGCCCCCTGTTCATATCTGAAGTCAAGAAACTTAATAAAAAAATAATTTCTGCGAAAGATTTTGTGTAAGTTGGAACACATTTCTCCTGCAAATATTAAAATATTAACTGATTTCTGTGTATTTATGCCTGGAGACTTCCAAGAGTAATATAATATTGGAGAGATTATTGACAATTACTGGCTTACGTCGCTATACATATCACAATATCCTATTCTCTAGATGTCGTCTATATTTCACACACAGTTGTAATACGTACAACTCGTCATGCTGTGTAAAAATTGGATGATTCTAGAAAACGAATTTAAGTTACCTGAAAAATCTTACCGGTAATTGTATGAAAAAGATTTTTTTTCTCTTTTTTCATCCTCATCCAATCACTTCAACATTTTTCAGTTTTCAGAATCTTGCTTTTTTCATTTTGTATTCATAAAAACTTTTAAGTTATCTTCATTCATTCAACTGTGTTTTTATATATTTGATAAATTTCGTATATTTCTCTGATTTTATCCTAAATTCATTGTGGGTTATGTTCTCATTTCGTTTGTACCAAAAGCCCTGTACAGTTCCCTACCGCTTAAGGTCTCTCGGTCCGTTGATTATCGTTCTTGGCAAAAACATGGCCGCTTTGACGGATATGAAATTTAATACCTATCGTGGGTAAGAAATTCACCGTACATACGCCGATGATCATGCAATTTGCAATCCGGCAAAGACCCAAGCGTCTGCTAGAATCCATGTAAACGCTAGAAGGTTAAGTTGGTTGCGTAATTATCGACTATATCAACCTGATCTTATGTAAACGTGTTGTGTAAACTATACAGTATGGTATAGGGGAGGTAATCAGTAACTCCAATGTATTTGAGTTATTCCCATTTATCAGAAATCTGTTTATGTTAAACATATATTTGGGAGTGAATACAAGGACGTGGAACTAGTAACGCGCTTTTGTGTTTTTATCTACAACGATGTCATGATTTGATTTTCATAAGCGAGTTCCCCACTCGCCCTCATTCATCTATATAAGCCTAAGCTTAGTAATGTAAACACCAAGACAACTAGTCTAAACCTATATGTCCGCTTCAATTCTTTACAACTGCATCATTAAAATAAACACATTGCTTTATATTTATTCGATATTTAATGTAACATGTTCTGATGATATCACTATTCAATTAATGTCATAAATGCTAGTTATAAACTTTTTTCTGTGTAATCTGATACCAGGCGAGTGGATACATTCAAATCAGGCTAAAGCAATCGATAAACCTAGTATCTCACTACTTTCAACGCATTATGTGATATGGGAAAATCTATACCTCCTACAATTTAGTCCAGTTGCAGTGAAAGGGGAGGCAATTGAAATAAAAAAAAACAATAATTCTGATAATTTTCCCCAAATTTTAAGTGAAATAATGTTTTTTGGTTCAATTTTTTCATGCTTTGTTAAATAAGGATTGTTTCTTCATAACATAACTTTAAAAAATCAGTTTTTCATCCACACAATGTTTTGATATTTGAAAAAGTTGATGAAAAACATACATATAATTGTTTGTTTTGTTGAATAAAAGTTATACGAAACGTAAAATATTTGCCTTCTTTTCTGTTTTATATGTATATATAAAGTTAGCATTGTAATACATCAAAAAGAAATATGTTAGTTGTTGATTTCGCTCTTCCTGGAGTTTTCCCTGAAAATATCAGTTTTTCACCCCAAAAAGATTTCTGCAGTTTTTCGGCCAATTACAACAAAAAGACTTGTTCTTTATACACTATTAAACATTTGAGTGAAATTTCATGAAATTCCTATGGATATTGACAAAGGAACCGAGTGACCTTAATATATGTCCGTACCGAACCCCAAAGCTCCAGAAGATTTTGATGTACATAATTTTGCTGTTGTGACCTTTCCTTTGCACACGACCCTTATTTCCTCTGCACACTGCCCTTCCTACCTCTGTAGTCAGCCCTTTGTTTTGTAGCAATAACTTCTAAACTTCATTAAACCATGAAAAATCCCAAGTAAAATATCAGACTGCAACTTGGAACTAGCTTTTGGTATGGTGATTTTACTTTTAACAGGAGAATTTCACACATTTTACATTTTCCAGATCATTTTCATTCAATTAATCTTTAGGTGTGGCTTTCATGAGTCGAAAAAAAACCTTTATATGACCAATGTTAATTGTAATGTTATTTGTATGGAGCTTTACTCTTTCACCCCCAAAGTTTCGTAATGGACTATTCCAACCATTGAATTGGAAGAATTAAAATGTGTCCAAAGGGGTGAATGACTTTTGGAGGGCTTGCCACACAATGTTAACTTAACCAAGAAACTCATATTTTTTTTATGTCACTGTTTTGAAAACATTAAATCACTTTCGTAATAGAATGGCATCATCAGACCTTCACAAAATTCAATCTCCGAGAATCATGATTCAGATATGAATTGCATTGTAAGATATAGTGTACATGCTTCACGCGATTGACGTCATTATTTCATTGTCGGTAAATTTGTCCTCTTGCTTTTCTAAAACCTCTTTAGGACCTACATGTTTATCAGGTCTACTGATCTTCGGCTGATACTGTCTTGTTCTGATGTCTATTTATCCGTCGTAAAAATAACTCTACAGAGCTAATGTTATTTGTTTATAATCACACGGCACAAAATAAAAAATCTTGTATCTTGTTAGTTCTATTCAGTTGGTGTTCAAGGCCTACATGGGACATTTGTAAAGTACTGGCCGCAGGTCGTATTTCTTCTCCGGGAACACCAGTGTTCCTCCCGCACATAATCTAGCATGTCCTTAAACGACCATAGCTGTTGAATGGATGATAAACACAAAAAAATCAAACTAACTCTGTCATGTTTCTAAAGGAATTTCCACCTATAGGCTATACAGTGTTTTCCTGTACATTCATTCATGGGTGTAAAGCTGGATTTTCCCTGGGACCCTCAAATTTGATCAATTTAGGAGTCCTGGACTCCCTCACAAGTAGTGTAGTAAAACTTCATCAATTTTGGGAGTCAAAATTCAGGTTTTTGTGCATCTGGAAAAACCCTGATAAAGGTAAATGGCTATAGCATGTTTCATGAAACTGTTGTTTAGAGTGAAATTGCAAGTATTAAAAGTCATATTAAGATAGAACTACTTCATAAAAAAAAAAACAATAAAAAAATCTTAACATCATGATTTTCTTTAAAAAAGATTATAAGTAAGTTTTCAGTTACATTCACCTAGTAATCCATGACGGCCATTATTCCCAACCAACTGGAAAAGATAGTTTCTAAAGTTTGCTTATAGCCTCGGTTTAAAAAACGATCAAGGAAATCATTCTTGCAGAATAACAAAAGCTGTTTATCAGATCCGTGATTTCTAATCTATGGCCGTGATTTTTTTTGTTGACGTGACACGTCAATTGTCGTCAGTATTTTGTGGTTGATGGAGCTATTACAGGTTGTATCTGATATAACAGTTTTATCCTCCCAACTTTAACCAGTCATGTGTGGTTCACTTTGTCACCTGAAATCATTTGGATTGGATCACCATCATAATTTGTAACTTGTATTACAGGATTAATCCGACCTTTTGTTCATGTCCTCTGTCTTTATTGGGAACAAAAATAATGACAACAAAAACATTCACATGTACATGTTCACATCAATGGGGCTATATAGCAGTCTTTAGCGAAAGTTTGTTAAATCATTTGAATTCTCATTCTGGTAGAGTCACAGTTAGAATTAAAAATTGGACATGCACAAGAGTATCCATGTTATTTTCAAGGCTGTCACCAAGCTGAATTATTCTCAATTCTTTTTATTTTATTTAAACAGAAATTTCTAGCATATGAAATAGTATAACTAATAATAAAATTACTATATACAGAGGTACTATATACCAGAGAGGTAGTATGTTAAATAATGTATTCATGTTGACAATGTTCGAAAATAAAAAATATTGTTGTTTGGGAAAGAAAAATATTGTCGTCTGGGAAAGGGGGTATTAAGAAAACCGTATCCTACACTTTCTCATGTTATATGTGATTCAATCGCTTCTTATTTCAGATAATTAATAATTAATTGGAAATTGCATGCAGGGGTCAGAGGGGGACTCAAAAAAAGGCTGCTTTAAACAGAAAAAAAACTTTTAACGCTTAGCTAGCTTATAATGTTAGTTGTGATTTGATGTTTGCCAATTTCCTGTTCTTTTTCAATGGAATCTGATATCCATTTCAGTTCGCGAATTTACATGGTAAAATGAAAAAGGTGATGAAGGTGGATGGGGAGCATTAAATATTTTGGTAGATCTAAAATCACAAATTTAAAAAAAAAAATTAAGAACATTTATTATTGACATGTAATTTTTAAATTGCTTTTAATATTCTGGTAGATCTATAATCACAAATTAAAAAGTAAAAAATAAAAATTCAACGTAATTTTTAAATTGGGAGTGCTTTCCAAAATTCAGGAGAGGAACAATGTCTGAGTTTGGGACCTTTGAATCAAGGCCTATATGCTTTACTACTGTCTGGTATTGTGTTGTGTCTCACAAATTTTATTTTGTATTTATCAGAAATTAATTCATTTCTCAAGAATTCCATTTTAAATATTGTGTTCATTAAATAACTGTGATCATAGTTATCTTCAGGCCATTCCAGAATCAACTTTTAGAGGATGTAGAGGGCAATGTTTGACATCCCATCATAGATGGGAAAAAACTTTAACTATATTTTATATTCAATTTGGAAATAGTTGGTAGAATACAAAGATTTCTCTGTCAGTGAATAAATTTCAAATTATATAGCTCAGCACCCTTCTGTTTAATAAATATTCTGGAATAGCTGGTACATACAAAATTATCATTTATTTCATATTTATTTAACAATTATCAATTTTCATTTATTATTGGTTTGTTTGGTTGTATGAGCCCTAAACTTGATTATTTATTAACTTGATTATTTATTAATTCTTTGTTGTTTTGTTTTGGCTGTATAAACACTATAGATTTGTACGTGATGTTACAGGGCTACAGGATGGCCTGTCCGACATGAGTGTAAGCCTGGAGATGAGTGTGACGGACGTGGAGAGCAGTAAGGATAGCCCGATGTCAGGACAGCCCGCCCCCGTTCTCCTCACCCCAGACGTGTTCAAAGCTAGTCCCAGGTACTAACGAGACGTTCGTGACAATGATTTAATTTATTCACCCCCCAACATGTACAAAGCTAGTCCCAGGTACCAACGAAACGTCCGTAACAATGGTTTAATTAATTCACCCCAAACATTTACAAAGCTAGTCCTAGGTACTAACGCTACATCCGTGACAGTGGTTTAACTCAACCCGGAGGTGTTCAAAGCTAGTCCCAGGTACTAACGAGACATCCGTAACAATGGTTTAATTAATTCACCCCAAACGTTTACAAAGCTAGTCCTAGGTACTAACGCTACATCCGTGACAGTGGTTTAACTCAACCCGGACGTGTTCAAAGCTAGTCCCTGGTACTAACGAGACATCAATAACAATGGTTTAATTAATTCACCCCAAACGTTTACAAAGCTAGTCCTAGGTACTAACGCTACATCCGTGACAGTGGTTTAACTCAACCCGGACGTGTTCAAAGCTAGTCCCAGGTACTAACGAGACGTCTGTAACAATGGTTTAATTAATTCACCCCAAACGTTTACAAAGCTAGTCCTAGGTACTAACGCTACATCCGTGACAGCGGTTTAACTCAACCCGGACGTGTTCAAAGCTAGTCCCAGGTACTAACGAGACGTCCGTAACAATGGTTTAATTAATTCACCCCAAACGTTTACAAAGCCAGTCCCAGGTACTAACGCAACATCCGTGACAATGGTTAAACACATTCACCCCCGACGTGTACAAAGCTAGTCCCAGGTACTAACGCAACATCTGTGACAATGGTTTAATTCTTTCACTCCGGACGTGTACAAAGCTAGTCCCAGGTACTAACGCGACATCTGTGACAATGGTTTAATTCTTTCACTCCGGACGTGTACAAAGCTAGTCCCAGGTACTAACGCGACATCTGTGTCCATGGTTTAATTCTTTCACTCCGGACGTGTACAAAGCTAGTCCCAGGTACTAACCCGACATCTGTGACAATGGTTTAATTCTTTCACTCCGGACGTGTACAAAGCTAGTCCCAGGTACTAACCCGACATCTGTGACAATGGTTTAATTCTTTCACTCCGGACGTGTACAAAGCTAGTCCCAGGTACTAACGCGACATCTGTGACAATGGTTTAATTCTTTCACTCCGGACGTGTACAAAGCTAGTCCCAGGTACTAACGCGACATCTGTGACAATGGTTTAATTCTTTCACTCCGGACGTGTACAAAGCTAGTCCCAGGTACTAACCCGACATCTGTGACAATGGTTTAATTCTTTCACTCCGGACGTGTACAAAGCTAGTCCCAGGTACTAACCCGACATCTGTGACAATGGTTTAATTCTTTCACTCCGGACGTGTACAAAGCTAGTCCCAGGTACTACGCGACATCTATGTCAATGGTTTAATTCTTTCACTCCGGACGTGTACAAAGCTAGTCCCAGGTACTAACGCGACATCTGTGACAATGGTTTAACTCAACCCGGACGTGTTCAAAGCTAGTCCCAGGTACTTACGAGACGTCCGTAACAATGGTTTAATTAATTCACCCCAAACGTTTACAAAGCCAGTCCCAGGTACTAACGCAACATCCGTGACAATGGTTAAACACATTCACCCCCGACGTGTACAAAGCTAGTCCCAGGTACTAACGCAACATCTGTGACAATGGTTTAATTCTTTCACTCCGGACGTGTACAAAGCTAGTCCCAGGTACTAACGCGACATCTGTGACAATGGTTTAATTCTTTCACTCCGGACGTGTACAAAGCTAGTCCCAGGTACTAACGCGACATCTGTGACAATGGTTTAATTCTTTCACTCCGGACGTGTACAAAGCTAGTCCCAGGTACTAACCCGACATCTGTGACAATGGTTTAATTCTTTCACTCCGGACGTGTACAAAGCTAGTCCCAGGTACTAACCCGACATCTGTGACAATGGTTTAATTCTTTCACTCCGGACGTGTACAAAGCTAGTCCCAGGTACTAACGCGACATCTATGTCAATGGTTTAATTCTTTCACTCCGGACGTGTACAAAGCTAGTCCCAGGTACTAACGCGACATCTGTGACAATGGTTTAATTCTTTCACTCCGGACGTGTACAAAGCTAGTCCCAGGTACTAACGCGACATCTGTGTCAATGGTTTAATTCTTTCACTCCGGACGTGTACAAAGCTAGTCCCAGGTACTAACCCGACATCTGTGACAATGGTTTAATTCTTTCACTCCGGACGTGTACAAAGCTAGTCCCAGGTACTAACGCGACATCTGTGACAATGGTTTAATTCTTTCACTCCGGACGTGTACAAAGCTAGTCCCAGGTACTAACGCGACATCTGTGTCAATGGTTTAATTCTTTCACTCCGGACGTGTACAAAGCTAGTCCCAGGTACTAACGCGACATCTGTGACAATTGGTTAATTCTTTCACTCCGGACGTGTACAAAGCTAGTCCCAGGTACTAACGCGACATCTGTGTCAATGGTTTAATTCTTTCACTCCGGACGTGTACAAAGCTAGTCCCAGGTACTAACCCGACATCTGTGACAATGGTTTAATTCTTTCACTCCGGACGTGTACAAAGCTAGTCCCAGGTACTAACCCGACATCTGTGACAATGATTTAATTAATTCAACCCCGACGTGTACAAAGCTAGTCCCAGGTACTAATGCCACATCCGTGACAATGGTTAAACACATTCACCCCCGACGTGTTCAAATTAAAGCTAGTCCCAGGTACTACACGACATCCGCAAAAGTCACCCTGGTAAAATATTACTAAATGCTTCTTTCCGACTCGGCTAGGTAGAATATCCATTTTTCATTTCCGTAGAGTGTTAGATAGGCAAGCCAGGGTACCAAGTTTCGAATCCTGGTAGAGCTATTGAAAAAGTAATGACCTCTGTTACACATATATTAGCCTAAAATAGGGATCTAGGAAATATTATTAATAAGTATTTGCAGTGATACTTTCACAGGACTCTGTGACCTTAAGACATTTCTGGACAAATTCTTTACTGAAGAAGAAGAATAGAAAACTGATAAAATACAAAACGGTTCCTGGCGACTTGGCTAGGAAAAATTTCTCTTAAGGGCTGTTCCAGAATTAACAATATGGGAGGGGCAGGAGGCACTTTTTCAGAGACCCCACCACCAATTAAATATCAAATTAAAGAGATTTCTTATAAGGAATGATTGGCAGATCTGGTTTTAAAGGTACCGCCCATGATCAGTGATTTTGTTTGCCTGTTTTTGCAGCCGATATAAGGTTGTTTCCCCCAGTCAGAATTTGTGCTATTTCCCTAAAATGAAGCAAAATTGAAGAATATTTTCCCAATTTATCTGAAAACCCTACCTTATTTTTCTAATTCAGAAAGGCACAGGCTGCTGTAAAATCTGGATAGCAAAAACACAGATGATATATTAATACAGGTGCCTTCCACTTCCCCAAACTATTAATTATGGAATAGTCTTAAGCTCAATTGGTAAACTTTAAGATCTGTATTGTAGGAAGGTGACCCCCTCTGACAACAGCATCCTCGACCCTGTGAGAGCAAGTGCCGGGTCCAGTACCAGCAGCTTCACTCATGTTACGGGACTCAACGACGACTTTATGTCTCCGCGAAGTTCTGCAGATCAGTCCGACATCACACAAACCCCGACTCCAAAGGACCCCACTCCCGGACGAATCAATACCAGCGCGGAACTTACGCCCGGCTCCGTTCCACTTCCGCCCGTCACCAATTCAGAGGAACAGGAACTGCAGACTCCGAAATCTAAGGAGTCGCTCAATTCCTCAGGGGAAGTAACTCCGAAAGCCGAGAACCGACTAGCCAATGTGTGTATAGATGACTTGTTTGATACCCAGGAGAGCACTACCCGGCCTATCATCGGCAGAACGTTTGACAGTACTAGTAGTACGACTGGTTTTGATGTCAATGACATTGTCGGTCCTAAACATTCAAGTTCGAAGGAGTACGACGAGGATGATGAGGAGGTGGCGGAGGTGTTAGGGGAGACAATTGAGGAGGAGGAGGAGGAAGATCAGAAGGAGATGATGGAAGGAACTCAGCCGTTCGTGGAGCAGGGCACGCAGTCCTCCGCGGGCGATAGCGAAGGTCAACAGGTCCTCCGGGCCTGGCCACGTCCACCTGATGTAAACCCAGAGGGGCAGACTCACCCACAGCCAAGGTACGTACACGTGTCTACTGTATAGAATCCTCACAAGTCCAATTGTAGGGGTCAAGAACAGTCTCGTTTGTATCCAATATTATAACCAACCAGAAAGATATTATCTTCCAATGATCAATCTACAATAATTATTTTTCATGGGTCCTTTTCATTTGTATTGCCAAAGAACAAGTCCTGCAATGTTAAATTTTACCATCTCCAGAAAATCAATGAGTCCTTTTGAAATTCTATCAGTACAGGCCCCTGTTTCATCAACGCTCCTTAATTTAAGGAAACTCCTTAACTTAAAAATTTTCCTTTGGAAAGCATTACAGAATTTAAGGAAAGTTCCTTTACTAAGGATTTCCCCTTAAATTCTGTAATGGTTTCCTATGGAGATTTTTCTGTTAAGGAATTTCCTGTAGTTAAGGAACATTGATGAAACCAAGGTCAGGACTTGGGATACGCATGTAGCTTCTATTTGAATTATTTCCGTGTGTCATAGATATTATTATTTACTTTCATTGCAACTCTGCTTTGTTCTGAAACATTTCAAAGACGAGCTAAATTTTTCTGTTCTCTTCTTACTTCAATAACTCTTTCTCCCTTGAATACACATTTAAACTCTTCCTGTTTGAAGGTTGGAATAGTTCATTATGGAATTTCAGGGGTGAATGAGTTAATAGTTCCATTTCCTTTGAAGTTCAGTGTACGAGGCATGTGACATTTCTAGTATATGTGTCATTGTAGCTACGCAGACGAGGAGGAGGGGGATGATGACGTTCAGGTAGAGGGGGAGGAAATCTGTGAGGAGGAGGAAGATGAAGATGATATCGTCGACAGCGAACAGAAAGGAGAAATAGACAGACAGAATCAGACACAGGACGAAAGTAGCGAGGAAATCGAGGAACAGATAGAGGAACATTCGGAGGAGTCGGAACACAATAGGTTTGTTTACAGTAGCTGTTAGTCAAATCTTTCTCATTAGAATCTCTATTTTGAAGGGTAATAGTATTATTCGTTATTATTTGGCTATATTGAGTGCAAATTAAGCAACCCAGAAGTGGAGGGCTAGTGGTAGAATGTCAGAACACCTTAACCACTCGGCCAACATGACCCAGAGTTTGAGGGATAGTGGTAGAATGTCGGAACACCTTAACGACTCGACCAACATGATCCAGAGTTTGAGGGCTAATGATAGAATGTCGGAACACCTTAACCACTCGGCCAACATGACCCAGAGTTTGAGGGATAGTGGTAGAATGTCGGAACACCTTAACGACTCGACCAACATGATCCAGAGTTTGAGGGCTAATGATAGAATGTCGGAACACCTTAACCACTCGGCCAACATGACCCAGAGTTTGAGGGATAGTGGTAGAATGTCGGAACACCTTAACCACTCGGCCAACATGACCCAGAGTTTGAGGGATAGTGGTAGAATGTCGGAACACCTTAACCACTTAGCCAACATGATCCAGAGTTTGAGGGATAGTGGTAGAATGTCGGAACACCTTAACCACTTAGCCAACATGACCCAGAGTTTGAGGGATAGTGGTAGAATGTCGGAACACCTTAACCACTTAGCCAACATGACCCAGAGTTTGAGGGCTAGTGGTAGAATGTCGGAACACCTTAACCACTCGGCCAACATGACCCAGAGTTTGAGGGCTAGTGGTAGAATGTCGGAACACCTTAACCACTCGGCCAACATGACCCAGAGTTTGAGGGATAGTGGTAGAATGTCGGAACACCTTAACCACTCGGCCAACATGACCCAGAGTTTGAGGGCTAGTGGTAGAATGTCGGAACACCTTAACCACTCGGCCAACATGACCCAGAGTTTGAGGGATAGTGGTAGAATGTCGGAACACCTTAACCACTCGGCCACCGCGTCCCCTTCATACACTGACCTTATCACTTTAAATTGTAGTATAATACAGTTAATGAATACAATTTAGTTTACTAACAGCATATTGGCTAATGCAATACAGAATGTAAATATATAGAAGTTTGTATTGGTTTTGTAGTCCGAAGGAAGCACAATACAGAATGTAAACATATAAAACTTATGTATTGGTTTTGTAGTCCGAAAGAAGCACAATACAGAATGTAAATATATATAGAAGTTTGTGTTGGTTTTGTAGTCCGAAGGAAGCACAATATAGAAAGTAAATATATAAAACTTATGTATTGGTTTTGTAGTCCGAAGGAAGCACAATACAGAATGTAAATATATAGAAGTTTGTGTTGGTTTTGTAGTCCGAAGGAAGCGCCCGTGTTGAAGGCCACAGAGAGGCACCAGATCTCGTCACCGAGGTATGTAGACAACACTTATAACAGTTCCTGCCAGGGTCACCTCAATTTTAACCTGTTAATATGATCTTGAAATCATCGGATAAAATATATTTTAATTTTGTTCAGTTAAAGGTGGCCGTGGGTAAACATATTCCAATTTTACGTTTAAATTTTTTCTGTTGAAAAAGAAACAAAACCATTATCAAAAGTTGGAGAGAAGCTTTTTGGTTAGCAATAAATTTTTATGCAGTATGCAGGTTGTTTTTTTGCTGTCAATCTTAAAGTTCAAGATTGCAACCTTGACTGATGACCTGTACATTTCAATTTCAACTCAGAAAAACGGCCCCATGACATCATTTCTCATTTTCTTCTCACATGTATGATTCTAAAAGACAATTTCAGGATTTGACAGGAGATTAAGATTGTGATTTACCTTTGTTGTAGGGATGTACCAGTACCTGTCCGAGAAATACACCGGGAAACCATCCGCCAAGTTATTGACAAGAAAGCTTTATCTGAAGTAAGTTACTTATTGAATAAATAAATGTGATGATGGTTTGATGGTGCAGTGGATAGCGCACTTGCCTTTCAGAAAGGCAGCTGGGGTTTTGGTTCCCTTGTGGGTTTTCTCCAGGTGCCCCAGTTTCCTCCAGAATATGCCCCCAGTGTGTAAACGTCTGGGCTAAATAAAAAGTATTTTTCCTTTCATTGGCATTGATACAATGATCCCCTGTCAAAAATATCAGAAATACATTGTTAAAATGTAGGTATAAAAATATGAAATGTAGGTATAAAAAATTAAATGTAAGTATAAAAATATGAAGTGTAGGTATAAAAATATGAATTGTAGGTGTAAAAATATGATATTGCAAGACTATTTTTGCATGTTGAGGATTTGAAACCTATATACCATATTTACTTTAATTGTTGCCCATTCCACTATATGTGCCCCTCCCCCTACAAGGGCCCCTCCCCCTTTCTGCAGAGGTATTGTATAGGGGTACAATTGTACCACCAACAAAATTTTATCAAAATGTTTCATCATAGACAAGAAAAACAACTATGGACAAAAGTGATTATTTTGAAGTCCCAGGGTCAGTCAGATTTTTACTGAAAGACCCTCACTATAACTTTATTTACATGTATTGCATAATGACAATGTTTAATCTATGTTTGTGTGTGTTGTACAGTTACAGGATAATCTACATAGTGTGCTACTGGCCCTTGAGGCTTAGAACAACCAAATATAATAATTTTGTGTGTGTTGTACAGTTACAGGATAATCTACAGAGTGTGCTGCTGGCCCTGGAGGCTCAGAACAACCAGATACAGCGGTTACAGGATCAGCTGGTCGAGCAGCAGGAACAGCAGGCCGAGTTACAGCGACAACAGATCGAGATGGAACAGCTGAGACAGATGGACAAACAGCCACAGCCGAACATTGAGGAACACCTTGGCAAGCTTGAGTCCATCGTCACCTCACGCGTCGAACGCATGTTTAGTCAACATGCCATGAAAGAGAGTATCCTTTATCGGTCGATGCATGTAATAATTTCAGTATTTAGAGGTTCTTATTCCCGCTTTGTCACAACCTGGTTTGAAAGTCATATATGAGCCTGTAAATATGAGTTAATACAACTATAATGATGTGCTCAGCAAACAAACATGGATCACAAACTTACAATTGTTATTATAGCTTTATTTGAGAAGAATTCTTTCCAAGAGACATGGCTAGTTGGGGACTTCCCCGAACACCAACTCTGCTTATAAAAACATGTTTATTTAGGTGGTCAGTTGTGATGATAGTGAGTTATAGTCTATAGCAGAAATGTTTTACAGGTAAGTTACACAGGTAAATCAACTTCTGGTAACTAATCAGATACTCAATAACTAATGATATTTGCAAACAAATAAATGATAAATAGGTACTTAGGTAGTTAGGGGTGATGTTTGTTTTGCTTTTGGTCCTATTGACAACTAGGGGCATTCAAGGATGTTTTTCGGAGTGAGGGAGTATATGACTATATCTACACCAAGAGGAAAAGTTATTTAAGCAATGAATGGTTTAGCAAATGTTGTTACAGACGTATAACACACATTGCTATCAATGGCCAACTTATTAAAGCTCAGTAGGGCTCTTTGTAAGTTTGTCGGTAATTGCAATATTTGTTATAGGACTGTAACAATATTTACATGAAAACTTTTAGTTATATCACTTAACTAGTTTTTCAAACGATTTTCAGTAACAAAGATGAATAGAATTGCTGTTAATATATTACTTGAATGGGGATGATCAAGATTCGTAGTGTAACTATTATACAGATTTCCAGATATTAAGAAGCACTGCCATTTTTTTAATGTAAATACTTAACCGTGTATCAGACCAGCGGATACAGGATCTGTTACAGCAAACGGAACGTCGAGACCAGCACCGGCAGGACAAGTTACAGCAGGCCATTACACAGACGGTCAACCAAGGCGTGCAACACAACCTGGAGAAACAGGTCAAGTCGGAGATGAGAAATACGGTCGTACCAAGTAAGCCTAGAGTCTTCTATTTGCAGCGATTATTTCATTGCTCTGCTACCTTTAAATGGGAAGGAGTGCAAATATTGTTGCCCATGTCCATTCTGTTCCAACCCGTCATATCAGGATTCAAACAGGGTAGAACATTTCCACCATTCCCAGAAAACGCCCAGAAGTGACTATACTATAAACAAACATAATTATTCTAGTGGTTATCTCATTTTGGAGGTAATCTTATTTTAGCGATTTTCCTGCTGAAAGAATTCTGCTATATTATGACTGTACTAATTACAGTTACTGTATATTACTTGTCACAAGGAGAGACGACCTTGAATAACAATATCAGGAAATTACCAACCAGTTCAACTGGTCCGGACCTTTTGGCCTGGTGGTAACGTCCTGACTCCATAACCTAGAGGTCTCGGGTTTGAGCCCCGCTTGTCTCGCTAGTTTCATTTATTCTTCTTCTCGTAAAATATTGATTTATTTCCCCGGTCAGGATGTTTGTATTAATAATAACCAATGTCTGGGTGTTTGTATGTATAATATGTACTCATTATCACAATGATAATTTCCTTTAATAGAATTACATCCCGAGGTACCAATTCAGTGTTGCGTCGTGAAGGAACTGTTTGATTTGTATGCCTACGTTCTATAAGACATCACGTTTTGTAACATACTTTCTACTACTAGTATTGTGAGCGTGTCAAATTCGTCATTGAACTCATCTGTCTGTTTTAAGTTCGGTTATGCAGTAAAAATTTGAGAGCGCAAAAATAACTACTGCAGATTGATTTCTGAACACAGAACCCTGCTTTGTTATACTTCCAGATGTAGCCAAAGTTTTAGAACCCATTAAGGAACAGCTTCACCAGGACTTAGCTCAGAAGCTCACCGCCACCGACTCCCTTCTGAAGGACAACATCAGCAAGATGGTGCGGTCTAGGGTAAGTACCCCTGTGTAGTAGGACGAGGAAAGGTGATCAAGATGGTGCTGTCACTGGGGCTCGAACCCATAACCTTTGACTCTCCAGCCTGATGCTCTACTGCTGAGCTAAAGGGGAATTCCATACAGCTCACACTTTTAAGGCAACCCAATCAATACACATCTTTTAAATCTGTGCAACTGTCTTTAAGCCCCTCCATGTAATGGCCAGAGTATATATTGCCCAAGCTTGGCCATCATTTCGTGATAATGGCGTTTCCGCAGCATTCTTCGTCTATTTTCAATAACTTTCACTGATTTAACGGACATAGCTATTTGATTTCTGGACTCAAGCACTTTGATCTTAAAGAATTTTATGAGGATCCTATTTATCCCTTTGTATTGAAATACATCAAAATTTTGAAACACGCCTTTAAAAGAAAAACTTTCAAAATTCACTGGCGCTAATTATAAATTGAGTTTAACCATTAAGAATTTGATACTTTACCAGGAAGTTGTGTAATTGTGGATTAGAAACGGCTCAATGTTACAGTGATCTGTGATTGGTTTTCAGCAAACTATAGATGCCATAGGCATGGCGGCGGGCAACGCCCTACAAACCCCCATACAAGTGGCGTACCGGGAGGCATTCCAGAACATTGTAGTACCCAACTTTGAACGTTCCACGCAAAACATGTTCCAACAAATCAACGAAACATTTACAAAAGGATCGAGAGAATGTAAGTTTCTTATGTCACGTGTGGAAAAGGAACGAGAGAATGTAAGTTTTCTATGTCATGTGTGGAAAAGGATTGACAGAATGTAAGTTTCTTATGTCACGTGTGGAAAAGGAACGAGAGAATGTAAGTTTTCTATGTCATGTGAAAAAAGATGGAGAGAATGTAAGTTTCTTTTGTGTATGTCATGTGAAACAGGAACGTCTGACTCAGGTATTAATTGTGTTAAATCTAAGAAAATAGAAAACATATCGACATTCGTGCCAAGGTTTGCAAGCTGGTTTAATATAATATCATTCGAAATATAATGATTTGAGCTGTTGGTACTTGATTGCTTTGATGCATTCACCCCTGAAGACACATTTTGAACTCTTCCTATTCAAAGTTTGGAATGGTTCATTATGAGATATCGGGGGTAAATGAATTTTATTAAAATTCACACACCAAATTTCTATTCCTGACTTTTTATATATCTGTTCATTTTGTGTTAAATTTTATAAAGTATTTGTTATATTTAGAAAAAGAAAAGTACAAAATGTGGAAACTCGTTAACACAAATTATCACAGATGTCTTTGGTTTCTTTAACAGATATCAAACACCTAGATACACACTTAGACCAAGTCAAACAAAAGCACCTGGAGGCGCGCGACCCCGTGGTGGGACAGTTGAAACAGCTAACAGACTCGTTCCGAACGTCGGCCGAGTCTATGCAGAGTACTGTGATGTCAGCCATTCAGAGTCAGGTCCACACGGATATGGAGAGTGCAATGACCAGGTAAGGCATTAGTACTAGTATTAAGTACAGTGCACTCTTCTTATTGTCATGTTGCATTTGTCAGACAAAAACATGATATTAACAGGAATGTGACATTAAGAGAAATAATTATGCTTTTGCACTAAATATAGTGCATTTTCAATCTTCATAACTAAAAGTAAGTTATTCAATGTACATATGAAGATGTTTCAGTATATAGACAAGTGAACATTATCTAAATTAAAGAACATTTTTGGGGTTATTTTTCATTTTCTATGCAACATTTTGTACAAGTTGTATCTGAAATCAATGGAAATGACATCATTTTCTGGATATTTTATGTGATTTTAATATTAAGAGGAATTCACCTCAAAATACATGATATTAACCAAATAAAATTGCATAGATTATATAAAGAGAAAAATGGTGCTTGGGTAAAACATGATATAAAGAGGAATGATATTAACAGGAGTGATATTAAGTGGAGTCCACTATATTACCTGAAGGGGCACAGAAATATATGTTCCCATGGTTTTAACCAATTGTAGCACTTTTGGATTTTATTACATAATACTTATAATATCATATTAATGACTTAGCAAAAAATGACTTAACAAAATTTATTTACTAAGGGTGGCCAAGTGGTCATTGTGTCTGACATTCTGCTACCACTAGCCCTTCACCATTGGGTCATTGTGGCCAAGTGGTTAAGGTGTCTGACATTCTGCTACCACTAGCCCTTCACCATTGGGTCATGGTGGCCAAGTGGTTAAGGTGTCTGACATACTGCTACCACTAGCCCTTCACCATTGGGTCATGGTGGCCAAGTGGTTAAATAAGGCGTCTGACAGTCTGAAATCACTAGCCCTTCACCAATGGGCAGGTTCGAGACCTAATTGGTACTAACCATAGGTGAGATTTACTGCAGGAACTCCTGCTTTCCTCCACCTCCGAATCCTGGCACATCCTTGAATGACGACAGCTGGTAATGGGATGTAAAACACCAACTAACCAAACCAAATAGCACAGTGGGTCTCTTTATGTGATAATTTATTAATATGTGTATGAGTCTTTCGTTTGTAAACCCTGGATTTGAATGTCCTGAACCAGAATGATTAGCTATAATCCTCTTGTGTTCACAGTCTGCAGGACCAGGTGGTACAGTTCGTGCGGCAGGCGGTGAAGGAGGAAGTTAGCATAGCTGTGCGAGAACAAGGTGCTAGTATCAGTGACAGTGTGCTCTCGGCCATGAGGTCAGGGGCCGTGACCCCAATACAGGTGACCCCTGACCCCCATCAGGCCCAGACACAAATTCTACAGCTTTTGCGTCAAGGACAACTGAATGCGGCTTTCCAGGAGGTAAGGGTTTCTAGTAGAGCTGGGTACCACAAAATCAAAGGTGCCAGAGTATTTAGGCAAATACTGTGCTACCTACCATGGTATACCACCTTGATTGAATGTTTGAGCTAGCTAAAGGTCTCTGGCTGTTTTTGTTCTGAAGCCAATCAACAAGAGGCCTGTCATAAGTTTCTCATTGCGTTATTCTCTAATATTGTTTGAATGAAGCTATGTCTGTCCTAGTTGATCAGCAAACTTATAGAAAATTATAATTAAAAAAAATAATGATTCCTATTGATCTATGTAACCAGAAGTTCTTTGATAAGTAAAATGAAAGTTCCCCAAAAACCAGTACAGGTCTAATGTACCACGGTACGTACCATCACAACTTTACACCACAGTATACCGGTATAACCTCCCAGCCCTAGTTTCTAGACATGTTAAATGGGGATACATGTACCATACAGAATTATTTCCAGAAGAAGGGCAGAGGAGTGGGGGGGGGGGATGTTTATTATAATTATGATTTTGAAGTTAAAAGTTTATTTAATTATTGAAAGTGTATCTGATCTAATTTTAAATGTCTTTGAAACCTTTAAACAACCATGTTTTAATGTAACAAACAAAACCAAACATGATTTGAAACATAAAACTTTATATGTTTACCGTATCCGCTTAGAACAGCAACATCATCACCGAAAGTAAATCGTAATAATACAATTTTTGACAAAAACCGTAACTATTATCCGGAGAGTATGAAATTATATAGAATGGATGAATGAAAAAGGAAGTGAATGAATAAAATATGGTGAATGATAGCCCTCATATGTGGACATTATTTGTATAATATTATTATGTTTGTGTCTTTTAAAATAAAAAATATTGACCTGAAAAAAAAAAAAAGGAAAAAAAAATTATTTTAAACAAAATTGAGTTTTATATTGAAAATATGCATTACAAGAATTAAGTTAGTTTTGTTTCGTTGAATATAAATCCTTCATCTACACTGAATTATGATATTTGTCATTAACAATTTGATTGTTGTTTTGTAACAGGCTCTGTCGGCGTCAAACCTGGACCTGGTGATGTTTGTTTGTGAGACAGTCAACCCCCAACAAGTGTTTAACCAGACGCCTTGTCCTCTACAGCAACCCGTCCTTCTGTCACTCATACAGCAGCTGTCAGCCGACCTCGCCAACAGCACCGAACTCAAACACAAGTAAGTACATCAGTCACCTCACAAACAGCACCGAACTCAAACACAAGTAAGTACATCAGTCACCTCACAAACAGTACTAAACTCAAACACAAGTACATCAGTCACCTCACAAACAGTACCGAACTCAAACACAAGTACATCAGTCACTTCAAAAACAGCACCGAACTCAAACACAAGTAAGTACATCAGCCACCTCACAAACAGTACCGAACTCAAACATAAGTAAGTACATCAGTCACCTCACAAACAGCACCGAACTCAAACACAAGTAAGTACATCAGCCACCTCACAAACAGCACCGAACTCAAACACAAGTACATCAGTCACCTCACAAACAGCACTGAACTCAAACACAAGTAAGTACATCAGTCACCTCACAAACAGCACTGAACTCAAACACAAGTACATCAGTCACCTCACAAACAGCACTGATCTCAAACACAAGTAAGTACATCAGTCACCTCACAAACAGCACCGAACTCAAACACAAGTACATCAGCCGACCTCACAAACAGCACTGAACTCAAACACAAGTAAGTACATCAGTCACCTCACAAACAGTACTGAACTCAAACACAAGTACATCAGCCACCTCACAAACAGCACCGAACTCAAACACAAGTAAGTACATCAGTCACCTCACAAACAGCACTGAACTCAAACACAAGTACATCAGTCACCTCACAAACAGTACCGAACTCAAACACAAGTATGTACATCAGTCTCCTCACAAACAGTACTGAACTCAAACACAAGTAAGTACATCAGTCACCTCACAAACAGTACTGAACTCAAACACAAGTACATCAGCCACCTCACAAACAGTACCGAACTCAAACACAAGTATGTACATCAGTCTCCTCACAAACAGTACTGAACTCAAACACAAGTACATCAGTCACCTCACAAACAGTACTGAACTCAAACACAAGTACATCAGCCACCTCACAAACAGTACCGAACTCAAACACAAGTATGTACATCAGTCTCCTCACAAACAGTACTGAACTCAAACACAAGTACATCAGTCACCTCACAAACAGTACTGAACTCAAACACAAGTACATCAGTCACCTCACAAACAGTACCGAACTCAAACACAAGTATGTACATCAGTCTCCTCACAAACAGTACCGAACTCAAACACAAGTACACCAGTCACCTAACAAACAGTACTGAACTCAAACACAAGTACATCAGTCACCTCACAAACAGTACTGAACTCAAACACAAGTACATCAGTCACCTCACAAACAGCACCGAACTCAAACACAAGTACATCAGTCACCTCACAAACAGTACTGAACTCAAACACAAGTAAGTACATCAGTCACCTCACAAACAGCACCGAACTCAAACACAAGTACATTAGTCACCTCACAAACAGTACTGAACTCAAACACAAGTAAGTACATCAGTCACCTCACAAACAGCACCGAACTCAAACACAAGTACATCAGTCACCTCACAAACAGTACTGAACTCAAACACAAGTACATCAGTCACCTCACAAACAGCACCGAACTCAAACACAAGTATGTACATCAGTCTCCTCACAAACAGTACTGAACTCAAACACAAGTACATCAGTCACCTCACAAACAGTACTGAACTCAAACACAAGTACATCAGTCACCTCACAAACAGTACCGAACTCAAACACAAGTATGTACATCAGTCTCCTCACAAACAGTACTGAACTCAAACACAAGTACACCAGTCACCTCACAAACAGTACTGAACTCAAACACAAGTACATCAGTCACCTCACAAACAGTACTGAACTCAAACACAAGTACATCAGTCACCTCACAAACAGCACCGAACTCAAACACAAGTACATCAGTCACCTCACAAACAGTACTGAACTCAAACACAAGTAAGTACATCAGTCACCTCACAAACAGCACCGAACTCAAACACAAGTACATCAGTCACCTCACAAACAGTACTGAACTCAAACACAAGTACATCAGTCACCTCACAAACAGCACCGAACTCAAACACAAGTATGTACATCAGTCTCCTCACAAACAGTACTGAACTCAAACACAAGTACATCAGTCACCTCACAAACAGTACTGAACTCAAACACAAGTACATCAGTCACCTCACAAACAGTACCGAACTCAAACACAAGTATGTACATCAGTCTCCTCACAAACAGTACTGAACTCAAGTACACCAGTCACCTCACAAACAGTACTGAACTCAAACACAAGTACATCAGTCACCTCACAAACAGTACTGAACTCAAACACAAGTACATCAGTCACCTCACAAACAGCACCGAACTCAAACACAAGTACATCAGTCACCTCACAAACAGTACTGAACTCAAACACAAGTAAGTACATCAGTCACCTCACAAACAGCACCGAACTCAACACAAGTACATTAGTCACCTCACAAACAGTACTGAACTCAAACACAAGTAAGTACATCAGTCACCTCACAAACAGCACCGAACTCAAACACAAGTACATCAGTCACCTCACAAACAGCACCGAACTCAAACACAAGTACATCAGTCACCTCACAAACAGCACTGAACTCAAACACAAGTAAGTACATCAGTCACCTCACAAACAGCACCGAACTCAAACATAAGTAAGTACATCAGTCACCTCACAAACAGCACTGAACTCAAACATAAGTAAGTACATCAGTCACCTCACAAACAGTACTGAACTCAAACACAAGTACATCAGTCACCTCACAAACAGCACCGAACTCAAACACAAGTACATCAGTCACCTCACAAACAGTACTGAACTCAAACACAAGTAAGTACATCAGTCACCTCACAAACAGCACCGAACTCAAACACAAGTACATCAGTCACCTCACAAACAGTACTGAACTCAAACACAAGTACATCAGTCACCTCACAAACAGCACCGAACTCAAACACAAGTATGTACATCAGTCTCCTCACAAACAGTACTGAACTCAAACACAAGTACATCAGTCACCTCACAAACAGTACTGAACTCAAACACAAGTACATCAGTCACCTCACAAACAGTACCGAACTCAAACACAAGTATGTACATCAGTCTCCTCACAAACAGTACTGAACTCAAACACAAGTACACCAGTCACCTCACAAACAGTACTGAACTCAAACACAAGTACATCAGTCACCTCACAAACAGTACTGAACTCAAACACAAGTACATCAGTCACCTCACAAACAGCACTGAACTCAAACACAAGTACATCAGTCACCTCACAAACAGTACTGAACTCAAACACAAGTAAGTACATCAGTCACCTCACAAACAGCACCGAACTCAACACAAGTACATTAGTCACCTCACAAACAGTACTGAACTCAAACACAAGTAAGTACATCAGTCACCTCACAAACAGCACCGAACTCAAACACAAGTACATCAGTCACCTCACAAACAGCACCGAACTCAAACACAAGTACATCAGTCACCTCACAAACAGCACTGAACTCAAACACAAGTAAGTACATCAGTCACCTCACAAACAGCACCGAACTCAAACATAAGTAAGTACATCAGTCACCTCACAAACAGCACTGAACTCAAACATAAGTAAGTACATCAGTCACCTCGCATACAGCACTGAACTCAAACACAAGTAAGTACATCAGTCACCTCACAAACAGTACCGAACTCAAACACAAGTACATCAGTCATCTCACAAACAGTACTGAACTCAAACACAAGTAAGTACATCAGTCACCTCACAAACAGCACTGAACTCAAACACAAGTACATCAGCCACCTCACAAACAGCACCGAACTCAAACACAAGTACATCAGTCACTTCAAAAACAGCACCGAACTCAAACACAAGTAAATACATCAGTCAACCTCTTTAGTGGTATTATAGTCATACAGCTGGATTGAAAGTGTAAACAATTACACACTTCAGACAGTTAAGAGGTTGAATAAGCCAATTCCACACACTAAAATAAGCAACTTTTACCATAAATAAGAACATATTATTTAAGCAATTAGCAATTGCGATGCCATCATTTTAATTTATAGGTCACTATATATACACTTACCTAGAAATATATGTTGGTTTCAATCCTTGATACAGTCTAGGAGTGTAAAGAGTCCTGTAAACCAACTTATTTTCTTGTCCGATTAGTTTTCGCATGTTTTGCGGTTGATTAAAAGTCGCGAAAATAAATTGCCGCAAAACAGCTTCAATCAAAGGTATACCAACTATAGGAGTATTGTAATGTACATAGTTTAGGATTTGTGATCATATTTATTACGAAATGAAATCGCCGCGGATTTATGATCGTATTCATCGCGAAATTAAATTGCTGTGAAATAGCCGTTTCGTGTGAAAATGCGAAATTAAGTCGCCACGAAAATAAGTTGAATCGGTAAACGTGAAGAAAACACCTTGATATCGAGGACTGCCACTTGTAATACAGTCCTGTTGGCCCAATTCTATAAAGCCCTAAAGTCAGTAGAACTCTTTCTATGTCAAATATCACATGATTTTCAACAGCAAGGTCCACAAGCAGTGATTCTTGCCTTAAAGAGGTGAAACAAAGTTTTACAGTTCCTCAACAAAGGGGAGTTATCTTTCTTGGTCTAGATGAAACAGAATTTTATATAAAAGGCTGTTAAAAAAATTAAGCATGTTGGAAGGGCAGGAGGAAGTGGTGATTTTGTTTGCCCACTTTTACAGCGATATAATAATAATGAAATAATAATATACAACATTTATATAGCGCTCTATATAATTTGTAAAATTACTCTAAAGCGCTTCACAACATGTAGATAATAATTTGATACTTACACTGCATAAATAAAGAAGTTATTACAATCTAAGCTAATGTGATAATAAAAAAAATTGCATATAAATACGAACTACATCTACTGTAGATAAAGAAATGTCAGTATATACATGACGTCTAAGTTGTCCCTTATATGCAGACGTGAAAAGTACACAGATATAAGGCTGTTTCCCCCAGTCAAAATTTGTGTTATATTCCCAAATTGAGGCAAAATTCTAGAATATTTTCCCAATTTATCTGAAAATCCTACTGTATTTTCCCCAATTCGAAAAGGCACAGACTGCTGTAAAATCCAGTTAGCAAAAACAATGAGGCACTTTTTCAGAGACCCCACCACCCAATAAATATTAAAAGAGAGAGTGCAGATCTGGTTTTAATCCCACCACCCATGATATATTCATGGGTGATAGTTTTCCGTTTTGTGACGGAATTCCATTTTTTGACACGTGGATGGTCAATAAATTTATTTCAATTTTTTCAGCTTTTTCTTACTTGAATTTATTTTCAGTTTTTCAGGGTTTTTTTACTTTCACCCATGTATATTTATACAAGTGCCTAGCTAGCTCACACCTCCCCAACATGTTTATTTATGGAATAACCCTAAACTGAACTAGGCCATCAGACCTCACAAAAGTGTCACACACACGGGCATACTTTCAGAAAAGGGTGAAGAGTTGGGTATGTTGAGACAGAAGTGTATCAGTGTGGTGTACAGGCAGTGATATTTTAGGCTGAATAGGAAGACTTTGTAATTAGTAGGTCCGGAAAAAATCATCGACAGGCAACAGAGAAAACAATAAACAATATAATTATAGACTGTTAGAATGTGGCTGAAATCCAGATTTATATATGCCTGTGTGTAGGTAGACACTCACCCTGCATTAATAGCTATTTCCTTGATCACAGTTTAAGAGGATACGATAATAAAAATAAATTTTATTTTACAAAAATTATGGAACAAGTTGTCTAACTTATATTTATTACTCTTGTTGCTATCAATCACATTTTGTGAATTGTCATCTTTAATAGTGAAAATGAATTTGATAATTTTTGCAACTTTTGCAAAACTGTATTTAAACCAAACAAAATGATCTAGACTGCAAATATATTCCTCTTTTATCTTTAATACTGCTACTTACATTTAACATTAAGGGAAATATCACATGATCATTGTAAGGGAAATATCACATGATCATTGTAAGGGAAATATCACATGATCATTGTAAGGGAAATATCACATGATAATTGTAAGGGAAATATCACATGATCATTGTAAGGGAAATATTTATAACATGATAATTGTAAGGGAAATATTACATGATCATTGTAAGGGAAATATCACATTATCATTGTAAGGGAAATATCACATGATCATTGTAAGGGAAATATCACATGATCATTGTAAGGGAAATATCACATGATCATTGTAAGGGAAATATCACATGATCATTGTAAGGGAAATATTTATAACATGATAATTGTAAGGGAAATATTACATGATAATTGTAAGGGAAATATTACATGATAATTGTAAGGGAAATATCACATGATCATTGTAAGGGAAATCTAACACGATCATTTTAAGGGAAATATTTATAACATGATAATTGTAAGGGAAATATTACATGATCATTGTAAGGGAAATATTACATGATCATTGTAAGGGAAATATTACATGATCATTGTAAGGGAAATATTACATGATCATTGTAAGGGAAATATTACATGATCATTGTAAGGGAAATGTCACATGATCATTGTAAGGGAAATATCACATGATCATTGTAAGGGAAATATTACATGATCATTGTAAGGGAAATATCACATGATCATTGTAAGGGAAATATTACATGATCATTGTAAGGGAAATATCACATGATCATTGTAAGGGAAATATCACATGATCATTGTAAGAGAAATATCACATGATCATTGTAAGGGAAATATTACATGATAATTGTAAGGGAAATATTACCTGATAATTGTGACCATCTAGTCACTTGTTACTGACTCAGCTAGAGGTATGTCACAATGGTAAACCATCTAGTCACTTGTAACTGACTCGGCTAGAGGTATGTCACAGTGGTGAACCATATAGTCACTTGTTACTGACTCGGCTAGAGGTATGTCACAGTGGTGAACCATCTAGTCACTTGTTACTGACTCGGCTAGAGGTATGTCACAGTGGTGAACCATCTAGTCACTTGTTACTGACTCGGCTAGAGGTATGTCACAGTGGTGAACCATCTAGTCACTTGTTACTGACTCGGCTAGAGGTATGTCACAGTGGTGAACCATCTAGTCACTTGTTACTGACTCAGCTAGAGGTATGTCACACTGGTGAACCATCTAGTCACTTGTTACTGACTCAGCTAGAGGTATGTCACACTGGTGAACCAACAAGTCACTTGTTACTGACTCGGCAAGAGGTATGTCACAGTGGTGAACCAACAAGTCACTTGTTACTGACTCGGCTAGAGGTATGTCACAGTGGTGAACCATCTAGTCACGTGTTACTGACTCAGCTAGAGGTATGTCACAGTGGTGAACCAACAAGTCACTTGTTACTGACTCAGCTAGAGGTATGTCACAGTGGTGAACCATCTAGTCACTTGTTACTGACTCAGCTAGAGGTATGTCACAATGGTGAACCATCTAGTCACTTGTAACTGACTCTGCTAGAGGTATGTCACAGTGGTGAACCATCTAGTCACTTGTTACTGATTCAGATAGAGGTATGTCACAGTGGTGAACCATCTAGTCACTTGTTACTGACTCAGCTAGAGGTATGTCACAGTGGTGAACCATCTAGTCACTGGTTATACTGACTCAGCTAAAGGTATGTCACAGTGGTGAACCATCTAGTCACTTGTTACTGACTCAGCTAGAGGTATGTCACAGTGGTGAACCATCTAGTCACTTGTTACTGACTCAGCTAGAGGTATGTCACAGTGGTGAACCATCTAGTCACGTGTTGCTGACTTGACTTGAAGATGTGTCACAGTGGTGAACCGTCTAGTCACTTTTGACTTACTTGACTTGAAGATATGTCACAGTGGTGAACCGTCTAGTCACTTGTTACTTACTTGACTTGAAGATATGTCACAGTGGTGAACGGTCTAGTCACTTGTTACTTACTTGACTTGAAGATATGTCACAGTTGACTGACTTACTTTGTGTCTAAGCCTTCTCTCAATTTTTTTTTGTCATTATTTCTCTTAGTGTACCTCGTCATTACCAGTACTGTTGCTGTTTGGTTTAGATTATTTTCCAAGATCTCTTAGTTTATGTAAGCACCTCAGATTAAGGTTTCAAGTTGAATAATTAAATGTCTATTATCAGTCCAGGAATATGATGTGTACTACACCTCAGAATTAAACAAATATAAATCCTTGTTTTACAATAATTTCCCGTTTGTATTAGTTGTTCTCAGGATGCATGGAATTGCGGAGCGGGTCTTAATTTAAGAGGCAATGACATTCTACCAGAATGCCCATACAATTGGGCCTTGTAAACCCCGCACCTTTTCAAGGGCGATTAGGGATCAAGTCATTCCAGCCTCATTCCAGCCGACTTGTGTATTGCAAGTGAGGTTATCCACTGCGCTACCTCTAGGTTTCATAGCCTCCCCCCAGGAATTCAGTTTTTATTGTTCTTTTCATGGCCTCACCCTCATTAACCAAGATTTTACAATTGTAGGTCAAGTTCACTGAGGAATGTAAAATCTGAGATTCCTGATACTCACGCAAATAAAGTACAATAGTAAAACTGGATATGGCATCGTAGTTAAAACTTTCTGTCATTAACATTCGATTGAGAAAAAGACATTTAGTATAGTTGATGTCGAGGAGAATATTTAATGTTGGGTTTGTAATTATTCTGAAACTGGATTGTACATCAAACATCTTTGTCCCTAGTTAGGCAGAGATGCTAACAGGTATTGGACATTAATACCTGCATGCAGTACCCAACATTACTCCCTCTTTTAGAAACGTCTTAATCAAAAAATAAATAAATAAAGCAGCAGTATTAGACATTGAACAAAATGGTTTTACCCCACTGACCTAGATTTTGAATTGGATTAATGGAACCAGAAACATGGTTATTTCCAATTCTAATCAATTGCTTCGGAGATCATCCTCGTTCTAAATCTGCTGGTGTTATCTGTGTGTGCTGACTTTTCCTTCCGCTCTTGAATCGTCAAATCAAATATCCATCTGTATCGGGACTAGATCCAGCTAAAATGATTATGTGTAGCATGTCTTCGAATCAAATCAACCGCAAATGGTGGAGTGCAATTGTAACGCAATAATTACAAACATCGTTTCGGAGGTGTTTTAATTTCCGCCGAGATTATCTCGCTGCACTAATGTAATAACAAAGTTTTTGGTATCCATGCAGACCCACATGCATAGTAACACAATTTTTGTACCCTGCCACGACTAAACCTAGAACATTAACTCATTCACCTCTGAAATTCCATGATGGATTATTCCAGCCTTTGAATTGGAAGAGTTCAAATGTGTCTTCAGGGGTGATTGAGTTGAGCGTTCATGTGGTTCAATAGTATGACAGCTTGGTTAGACTTTTGGTTTGGTCCATTATTAAAACTATTATAAAAAATGGGGTCTCGGTGGCCGAGTGGTAAAGGTGTTCAGGCATTCTACCACTGCCCCTCGAACCTCTGGGTTGTGTGTATAAAACTGACAGTAGGTCGGTGATTTTTCTCCGGCTTTGTTCCACCTCCAAAACCTGGCACGTCCTTAGCTGACCCTGCTGTTGATAACAAAACAAAACAAAAATACCAAACCTAGTATAAAAATAAAACGATTTATAAGAAAGACTACATAAAAAATTTAAGTAGCGCTATGTATGGGTATGAGTCAAGTGATTAATTAGCACTATATATATATATGGCCTTCCAGACAGGTGGCAGGGTTTCAGTCCCTAAGTTTTAATTAACACATTGTTAATAATATTCAGTGAAAGTGCTTTTCTCCTGTTGACTTAAATCAAACAAGCCTGACAGAATATAAAATTAACTGGGGTGGATTATGCAGTATTTGACATGTGTAGTAGCATTCAAATTAGGTGGTTTTATAAAAGATACTGTTGGAAGCACAGTCCCAATAAAAACAGAACACATGATACATCTTCAGCCCATGCAGACATACACTTTGGTTTGAAAAACGGTGATAGGAATCTCCTTTAATGATGACTTAATCAATTTCAGCAGGGTTATTTATTGGTTTAACATGATTCTCTATGAGTGAGAAAGAGTTGTTAGAATTAAAGTGGAAAGGTAAATTGTTCGTCATAACAGCGGGAATGAGAAATGTGAAATGGCCGTAATAAAAGTTGGAATGAGAAATGTAAAATGGCTTTAATCTTTGTATCAAGACATCCCTTAATTTGAAATATATGTGTGAAACATGCAGGTATAGAATAAGAAGGTGCTATATTATAGATATATACTCATCAAGACCTGTGTTTGTTACCATGGCGATTGAAACTAGATATATAGGATTTTTTTGACAGACAGGAAACTTGCATGACAAATAATTACCTTGGAACAAAATTCATGACAGCCATGGATATCAAAATGTCTGGTTAGACGCATTCATTTGTTGGATTTTTGTGTCATCATAAGTGCCTATAGCTCATTAGGGTTGATAGGATTGATTGAATGGTTTCACTAAGACAGTTTTTGTGGAAAGTAACACATACAAAAATCAGTCCATTAGCGTTTCTGAAAGGTTGATTGGCAATTATTTGAAAAGGAATAGTTCATTTTTTGTCTCGCCTTCGACAATATTCGAAAAAAAGGGAGACTGTAAGTTATTGCTTTTTCGCCGTGACCCGGCGGAGACCATGTCAACATCTACGTTAAAGTCCACTTTTCACAGTGTTATTGTTAACCGATTAAATTGAAATTTGGTTACATTACTTGTACTAACTGACTGAACACCTACGTATAACTCCAATTTGGAACAATTTCGTTTGCGGGTTCTTTTTTTGCGGTAAAAACTTAAAATTTTTATTATTTTTGGTTGATTTTGAGGTTTATGTTTCAGTTAAATTTTTAGATTCACTTTTATATTCCGTATTTACTTTTGACATTATTCACAAAGCATGAAAAGTGAGACGTATAATTATGCGTAATCATTGTTCATCAAACTTGCTAAATCATTACCAGATCTTGTTCTATTTGAGTTGGATCCAAAATAAATATAACATTTTAATCATAATAATATAATATAATATACAATTTTTAGCTCACCTGGCCCGAAGGGCCAAGTGAGCTTATGTGATGGTGCAGCGTCCGTCGTCCGTCCGTCCGTCCGTCCTGCGTCCGTCAACTTTTTCCTTTAAACGACTTCTTCTAAAATACTGAAAGGCCCAGTGACATGAAATTTGGCTGGTAGATTTCTTGGAAGGAGCTGAACAAAGTTTGCGAAAAAAAATCACTTTGACCTAATTTCAAGGTCACAGGGGTCAAAAATGTCGAAACCTTCAAACAACTTCTTCTAAAATACCGTCAGGCATAGAGACTTCATATTTGACCAGTAGCTTCCTTAGATGAAACCAAATAAAGTTTGCGAAAAGAAATGACCTTGACCTATATTCAAGGTCACCGTGAGGTTAAATCTATTTTAACCTTTAAACGACTTCTTCTGAAATACCAAAAGCCCTAGAAACATGATATTTGGCTGAAATGTCCCTCGGATGAAGCCCGACAAAGTTTGCGAAAAGAAATGACCTTGACTTATATTCAAGGTCACAGGGGTCAAATCTGTTAAAACCTTTAAACGACTTCTTCTGAAATACCAAAAGCCCTAGAAGCATGATATTTGGCTGAAAGGTTCCTTGGATGAAGCCGGACAAAGTTTGCGAAAAGAAATGACCTTGACCTATATTCAAGGTCACAGGGGTCAAATCTGTTAAAACCTTTAAACGACTTCTTCTGAAATACCAAAAGCCCTAGAAACATGATATTTGGCTGAAAGGTTCCTTGGATGAAGCCGGACAAAGTTTGCGAAAAGAAATGACCTTGACCTATATTCAAGGTCACAGGAGTCAAATCTGTTAAAACCTTTAAACGACTTCTTCTGAAATACCAAAAGCCCTAGAAGCATGATATTTGGCTGAAAGGTTCCTTGGATGAAGCCGGACAAAGTTTGCGAAAAGAAATGACCTTGACTTATATTCAAGGTCACAGGGGTCAAATCTGTTAAAACCTTTAAACGACTTCTTCTGAAATACCAAAAGCCCTAGAAGCATGATATATGGCTGAAAGGTTCCTTGGATGAAGCCCGACAAAGGTTGCGAAAAGAAATGACCTTGACCTATATTCAAGGTCACAGGGGTCAAATCTGTTAAAACCTTTAAACGACTTCTTCTGAAATACCAAAAGCCCTAGAAGCATGATATTTGGCTGAAAGGTTCCTTGGATGAAGCCGGACAAAGTTTGCGAAAAGAAATGACCTTGACTTATATTCAAGGTCACAGGGGTCAAATCTGTTAAAACCTTTAAACGACTTCTTCTGAAATACCAAAAGCCCTAGAAGCATGATATTTGGCTGAAAGGTTCCTTGGATGAAGCCGGACAAAGTTTGCGAAAAGAAATGACCTTGACTTATATTCAAGGTCACAGGGATCAAATCTGTTAAAACCTTTAAACGACTTCTTCTGAAATACCAAAAGCCCTAGAAGCATGATATATGGCTGAAAGGTTCCTTGGATGAAGCCCGAGAAAGTTTGCGAAAAGAAATGACCTTGACCTATATTCAAGGTCACAGGGGTCAAATCTGTTAAAACCTTTAAACGACTTCTTCTGAAATACCAAAAGCCCTAGAAGCATGATATTTGGCTGAAAGGTTCCTTGGATGAAGCCTGACAAAGTTTGCAAAAAGAAATGACCTTGACCTATATTCAAGGTCACAGGGGTCAAATCTGTTAAAACATTCAAACAACTTCTTCTGAAGTACCAAAAGCCCTAGAGGCATGACATTTGGCTGAAAGGTTTCTTGGATGAAGCCTGACAAAGTTTGCAAAAAGAAGTGACCTTGATCTTGATTTGCCTAGAGACATGATATTTGGCTGGTAGCGTCCTGGTATGAAGCCAAACAAAATTTGAAAATGAAAATGATGTTGTCTTATAAGGTCACAGGGGTAAAATATGTTTAAATCTTAAGATGTTCTTCTAAATGTCTTACATTAAAAGATTTTAGGGGACTTTAGGGTTACACTATAATATAAGTCAGAGATTGATACCAGGTGAGCGATGCAGGCCCATTGGGCCTCTTGTTATATAGTATAGTATATTTATAAGTAATACGGAAACACAAATGACAAAGGAATTTTTTTACTCGTGCCCTATCTGGGCCTCGAACTCATGATCTCCAGCACCAAATCGCATAGCCTGAAATATCTGCGACCGTTACCACTGCGCCAACTCGACATCCCAAAAAAAGAATGTTTTGAAGTCGCAGTGATAGACGGTCCGGTATTCTGACATGATCATAGTGGAAATCGTCTATTATAGTGATGTGAACACCTGGATTGCAATGCATATACATACATGGATACGAATTGTACAAATATAACATATATTAAGCACGGGTACTATTACGACATTTTAACCTTTGGATCAACAACACTAAGTGTATATGATACATTGTGTTTAATATATTATAAGTAACAGGGAAACACAAATGACGAAGGAAGACAATTTTTTGACTCTTGCCCTATCCGGGCCTCGAACTCACGATCTCCGGCACCAAATCACCTAGCCAGAAGTATATTTATATATATAGATTATATAATCATGAAATTTCTAAGCTAATCAAAATGCCCCTTACAAGCAATATTAAATTATATGCTAATATTTAGAAATCGAAAGTACTTCTGATATATATACCGCAGTGTTGAATGTAAAGGACTGGTGGGAGCTCCCGCCCACAGCAGACAAAAGAGTTGATGTCCGCTGTGACTGACCACAGTCTGGCCTTCACACTCCTAATTAATCTGTTTTGTATCATTATATTGTCCTGTGCTTTGTCAATAACATGACATTTTGACATTTATCGTCGGGTTATTGCCAGTCAATAAATATATATCAGAGTTGAATTCCTCCAATTAATGATCTTTCTGCTCAAGTCAATGGCCTCAGCCTCACAAAACATCGTTTGTTATTAAATTAATCAACACTGTATCCTGCTTCGTCATGCATATATTTATGTAAAGAACTTCAAATGCAGCTAATTATTCTTGCTAATGACCATCAACGTTAACTTCAAATCAACATCTATATATAGCCATATCGCAAAATAATCCAATGTCGTTATCACAACCTAGTTCGCAGTATTAGTCGTCTCCATGTGGTTCGCACATTATCGTTAGTGGTGACAGAGCTTTTGTAGCCAGCCAATAGCTTTTTCTACTCCTTTGGAGTATACAACTGGTAATGCTGTTATAGGTGCTCAAAGCTAACATGTTACAATTGTTGTACAGACAAACCATGTTTACAGCTACGTAGACTAGAACAAGCCGAGTCCAGCATCTTATTCACAGATACATCCCTGTGCCCTTCGGGGAGTCAAACTTGCAACCCTTTGGTTGAAAGCTTGAGTGAATTAACAGCAGGTATCAGAAAAAAAAATAGAGAATACTGATGTGTCAGTATGCAGAAGTGTTTGGAAATAAAATATTCGATCATTTTACAGTGTAAAACTGGTCATGTTGGTAATTGATGTATATGTCAAATTCTAAGCCAGTTGGCATTTAATATCTGGGCCCAGGTGGTGTGTGGGTTTGATAAGGAAATTAGGCTGTAGATGATTCGTAGTTAATGTAGCTGCCTTTGGTTTTATTTCAGGTATCTAGAGGAAGCTGTGATGAATATGGACATGTCAAACAGTGTGACAAGGGAACACCTGAAGGGTGTGCTGTACGGACTCATCCAGAAACTTAAGACCTATATCGCCAGTCACCCTAACGCCAAAACCACACGATCACTCAAGATGCTGCAGATGGCTTCGGAATCTCTCCTGAAATAGACTTGGAATGGATGACATTGCTTCTCAAATTAATGTGTCTGGTCCGTCACAAGGCAATCGTGTCCCTCGGTGAAGTGTGTGGCCTCTCAATGGAAATCGTGTAGTTTGTCATCACATAACGTTGTCATCCCATAGGAAATAAGTACTGTTTCATATAGTGTTGGCCTGTTACAAGAACATGTGTACTATGTCATCACATTGCGTTGTCCTCTCATAGGAAATGATGTACTGTTTCATATAGTGTTGGCCTGTTACAAGAACACGTGTACTGTGTCATCACATTACGTTGTCATCTCATAGGAAGTCATGTACTGTTTCATATAGTGTTGGCCTGTTACAAGAACACGTGTACTGTGTCATCACATAGCGTTGTCCTCTCATAGGAAATCATCATTTCATTATATTGTTGGCCTCTTGTAAGAGCAAGTGTGCCATAGCGTTGTCCTCGCAAAGGAAATTGTGTACTGTGTCATCATGCAGTCCTGTGACATCCTTACACAGTCATATTTATGTGTACTATATCATCAAAAGAGAGATTTGTAATGTATACTGAAATTGTGTACTGTACATGTCATCACAAGGCATGGTCCTGTCTCAGAGAGGTGTGAAGTTTGTCAGCAGATCACGCTGTCTTCTCAACCCCGATAGGACATATGTACTTAGTTTAACAAGTCCTTGACCTTTACACATCACCGTTACCAGCAGGACAGTGTGATGTCACTTTGGACACTCCAATAACAATTTGAATGCTGCCAGAACCCTTCATACAGATGCTGTGATAACAGGACCATGACATAGGTGGTTAAGTCTATCCGTTAGTAAAACTAACACTGAACTGTGTGATGGACTTGTGTAACAGTTTCCATAGGTTTAAAAATAACATATCTATAATCTGCCACGAGGACGATCTAATCAGTCGGAAAAATAAGCACTGTTAGAGTTTAGGGCTGTTGAATTAAACCCTCTGTTAGACTTACCGTAGTCATTAATGTTGGAATGAATACGAAATTCTGATAAAAGTTTTAAAAGTGAAATAAATAATTGCTAGGTAACGTAATTAAGTATTGGCTTCGTAAAAACCCAGCTCCACTAGAATATATATCAAATCAGCTATTGGCTTCATAAAAAACGATGTTCCGTTGTTTTACATTTAGATTTGTAATTGGCTTTTTGTTGCGAAAAAATGATGATGTAAAAATAACTATATGCTACATAAAAATCATTTAGATATGTAATCAGTTATATCCTACACAGAAGTTATGAGTCATATGTATGATCTGCATGATGGTATCAGTTACCAGAAATCAGTTTCCATGAGTCGTATATCTAGAAAGTATCTATTAGATATCAAAACATAATTTCTTCATATATTTTTTTTTTTGTAATTTTTTTTGTTTTCTTCTTTATATATTTACCTGGATATGTAATTTGTTATCGACTACATAGAGAGATATTTCACAATGCACAAAAACAGTTTATAATGTATTAATATATAACGTATTTTGGCTTCAAACCAATCCTGATTTTTACCTCAGTATTCAGTATTTTCATTGGCTTCCAGTACATAAAGATCACAGAAAGTTTCGACCCCGACAGCAGTTCCTGTTATTTTGTTGTTTATGTCACTGGACAAGAAAAAGAATCCCTAGAAAATGAGATGTATGATCGTGTTGCCTTGAGAAAATGAAATCACTTTATATAGAATGTATACTTCGTGGTTTTGTAGAAATGTCTCATCTTACTTAAGCTTGCTTCTCTTAAGTTTAAGCGTAAATGGATCGCATGGAGGAAAGAAAGTGCATGTTTGCAAAAAAACTTAATTAGGGAAACAGATCTGCATTGATGCATTCCAGATTTTTCTAGAAAATTTCTCATTGTATTCTCACTTTCAGGATCTTCCCTGAACCTGGAGTTTTCTTGCCTGTAGGTTTTCATACTGAATATACTCAGTGTTCTTCACTGGACTTCTTGTGTCTTACTAGGTACAGTATAATAAAATGTATACAAGATGAGAGAAGTAAAACATTTTCTCAATTTCCCACAGATTAATTAGCACCTAGGTACAGTGTTTGAGATTGGAAAGGGGTTTTAAGTGTTTTAAAGAGATATGTTGATTGTATGTAGGTAGGACATTGAGGGTGTTTTCCAGATTGTTAACTAAGTTGAGGGGCAGGACTAACACAGTTGAGGGGCAGGGCTAACACAGTTGAGGGGCAGGGCTAACACAGTTGAGGGGCAGGGCTAACACAGTTGAGGGACAGGGCTAACACAGTTGAGGGGCAGGGCTAACACAGTTGAGGGGCTGGGCTTTGGTTTCCTGCCTCACCATCCGGCATTTGGCCATCTTCAGCTGTATATAGCCAGCAGTTGACTCGTCTGGAAATCTATGTCACACATTAAAGTGAAACACATTGTTTCACACGAGGGCATGGAACGTTTAGAATCCAATAACCAAAAGGCAAGTCGCCACATGAAAGCAATCTCATCAGATCTTGTCTTTTGCTGGATTGAGATTTTGTTATGACTGGCTGTAAGATTGGAAGTAGTGTAAAACCGCAGTCACTAACCTCATTTGATGTACATCATGATGTAATGAAGACAATTACTATTTCTTATGTCTTGATGATTTCGTAACTGATAAAGACTGCACATTCTCAAATTAAATCGAAGTCTGAACTGGACTCCCGACCCGTCGTCTAAGCCCTGCAGCTGATCCATTTTATTACAATGTAGGCCATTGATAACTTGGCCATAACGTCTAGTCAGCAAGTTGAAACTGGAAGCAAATCTAATGGAAATGTAGAACTGTCTGTTTGTGTGTGGCATTGTAAAGAACACTGCCAACAGGATATCACATACCTTTTAATTACCAGAAACATTTTCTTTTGTTCTACATGAAAATGGTATTTAAAGTAAAGGAGTCAGAAATAAGAACTTAACATTTCTGACTGATGACATTTTCACCTTTGTCATACAGGTCAGTGAGTAAGTACAGAAAGATTTAGAAACAAGAAATAATTTTACTCATTTGTATGTTGTTATTCAATAACGTCTAATGTTGCATTGGGTTATTATGCAGAGGGTTTGCAGCATATATGTGATGTACAGTGAACTTGCTTCCTGAGAGAGTACAAATGCATACCTGTGACGTTCCTTGTTACGAGAGGGAAGGGGGAGCAATGCTTATTATTGGAGGGAGATTGAGAGCGAGATAGAAGGCGTGAGAGAAGCGATCCGCAGGTAAACTTTGTACGACATACCTTCGTGTGATTGAGACAGGAAGCATGTCTAAGTGAGAGAAGAGATACCCGGGTAAGCTTTGTACGATGTACCTCCGTGTGATTGTGAGACGGGAGGGTGAAGTCTACGTGAGAGAAGAGATCCCAAGGTAAGCTTTGTACGATGTACCTCCATGTGATTGTGAGACGGGAGGGTGAAGTCTACGTGAGAGAAGAGATCCCAAGGTAAGCTTTGTACGATGTTCATTCGTGTGATTGTGACAGGAGGCGTCAAGTCTACGTGAGAGAAAAGATCCCCATGTAAGCTTTGTACCATGTACCTCCGTGTGATTGTGAGAAAGGGGGGTGAGTCTAAGTGAGAGAAGAGATCCCCAGGTAAACTTTATACGATGTACCTCCGTGTATTTCATGATTATTTGTAAAGAAATTTATAATTTTAAAACGTCCATTAGGTAGTATTAGAGCGATTGTTTAGTTTATGATATATTTGTTTATAGAGTAATTGTGTTTAGTATGACAGGAATCATCATAAACGAATAAATGCAATGACAAGCGATGTCTGCAGAACCATCATGAATATGCTCTTCGTCGTTTTATTTTGTAATATATAGATTCTAACGCACATTTGCCTCAATTTAAAACAAACTCCAATGGCTCACAAAGCTTACAATCAGCAATGTAAGTACGACAAACACATTTGGCTGTACCTATATAATTCAGTAATCATAGATGGATACATTTTTGCATACAATGCATAGTACGTGGCTATAAGTTTTGTCGCACCTAACATTTTCCGATTGCATTCCAACTAATTTCGAAAAAGTCACTAAATAATAACAGTGTGACAGATTATAACCAACTTAATTAGGTTTACATCAGAATTAAGTTGAGTTTTCAGAACATAAGTCTGGATTCAGTTGCATTCAATATTTTACATTTTAGAGATGTTTGAAGTTGGAGCTTATTAACGACGTCATATTTTATATGATATTAACAACGTCAGGGGAAACGTCCAGTTCACAGATTTCAGTTCGCTTTTAAAAACCTCAGCGACGAAGTATACAGACTACATCTGCACTCAAAACATGTTTAGGAAACTCCAATCAAGTATGAAATTTATAAAACAAAAATGAAATTGGTCAAGCTGTTATTATTTGATGACATTTTCAAAATTGGTGACAATACACTTAAGTCAATAGGAACATTTTAGGTGCGACAATATACTTCTTGCCAATAACTGTAGATTATTCTTATCTTTTAAATTTGTTTTCTGGATTATTTCACCGATTCTTGCGGTATAGGATTATGGTGAAATCGGATTCCGGATTAGCAAAATCAAGAATCGAACTAAAAATAACAAACGAACCCATTAATTGAGTGTAATATATAATATACGACTGACAATTAACTACCCCTTCCCTTACCTCTTCCATGTTTCTTTCTCCTCGGAATTAGGCTGATATCGTTCCAACGATGACATACAAGGGATGTTCGAAAACGTTTGCAGATGACCTGTTTTCTTAGAAACGCTTATCAAAATTTGAATGCAGTTTCCTTGTTACCTTCAAAAACTTGAAAATACCGTTTCAATCGACAAATCCACTTTTTGAAGCAATGTTCATACTCCTCTTTGGGTACACTAATCAGAAACGGGTAAACTGCAGATCCCAGCTCACTTCTGAACCTATATCTCCTATCAGATATGTGGTTCTTTTTTTAATTTCGGAAAGAGGAAAAAATCACAAAGGGCAAGGCTACTGAATGGAGGGTGTGGTAATACATTGACCTTTTCCGACTTAAAAACCTGGACTTCAGTTGCTGGACATGCTAGAGACCTGTTTTAGAAAGAATTTTTCTCATTCGTGTTCGCAATTTTTCAGAACTACATTCTTAATAAAGCTTCAAGACGCATCCCTATCTTTTCGTACTGCAATTTGCATGATTGATCCACTATTTCTAAAAATAAACCTTTGTTGTCAGTGTTCGTTTAGCAATACTGAGCCTTTTGGCATGTTTCAAAGCCCATATCCGATGGTCAACTTTCCTCTTTGGCTCTTAAAAAATGCATCGATGTCTCATCACCCATTATGAGACTTGTCTGATAGTTTGGGTATTATTTCAGCAACCATTTGTACCCGAGTACGTTTCTACTCGTCAGTGAGTAAATATGGGATCTTACAAGCACTTATTCCTAACCTTGAGAGTTTTCTTCAAAAAGAATTCGAAGTGAACAGATTCTAAACCCAAGTTTGCCATTCGTGCTAGCTGTCTGGCCGTATAACGCGCGTATCTCAATGATTTACTTGATTTTATTGACGTTCAATTTGTCGTAAACCGCAGACTTAAGTCTTCCTTGGGGCATCTTTGACTGATTCGTGACTAGAATGAAATTTAGTAAACCATCTGTAAACTGTGGAAAATAACATTCGTTTATCCCATAAGCAGCAAATATTTTTGAAGCTCAATCCTAACTAAGTAACAGTGGGCTTTTATATAGCCCCGATTTCAGCGACATTTTCTATTCGTTTTCTAACCATTTTCAACACAGTGTATATTGCAAGGAAAACAGCTAGTGGATTACAATGAAATTTATATACACAGTACAACGATTAGCGGTGAACCAGTTTGTACTGGTTTAATTCACGTAAATGACGTTCGAACACTCCTCGTGTGAACAATAACAAGAGGCCCAATGGACCTGCATCGCTTACCTGGTACCAATCTCTGACTTAAATTTAAATATATTTTACCCCTGTGGCCTTGGAAGACGATGTCATTTTCATTCGCAAATTTTGTTTGGCTTCATCCAAGGAAGCTACCAGCCAAATCTCATGTCTCTAGGCCTTTGGGTTTATCAGAGAAAGTCGCTCAAAGGATTAACATATTTGACTCCTGTGACCTTTAATCTGGGTCAAGGTCATTTTTTTCAAACTTTGTCAAGCTTCATACAAGGAACCTTTCAGCCAAATAACATGCTTCTAAGGCTTTTGGTATTTCAGAAGAAGTCGTTTAAAGGTTTTAACAGATTTGACCCTTGTGACCTTGAATATGGGCCAAGGTCATTTTCATTTGCAAAGGAGGTACGCCAATTTGCTAATATTTTGCAGGAAGATAATTTAAAGTCAGTTGCATATTGTATTATGTTCAAAACATCTGATTTTGTGTGGGCTCAGAAAATTTGGGGGTCAAAGTGGGGGATGTAGAAAAACTTCTAGTTCGTGTAGTTTCTGTTAAATAAGTAGCAGACTTGAAGATTTAAGTTGAACAAAAATAAGAAAAAAAAACTCATAAAGTAGGTCAAGGTCACATAATTGCTAACTGGTCTATTTCGATATTAAATATTTTAAGAAAATTAAGAAAATCTTCCATTAACCGACTCCAAAAAAGAATGACAACAATTATCACACCTACATGAATATTATGATAAATATTTGGCAAGTTACTGACCCCAGGGTCATTTAAGGACGTGGCAGGTTTTGAAGGTGGAAGAAAGCCGGAGTACTCGGAGAAAAACGCCGACCTACGGTCAGTACCTGGCAACTGCCCCACGTGGGATTCGAACTCGCAGCCCAGAGGTGGAGGGTTAGTGGGAGAATGTCGGAACACCTTAACCACACGGCCAAAGCGACCCCCTGCCTATGAAACTCAGATTAAGTTACAAATAGTGAGAAAATATGGTTTATCTAGTTAAGCATGTTATCCATGTCGAAACAATGTTGAGCCATGAAAATAGGGCAACAACAGTGATCGTGTGTTTCTGTGACACGTGGCACCACGCCCGTCTGCTTGCAAATACATTCTTCTTCAATTCATGATAACCAGTCTTGACTGGGTCATTCCTTCAGTTTGAAATCACCTTGAACTGAACCCGAGGGAACACAGACCCGTCTTTGTGCCGATTGCATACCACGAAAAGGTCGTTGTCATTTAGTTCAAAATGCTTTTTTGAGATTTCGATGAAATTTACAGTTTCCAATTCATGATAACCAGTCTTGACTAGGTCATCCCTTCAGTTTGAAATCACCTTAAACTGAACCCGAGGGAACACAGACCCGTCTTTGTGCCGATTGCATACCACGAACAGGTCGTTTTCTTTTAGTTCAAGTTGCATTTTCGAGTTTTCTATGAAAGTTACAGTTTCATTAGATTGGATAGTCCAATAATATATAATTATCACTGGAACCTTCCGTCGAAGATTTTTAATGTACAGTTTATGGTGAGAGAAATCTAGGACAATCCATGGTTGTTAGCTGTGTGACAGTTGTAAACACCACAAATCAGATTCGTCTGGAATGAATTCTACAAAAGCACTTGAGACTATTCACCTCGCTATCTTTGTCGAAACTTCACAAAACTGGCTATAATTGGCACGCATGTCGGGTATTGTTTATACCAATATGATCTGATAACCGCTTCATATCATGAATTTATCAAACCTTTACGTAATTTGCATGTGAAAAAGAACAAAGATTTCGGATCATTGTTATTCGCTGTATCTTTTAGAGAAAAGGGTCGAATTCCCGGCGGGATTTGTCCATTTTTGTGGACAAGGTCTATTGAACAGTTTACCGGAGTAATTATTTCTTATGTAAAAGAAAAAATCAATTATAGAATACCAAAGCGTCAACAAAACCATTATCCGAAGTCAAAATCGATTAAACTAGAGGCAACATATGAAGGAAAGATATATATGGCGACCTTGTAAAAATACAAGAACATATAAGACCATGTGTTCTAGAAGAGTAAGCATCTTCTGCTTCATCGATGACACTTGCCATGTAAAACTGGATTAAATCCATGTTAATGTCATGGCCTCTAAGGTAGACCTGAGATACAATTCTTTACCTCATCAAGCAGGAATACTGATGAGCATATTTGCAATATTTGCATATCATGCAAGGATGTAGAATATTTCTTAATGAAACCAAGATGGCGATCTTAAAACTTGCCCATAGTCTTTATCAACCTGTATCCCTCGAATCCCTGTGCCGTAAGTTTGTTCGTCAGCAGCTGAAATAAACAGTTTAAAAAATCTTGATATCAAGATAAAGCAATCAGAAAAAGGTCAATACGGTGTGGAATTCCTCCATGTGTTTTTGAAGTGTTACTTGTGGACGATATAAAGGACCGGCTGGACGGTTTGAAATAACAGCTTATCGCTGGTTAATCACCTTTAGTTAACTAGTTTATACAAGTACAACACAGATTAGCGTATGCTATTTGAACAGTGGTGATGGAGGAAAGTGAAGAAAACAACCTATTTTTGGAACTATTAATTTAAAATCTGTTTCCATTTTCGCATGTGTCAATAACCTGTGACAAATATTGACCTGGTGGTGTCAAATTTGGATATAAATTACAAATTCTGTTCAACTTTGCACTTCTAACTGATTACACTGGACTTGTTACACTATATATGTCTTGCCTTGGGCTGAATACCTACATATTGCGTTACAGGATACGCTAGAAAAATAGTCTGGAAAAGGGAGATCATTTGCCATGATATTTTGGTTCTTGAACAGAATCACCATAACATTTTAATATTTGAAGTTTTTATATTTAATTTCAAACATTTTTAGTTGTCATATTTAATAATCTAATATATAATTTTCTATTAACATGTTTATGTTTTTGATCTCTCACTGGTCATTCAGCATGTCGTAAGCTTTATTCCCTTGTTTGGCTATTGTTTAAGATATACTGATTTGTTATTGATTTAATCTTAGGATTAAACCATAGAAATTCATATATAACACTTTCCTCCATATGTGGGAAGTTGTACAAGCAGTGGAGATCAGCTAAAACTTCTTTCCAGAACTGATTTTTAATGATTTTGGATTTTGACTTTTGACCATGCAAGAATGGTTTATTCTTGCTACCACCTAAAACCTCTTCAACAAATCGGTTCCATGTATTGCTGCCGTTTAATAAACGTTGTACCAAAGAAAGTCCTTTTCATAAATTTTATAAAGACATCAATATTTATCATCTTCAGACCTCCGTCACACTAGTTTTTAGACATTTGATTCCTGAAGATTCTATCTTTCTTGCTGCCCCATATAAAATTGAATAGTAGTAGCTCTGAGGACTTTAATATCTCCCTCTTTGGTTTTGGCAAGGGATAAGTAATTTTTGACAGCAAAATCGTTTTGACAACTGTGATTTTAACTATAGGACTGAGAAGTCTTTTTGACCAACAATTTACAAGGGCTTTTATATCTTTTATTATATTCTCATAATTAATGTCTGTAATATCAAATAAGCTGAGACTAAATTTTACACTCCCAAAAAGTGAAAGGCTCATCAGACTACCTAAGGTATTGCGCATTGTGTTGTTGTCGGTAAAAACGTCATCAAAATATGACGTCAACACATAATCTACAAATTTCTGCACTTTTTGTGATTCAGTAAATAGCTTACTTGCTGTACTTTGTCAATGTAATACATAGAAAACGAAATGGCGTCTGGTTGAATATCATGTAATAAAATTAGATCTCACTATTTTGGTAAAATACGTGATGCTCTCGGGACGTCCATTTCCTGGTATAATATGGCTAGCCTCCTCTCTCAAGCCATAAACTAGACGAGTAACCATATTGTGGTTCTACGTGTGATGTTAATCTTTGCTTCTCCCACTGAGTAACGTCAGGAAATATTCCTAAAAGTACTTTCTGATCATATTTTGTCTGACCGACGGAGGCGATGCTGCGTTTAAACGTTTGTCGATTTGGTTAGCTCCGGGAGGAGTCCTCCCTGTATGCAGTTCTGCTTCCTTCTAGGTTCAAAAATACGCAACCTCGTTGGCCAGTATCGACGCTATTTTGGAGGGGAGATGAGATCGTATCCAGAAAGTGTAATTTTGTTGGCTGAATATTAAGTGAGCGTCGTCATTGTGAACAGGACTCATGCGTAATTATATTTCTCGCCTTTCCCGCTTTGTTGATAAGGTTAAAGTCTAAACGGAATTTATTAGTATTACAAAATATATACAGCAAGATGATATCTGTAACTTTCATTTTAATTACACATCACTAACAAATAAAAAATTGGACGCTAACGTAAATTCTCAAAATTCGCATATTTTGCCCCCAAACAGCAGAACTTCAAAATACATTTCCCCCTTTTGTTCAGTAAGTTATTCAGTATGGTGATATACCAAAACCTGTAATTTGCTTTTAAAATGAGGTTAGGTATTAAGTATGATGGTATGAATAATCTGACCAACCTCCGATTCAATTAGATAAGTATAATAATGTGAAAATGGGACTTTAAATCCAAATGTTGACGCGGTCGCCGCCGCCGGAAAAGCGATACCTTAGTCTCGCTTTTCTCGACTATCATCGAAGGCGAGGCAATGCAACAAAATCATGGCATGGTGTTTTCCATCAAAAATAACTTCGTCTTAAATATAGTTGTTATTGTTGATTAATAAGTATATAATGTACATTATTTTGATTTTATTCAAAAGTTATATTCACTATCGTTAAAAGTCAGTTTCTTTCAAACAACATTCAACACATTTATTTTATGTTAGAAACGATATCATTAATCAACAAACTATGGGACATGATATTTATCATTGATGCCATTAATCATTTTAATACTTCTAGAAATTAATATGTCCTCACGTTTTTTTTTTAACATTCTGCTTGATATGTGATGTGGAGTACATGAACGATAAACGTAATACAGACGTGCGACCGCGACCTAGTAATGTAGAGCTAGTGGTAGCAGAATGTCAGACACCTTAACCAGTTGGCCATCGTGACCCAGTGGTGAAGAGCTAGTGGTAGCAGAATGTCAGACACCTTAACCACTCGGCCACCATTACCCATTGGTGAAGAGCTAGTGGTAGCAGAATGTCAGACACCTTAACCACTCGGCCACCATTACCCATTGGTGGGGGGCTAGTGGTAGCAGAATGTCAGACACCTTAACTACTCGGCCACCATTACCAATTGGTGAAGAGCTAGTGGTAGCAGAATGTCAGACACCTTGGCACCACATGTGATATCAACTATAGAATTTAGTAATCAACACAGCGTACTAATCATGAACTGCACTGTATTATATAGCTGTTTCAGCCTTCCAGGTCTAATTAATGATGCTAGGGACCAAACATATGGAGTTGCATACTGCTCTAAATAACTGCCCAGAAAGAGAATTGGAAGTGCATACCTTTATACATATTTGCTGGATATGGAGAGAAAAAAAAACCAATAAAATACTTTTTCATCAAAGGTGTAAATCGGACTCCACGTGAAACGAAAGTTACTGAGGAAAGACCATAGTTTGTGAGGACATTGGAGGTGCATACATAAAAAAACTTTTAGTAATACGTGTTTTGTTGAACTTCTCCCGACGATCAGGCGCATATAATGTTACAAACTGTCAACAGTCGCACGTTTGAAATATATTTTTGACTTATCAAACAGCGATTATGTTTTGTTTTTGTCATTTAATGATATCCTGGGAAAACATGATCTAGTAACTCCGCCATGAAACCCGTATAACAAGTCTATCAGCCCGCAAAATCTGTCTAACCGAAGGAAATGAAATCGAAATCAAATCCTTTAACTCCGTGTTTGTTTCCGTGAGAGGGCAGTCACCTTCTGTTGGTGCTATTGTCCTCGGAATTTATTTTTTGTCTCGAGAGTTTGTCTTAACGCGTTATGTTCGTTGGTGTTTGTCATATTCCTTTTATCCTTTTTTGATGGTACAGTGAAACCTTTCTAATAAGACCACCTTGGGGACTGCACCAAAGTGGTTTTAATAACGGGGTGGTCTTAATACCAAGGGTGACCATGCAGACAGCTTTCTCTGAAATCCACATTTTGACATGTTTTCATGGTCAATTAACTTATATAGAGGCTTTATAATGTTAAATACACAGTAATTGTAACTAATTAGCTAATTTTACACCAATTTTACAGCTAACTGATCTGACACTTGACAGATGTCCACAGTGGAATACACACCAAGTGACTTTGTATTTGGCCTGTGGTCTGAGTAGTGAGGTAAAACACAGTGCAAAAGTGGTATTTGGGACTTTTCAAAACTGGTCTTAATAGCGAGGTGGTCTTGATAATGAAGCTTAAAATACAAAGATATATAGAAAACAAATTTGGGACTGAAATGAAGTGGTCTTAATAGCGACGTGGTCTTAATTCTCAGGTGGTCTTTAAGCGAGGTTTCACTGTATATTATTTCAATGGGTTTTTTTTTTCGTATTTGTGATGTTCATTTTTATTCTGATTGTTGTTTCAAGTTGTTATGTGTTTGATGGTATTTGTCATTTCATCAGCTGCGGGAGCCTGAGAAGTCCTTTTGACTTACGACTTTCCATTTTTGAATTTTGACCTCCGATGTTTTTGCAGAGCACTTACTGGAAAAGAAGACATTTTATTTTAATTTTCAATTAAAGTTATTAAATGTTAAAAGTTACAGATGCTGTAACGGGTTCCTTATTTTTATTTTTATATTTGTTTGCATTTGTCATTATGTCACAGGCTTTGTTAAAGATGACGTAACACACACATATGTTACACTTATTAAATTTAGTAATAGATACAGTATGCCGAATAGAACTCTTCAGTGGTGATAGGGGAATGTGTATATTGTGTACCGTGCCACTCCCCAAATGAGATAACTGTGGCTAAGGAGGCTCCAGCAAACCTCAGGCATTAAACAAAAAAATGAATTAAACCGCAGCATACAGCTGTTTTGTCCTCCTAAGACTCTTTTCTCGTTTTGAGAACTTTATGTCTACTTGAATGTGACAAGGATTTACATTGCGGGTGTCGTCGATGAAGCAGAAGACGCTTACTCTTCGGAACACCTGGTCTTATTTTCTTGTGCTTTAACGAGAGTCTCCATGTAAATCTTTCTTTTGTTCCTATTTTGCCACTAGTTTAATCGATTTTGAGTTCGGATTATGGTTTTGTTGACGCTTTGGTATTCTCTGATTTTTTTTTCTTCAGTGATGCTAGGGGCCAAAAGGTGGGAATCCAAAATTTCTAAACTAATGTGGAAGCAGAAGTGTCAGGTGCGTAAAACCCCCTTGAATTTTAAATTTAGAAGTAAGAACTTGATTTGTATAATTTCAAACCTTGTACTTTGAAAATGTGTTAAATTAGTATTGGCACACAGTGTTATGTTTAGTGTCTATCTCAGTTAAGATTTCCCTCTTTGTAATGAATACCATGTGAATGAATAGACATCTCCCATACAGTAGCCGTGTCTTTGAGAAAGTATTGTGTAGTCACTACCAGTCAGCCGGTGCTAAACGTTTAAGTTTAACTCTGTTATCACCCTAGAGTTTGGTACCGTTTACAACCGTCTTCACTTCTTCAAAATCTCTTGCAAACACCCACGAAATCTAAAGTCAATGGCATTTAATTTAAATACAAAAAGATTTCTTGGGTGAATCTTAGTTGCAATTTGTGTAAAGTGAATGTGAAGCTATCAATGAGAACGTGTTTGTGACGTGATCGGTCAATATCCATCACTACGGCATGGTTGTTTACCATTCTAAGCATAACTGGATTTAGACTTAAGTGACTAGGTTTCGTTCACGTGGTACAACACGTGCGTAGCGCAATGAATGGAGCACGTGAAATTAGATCCTTTCCCAAGCTTTCGTAACAGAAACCCGAAAAAGTTGATTCGAAGCCACCTCTTATTTGTACAAAAGTAATTACAAGCTAAATAAACACGTTGTCATTCAAGTTCCCTGAATTGTGTTGTGCACGTGACTGCAAACCAGCATATGCGCAGAACGTCATCAATGGTAGCGTAGCAGCAATCACGTGTTAAAACATGCTTACTTAACGTTACTTTTAAAAACCTGTAATTAATGAATTTACTTAAACGTATTTTCACTAATGCATTAAATACAAACGTTTGCTACTTTACTTTGGGGTACACTAACTTTCGGGCACATTAACTTTGAGGCACATTGATGGATACTTTGGGGTTCATTAATGGATACTTTGGGGTACATTAGGGATACTTTGGGGTACATTAAGGGGTACATTAGGGTACATGCAGGATGGTCCCTGGACGCTTGATCCATGCCCTCATTATTTCAATCATTTCAATTTAGGTCCTAGTATTGGGATCCATATAATGGCACCGAATTCCAAAGAATATTATGCTGGTAACATTTTGGGAACTTTTCGGCAGTGTTGAATTTTGTTGACTCGAATTGCACTTTTTTCTAAAAATAAAACAACAACAACAACAAAAAACAAAAAAACAAAGAAAAAAACAAAAAATTCGAACATTTTTATAGGCAAATTAGTTGGTCTTGACCAAACATGACAAACATTTGTCGGAATCAGCACACCTATCCGATGTTTTGAACTACAGTGTAAAGTTTGAAATTTTGAATATTCTAACACTAAACATCAACAATCACCGTAATATTTCAAAATAAGAAATGAAAGAAATTACCCAAAAAGCATGAAGGTAGGAGATCTGATTCATCTTTGATATGTAGACGTACCAGACTTCACAGTCAATATTCTTTATAAACCCATTAGGTGTCGACAAAATACACTGCTAATATATCAGTTACCTTCAAAAATTGATAAATACGGACGCAATTGTCTGTTTCATAGCCAATTTTGTGGGCCATCCAGGCTACTTAAAGCCGGCAATATAGCAATATAACAGTTTTCCACATCACAAGGGAATCATGTTTACATCGTAGAAAGGGGAACAGTTGGCCTCATTGAAATCACTCTACACCTTCATTCGAGGGCTGAACGATCAATCCATCTCCCAGTGATAAAGGCAAGATTTTTCTTTACAGCGTCGGTACACTTGTACTGAGGCGTGAATCAGCAAATCATATTTCAATGTATTACTTTTGTTAATACATCGTTGGGAAAAAGAATTGAAACAAAATAATGATTGAAAAGGATTGGATAACTTATCGTAAAGAAAACACTTTTAATCAAATTTTGTAAATCTTTTCTTTTTTCATATTTTGCGTCTAGGTTAATCGATTTTGAATTCGGATTATGGTATTGTTGACGCTTTGGTATTCTCATTTTTCAGTGTAAAGGTACAACAAAACAATTTTGTACTTTAGTAAATAAATATACATAAAAACACCTTTAAGGCCGGTGAAATAACATATTCAGACATTATCTGTTTATTTGTCAATGGAAAAAGTACAAACTTATTCAGAATTATCAGTACCGGACGAGTGTTGATAGTATGCACATGTTAGCCCTGGCTAGCCCCAAGGGGCTAACGGGCCAAATTGACCAGACTTTCAAAAATATTCTTTTTAACTTTCAGATATATGTTAGAATCAAAATACTCTGATGGGAGAGACTCAATGTGTTTTACAAAAAATGTGAATTTCATGACCCCCGTAGTATCATGTTTTTTTTAATGGTGAGGGACTACTTTTTACAATATTTTATAAAGACAAATATAATATTATGATGTACTATGTTTTGTGTTTTTGTCTTTGGAAATAATTTAAACTTGGTTAGAATTATCAGTATTGGATCGGTGTTTGAATAAAAAAAAACAAAAACAAAATATTCACTAATATACTGAAAAGTTATCAAATTATGTGGCCATACATGCTTGTACAAACAAAAAGGATGTCTCATTTTTGAGATGACTCGATTCTCATTTCGAGGACTTGATGCTTTCTTGGATGTGACCAAGATTTACATGGCGGGTTTGGTTGATGAACCAGAAGACGCTTACACTTCTGGAACACCTGTTCTTATTCTCTTGTACTTTTACAAGGGTCTTCATGTAAATCTTTCCTTTCATATTTGTTCATATTTTGCCCCTTGGTTAATCTATTTGAGGTCGGATTATGATTTGTTAACACTTCAGTACTCTTTATTTTGTTGTCACATTCTGCATTTACATATCGAATATTTGTAAGAAAAACATTGAAACCAATAGTCATGTGTTCTGGCTCTATCTAAAAAAAGTCACAGTTTATTATAAATATTATTTATCTTTCTATTGTGCTATTTTCCTTCAAAATCCTTTAAAACAAGGTTGCGTGAAGGCATTTTATGGTTGTAAAAATTTTCTTCCGGAAAGTATGCTTTTTGTAAAGATTGTTTTTCACAACTAACAAATGTTTTATGTGACGTTTCGATGACTAGTACCTTATATTTTCACCTCTCCCTTCTCGAGCTTGGTAAACTCTGACTGAGAATTTATTAGCATATAGGCAATGAAAAAGGGCTCGGCGGGTTGATATTTGTTCAAATATGGCGTCGTTCACGCTTCAGAACAATAGCTATTCACGGATGGTCATTGTTTGGTTCCTTCAAGATTTTGAAACATGGAACATTTATAGAATACATTTCGTCTGATTATACAATAAATGGTTTCTTGCACACTTTTGATTCAAATGATTCTCATTCGAAATTCTTTGACGGTAGCGCAAACATGGCGGTGCCCTGCAGTTGTGACGTCCGACGTCGAACCGCGTCACAACCAGATCACTGTGTCAATGCGTGTACACAACGACCGTTATAAATAAAAAAATTCATTCGAAGTGCTAGAAATATTATTTAATACCAAAATTACAAATGTAACAAAGAAAAATAGTATTGTTCACCGTTTATTTTCTATCTTTACCAATATATCGATGACGATTCAGTGGGACTATATTATCTTAGCAACCACGGTCATCGTAGTAACCATCGTAGCTACCCGTTTTGAATGGTTTTCTTCTTATATAACTTGAAAATTAATAATGATGTAAATGTAAGGATAATAACTCATTTTGACTGCGTATACGGTAGTATGCCCGCAGTTGGCAACGAACATGTAAGGACTCGATTCAGCTCCTCTTTGTTTACGGTCACAGGTCAAAGATGTGCTATAATATGTTAGCCCCATCATCTCGATTTAGAACCGGCCAACTGTGGCGTATTCCGATGGCTTCTTGTATCTGTCGCTTCAGAAAATTACTCTATCCGTCCAACAATTTGGAGTTTTCCCAATCAATCAAATGCTTTTTCAGTTTGGCATGGTCTGTGATTGCCGATATATTTATCTGGGACTCTTGGCACTTCCTTTCTGAAGGGGTTCTTGAGTTTCGGTATCTTTCCGTGACCAAGTCTTAAACAAGGCGTAGCTGAATAGAATCATTTCAATTTTCCGATCGTGAACTTTCCATTTCTTGATAGTAACATCCCTGCTTCTCCGACCTATGGTGTTTACATGTCGCAGTTGATTCGGTATTCCATGGCTTGCTCCAAATTTCGGGATTTCCGTGAGTCTCGGTCACGGCAATTATGTTATATCCTTGAGCAAGATACTTTACTCTGCTTGTTCCAGTCTACTCAGCTGTAAATGAGTACGTGGTTGGTTAGAGCTAGAAATTGTAGAATGCTAGCTGTGAGCGTCGAAATAGCAGCACCGGTTGTGTGCTTCCCAGGGAGTTTAGAACGATATTTGTTGGTTGCCAAGGTCATATAACTACGGACAATAATTTGTGAACTGTTTTGGGACGGCCTTTAAGGTCGTGTTAAGATATATAAGAACCTTGATTTATTGTCATTTATAATTTTTAAGATATTGGTTGTCATTTTTTTGACATTCATTGGTGTGTAACATAAATTGGTGCACCTAAATATTGAATAATGCGCGCTAGCGCACCATGTTAAATATGTAGGTAAGCCAATGTATGTTACACACCAATGAATGTCAAAAATGGGACAGTCAATATTTATATTTACGTTTCTGTTAACCAACCTTTAGTCAATTCAGATAGATACATATAGTTTAAGTCAAAGCATATTTCGGCGTCCGGATAAATACAGACAGAGAACAGCAATCCTTTGACAGTCTCCATTGGTACAATTAATTATAACGTCAAAAGCATGATGACGTCACAGTGTCCCAATGTATGTTATCCCAATACGTTATCAATGTATGTATCTAGTCTCTGTGCAGTAGCGATGTAAATATATTAAGGTAATATCGAGCTATGTGCATGCGTACTTGAACACTTCCATTCAGAGCACATGGAATATATGTCTCACCTGAACCCCAATATCGCAAATGTCAACAGACGGGCAATCCGTGACTGATTGAAAAACAAAATCAGAGAATACCGAAGCGTCAACAAAATCATAATCCGAAATCAAAATCGATTAGGTACAACATATCAACAAAAGACATATTTATACGAAGACCAAATAAAGCGGATAAGACCAGATAATGTCTTCTCTGTCATCTACGACATCTGCTATTTGTATCACATTCAAGTAAATGCAACGCCCTCAAAATGAGAACTAGGTTAATGTTTCGAGCATAACAATTATGCATAATATGAATTATTCAGAAACATTCATAACATACAAGGCTACATATATTTCAATGAGATCAGAATGTCGACAACAAATCTTGCCAATAGTCCTCATCAACATGTATATGTTCGTCAGCAGCCGTCATCTATCATGATCATCTCGATATTTAGAGCAAGCCCTGTATGAACATGCATATATTTTCGTTCTACATTAATTTGCCATGGTAAGATAACTCATTAAAACACTCAGAAAACACGACATCTGCCGCACACAAGTTGTTTGTGGCACAATGAGAGCGAGGCATCGCGTGATAAATAGCCAAAGTGAAATCTCCGATTCCCAAGGTCACGGAATTATTGTGTTTCGGAATGTCAACGAACGAAACCTGAGGACCGTCTTCAGTCTCACTTATATCAATATCGATTGACTGAAGAAGAAGAAAGTCTGATATGGTAAAAGGTTGAAAGGGCATTGTGTTACAAATATATCTTCTATGTTTTTGTATTGGTTTTGTTTTTGTTTTTGTTTTGTGGTTATTTTTGAATATTTTTTTGTTTTTGTTTTTTTAGCAACCACCAAAGTCACAATAGTAAACTTTTTTTTATAAAACAAAACCTAAAAAGCACAACAACAGTATGAATCATTCTTATCAAAATTAGATTTTGTGGACATGCTGTTTTCACATAAAAGACTATAAAATGTGTGAGGATTGATTTATTTTAAATTTTGTTATCGCTTTTCTAGTGACAGAAATGTAGATTAATTTAATTCGGACAACTCCAAATTGGTCTTGCTCTAAATACGGAGACTTCAGTGATCGATATCGACTGCAGACAAACAAACTTACAACACAAGGATTCGAGAGATGCAGGTTGATCCGAACTACATGGATGTGAGAGATTCAGGTTGATCCGAACTATGAGACTTTTTAATTTTTTTATGGTCGCAATTTGCTCTCTCATTGAGAAATATTTTGTATTTTTGTGTGATAGAAGATGGACAAATTTGAGCATCAGTGTGCTTACAATTTTGATTGACAATGATGACTCGGTTCTCATTTTGAGGACTTGATGTTTACTTGGATGTGACAATGATTTACATGGTCGAGAAAGCAGAAGACGCTAACTCTCCGAAACGTCTGGTCTTATTATCTTGTAATTTTACAAAGGTCTCCATGTTGATATTTCTCTTTTTTTTTCATATTTTGCGTCTGGTTTAATCGATGTTGACACTTCGGTATTCTTTAATATTTTTGTTTCAAGTGAAGGGGTAATGGTGGATTCACATTCAAATCTAATACACCTCAATACTATATGTCATAGATCAAAAATAATACTGATATTAAATAATCATATCTCATTGTTTTCAATATGTGGCGTAAGCTAATATCTTAAGCGTCATGATTGTTTTTTGTCACATGAATAGACCAGTATTTTCCCAATAAAATGCTTCTAATGTAACGTTCTTTCAAAACGTCATTGACATTTATTTTGGCTCGATATATATATGTGTTTAATAATCAGTCATTCATGCATAAAAGATTAATATTGCACGTGCCGGTAACCCTTCCAGAACTTCCAACCCTCTGATATTCTCCGATTGTTGTCCAGAACTGTTGTAACTCTGTTGCAATTAGTTTGTTGTTTTGGTCTTTCTTTTGGTGAAATGACTCGAGTAAATGCAATTATGGTTATTCATTTGTTTTTTTTTATTCTTTTTTTTTTCCTGAAGACATTAAATCATCTCTAACTTATTTTGAAAAAGATAATCTTGTTGAAAGTCTGGATAAACATATAAATGAGAATTCCAAAGCCAAAATCCGAACTCACAATCGATTAAACTAGAGGCAATGTAGGAACAAAAGAAATATTTATATGGAAACCCTTGTAAAAGCACAAGAGAATAAGATCAGATGTTCCGGAAGAGTGAGCGTCTTCTGCTTCATCGACGACACCGGCCATGTAAATATTTGTCAAAGAAAATTGAATATACCAACAAAATCATAACAAAATAGAAAAATAAATAAAAACTCACAGAAAAATCTGTGATAAATGTCTCATTTATTTTTCTTTCGTGTTCGCTTTTATCTAATGTAGTTAAAATAATCCAGTAAATAAATATTATCACCATAAAAAGTAAACGTTTGTTGCAATCATCCTTGAAATAATAAAAACAAAACAAAAACGCAGTGCTTCTATACGGTACCGCACTTGTCACTTGCATTGTTTATGGGTTTATCGGCTAATGAACCACCAAACATCACGACAAGTCCTGAAGTGATAAGAACAGTCTAACCCTTTGACCTACATTCCGTCGCAAAGTCCACCCCATAACATTGCGAGGCGCCATTAGCACGCGACGGTGAGACTATCAACACAATGCTGATCACATGATTGATGCAGCACGTGCTAATGGCGAGTGATATCAGATCTACTAAGCACTTAGTACGCCGAACGGTGCTCCGACGGGTCCCATAGGGTTACACAACGTCGCCCCAAATACTTCCCCGAAATGTCCTCCTTAAGAGATAAAAAGGCAATGTTTGACCTATATATCCAGATTTCTGATTTAAGCGGAACCGATGTCAGATTACGTTCGGGAATCCATTTTAAACCAAAGAACCAAACCCTACTATAACATGTACTCTCTGGCATTTTAAGCAGACACGTCGCTGTTTCTTGTCCATAAACAAAAACACCCCGATTTTAAACATTGGTCTTACCGTCAACTCGGGAATAATTTAATCTTGTTTGAAACAAGCATTTTCATTGGCTTAGAAAAGAATGTTATCAACCAGTAACGGAAAAAAATGACGTCGCTGTTTATAACGTCCCTTTTAATTGGCTGTTGCATCAGCGTAATAATTTGTAAAAGAAAAAAAGTCCATCAATAAAGTGAATTTTTGCAGGGTATAGATTAAATTATAAGTATTAACTTGAATCTATTTTTTATGTTATGGGGTTATAACACAAAAAAACCGAAGTGTACTCTCATCATAAACCACTTTGTGGTTTATTTAGAGTACACTCCTTTTCTTGTGTTATACCACCATAACATAAAAAATAGATTTAAGTTAAAGAAAAAATAATGCTGAGAATTAATCATTCTTCCGTGTGAAATTGATTTTTGTTTGCATACTGTTAAAAGCTAAGGTCATTTAAGGGTCATCCTAATAGCATAAAGAGTGATATCTTAAAAGCTTATTTCTCTCTTTTATCGGGCAAATTGAACAGAAGCAACTTATCAAGTAATGATATATATCATGACCAACCATGGAATTTGCCAAGATGGGGGGGGGGGGGGGGGGGGGGGGGCTGACGGAGGTAATTACCTCATGTTGATCATATATGTTGCACAAAACATTAATGTCGTTTTACTCTGTGTCAATAGCACACTATAGAGACATTTATCGAATCCTCCACATTGACTTCGTTTTGACCTTGAAATGCAAATAGCGAGTGGAAAGACTTTTGAACAAAACCAGTAGTCTGTTTTTAAGAAATCCGCTAAGTTAGTAATGAAAAACATTTTAACGTTTGCCTTTAAAAAAATCATAAATCTTAATAGTATCAAATAGGAGGTTTTTTTTAAATGATTAAAACATACCCCCTTGCATGCATATTTTCATAGTTGCCATTTGCAAAAAGAGAAAAAGGGTAAAAACAGAATCAATATAGGTTTGTGCTTTCTTAGAGCCATATCCAGTCAAACAAATGTCCCTATCGTGTGCTACAGACACAACAGCATTGTTGATTTGTACAACATATATGATCTACATAGCTTGCGTTTATTATCCCACCCTTTCGCATGTTTTACCAAAATTAACACTTTGGCAAATTACATGTCAAAAGCAGGGTCCATGGATAGCCAACAGTATATTTGATCAAGTTTAATTTGTCCAAAATGGTGATAAATACGCCTTTGAAGGTACATTGTATCACTCTCTATGCTATTATGATTTGAAGTGCTACCACACTGAAGTATACTGCCGAATGCCCGTAGCAGAACACCCTATCGGCCACATCATATTGATGAACCAAAGAGGAACCAGTTGTGTCTCTCATCATGCTGAGCGTCAAGCAGGGAGTAGTAACTACCATTGTTTAGAGACTCTAGTATGTCCCGGCCTGGGGACAGATCCCAAAGCAATAGTGACAGCAGATAAAATTATTACGCCCAACCTGCAGAGCAGATTCAATGCAAAACTATTAAACAGTTGTAAGTAGCAGTGAGCTGACTATTTCTTACAACAGGATTTGTCCTTTATTTCTGAAATTTATATTTTGCTACGTATTATAATTTTCTATCAGCTCTTTTAATGATATGCGCACATGTATTACGAAAATACGTATGTTACGAATAAAGTTCTTCCAGTGATTGCAAATCATCGTGGATCAATCTTTTATAAAGTCACCCAAACGATAAAACAAAAATGGCCGCCCTAGAAACGCGACTATTATGGCAAAAATTAAATATTGTTCAATTTCAAATACGCATTTTGTAACGACAAATATCAGCAATAAAAACATCATTTCCGACTGCAGGGGCGTTTGGGGGGACTTCTGTAATGGTCTCCCATTACAATTAGTACTGGCTTATCTGTTTATTATTACATTTTGGTTTGACGGAGAGTTTGCAAAAAATAAGTACTTAAGTGAATAACTTTTGTTAAGTAATGCAATTTGAAAAGCAGTTATTTTATAAAAGTAAGGATTGGTTAAAGTTAGTTGACCTGTTCATGATAAAGTAAACAAGTTACATAAAAACTAATTTCACATCAGCAGAGCGTATAATCAAAGCAAAAACTGCTTGTAGAGCTTCCTTCGAAGGAAGAATTCTGATAGCTTCCATCATATTGTAGCGGTCACTGACCGATGGCTTTTTTTCTCTCGGGAAATAAATACTGGATGGAGGAACATTTTATATCTTACTCTATAACCAAGCAGTCGGGAGGAACGACTCCCCGGGCGAGAAAGTCACACTGCATTAACTATCATAACCCCGTGTGTCCTTCAGGGATTCTCGGCGCAACGCTTCATAACAATGATAATGACTGCAAACGTAATTAGGTTTGGTTTACGTTACAATTACCAGTAATTCGTTTATTGTGAAATTAAACTAGCTTCGTTACTAGAACTCAACATTACAATCTCATAAATAAATTGTTCTGAATTAAAGCAGATTCAATAAATTTTCTTAGGACATTATCTATTGTTTTAAAGGCCAAATATACGTAACTTTCGGCAAAACTTGAAGCGAAAATCTTATTATATTTATAGATTTAGTTGTAAGATTAACTGATATCAGCAATATTCAAGATGAATTCTTTCGCGGTTACCGGTACACCAGCAGTTGAAACACGCTATTTGTAAACACGCGTCCATTTCGAACCGTCTTCTACCTTCGGTTTGTTGTTGAAGTGGGCCCCGCCTGAATTATTTTCAATTCTTTTGATTTTTGTTTTTTGTCAATAGATTCTTGTTAGTTACCGCCCAGGTTTACTTCCTTTTAGGCTTATTTTTGCATGGTTATCAACTGGATTTTTTTTTTCAGAATTTTCCAGAATCACGAAAATTTCCCTGAAGTTACGTATATTTGGCCTTTAATGTTGCATCATGTCAAATATTAATGCTGTAAGTTTTCATTTACAGGATTCGTTACACTGTAATGTATTCTGTAAATGAAAACAGATATCATAGCGGAAAAAAACTCAGATAAATTAAAAAATTGCTCGGCAAATATCCGGATTGTAAAATTGACGATGATGTCATTAAATTTTTTAAATTACAGAAGGATAATTCTACGTCACCTCGGTTATTTTTTTATTTTAATAGCTCTAATTTTCAAAAATCGACAGGTAGATTTTTTTCAGGACAAATTGTCATGAAGACATTTTGCCTGTGAATGGTACAAGCCAAAATTAATCCTGTAGGAGATTTACATTGCTGTTAATTGGATAAGCCATAAAGCAGAATTGAGTTCGTTTTCCTTTTTTTGTACAAGTGTTTAATCAGCCAAATAGATATGAAAGTTGCATCTTCCCTATTACCTTCCAGTTGACTTCAAACTGAAAGGGGCTCGTCGTTTCTTGTCCAGTAGCATTTTATCACCCTTTTTATCGTTTAAATGCGTTTCATGTTACGTGTATATCTAAAAGAAAATGCCCACAAAAATTAAACGTACGTCAGAGAAACATCCTGGTCAGTACATCCTGATAATAAAATAATAATGCACCTGGTGGTGTTTTTTAATGTTGGAGTGTATATATGGATATATGCAACTCATGTACATGTAGTAGGTGTGCATGTGTACATGCATGTGTATGTATGGGGTTGTGTGCATGCACAGAGTCTGGATGTATGTATCAACTTACATGTTGATGCATGGATACGTGCACACTTGCTTACTTGTATATGTATGTTAGCATGTGTTTAAGTGTTGTTTTTTGTTATTGTTGTTGTATATCACTTTATGTGAACACGTCTTGATGTTATTGTTGTTGTATATCACTTTATGTGAACACGTCTTGTTGTTGCTGTTGTTGTATACCACTTTATGTGAACACGTCTTGGTGTTATTGTTGTTGCATAACCCTTTATGTGAACACGTCTTGATGTTATTGTTATGTATAACACTTTATGTGAACACGTCTTGATGTTATTGTTGTTGTATAACACTTTATGTGAACACGTCTTGATTTATTGTTGTTGTATATCACTTTATGTGAACACGTCTTAATGTTATTGTTGTTGTATAACACTTTATGTGAACACGTCTTGATTTTTTGCAAAATTTTTTGTTATTGTCTTATGATATGTTGTGATTTCAAGAAATGTGAATAACCAAATGCATGATGCTTTCAGTTAGCTTAAAACTAACAGTACTGGTTAAGATGCTTTCAAAATGAGATTTAAAAAGGTGTTATTTTTCACCGACTTTGATATGTTTTCCAGTAAAAATCTCTTCTGGCTCTCGTATCTAAGAAAGCGCCAACATTTCAGATTTACCTTTGCTTGGTAACGAGTTTGCGTACCCAATACCAGAGCAAACTAAAATTTAATCGCTTTCTTAGATACGAGAGCCGGAAGATTTTTACGGGAGAACATATAAAAAATAAAATCATATTTTTTAAAATTGTTTTTTTAATGAAATATCAGTTAAAATCTGGTTAAGTTGCATTGCAGCTTCAAAAAGAAAGTGAAGTTCCTATAAGTCGCCGAATTTTGCTGTTGTATTGACAGGCTTATTGTCCAATCAACAAGAGTTAAGAAAAAATTATAATATTATGCACATTACTGTTATTTTGAAACTATTTTGAGTTTCCTTGTTAATGTCACTTGTTGTGATGACAATGATGACTCGGTTCTCATCTTTAGGATTGATGCTTACTTGGATGTGACCAAGGTTTACATTGCGGGTGTCGTCGATGATCAAGAAGACGCTTACTCTTCCGGAACACCTGGTCTTATTCTCTTGTGCTTTAACGAGAGTTTCCATGTGCATTTTTCCTTTGTCCCTATTTTGCCCCTAGTGTAATCGATTTTGAGTTCGGATTATGGTTTTGTTGACGCTTTGGTATTATCTGATTTTTTTTAAATGGATCAGTACTCTTTCCAATTCATGCAATCGGGTCCCTCTCTCCTTTTTTAATGTCGGTCTGCTCGATTTTTTCATTGTACCCTATTTTGGCCACCAGCACCCCCAATGAAGTTATCGTCTGCTGTATAAACGAGCTAGACGGGAGTGAACCGGGCGTGCAACCATTAAAACAAACAAACAAACAAACATTCAATGTATCCCTACAGGTCAAATGAACCACTTGTATGGCGTAGTGGGGTTATTTCTACCATACGGTATCAAGGAATTCGTATTTAGCATCATGAAAAACTAAACTTTAGGCAATGGTTCAAATGTTGAGTTTGAAATATACAATATCCGTAGTACACGATTTGAAATTATACAAAACTAGTTAAAATTTACATCTAAATTCATAAATTAAAGGGATTTTATGCACATGACCCTTCTGTTTCTACATTAGTTTAGAATTTTCGGATTTCCACCTTTTGGTCTCTAGCGTCACTGAAGAGTCCTAGGAGGACGAAACAGTTGTTTGATTTGATGCAGTTTTAATTCATTTTTCGGCAAACCTTATCTATTACTAAATTTTAATGGTGCAACATATGTGTGTGTTACGTCATCTTTGACGCTGTGGTATATTTTCTATGGAACCGAAGAATTTTGAAAACACACCAGACATAAACAAACAAGAACATATTACCAGAATGGCAATATACAGAACTGTAATTTAACATTTCAGAAACTGTTGATATTATCAGGACTGTGTACACAAACAACTCATGAAAACGGTTAATAACAAGTTCCTGTTCTAGAAGACTTATCATATACTGCGGAATTCCAAAAAACTGTCCGGGAAATATGATTGGAAAGTGTTAGCTATCTTAAAAATTCAGGAAAAGATTAACAACATGTGGGCATGATTTGAAAATTTATAAAGAGCTTTCAAGGAAAAATATTAGAATGTATTCATATGGAACAATCTTCAGTTCAGTGTTGTAATTTCAAGCACTGTTATAAGCAATTCGGATACAAATTAGATGAGTACTGATAAAACCAGCCACAAAGATATTGTTTCCAAGAAAAAATACATCTGTAAATGTTTCAATTTTTTTAAAGAAATAATTGACTTTCAGAGTTTATCATCAAAAGTTTGTAAAATCCTACTTTGTCAGAAGAAGGTCTATATATTTATGAATAGGGAACACATAACAACATCAAACAGGCTGACCTAGTTGTCGTCTGCCGCCATCAAACCAAACGTTGTCTGTGATCCAGTTGATGCATGCTAGTTCTGCTCTTCAGATTTTCAATTTTTGCTCATATCTAATTGTTTGAATGCAGCAGACGTTGTGATATGAACGTAATTAATTCTATGTTACAATAATAGTAAGCTCACGTGACAATTGAATTGAAAATCAAGAACAACAAGCTAGTGCATTAAGGTCGAGGACACACACGTGTCAGGAGGCAAGTCTGTTTACAAATAGACCGGTATGGACGTCACCATGACGTCGTGATTGTACTAGATTACGGTAGACATAATCTCACCATAATCTCACCACATATATTTCAAAAAATCAGAAAACTGATAAAAGTCACGTAAAAATAACATGAACTTAACAAAAAGGCTTTTATCAATGGACTATTTTATTGCAGCGTATCGTAAAGCGCATATTTATACATTTCCGGTAGTATGTCGATGCTGGCCTTACACACAATCTTTATAGTATTCCTACGCAATTTGACCTAATATTTCTACGATAATTGCCCAGGGTTTGTCAGGAACGTTTGTTGACATCTGCCAAAAGGTACATGAAACATTTACAAACAAACCTTTTTAACAGATCTTTTGCTAAAAAAACTAAATCCAGTAAAGAAATGACGTTTGGTGAGGATCGAGGTGCAGTCAGTGATTCATTGGTGTACGTTTCAGCTGTTACGTGTCTTTATCCGCGGTGATAGTAATTCCAGTAATTATTGAAATAACGTCCTATATGATTCCCAACTTCCGTCGAAGCACGCGTTCACGAGCTGGACAAATAATCGGTAGACACATTTAGCCATTTATATTTAGAAAATACCTATTTGCACGCTTATATGTCATCACATCAGCTTATAGAACCTGTCTTTTTTTTAGTTAAGACATTGAAAGGTCGTTGGCTAGTATATCGTCTTTGTTTACATTCACAGAGGAGCCTACGCCAATCGACCGATTTCTTCATAAATGTGTTGATAAATTGAGGATCTCACAGCAGTATCGATATAATATAGAATTTATGAAACGAGTTCAATATTTAAGGATTAACTTTTAAGTTAATCCTTATATTTACAGTATCTTTCTGTGAAATGTTCGTAACTATTTTGTTCATTATAGTCAAATCTTCGGACACAGATCTCATTTCAAAACTAATAAACGTGGGAATGTTTCAATAAATGTAACAGCATGATATTTGCAAGCTTCGCCTACGTTAATTGTTGGTGACGTCACACAATTGTGTTTCAAACTGTAGGATTTGCATAGCTCCGCCCACATGAATTGTTGTCGACGTAATAGAAATTTGTCACGTGTTTGACTACAGTTATGCAGTGATAATGATAGTCTGTTGAGTAATGGTTATCGAGTGAATGTAAGTGTAGACTGTAAATATTAAATTGGTAATAGGGTTAGATAAATTTCATATTACAATATTTACATTTGCTCTGTAATTTTCCCATTGACATAATGCTAAGAGGCGGTTGCTGTCTTTCGCTTATATTTACCATTGAATGGCATTGCCACTATATAACCCTACCAAATTCAGTTGGCATTCATCAGGCCATAAATGTCAATGACCGATTGTTGACGTCATCATTATTATGACGTCATAATTGTTACGTTGGATACCATTAACCGTCCCCGGGCGATGGCTGTTCTTTTCATTGAACAAGTATATGCGACAAATAAATCATTTGAGCTTAATGCTGAGAAATAAAATTTGTTATTGATTGGTTAATAAAATGAACAGATTCTAAAAATGATAAATATAAGTATTGAACTGCTTTCCAAAATAAAGCGCTAGGTATAGGTTTAACCATAGTAACCAGACATGCGCACTATGTACTTCTTGTTTCTGTACACATGCGCAATACACATTACTAGAGTGAGTTCGATCGTACAATAATAAGGCCACAGTAACTATAGTTGATGATCAGCTCCCACTAGAGTAGCCAAGTCTATGCTTGACGACACTGAGACAGGAAGTGGAAAAGTGAGGACTACTAAAAACAGGAAGTAACAGCTGTCTTTGTCATATTCCATATCTACATGTACTAAGTTGTTTCGGAATGGGTTTGGTTTGATTAATTTAGTTGTACGGTCTACTAACAGCCAGGGTCATTTAAGGACGTGCCAGGTTTTGGAGGTGGAGGAAAGCCGGAGTTCCCGGAGAAAAAACACCGACCTACGGTCAGTACCTGGATGGGATGGTAAGCTTAGAAGTAAGACTAACCGGTGATGTTCATGAAAGCATGGCTTTTGTGAGTCAGTTGCTAGGTATTGGCCGTAAGTCAGTTTTGTTTTCTAGGAACTCTGGTTTTCCTTCACTACTAAGATTTGGTTATCTTCAAATGACCACAGCTGTAAGTAGGGCGTAAAACACAAACAAACCCGGTACGTCTTTAAATTGCCACAGCTGTCAAAAGGAAGTAAAACACAAACAAACCTGGTACGTCCTTAAATTACCACAGCTGTCAAAAGGAAGTAAAACACAAACAAACCCGGTACGTCTTTAAATTACCACAGCTGTCAAAAGGAAGTAAAACACAAACAAACCCGGTACGTCTTTAAATTACCACAGCTGTCAAAAGGAAGTAAAACGCAAACAAACCTGGTACGTCCTTAAATTACCACAGCTGTCAAAAGGAAGTAAAACACAAACAAACCTGGTACGTCTTTAAATTACCACAGCTGTCAAAAGGAAGTAAAACACAAACAAACCCGGTACGTCTTTAAATTACCACAGCTGTCAAAAGGACGTAAAACACAAACAAACCCGGTACGTCTTTAAATTACCACAGCTGTCAAAAGGAAGTAAAACACAAACAAACCCGGTACGTCTTTAAATTACCACAGCTGTCAAAAGGAAGTAAAACACAAACAAACCTGGTACGTCCTTAAATTACCACAGCTGTCAAAAGGAAGAAAAACACAAACAAAACCTGCCATGTCCTAATATGGCCATAGCTGTCAAAAGGACGTAAAACAATAACAAACCTGGTACGTCCTTAAATAAACCAAAGCTGTTAATAGAACGTAAAACTAATAACAAACCGTGGTACGTCATTAGATTTACACCTCTTTCTTCTTGAGCTTTGTAAACTCTGACTGCGAATGAATTGCCGTATACGCAATGAAAAAAAAGGCTCGGCGGATTGATATTTGTTCAAATATGGCGTCGTTCACGCTTCAGAACAATAACTATTCACTGACGGTCACTGTTTGGTTCCGTCACGATTTTGAAAAATAGAACATATATGGAATACGTTTCGTCTGATTATACAATTAATTGTTTCTGGCAAACTTTTTATTCAAATGATACGTATTGGAACGTGTTTGACGTTAACGCAAACATGGCGGCGCCCTGCAGTTGTGACGTCCGACGTCGGACCGCGTCACAACCAGATCACTGTGTCAATGCGTGTACATAACGACCGTTATAAATACAGAAATAAATTTGACATGCTAGAAATATTATTTAATACCAAATTTCCAAAAGATGTAATGTAGAAAAATAGTGTTGTTCACTGTGAATTTTCTAAATTTACCACTATATTGATGAAGATTCAGAGGGACTATATTATCTTAGCAACCACGGCCATCGTAGTTACCATCGTAGCAACACGCTTTGAATGTGTTTTTCGTTGTATAATACTTGAAAATTAATAACGATGTAAATGTAAGGATTGTACCTCATTTTGACTGCGTATACGGTAGTATGCCCGCAGTTGGCAACGAACATGTTCAATATGGAGCGCTAACGCGCACCATAGAATATGTTCGTTGCCAACTGCGGGCATACTACCGTATACGCAGTCAAAATGAGATACAATCCTTATATATAACCATAGTTGTCAAAAGGACGTATAACACAAAAAAAAACCTGGTAGTCCTTAAATAACGCTAGTTGTTAACAGGACGTAAAACGCAAATAAACCCGGTACGTCCTGAAATGGCCGAAACTGTTAATAGGACCCAATAATACCCAACGCTAGGTACACCTGTACTTTGGTAGGTTGATAATGCCAGTATTCAACATGGCTCACGGCATGTCAGAAATGCATTACAAATTCTGTACTCGTAATTTAGTTATCTAATCTCTCATCTTAAGCTTGGCTAGTTCACGGCTACAGAACGATGATGCTATTGAATTGTAATCAAACAAAGTGATTTATTGTGCATTGTATTGGTTTTCACGCCCAGAAGAGTTCCATGTAGGGAGTTGGAGAAGGAATAATTTATGAGGTGGGGGAGGCGCCTTGTGTTTAGGACTTATATTGACCGAGGGAAACACAAAATGATGTAAATCGTCACAGCAACAACTTAAAGCCGTTCTGTATTCCGGGGAGATGTCTGAATTGAACGGCAATCAATAGGAAAAAGAACTAAGTAATATGCCTGGCTTCAGAAATGGAATTGACGTAATATGTTATCTTTTTAACAAACGCGTAATTATGTACAATGTTTGTGTACGTATTATGTGGAATATTATAACGATAATGAGATAAGAGAAACTGTTGCCCCCCTGCCCCCCACCCCCACCGACTTCAAAGCATGTCAATTGTACCGTTATGTGACCACGAGATTTGATTGATGTACATCAAAGAGTCGAACTAGTCTTCTTGACTTGTCAACAAAGTGGCGCACACAGAGCCTTTAGTATTGCCATGGCATATTTCATGGGTATAGAGAGCGTAGGTGATCGTAACCCCTGGATATCAAAGATGCAGGGTGGCACACAAAGAGCCTGCATTTTTGTTATGTCCTTTTCCAGGGAACTAGAGAACGTAGGTGAACGTAGCCCCGGGACATCGAAGATGCAAGGTGGCACACACAGAGCCTTCAGTTTTGTTATGACCTATTCCAGGGGTATAGAGAGCGTAGGTGAACGTAGCCCCGGGACATCGAAGATGCAAGGTGGCACACACAGAGCCTTCAGTTTTGTTATGACCTATTCCAGGGGTATAGAGAGCGTAGGTGAACGTAGCCCCGGGACATCGAAGATGCAGGGTGGCGCACACAGAGCCTTCAGTTTTGTTATGACCTATTCAAGGGGTGTAGAGAACGTACGTAAACATAACTCCTTGGTTATCGAGGATGCTAACACTGAAACAAAATGAAGCATAAATGCCCTCTGTTTGATCGACGACACCCGTCATTTAATCTAATGTAAAATTAAAATCGCGCCCGAAAGTGAGACCGACGCGGTGATAACGGTAATTTTAGTAGGCACAATACTTAAATAGAAGATAAAATATGAGCCTTACTATTGCGTCTGCATGAAGAATTTCACCAGCTTTTGGGATTTCTCCTTTTAAAATCTCATTTAAAATCAATAACCATTTCTCCGGCTGAGATTCGTAATTTCATTATGAAAACAAAATGACAACAAATTACATCAATATATGTTTATCTCTTTTAAAATATTCACCGCCTTAAAACAATATATACATCATAATCCAAAGCAGCGAAATTCGTTCGCGTGGCATGGACAGACCATGAAAATCACAATCAGAAACCATTCCTTTTACAGCCTTTTAATACATTTTTTGGTTTTATTAAGTCTGAAAGCAAGACATGAAAGTCATATAAAGATCAAACATAAACATTTAAAAGAAATGCTTCTGGTTACGAAATTAGGAATAAATTAAATCGTCGGTAAAAAATAGGTTACAAAGAAGATAAAAATCCTGCACATGGATAGGTTGGTCGTCACGTGAGCGTGTCGCGTGTTAGAGAACGTGACTAGATTAATCCGAAAGCTTTGCCGTTAAATTAATCGTCACCTTCATCCCACAAAGTCCTTCAGGGGTGTGCTAATAAACATGAAAAGATACACCTAGACATTGGTATAAAAATGAAAAAAGAGACTATGTGTGAAGCCGTTATTAACACACCAATATTAACAGTTATAACAAAAGCCTGGTCATCTTGTGGTCAACACACAAACACCATCACGTGTGGTCACCACAAAAAACACCACCAATTGTGGTCACCACTAAAACATCACCACGTGTGGTCACCACAAAAACACCACCACTTGTGGTCACCACAAAAACATCACCACTTGTGGTCACCACAAAAACACCACCACTTATGGTCACCACACAAACATCAACACTTGTGGTCACCACAAAAACATCACCAATTGTGGTCACCACGCAAACACCATCATATGTGGTCACCACACAAACATCATCACTTGTGGTCACCACGCAAACACCATCACTTGTGGTCACCAAACAAATACCACCACTTGTGGTCACCACGCAAACACAATCATCTGTAGTCACCACACAAACACCATCACTTGTGGTCACCACACAAACACCATCACTTGTGGTCACCACACAAACACCACCACTTGTGGTCACCACGCAAACACCACCACTTGTGGTCACCAGACAAACATCATCACTTGTGGTTACCACCAAAACAACACCACTTGTGGTCACAACACAAACACCATCACTTGTGGTCACCACACAAACAAAACCACTTGTGGTCACCACGCAAACACCACCACTTGTGGTCACCAGACAAACATCATCACTTGTGGTTACCACCAAAACACCACCACTTGTGGTCACTACATAAACACCACCACTTGTGGTCACCACGCAAACACCATCATCTGTGGTCACCACACAAACACCATCACTTTTGGTCACAACACAACACAACACTTTGTATGACATTTAGATGATACAATGAATTATTTTCTGATTTTTTTCTCCGTGTTAAGCAGATAACTAACGACATTTTACTTCAAACAACTCTTTAGTGTTATCAAAAACCGTTTGTTAAACATAAAATGTTTTTGTTTTTATGCCCTTGACAAGTATTGTTGTTTACGTTTATCCATAAATAGGATTCGACTCTAGTCACGTTTTCGCGAGACTGGGAACGTGAACAGCCTTTTCAAAAAACGTGCCTCTGGTTGCTATGCTGTCCCTCACAAAATGACGTATGTAATCAGACGAAGATAAGTCTATTTATATACATATGAAATCATTTCGGATAAAATCCGGAAAGAACGAAATGGAATTTGGACACCGAAGAAAATAAATTGCGTAAAAAACAACTCATATTTCGAAACATTAACTCACAATATCGACTTATCACGTTTTTATTCTACGTGACCCGAATATTCTCCTCTGTGGAATTATGTCCCTAAGAATAGTGGCGTTATAATCACAAATATTGAAACTGTCACATTTAATCAGGAGACAGTCCTTGCTCCAATTATTATTTTCTTCTTAATTAATCTCAATAGGGTATCAACACCCAATCAGATCCGATTAGCCTGGGATCCCGATACTTGTGTTAGCGAAAAGAGAGAGTTGATATGCCGTGAATACTGACCAGTAATATCTGTGTTTTAAAGAAACATGGCCTGGATATTTGCGAGCCTTCCAATTAGTATTTATAAGAGCGCAGCTCTCGGGCGCTGAAGGCGCCTGACCGAAGCTCTTGAATGGTAACATGCATGAGTTGTTTCCCCTTGCTTGCTACCCCTTGCTTTTGCTTTTTTGTTCGTCCGGAAGTATAGCCCTCCAGTGGGGATACTGGAAACACGTCACACAATTATGTTACATCACACTCGGCCTTCATCGGTTATTTCCGGAAGGTTGAAAATAACCGGAATACATTTCAGCTGATTTTTGTTGCATTTATCTCTGTCTTTGCTTCAAAAGCTGTTTTTTTACCTCCTGATTTTAAATGATGGAAATTTCATAACTTTCTGAACTAGAATATGAATGATTCTCAGTAAATATCAGAGATTAACTATAAAGCAAGCTGTTTTAAGGCTTTGCCTTTGTCATATTATGGAAGAGTTGAAACACTTACTTATGACTGAAAAAGTTCTTAACGGATAAATATATACCTCAACTATATGCATGTGGTATGAAAAAGTATTCCTTAAATATTGATTTGATAAGTAACGTATAGATATGACTGGAGGAAGTTTTGGTCGGTAGGGATTGGCCCAACCACTAAAACCACCTCTAGTCATACCTATATATATTAAACGGAATTACTATTACTAAAGAAATAACTAAATAACGCCATCACTAACTAACAAAGTGAGAGTGAAAGGGAATGTAAAAAATGTCCAGATAGAGTGTAAGAATGTTACAATGTTTGAAAGAGAATGACTGCTGTATATAAGTTGAGTGTGGATATAATTGATGTTAAAACGAAAATCAGATAAATAATGATTAAATATAAGAAAATGAATGAAAAAGACAACAACAAAACAAACATGTACGATGATGAAATGGCTCGGTGCTAAGCACCAAATAATATATATCATGATAAAATATTAGAGTAAAATACACGTATATGCACTTAATAACCACGCATAAACTAATAGATACTAACAGACTAATTTTTTTGTTTGATTTCTTGAAAGTGTACTTGGTAGAAAAGATGTGAAAAAAGGTAAAACTATATAACTATATACAATATATACATGAGCCAAAACTGAGTACAAAAAAAAGAGTTGAAACACATGAATGACGCGATCGCGATCAAACTAATTCTGATGCAACCGTCGCAATATTTGTGACTCTTATTTTCCCTTTTACACTTACTATGTAACTACCATAACTTTTATTCCCAGACCCGGGCGTGACCACTGCTTACATTTTGGTAACACTATTGAGCGGCTGCCCACGGCAATAGCTTCTTTTTGAGGTCACCTCATTAACGTTCTGAACTGAGGACAAAAAAAAAAAGCTGGTTCACCTGTTAGCAGTGTAATGTTACCGGGTGGAATGCTGTGCTTGGTTCCGTTGCTATGGTATTTCAGTGAGATAACACTATAGAGTCGGCAATATATCCGCGCTATCACTAGAGAAAGTTTCACCAACATACCCCGACACCGGCACACTCATGTAAATATTAAAGTTTACACAACCTGCAACGACGCACGCATTTAAATGACCTGAGCCATTGATAAAACTCAAAGTACTGCCATTTTTAATAGGATTGTAAAGGTTTAGTTTCGTATTTTGAAGACGTTTGTCTGCGTATACGCTAACAAGTCTACTGCAGACGGGAAGTATCGACTTCCGGTTTCCCAAGGGATGTCTCCAAGAAGGAAACAAAGTTCTTAGAATGTTTATTACATGTCTGTTGAGATTTTTTTACCATACCAGGCTTGTGTCGAGTTTTAATTGTCTGATGTATTCTACTCTATCATGGACATGGAGATTGATACGCTCTGGGATATGAGGTGCGCCATGACTGAATGGCACATCAAGATCACGCATAGACGAGAACTAGACATCTCCTGAGGATCAAACTCATTAAAACGCCTAAGTCTTCGCATCTCGATCGTTTGAACGCTTCTCCGATTATTTCATCTACGTTTATCAAGAAAGATATATTCGTAACATGCATGACAAGATGCCATATTGTCAACGACAAGCCTGTATATTAACAAGAAGTAATGTCTCGTACGAAAGATGTGATAGAACTACAGCGCTTGGTCTGCAGGCAAAGCCTTGCGATACCGCTAACGTAACTCCCATCGATAACACGATCATGTATGTAAAGTGCATCGCTCTGTGCAATGATACTATTTCAAGACGGTTCTTACTGAATATCAATATTTTATCAAGTTATAAGATATCAAACGAGTCCGGCTAGTGAACCGGTGGGGATTTCACGAACCATGACAAATCCGTAAAAAAATTAATAATAATAAAAAATAATAAATTACTTAACCCAGCAGTCTCGTCAAGAGTATTGACGAGTAAAATTATCTGGGTTATACATTCTAGTATATTGGAAATGACCCAAATCAGAGGTCGTTTCAACCCAATATCGCTTCAGTTGGCAATTTGTTTAGTTCTTTTGCGCCATTTCGCTGCCTAACAATCTGACCCATGTGTGTTGTTGTCCCCATAAAATGTAAATAAACCCATATTTGGCAAACCCATTTCAATTTCTTTCGAACGAAAACAAATTCCCGTAGTATACATACTGGTTATGAGACCTATCGTCACCGTTAAGTCAATATATTTGTATGCATGAAATCCAATACGGAGTGCTATAGCGCTGTATTGGCTTGTAGGCCGCAACATCTCAATTTTCTATTGCCAATTTAAACGATTTCAAAGTAGGTCAATAGAGTTTTATAGATATACGGGTTTCAGCTCACATCTTTGATTTAAATTGTAGTCTGCTGATATTTGAGACGTTGATCAATACTGTATGGTAATTTTAACCATTTCGACTACGTTTAAATGATATAAGCTAATCAGAAGTCAAACATATTTTTGTTTTCATTAAATATAAATCATATTTAAACCGGTTCACCATTGACAAACGTAATTATTAGTTTCGTTTTTCAAGTTATGTACATTTGAGATTTTATTTAAACTCCAAATCTATAAATTTAAACGAAAAACTGATGAGTGATCGAATAACGAACAATCTGTAATTAGAAATTAGCGATCTCGAGCGGGTGAATATAACGTAGACAGAATGAAAAATGCGCCTTAGCGCCTTTTAATTATTTTGTCTGCAATCCTGTTCCGTGTTATATGACCATATATATAAGAATGCTGTTTAATACTTACATGAATGTATATTTACATTTTGCCATTGTTTTTGATAACTAATTTATAAAATTAATATTTATATTCTACATTTGTTCTGAAAATTTAAGGTATTCTAATAAATGGAACAGCCAACAGCCAGTATCGGCCAGCTATCTCCTTAAGCATTGGACATCATTCTGTTCCGTGTTATGGTCCTATAACACGGAACACAGGATTGCAGACAAAATGAATAACGCGCGTGAGCGGGTTATGATTGTTTGTCTGCAATCCTGTTCCGTGTTATAGGACCATAACACGGAACAGAATGATGTTTAATGCTTATATTTACATTTTTCCATTGGTTTTGATAATAAGTTCATATTTATAATCTACATTTGTTCTGAAAATTTAAGGTAGATTTTTAATAAATGGAACAGCGAACAGCCAGTATCGACCGGCCATTTCCAACGTTATGATTATGACGTCACAATCGTAATGACGTCATAATGACCACTCCAGTGTTATGCTCTCATAACACGGAACTGGCCTTTGTAGTGTTATATAGTGGCAATGCAGAGCAAATGTAAATATAATGTTATGATTACGACGTCACAATAGTTATTACGTAATAATAACCACTCTAGTGTTATGGTCTCATAACACTAAACTGAACTTGGTAGTGTTATAGGGTGACAATGCAGAGCCAATGTAAATATATCCATTCATCATACAGACAGTGCATTAGTGCTATAAATCGGTAGTAAATATAGTGACAACCAATATTACGTCACAATGAACAATCCGATGACGTCACAAAATTCTTGAAACGGATTTTTAAAAAAAATAATTATACACTTTTTTCCAATTAAAGGTCCAACATACGTAACTTTCGGCAAATCTTGAAGCAAAAATCAAGCCTAATAATTTATTATATTTATAGATTTAGTTAAGATTAACTAATATCAGCAATATTCACGATGAATTCTTACGCGGTTAACGGTACAGCAGCAGTTGAAACACGGTATTTGTAAACACGCGTCCATTTTGAGCTGTCTTCTACCTTCTGCTTGATGTTAAAGTGGGCCCCACCTGAATTGTTTTCAATTCTTTGGATTTTTTGTCAAGAGTTTCTTGTAAGTTACCGCTCAGGTTTACTTTGTTTTAAACTTATTTTTGCATTGTTATCAACTGGATTTGTTTTCATAACTTTTCAGAATCCCGAAAAATTACCTTAATCCAGGTTTATGCAATACATTCTACAAATATAAAAAGGACCCGCCTATGCTCCTTGATATATTATTGTTTAATATTTTGATATGCAAAACAGAGACAATCAACCAATGTATTTCAATACCATTATAAAAAGGCAAAAAATCTGAAGTATATTTCGACAAAAACACAAATAACTTTTTAACGATTTTCTCTCCCAAAGTCAATCTTTCGCCCGTCTCCAAGTCGATTAATCCATTATCCATCCTTGTTCCCCCTGGTATAGTCCATCCTTCGCCCTTTGCCCAGTACACCCATCCACCTTCATGTAATCAATTTTTGCTGAGTTCGTCCTTCACATCTAATATCAGTGTTACACCTGCAGCAAGGAAAAAATAACCATCATCATGGGTACACAAAAAATAAATTGCAGGTAAAATGCCCGGTTATACTGTTTCACCATACATCTGCTACATGATATCGGCTTATTTTTGATTGGTGAGGACTCAGATGGTAATTATGATGTAATGATGACACTGTCTGCTGGCACCATGGATAAATACATACATACGATATGTCTGCTACATATGTACATAAAAATGTCCTCTTAGAAAATCACCCCGAATGAAAGTTCAGCGTATTGTATAAATCATGTCTGTAGACAAGGACTACTGTCTTCCCCGGTTTGTTCTCCTAGATGTCTGGCCAGATATGAGGGACGGCACACGCGCCATTCTCATGAGAATTTTTATCATAGGGGAGTGTGAATATCTCTGGCAACTATAATCGGATCAAGAGCTTGCCGACTGTAGTCATTTTTCTGGTGCTAATTCTTCAATAGATTTAAGTTATTGAGAAAATTTATAGCAGTTGTGGGATTTAAGCTTAAATATTCATACAACCGACCTTCATAACACTGCACTGCCGGGCATAATAACAATGTCTCCCATTCTTGTCTTTCCTTTCCTTTTGTTTTTATGTCTCCCAAATTCTTTGTTTTGGTGTCTCCTCATTTCCTGTCGTTGTCTTTCCTTTTGTTTTGGTGTCTCCTCAGTTTCTGTTGTTGTCTTTCCTGTTGTTTTGGTGTCTCCTCGGTTCCTGTTGCTATCTCCCTTTTGTTTTGGTGTCTCCTCAGTTCCTGTTGTTGTCTTCCCTTTTGTTTTGGTGTCTCCTCAGTTCCTGTTGTTGTCTTCCCTTTTGTTTTGGTGTCTCCTCAGTTCCTGTTGTTGTCTTTCCTTTTGTTTTTGTGTCTCCTCAGTTCCTGTTGTTGTCTTTCCTTTTGTTTTGATGTCTCCTCAGTTCCTGTTGTTGTCTTTCCTTTTGTTTTGGTGTCTCCTCAGTTCCTGTTGATGTCTTCCCTTTTGTTTTGGTGTCTCCTCAGTTCCTGTTGTTGTCTTTCCTTTTGTTTTGGTGTCTCCTCAGTTCCTGTTGCTATCTCCCTTTTGTTTTGGTGTCTCCTCAGTTCCTGTTGTTGTCTTCCCTTTTGTTTTGATGTCTCCTCAGTTCCTGTTGTTGTCTTTCCGTTTGTTTTGGTGTCTCCTCAGTTCCTGCTGTTGTCTTTCCGTTTGTTTTGATGTCTCCTCAGTTTCTGTTGTTGTCTTCCCTTTTGTTTTGATGTCTCCTCAGTTTCTGTTGTTGTCTTTCCTTTTGTTTTGGTGTCTCCTCAATTCCTGCTGTTGTCTTTCCTTTTGTTTTGATGTCTCCTCAGTTTCTGTTGTTGTCTTCCCTTTTGTTTTGATGTCTCCTCAGTTTCTGTTGTTGTCTTTCCTTTTGTTTTGGTATTACCTCAATTCCTGTTGTTGTCTTTCCTTTTGTTTTGATGTCTCCTCAATTCCTGCTGTTTTTTCCTTTTGTTTTGGTGTCTCCTCAATTCCTGTTGTTGTCTTTCCTTTTGTTTTGATGCTGTATTCCGTTTCCTTTTATGTCTTCCATTCTCCTATTGTTACGTTTTGATATCAAACATTGAGTGAGCATCTTCTTGCTCATGTTTTGCGTATTGATATCATATCTTATTTCATTTTTAATTTTTTTCGAGGTACAGTCATACGTCACCTGGTCCTGAGATCATGAAACAATCTTTAACTTTAATTTAAGCTTAGCCAATCACGTACATGTATGACGTTCCTTTGCGTAACGTCAATCGTGATTGGCTAAGGCAAAACTTGAGACAAATTTAGACTTCAGATTGTTTCATGATCCTGGCGCTAGGATATTCATTTATTTATCACTTTATTGGCCAGTACACAGATGTTGATATCTTGATAGTGTAATTATAGACTTTTACTCTGCAGGTACTGTGGTGATTAGGTATGCTCGCGTGGGAGGCGGATTTGTCCCTGTGATTATGTATGATGACGAAGCATTCTTGATGAAAATGAGACCGGTTCGTACGTTGAATCGTGTTTCCGGGTGTCGCGTTGTTCTGCTAATGTCTGTATTTAAGAGAATTGTACCAACTTTCTCATCAACTTCCCTATAATAATTGTAATAACTGCCATCAACCGTTTGTTTCGGGAATAGACATACCGGCAAGAATATAAATATGGTGTATAAATTTGCAAATTCTTTTTAATTTCTGTTACCGTTGTTTTAGTTAAGAGTATATGCTACCTTTCACATTATACCTGTGATATGAATAAGAATTAAGGGTATATGCTACTAAACATATTATATTTGTGGTTTTTGTTATAATTAAGGGTATAGGCTACCTTACACATTATACCTGTGATTTGTGTTAGAGTTAAGGCTATATGCTACCCTACATATCATACATGTGATTTGTGTTAGAGTTAAGGGTATATGCTACCTTTCACATTATACGTGTAATTTGTGGTAGACTTAAGGGTATATGCTACCCTACATATCATACATGTGATTTGTGTTAGAGTTAAGGGTATATGCTACCTTTCACATTATACGTGTAATTTGTGGTAGACTTAAGGGTATATGCTACCCTACATATCATACATGTGATTTGTGTTAGAGTTAAGGGTATATGCTACCTTACACATTATACCAGTCCTGTGATTTGTGTTAGACTTAAGGGTTTATGTTACCTTACACATTATACCTGTGATTTGTGTTAGAGTTAAGGGTATATGCTACCTTACACATTATACCTGTGATTTGTATTAGACTTAAGGGTATATGCTACCTTACACATTATACCTGTGATTTGTGAGTTAATAGTATACGTACATGCTACCTTAATCATTATACCTGCTATTTGTGTTAGAACATGAACTGTCTTTGACTTTTTTAGAGTTAGGAATATGTATGTTGCCGAACAAACTGTACAGTTCAAAAACAAATGTTCGTTATGGGACCGCTTTGGCAAGGTGATTAATGTGTCTAGCATTCTGCTACCACTAGCCCTCCACCACTTGGTCCTGGGCTTACCAAGTACAAGCCGTAGGTCAGTGGTTTTTTCCGGGAACTCCGGCTTTCCCCCGCCACCAAAACCTGGCACGTCCTTAAATGATTGGACATAGAGCACAAACAATTCAAAAAAAGCCTGCTCGTTAAGATTCAACAGTTTTATTTTCGTGAAACTATTTTATGTAGCAGGAAGATAGGGTACTGCTTTAAATCAATTTTGAACACCCCAATTTATTCAAACACAAGTGTACAAGTATCAATTTCGACCAGGTCGCTGCCGATATGACCGCACTAGAGGAGCTATCTTACTTGTCAGAGGTAGGTGATTTCCTTGTCCCTCCAAACAATTGCCAGCTGCAATTTCTATACTCGTCACGCAACAGCAGCTTACAATAGGAAATCAAATACAGAAGTTCATTTCTAATCTTACAGGTACAAAGTGTTAATATAAAAAGATCAACATAGGGGAATTCAAAACAAATTTAGATAATAAAAATAACTGTATTTAGAAAATTTGATTGTTTACAGTTAGCAAAATATGATTAATATATTGACATTTTTATATGGTTGTTTTCATTATGTTGATTTTAAAAATTATTTTATTCCACATCATCCTCATATCAGCTTCATCAATCATCAAACAATTCTTAAAGCTCAGTCTGCCTTTAGTTTTGTTTTTTTCTGTTTCCCATTTTCCTCCATAGGCATTGTCTCACGTTTTGGATTGAATGTTAAATATCTGTCAATGTTACGGAGACAGAGAATGTCTTCCCCTATAACCGGAACATAGCTAAGCTTTTAACGCAGTATACTGTAAAAGTGAATTTTTTTGCGGTGTGGAAATTTTCGCCCTTTTCGACTGCATAAAATATCCGCGAATATAATTATCCACACGCGAACATATTAACGCTACTCAAAGTCTATATTATTTAATAAACTGTGGTATATTTTGTGACTGTGTGCTGACACTGTGGTATATTTTGTGACTGTGTGCTGACACTGTGGTATATTTTGTGACTGTGCTGATACCGTGGTATATTTTGTGACTGTGTGCTGACACTGTGGTATATTTTGTGACTGTGTGCTGACACTGGTGTATATTTTGTGACTGTGCTGACACTGTGGTATATTTTGTGACTGTGTGCTGACACTGTGGTATATTTTGTGACTGTGTGCTGACACTGTGGTATATTTTGTGACTGTGTGCTGACACTGTGGTATATTTTGTGACTGTGCTGATACTGTGGTATATTTTGTGACTGTGTGCTGACACTGTGGTATATTTTGTGACTGTGTGCTGACACTGGTGTATATTTTGTGACTGTGCTGACACTGTGGTATATTTTATGACTGTGTGCCGACACTGTGGTATATTTTGTGACTGTGCTGACACTGTGGTATATTTTGTGACCGTATGCAGACACTGTGGTATATTTTGTGACTGTGCCGACACTGTGGTATATTTTGTGACTGTGCCGACACTGTGGTATATTTTGTGACTCTGTGCTGACACTGTGCTATATTTTGTGACTGTGTGCTGACGCTGTGGTATATTTTGTGACTGTGCGGACACTGTGGTATATTTTGTGACTGTGCGGACACTGTGGTATATTTTGTGACTGTGTGCTGACACTGTGGTATATTTTGTGACTGTGTGCTGACACTGTGGTATATTTTGTGACTGTGTGCTGACACTGTGGTATATTTTGTGACTGTGCTGATACTGTGGTATATTTTGTGACTGTGTGCTGACACTGTGGTATATTTTGTGACTGTGTGCTGACGCTGTGGTATATTTTGTGACTGTGCTGACACTGTGGTATATTTTATGACTGTGTGCCGACACTGTGGTATATTTTGTGACTGTGCTGACACTGTGGTATATTTTGTGACCGTATGCAGACACTGTGGTATATTTTGTGACTGTGCCGACACTGTGGTATATTTTGTGACTGTGCCGACACTGTGGTATATTTTGTGACTCTGTGCTGACACTGTGCTATATTTTGTGACTGTGTGCTGACGCTGTGGTATATTTTGTGACTGTGCGGACACTGTGGTATATTTTGTGACTGTGCGGACACTGTGGTATATTTTGTGACTGTGTGCTGACACTGTGGTATATTTTGTGACTGTGCGGACACTGTGGTATATTTTGTGACCGTGTGCTGACACTGTGGTATATTTTGTGACTGTGTGCTGACACTGTGGTATATTTTGTGACTGTGTGCTGACACTGTGGTATATTTTGTGACTGTGTGCTGACACTGTGCTATATTTTGTCGCTCTGTGCTGACTCTGGTTCACAATCTAAAAGCAATAACTTGATAAGAGAACTTGCTAAACTAATGACCAATGACAGAGATAGAACACCATATCATTTAGTACTAGACCATTGACAGAGATAGAACACCATATCGTTTAGTACTAGACCAATGACAGAGATAGAACACCATATCGTTTAGTACTAGACCAATGACAGAGATAGAACACCATATCGTTTAGTACTAGACTACTGACAGAGATAGAACACCATATCGTTTAGTACTAGACCAATGACAGAGATAGAACACCATATCGTTTAGTACTAGACCATTGAAAGAGATAGAACATCATATCGTTTAGTACTAGACCATTGACAGAGATAGAACACCATATCGTTTAGTACTAGACCATTGACAGAGATAGGACACCATATCGTTTAGTACTAGACCATTGACAGAGATAGGACACCATATCGTTTAGAACTAGACTATTGATAGATGAGATATGGTCATCCCTTCTAACATATGATCCATTGAGTGACCCAGACGACTGGCCGGAGAGTGCCCTCTATCTAGGGGTCCATTAGTCTATGGTTGTATCATCTCTATCCAAGGATGACGTCTGCTCATCAATTCAATCCTTTAGAGCACGAAACCAAACCAGAAGGAGCCGCATAAAACACGAAATCTTCTCAAAAAACTACATTCTTCAAATCATTATTAACTCATGTACCCCTGAAATTTCATAATGACTTTTTCAGTCATAGAACTATATCGTATTGTGTCTTGACTTTGAGAGTTGTAAATAGGCCTGGATGGATATTTTCTTACGCGGCGTTTTTTGTATTTAATGTGAATTTCTGTGTTAAATGATTGCAGGATAAACAGAACACACGGTGAGTATCCTACAATACAAGGTTTATTTTGGGGGAAGGTTAGAAAAGACAATATGGCGAGTCATCTTCGTCATTTCTTTCCGAGCCCTTGCATAAACCTTGTATTGTACATGTAAAATACTAACCATGTATTCATGTATAGCGGGTAAACACTATTACGGCAGGTCTCCACACGAGGTTGTTCTCCAGAGTCAGGTAAAGCCTCATCCCCTCGTACGTTTCAGGGTATTAAATAATGTATATTAGGTAGAATCTGACAAGGACTGATGAGTCTTCTACAAACTACATTATTTGCACGTTCGTACAACGAGACAGAGCAATCAAGACGTCCGTCACAGTCGATAAAAGAGACGGACGAACGGACGATAGCTTTCTTTAAAAGCTCTCTGAATGGTGCAGCACAACTTCTATAGAAGTTCGTAATAAGGTTGACAATAGTTTCTCCTGACCATCAAAGACTCCATGGTAAGTGCTTAATAAGAAATAGTTTTATTGTTCTGTTATATCGTATAAGGGCCTGAGAGACCGATGGCCTATTCCAAAAAATAACCTCGACGGCAGAAAACAGGTATCCAAGCAACGCGATATCATACGATTCTGCTAGGTCTGCATTCAGTACCGCCATTTTGTTTGTTTACATTTTTACATTAGGTTTGTTTCGGGATGTTTCTTACTTCTTGTATGATTCAACTGTGTTAACCAGTGGATAAATCGCGAGAGACTACGAATTAGAGACAATCGGAAGAAATTAATGCTAATGAGAACTCACAACGATGTGTCTGTGTTCTTCTGTATTTCAATAATTATTGTGTTTTAGTTCCCAGTAGGACTTTTTTTACTGATATCGGAGCCTTAGGCGATTGATGACACCCTCCATTCACATATCAATCTTCAGATAATGATAAACAAAGACTAACCGACTTCTCAGCGTCGCGTTTATAAAAACGGTCCCCAGCCTGAATGTCACCAGGTCATATCCGCGGTGACGCCTCCAGTTCTGTGTCTGATGCTATTGTTTACCAGGTAAAGCACGGCCATCTCGTTACACGCTAACTGTGCACCACTCTGAGCCGAACTATTTTCGTATTCTTATTAATCTGAATTTTTTTTTTCAAGATCAGTTAAAAACTATCCAATACTCTTTGAGCATTTGACATGTATATCATTAAGGAGATTTTATATCCATTCTTTGTCGATTTTAAAATACATCTCATTAATGGGTTATGCACCAACCAATAAACTGAAAAAGACGAATCACTCTTAAATGTGATAAAAAAAGTATATTATAATTATAGTCTTAAATGGTGTGCAGACTTTCACATGTTTCCTCTCAATTTCTCTCACCTAGTATAAAAAAAACCTGGCGGGTCCCTACATTTATATGCTTACGTGACGTCATCAATCAGTGCTTGCGTGATGTCATCAATCACGTTTTCATCTTTGCTGATCATCACTTTGCCTAAAAGCGTTCGGTGATCCGCGTGAGTTCTCCCATCGTCGGATACCCACGGTTGATCTCGCTTCGCTAACTCACTCATCACTCATCGTGATGAGTGAGTTAGCGAAGCGAGATCAACCGTGGGTATCCGACGATGGAGTTCTCCATGAGATATATAACAGTCGTTGTCACGTTGTCGGCCTCAATAATCCACGAGTTAAACAAAGACCATGTTAAAATGTATGAGACAGTCGTACAGTTATGTCAGTATCATCACAAAAAGCTGTCTGTCCGCCTTCCATTTAATCCAACTTACATTTCTTTTCCGTCGGAGAAGGTCAGATCGGAACGGGCCGGTGTCAGTCTTGTTTCCGGTCTCCTTGGGTCACTTACTGTCGCAGCCATTTGTCATGGCGTCGATTTATCAATTTCTGGTTTGTTGAGCGAAAATTGAATAACGATCTGGACTACAGATTCTTAGGAACTTACAGTAGGAAGACGCTATTTTACACAAACCCAGCGGTTTACAGGAAAACATTGTACAGGTACACACAGAGACCCAGACCCAGTGATCTACAGTACTAAATTGTACTCACAAACCCAGCGGTTTACAGGAAAACATTGTACAGGTACACACAGAGACCCAGACCCAGTGATCTACAGTACTACATTGTACTCACAAACCCAGCGGTTTACAGGAAAACATTGTACAGGTACACACAGAGACCCAGACCCAGTGATCTACAGTACTACATTGTACTCACAAACCCAGCGGTTTACAGGAAAACATTGAACATGTACACACATACCCAGACCAAATAATCTACAGTACTAAATTGTACTCACAAACCCAGCGGTTTACAGGAAAACATTGAACATGTACACACATACCCAGACCAAATAATCTACAGTACTAACTTGTACTCACAAACCCAGCGGTTTTGTTAAGAATTGACGGGATAAGATCAGATTTTTGTATTTTTGATGATGATGATGATGATGATGATGATGATGATGATGATGGAATGGTTATATTTTTGATGATGATGATGATGATGATGATGATGATGATGATTATGATGATAGAATGGTTATATTTTTGACGACGACGACGATGATGATGATGATGATGATGATGATGATGATATTGATGATGATCGAAGATACCATGATGTTGATGTTAATGTATTGCTAATGGTGAAGAATTATGTGTGCGTGTAGGAATGTAAGTGAGCATATACTTATGTAAAACCTCTGAAAAATTAAACAAATATATAAAAAAAAAGAGAATGGACGGGCGACTTTCTATTTATATGTCACCCAAATTGTATTCATATGGACTGTATACTACCATTTGGTATTAGTTCAATGCTTATATTTACATTGATAAAGAAAGTTAACTACGGCTAATGATGCGTTTAAATTTGTCGCTCACCTATCACTGACGTCAGCAAGTTTAACTACCAGAACAGCCAGCATTTTAGAAAGAATCATAAAGTCTCTCTTGGCGTCATAAAACAGACACATAAAATAGGTTTTGCACAAATTGAATTTCATTTTGGTCAAAACTAGTGTAAATTCGTCATAATAACAATGCTTCTATAATCTTTCATTCTTTGGATTATATCGCGCAATGATGTTAATTTGTTAAGCGTGACGCGACTCTTGTATTCATACACTGACCTGATCACTGTCAATTTATGGATACAATTTACTGACGATGTATAGGCAACAGGAAATAGAAGATGTAAATATTGTTCAAACTACAAATATAGCAGTCCAAAGAATAGTCTATAATAACGAAAAAATGACATTTTTTAATTGTACGTTTAAAATAAAGGAGGGTGGGGGGTGATTACTGTGATAGGTTTTAATTGTACATAGGCTTTTGGTCGCCTTCTTGTTTCGATTTAGAGAGAATTACTCTATCGCAGTGGTAGAGCGTCCGACTTAGAACCCGGCCCTGGTTTCCTAAACGTTCCTTAACTTAAGGAAACTCCTTAACTTAAAACCCTCCATAGGAAAGCATTACAGAATTTAAAGGGAAAATCCTTAGCTAAGGAACTTTCCTTAAATTCTGTAATGCTTTCCTATGGAGGTTTTTTAGGTCACCTGAGACGAAAGGGTCAAATTGACAAAAATTTCAAAAATCTTCTTCTCTACTCTCAGATATGGTAGAATCAAATACTCTTCATAGATAGAAGGGTCTTAAGGTGCTTTACCAACATTGTGAATTTCATGACCCTGGGGTCTCATGTTTGCCCCTGGGGAGGGGGTAAATTTTACTATAGTGTATATAGGGAAATCACATTTTTGACTATTATTTGTTGGATTTGTATTGGAATTCATTTTAACTTGTATAAAATTATCAACATGGGATGACACTTTGATGGTATGTGCATGTTGGCCCTAGTTGACCCCCAGGGGCTGGTGGGCGGGGCCAAAGAGGGTCAAATTGACAAAAATTTCAAAAATCTTCTTCTCTACTCTCAGATATGGTAGAATCAAATACTCTTCAAAGATGGAACGGTTTTAGATGCTTTACCAAAATTGTGAATTTCATGACCCTGGGGTCTCACGTTTGTCCCTGTGGAGGGGGTAAACTTTACTATAGTGTATATAGGGAAATCACATTTTTGACTATTATTTGTTGGATTTGTATTGGAATTCATTCTAACTTGTATCAAATTATCAGCATGGGATGACGCGTTGATGGTATGTACATGTTGGCCCTAGTTGACCCCCAGGGGCTGGAGGGCGGGGCCAAAAAGGGTCAAATTGACAAAAATTTCAAAAATCTTCTTCTCTTCTCCCAGATATGCTGGAATCAAATACTCTTCATAGATGGATTGGTTTTAAGGTTCTTAACCAAAATTGTGAATTTCATGACTCTGGGGTCTTGCATCTCCCCCTGTGGAGGGGGTTAAGTTTACTGAAGTATATTGGCAGAAAAAAAAACATTTTTTTGCATTATTTGTTTAATTGCCATTAGAAATGATGCAAATTTGGTTGAAATATCAATATGACATGACTTTTGAGTAGTACGCACATATTGACACTGACTGGCCCCCAGGTGCTTGAGGGGTGGGGCCTAAAAGGGTCAAATTGACATAATTTCAAAAATTCATTTTTTCCACTCCCAGATATGCTACAATGTATTGTTATAAATATTCATCTCAACATTCCCATATTTCTCTTTCATGTCAAAAATCAGGTGACCGTTAAGGCCCATGGGCCTCTTGTAAGTTAAGGAGTTTCCTTAAGTTAAGGAACGTTGATGAAACCGGGGCCAGGAGATCGAGGGTTCGGTCCCCGGTAGAGCACATTCTTTCCTGTTATAAACATTTCCCAGGGTACCGGACATAGACCGATCTACATACAATGCTGTTCTGAACACAGATTAAAAAACAACAAAATACTTTGTCATAGATACCGTTAACAGGATATGATATATGTCAGTGGAAATGATACTTAATATATAAATATGTTTAAATACATTAGCGTCAACACACAAGGACAAAATAAATCGATAAAGCAACGAGAACTGGTGCGATATAGATCCAAAACACGCGGTGAGGATTTTTCAGAACCTGGTGGATAGCAACATGTTAGATCAGGGTACTGCTGTAGATGTGTCGGTTCGAACACATCAAGTGATGACTCACGGAAGGTGTGTCGGTACAAACACATCAAGTGATGACTCACGGAAAGTGTGTCGGTACAAACTCATCAAGTGATGACTCGCGGAAAGTGTGTCGGTACAATCACATCAAGTGATGACACACGGAAAGTATGTCGGTACAAGTACATGAAGTGATGAATCACAGAAAGTGTGTCGGTACAAACACATCAAATGTCAACGTCCCTTCGATTTGTCAGAGGCGCTTGCATAGGGGTTGTGCAAAAAAACTTTTTCTGATTAAAGTTATTTCATTATTAAGTGATTAAGTAAATAAATAAGTTACAAATAATTTTCTTAACTGAAAAAAAGATCAAAATATTCGACAGCGACAACACAAGAACACAAACAATATTTATATTATTGAAAGTTAATAGATATAATGCTAAATAAGAAAAAAAAACAAAGAAAACACCAAAACGTAAGAGGAACAACATGATATGAAGATACAACAAAAGGGAGATAACAACAGGAACTGAGGAGACACCAAAACAAAAAGAAAGACAACAACAGGAACTGAGGAGACACCAAAACAAAAAGAAAGACAACAAAAAGAAACTGAGAAAATACCAAAAATAAAAGGAAAGACAACAGCAGGAACCGAGGAGACACCAAATCAACAGGGAAAATAACTACAGCAACTGAGAGACATCTAGGCAAAATGAAAGACAATGCGAACCTTCACATAAATCACGTGATCTGAATTTCTGCACTGTATTCATTAACACCTGTTTTGATGAGATTATTTAAATTGACAAAGCTTCAGTTGAATAAATAATGATATAAACAATTATATATACCATAATTTTTACATCTTCTTGCTTGTCCTACAAAATGAACACAGATGAAGTAATTTTAATGACATGATTTCCCTTATATAGCATTTAAGTGGTACCTGTCAACAACTAAACCTAGATCTCGAACCCACGACCCAGCGGTAAAGGGCTCGTGGAAGCAAGATGTTATAAACCTTTATCACTTGACTATCGCGGTCCCCACCAATGTGAGTAAACGCACGGCTACAAAAATCGCTCTGATCCGGAGTCATTTGAGCCAAGGCTTCAGATTGCCTCTATGACCAAACTCGCATCTTCGGTCAGATGCTCATTTTGTCTGATGATGCTGGTTCTGACAGCGAATCCCTATCGTAAAACAAGATCAAGAAGATATCCACTCTATTAAGGGGACGCGTGCGTTTCGTTGTCCTTATCCTTTTCGAGGTGGATTGCCCACCTTCAACCGAGTCATCGGTTCGTAAGACGACGACCACTTTCTTAGCTATAGAAAACCTACTCCGGAGATGAACAGAACCCTGACAGATTGCAACATCATGTATGGCATTAGAATTGTACCTGATGCACCCATTGCATGATTGTAGAAGGCGACTAAACTTGGGATCTTATCTTTTCCTTTCTTTCAAATCGACTTTCTCTTTCCTAATGTCTCCCTTAACATAACCTCACTTTTGGCCTTAAGTTGAGCGTTCGTCCCCGTGAGGAAGGCTATGGTTTCTATCCCCATGCAGACATACCAGAGTCTCTAACAATGGTAGTTATTACTCCCTGCTTGACGCTCAGCATTACATGAATGGAACGACTTGCTCACTCGTTGTCCGTATAATGTGACCGGGTGGGGTGTTCTGCTGGGGCCTTCAGCAGTATACTTCAGTGTGGTAGCACTTTGATTCGGCAAAAAGATCCGGACTATCGCAAGAAGGATAACACGAACATACAGCACATGCTCTTAACACACACACACAGATTGCATACACCGGGAGGTCGTCCTTAAATGACCCTGTCTGTTAATAGGACGTAAAAACAATCAACCAACCAACCAACCAACCATTAGCTTATGCAAATTTCATTCTATTACATTTTATCACATTGATGAGTTTTGAAATGAAATCTATGTAAGCATGTGGGACTATTATGACCACAACAGTTTTGAACCATTCACAGGCAAATACTTTAAATATAAGAAGTAACCTTTCATTTTGTTTATTTGATGAGATCATAACTACAATGAGCAGTCCCCATTCGATTTATCATCTCAACAATTGTAGCGTTCAGGTCGTCACCAATCCAATTACTGACCACGCTCGACGTTGCTTAACTATCTTGAGCGGGTCCACGGCTTATACCGCATAACTGGAAAGGCTAGCTCGCTAGTAAGGCATTATTTCCCTCGCATATACGTACCTGACTGGATATAACCACAAAAACACAATAAAAGGTTGATCCTTTTATAGAAGTGATAACTAGACAGCGCAGATGATAGCAAGCAGGTTGACAGACTTATAAAAGTCAGATTAATTTACACTTCAAGGTAAATATCTATCGTCACATGTAAAAACATGTGCTTACATGTGAGACAAAGCACGTTGCTGTGTGTGTGTACATGCTATACTATTGTCGACACCTAGCCCACACACCCTACTCAGTTTCAGACATTAGCTATCAAACGACTCAACAATTATATACGTAAATGCAAGCAGCTGGCATTGAAACGTGTCCTGTAGATTTGATGCAAAGATTCATTCGAGGTCAGCGAGGGTGCTATCTCGGTCAGACACTTTAAAAGATCGAACTCATATTGTTTAAAACTCTACAAAAATTATATAAAAACTGCATTAATATTTTGGAATACATTTTTTCTGCTTTTGACCTGCAAAATAAACTATTTCTTTTGCAGCATGCACCGAAATCCAAAAGATGGCAATAACTATGAGAGCTATGTGAAATCTTGCATAGGTGTACACCAAGATCCTGTTGGTAATAATAAATTGAACATAAAACCAAAGTGGCTTTTAATGAATTGTCGAAGTTCAAACGACAACCGGAAGCAATGCCATACGTGGGGCTGTATCCTGACATTAAGATGTCTTTCTGTCCCCGTGTAGAGTCCCAACCAATGACGCCATTGAGGATTAAAGGCTCTGAGGAACGACCGGAGGCGAATATCAATCAAGGTCGAAGTCTCCTCAAAATCAACACAATACGTATCAGATTGAAAGGTCAGAAGGATCTAGACTGATTTAGAGGAGGTGAAAAGCGGGAGGGGGTCCAAATATGTGTCTCGTCGAAGGATAGAGTAGGAAATCCGAGAGAGAAGTTTACTGACTAAATGTCTAAGCTTGTCTATGTATGTGGCGAGCTTTTATTACTTTGACATATCTCGATGGACAATCCCTCCAACATACCTGGTTACCTTGACAACTGAACCATTGCTACTATTGTGGATAACGCCCGGGAGAGGGACGAGTTTGTTTTTTATTGTTGAAACTGCCTGGGAGAGGGACGAGTTTGTTTGTTATTGTTGATACCGCCTAGGAGAGGGACGAATTTGTTTATTATTGTGGATACCGCCTAGGAGAGGGACGAGTTTGTTTATTATTGTGGATACCGCCTAGGAGAGGGACGAGTTTGTTTATTATTGTGGATACCGCCTAGGAGAGGGACGAGTTTGTTTATTATTTTGGATACCGCCTAGGAGAGGGACGAGTTTGTTTATTATTGTGGATACCGCCTAGGAGAGGGTCTAGTGTATTTTTGTGGATACAACATTGGACAGATACGAGTTTGTTGAAGTATCCCTGCATCTTGTTAAATTGTACACAAAAAATAGTTTTCAAAGTCAAAGATAATCCTTCACTGATGGCTTAGCTACATACAGGCACCTCATATAACCTTCAGCCTCTAGAGGGCAATTAATAGTGAATATCTACCATCAAACTGGCAAAAAGTAAATGTTAACCTCGTGTTTAAACAACGTGATGTCCTAGAATTATCTACTTGTCTACCTTACACACATAAACAACAGCAATTTAAAGTCCCAATATACGTAACTTTCGGCAAAACTTGAAGCGAAAATCATGCCTTATAACTTATTATGTTTATAGATTTAGTTAAGATTAACTGATATCAGTAATATCCAAGATAAATTCTTACGCTGTTACCGGTACGCAGCAGTGGGCCACACCTGAATTATTTTCCATTCTTTGGATTTTTTTGTCAAGAGTTTCTTGTTAGTTACCGCACAGGTTTACTTTGTTTTAGGCTAGTTTTTGCATGGGTATCAACTGAATTTTTTTTTCATATTTTTTTTCAGAATCCCGAAAAAATTCCTGAAGTTACGTATATTGGGAGTTTAACAGGACAGGTAAGATAGAGTATGGGTTGTGATTTATGATGTTGATATATATTGTTTATAGGTGTTCATGATGATGGTCATGTTTCATGCATCCTTTTGTGGGAAGATTGTGAGACCATTTTTGTAGGATATTCGGAAACATACGCAAATAAACAAGCAAAGAAACGTACAAGACGGTGAGGTATTGTATCAGAATAAAGATTTGTACCATTTGTCATAGTTAGAATAGTCGGAGAGACCCGAATGAGTCCTCAAAGTGAGAACCGAGTCATCATTCTTAATAACAACATGTAAGCACACTAATGAGCACACAAAAATACAAAATATTTCTCAATGAGTCAACGATGGCGACCATAAAACTCTGATCAACCTGAATCTCTCAAATCCCTGTGTAGTAACTTTGTCAGCAATTGACATTGATCACGAAAATGTCGGTATTTAGAGCAAGCCCTAGAATAACGGTTTCAACTGGAACATGTAAACACAATAGGTTGGAGAAACAGGGATGTTACTATCAAGAAAGGGAAGGTTACAATCGGAATTTTGAAATCGGTACGTTTATCGTTTATCTTAGTAGTAAGCTGTCTATGTTGGTCATATTTTAGGTAGAGATCAAGGTAAGCAGCTGATGTAGAAGAGTCTGTTGTGTCCTTTATTTCAAGTTCAGAAGAGGATATACGATCGACGTGGTCTGCAATATTCTTGTTGTTTAACAAAGCGTGGTGCATAGTGTGTCCCGTGCGTGGGAATGCTAACAATCTGTCCTCCAAATTCAACAAAAATATTGCCAAGCAGGAACTCAATCATTCGTATCTTCTCCAGCAGATTTCATCCAAGCTTTTGTTGTGTTTTCCACAAAACATGTCCAATATAGCTGACTGCCATATATTTGTATCGTCGTCCGCCTTTTTTGGAAAAGATAGCTCTCATGGCGAGATATCGGGGAATGACCCGGATGGAAAACTACCCATCATTGACATCTACAGCGGGAAATCTACAGCGAGTCACTTTTTCACGGGATGAATTACAAAAATATCGAGTGGGGTCATTTTTTCTACAGACGGCCGTGTAAGATTTCTACAGTTAAATAGCGATCCCGGTTAACTTTTGCCACGTAGAATAATGACCCCGGGCAGTTGTTTGATGCCGGATCACTTTTTCACGCTACACCGACAAAACCTTATATTTTCACTGCAAAACCTTATATTTTCACTGCTCATCACTTCAGTGAAAATATTAGTTTTATCATTGTGATAATTTGCTATATTTAACAGTCAAAATGTAATAAAATTCAATGTTTTGATTATATATTTATCTGTGTAAATTCAATACTATATATTCTTGACGTAAACAATGGACACTTTGTTCTTGACATTGTACACCTGTGACATGACACAGCACTGTTTGACGTCATTCCCATGTTAAATATTGTTATAAATCCGTTATTAAATTCGATCACAGATTGTTTTTCCTGTGAACAATAAAGCCAGGTACTGACATTCGAGAGGGGGATTGTTGTAATGCTAAATCTGAATTGAATAGAAGTAGTCAGAGTCATATCATCAATACAATGTTTTGATTATATATTTATTTGTGCAAATGCAATACTTCACCTAGCTTACAACAACAACAACTCCCTACGTTTTGTTTGTCAAAACATTCAAAACAAACAAATAATGCACCATACTAAATGACCAAGGCAAGTGTACTAAGTGAACTAGATTTAGTTTTGTTGGTACGATACATACAGAATACTGCATGATGTCGTTGAGATTAATTCTTACACCTGTATGATACAAACACAATCAAGTTTCATCGACACTGTACGTCACATGACCTTACGGTTTAATCAGATCGACCAACTCAACGGTATTTGACATTTAACAAATATGTCCTTGTGGTTTGATATTTAGAGAGATTTGTCCCTGGTGTTTGACATTTAGACTATAATTTTCAAATTTTGTTCTGTTAAAGGACTAGTTTATGAGTTGTATCAAAAATGGCGAGTAGGACATCTGATTCACCCGTTGGCTGTATAATAAAACCGGGTGAGGTGTTATGATAGGAGCCTTCGGCGGTATACTTCAGTATAGTAGCACTTTAAATCGGCAAATGATCCGAACTATCGCAAGAAGGCTTACACGACCATAACGCCGCCTCCCAAATACACACCCCACTCAACACACACACACATCCATATCGCATACACCGGGGGCACGTCCTTAAATGACCCTGGCTGTTGAAAGGACGTAAAAACAATCAAACCAAACCACAAGTGTATTCGGAAGAATACAGACAGTAAGCAACGAACATTGTTTGTTGTGCGTTAACGAACCTGCATGAATGTATATTGATATAAAGGTAAATTAAAAAACAAAACAAAAATAAGCAATAAGTTGTTTTCTTTTCGTCACTTGTGATTTTTAGAGACTATTTAATGTTAAATCGTCTGTAATTAATACAATTGATCATGCTTCTACTGTATTGACCCTATATAAACGGTAACTGGTTAAATTAACTAATTCCCTGCTCTCCGTAAACCATCGCGTATCTTTTGTTTAGCCATGTGTGTTAGTCTTCAGAACTAGCGCATCCCTGCTACATATTCGGGTATTTCCGCTGAGCCAATTAGACGCAAGATGGTTGGAGCTTATTTTCCCAACACGCCGTCAGTTACCAGCGATGTGGGTGGATCTTGCTACCGATTATATGTTTCGGTTTGATTAGACAGGGTTAAAAGTTTCCGGTTGTATACTCTTTGTTGCAGCTAATGGCTAACTCACTGAAAATTAAGTTTTGTTATAGGAAATATTTGAAATCATGAACTTCGCATGGCATGTCACGACGCATTTATTTACCTTTTGGTCTCATTGCTAAAGTGCATCAAAATCCTGGATTGGGCATGGAAGCTGTTATGATTTAAAAAAAATAGTAAAATTATTTCGGTATAATAAAACTGTTAAAGTATGGGGTTGAGAGATTTGGAAAGTTTCTGGTGTCCCTTGACCACGCCTATTTCCCTTTCTGGTGTCCCGATACCATGTATATTTCCCTTGGCGATGCCGAGGGAAATAGACATGGTCTAGGGACACCAGACACTTGCTAGATCTCTCAACTCCATAACTTAACTCTAAAGTATGTGGATGCGCTAATTTATCAATGTGTTGATCGGTTCAATTTCGATACAGAACTAAATTTGTCCGCTTACAACAGTAAGAGCGAAACAAATTCGGCCAGGACCGGAAAATACGCTCCAAGTTAGCAGAGTGTTCAAGTTATCCGTGTTAGCAGAGTTTTCCAGTTATCCGGGTTAGCAGAGTTTTCGAGTTATCCGGATTAGCAGAGTTATCCGGGTTAGCAGAGTTATCCAGGTTAGCAGAGTTTTCCAGTTATCCGGGTTAGCAGAGTTTTCGAGTTATCCGGGTTAGCAGAGTTTTCGAGTTATCCGGGTTAGCAGAGTTTTCGAGTTATCCGGGTTAGCAGAGTATTCCAGTTATCCAGGTTAGCAGAGTTTTTGAGTTATCCAGGTTAGCAGAGTTTTCGAGTTATCTGGGTTAACAGAGTTTTCCAGTTATCCGAGTTAGCAGAGTTTTCCAGTTATCCAGGTTAGCAGAGTTTTGCAGTTATGCGCATTAGCAGAGTTTTCCAGTTATCCGTGTTAGCAGAGTTTTCCAGTTATCCAGGTTAGCAGAGTTTTCCAGTTATCCAGGTTAGCAGAGTTTTCCAGTTATCCGGGTTAGCAGAATTTTGCAGTTATCAAGGTTAGCAGAGTTTTCCAGTTATGCGCGTTAGCAGAGTTTTCCAGTTATCCAGGTAAGCAGAGTTTTCCAGTTATCCGCGTTAGCAGAGTTTTCCAGTTATCCGGGTTAGCAGAGTTTTCCAGTTATCCGCGTTAGCAGAGTTTTCCAGTTATCCGCGTTAGCAGAGTTTTCCAGTTATCCAGGTTAGCAGATTTTTCCAGTTATCCAGGTTAGCAGAGTTTTCCAGTTATTCGGGTTAGCAGAGTTTTCCAGTTATCCGCGTTAGCAGAGTTTTTCAGTTATCCAGGTTAGCAGAGTTTTCCAGTTATCCAGGTAAGCAGAGTTTTCCAGTTATCCGCGTTAGCAGAGTTTTTCAGTTATCCAGGTTAGCAGAGTTTTCCAGTTATCCAGGTTTGCAGAGTTTTCGAGTTATCCGCGTTAGAGATAACGACTGTATCTCATCTATCCTGACGTCAGCATGGACACTTTGTTGTTGATATTGTACACCTGTGACATAACATAGCAGTGTATGACGTCATTCCCATGAACAACAGTATTATAAATCCGTTACTAAATTCGAGCAAAGTTTGAATATACAAAATGTATGTCCTGCATAGAATAAAGCCAGTTACCGTACATTCGAGAGGGGGTTTTTGTTATGTTAAATCTTTATTTATTGGAAGTAGTCAGGATGTTATCATCAATACAACACAATGTTGTGATTATATATTTATTTGTGCAAATTCATAACTTCAGTTAGCTTACAACTACTCAATGCGTTCTGTTTGTCAAAATATTCAAAACAAACAAATATTGCATTACATTTACTGACATTCGCAAGTGTACTAAGTGAACTAGATTTTGTTGTTGATATTTTCATTTCAGAATATTTTATTGTACTGATGTTAAATACAATCGGAATTGGGCAACAGGCATAGCCTATATCAGCCCTCTCCTTAAAAAGATAACAGATAATACACATAATTAAATTCGATAACATATTCTTCTTAAGATAATGAAAATAATTATTTTTATGTAGTTTCGATTATTCTTGAACAATGCACACTGTAAACTAACTTATATTAAGGCATTCTCAAATAATAGCGTATGACACAGTATATCAATTGTTATAATAGTTACTCTTATAGAAAATGTTATTTGATAGTACTTTTAAAGAACCTAATAAAAACGTCCAGTGTCTCTAATGAATCTCTGAACCATTTCCATAATATATCTATCCAAATCAAAATCTTGTGTTTGAGAACCATAAATAAAAGTTTCAATATCTAAGGGAATAGTATCACTCACTGCCAATAGAGAATTAAGAAATATTTGTCTTTGGTTATTATAGAGAGGACAATGCAGAAAAAAGTGATCTCTATCTTCAAAAGGGGAACCACATATGCAGGAGGGATTATCATTTAAATATGAATTAAATAGATCTGAATTAAGATTACTCTTAAAATTTCTTAATTGGCATAACATTATGTTAAATCTTCTAACACCCTGATATTTAAAGATATTACTACATAATGGATGAACGTCGGTATCAGATGAACGTAGACATTCTTTTTTCAGGGCTCTAAGAGACGTCATAGTGGGAAACAGACAGGCTGGGTTGTTCCATTCTGACATAAGTTTTGGGAAAAAACTAGACTTATAAAGGTGTGTTCTTGATAAAGGAACATTAAATAATCTATTATGTCGAAAGGTATAGTGTTCAATATTATTAAAATAGGGCATAATTAAATCAGAGACATGAGATGGGCAATTGTTGTTAAAAATTTTGAAAAATGCAATATTTTGATGTAAATGCCTTCTTTTGTAAAGTGTATCAAATCCAGTCTCTTTATATAATATGGAATGACTCGTTCCCCGCCTTAAACCGGTAACAATACGTGCTGCTTCAAGTTGGATAGACTCTAAAACGTTGCACTCTCTATCAGAACAGTTGGCCCATACAATATCCGCATATTCTAAGATCGGACGAATAAATGAAATGTATATAGTCTCAAGGGATTTTCGATCAATCTTAAATTTTAACATTCTAAGTATATTAAGTCTTTTATATGCTTTATCATAGATATAATTTATATGAGTAGACCAGTTGGCATTGCTATTGAAGAAAAGACCAAGATGTTGATGCTGATCAACATTATCTATAGCTTTATTATTGTAAAATAAATTAGGATGCAACGTCTTAGAGTCGCCCCGCCTTGAGAAAAGAAGGGCCTGCGTTTTATCCGGATTGAAAGTGATGCCCCATTCATCTGCCCAAATAGAAATGTTTCGCAGATCGTTATTTAATATGTCAGCGGCTTCCTGTCTGTTTCCCTCTATCAGTACATATAAAGATGTGTCGTCAGCGAAGAGCTTAACATCAGAGAGTAAATTATCTCCGATATCATTTATAAAGAGTAAAAATAGATATGGCCCTAAAACTGACCCCTGTGGAACCCCTGCCTTTAACGTTTTCCAGTTAGATTTGTACCCATCTAAGACCACTCTTTGTCTCCTATCAGTAAGATATGAAGTAAACCACTGTAAAATAGTACCACAAAATCCATATTTTTTTAACTTAAAAATCAAACCATCATGCCAGACTCTGTCAAAAGCTTTACTGATGTCACAGAATATCATTCTAGCTTCTTTACCTTTATCCAAATGTTTTGCAATAGCATCATATATAACTAATAATTGATTGACAGTTGAATCTTTAGGTAGAAAACCTGATTGATTCTTGGAAATAATATTATGTTTTGAAAGATAATTAAACATATATTTAAAAACAATTTTTTCAAGTATTTTACTAAAGATAGGAGTAACAGAGATTGGTCTGTAATGAGATGGGTCACTCCGTGAACCTTTGCACTTGTAAACAGGTGTGACATGGGCATTTTTCCATGCAGAAGGGAGAATACCAGAGGAGATCGATGTATTGAAGATAAGAAAAAGAGGTTTTATAAGAGATCGAGATATTGTTGTTGATATGACACATACAGAATGCTACATGACGTCATTGAGATTAATTCTTACACCTGTATGATACAAACACAATCAATATTCATCGTTGTTAGATCGTCCCTGTACGTCACACGACCTCCCAATTTAATCAGATTGACCAACAGAATTTTGTTTTGTTAAAGGACTATTATATGGTTTGGACCAAAAATGGCCCCACTATTCAATGTTGAAAATAGTATAATGAAAAAGACACAGTATCCTGCAGTAGTTGAACAGTCAAAATATTTAGGATATTATCGAACTATACGCATGCGGAGTGACGCTCCAAATATAGGTGTAATTATAATGCATACAGCAGAATTTCTCTAACAATTGCAAATATAGTACATCGCAAAAATATCAAAAAAGTTATATTTCTTATTACAATCTACGTTAAACATTAAATTATGCATGTTTAGTATTCTAGCTTAGCAAATAAATATATATATATTGCATTGTGCATACATGATAATGGTGTTATATAATTATGGTTGCTAAAGAAACTTTTACTCTCACACATAGCAACAACGGTTAAGTCATTTTAAATTACATTTTCAATACATTGTTTTAATTTGACACATTGGTTTGAATTCCTTTTCATATATTTATATTGAAAAGTTACTCAATTTTGTCCTGGAAAATGATTATTTTGGTCAAAATATCTTTATTAAAATTAAATTTGATTTTGCTTACTCTTCCGGAACAACTGGTCTTATTCTCATATACTTTTACTTTTTACTTTTATTTTTTTACGTTATTAATTTTCTGAAGACCCTAATGACCCCTATTTTTAATGAAAATAAAAGCCAAATTTCAGCTTGATCAATTAAGCAGTTAAATTTCACAAAAAATCGACTTTCAGACACTCTCTTTTTCAGTTTCTGATATTCGATTTTATCGTAAAATTTAGCCGCTTTATGTATCAAACGCGGAATAATCTCCTAACGCATTTTGATTTTCTGACATGGTGAACTTAAACAAAGTTATTTGCTGATTGTTGACGTCGTCATCACTTGGCGGCAAAATACGACCCGATATGTTTACGCCCATATTGTCCGCTAATAATTTATAATATTGCTGCTTTGGGCTCGAATTGTGTAAAAAAACAGGTCATACAACTCGTGGTTGTTGGATATAGTATTTATATCCCTCTCGTTAGTTAATTTTCAAAAATTATAAAAGACACTCGCTTTGTAACGTTTGAAGGTTGACAAGCTCGAGTGAAATAAATACCATACCCAACACTAACTCGTTGTGTAACATATATATATCTATAAAAAATCTCCAAAGTAAGTAAAACGAACACCGTGACGGAACCCTGAAATGCACAACAACCAAATAACTAGTCGACAACTACTCGAGTGAAACGATAGCACAACCAAACTGTAGAAACGAAAACACAACTAAACTGTCAAAACGATAGCACAACTAAACTGTACAAACGATAGCACAACTGAACTGGCAAAACGAAGACATAAATTGAATGTCAAAACGATAACACAACTAACCTGTCAAAACGATACCACAATTGTACTGTCAAAACGAAAACATAACTTAACTGTCAAAACGTTAACACAGCTTAACACTCAAAACGTTAACACAACTAAACTGTCAAAACGATACCACAATTGTACTGTCAAAACGAAAACATAACTTAACTGTCAAAACTAATACAACTTAACTGTCAAAATGATAACACAACTAAAGTGTCAAAATGATAACAAAACTAAACTGTCAAAATGATAACAGAACTGTATTGTTAACACGAGAATACCTTCTTACGGGCCACCATGATAGCAACACAATCAGAAATGTTGATATAGAGGAAACAGCCTTACATCGGCTGTTAAAATGGGCAAACAAAATCACTGGTCAAAAGACTTGAAACAACAACATGGCAGTCGGTAAACCAAACACATCACTATCGCCTCACAGCAAATTTTTCTGAACCTGAAATTCACATGAAGAACTTTTGCCAGTATAAATGGCGAGGACCGTGACACGTATTTTGCTTGTAAGATTCTCATCAAACGTCAACAGCTTCGTTAGGGCTCATTTGAATTTATTTAGCTGCAGAGATTGTTCCAGTGCCCTGTCGTACAGTGACAATCTCAGTAAACAGCATGGCGGACAAGAACCCTGATTTAATAACGGATACTTTTAACATGCTGTCATGTCATGAATCTTGAGTTTTTCGGCTTGATCAATATATGTCAGGCAGAAGATTTGTCCTCCGTAATGCTCCTAAAACCGGCACAATACGCAATTAGCATGCCATTGAATGACGTCATAGCGCCACGGGACATCATTCTTTATGGGACAAAATGTACAGCCCCGGCAAGAAAACAAAGATAAAGTAGCTGAATTAACTTGACAAGGCCACCAGGGAATTCTCTGTGACATTCACAAGGTATCAGTGTTTCGTTATATGTTGGCTAGCGTGTGTTGTAGAGGGTATAAAATGTTGAGCGTACCTAATATGTATATAAATCATACCTGGTATTTGCTGATCTATATTTTCCCTTGAGAGGTATCATTGGAATTTAAAAAAAACTTTGACCAATTTTTTTTTAATTTCCTATTTTAGGACATTGACCATCACCGATGAGTAAAAGACGAAACAGATGCAGGGTCAGTTATTTTATTTTTGACCTTAATAATCTATTTCAATATGTCTTATCTTAAATCAGAAGATGATTTGTCATATCGAGAAGACAATAAACTTATAGGTAGTAGTTATACCCATGCTTTCTCTGCTACGTTTTTTGCTAATGTACCAGAAACAAACAACTGAAACTCCAATATGTTGTCGAACATGGACATCTATTCAATGCAAAAAAAAAATAAAATAATTCTGTTGGTTACATAATTATGGTGAACGTTTTGTTCATAAGCATAAATGTTTGGGCGTATAACATTATCATAACGCCAAACTAGCATCATCAAATGTTGACGAATATTATATTGACAATGCCATAGAATTATAACAAGGTTAGTCGCACATAACCAGCAGAAAATATTAACACTTCAAAACTCAAAAAAGTGAAAGTGTGGGAGTCAAAAAATCAAGTTACCCGGGTATCATTTAGACAGATAGATCTTAAACTTTGGAATACGATGCTTTATGAAGTTAAACACTCGACAAAGCCTCGTGCTAAAATTAATAAATCTTACCCTCGGGTTGAGAGATTTCTTAGCGTACATCACCCAGGGGTGATATATTCTATAAGCCAATCAGTTTCTAACCGACTTTCAACAATAAGTACCTTAGGTAATTATAAAGCCATATTAATCCCTCATGCATGATTTCGAATTACCCTGAATATCAGTATTACATCCCCCACGGGTTGGGCACGAAATGACATAATTATTGAGGATAATGTTTAAGGTACTTGAGAAACGTGATAAAGCTTTACCAAATATAGGATGTTAAATCACTGTTTAAACTAGACAAGTAATGGCACGATATCTATACATTTTGTCTCTACTGTATTATTGCAATGGGGAACCGTCGGCATTTCCCGAGAAAATACGAAATATATCGACAGTTTCCGTTTTAGGACAGACCCAATTCATCACTGAGTTCGTAAGGATATCTTGAAAAACCCATAAATATTTAAAAAGAAAATAGAAAATATCCTTAACATATCTTATACATAGCGATTGATTTTTCTCAGTGTAAATTGCTGATTAATGAGCAGAAATATGTTTTTTGTGAAGATTTCATTAGCTAAGAAGACTATCAAAAGCAGTTTCCATTCAATATACGTTTTATCTTAAGAAAAGATTACCACGAAGTTAATTATTTGTTTTCGTGACAACTTGATATGATGCCGTGGTACTTGAACTGTTGCATTCAAGCGGGCTTTGTTTGTCCGTCAAGGCCTTTTCCGATCAATATCTTTAAAAAAACAACCCTTTTTTGATTGTTATGAAATTCCGTAATTATGTTGGTTGGTTATGGATAGTTAATGACCCCTATTCATTTTCCGGTCAAATGGTCAAAGGTCAAGAGGTGAACTGCAATATAACTGAAAACAATTAGTTTCCGCGCAGTAAAGGTGTACGCCAAGATGATGTCATTGGTCTCTCACTGTTAAATATAACAATAACTGACTAAACCTCAACGTCATTAGATCAAAGGTCAAACATATACTTATGCTCCCTCTCCACGAAGCACATATAGGTCGTTCCTTGCTTCCGTGTTCATTGCATCATTAACTTCAGCAGCAAAATTTCACTTAAAATCAAGCATAATACTGTTTTGAATGTTTAGTTGTGACTTCTGCGAACCTCCATTTGCTTATCAATTTTGTTTTTCAATTAAAGGGGTTTTACGCACCTGACACTTCTGCTTCTACATTAGTTTAGAAATTTCGGATTCGGATTGAAGAGACCGAGGAGGACTTTTGTTTGTCTAAATTATACTTTGATACTTTGAGTTAAATTAACTGCTGGAATCATTTTGTACACTCACATTAAACAGATATTCGCTTAATACTCTCTTTTTTTTAAAACCAAGTTATCGCATGTTATACAATTGGAAATGTAAGTTAGAAGTGTAAAGTGGGTTTTTTTTTCTAAATGTTTTTCCCCTACACTATACTTTGATAGTTTGTGTTAAAATTAACAAGTGTAATGATGACTCGGTTCTCATTTTGCGGATTGATGCTTGCTTGGATGTGACCAAGATTTACATGGCGGGTGTCGTCGATGAAGCAGAAGATTTTTACTCTTCCGGAACACCTAGTCTTATTCTCTTGTGCTTTTACGAGAGTCTCCATGTTAATCTTTCTTTTGTTCCTATTTTGCCCCCAGTTTAATCGATTTTGAATTCGGATTATGGTTTTGTTGACGCTTTGGTATTCTCTGATTTTTGTTTCTGTGCTCTACAGACATTAAAATGGCAATCGATTCTCTGCTGCATAAGATGCAAGGTAGTCTTCAAGCTTACTGCAATGGAAAAAAACCAGAATCGCACATGATTCCCAAGACTTACCATGTTCCATACAAAAAACTGTAGAACTGCTTACAAAAGAGATTGTACCTGGTAGCACTGTTATACGAGAAGAGTACGGCACGAGTTCCTGACTAGAGAGGTCACCTTGTCTAATCAGATCTTACCTTCGATTAACCTTTCTATGATAACTGAATCAGCGCGTGACTCATGTCAATTTTATTACGTAACATCCCCATCCACAACTGTAATGGCAGGTACGGCAGCCATTATACTACACATTATTGAGAGATGGTTTGATGTGATACAGACGAACTGGTGTGTTCCTTTCGTAAAGTACAATTTCTTAAATTAACCATTCCCAAATAGAATTTACCGAGAATTGTTCCCAGAAATTCCCATAAGCTCGAATTGATTGCAGTTTTTTTCCGGTTACGTAAGACTTGCTAGAATGTGTTATACCGACATACAGTGTAAGACTAAAAATGTTGTTTACGTGTTTGGAATGAGATAAGAATGATGACTCGGTTCCCACTTTGAGGACCTGATGTTTACTTGGATGTGACCAAGATTTACACAAAGAATGTTGCCGATGAAGCAAAAGAATCTTACTCTTCCGTAAAACATAGTCTTATTATTATGTTCTTTTACATGTAAAGCTGTCATTTTGTCATATTTTGCCCCTAGTTCATCCGTTTTGAGTTTGGAATGTTCTTTGTCTACAATTCGTTTTTTTTTTATAATAGTATGCCCTTCCATTTTATCTCCCGCTTTCACCGAAAAAAATGTCTGTCTGTCCGTCCGTCCGTCCGTCCGTCCGTTCGTCTGTTACACTTCGTTTCCGCGCGATAACGGTAACAAATATTATCTGATTTTCTTGAAACTTGGTTTCAAGGTAAAATGCCTAATGGGCTCGGCCAAGTCCGATCGCCACTTCTTGCGAATGTTATTTTGCGGAGTTATGGCCCTTTAAGCAACGAAAAATCGCAATTTCTTTCGTTCCTGTGTGATAACAGCAATACATATCCCATTTTCTTGAAACTTGGTAATAAGGTGAATTGCCTAAAGGCCTCGGATAAGTTCGATCGCCACTTTTTGCAGGTTTTATTTGGCGGAGTTGTGGCCCCTTTGCCAACGTTTCCTTGCAATCACAACAACAGATTTTATCCAATTTTTGTGTATGAGGCTTTAGTTTTTGTTTAATTTCCAAGAATACCGTTTACATGTGTGAACAGCAAGAAAATTACAAAATAATTCCTACAATTATTACCCCCTTACGAAAGAGGGAAAGGCGGGGGATGTTGATTTTACGAACTAGCTTTTTTAAAAATCTAGAATTTCATTTCAAAATGTTTTTTACTTACACCATCCTCAAAAATGTAATATATTTCGTGTATAGTCTTAGTGATGCCCACATGACTACGGATAGTTATTAAATGTTTTTTTATGTTTTTTGACAAAAGTGAACAAAGTTTAAAGCAATAAAAATGTGCAAAGTCTCTTGATCTTGACCTTCGGCGAATATCATCGAGTGGGGACTCATTACAACATCACGATTTTCCTTAAAGGGAGTGATTATTTTAAGATACCTACATAATTATGTAAAGTGTCACTTGTCAAATAAAACTGGTAATAGAAAATTGATAGTACCCAAAGGTCCTTCAAATTGCATGTCTCACGCAGATAAGGAACCAGCGGAGTAATAAAATTTAGTTCGATCACCAAGAGACCAACGCCTCTTAGAAAAGTAGTGCAAAGGCGGATCGATATATGACCATTCTATACAGTTCCAGCTTCGTCTCGGTGTAATATTCACTAATTGAAGTAAAACGGAAAAATGGAAAGATTTTTCACGTTTTCTTGAAAAAAAAAATAATTTTCTTCTTTAAATTAAATACACGAACGGAAATGTAGCAAAGAAAAAAACGTTAAGTTTCAAATGAACAGAAAGTTCTTTAAAATTTTAGATGCTTGGTGAATTGGGACGGTGATTGTAATTTGAGAATGAATAAGGGGGTAAATTACATTTAAAATCAAACGACACAGCTAACAAAAAACTTTATACATAGTAAAATACAAAAAAGTAGACTCACTTTTAGCATGGTGCTGTATAATAAGACTAAATCTAAGACAAAGCTTCATTTATAACTCGCTGATATCGGAGAAATTCCTTATGAGCTTTATGAGTGTGAGCGTTTTTTTATATTCTCTAAGTAAGAAATCAAAATATCACCTAGTCGGAAAGATGGTTTAAGCTCACAGTGAACATGTTAAGAATCTTTTTAAAGAGATGACGTAACACACACATATGCTGCACCTCTTAACTTTAGTAATAGATACAGTATGCCGAAAAATTGAATTTAACTGCATCATACAGCTATTTCGTCCTTCTAGGACTCTTCAGTGGTGCTAGGGGCGAAAAGGTAGGAATCCCGAATTTCTAAACTAATGTAGAAGCAGAAGGGTCAGGTGCTTAAACCCCTTTCATTTATGAATTTAGAAGAGAAATCAAACTAGTTCTGTTTAATTTCAAATCTTGTACTACGAAAATTTGTATATTATGTACCGTGCCACTACTCAAATGAGATTAACTGTGGCTATGGAGGTTCTAGTCTTCTAATGTTGGAGAAGTTTTGAACGTGTTATCGTGTACATGAAGAATTGTTTCAATACCCGGACTTGATATGAAAAGATTTATTTTGGACCTTTTCGACAATGAAATCACATCCCGAAACGATAAAATTTATATTATACTGGATATCCCTGACAGTGCTATGTCTCCTGAAATATTTCATTAATAGTGTGACCTATTAACAAGTTTTAACGTCGCCATCTTGGTCTCGTTGAGAAATAATATTTTGCATCCTTGAATGATATGAAGGTGGACATTTTTTATGCCCATTAGTGTGCTTTCTTATTGTGACTCGGTTCTCGCTTTAAGGACTTGACTTGGATATGACCAAGAAGCAAAAGACGCTTGGTCTTATCAACTTGTACTGTTTTAAGGGTTTCCATGTACATCTTTCCTTGTTCATATTTTGCCCCTAGTTTAATCGATTTTAAGTTCGGATTATGATTTTGTTAACGCTTCGGTATGCTATTATTTATTTTTACTAGTAATCTTTATTTATTTTATTGGACAATAAAAATACTTTGAAAAAACAAATCAGCATTTGGTGTTTTAAGCTGCCATTTTATTGTCAGTATTCTTCAGAAATCGGGTTATCACTAGTCTTTCATTGACCTCAGGATGTTATGCTTTTAGATGGCTGTAAATATATATAACCACGTCCAGTTCACGTGAATGTTCTCGTTAATGACGTCATCTGGTCTTCAAATTTGACTTTTAAGTAAGGTTTTTTCAGATCAGAAGTCGTTAAACGTTCCTCTTGAACTCCCTTTAAACCTATGATTCAACATTCGAGGTATAACAAAAACGTCCGCTAAAGGTTCTATAGAAAGCTCGGACCATTACAGTTTTTTTTACTCTCGCTAAGATGCTGGTATAGCGCCGTTCTGGAGTAAACAATATGTCCATCCAGTCGAAGTGTCAGTTAATATGTGCGTACCTCAATTAACGGATTCCTTAATTAAATTCACATGTCTCGGCATACGAGTAATACATGATGTCAGTCGCAGAGACGAATATAATAGCATCAACGTGCCAGGAACAGAAGAGACCCTGTCACAAGGACAGAACAGTGTACCGAAACAAGACACGAGCGTCCAGGTGCAGATGTACTACGTATCTCATGATAAATCACATAGCATCGTGTCGGTCATCTGTGTGACTTATTGTTCTGAAATATACACCGTAGTGACGGTAATTGACTCAACTGTGATCTACTCCAATTTATGTTTACATTATAAAGCTGTCTGACTTGGTGAACATGTGATTGCAATGTCTAACTCATTCATCCCTGAAATTTCATAATGAACTATTCCAACCTTGGAACTGGAAGAGTTCAAATGTGTCTTCAGGGGTGAATGAGTTATACAAATTACACAACGAGTGGTTGTTGGATATGGAATGTATTTCACTCGAGTGAATTAATTTTTAAAAGTTACAAGAGGCACGAGCTTTAGCGAGTGTCTTTTGTAAATTTAAAAAAAATAAGTTACCAGAGTGAAGTGCATTTTCAAAAGTCTCCCTGTAAAACTTTCCTTTGTTCATATTTTGCTCCGGAAGGTCATATTCCACTAGTAGTATATGACATATATTTATCCAACAATCGGCATGTTTATACAATGGTCTGAGAGTGGAATAACACGGGGTATTGTGGTAGAAAAAAACATATTCGACGCTGCGTTTTTCCCTATCGTTGAGATTGCAATTGCTGAATAAGAGAGATTTGAATATAGTATAAAATTTAATGAAACAGTAATATTTTAGTTTGTGATTTTCTGAAAATTTTTCTGAAAAATATGATTGTTTAGCAGTAAAACGTTTTCATAATCTATGTTTACCTTTGAATATTATTTATGGCTGATCATGTGAAGACATTTGACATATTTGCACTACATATTTCTATTACCTTTATAAAAGAAGTTTGAATTACTCAGTGATATATTAGGAGTAGGTATAATGGTGTCGCCACTTTTATCATGTTTTACAATCTAGTAAACAAACAATCTGTTTACGACAGTAGTCTTTATTATACTCTTCTTTCTTTTTACAAAAAGAAACAATTATTTTGCCATCAACGTCTTTCAATGTCCTTGTAATAAAGTAACGAATGTACATGACAAGTTTATATAAAATGCTGATTATACAAATGAAAAAGAGGTAATTTTATCATTGAAGACAGGCTGGCACGAAAGAATAGGAATTATACAGGATAACTGAGATCACCGTTTGAAAATATTGGTGACATAAAACAATGAAGCTTGCCGTGCTCCTAAAAATGATCGAATCCTTATTAAAATGAGTAAGCAAAGCCTGCTAATTAAATGTCCTTTGATTCAACATTATGGAATAATTTCGACGTCAACCCTGCAAGTCCGAACTGCAAAATGAAAATAATATTTTTATAGGTCTATATCTGGTAAAGAACAATAATTGTTTCAAATAATGTTTGAGGTTGCTACATTGACACAGAAATATGATTTTCTAACGCCACACCTTAAACACTGGATAACGTGATATGTCTTGCTTACTTTAACACCAGAAGCGACAGTGGGTCGTCTGCTTCTTATAAGCATGGTATAAAAATATAGAGAATACCGAAGCGTTAACAAAATTATGATCCGAACTCAAAATTGATTAAACCAGGGGCAAAATATGAACAAAGGGAAGATTTACATGAAGACCTTGTAAAAGAACAAGATAATAAGACCAGGTGTTCCAGAAGAGTAAGCGTCTTCTGCTTCATCGACGTCACCCGCCATACAAATGTATAAATCTCTGTCATATCCAAGTAAACATCAAGTTCTCAAAATGACAACCGAGACAAGTGTCAATCACAACAAGTAAACACACTAATGAGCATACTCAACCTTCTCGCTTCGCCATGTCGTTTACATTTGAGACCATGAACTAATTTCATCCAAAACGGATGGCCCTTCTTGTTTATTTTGAAATATGTAGATTATCGCTTTACCCCGTCAATTTGAATTAGTAAAATGAAGTTGCTTCATTTCCCAATGAAGCGACTGAGTCGCGTGCTATTGTTCCAGGCGAATTACCATATTTGAGAATGTATCTAGCTCCACTACATACGATACCAACTGATGTGAATTTGCCAATGAAAATGGCAGTGTTATCCAGACAGTTGAAAATCACATGATCTGACAGAACACTGACACTCCCTATATCATCCAGACAACAGATGTACATGTATGCATGTAAAAGATTGGGCCTTACCATCACGTGGTTGACAGTCACGCACATGATCTCATCTGCCGCGTCCTTGTTGTCCCAACAATGTTTATCTTCATCATATGTCAACATCGTTACCACGCTTCAAGATGACATGATCGAGTTTCCTGTCTGTCTCACCATCGGCCTTGTTCTCCGTTTCATAATAACTGTATTTGTGTTATTTCTCGATTTTCCCAGCAATGGCTTCGGTGTCATCTCGACTGACCACATCACCGACTCGTTGAATTGATATTAGTAGGCACTAAAACATACTATTTTGTTTTAAGGACTTGGCTAAGGAGCTGCAAAAAAGGGTTACATAGCCCCAGACCAATGAGAGAGTTTACTGCCATTTCTGTTAACCTTGTTATTAAAATTAAGGCTGTTTATTATTTTTGGATTGTAAACATTCATCAAATGATACCAAGGTGTCCTTTTCTTATAACAAGATGCGCGTTGTAGTATCTTGCCGTGTGAGCAGTAATCGTATTTTGTTTAATTGACCTTAATATTCGGGAATTTTGAATTCCCATCTATTTGCCCCTAGCATCTTTCACGATAGAGGATGGCAGACTCTGCTGGTGGATTTTTAGTCACCGAGGTTTACTGGATCTTCTATAGCCACATTTATCTCATTCGAGTAGTGGCACGGTACATAATATACACATTTTCGTAGTACACGATTTGACATCATGCAGAAGTAGTTTCTAAATTCATAAATTGAAGGTCAGTAAGATATGGCAAGGAGAAGCCATCAGTACTTAGCACGTTAACTCCAAAAAAGGAACCATTGTCAATCATGGTCAAAACAAAAATAATGAAACGGACAAACAATGATCCTTGATTTCGGAAAAAAATATTAGTTTCCACCAGCCAAATTCTTTTCAATGTTAACACAAGTTAGTTATTCATTGTTGAAAGAAGTATTACATGATGTCTCCCTTATTTTCTCTCTTTTCTCCTCAAAACGTATTGATCCCGTGTTTTGACCATGTTTAAGATTTCAATATCTGTCAACACACTTATAAATAACAGTAAAAACAATTGCATCAGCAAATATATGTAAAAAAACTTTGTTTAATAAATATAACAGTGTGCTCACAAGCAAGTTTCAGTCAACAGGTGAGGTGTCTCAAGCTTACATCGATAGCTTCCTCTCTAACATAACCAGTTCATTAACACATGGCAAAGTCAGCTCCGCCAATCAAAGTTAGTCTCCTTAAAGGTCCCTTACAGTAGTGTTTCTTTATGGTACGGCTGGATATGGACTGTTTGATATAATAGCATTTAGATATCGCTATCAGTTTGGATCTATCAAAATAAAAAAAATATTCTTAAATATATCTAAAAAGTGAAAATAAGCTTGACCGGTTTGCATCGCCCCAGTCCTGAGCTGATTATTGGGTCAGCGAGATATGAGTGTTACGGGGGAGTGTTTTGGGCAGCCCTCCCGGAGCCCAGGGGAGATGTTTTATGCAGAAGTTATGGTGAAATTAATACTGCGCTGAAACAGAAAGACATAATATTTGGTAAACTGTGAAAGTAGGTCACAGCCTTGTCAGAAACATCGAGTTTCCATTACCGATATTCGACTTGGCGTTGTTAATATGTTGATCCTGGGAGTAAGAACCGTTCTAAATCTTCACCTCCTTTCAGATCAAATTACGTTGCCTATATTCTGTGTCTTATCAAATTATGTATACAACTGGAGCGATAATAGTTTAGTCTTTAGAAGAAAAAAGACAAAATTGTATAAATTAGAATGTGAAATCTACTATTTCTATTTCCATGGAAATTATCTTACCATTTTTGGCGTTATAGGGAAGTGCCATGTAAAAAACAGATGATGAACTCTCGCGAGAGCGATATTGAATGAGATGAGTGCAGGCGGTAATGGTCTTTCTTTCTACGTTTTACATCAGTAACCATAGTAACCATAGCTTATAAATGGTCCTTCGCAACGTGACAAGAGTTGCTTTTATTGGTGTTGATTGGTGGTAAGGAGCTGGCGATTACAGACCCAACATCAGAAACGATGGCTTTAGTGAGTTTGTCGTCTTTTATTAAAGCACAAACCTGCAGGCTACCCAAGTTAACTTTATTATCTGTTTGTAAAATAAAATTCCAAATAAAATACGAAGCAAAGTTTATTATTATCGTAGACGTTTTCTTACAACTTCAAAAGATTTAAACAATTTTTTTTCCGCACGCATCGGAATATTTCGGAAACAAGTGAATAGATACATGTATCTCTCCGATATAGATGATTTTTATTGTCGACAGGAAACTCGATTTAATATTTTATCCTTATGAACCATGCTTAAAGAGGACTGTTGTGCCCTATTCTTATATACTCGATTGAACTATTAATTCAAGGTCAAGTCAAACCAAGCTACGCATGCGTTGAAGTAGTCATCTATGCTTTCACTAATGAAAACTAATGAATGACTGGAACATTCTCTTTGCAGGTCTCCATTACACGTGCACCAAGAAAGGCCGTTATTGTCCTTGTCAGCTCAAAAAATTGAATGTTGGCGGCCCGGAATCAACAACTTATTGCTTTGCAAGTTGGAAACTCTGCTGGTGGGGATTGAAGAAAACAAAATCAGAGAATACCAAAGCGTCAACAAAACCATAATCCGAACTCAAATCGATTAAACTAGAGACAAAATAGAAACAAAGGAAAGATAAACATGAAGACCTTCGTAAAGGTACAAGAGAATAAGACAAGGTGTTCCGGAAGAGCAAGCGTTTTCTGCTTCATCGACGACATCAACCATGCAAATCTTGGTCACATCCAAGTAAGCATCAATCCTAAAAGTGAGGATGTGAAAGGGCAAAGTGCTGGTGGTTCACCCGTTGTCAGTACAATATGACTTGGTTGAGTGCTTGGTGGTTCACACGTTGGCAGTACAATGTGAACGGGCTAAGTGCTGGTGGTTCATCCGTTGTCAGTACAATATGACTGGGCGGTGTGCTGGGTGGTTCACCTGTTGTCAGTACAATGTGAACGGGCCAAGTAATGGTGGTTCATCCGTTGTCAATACAATGTGACAGGGCGGAGTGCTTGGTGGTTCACCCGTTGTCAATACAATGTGACTGGGCGGAGTGCTTGGTAGTTCACTCGTTGTCAATACAATACGACCGGGCGGAGTGCTGGGTGGGTTCACTCGTTGTCAATACAATATGACCGGGCGGAGTGCTGGGTGGTTCACCTGTTGTCAGTACAATGTGACTTGGCGGAGTGCTGGGTAGTTCACTCGTTGTCAATACAATGTGACTGGGCGGAGTGCTGGGTGGTTCACCTGTTGTCAGTACAATGTGACTGGGCGGAGTGCTGGGTGGGTTTACTCGTTGTCAGTACAATGTGACTGGGCGGAGTGCTGGGTGGGTTCAACCGTTGTCAGTACAATATGACCGGGCGGTGTGCTGGGTGGGTTCAACCGTTGTCAGTACAATATGACCGGGCGGTGTGCTGGGTGGTTCACCCGTTGTCAGTACAATGTGAACGGGCCAAGTGCTGGGTGGTTCACCCGTTGTCAGTACAATGTGACTTGGCGGAGTGCTGGGTAGGGTCACCCGTTGTCAGTAAAATGCGAACGGCAGATCCTGCTCTGTGCATTTCGCATGGTATTCCCTTCAGATAGCACTATAGTGTTGGCATCAAATCCGCACTATCACAAGGAGGTACACCAATATACCCTGCCTCCACCACACATGCACTCATGCACATCACGTCCATTTGTAACATAGCTGTTGACAGAACTTGAAGTAGACTAAATCTAAATCAAAGAGAGGGGGATATATCGACAGTTACTTAAGTAATTATACATGCATAGGGAATATATCGCCAGTTACTTAAATGATTAGACATGTAAAAGGGAATATATCGCCAGTTACTTAAGTGATTATACATGCATAGGGAATATATCGACAGTTACTTAAATGATTATACATGTATTAGGGAATATATGGCCATTTTCTCAAATGATTTTACATGTATTTGATTCCATGCATCATATTTATTAATAACAAAACACAGTTAAAAAAACAACATTTGAACATATTTATTTTTGTTCCTAATTCCTAGATAAGTACAAGCATCGCATTTCATTAACCATTAATCTGCCATAAGTATAAAGTGATGTAATGAATTATAAAATGGGAGCTAATCTTTAACGCTGTATGATACAATAGTAATCTTTCTCAAGTTTCACTTAAATAAAATGAAATCGGAGAACACCTTAGCGTCAATAAAAGCATAACCTGAACTCAAAATCGGTTAAACTAAAGAACAAATACGACCCCCCCCCCCCCCCCCCAAAAAAAAGAGGATATTTTATCGGGAATTCATCACAAAGTACAAGAAAATAAGACCCGTACCGGTATTTAGGGAAAAATTGCACTGACAGAGAATACCGAAGCGTCAACAAAACCATAATCAGGAATCAATATCAATTAAACCAGGGGCAAATTATGAATGACAACATATCCACAGGGAAATCATTGAAAACTTACAAGAGAATAAGACCATGTGCATCGGAAGACTAAGCGTTTTCTGTTTCATCGACAATATACAATAAATAGGTGCTGGTAAACTTCTTATGTAGTTGGTGCACATTCTTTGACGGTAATGCACAAATGGCCGCTTTCTGTCATGTATACATAACGACCGTTGTAAGTAAAGAAGTATGTTCAAAATTCTAATAATATTAAAAATTTAAAGTTGAAAATTCAAATGTGAATGAAATGAAAAGCGAATGTTCTTCATTGAGTTTTTTTTTTATATTTACCAATATACAGTTGTGGTATCGCACATTCTTACACGATGTGCGGTGTGCGCACGGTTTATGAACGGTGGGTGCACGAAGTGAGAACGATGCGATCATGGGCGATTACTTCTATCGCACATGTGGGCGCACGATAAACTAACATTGTGCGATGACAATCGTGGTGGGTGTAAATTGAGAAATGGCTTGACAATATATACGATTTAGTGCTTGTTTTCTAAGCTTATTTCTGTAGGTAGCTTCATATATAAGCTGCTATTTTATTGAATTTTTTCTTGCAATTATAAATTGACTTTTTGCAGTCTTTTGAAACAAACCAAATAGACACTGTAAACGTTCATCACAAATAAACATGTCCTCATTCATGTAAACATTGCCAGTTTTTCACAAGTTATACCTGTACAAAGACCATACATTTCAACATCTCTGGCCCGGGGCACTTGCATAACTTGCCTAGGTGTAAAACACAGGTGATTGGAGGGTCATTGCTATATACAAGTGAGGATTTCTGTTTTCATAACGGTCACACGCTAGCCCCCGTGATTATCAACAGCGGCCGCCGCCTGCTTCGCAACAGTGCAAGCAAACTCCGGCATGTTTACCTGTTCTGTTACCTGGGAGTTAAACCTGTTCTTGACTGTATTATGGTCACTGTGATACAGTGTACTGTATATTGTAAAATTTACATTATCCTAATTATACTTAGTGTTTCGAGAAGAGGATTCCGTATTTTATCATTCCGTATTGTGTATCGACCATCGACCAATTAAACCAAATCATGCGTGTGTGCGATGACAAACATGAAAGCACGATCTTTAGATCGCCCAGTTGTGTGCACAAAGGGCGAACGATGGATGAACGGTGAGTGCACGATGTATGCACGATGTATGCACGATGTACGCATGTGCTGTGCGTTACCACAACTGTATCGATGTAGACTCAATGTGACTTTTTTGTCTTAGCAACCACGGCTATCGTGGTTACTATCGTAGCAACCCGCCTCGAATGTTTATATCTCCGTATAGTATTTAAACATTATTAATACTGATACTATATTCACAATGGAGCGCTAACGCACACTTTATAATAATGTCTGTGCCAACTGCGGGCATACTACCGTATACGCAATTAAAATGGGGTCCACTCCTTAATCAACTGAAGTTTTTGTAACGCTTTAATTGTTTATTCACTTTTTAATACGGTACAAATCGGAAAGATTCAAGATGAATACCTGTAATGTATTGATATAATTGAATTTTAGTACTGCTATGGTGTGGTACTCTCCCATATGGAAAAAAAGTCTTCGAGAGCGTACGAGCAAAGAACGATCTTCACCATGGAAACTATTCAGACTGGAGACGACAGTTTGCTAAATATCTCAGGCAGACGACATGCTTTTACGCCGCTATTCTTGTCCAGGTACTTCATCAAGGAAACATATAAAACATTAGTTGGTAGTTTCTTGATTTTTTTTTTCCAGAAACGGTTTAACAGTTGTTCCAGTATACGCTGCAACCACGAAAGTGTTAGGTGCGCTTCATCGTGTCTTAACCACAGAAGAAAAGTTAAGCGTATCAGAGACTTGACAAGGATCCGTTGCTGTGATCCTGGTCACGAACAATCTTTGATCAGCTTTCACCTTGCGTGACCTCCCACTCGTCTCATTAGAAAACGGAAATCCGGAAATGTGATATGTGATCTCAGATTATAAAACTTTGCGTGTTGGCGTAACAATATCCACCTTTAATTGGTAATAGGGAATCAAGTTAATTGCCGGAAGTTGACTTAGTTCATAGATAAAACGCTAGATCAAACTATAAAAGCTCCATATAAGGCGTTTTGGAGCAGTCTTTCTATTTACGTAGGGCGGTGTCGTATTATTCTTGAAATCCAATCAGTTTTTAAACATAATTATAAGCACCCGATTCAAGATAAGGAATTCAAAGTTAGCATGGTCTTATTTGAATTTCCAGGTAAAACCAGAACCGATATAGAAACTGACTGAAGTGAAAGGAATGAAAAACAAATTTCATAGTCCAAGGTGATAGATGAAATAATTGTTGTAAGGTAACTTTATGTCAGGTTTAAGTTATCATCAAAATCTATACATTTTTGTCTCGTCAAAGTGGAGCTAGAGAGAGAGAGAGGGGGGGGGGGGCTGGGGGGTCACATTTCCTGACTTACATACAGAAATCGAATATAATTTATTGGGGTAGCAGAAAGTTCTGATACGAGAGGTGTTCGAAAACTTTTGCAAATGACCTGTTTTCTCAGAAACGCTGATCACAATTCGAAAGTATTCTGTCTTGTTACTTTCACATATTCCCTTTTAACTTGAACACACAATTTCAATCTCTGAATCTCCATTTTGGGTACAGTAATCAGAAATTCGTAAACTACAGATCCCAGCTCACTTCTGGACCTATTTTTCCTATTACATAGGAGGTTTTGTTAATTTTGGAAAGAGGAAAAAATCAAACGGGACAAGGTATGGGCTGTGTGGAGGGTATGGTAATACATTGGCCTTTTTCTATTAACAAAACTGGATTATAATTGCTGATTCGTTGGCTGGGGCATTGTTTTGGGGGTAGTGCCGACACTTCAGTTTTGCGTTTGCTTGGTAATGGAATATGAATCTCGCTAGGTACATGTATATAACTCATCTGTATATATCGTTATTTTTTGTGTGATGTCATCTTGAATGATATGGGGTGGCAGACTCTGCTGGTGGATTTTTTAGTCCCCGAGGTTTGCTGGAGCCTCCATAGCTACATTTAATCTCATTTGAGTATTGGCACGGTACATAATATACACCTTTTCGTAGTACACGATTTGAAATTATACAGAAGTAGCTTAATTTTACTACTAAATTCATAAAGGAAAGGGGTTTTACGCACCTGACCCTTATGCTTTCTACATTAGTTTAGAAATTTTGGATTGCCACCTTTTGGGCTTTTGCCTCTAGCATCACTGAAGAGTCCTAGGAGGACGAAACAGCTCTATGATGCAGTTTAACTCAATTTTCGGCATACTGTATATAGTACTAAATTTAAAAGGCCCAGCACATGTGTGTGTGTACGTCATATATCATCATAAATGACATAACCTGCAACACCCAAGAATTCGAAATATGACACTACCAAGTCGGTTGTTACTTATGACAAATTTTCGAAATTATGTATCCGAAATAAAAGATATATCAATGAAAAAACTTACGGATGAAAGAAGTAATACAAACAAACGGTAGTTTTCCAAATAACACTGGATCCTTACAAACGGATAATTAAAGGATACGAATTACTTAAAAGTTTATAAAGGGCAAAGAAGTTATTCCAACAGTGTAGACAAACTGGTGTTGTGAAATTGCTCTGAAAATTTGACAGCACCAGTTTGTTGGAATTACTTCTTTGCCCTTAAAGAAAAAGCTTAATAATATAATCTCATTTATGTTGTTAGTCTTTAACGTGCATAGGATCACACCCAAATATTTAATCTATATAATTATATGAGCAATTATTTGCATCCTTAAGTTGGAGTCAAAATACAACTTTTATAGAAAAACATGATAAATATTTATAAGTACTACTTTACTTGTTGTAATGACAATGATGACTCGGTTCTCATTTTGAGGATTGATGCTTACTTGGATGTGACCCAATGTTTAAATGGCGGGTATCGTCGATGAAGCAGAAGACGCTTACTCTTCCGGAACACCTGGTCTTATTCTCTTGTGCTTTTACGAGAGTCTCCATGTAAAATTTTCCTTTGTTCCTATTTTGCTCGTAGTTTAATCGATTTTTAGTTCGGATTATGGTTTTGTTGACGCTTTAGTATTCTCTGATTTTTTTTATCATAACTGTAGATCAAAATTATAAGACATCCGATAAATTTGACCAGAACTTTGCTTCTTATTGTTTTCTACAATAATGGTAACCTTTTTAGCAGAAGACGCTTACTCTTCCGGAACACCTGGTCTTATTCTCTTGTACTTTTACAATGGTCTCGATGTAACTCTTCCCTTTGTTCATATTTTGCCCGTGGTTTAATAGATTTTGATTTAGGATTAGGATTTTGTTAACGCTTCGGTATTCTTTCATTTATTTTCTAACGATGGGGAAAAACTGTGTTCTGACAAGAAAAAGAGTTCCACAGATGTGGATGTGTCGCCTGCGCAGCAAGATGGGAGATAAGTTTTTAGGAGCTATCTATGGACCTTCGACCCTGAAAAGCAATGCCAAGCAAGCACTTTTGGTAAGGAAGTACTCTGTGAAGTTTGAGTTTGATTGGCCCAAGGAAACTTAAGTTATCGCACGGAAACTGATTTTCTATTTATAGCAACAGTGACCTTGATCTTTGACCTTTGACCTTGTAAAGAAATCCCAAGCGAACACTTTTGGTAAGGAAGCTGTGTATGGAGTTTGAGTTTGATTGCCCCAAGGAAACTCAAGTTATCGCACGGAAACTGTTGGTGCAGACGCCACCGACGCCGACATAGTAAACCCTATATGTCGCCTTTTCAGGCGACACAAAAACGTTCTCCAGGAAGTCATTATTTTAAATCCGAGATGTTTTGAATGCATTACAGGAAACAGTTGGCAGTAAACAACTAAATATATCTTAAAAATAGCCCCTGTTTAATGGTCTGACCCTGGTGTGATGACGCAATCTTCCTTTATTCAGACATAAAATTCACCTATATTTAAGAACTACGAATTCGTTTAAATAATTCACGTTTTTCTAAAAATAGCCAATTATACCATAAACCTCCTTTCTGCTCTCCCGCTCCAACGCCTATTGAACTAAGCGCTCTGTGCAATTCAACACCTCTAACAGCGGACGGAAGTAAATCTGTAAGTATCCATTGCCTTCATTTGAGATTTTCACTCATGTTCCACAGCAAACTACGTTTCGTTGCGAGCAATTATTTGTTAGAATGTTATTTTATTGAAGTACGTTCTTCGTTTAATTAAAATAAATTAGAGAATGCCGAAGCGTAAACAAAAAAAAATAATAAAAACTCAAAATCGATTAAACCAGGGGAAAAATATGACCATCAAGTTCTCAAAATGAGAACCGAGTATCATTGTCAATTATAACAAGTAAACACACTAATGAGCAAACTCGAAAATGTCTCGCTCCATATCACTTAAACATACAGAATATTACTAAATGAGACAAAGATGGCGACCATAAAACTTGCCAAAGAACGAAATTAAAGGAACACCTGTGTTGAAGTAACTCTGACGTGAGCTACCTTCATGACAGATGTGTCATTACCAAAAGTTGCTTTGATAATTCAAACTGTGTCAAAGTGTAATTTGTGTATTCAGAATTTGAATGATGTTGTTCATAAGGTACAGGTTCGAATAAGGTCAGAGATTAAATATGAAGTCATAGAAAATACATGTCTAAGCATGTTAGTCGAAGCAGGTTTGGTTTTTTTTTTATTTTTTTTTTTTGATTTTATTTTCTTTTACTTTTACGACAGTCTCCATATAAATCTTTCCTTTATTCATATGTTGCCCCTTGTTTATCGATTTTGAGTTCGAATAATTGTTTTTTTGATACTTTGGTATTCTCTGATTTTGTTACGTCCTATTAAGAGCTAGGGTTATTTAAGGAAGGTTTATGCGATGAAAGAGTGTTTCTTGAGTGTACATTTGGGAGGCAGTATGTTCGTGTAAGCCTGCTTGTGATAATCTGGATCTTTTGCCTTTTTAATATGCTTCTACACTGTATACTGCCAAAGCTTCCCCCAACCCGGTCACATCCCATTATACTGACAAGGGATGAACACCAGTCGTTCCACTCCCATCATGGTGAGCGTCAAAACTATATCATGACTTAAAATCGGAAATATAACATTTTCTCACCTTTAATTGGTCATAGAGAATCTAGTTAATTGCCGGAAGTTGACTTAGTTGACTTAATGATGACGTAACACACACATATGCTGCACCTCTTAAATTAAGTAATAGATATAGTATGCCGAAAAATTGAATTAAACTGCATCATACAGCTGTTTCGTCCTCCTTGGACTCTTCAGTGATGCTAGGGGCCAAACGGTAGGAATCCAAAATTTCTAACTAATGTGGAAGCAGAAGGTTCAGGTGCGTTAAACCCCTTTAATTTATGAACTTAGAAGAAAAATTAAACTAGTTCTGTATAATTTCAAATCGTGTACTACAAAAATGTGTACAAACTATACAAGCCTCAGTTGTTGACGTTACAAAATAACTTTCAAATATTTGAAATATTTTCCTATGCAACAAAACTGGTTACCTTCCACATTTACACCTCCACTACCCAACCTCACCTTGTAAGCGATGACAAATAAGGGTTGTTAAACCTGTATGTCGATCTTTACATTTCTAAATAAAAAGTCAGGAACAATCATTTCACGGAAGACATGAATGCTCGACAGCTAATTAACGCTTATTTGCAGAAAACGTGATTTTATTAGTGCTTTTCAACAGAACATCGAACCAAGAAACCCCGAATACACAGACTTCAACACAAATAACAAACAGGTGAATGACTCCTGAAAAGCCTTAGGCTAAGTCATTAATCTCAGGGATTGACATGCGGTTGCGGTTAGAGTTAGGGATACCTGTCTGTAGATAGTCATGTGTTTAGTCGCACGTCTTCCCGCGTCACTAGGTACAGATTCGCTTTAATGATGGCAACGGACATTGATCACGAAAAAAGGCATGAGAGCATCATCCTTAGGATGACAAGCGCATTGCAATGTTCGCACTGAATTCAGTAATTTTCTTTTTAGAATATTTTCTTTGTGAACGTCTTTCAAAGGGCGACAGACAAACCTGATAGAAACTCTCTTGATGTTTACTTGGATGTGACCAATATTTACATGGCTGGTGTCGTCGATGAAGCAGAAGACGCTTACTCTTCTGGAATACCTGGTCTTATTCCCTTGTACTTTTATAAGGGTCTCCATGTAAATATTTCCGTTGTTCATATTTTGCCCCAAAGTTTAATCTATTTTAAGTTCGGATTATGAGTTTGTACACGCTTCGATATTCTCTATTTGTTTCCCTCAAAACATACATCTTTTCAAAGTTACATTGTCAGTAAAATCCATTTATCAGATCGTTTTCGATGTGCCATTTTTGAACTGGTATACTAAATGAAACACACGGTTCCTAATTCACGTTTCCCTCGGATTAAAGACTAATAACCGAAAAGGAAAAAGAAAGGACATATCGAGAAATCACTTTATTTGTTAAGTCGTAAAATCAGCTAAACAATGCGTTTAATTGCTTTTAACTTGGAGTCGGTATATAGTAATACGCACAGTTTCTGAGTATGCTTATTAGTGTGCTTATTTATTGTGATTGACAATGATGACTCAGTTCTCATTTTTAGGACTTGAAGTTTACTTGGATGTGACAATGATGTACATGGCGGGTGTTCTTCTGGAACACTTGGTCTTATTCTCTTTTACTTTTGCAGGGGTCTCCATGTAAATCTTTCCCTTTTGTTCATATTTTGCCCCGACTTTAATCAATTTTAGTTTTTTCGTACGGATTATGGTTTGTTGACGCTTCGGTATTCTCTAATATTTTATCAATTCAGAGAAAATTTGAACCAAAACATTTCATTGGCCGCTATATTGGATCCAACTTGGTACACTAAATGGGACGATCCGGAAGAACCGGTTCTATCAAATGTAACGTCGCATTTCATATAACGTTACGACTGGTTCCTGCTGGAACAACCGGAACGTTCCGCTAAATGGAACACGCTACCAATCTAAGCTCATCACTTAGGTACGGTCATAGTCGCCGACGCATGGTCGCGTTCGTACTTGATGAAATGACCCCATAAGACAGGGTATATAGCTGATGAGGTATGGTCTATAATAATAATAACAATATACAACATTTGATATAACGCCCTATCTAGCTAACTCAAGCCAATCTAAAGCGCTTTCAAGTACATAGAAAAACAATTATCATACAATCAATACAATTAACACATACAGTTATATCATATACAATTCTGGGGAGTTCACAGGAGCTGCCTTTTCAGGCGCTAACTACTGGTCTATGGTTCCTATGCAAAGATAATGACATGATAGGGACAACGGGATAACAACATATAAATAACTGGATGTTTCAAGTACGATGTAAACAGATCCAAGTTCACATAATAAGCTGTGACATTAACTTTAAACTGACGTAGGGTAATTCAATCTTTTCTGACACCACAGTTTTGTGAAAACAGCTTAACAATGGGATTATGCATCATTATCATGTGAGTCAGCGTAGCTGTTAGGAGTTCTTATCCATGTCAGTGTATGGAACGGAGCAGCTGGATTGTTTTATTCAGACAAACGTTTCGGAAAAAGACCCAGTTGAGAACGAAAATGCCAATTCCCAGTAGAGACACGGTGTCTAGTGGTGGGACGCTAGACTCATGATCGAAGGGTTGCGAATTTTGGCCCCAACCACCGCATTGTGTTGTATCCTCGAGCAAAATACGTGTACTTTTACTCTGCTTGTTCAAGTCTACTCAGCTGTTAATCAGTACGTGTTTGGGCAGTGCTATAAATCGTAGATTGCTAGCTGCGAGCGCCGAAATAGCAGCACCGGTTGTATGCTCCGCATGGAGTTGAGAACGATATTGGTTGGTTGCTAAGGCCTTATAACGAAGGATTATTTGTAAACCGCTTTGAGACGACCTTCAAGGTTATAATGATGGTAGCAAGAACCATCAATTATTATTTAATATTATTTTGGCATATTCTTAGGTTAATTTGCCCACGTAAGTTCGACATTTATTATCAAACAAATTTTCGGTGTTGATATCCCAATTTGCATAATGAAAAAATCAGAGAATACCAAAGCGTCAAAAAAAACATATAATCCGACCTCAAAATCAATTAATCTACGGGCAAAATAGGGAAAAAGGAAATATTGAGATGGAAGCCCCTGTGAAAATTACAAGAGAATAAAACCACGTGTTCCGGAAGAGTAAGCGTAAGCTTAGTACTCCTGTTTGTAAAGCGAAGTTTTAATAGAACATCTTTTAATATTTAAGCATTGAAGTGTTTTGATTTGGTCTTTATGGTCGATATAAATGACAGAGCTTCGCAGGAAAACTTACTATTGCCTGCATTTATATGCTCTATTATTGACATCGATGCTCGAAAGCTGGAAAACAATGCCAAAATATACTTTACGCTGGTTGCTCATATCTACTCAGCTGTAAATCAGTACGTGTTTGGGCAGTGCTATAAATCGTAGATTGCTAGCTGCGAGCGCCGAAATAGCAGCACCGGTTGTATGCTCCGCATGGAGTTGAGAACGATATTGGTTGGTTGCTAAGGCCTTATAACCAAGGATTATTTGTAAACCGCTTTGAGACGACCTTCAAGGTTATAATGATGGTAGCAAGAACCATTAATTATTATTTAATATTATTTTGGCATATTCTTAGGTTAATTTGCCCACGTAAGTTCGACATTTATTATCAAACAAATTTTCGGTGTTGATATCCCAATTTGCATAATGAAAAAATCAGAGAATACCAAAGCGTCAAAAAAAAACCTATAATCCGACCTCAAAATCAATTAATCTACGGGCAAAATAGGGAAAAAGGAAATATTGAGATGGAAGCCCTTGTAAAAGTACAAGAGAATAATACCACGTGTTCCGGAAGAGTAAGCGTAAGCTAAGTACTCCTGTTTATATAGCGAACTTTTATTAGAACAACTTTTAATATTTAAGCATTGAAGTGTTTTGATTTGGTCTTTATGGTCGATATAAATGACAGAGCTTCGCAGGCAAACTTACTATTGCCTGCATTTATATGCTCTATTATCGACATCGATGCTCGAAAGCTGGAAAACAATGCCAAAATATACTTTACTCTGGTTGCTCATATCTACTCAGCTGTAAATCAGTACGTGTTTGGGCAGTGCTATGAATTGTAGATTGCAAGCTCCCCCCCCCCCCCTAACAACAACAACAACAACAAACAAAAAACAAACCTGGTAAAATAAGGATGCAATATGAAATATTGAAAATCTTTTCTTTATAACACAAAAAATAAGTTGTTAATTTGTTTTTTAATCCTAAAATTGAACGAATGTTTTGAAACCTTTAAACAACTGAAGGGCTTTAACTGGGACATCGGACGAAGAAACCAAGGCCTTAAAATACACGCTTACACGCTCTGGCAGTAAAAAAACAGTTGAGTGTCCATTGACAACCTCAAATTATTTCTAACTCATCAAGGATGTTAATGAGGCTGTGGATAGATTAAGGCTTTCACGTCTGCTGATTCTGTGTCACTAATAACATGCTCGCTTTAATGATGGCGGCAGTCATTGATTACGGTGACAAACATGATAGTATTGCACCAAGGAGGACGCGTACTGTACATGCTTCATGGTCCGTCACATGAATGTTCACTTCTAACGTCGCCAATAGGTAAAAGCAATTATTTGAGGTTCAAGCAATATTTCTCAGATTAATTTCCCATGGGAGCTTTCTGGCAGTTTTGTGTCTACATGCTGTCTGCTAGTGCTTGCTTTCTGCAGCATGTCAGAAGAATACGGTTAAAAATGAAATCATCAATACTCGAAAATGATAAAATGATTGCTTGCTTTTAAAAGTCAGCTGGATGGAAAAGACCGAGCAACGTTATGATATATATGTATATATACATAAAGAAACTTAAATTGGGCCAGTTTATGACGAAACATATTGCCTTCAGTCATGTTGGTTCTGCGATCAAAGCCCGGTGACTGATTTCTATCAAGGTCGGCCTTGTTAGTGCTGCTGTACTAACGCCAAGCACTATGTTTCTTTGATGATTGCCTCGCCTCCATGACACTGTGAAATTAATAATAAAAACGAACAAGTTACGTGATATTGTGAGCATCTTTCAGCTTAACTTTAACGGACACTGACAGCAAAAGTAGTAACAGAAACGGCGATCTCGCACGAACAAGTGGAGCTAAAAACAAGGTGCCATAGGAAGGAAGGGATAACGTAAACTACTTCATGTTCCCCCCATTAAAGGAAAACTAGCCTGAACGACTGAACTAAAGTAGGTCAATGTCACGATGTTTTTTTGTATTTCTACAATAACATCTGGTCATGCTTGACTGCGTATGTAATGTGTACCTTGATAACTCTTGAATTTGAATTTTGAAACCTCCAAAGAATAATCATGAAACATACTGCTTGTTCTCATGATGAATGTATTTCTATCTTTGAGTACATGACATTTACTTTAATGTGACAAAGATTTACACGGCGGGTGTCGTCGATGAAGCCGAAGACGCTTACTCTGCCAGAACACCTGGTCTTATTATCCTGTACTACATGTATATCTTTACTTTGTTAATATTGTGTCCATAGTTTAATCGATTTTGAGTTCAGATCAAGTTTTGTTGACGCTTCGGTATTCGTTTCTGAATCCAGTAAACTAAGACAGAATGCAAGCTATCGTCGTCCTTTCGGGAACTAGAACCAAAATAGGAACAAAAGAAATATTTACAAGGAGACTTTCGTAAAAGCACAGGAGAATAAAACCTGGTGTTCCGGAAGAGTAAGCGTCTTCTGCTTCATCGACGACACCCGCCATATAAATCTTTGCCACATCCAAGTAAATATCAAGTTCTCAAAACGAGAACCGAGTTCGGCAACATCACTAGCATCAGATGGTACTGGATTGGCCACAGTTTTCTGGAGAGAAATAAATATACGACAGCTAAGGGATTGGCACCGAAAGGAGGGACTAACCACCTCGCAATCTAACCGCCCATCTAGAAATCTACATGCTTTATTCTCCTTTTTCCAAGCAAAAGATGTACCAACGCTTACTAGTATGTCAGTTTTAACAATGCACTGCCATTAATTATCTTCCGCTACTGGTTTAATCTCGATACTTATGCACACTTTTTTTATTAATCGTGTCCTGTTCGACTGACTGGTCTGCAGAAAAAAACAAATTTATTTTCATTGTATTGAAACTGATCGAGTTTTGAAAGGTTTCAATATATTCCTGACAAATAGCTGTCAAAATTTTATTTGCATCATCACCTACTTGATATATATTTGATAGGCGTTTCACATTTAGTAGTTCATCGAACCATTGTAAGGCTGGCACACGAAGCCTGACAAGTCAGGAGACAAGGCGTTGTTAAAATACCCTCAATAACCCATAACGATGCCATTGTCGGTGACAATTCGTCAAACCACAAGTATAACTTCTCACGGCAAGTAAACTGGGTCAGTAGGGTAAAGCACCGAGGACACCCGAAGTGACAATTATTACAAAGCAGACTATCACTCCCTGTCTATTTCAGGCGGGAATTTCCCGTGGGGAGCCGTTCGGTGATGTTCTTCTTCCGGAGACAGACAAAAGGCTTTGCTGCTATTTTTTTAATGACATTTGCAGTAAACTATATTCCAAACAATTTTTTTTCTTTTCTCTTTTTTTTTAAAATAAAAAACTTATATCAAATCAGTGCCAGTAAGCGAACGCAACCTTAAGGCACATTCTGCTAACAATCATGTTAAGACCTACTATATCATTTTTCCCTGGAGACATTTCATTCATTGATAAAACTATACACTGGATCTTTCCATACCATAATGTATTTTATTTTTTTCCCTGTTTAAACCTTTGATCGCTGGGGTTTGCTGAAACGCATTTAAACAATTCGTCTTTCCTTTTTTTTTCATAAACCGCTACTTTTCCTGAATGGGCCTGTACATTTTGGCTAAATTTGGTCTAGAACATTATCTTCCATGTAACATTCTCTGTAGCTAAAAGTCAACATTTATCTTTGTTATTAATCATGCTTCCTACTTTTTGCATGGTTCAAATATTTTTATCATTAAAATCAATAGAATTTACTTCAAACGCTTTATTTGAAATGACCTTTACTGTTGAAAATTTAAATTCTGCATAAATTCTTGTAGTGCACCTTGATTTAACACTTACAAATTCCACACACGGTTATAATAAGCTTGGGATGATGCTGTAATAGGTTACAGCAAATGGGTGTGTTACGTCATCTTTAATAATTGGGGGTGGCAAACTCTGCTGGTACATATTTTAGTCGCCGAAGTTTGCTGGAGACATTTTTATTCATTGATAAATCTATACATATACACTGGATCTTACGGAACACCTGGTCGTATTCCCTCGTGCTTTTACGCGAGTCTCCGTGTAAAACGTTCTTTTGTTCCTATTTTGCCTCTAGTTTAATCGATTTTGAGTTCGGATTATGGTTTTGTTTACGCTTTGGTATTCTCTGATTTTGTCAGTTTGTCTGCAGCTGACATCTATCACGAAAATCTCTATATTCAGAGCAAGCCCTAGAATAACGAATCAGCTGCACCTTGAAATCAACATAGGATAGAGAAACAGGGATGTAACTATCAAGAAAGGGAAATACCACATCGCATACACCAGGAGGCCGTCCTTACAAGAAGAACGGGACGTAGAAAGTGTAAAACAAAACCAAATGGTTTAGTTTGTCCCAATACATTTTCTATAACAAATTGTTTTTATGCAAAGGCTATCATTATTTATTTATAAATGCTATTTCACTCTTTTAACTGAAAGTCAGGAAGCGAATTTCTTTACAGTAATGAAAACTTTTCTGTATTCAAAATCTAAATATATCTGTATAATTGCTAGCAATGACATTTGGTAAACTGACACTATAATACATAACACAGGGCATGTTGACTTGTTAGCACATTTCTTCTTTTCTTGGAATCAGAATTTTCTCCTGGGGAAAACATCAGCTTCATATTTAAATGTTTTTTCAGATACTTTAGGAAGGACCAATAGATCTTATAACAACATTTTCAGAATTATCTGCAGTTTTGCAACATTTTTCTAAGACATGAAAAAACAAATGCTTACGTGCCAAAAATGGACACAACCTTTTTGAAGGATCAATCTATTACTACATAATCGAGCACGTGTGAGCAAATTTAGTGCCAATTTCCCCTAAGATAGCTCAGTATGTTTATTACCCCTGCCGATAGTTAACACGAACAGTTCTCCTGTCGAAAGTTATCATGTACCGTACATCTGCCATGCAACAGTTACCCTGCCAACAGTTAGCATGTACGGTTACCCTGCCAACAGTTAGCACGAACAGTACCTCTACCGACAGTTATCATGTACAGTTACCCTGCCAACAGTTAGCATGAACAGTACCTCTACCAACAGTTATCATGTACAGTTTCCCTGACAACAGTTAGCACGAACGGTACCTCTACCAACAGTTATCATGTACAGTTACCCTGCCAACAGTTAGCACAAACGGTACCTCTACCAACAGTTATCATGTACAGTTTCCCTGACAACAGTTAGCACGAACAGTACCTCTACCAACAGTTATCATGTACAGTTTCCCTGACAACAGTTAGCACAAACAGTACCTCTACCAACAGTTATTATGTACAGTTACCCTGACAACAGTTAGCACGAACAGTACCTCTACCAACAGTTATCATGTACAGTTTCCCTGCCAACAGTTAGCACGAACGGTACCTCTACCAACAGTTATCATGTACAGTTTCCCTGACAACAGTTAGCACGAACAGTACCTCTACCAACAGTTATCATGTACAGTTTCCCTGACAACAGTTAGCACGAACGGTACCCCTTCTTACAGTTAGCTTGCAAAGTACCCTTGCCGATAGTTAGCACGAACAGTACTCCTGCCAACAGTTAGGACGAACAGTACCCCTGCCGATAGTTATCATGTACTGTACCCTTGCCAACCGTAAGCATGTACAGTACCCCTGTCGATAGTTAGTATGATCAGTATTCTTGCCAACAGTTAGCATGAACAGTAAACCTGTCGAAAGTTATCATGTACAGTAACCCTGCTTAGAGTTAGCTTGTACAGTACCCTATTGCCGATATTTAGCACGAACAATACCCGGGGCCGTTAGTTAGCACGACCAGTACCCTTGCCAACAGTAAGCACGACCAGTACTCCTGCCAACAGTTAGCACGAACAGTACCCCTGCCGATAGTTATCATGCACAGCACCCCTGCGAAAGTTAGCATAGACAGGACCTCTACCCGTAGTTAGCATGTATAGTACACCTGCCGATATTTATCATGTACAGTACCCCTGCCGATAGTTACCTCGAGCAGTGCCCCTGTTTATAGTTATCATGCACAGCACCCCTGCCGATAATTAGAATGTATAGTACCCCTATCGATAGTTAGCGTGTACAGTACCCCTGCCAACAGTTACCTTGTATAGTACCCCTGCCGATATTTATCATGTACAGTACCCCTGCCGATATTTATCATGTACAGTACCCCTGCCGATAGTTAGCTCGAACAATGCTCCTGTCGATAGTTTGCATGTACAATGTAGATTGCCACTAAAGATGGACATTTTTGCTAGTGTCCTGCAGATGGCTTTTTGGCTTAGGCTTACCAGTGCCCAGCTGATGGTAAATTTGATATGAGCTTCCGTCTATTGTAAATTTGGCCAGAGCCCCTATCAAAGCTTAGCATACTAGTGCCCTTTACTATAGTTAGCAAGTACAAAGTCCCGTTCGAAGGTTTTTGACATGCCCGTTGTTCTTGGACCTTGCTGAGATATGCCTATTCTGTAAAGCACGTGACATATGCGTTGAAGATGATGACATGGTAGAAACAATTTAAGACGCTTCAAAATATGAGCGACGCAAACGAAAATACTAGGGTTGGATTGAAAACCTTCATTAGACCATCACGCTTGTTCGGTCGTTCAAAATTATTCTTAACCTGCTAGTAAATAAGTTTCACCGTGATAAAATATAGTTATGCCGTGACCAATGAACCAGATTTGTGCCGACATGGCAATGATTCTTAATCGATCGTCTGAATTAGAAGTCAGGAGGATCCATACTGGAGACAATAACATAGAACGATAGGCGTTACATAATTGGGATGGCTAAGCACAAAAACGCCCTATTTCTTCGTTCGTACTAACTAAAAATCGATGAAAGCGCTTCCGAAACATCCATGTGGATTATGTATACATAGCTGCCTGGTTTTACTGATACAGATACCGATAAAGAAATCTAAACCAATGTCTCTACAGTGTTGTTCTATCGCCTTTAAAAAGATGTGTCCGTGCACGAGGTTCATGTCGGGTCTGTTTCTAGAACGAAATATAAGAAACGGATGCTGCTTCATCCTATAGCTCTCAATAACAGTTTATTTGTTGTATATATCATATTAGAACTATGTTTTCTTTTATCAAATGAAAACAAATTTTTAAAAAAACATTATTGCGCAGTTTGGATTTACAAAGTCGGTCACATTGCCAGGTAGAAGGATGACTTGACACACACACATATGCTGCACCTTTTAAATCTAGTATTAGATACAGTATGCCGAACAAATCTAATTAAACTATGTCATACAGGTGATTGTCCTTCTAGGACTCTTCGAGATGGAAGGGGCCAAAGGGTGGGAATTCAAAATTTCTAACCTTATGTACACTGTAGAAGCAGAGTCAGGTGCGTAAAACCCCTTTAATTTATGAATTTAGAAGAAAATTAAAACCGGTTCTGTATAATTTCAAATCGTGTACTACGAAAATGTGTTTATTATGTACCGTGCCACTACTCAAATGAGATAATAAAATTTGGCAAAGGAGGCTCAAGCAAACCTCGGGGACTAAAATAATCCACCCGCAGAGTCTACCACTCCCTATCATTAAAGAATACGTAACTCACAAGTGTTGCATCTTTTAAATTTAGTAATAGATACCAAGTAAACACCAAGTCCACAAAATGAGAACCAAGTATCATTGACAATCATAGCAAGTAAGCACTCCAATGATCATACTCAAAAACGTTCATCTTTATATCACACAAAGTTACAGAATATTTCTCAATGAGATCAATCTGGCGACCATAAAACTTGCCCATAGTCTTCATCAACCTGCATCTCCCGAATACCTGAGCCGTAAGTTTGCTCTTCAGCACCTGGTATCTATCACGAAAATCTCGACATTCAGAGCAAGCACGAGACTAGCATAAGAGGTGAGAAGTCGCGCCTAAGAAATGTCTTTTGCTTCAAAACAATGTCGGTACGGGAACAAAATTCTCGTTAACCTGATGTTAAACTTCACGATTTGTGAGACAAAACAAACCAAAGTCCTAGTCTGTTTATCTGGGTTAATGAAATTTCTGCTAACTTTGATCGAATTATCTACATTTGTACTGTTACGTACATCTTGCAGGATTGCAGGCGCCGTCTCGGACGGCTTAAACAGAAACAGCCGAAATCACATAACAAAATTACAATCACATTTAATCAAATTATTGCTAATTTTGCGTTTGAATTGCCAAATTAACGGAAAAAAGCATATCCTTTTTGTTAAAAACTCTTACTTTCTAAAACAGGTCGCCAAGATAGAAAGTATTGATATGAACATCACCAATACCAGAGAATGATGCAGTTCGAATCTAAAGCGATTAAATAAATCTTAGGACTTGAATATTTTATTGTTTATAAAAATGATTTTTTATGTTAATGAAATTGCAAAAGTCATATGATCACGTAATCATCGGATGATTGAAAAGGGAGGTAACTTAGAAAGGGAGGGTACGTGGAAAGGGATGAAATTTGGAAAGGGAGGTGATTTTGCGCCCATTCCAGTGTAAGCATAATCAATGTATATTCTTCAGCATAGAATAAAATGCATTATTCACAATACTAGCCAATATCTACCTGCTGAGTCAACAAATGAAATAGGCAATCATAAGTCTAAATAACCACCAGCAATACGCTTGGTTAAAGCTTCTTTCCCCAAGGCAGAAAATTCCACACTGAAACATCAATTACACTTAGTGATCTTAATCCCAGAAAAGCTTAGTTTGAATGAGTCATCTTTGAAAAAAATGAAACGTTTTAACGATCAATATTGATTATTGTCTGTACTATATTTGTTGGATTCACTGATGCCTAGTTTTGTTGCGGCAGCTATAATACTAAAATGTAATTGTCTTTGATATCCAATATCAGGTATAGTTCACGAAGGATGTGAAACATCCAACTGTCATTGGTAAATATATTTTTTATGATCATGTCATCGGCAAGAACATGACAAATGGCAATGACAAATTTTCATCCTGTCCTTATTAAAACAAATTGAAAAAATAGAGAATACCAAAGCGTCAACAAAACCATAATCCGAACTCAAAATCGATTAAACTGGAGGCAAAATAGGAACAAAAAAAGATTAAAGACTCTTTTTTGTCAAAAACATATTCACAAAGGTAAGGTTGGTGTCAAACAATACAATTATCTGAATTTCCCCTCATTTCAGGTAGTCTTTTACATTTAGCAGATATTTATTTGACCCTAATTTCTTTAATATCTATCGTCCATAAAACTACACAAGGTCATGTGTGAAAGGAACCATTCAGAGGCCTTGAACTCTATCAAAGGGAAATTACTTTTTCAGAGGTCCAGGACCCTGGCCAAGGTCAAGTAGCCTTTCAAAGACCAATGACCCTTTAAAAGGTCAATGCCACATCAAAGACCAATGGCCCTTTTAAAGGACAATGCCACATCAAAGGCCAAGGACCTATCAAAGGAAGTCGTCATCTTGGTCTCATTGAGAAATATTCTACATCCTCGTATGGAATGAAGACGGTCGTTTTTGGATATGCTCATTACTATGCGTATTTGTTGTGATTGAAAAGTATTAATTTGCTTCAGTTTTCCCTTATATCTCCATGGCATTGGAAAACGAATAATTTATCACTGCAGACTAAGAATGAGGCTGAGCGCTCTAAGCAAACAAAGATTTTATACCGACTAACACCCAATCCATTTTGTGACTTTTGTGCAAATTCCCCTGAAAACAAAAAACAAAAACACTTCTATTTGGACTGTCCAAATTATAAAAAACTTGCGTATGAAATTGTTTCGAAAAACTTGCTAAGAATTGGATCCAAATGTCAATCCAGATCTTGTTGTAAATCTTATGCTTGATATTTTTGTAAATATTCTATTATATGGTTCTGACAACAATACTGACTACTCAAGCAAAAATATTTCAAATATTTAAATATATCAAAATGGTATTAACTGCATCTTCTGACCCGTCTTTAAAAGGGACCTTGACCTTTGACATGGTCCTTGGTATTGGCAGGGTTCCTGGCTTTGACAGGGTCCTTGGCCTTTGAAAGTGTCCTTGGCCTTTGACAGGGTCCTGGGCCTTTGAAAATGTCCTTGGCCTTTGACAGGGTCCTTGGCCTTTGATGTGGCATTTACTTTTGAACGGGTCATTGGTCTTTGAAAGGCTACTTTGCCTTGGCCAGGGTCCTGAACCTTGGAAAAATCATTGCCCTTTGATATTGTCCAAGGCCTCTGAAAGGTTTCTTTGCCTGAGAAAGGCTCATTGGCCTTAGATTTATCATTTAACATTGAAATCGATAGTTTAGTCGGTATGATTCCTAATTATGATATTTTTAAAGCTAAAATATTTTCTGATTCCTGTTAACAAGACTTACCAATTGCTTTTTGTCGAAGTTAAGCCTTTTCTCGGAAAAAAAACAAATGACCTGAGCAAGGGTGGTCGGGTGGTGCAGTGGATGTTGCACTTGCCTTTCACCAAGGCGGCCGGGGTTCGATTCCCCAACCGGACGTGAAAAGGTATTGGCGTCACCTGCCCGGTTGCTCCGGTTTCTTCCCACAATAAGACCCCTTGCGCGCTAACATCCAGGCCAACAAGAGTGATTGATATAAGTTTAATAACTTGTTTCATAATTGTTGTTAAATAAATAAAGTTTATATTTAAAAGTATTATGCGATTACGCCGCGAACATCGAACTTTAATGGTAGAGAGCCAGTGAACTTGACAAACACACACATTGACCTCTCTGTCCCTATGGACGTGTTTGTAGCAGGTTCTTCCATAATACAACAGTGATTGATATTCCTTCCTTCCTTTTACCCTTTGGCTCCTGTCATCCTATCGGGTGCCGGTTATGTATGATTGTGACCCGTACGGTCAAGGCGATCGTGACACGTCATTTGTATAACAATGTGAAGAAAGGCACGTCTCCCCAAGTGCATTATCGTATTAACCTGGGCTATCGTGCACCCTTTGTTTCCGATACATAGACTAACACTACATCAATCAGACGGAGTACGAGTTCACAAACAGTCTAATCGATTGTGATAATGGCCGTGCTCTGACACAAATGGTATAACACTTCAGTGGTGACAAAGTGGTTCACGTTTTGACCCGAGCACGTTCTCCAGGAGATTATCTCTTAACTAAGATTAAGGCATACGTACGATCGCCGTCTGTTTTATCCTAATACTAAGTACAGCTTTATCGTTGACTAAATTCAAGACATGATTACTGTCTGTCATCTGTAGACTAATTGATAATAGGTGTTCACAAAACTATCATTCAGCGCGAAGTTACTTGGCTTTGACATCAAGTCTTCAAAATGAGAACCGAGTCATCATTTTGTCAATCACAACATGTAAGCATACTAATGAACATACTCAAAGACGTCCATCTTCATTATCTTCATATCCCACAAAGATACAGAATATTTCTCAATGAGATCAATATTGCGACCATAAAACTCGTCGACGTCTTCATCAACCTTAATATCTTGATTCCCAGTGAGTGAATCTTTGATTATCAAAAAGGTTCAATATTACTTTTTTTTAATTCTTGGTAAGAGAAAAAGATAATATTATACAGATTTGCATTGCATCAACGATTAAAAAAATGGTGAGGGATATTTTTCTGACAAATTTGTCCTTTTTAAAAGACATATATTCAGCAAGTATACACGTCATAACACTGGATTAATGAAGATCAGGTTGTCAGCGGATATTTTAAAACACATAAAGAAAGATACAATGCCATTATAAATCGCGTTCATTGCAATATATCTAACGTGTTCGACTTCATTTATTGCCTCATGAACACAGAAAAGTACAAAGTAATCTTTAATTGTTTATTATAAAGCACTAAGAATCCCGACAATGTTATCATCATTAAACTTCAAGGACGTCACTCCTGTTTGCCGCCAAAACAGCATTTTAGCAATGTCTGTCGTCTGCTACGAAGAATGTCAGTAGCACGTCACGAGTTGTTTATTCCCCTATGGTTACAATATAACGGCAGTACGCAATACACTTTCTCTGCCTTTTGTAACCAATTTATTTTATATCATCTAGTAAACGCTCAAATAAAGGTCACCGGATTATTAAACATTTACCCAGTGTACATTAAACAGCACACACACACAATATCAGCCAATGCACGTTAAGTATTACAAAACGACTCGGTCAAAGTGTATGCACTTTCAAGCAAGACAAGAGTACACAAGGTTATGTAGCATGAATCTTTTTGCAGTTGTACGAAAAAAGATTGGAATGCAGTTTGTCTTTATGATTGTGTAGCATGATAATAGTTGAGTTCAGAGGAAAGATACTCCAACAGACCGTTGGCATTCCAATGGGAGCTAACTGTGCCCCACTTTTGGCTGACTTATTTTCTGTTTTCACAAGAAGCTGAATTTGTCGAAGGGCTTATCAAGACAGGTAACCAAAACCATGCCAAATCTTTCAATTTCACTTTCAGAAGACGCTTACTCTTCCGGAACTGGTCTTATTCTCTGGTACTTTAACCAGGGTCGCTATGTAAATCCTTCCCGTGTTCCTATTTTGTCTCTAGTTTAATCGACTTTGAGTTCGAATTATGGTTTTAATGAAGCTTTGGTATTCTTTTATTTTTAGTAGTACAACTGGAGGTTGGAATACAGTTTGTTTGATGATTATGTAATATGATAACGTTTTAGTTGGAATAAATTTTACTGAAAATGAAGCAAAATAAAGTTTATGAATATTTTGCATGATGACCCGATTTTCGCTTTTTATGATTCATTGTTGTAATTGAACCCTTGTAAAAATGCCCTAGATGTTCTACTTGAGGAAAAAAAACGTAAATATGGGCCATTGTCTATTTGTTTTTTTGCTTTGTTGACAATTATAACTGGAGATATAATGAGTGAAAGGTAATTCTAGGTGTTTTCCCTTTTGTTTCGGCTTCTCGTTTCCTGTGTTACATTGTACCTTGTAGTATAGTTTTTTTTATTTCGCCCTTGTGGGTCAGTGTGTTTAATTTCTTCTCCCTCTATCTTGACTAGAGCTCTGCTTCTGGCATAACTTAACTTTCACTCTTCAAGGTTCGTGGCGGATTCATATTGTTCATGTGCAAACGTGCTTATAATAGCATTTGGAAAATTGCAATCCGGAAATGCTGACGAAAATCAGTTTAAAAACACTTGAAATCAGTGCCACGAAAGAAAGATTTAACGTAATAATATTTTTATATTTGATTTTGTAGTGAAATCTATTTGCAAGGGGAGATAATTAATATAGATATCTTAGGTTTAAAAGTAAACAAACCAAATCTGAAAAGGCACAACCCTTTTGAAGATTTTCGGAGACACGCTTACTCTTCCAGAACACCTGGTCTTACTCTGTTCATATTTTGCTCCTACTTTATTTGAATATGAAATTAGATTATGGTTTTATTCACGCTTTGGTATTCTCTAGTTATTTTCCATAAATAAAGAGAATTAAAAACACTAGAAACATTTTGGTTTGGTTTATTTTTTGTTTTACGTCCTATTAACAGCCATGGACATTTAAGAACGTGCCAGGTTTCGGAGGTTGATGAAAGCCGGAGTACCCGGAAAAAAACCACCAACTACCCCACGTGGAATTCGAACTTTCACCCCAGAGGTGAAGGGCTAGTAGTAGAATGTCGGAACCGCACATGTGGCCACTGCAACCCCTCTCTCTAGAGATAGACGAGACGACAGATTGTTACCCAAGTCTATCTATACAGACAGTTTTATTTATCTTCAGGAAAATGTTTTCCTTGTACATAATTGTAGAGTACTAATCCTCGATGGCATGGATATGTGCATCCGTATGTTAATACAGTCGTCCTGCTACATAATCCTTCGTCTCTCTGAGATAGCTGCCGAAACACGTGGGCGACACTGTCACGTTGGCGAAGAAATAAGGCCAATGGTTCATTGCCAGCGAGCTCTGTAAGCCCACGCACACAGACCACTAGCTGTAGCAGTACTAGGCGCCTTTCACTTATTCCCACACAAATTCACGTTTTCTTTTGTCGCGTGACTGGTAGATCTTTATATAAGCGTACGCCAAAAGAGCATCTATTCAATAGAATAAGCAAGACTATGCTGAAAATGAATTACGTTTCAGAGCAAGAAAAAAATGAAAAACTGAAAGTATGATTTAATATGTGTACTATTTCTTTCCGCGTAAAATGAATATAGATTTGAGAAAAAAAAAACATAATTATTTTCTTATCCCAACGCATATATTGTTTGAGGTGACTAACGTGCAATTCTGTATGTTTTTTCTGCCCCTGCCATGTTACCCATGTCAGTAGCGTCGTCCCGTTCCGTCGTGACCCGTCCCGTTGCATCCCGTCACGTCGAGTCCCGTCCCGTCCCGTCCCGTCCCATGGTAATGTAACCAGCTTATTTAAATAATTACTGATCCGATTGTCATCAAACTTCGCATACGTAATACGCATGAAAAACTATTTTCAGATGGGGGGAAAGGGGGGCATTTATGTCACGCAGGCATTTCTATTTATTATTAGTAGAAGTATTTTCTTTGGAGCAACACTCTAGGACCCACACAACAAAATCAGTCAATCAACAAGTGTTTCATATGAGTGTTGTTGCTACCGAATATTTGTTCCGGCTAAGTGTAATTTGAATTGATAATTGTTGACATATTTACATTGAATGAAATCTATAGATATTCATCTTTACACAAATGTATACTAGTGGTAGATTTTGATATGTGATGGTGGATTGATATGGGGTCAAAAGTCAGAGGGTGTTCCAGCCCCCTTTCACCGGTTTGAATTGTAAACTTCCGGTTGCCCGAGGCAGACGCATGTAGCGAGCTAACATGACACGAAATCCCTCCTAAAATGCCCTATAAATCTCAACAGTTGTCACTAGTTTTGCACTTCAAATACTTAAGTTATTTGCTGGAAAGCTGGATCGTTACTATCTAGACATTTCGCAGACTATTCGCAAGAGATCATATTTCTTTAAATATAACATAACATTTATAGTGAAGTTGTCTTCGAATGGGCTTCTTGAGATTAACCCCCCCCCCCCCCAAAAAAAAAAACCCATAAAAAACGCAATAGTATCATTGTTTTGAAAACCAATATAGCGTTGCTTATCATGGCATCCATATGCGATATCAAGATTGTAATAGATTTTTGTACAAAAGAAGTCAGAATATACTAAAGCGTCAACATAACCATAATCTGAACTCAAAATCGATTAAACTAGAAGCAAAAAAGGAACAAAAGAAAGATGTACACGGAGACTCTCGTAAAAGCACAGGAAAATAAGACCAGGTGTTCCGGAAGCGTAAGCGTCTTCTACCTCATCGACGACACCCGCCATGTAAATCTTTGTCACATCCAAGTAAACATCAAGGTCTCAAAACGAGAACTGAGTATCATTGTCAATCACAAGAAGTAAACACACTAATGATCATACTCAAAAACGTCCATCTTCATATCTCTTAAAGATACAGAATATTTCACAATGAGACAAAGATGGTGCCCATAAAACTTGCCCATAGTTCTGATCAACCTGCGTCTCTCTAATCTTTGTGTTGTTAGCTTGTTTGTCAGTAGTCGACATCGGTCACGAAATTTACGATACCTAGAACAAGCTCTAGAATATCGAATCAACTGGGACATGTAAATACAATAGGTTGGAGATGCAGGGATGTTACTATCAAGAAATGGAGAGTACAATGTTGTGGTTTATATTAGTATCCGACCCGCCATAACCAATGTCTCTGTCTGGCTTCACCATGAATAACTTTTAGCTCCACATGACGTCCTTTTAGCTGACTGATTTAAATTGTTTGCAAGCTTTATAAACGTCTACTTAATTGCTTGGTTTGAAATTATAATTAACATTTTACAGACTTTTTCTAGAATCGGGATTACAAGGAAAAGTATCCTTCAATTTTAATTCTGTGATCAATTTGTCTGCAATATACTCGGCTCTCACTTTTAGGAGGATTACTCGGATGTAACCTAGATTAGCATTGCGAGTGTTGAGGATGAAGCAATATATTAAGGCCTAACTGAATCCGACTTCCAACAACTTTATTCGACTAGCTTCAACTGTGACAGAATCATGACTGCTGCTAATGTTTACTGCTGCGCGATGCAAACGGCTCTGAAAAAACACTTGACTTCATCAGGCGATGAATGCAACAAAATAGACATTCAATCCTTGAATAGTAGCAAGGGGCAACAACTCTGTTTTCCTATGCATATGTTTCCCATTTATTTTGGTTTGTTTACTTGTAAACCTAAGATTAGTAGGTTAATTTTCTTCCTTTGCAAATAGATTTCACTAGGAGACAAGATATATTCGGCTATAACGTTATATCTATTTCTTAGTGTTTTGTCAACTGATTCTTGTCAATTTTTCGAATTGGAATAATCCAAATGTTATAATTAGCATGTTTTTACATGACCAATATGAATTCACGAACCTTGAATGTAAGATTTTGTCAGGAGCAGATCTGAAGTCAAGATAGAGGGAACAAATTAACCACAATTACTCTTATTAAACTGAATATTTTTCGAAGACTTTATACAGACCTTGCCAGTGCCTTTATTTCTTGTTGAACCAATAAATTTTGTCTTTGAATAGAAAGACATTTGTTGCTAATGTCAATAATACATAGTCCATCCGAACTCAATCCGAAATCAAAAGCTCAACAGGCTCTTCAACATTTTTTTTTCTTCCCGTGGGAGCTAGATTTGAATATCTCCATTTATGTGATAGATGTCGAGTGTTGTCAGACAGATTGATTTGCAGGTTGATGACGTTTATCGTTGCATTGATTAATGTTCTGGTTTCATTGTCACAATCTATACCTCATTAAAAGTCGTTCTACTGTGTCATATAAATGCTAAGACATTTTATTTTGATGTTTGTGCTCCCAATGGTATTAAACTGTCATTGCCTCGGTTCTCACTTTGATAGCATGACATAAAAACAGCGGTAATCAAAGATCAGGCATAAGACGATATCCCTGTGAGAACACATGGGTTCGTACTCCTGATGCTGTTCTAACGATCCGTCGCTTCATACAGACAGGACAAAAACTTTGAAAAAATACCTGCATTTTGCGTCTCCGACATTCAAATTGTGTTATGAGTGTTCGACCTGCTTGCGAAAGAGTTAATAGACTTGAGTACATGATAATGGTACTATACCTGGCCCCAGTTTTATCAACGTTCCTTAACTTAAGGAAACTCCTTAACTGAAAAATCTCCATAGGAAAGCATAACATAATTTAAGGGGGGAAATCTTAAGTTGAGGAACTCTTCCTCCTTAACTGACAAATCTCCATAGGAAAGCATTACAGAATTTAAGGGGAAAATCTTAAGTTAAGGAGCTTTACTTAAAATCTGTAATGCTTTACTATGGAGATTTTTAAGTTAAGGGGTTTCCTTTAGTTAAGGAACGGCGATGAAACCAGGGCCAGACAAGGTCTATGTTTGTTTTTTCAAGGATATTCAGGTGAATTTTTCTTTTGTTCTGATTTTGTTAGAGTGTTCTTAAAAAAAAAATCATATTTTTAAAAGGATACCAAGAATGCCTATCGAAAGGCACGTGCACGATAAATGCACGTGTGTCTGATTACACGTGGATATTTGGTCATAGGGGTGGAGATATACTATAAACTGATTAATGTTTATATTAGTATCTTCTAAAAGTACAGTTTGTCTAGGAATTGCACGTGATGTTTTGTTTTTTTAATTTCCACCAAGCGTCAGTCAGATACGTGTTCCAAATCGGGCGAGTGTATTAGCTATTTTTGACATTCTGATTTTGGTGGCAGACGATAAACCTCTTTTGACATAAGATAATAATTATGTAACAGTGTAAATAGTACATTTTAAAGTTGTCGTTGCTCATGAAATAGTATTTAATGCTTATTGAATAAGAACAGATAAATGGATTTCTAATATCCCCGTGTAGTAGATATTAAGAATATTTTTTACCTTCGTTTACACATTTTAAACAACCTCCCAAAGCTGTTTTATCTGATCAACAATGCTTTTATTTGTAAACAAATTCTTCATGTTAATTGGAAAGTATGATTTATGTAAAGATTATTTTACACAACCAATAAATGTTGTTTTTTTATGTGACGTATCAAAGCGTAGCTGAATCGAGATTTTCGGTACAATAACTTTACTATTGTACATACGCCTAACAGCTTGGACGAAATGACCGATCGCATTACATGTACCAACTCGTACATAATTTAAACCTTTTGTGCAGGTATCTTAGACTTGTCGCCTCATCTCATCATGAAAGGGTGTACAGTGAATGTTTGTTTCAATTGACAGACAAACCAAACTAACTAGGAATGTTGTTCTCTAGTTTGATTAATAACATTTTATTTCCATTCTGTATTGCATTTGCTTATATGCCGCTAGGAAACCAAATTGTATTAATTAAACTGTATAGTACAATTTACAGTGATACGCCAAGTGTAGGAATACAGGAGACGCATCACACCCACAAATTAATATCAATGCGCGATATAATCCATTTCATGTGATTAGCAAGAAGTAAAAGATTATAGAAACATTGTTTTATGATAAAATTTTCCGTGAAACAAAAGTCGCTTACTTTTCCGGAACACCTCGGCTTATAATCTTGTACCCTGCCCCTGAACTCCTCGGCTTATTATCTTGTACTTGCCCTGGAACTCCTCGGCTTATTATCTTGGACCTGCCCTGGAACACCTCGGCTTATTATCTTGTACTTGTCCTGGAATACCTCGGCTTATTATTTTGTACTTGCCCTGGAACACCTCGGCTTATTATCTTGTACTTGCCCTGGAACACCTCGGATTATTATCTTGTACTTGCCCTCGAACACCTCGGATTATTACCTTGTACTTGCCCTGGAACACATCGGCTTATTATCTTGTACTTGCCCTGGAACACCTCGGCTTATTATCTTGTACTTGCCCTCGAACACCTCGGATTATTACCTTGTACTTGCCCTGGAACACCTCGGCTTATTATCTTGCACTTGCCCCGGAACACCTCGGCTTATTATCTTGTACTTGCCCCGGAACACCTCGGCTTATTATCTTGTACTTGCCCTGGAACACCTCGGATTATTATCTTGTACTTGCCCTAGAACACCCCGGCTTATTATCTTGGACTTGGCCCAGAACACCTCGGCTTATTATCTTGTACTTGCCCTGGAACACCTCGGATTATTATCTTGTACTTGGCCCGGAACACCTCGGCTTATTATCTTGTACTTGGCCTGGAACACCTCTACTTATTACCTTGTACTTTCCCTGTAACACCTCGGCTTATTATCTTGTACTTGCCCTTGAACACCTCGACTTATTATCTTGGACTTGGCCCGGAACACCTCGGCTTATTATCTTGTACTTGCCCTGGAACTCCTCGGCTTAGTATCTTGGACTTGGCCCGGAACACCTCGGTCAAGGTTCTCAGTGTAAATATTTCCTTTCTTCATATTTTGCCGCTTATTTGATCGATTTTGAGTTCGGATTATGGCTTAATTGTCGCTTCGGTATTCTCTGGGTTTTTTATTTTGTGTGTTTTTTTTTTTTACTTTTTCAAAATCCTGGTTTTATCAAGGCCATGCCTTAATGATCACTTGACATGACGCAAAACCATGGATTTCTGCAAATTATTGTAGAGAGCTCTTCATGGAACTTCAGTATAAAGTTCAAATTGTGTTCGTGTCGATGATTACGTAGTTTATTTTACATTTATACGACTGCTGATTCACAATGAATACAAAGTAATCACATTTCAAGTAAGTACCTGATAAAACCGTCCATTAATCAGCTTGTCACATCCCCAATGCTGCCGAGATTTGATCTGTATAGCTTAAAGATTAAAGACGACCTAGCGAAATATCACATTCCGCCCAAAAGAGTGAATATAAATAACGACTGTTGTATACTATTTCGCAGAATTATCCAGTGTAAAAATGTCGCAGCAGTAGAGAAGGCAATGGATTCAATATAACATTTAAATATTTCCATCGCATTATCACTATATAGTGTACTTGGTAACTGTGACATTATCACTATATAGTGTACTTGTGAACTATGACATTATCACTATATAGTGTACTTGTGAACTGTGACATTATCACTATATAGTGTACTTGTGAACTGTGACATTATCACTATATAGTGTTCTTGATAACTGTGACATTATCACTATATAGTGTACTTGTGAACTGTGACATTATCACTATATAGTGTTCTTGGTAACTGTGACATTATCACTATATAGTGTTCTTGGTAACTGTGACATTGTCACTATAATGTGTTCTTGTGAACTGTGACATTATCACTATATAGTGTACTTGTGAACTGTGACATTGTCACTATATAGTGTTCTTGGTAACTGTGACATTATCACTATATAGTGTTCTTGGTAACTGTGACATTGTCACTATATAGTGTTCTTGGTAACTGTGACATTATCACTATATAGTGTTCTTGGTAACTGTGACATTATCACTATATAGTGTTCTTGGTAACTGTGACATTATCACTATATAGTGTACTTGTGAACTGTGACATTATCACTATATAGTGTTATTGAGGACGGTGACATTGTCACTATATAGTGTTCTTGGTAACTGTGACATTATCACTATATAGTGTTCTTGGTAACTGTGACATTATCACTATATAGTGTACTTGTGAACTGTGACATTATCACTATATAGTGTTCTTGGTAACTGTGACATTATCACTATATAGTGTTCTTGGTAACTGTGACATTATCACTATATAGTGTACTTGGTAACTGTGACATTGTCACTATATAGTGTTCTTGGTAACTGTGACATTATCACTATATAGTGTTCTTGGTAACTGTGACATTATCACTATATAGTGTTCTTTGTAACTGTGACATTGTCACTATATAGTGTTCTTTGTAACTGTGACATTGTCACTATATAGTGTTCTTGGTAACTGTGACATTGTCACTATATATTGTTCTTGGTAACTGTGACATTGTCACTATATAGTGTTCTTTGTAACTGTGACATTATCACTATATAGTGTTCTTTGTAACTGTGACATTGTCACTATATAGTGTTTTGGTAACTGTGACATTGTCACTATATAGTGTTCTTGGTAACTGTGACATTGTCACTATATAGTGTTTTGGTAACTGTGACATTGTCACTATATAGTGTTCTTGGTAACTGTGACATTGTCACTATATAGTGATCTTGGTAACTGTGACATTGTCACTATATAGTGTTCTTGGTAACTGTGACATTATCACTATATAGTGTTCTTGGTAACTGTGACATTGTCACTATATAGTGTACTTGGTAACTGTGACATTATCACTATATAGTGTTCTTGGTAACTGTGACATTATCACTATATAGTGATCTTGGTAACTGTGACATTGTCACTATATAGTGTTCTTGGTAACTGTGACATTGTCACTATATAGTGTTCTTGGTAACTGTGACATTGTCACTATATAGTGTACTTGGTAACTGTGACATTATCACTATATAGTGTACTTGGTAACTGTGACATTATCACTATATAGTGTACTTGGTAACTGTGACATTATCACTATATAGTGTACTTGTGAACTGTGACATTATCACTATATAGTGTTCTTGGTAACTGTGACTTTGTCACTATATAGTATTCCTGAAAATGTTGACATTGTCACTATATACGTATAATTTATTTGAATGCTAGCGCACACTATGATGTTTACTTGAAAATATATGTCATTCAAATAGATCAATCATACCATACAAAAATCCTTAAATAATCATGGCTGTCAATGGGACGTAACGTTTATAACTATACAACAAATCGGATGGCCGTTTACACCATTCGATCTGTTGTAGTGAATTAGAAACTAAGTCCGCACCCCACCCCCCGCCCCCCTCGACTCCCACCCCGGGTCGCAATGTTCCCATCCTCGTTATCCAGGGTAACACTCACCTACACTCTCTACACCCCTGGAATATGTCATGACAAAACTGAAATCACTGTGTGCATCACCTTGTTGATGAGGCAAGAAGACTAGATCGACCCTTTGATGTAAATTACGAGAATCTCGTGGTCACATAACGGTAACAAATGACAAGCTCTGAAGTCGGTCGCGGCTCCTTTGTAGTCTCCAAAGGACAGACATAGAGCCTGAGCGTTCCGTCAGCTTTGACCTGTTTCAGGGGTGTATAGAGCGTAGGTGAGCGTAACCCCTGGATATCGAGGATGACATATTCCATGCGTGTAGAGAGCGAAGGTGAGCGTAACCCATGGTTATCGAGGATACAATGTTCCTTTCTTCATGCTCAGGAAAAGATGATGAAACGAACTTCATGTTATGTGTAGGCAACTGACTTAAATGCATTCACAGAGGCAGAAACATTACAGTGTTTGTCATTTCCCTGGATCCCCTAAAATAGCGCGGAAGTTTGGAGGCGCGGGTGTTAATTTGCTAGACAGCAATTGTTTAGTTATCACTATTATCATCTTTATATGGGCGAAATGATCTGGTTAATTACGAAACTGATAATGTCCTTATATACTGAGATTGTTTTGTACACAAACAGGAATTGAAAACTTAATTTGCGAGCTTTCGAAACGTCTGTTTCCTTTGTCAAGCAAAGAGTACAATGGCCGAGTGTCGGTGTTCTGACAGCTGAAATCAGCTCACTACCCAAAATATGGCGAGTTAGAGAAGTCAGCTGTCAAAAACGTAGCGCGACATTTCGTCCAAATGCACTCTAATACTACAGATATACAGAAGGACGGGTAAGATGTGTACCCATTCCACCCCTTATTGGATGCTAATATATATCATTCCTACCAAACTGATGAATCTTATTCCTGATAATATTCTTCTTCTGAACAATAATATAATGTCAATTGTTTCCCCCTATGAGCAGCTCAAGGCATCAACTGTAAACAAATATGGATAAACAGTTGACATCGGTGATCTGAATGACGTAGAGAAATTTGATATACGGATATTTGTAATCCGATTACTAGTGCTTCATATCAAACAATATTTCAGGAACATCGCAGAAATATAATACCATAACAATAATGATCTTATATAACGTGTAGAGCAATTCACGTTATATTTACAGGTATTCTATCAACTCTAAATTCCACGATTTTTTGTAAAACTCAAACTTGCAGAAAGAAGACGATTTACACAGTGAAGTGCAATCTGTTGTGACTAAATATTTCAAGTTAATTGACAAGTATTGTATCAGGCATAGACATTTTATTCTGGTTTTAGAGTGATACAGTGCTTGTTCAACAGTATACATTTAAGTTATGCCCTTTAAGTCAATAGTCAAAACAGTTTTCCCTCGGTGTTGTGACCAACCTAGTGAACTATTTCCCAAGGCCGGAGGCCGCGGGAAATAGTTCACCAGGTTGGTTCCAACACCGAGGGAAAACTGTTTTGACTATTGACTTAAAGGGCATAAATTAACTGTTTTGTTACCTATAATTCAAAGGTCTAGAATTAATCTGTACCGTGTTCATCACTCGTTTCTAAGTCATCGAAAATCCTCTTGTGTCACTTTAATTCTGTTGGATTTAGGTGACGGCTTGTCAGAAAATGTCTAACAGTAAGTAAATGTCTACAGTCAGAAAATTTCTTCTTGTTAACAAAACGCTTTAATCAAGATCACATATACGCTTGGGCACAATCGTTTCTAAGGAAACGTGTATTAGTTCATGATGTCACCGGTCAAATAGATTAACTAATGCATGGATGTATGTAAAATACATTGGAATGACCATGAAAATAGTCAAAATTAGTGAATATATTTTTATAAAGAGAACCAGGTAACAATGTACATGATTTAATACTTACATTTCAAGTGAACTTGGACTCAATATACCTACCAAAGTGTTTAAAAGTTATTTTTCGATGACCTTTTCAGTTGGCGTATTATACAAAAGTAAAATAGTGCAGGAAAAAGTCCCCTTTTCTAAACTGTTTACAACCTGGGGTTTGTTTCATTCCATTTTATAGTTGTTATCAAAACAAACGTTACGTACAAATGTAGTTCATTAAATTTGTCTCCAGACCCGTTGAAGTACATGTATGATGTATTTGGTCGGTACTGTAAAAACATTTAATTTCGTTGGGGTAAAATTTTGTCGTTTGGAGACTAGAAACATTTTCGCGGGGGTTATGTTTCGTGGATTCCGTTCGTGAGTTTCATTTCTCTGAAGAACTTGTATATGGCCGGTAATATGATGTATTTTGGCCGGTAATATTATGTATAATGTATTTAGACAGTAATATGATGTATTTTGCCGGTAGTATGATGTATTTAGCCGAAAATATGACGTATTTTGGGGGAAATATGATGTATTTTCTCTGGGGTATTTGGTGGGTTTTGTTAATTTGTATTTCATTCCTCCTGTTTTATGTTGCATATTTGATTTTTAGTTTGATCCGGTATGCTTATACAATAGTTTTCTCCTCTTGTGCAAAATTAAAAAAAAAACTGAAATAACATCAACCTAGCCTCAGTACACGAAAGAAAAAAAAAACATAAAAAAAATCTTCGTAGTTTGTATACTTCTCAGTAACAACGGATTAGTTTTAAGGGAGTTTCCTTTGTTTTTCTTTTCTGTCTAACTCTATTGAACTAATAACGCCTCACTAAAGCTTAATATTTTTAAGTACTTGTTTGTTGAAGATGTACCGGAGTTCAACATACGTGCACTAAAGATTATAATCCATCATGTCTAGCTCAGTGACATATCTGCCCTCGCCATGTATTGTCTTACCAACAATATGAAGCCTTAATATGTTCCAAGCTAATCAGGGTTCAAAGAAAGATTTTAATATTTCTTACGGAATCTCGGATTCCGTCTCAAAAGAAGAGGGCTATATTTGCGGCTTTCATGGAGATTTGAATACCTAAGACATAAAGTGTAGCAACGTAATACGATATGTTTTTGCAGTCTACACAGAAATTAACCGCGATTAATAGTCATGTCACCTCATACCTTCACTCGAACGCATACACAATTTCTATGACGTCGACAACAATGCATGTGGGCGGAGTTATGCAATTTCTCCGCTCTTCCTTGGAGATATGTGTCTGACCATTTCCAGGATAGCTGGAACAAATATAAACATGTTTTGAATTATTTTGTTAGAGTTTACCACAATGATAACCTAGAAACGGCTTAAATATCAACAATTAGGTTATCACCAGTTCGGTTAGAACACAGCATCTTTATTAGGGGCCACGGTGGCCGAGTGGTCCGACATTCTACCACTAGCCCTCCACCTCTGTGTTGCTAGTTAGAAACCAAAGTGGGGCAGTTGCCATGTACTGACTGTAGGTCGGTGGTTTTTCTCCGGGTACACCGGCTTTCCTCCACCCCAAACCTTACACGTCGTCAAATGACCCTGGCTGTTAATGGGACGAAAAAACAAACCAAACCTTTCGACATTATCTCCAACCGGAAGTGTAAAACTCGTACGAAACAAATATTGTTTACCGTGTAAAAGGCGATTAATTAACACAACATTATTTCCAATGTACCAGCCGAATATCACCTCTATTGGAAGTCATCTTGGTAATTATAAATAAAAGTGTTTGGAGAGTGAAACCGGGTTTGACGATACAATGACATATTCACACTCGGAATGTATACTCAGTGACCCGGCTGCGTCGCGGATCACCATGACGGCCAAATTACTCACGCACGAATGACATTCCGCATCTTATCAACTTTTATTTCTTCGTTATGTCTTTATTTTGTAATAAATGCATCTGATCAATTTTCATTTTGTATTTGTCCGAAAAGCCTGGCCAAATCTGAAAACAACTCTTCAAATACTTCCTTAATTATCTATTATAGATTAATATTATGAATTTCAATTTTGAAATTATTTTTAAACGGGTCGTTCTCGTACATCTGGGGGGTAATACTTTAGTTGCAGATCACCGGGATGATGATAGAATAGTTGTAGGTTCGAGTCACGTCACAACAGGACAATGACACGACGCCGGACATTCTTGTTACAGTCTGCGCAGCTGTAAACGAGTATGCGGTCTGGCAGTGCTAGCAAATGTAGAACGCTAGATGTTAGCACGGAGATGTCAATACCGGCTGCTTTCTCTCCAGTGAATTGCAAAAGATATTGTCTGGTTGCATTTCCAACGTCTTTAAGCCGACTGGTGAAATAAATTCTGATAGAGCAGTATATAATAACCTCAAATCATTGACAAAAATTATATTCGGTACATATCAAACAGAATGACGGCTTGATGCTGACTTAATGAAACCGCATATCTGGGATTATACTCGGATCTATCTCATAATAATAACGTCATGAAATACTTTATTCCATGATGAATGATGCGTTCGGAAAAAATTGCATGAAAATAAACATTTTTTTTAAATTTCTCACGAAACTACGCACGCATAGAGCAGCATTCGCATCTATTTATGGTATATATTGCTTCGGTAGGTTTGTCATTGCATTTAGTTTTCTCCAAAATTTTCAAGGTTTTAATTTAAACAAAAAATGGTCATGAGCTAATTACGACGTCAACAAGACCTATACAACACACAGCAAGGACGTTGTTGTGTGCGTGTGTGTGTGTGTTGTGTGGCTGCTTTGTCGCCGAAGATGTTAATCCCCAAGTCACCACACCGATCGATACCCGGCTACAGAGGCTGTTCCGCCGAGTGATTGACAGGCCGCCGTGTTATGTATTTGTGTGTGCCGGCGGTGCCTGTGCCAGCATTCTACCTACTGCAAGGTCCTAGGTTTTATCATGACAGCTCTACTGCCGTGAAGCAGGAATAAAACCGGCCTCGCGTACAGCTCAGTATCAGTTGTTGGTTTGGAACGGAGCCGTACTGTGTGCTCCCGGATTGCTAGACGGAACATCACTGCAGAATAAACCATCGCCACAGTCTTTATCCATGAGCCCGGTGTTTGGTTTGGATGCAATAGTGTGACCAATTACAGTTTATTGTACAATAATTGAAGCAGATCTGAACACTTTTTTCCAAAAATAGTGAAAAGGACAATGATCGACAACCTTACTACAGCCGGCGTGTTTACATTGGCTGTTATTGAACTTTGAAGTGTGCCTTTCACTTTCAATAGAAATGGATAACTGGTTGCCTTAAATCTTAAACACGAAACAGACTTTATAATATTTTCAACTTTTCAATGTCTGGAATGAGTGAAATCCACATGGACTTATGGAAAATGAGTGACGATGAAATAAGCTCTACCATGAAATCCAGCGAGGATATGTACTACGCAAGGAGTGAGTTGGGCAATGGACCCTCTCTCAGTGATAACTTTTCCCGCCATCTCATCACCGGGTCTAGTGAATCTGGACTAGCCGTTGAACCGGAAGAGGATCAGTTAAGTTTGTGGTTGGCCGCCGTTCCACTCATCGCTATGGTTGTGGTGAACATTTTGGCAAATGGCGCTATAATACTGATATTCATAAAGAAACGTTGTATTCGAAGATGTCGGAATATCTATATTCTCAGCATTGCTGTGGCAGACTTTCTTATTGGACTATCGATGCCACTGTCGATTGTGGAAACACTTAGCCGAAAGTGGATTTTCTGGCCTTTTTCTTGTTGGATTTTCCTCATGGTAAGATACTCACTCTTCTTCATCTCGTTCATCAGTATAATCCTGTTAACACTAGACCGATGGTGGTCAATCAACTTCCCCTTTTCGTACCGGGTACGTCAGAGTAGGACAATGGCGGCCATTATTGTGGTGTGTTGTTGGTTCGTCAGCTTCATTCTTCACATTCCCCTGATCCTCGGCTGGGAGAGTTTTGACGCCTCTACAGGGGGCAAAGCAGAGACTTATTGCCGCGTCCCACCAAAAAGAAACTTCATCTTTACCATTTGCGCATTTGTACTAGAATATTTCACTCCACTTATGTGCCTCGTCTTTCTTAATTTTGGAATTTATTTTAAATTATCAAGAAGAAGGAACACAAAGAAGATCCGAAGATCAATGAGTTCATCAGATACTTATATGTTATACAGCAGAAAAACATCCTCTGACTCTGGCGGCAGTAATAGCTTTAATAACAACAATAACAGTTTTGATGACGCGGCTTCAGATGTGACGTTGTACACACATATGCCTGACATCAGACGTCACAGTGTTTATCTGTACACCTCGCGTCGTTCCTCCTCCTCGTTCTATAAAGTGCCTAAGAGTTCCCTCAGCAACTTTAATCGTGCTCATCAAAATAGCCGGCGGGTATCTGTGGACACTGCCTCCCTCATCAAGTCAAACAGAAACAATCATTGCATCATCCAGCAGAAGCCAAGCTTCCCTTCGCGCAAACAGAGTGATGATGTCGTCAAAGATTTTCTCGGGCGCCAGGACAAAAAAGCGATCTTGTCACTTGGACTCTTGACTCTAGTGGCGTCCGTATGTTGGACGCCGTACACAGTAAGCAGCGTTGTGTATGCGTTTTGCCCATCGTGCATTCCATCGTGGTTGTCAGTATTTTTCTATTGGATACTGGCAGCCAATTCCACAATCAATCCCTTCCTTTATGGAATCGGAAACCCAGACTTTAGGAAAGTGTTGCGGACATGGATGTCTTGTTTTAGTCAGCAAAACGTCAACATGGACAATGAGACACTGCTGTATTGTCAGCTACAACAGAACTGTGAATTAGAGACACTTCGGGAATATAATGTTTTACAATCAAAGAACAGTTCACTGTGATCAGAAGGGCCACATGGTCTTGTCATTGTGAACTTAATAACGACTGTGATTATTCTATTGTCAGTTTAACGCTGGATAAATTGTATTACTCGAATAGATGTTTGATTATTAAATGATTTCGCAGGTATTACTTTTCACTAAAGAGACAAAATTTTGATAATTTTAAATGGTTTCTTTTAATTTTCGTTATTGATAAGCATTAATCTTAAGTTAAATATTGTTATTTTTCTGTTATACTTGTTTTTGTAGTATTTGAATATATTGTTAATATAAATTCATTAATTTTCTCAATGAGCTTTTAATACGGATCTGTAATATATTTTTGTTATATTAATTTAGTTCTATTTCGAAAGAATGATGAACAATATTATATATACATAAATGAAAAGTTTCGGACCTATTTATTTCAAATCTTCAAATTTTGATTGTTGTAGCCGATTTGAATGGATTTGTATAATTTAATAGAGAGGCTAGCAATAAACTGACAAAGCTTCGAACGCTCTAGCCCTGAATTAAATTCAGAAATCAATTCTAACATATTTCTATTTATGAAATATATATACATATATAGATATGAATTTATTTTGAAAATTGACACTCTATTTTCCCCCTTTTAAACATATCGTTGCATTGTTTCCATGTCTTTCCAACAATACGTATATTTGTCTGTGATCCCTCTGACGATAAGGAAACCAGTGTCTGTGAGAGTATTCATTGTAATATTTTGATATTATCATGGTTGAAATGTGTATTTCTTTTATATGTTATATATTGTTCAATTAAACTGGACAAAATGAAAACTGAATCCACGTCTATGTTATATATTATCAAAGGATTAACTTCAATCTATTTTGAGAACTTGGTGTTTACTTGGATGTGACCAACAGTTACGTGGCGGATGTCGTCGATGGAGCAAAAGACGCTTATTCTTCCGGAACAACTGGTCTTATCCTCTTGTACTTTTACTAGGGTTTCTGTGTAAATTTTCCTTTGTTCCTATTTTGCATTTACTTTAATCGATTTTGAGCTCGGGTTATAGTTCTTGTTGACGCTTTGGTATTCTCTGAATTTTTATGTTATTTGGTCATAACATAAATAGTCGTATTGTACTCAAAACAACTCGCGAAATACACTCCGATTTTTTTGTGTTATGGCTCTATACCATAAGCAATAGATTGAACGCCTTTGATAGAATTCGATGACATGTGTTTTCGTAATCATCAAAAAGTTAATAAAGCACTTATACTATAGATATAATACTGTAACCGTTCATATTTTAGTGATATTCCATCTATACAATCTGATTAAAATCATGTCTTGATCTCCGCGCCGTTCCGTAAAAATAAATTAGAGAATACCGAAGCGTTAACAAAATCATAATCCGAACTAAACCAGGGGCAACCTATGAACAAAGGAAAGGTTTACATGGAGACTCTTGTAAAAGTACAAGAGTAAAAGACCAGATGTTCCGGAAGGGTAAACTTCTCTCTGTTGCGTCAAGATCTGAAGACATCCCATAGGCGGTCACGTTCACAAGACCTTTGTCGCCTCCACTCTAGTAGAATTTTCTAATGATGCTTTCATCTGCAGTAAGTCATTTCGTCACGATAAGTACATTAGATTGTTGTGACGAAATGATAAAAACGTACAACGATACAATTATGCAAGCTTTTTGTCGCCTCAAAAAATAACATTTCAGATTCTGAAAGTAATAATTCGTTTGGCTAAATTAATGCAAAAGGTCATCTGAACGTGACCCCCTATGGGATGTCTTCAGATCTTGACGCAGCAGAGAGAGGTTTACGGAACGGCGCGGAGATCAAGATATGATTTAATCAGATTGCTATCTATAGCGATTATCGCGCTGAAAACATTCCGCTAAATCATGATTTCAATAATTAAAGTTTTGTATATTACTTTATAAAGGAAAAATTGTTAAAGGCCCAATAAACGTAACTTTCGGCAAAAGTTGAAGCAAAAATCAAGCCTAATAACTTATCATATTTATAGATTTAGTTAAGATTAACTGATATCAGCAATATTCAAGATGAATTCTTTCGCGATTACCGGTACATCAGCAGTTGAAACACGGTATTTGTAAACACGCGTCCATTTCGAACCGTCTTCTACCTTCGGTTTGTTGTTGAAGTGGGCCCCACCTGAACTATTTTCAATTCTTTGGATTTTTTTGTCCAGAGTTTCTTGTTAGTTACCGTTCAGGTTTACTTCGTTTTAGGCTTATATTTGCATGGTAATCAACTGGATTTTTTTCCAGAATTTTCCAGAATCACGAAAATGTCCCTGAAGTTACGTATATTGGGCCTTTAATGCGCCAATCTATCTAATTGTTAAATTGGGCTATGCGCTGAAATTGCAGTACACCTAAACACGTACGTATACAGTTAGAGATGGACTATTATGACCAAGTTCCCAGATAAAAAATATTAGAGAATACCAAAGCGTCAACAAAACCGTACTCCGAACTCAAAATCGATTAAACTAGAGGCGAAATATGTTCACAAAGGAAAGATATACATGGAGACCCTCGTATAAAAACAGAATACAAAACTGGAGCGAGTGTTTGCTGATACAGACAGCCACAATTAATGGTTATTGTCATATAGGACCTTTTTTCTTCAATTCGGACTCCGCAATCATTATGATTTCACATGGATGCATACTATTCACATGGATGCAAACTATGTTCCAAACTATTATTTTTAAAATACAATTTCAAGATAAAAAAAAAATATTATAAAACAACTTATCGCGTTACATAAAGACAGATTATTGGTATTCTAGATCATATATCTTGAAAACATTACTGCAGCCCTAGAGGAAAGTATCAGCAGCAGTAGCGAACGATTGGTACTGTTTATCCCCAAACGACCCCAGAACCCTGTTTCAAAGCATGTTAACTCAAGATATCTATGTCAAAAAAATTCAGAATACCAAAGCTTCAACAAAACTATAACCCGAACTCAAAATCGATTAAACTAGAGGCAAAATAGGAACAAAGGAAAGATTTTCATGGAGACTCTCGTAAAAGCACAAGAGAATAAGATCTGACCCCGTATTCATGAAACCGTTCTCATGCTTAAGCATGGATTTCGTGCTCAAACCTTAATTCTTGATCTGGCTATAAATTGTTTAAAAAATTTAACTCTGTCAAAGTTTTGGAAAAAAGTTGAAGAGACATGAAGCCAAAAACTGTTTTTAACATTTACATTGACTTTTTGACTCTTCGACATGATTAAGGAGAGTTTCAAGAAAGCTGGCTTGAGCACAGAATCCATGCTTGAGCATGAGAACGGTTTCATGAATACGGGCCCAGGTGTTCCGGAAGAGTAAGCATCTTCTGCTTCATCGACGACACCCATGTACATAGTAGTAGAACATGTGTTCGTTATTCTAGCCAATGAAGTTACGGAACATGTGACTGAGAAGGACGACGCAACTAGATCAACAGCCTTGTTTTTGGCCCTCAATGCACGAGTCGCCCTGTACAATTATATAACGGGCAGGCTACAATAGGTGTAGTTTATGGTGATAGGTGTCTACTGCTGACCAACAAACTTACTACACAAGAGATGCAGGTTGTTGAGAACAATGAGCAAGTGTTATTACCGCCATCTTCGCCTCATTGAAAATATTTTGTATCCTTGTATGATATGAAAATGGACGTTTTTGAATATGCTGATTATTGTGGTTACTTGTTGTGATTGGGAATAATGACTCGGCTCTCAATTTGAGGTCTTGATATTACTTGGATGTCACCAATCATTACATGGCGGGTGTCGTCGACGTAGGAAAAGACGTTTACTCTTGTGGAACACCTGGTCGTATTCTCTTGGACAAACTTAAACAGTGTTGAACAAGAACAAACTTAAAAAGTGTTGAACAAGAACAAACTTAGAAAATGTTGAACAAGAACAAACTTAAAAAGTGTTGAACAAGAACAAACTTAAAAAGTGTTCAACAAGAACAAACTTAGAAAGTGATGAACAAGAACAAACTTTGTAAGGCAAAAACAAATGATCAGAAAATAGCCGAAGCGTCATCAAAACCACAATCCGAACTCAAAATCGACCAAGGAAAGAATTTCAAGGTGGCCCTTGAAAAGAGGAAGACATGAATAAGACAAGGTGGTCAAGAAGAGTAAGAGCACAAAACCTGTTTTAAATTTGAACAAATACAACTGTTAAATAAGAACAAACTACTGAGAGTTAAATCGGCAATCATCACGTTAGAGAGAAGTCGTTTGGATTATCTTTGCCATTATGATTTTTTATTTCTATTATCAATGACGAAAACCAGAGCTGTGTAAAAGTGTTTTTAAATTGTTTGGAATGTCGGGAAGCAATAATGGAAATACATGATGATAATATCAATGCTCAACGGCAATTAAAAACCAAACGTTTACATCAGGCGAAGGAACAAAAACCACTAGGATATGTCACCAAGAATGATTTTCTAGTCCAAGACCTCGTTTAAAACCATTTTTTTTTCTAATTTTTGCAATAAACTTTTCCCATTTGACAAAACTTGCTGCAGACAATGTCATTTTGCAACATTATTGTTTTCCCGGTTTTCGCGGATGTGTTCGATTGCAAATTCGGAATCATAAAGTTTTTTATTCCAAATACGACAATGTAATTGCTAGTATACTTTAGATCAAGAAAACAATAACAACAGGTCACCAGAAAGTTCGCTTTGTAGAAGAATTCCTAATGCATTAAAAGGTAATCAATTATTTAAACTGTTGATATCCATTGCTTTAACTACCACTCCGGTATTAAAATCCATGGATATACAACAGAAATTTTATAAAAATAGCCGTGAAGTGTAGTTAATCAATTTTTTCGATATGTTAAGACATTTTGTAAAACGACACCTCTCCGTCAATTCTACAATTTATAGATACTGTAAAATGGAAAATGTTAGCACTATTTTAATTTCGCTCTCTTATGAAAAACTTTGAATTCCCCCTCTCAAATGTAGAAAGATAGATATACATGTATTATGAGACGCAAGTCTATGTTTGGAGAAATATTCGCTCTGTCAAAAAATCGCACTTCCATTCATTGTAGGGCGAATTTTTTTTACAGTATATTTCCTGACTCTTATTGAGTTCTAAACTATATGTATGTTTCGATATGATGTTTACATGTCGGAGTTGGTTCGTTATTCTAGGGCTTGCTCTGAATATCAAGCTTTCGTGATAAATTTCAGCTGCTGACGAACAACCTTACTGCACAGATATTCGAGAGATGCAGGTTGATGAGGACTATGGGCAAGTTTTATGGTCGGCATCTTGATCTCATCGAGAAATATTCTGTATCTTTAAGTGATATGAAGATGGACGTTTTTGAGTATACTCATAACTGTGTTAACTTGTTGTTATTGACAATGATAACCTGGTTCTCATTTTGAGGATTGATGTTTTCTTGGTTGTGACCAATATTGTCGTCAATGAAGCAGAAGATGCTTACTTTTCCGGAACACCTGGTGTTATTCTCTTGTACTTTTACGAGAGTCCTCATGTAAATCTTTCGTTTTTTTCATATTTTGCCTTTGGTTTAATCAATTTTAGTTCGGATCATGGTTTTGTTGACGCTTTGGAATTATCTATTTTTTTTAAAACGTCACCTTTATTCTGGATTGGCGAGGGCGGCACACTGAAAGGAACACAGCGCCGTTGTAATGACAGAAGATGGATTAAATAAGCAAATTGATGCAAGTGCTCGCTAAGTGAAACTGTGAGAGTATCTGCTTTGTGACAAATTGCTCGCGAAATACCCACTGCATTCTGATTCACGAACTAGTAATTATTTATGTTCCGTGGAAAGGACACCCTAGAAACGGTTGAGCGAAGGCATTTTTCACCATTACTGACTAGGCTTTCAGCTGCAAAAACTCTGCAGAAATCATGCTTGACGTGCTAAAATCTACGAACCCAACTGAAACATTGAGTGTGTAGTAATTGTGCTGGAAACTTAATTATTTAAACACAAAAAGCTAATGACAGCAAGGCATCCATCAATTTGTTCGTAGAAACTACATCGATCACCATTTGCTCAAATTCATGTGTTTGTTTTTTCTATTATTTTGATGTACCGATATTTAGAATTGTTTTATTTCCATTTGTTTTCACCTAAATTTCAGTTGATGACTTTTTATATATATTTGCGCCGTTTCTGTTCTTTTGTTCTTTCATTTTGATTTGGTCTCTCCTCGGTTCCTGTTGTTGTTCTTTCTTTTGGTTTAGTGTCTCCTCAGTTCCAGTTGTTGAATTTTCCTTTTTGTTTGGTGTCTCCTCAGTTCCTTTTGTTATCTCCTCTTTTGTTCTGGAATCCTCTCAGTTCCTGTTGTTGTCTTCACCTTTGTTTTGGTGTCTCCTCAGTTCCTGTTGTTGTCTTTCCTTTTTGATGGGTGTCTCCTCAGTTCCTGTCGTTGTCTTCCCTTTTGTTTTGGTGTCTCCTCAGTTCCTGTTGTTGTCTTTCCTTTTGTTTTGGTGCCTCCTCAGTTCCTGTTGTTGTCTTCCCTTTTGTTTTGGTGTCTCCTCGGTTCCTGTTGTTGTCTTTCCTTTTGTTTTGGTGCCTCCTCAGTTGCTGTTGTTGTCTTCCCTTTTGTTTTGGTGTCTCCTCAGTTCCTGTTGTTGTCTTCCCTTTTGTTTTGGTGTCTCCTCAGTTCCTGTTGTTGTTTTCCCGTTTGTTTTGGTGTCTCCTCAGTTCCCGTTGTTTTCTTTTTAAAATTACAAATCGCATACACAGCTTTTGTAGAAGTATGTTGGAACCTCAAAAACAAAATCAGAGTATACCAAAGCGTCAAGAAGATCATAATGCGAACTCAAGATCGATTAGAGTAGAGGCAAAATATATACACCAGGTGTTCAGAAAGAGTTAGCGTATTCTGCTTCATTGACGACATCCGCCATGTAAATCTAAGTAAATGCCATGGCTTCAAAGTGAGAATTGAGGCATATTGTCAATCACAACAAGCAGGCACATTAATGAGCGTTTTCAAAAACGTCCATCTTCATATCATGCAGGGATATAGAACATAGATAAACTAATTCTGTAGGGATTGACTTTAAACAAAACATACTATAAAACTGATTGTCGCATCTCTTTGAAGATGACGCGACACACACATGATGCACCTGTTAAATTTAGTAATAGATACAGTATGCCGGAAAAATGAATTAAACGGCATCATACAGCTGCTTCGTCCTCCTAGGACTCTTCAGTGATGCTAGGGGCCAAAAGGTGAAAATCCAAACTTTCTAAACTAATGTAGAATCGGATAGTCAGTTGCGGAAACTCCCTTTATTTTATGAATCTAGAAGTAAAATTAAGCTGTCTCATTTTAACCATCATTTATATCAATTAACAATTTCTTAACCATTTTATGAGGCTGCGTGTGAAATGATAATATGGCGATGACAACGTCATTTCGGGGACAGTGACCTTTGTTTTGAGTGATGGACATGGCATGCAAGTATCAGAAGATAAGCTTTTCCATTAAAATATCAATATTGATTTATTTGTAAAAGGAGCGGAACGATGTGGCTTGTACATAGTGTTAAATACGGTCTCTGTCACTCAGCTGACGGAGCGCTGTAGATTATCAAGCCGGAGACCCGGGTTCGATTCCTGGTCGGGGCACTCGACAGGAATGTGTTTTGTAGTTGCCCTTTCGACCCCAAACACAATCCCACTGTTTATTACCTCATGACCTAGAGATGTAATATGAATATCTATTTTTAGGAACTGTGGCCTTCGTAGTTGATCTTTCGACCCCAAACTAATTCCCACTCTGTATTACCTCATAAGCTAACATTGTATGAAGTTTCAACCAAATCCATCAATCCTTTCTCAAGTTATCGTCTGGAAACCAACATCCGCACAGACAGACAGACGGAGACAAATACTGTAGATCCGGCAAAATACTAATAACTGAAGAAAGTGACAGGAAAGATAGACCTTGCCGGAAAGGCGTAACCATCACCTGTTTGTGATACATTCTTTGGGTGTGAGCGGTGGACATTTTTAGGGGTTTGTGTGTCAGCTAGAGTTTGGCTGATCATAATAATGAGGGACGATAGTCTAGTGGGTAATACGTCGGGCTTGTAACCGAAGGGTTGTAGGTTCGAGTCACGTCACGGTAGTCTAGTGGTGGCACGCTGGCTTCGTGACCGGATGGTTGCTGGTTAGAGTCACGCCACGGTAGTCTAGTGGTGGCACGCTGGCTTCGTGACCGGATGGTTGCTGGTTACAGTCACGTGACGTTAATCTAGAGGTAGGGCGCCATCGTGACCAAATGGTTGTTGGTTAGAGTCACCTCACGGTAGTCTAGTGGTGGGACGCCGGCTTCGTGACCGGATGGTTGCGGGTTAGAGTCACGTCACGGTAGTCTAGTGGTGGGACGCCGGCTTCGTGACCGGATGGTTGCGGGTTAGAGTCACGTCACGGTAGTCTAGTGGTGGGACGTCAAGCTTGTAATGAAAGCGGCTGCACATTTTGTCTGCAAGCTATATGTATCTTTGAGCAGGAATTCAGTATGAATGTTTAATACAAGATGTTTATTTCTGTGAATATTTCATGTGTCCCAGCTTTTAGAAAGCACATATAAAATCGATATATTGGCTATTGAGCGAAATACACATGAAACGCTTGAGTAACCCCGTGAGCGGCTCTTCCTTTGATTAGGGTGTTGGTCGCTGGTCCGGAACGCTGTTCAGGTTGTACGTTATCAGCTGTTTGAACTCGTGTGGTTTAATATCATTGTAAAATGTCCTATAACCAATTCCATTAGCATGTTTTTATGGAAACGAGGAAAATCATTTCATTATGGAAGCATGCAAATGTATGACCTAGAAACAAGGTCAAGGTTTTTCTCGGTTCCTTCATTATAACAAATACTGTGATATCAAATTACAGTTAAGTTAAACTCGGGACTTATTTAAGACAGGTTTTTAAATTGGCATCACAAAGGGTCATAACTCGTGCTAGCAAACTGAAAATTAAAACTAAACCACACCAGCGAAAAATTATCTAGAATATTGATTATGACATTGTGTACAAAGTTTCAATTAAATGTTATGAAGAAGTAGTACCTTTGACAATAAATACACATAGGAAATACGAAAGGGGCTATAACTACCACGGAAATCGGTAAAATTTGACCCGAACTGATTTCCGGAACTTCTTTTTACACGTCGACAAGATAATTTCTTAGAGCATTGCATGCAAAAGAACAAGAGCAAATCATTTATCCTGTTTACAAATCAAATCTAAATACAAAGATAAAAAAAAATGAATTGAATGAAAAGGAGGCAAATGTGTCTTTTTTAATAAACCAAAATCATGTTAGTCAAAATTAATGGTGACAAAATGCAAAGCTGGTCAGGCAGTACCTTCCATCATGACTGTTTGCTTTTGATTCCCTGGTCAGATGTGGATTTTTGACAATTCCATCAAAGCTAATTAAATTGTTATTAAAAAAAGCTGAACTGAAAAAAATTAACCTGATTAATAATTATTATGAAAGTCGTTTTGACCAATTAAACTAGCTTGATAAATGCTTATTTCAAAGGTTCAAATTATTTGTCACAGCGATGCACAAAATGAATCACAATGACTTCATATTCAGAGAAATTACCAAACAACGTTAATTTAAAAGACAGCAAAAGATATAACCATCTGCCGCCCGAGATGTGCCGGAATGGGTAACCAAGGTAACGACCGTAACTTCACGTCAAAATTAGTAAGACGAAGCAAAGGGATACGCACATAATTCTCGCGCTCACGTGAAGGAACGAGATGAAAACTTAACACCTATTGTCTGCGCTCCGATTGGAGTTGATGAATTTTGACACCAAATTCCTACCGAAGCTAGCTAATTGAACACATACAACGACAAAACGACAAGACGAATTCGGCACACACGGTACCTTTCTGTACAGTCAATGAAAAGTTCAATGGTGGGGTAGCTGTTGGAAAGATTCAATGAATGAGACGGCAAATAGGGATGGGAAACCGGTGAAATATGAGAGTTTATTTTCCATTGAAAGGTTTCTGTGAACGGCGATAAATATTGCAATCACACACGATTCTAGTCTAGCTCAGTCAGGAGCTTGCATGAGAGGGAAAACAACAACAGCTGGTCTCTAGGGAGTCTGGCTCATGCCCACTTGTCACGTGTTCTATTGAAACTTTAAACCAGGGATATTGAAACTTCGTCTTGTAATTGCCGATACAGGAAAGATGTTTTTCTTTATGACCCTATCCTGCCATTTGATAGATTGGTAGAAACATGTAAAGCTACAAGAAGACATCAATATAATTTGTACAATATTATACTAACATGCTTTGGGATATATACGTATGTTTCTAACAGTAACGCATAACAAAGAAACTGAATAGAATAGGATTTCAAATAAGCTTGAGTTTCTAAAGCTAGTCTTTCTCGACGTAGTTTCAGTATTTTTAAGAAGCGAAACTGTCGTGTGGGATTATCTCCACAGTAATTAATTTATAACTTAATTTACCTCAACAACATTTTAAAAAAATCAAGAGAAAACCGAAACCTCAACAAAACCATAAGCATTACTGAAAATCGATTAAATCATTGGTAAAATATGAACAAAAGGGTATTGTACAGGGAGACCTTGGAAAACAGAACAAGGTATTCCGGAAGAGTAAGCGTTTTCTACCTCATCTACGACAACCTCCATGTAAATCTAGGCCATATCCAATTAAATGTCATGTCCTCGAAGTGAGAATCGATTCATCATTTTCATCATACCAATTAAGCACACTCATGAGCATATACACAAATGTCCACCTCCATATCATACAACGAAACAAAATATTTTCCAATGAGGCCGTAATGGCGACCTCAAAACGTGTTTCGAGTCACTGTGTCGCAAGTTTGTTTGGCAGCAACCGACATCTATCAAGACAATCTTGAATAACGAATCAACAGCGACATGTCCATACCATAGGTTTCAGAAGCAGGGAAGTTACTATCAAGATAAGGGAAGGTCACGATCGTAAAATCGAAATCGTCACGTTTATCGTATAGCTTGGTGGCAAAATATTCATAATGGTCATTTTTTTAGAAACAATATCAAGGTAAGTAGCTGATGTAGAAGAGTATGGTATGGCCTTTACTCAATGTTTAGAAGAGTATATACGATCGACGTGGCGTGCTCCTTGTTATTTGAAGACAATACATTATCGACATCGAAAAGTGAAATAAAAAAAAATGCCAAGGTTTTTATGAACCTGGCCCCGGTTTCATCAACGTTCCTTAACTTAAGGAAACGTTCCTTAACTTAAAAATCTCCAAAGGAAAGCATTACAGAATTTAAGGAAAGTCCCTTAACTAAGGATTTTCCTCTTAAATTCTGTAATGCTAAAACAATAAGAGATCGAAAAGTGTCAAAATAAAATTGTAGCCCTGATTGAAAAGTTCTAAGAATGGTAGTTAGAAGTTTTTGATAACTACGTGGTTTCAGCAGTAAAAAGAACCAGCGATAAACGTTGCTTATAAGGATCCTTGAGTAGTTTCGGTGTCGAATATAGCTGAAGTAGGTCCTTGTTGTTCTCATGAAACGATATCTTGAAATATTTTGATGCCGAAGCATGGTTAGATATTATTTCATCTTTCGAAAAACTGGTAAATGTGGTAGGGTTACCATGGTTATTGAGAAGGTTTAATTCTTTTTGCAAACAATAAAATTATGTAATAGCGTTTGCAAACAAGGATCAAATTTTCAGATGCCTTGTCTGCAAACACAACCACATACTTATCTTGTAGATCGTTGAGTGTAAGTTGAGTGTAAGTACTGTATCTTGAAAAAAAAAATCAGAGAATACAAAAGCGTCAACAAAACCGTTATCCGAACTCAAAATCGATTAAACTAGAGGCAAAATAGGCACAAAAGAAATATTTGAATGGAGACTCGTGAAACACAATTGAATCAGGCCAGGTGTTCCGGAAGAGTAAGCGTCTGCTGTTAATAGTTGATCAAGAGGATAACAAACTCAAATGATTAATTTTCTTTCGTGTACACAAAATGTTCAAATCAAAAGATATCCTGCCTTTTCGTGACAGGGAAGTCACCAGACTTCGCCTTTCCTCCATCCCTGTCCCAAATCGTCAAAAGAAAAAGGTGGAAGCACTGCTACCATATATTTCTTCTTATTTCACTTAAGTTTTCGCTCCAATCAATACTTATATGCTCCCTGGTGGTAATGGGTCTATATATAGCCTGCATACCACGATATTACAAATGATCTAAAGCAATCACTCGCGAACTCGAAGAGACATACCGGATACGGGGAGTCGAAAGCAAGCACACCCACAACGGAAGTCACGTACCGGAAACCATGCCAGTGCCATGTAGTCGAACAGGAATTCGATCCAGCGCTCACAAGAATATCAGAGTACAAAAAGGTGGCTCCTGGAATAGGCTCTGTGAAAGTGGTGTGGAATTCTTGTGTAGTTCACAAATCGCATTACCGCACCATATCGAACTTCAATTAGAAAATCGTGGTTTTTTTCTCGAGCATGCAACGATTATACCGTACTCGGATGTCGTGCAAACCGGAAGTCGAAATAGCGCGAACATAGCATTTTAATCTTTACGCTTAATTATACGCAATCTCCCATAATTTCTTTAAAAAATTAATTAAAAGGCGGTCTTTAGTGTGGCATATACCTATAATTATTGTATTCACCTGTTTGGTAAAGATTGTTTCACAGAACCGCATCAATTAATCAAGAAATCAATTAATATAAATTTCAAATTTCATATCAATATTGAACTTATCAAAATAAAATAACCACACGATATTTGAAAGGGCACGGGGGGGGGGGGCGTAAGCAGCAAACCTATAGTCTTAGATGCTTTAATGGAATGAAAATATCTTGCCAATACTCGTTGAAGTTTGGTTCCAATTTCCTAATATCATTTCTTATAATATGTACAAAAATTAATTATCATGACACCTCAAATGTTTTATTCAGTCACTTAAGTACTGTAAAATTCATATGAGTTTTATTTTCTGAATGACTATGTGAAGAAAGAGAACGGCAACATCACATTTTCGACGTAAACAGTTCAACACTTTGATTTTAAAAAAACCCAGAGAATACCAAAGCGTCAACAAAACCATAATCCGAACTCAAAATCGATTAAACTAGGGACAAAATAAGAACAAAAGAAAGATTTACATGGGGAATCTCGTAAAAGCACAAGAGAATAAGACCAGGTGTTCCGGAAGAGTAAGCGTCTTCTGCTTCATCGACGACGCCCGCCATGTAAATCTTGGTCACATCTAGGTAAGCATCAATCTCCAAAATGAGAACCGAGTCATCATTGTCATCTCAACAATTAAACACACTAACAAGCAAACTCTAAAACGTCCATCTTCATATCACACAACGATACAGAATATTTCTCGATGAGATCAAGATGGCGACCATAAAATTTGCCCATAGTCTTCATCAACCTGCATCTCTCGAATCCCTGTTCAATTTATCGCGAACAGATACAGTTTAAGACCTTTTAGTATATTTTTGCTTTTGATGAATGGTTAAATAAACTTGTATGCATCTGATGGGGCAAATTGGTGAGAAGTTTAAAGATAGATATGGAAATACACTCTACAAAAATAATGTTCACTGTTTAAGCTTGCAAAATGATATACATGTGTGTGTTTGTTACGTCATCATTACGTAATTTAGAGTACTCAAAGAAAACTTTTATCATCCATATCAATGTCAATTGCGATAATATAAAAGCAAACCTATGACATACTGGTTACATCTCCTACAAGATGTACCTATTTTCTTCCACAATCAAATTGGTCTTGGTGTGAATGCGTTTTTACGCCCAAGAGAACTGTGATTTGTACTACAATGAACTTAGCTTCTTCTTTTCCAAATTATTTTAGCATTACACCCCGGAGAGGTCTGATATAACTTTTTCAGCATCAGAACCGATACAAAAATACCAACTGAACCAATTTATTTTATTTTTGTCGTCAACCACCAGGAAACTACCTGTATGTAAGGCGTCAATATGACCTCCTCGCCGAAGTAGGCCTCGTTTTCATTTCATTTTGCCTTGAACAAAAATAGCCTATATTTTCTGCTAAAATTACACCGGAATGGCGTGCTGAGGTTTGTGCTATCGATAACAGCACTTTCTATTTGTTTCTTAATCAAGATATCCTATTTGCATGTTACTCTAGGTTAGCATCCGTGACACATGATCCGGGGTTCATCTGGTGCAGTGAACGGCAGGTCTCTGATTGGTTTTGTTTAGGCGCGTCTATCATTGGTCAAATTTAATAATGACGTCATCGGCAAATCGATGCCATCTAATGTGTCCATTATTAACATCTAATAGACAGTGCCCCGACCGTTTGTTTGATAATCTAATCAAGAAATCCTGGAAGCGGTTTTAAAACATCCGCCGAGGGAATCAGACAACCGGAAGTTATGTACAAAATCAACATCAGCGTCAGATAAGGGTGTCTTGTGTACATATTTTATGACAGTAACCGAGAGCTTTACAGACCTGTAGGTAACTAATACACGTTTCAGTCAACAAAACAAATTCGCCTAATACATCATCTCTCTCATGTAGAGTATTATCCTTAAATTAGTCGAGGATGTATTTCCGGGGTTGGTACAGATTTACTTAAAATATACCGAATATAGATTCAGACACACGTTAAATTAAACTATCCTTCTTTTTCCATGACACGTTAGGTATAAAAACGTTTTAACTTTTACTGAACTATCCCTGTGCTCGGATTCGAACCCTTGACGTCCTTTTATCCGAACATAGTCAAATTTAATTATCTTTCATTTTTTATGCTTCAGATGTCATTTTCATTGAAAAAAATGGTCGTACATTTTTATGCAGCTTTGAATTCAAAAGTTAAATTTCTCGGAGAAAAGTTTCATTACTCTTTCGTCCAGACCTGACGAGCAATCCTAGGCACATTCAGTAAGGAAGCACAGTGTTTGAGCTTAATCAGCCCAAGATAACTCAAGTTATTGAAAGAATATCTTAGTTCGGATGTCGATTCTATTCAAACATGTAGTTACAGTGACCTTAATATTTGATCATAGACAGTGGTATTTAGCAAGGAAGCTTTTCGTTTAGTTTGAGTTTAAAAGGTTCAAGGGAACCACGGGAACTCAGGCTTTGTTCGGACATCGGTTCTATTAATAGTAACAGTGACCTTGATCTTTGACCTTAAATCTGAAGAGCTATTGAACGCAAGGACTTTAAGAATGGAAGTACTGTATGAAGTTTGAGTTTGATAGGCACAAGGGAACTCAAATTATTGCACGGAAACCTTAGTTCAGATGTCGGTTCTATTAATAGAAACAGTGACCTTGATCTTTAACCTTGAGATCAGAAGAACAATCCAAAATAACAACTTTGGGTAAGGAAACACTGCATGGAGTTTCAGTTTTATAGGCCCAAAGAATCTCAAGTTGTACGACCCAGTAATCCCCAGATGTCACCGTTTCCGGCGACACAATAACGCTATGCATAATGTATTACAGAAGTCATCCCACGATTTCCTCCCCGACTTTACTCCCCCGCCAAAGTGATCATCCCATCGGACACATCCATCTCCAGATGACCGCATTCTGGACAGCTTCCTGGGACAGAAAAACATCCTGATTTTATGGACCTCATTCAATCTACTAGACTGAGTTAAAATATCAAAACCAGGCGAGAAATGTTATTCTATGAATAGATGATTTATGTTAACATTTATATTTAATCATAATAGATCAAAATTCAGACAAAAAAAGTATTAAAAATGGCTGACAACAAGTTGCCTAACCTCGTTGTATTGGATGACGGGAACGTGGCACTAATCGCCTGATGTCCAGTGTGGTTACTCCGTTCTAGGGTCATTTCGGGAACAAAACACCGCACATGTCCATTTTGCAGTGTTAAATTATCTTTTGAGAACATCCCTTTCATTTGAATCTCACTTTTTTGTGTCTGTCTGTCGTGTCCAAATGTCAGTTGCAATTTTGACGGCGTGTATCCCAGACAGCAGACGACACAGGAGGAATGGAGACCCGATCGCCTCGTTTTGGGGTAGTCCTCGCATTGATAAATAGAATATATTCACAGAGGCAGAAGATGGCTGGCCAGACAGGATGTCATAAATCGAATACATGTCTCTGAATATTAGAAAACAGCTGTGTCAGGTACTGTGGGATTATAGATCAGTGTCTAGTCAGAAATTCCGGATTCATGATAGCCAACATGCATAATCGGATGGGAATAGTACTAGGCGAAATTATATCAATAGCTTAATTTTGCGAAATTGATAGAATGGTAACAAAATGGCAAGTTTACAGACTTAACTGAAAGATTTGCATTAAACTTTTTGTTTATTTTTTATTAAAACCTTATAAAGAATTACAGAGAATTTTAGCGTGTTTTCATAAACGTGTATCTTGATCGGAATATCATTTATTAACAACTTTAGGTCGACACACTGTTCAGTGTCGCCACACCCAAGAGAATATGAGAGTTTTTGATTGGCTTGGTTCTATTTTACGCCCTATTAACAAATATGGTCATAGGAGGAACACCGGAGTCTTGTAGAAAACGACCTTTGGCCAGTACCTGGTGAACGGCTAGTGTTAGTAGAATGTCAAGACACCTTAACTACTTGGTCACTGTGACCCAGAGGTCGGAGGCTAGTGATAGCAGAATGTCAGATACCTTAACCGCTTGGACACTGTGATCCAGTGGTTTAAGGCAAGTGGTGGCAGAATGTTAGATACCTTAACCACTTGGCCACTCTGACCCTGAGGTGGAGGGCTAGTGGTAGCAGAATGTCAGACACCTTAACCACTTGGACACTGTGATCCAGTGGTTTAAGGCAAGTGCTGGCAGAATGTCAGATACCTTAACCACTTGGACACTGTGATCCAGTGGTTTAAGGCAAGTGGTGGCAGAATGTCAGATACATTAACCACTTGGACACTGTGATCCAGTGGTTTAAGGCAAGTGGTGGCAGAATGTCAGATACCTTAACCACTTGGACACTGTGATCCAGTGGTTTAAGGCAAGTGGTGGCAGAATGTCAGATACATTAACCACTTGGACACTGTGATCCAGTGGTTTAAGGCAAGTGGTAGATGAATGTCAGACAACTTAACTACTTGGCAACCATGACCCTGAGGTTGAGGGCTAGTGGAAGCAGAAAGTCAGACACCTTAACTACTTAACCAATACGGCCCAGTTTTTGAGGTCTAGCGGTACCAGAATGTCAGACACAGTGGGAGCTAGTGGTAACAGAATGTCAGACACAGGGTGGAAGCTAGTGGTAGCAGAATGTCAGACACTTTGTGGAGGGCTAGTGGTAACAGAATGGTTGGCACCTTGTGGAGGTCGAATGACAGTAGAATGTCAGACACTAACCATTTGATCAATGCGGCCCCCTTGGGGGGGATACAAACAAAATGTAAAGGGTTCAGAATACCAGACTAAAGTCAGACCATCATTTTGTATGCTATGACATTGAAAGGGGTTTTATACCGAATACATAACAACAAAACTTGATTGAGTCCAAAGAAGAACATCGTGACAGTTTATTATCTGACAACTGAGAACTAGGTTAGGACCACCAGTAGGTTTGGAGACTACATAGCGGAATATACCATTGCTATATAAGTTCTAGATAGACCTGGTTGAATGCTTGGGGGGGGTGATGATGGGGGGAGTGGGGGGAGCAGGGCTAACTAGAGGGAGGTTTCCACTCCGTTGGCCGAGTCCGTAGCGAAAACATCATGCTTCCTGGAACAATCTGACGTCACTAAGTACTTGGTTCTAACAGTTATATCATTAGAAATGGAAAGAAACTTCAAAATGAAGCTCATCAAATGCCGTTTTTACATTTTTTCTGCTTATGTCTTTGAAAGAACTAAGCTTAAAATGTTGAAACAAATAGATATAATCTGAAAAGTGAAAACCTTGAACGATTCCCCATGGAAATGAAAGACTAGTAAACAGTTTAAAGTAAATACTCGTGTGTACATAATAACGAACATTGTGGAGTCGATGGCTCGGCAGAAAAATGACGACGAGGGCGATCTTGGGGGTATATACGGTAATGGCTACGATGTGCACACCATTCAGTTTCTCTGCCACGTAAACCAATTACGTTCTGGCCGTCCCTGTGATGACGTCATAATGTAGAAAAAAATCACTGTGTCTGGATAAACATTGTGTTTGTCCTTCCAACGCCCAAAAGAAAACATCTATCAGCCCCCACATCTAAAGCTTGCCAGAACAACAATGCAGATCAATAATTTTACGTCAATATCATATGATCTCTTAGACATTCTTAAATGGCGATGAAAACGAGACCTTGAACTTTCCCCTACAACTAAATCTAATTGTCCCCGTCTAGTAGATATCATATGTACAGCCACACCAGTAATTAGGGGGAAACATCGCGATCTGAACCACTGATTTGCCTTCAATCTCGGAACACGAAAATGGCTGCCGCTGCAGGAATGCCCATGTTTTCGTTTTATCGAATCGATTGTCTGTTTAGCTTGTATCACATTTCATAAGAGAAATACGAAATATCCTTTTCGTGTTTGGACGAGAGAATTCTATAATTTCACATTGAGTATACTGTAAACACACGTATTTTGGTGGTTATCTTATTTTAGCGAGTTTGCACTGAAAAGAGTCCGCTAAATCATGATTGTGCTAGTGGTAGTTTTTGTATACGGGTTTCTACTGTAGCAGTAAGAATTGTGAGTCAGTGCGTCAGTTTATTAGTATGCTCATCTGTTGAAATCCGGTAAAGTGCATACTTCAAAATTACAAGACATTCCTTAAAAAATAAAGGGATCCATTATAATAATGTAATGAATTCCAAATATCTTGAATATACGAACTAGAATTCATGTGTCAAGAATCGCAAATATGTATTTGATTATTACATAAACTAGAAAAAAAAACAATAAATGTCGGGTGCAGTGGATAGCACACTTGCCTGTCACCAAGACGACCGGGGCGTTTAAAGGTTTGAAGGTGCGGGAACATTTGTGTCTGCGCGACCACGTGTGTTTTCTCCAAATATTTCGGTTTCCAACATTATTATTAAGAATGTCAACGAATGTCTACGAATATCTTCGAATGTCAACGAATGTCAACGAATGTCTACGAATGTCTACGAATGTCTACGAATATCACGAATGTCAACCAATATCACGAATGTCTACGAATATCTACGAATATCTACGAATGTCTACGAATATCACGAATGTCAACGAATGTCTACGAATATCTACGAATGTCTACGAATGTCAACGAATGTCTACGAATGTCAACGAATATCTACGAATGTCAACGAATATCTACAAATTTCAACCAACTCAATAAATCTTCGCTCGCCAAATTATATCAATCGATACAATCGCGATGATCTTGTTCGGTATTCTAAACAGTTTTGGCGAAGCCTCTCTTGATAAGTCGGCTTTTAATCGAAGCAATTTTAACAGAAAACAATCTCTACAACTCCCCAACCTTTGCGTTAAGTAAACAAAATATAGGAAGTCCTTGAGCAGATGGTACCGGTAGAATTAGGAAAAATTAAGGATTCAATTAAGTAATTAATTAAATCTACTAAGTAAATTTAATATATAAATAGAACTTATAAAAATAATGCACCAAGTTTCCTTAGGCTATAGACATAAAACTTGTATAAAAAGAGTCAGTGTAATTAAAACTAATTGAGGAAGATCAGAAAAATCGGTTGTTTCTAATACCACCAACTGTTTTTTTGCAAGATACCGTAAAAGTCTACATAAATATATCCGAGTTGTTGTTGATTATTATTATAGATTTCATAAACAATCAATTAAATCACCTTTACCACAAAACTGCATTGATATTAAGTTTAACAACCATTTATAAGGCTTGGCCTACAGTGACGTCATATAAAGACGACAGATATGAAGTCAAAGAAGGATGACGTCATCTTTATGGTGAAAAACTGACTGCGTTCAAGCAAACTTGGTTCGAGCAAATATTTGCCAACATTATTGAAAATGTGATAAAAAGAATACATCATTTTAACATTTTTTGTAATAATTTTGTCTCCATAATGCCAGACTTGCTCATGCAATATCATTTTACGAGCACAAAAAGTGATGACGTCAAAAACTGCGATTTTTGGCGCGGTATTTCGTAACTTTTACTTTCTGATTGCCCGAAGTTGATCGTGGATGATTTTAGAACAGGAGGGCTAACAAAGTAATAAAACACTGACATCATGTCAATAATTTTCATTCCATCGGCTCGATTTATGATGGATAATAGTTCATGGTTACGAGTCAAAGCGAAACTGAAAGTAATACTAGTGATGTAAACGTTAATGCCTTGACGATACCTTCGACGTCATGGATATAATTCTCAGCAAAATTGCTGTATCCCTTTTTTTGCTGAGATCTTGGGACCTTCGCAGACTTCTCCGCCCATTCTTCAATAGACGATTGTGTGATCGCAGGCACACATTTGAGTGTTGTCGTCCACGCACTATCACCTGGCTCCATCTTGGACGCCATCATTACAGATGATGCGCCCTCAGCCTCGTTTTGGATTCAAGATGGCCGCCGTGCGAGAAAGGAGTATTGTAACATTTTGTACAAAAGAAATAGATGACAGTTTGTATTCAGTATATGACTACAGGCCTCTCGTGTACAAACCTCGAACTTTTTCCTGTTTTTCCTTCATTTGATTAATATAATATGGCCCACCTAGGACTAGATAAGGGCCTAAACTAAGATTTTTAGTGAACTTCGTGATATAGCTTGTTTTGATCATTCAAATAGCGATTGTACCATTAATAATGACTGTGATTGGGGGTTATAATACCATGAATACATCACCCCAATCATAGTCAAATGTTAATTATATAATGTAAAGTCAAAGGTTGTGCTGTAACTGTAGGCAAATTCTGTCGATATTAAAAAACTTATATTTGTTTTCAAATATGATTGATTTCATATTTCTGGGATATTAGAATTGATGACTAACACTCATCACATTGCTTCTATCATGCAAATGTATTTCTCTCGAGCAAGAGTGAATTACGTGGACTTTGCCAGGAAAATGAATCTATACGATTACCGCCTACAATATGTACTTCAAAAAATGACACTTTTGAATATTTTGGCTGAATCCTGAAAATCGTGAGCTCAGTAATATTATATATTATATAGCAGACGTTTAACAGGCCATATATCGTAATGTACATAACTTAAGAGTATGATTCATCGATGCCTGTATTAACACGCCCACACGTGCGGAAATTCCCCTGGCCGGCGCGTTCTATTACGGCGTGTCGGCATCGATATAAAAACTCGACAGTATAGTATGTGTGACTGTTCCAGGTTAAAAAACACTCTGTTCGCCAAAAGTATTGTAAAATCTCCAAATAGGATAGAAATAGTGAATGGTTCGGTAAGATATTGCCTACCATTGATCAATCTTCAAGCAATTATTTGCAAACATCTGATAAAAACAGCACCGACCGTGCTAGTAGCTATTTCGGACAATTTCAAAAACAAGATCGCTTTGGAGCCTTAATAAACTGTATTGGGTGCTTTACATCGCAGGGGAAACGCATGACTTCATTGTCATCCTCCCCCAACCATACTATCAATGGTTGGCGGATTAAGTGTGGGAGGGAGTAATTCGATTCTGATGTTGTCTTCCGCTACGCTGTGTATTGCTTCGTTATATTACCCCGAGAGCATCAATGTCACGAGGTGGGGATTACCAAACCAGTCCTGTACTTATTTCGGTATCTCGAATATCGACAGACCCAATCGATATATTACCCCCGTCTCTATTTCTTGGCTTGTAATCAGAAAGTGTCGGCCATTATTATCCGGGTCTGTAATTGTGTCGTGTTAGAAGCTATGACGGATTCCAGTCATGTTTTCTAGCCGTATGGTTGCAGCGATAACGATTTAACAGAACATGGCGCTTCATATTAGAAATCAGAAACCGCGGCAGCAAATTGCCATTGATGAAAGTCGTTGTACACAAGAAGACAGATTTAAAAGGATAGCGGGGAGATAGGCATTATTGCCATCCAATCCTAGTTATTCTGTTCCGTAGTAAACACGTTCTCCCAACGAGGGAATACCTTTCGCGCGATTTTCGCGCAAATGTTGCAAAATTGCGACAAATGCGAATTTAAAATATCTTGCAAGGGTTGAAAAATATGTTGAGAAAAATCTACATGTGCACTTTAAGGATTTTGTTATTCATTACACATTAAAAAAAAACAACTGGATGGATATACATTTCTAAAATATTATTCTTTTAAATAAATATTTAAAAAAAAAAATAAAATATAACCGCAGTTAAATTGTATGTTAAATCAGTACGCTAGAGAAAATTCAAAATTCTCTGAGGAGACACAACAGGAAGTAAGTATTCAAACCTAATAAATGATCCGAATGCGAATCAAAGTGATCCGGAATGTTGGGCCTTCTCTGACCATGTGTCACAATCGTTTTTTACGTAATACATTGAAAGGAAGTCTAGATGATGTGAAAATGGATTTAAAAATAAATGAAAACTGATTTGTTTTGAATTTGGTAAAATAAAACCTGTGGTGTAGAAAAGCCCTTCACTTCCGTCATTCAGGCCGGTTCTACTCTAGCCACAGTTAATCTCATTTGAGTAGTAGCACGGTACATAATATACACATTTTCGTAGTACACAATTTGAAATTTTACAGAACTAGTTTAATTTTACTTCTAAATTCATAAATCAAAGGGGTTTTACGCACCTGATCCTTCTGCTTCTACTTTAGTTTAGAAATTTTGGATTCCTACCTTTTGGCCCCTAGACTCACTGAAGAGTCCTAGGAGGACGAAACAGCTGTATGATGCAGTTCAATTCATTTTTTCGGCATACTGTATCTATTACTAAAGTTAAGAGGTGCAGCATATGTATGTGTTACGTCATCTTCCTGTATTTATTTTCTTTGTTACCCAGTACGGAACACAGGGGCCTGATAATTTGTTAAGCTAGTTTTATACCTTGCAATGCAACTTAAGATGCATAGAGTAATTTTATACTCTTAAGGGGTTAACATCAATTTTCGATGAGATTTCCCACCACTCAATAGTCATATAGAAAACCATCGGGGCATTTTAATAAAAAAAAAATCTAAACACCCGTTAAGCATAAAAAAATACTCTAAACACCTTATAGGTTAGGTCCAAACCTGGCTGTAACCAATTTCCAGGTCCCTGTGACATTGTATACATATTTCTAATGTGTTGAATATGAATAAATTATTACTTACTATTTATCAATAGATCGAAAAAGAGCATACGGTCTTGTTCGACAAACTGAGATGTTTTCCACCACATTGGAACAATTCTGGCGGAGCATGCTTCATCAATCGATAAAAGATATTCCTTCCACTTTCATATCCGGTTACAAGGACTAATTAGACGAGATGAACTGGCGCCCGGGGATTGCCTCGACTTCCCCCATATACATGTTCACTCAATAATATTGGTGTATGTGACTTTCTTGCTGAATGGCCTCCGAGACTTTTCTGTACTGTGTACATTCAATATAGTGATACGAATAGTATCTGATATTCTCTCGCCTCCTTCGTCTGCCGTAAACGTATTCAGGTGGGCAAGAATGGCGGCGAAAACTTTAGAAAAACGGCCGATTCGTTCCAAAAAGTATCAGATTGTATCTATATATTGAAAAGTAAATGTCAGCATTCAAAGAGTTAGGGTGTGGAGTATCAGGTTTTCTGAAACAATAAGGCTGTCTTATTTCCCTCTCAAAACATTGAATAAACGTGTAACTGTTGGATATATAGAGGTAACACAGCAAGTGGTTTTTGGATACGGAATTTATTTCACTCGGGTTTTTTTTTCAAGTTACGAAAGAGAAATAAGTTCCATATATCCAATTACCACAAGTCTTGTGACCTGTTCCCACAACAATCTCAGTCGGAGACAGCTGGATAGAACCACGGACATGATATGCGCACTTGTAAATATTCCCGCCAACGTCAACAATCGATGACATTCTTTTAGAATAAGCGGAATTTGCTTGTAGAAATATGCGGAATGTTCTTGTAGAAATATGCGGAATGTCTTGTAGAAATATGCGGAATCTTTTGTAGAAATATGCGGAACGTTCTTGTAGAAGAAATATGCGGAATGTCTTGTAGAAATATGCGGAATGTTCTTGTAGAAATATGCGGAATGGTCTGAAGAAATATGCGGAATGTTCTTGTAGAAATATGCGGAATGTTCTTGCAGAAATATGCGGAATGGTCGTGTAGAAATATGCGGAATGGTCTTGTTCCAGAATGTTGCGGTTGTAACATGACAGGAACGATTTGTCTATGGTTAGCATTGACAATAACATTCTACAGTTTAAACTGTATTTTATTGATAAATTAACACAACATGTAGTGCAACAATATTGATATAGAAAGAAGTACAGTGTACTTATATTAATCTGTCTATTAACTGCATTTGTTTTTGTGTCGCCCTTTAAACGACATTGACGGAACAGCCCTGATTTGAATCAAATTGGCGCCAATAATCAACAATAGTCATTTGAGCGTTTGACACGAGGGCGTTCTTCATGTTATCCGAAGCGGAGCGACAAGACTCGCATTGAACAAGATCAATATATTACGTCATAAGAAATTCACATGAATGGATGTATTCATACTATATATTCATGCTGTAATCATAGCCTAGTGTTTGTTGTTTTCAGAATCAGAATGTAAATATACTGCAAAAGATTTTATATGTAAAAAAAGCTTATTTCGAGACTTATAGCGTAATATATATAAACTAAAGAGAAAACCAGGTTTTCTCCGGGTACTCCGGTTTCCTTCCACAATTAAACCGCTCGAGGCTTTTTAATCGGGCCAACAAGAGTGATTTATATAAGTTTGATAACTTGTTTCATAATTGTTATAAAAATGAAGCTTAATTTTTTCGCGATTTCATTCACAAAGGCGTGGAATTTCGGGGAATTATAGTCCATCTCCCTACGACATCAACATCTAAACTTCTTTTGATTCATTAATCGTGTAAAATTCTGCTCACTGAATAGTCTGTTTATTGAATATGTAAAGAGATGTACTTGTCATAGAAGAAAATAATCAACCTCGTTTTCAGAGTAAAAACTTTTTATTTATTTCACTGGTAAAAATGTAACAAATGCAATGTATTGGCAGGTTGCCAGCCACCAGATGGCGCCAAGCAGGATTGTTAATCGAATTTGAAACCAGCATCTAAATTCAAAATCTGCTTCTAACCTAATTCTCTGCTTCGATCGCTCTTCTACAACATATTTCGGTGTCGGGTCAGACAACACTACAGCACGTGGTCATGTTCTATTGACGTTTCCTACCATACTCTCTAACCCTCAAGAATTGTACAGCTTCAAATTGATTGGTCAGTGTGAAAGGTCACCAGCCATGACCCAAGATGGCGGCGATGTCTGGTCCCAATTGGAATATAGGATTGCCAGAAACCCGAAACCTGAAACCGGATGATATATGCATTACATTAACACATTAGATAAATGAATATATACTTATAAGTTCATTGAAATTGAAAATGCGAAAAGAAAAAAATAAATGCAAGCTGTGATGAATCGATCTTTAAAGCCTTTTCGAATGTGCCTAGTCATTACATATGAATAAATCATGTTTCCGCTTCCGGAAGACCCATTCTAAGTTTTCCACCAGATCTCGTGGTATTCATGGAGCTCTTTTGTAACGTGGCTAGAGAATATTATCTTATAAAGCATTAACTCGGCGTCAGATTGTTGTCCCTTATATCATTGAGAAAAAGTATATTGGCTCTATTGTTAAAAGAAGCTGTACTTGGTTTTAAGATTTGACAGACAGGCAAAGCACAAAATAAGTCAGTTTTAGTACATCCTCTCATAGTAGCAGTGGTATTCATTAATAATATATCGCGACCATTTCCTCGGAAATGTTTCTTTTAATTCTGTCTGGGGGGGTAAAGTACCTGAGCCGTTAGGCGAGGGCATGCGCACTGTACAGATGAACCATCCCATACAGTGCTATTAGAGAACTGTCCCCCGAGGGAAAGGTAGCGCATCACATGACTTTCACGTGACAATTAGACTCTTAAGCATCAGTAAATGAAGCGGCATATCCTGTACCAAATCGCGCCAACTTTGGCAGACGACAAAAGCAAACAAGGAAACGAAATTTTAATGGCCCAATACACGAAACTTTCGGCAAAACTTGAAGCGAAAATCAAGCCTTATAACTTTTCATATTTATAGATTCAGTTAAGATTAAATGATATCAGCATTATTCAAGATGAATTTTTACGCGGTTACTGGTACAGCAGCAGTTGAAACTCGGTATTTGTAAACAAGCGTCCATTTTGAACTCTCTTCTACCTTCGGCTTGTTGTTGAAGTGGGTCCCATCTGCATTATTTTCAATTATATGGATGTTTCTGTCAAGAGTTTCTTGTTAGTAACCGCTCAGTTTTACTTCGTTTTAGACTTATTTTTGCATGGTTATCAACTGGATTTTTTTCATAATTTTTCAGAATCCCGAAAAATTTCCTGAAGTTACGTATATTGGGCTTTTAAAGAACTTACAGCACCCCCTGTCGAGAACGGGCGCAATTCTTGGAGTAGCGCTGCGTTTTCCAGAGGCCCAAAAATGTATACATGGATTCTGCCACTAAACATAGTTCAAATAACCAAGGAAAGCGAAATAGAGCATGATTCTAATGTAAAAGTTCCGTCAAAAGGATTTAGAAAAAAAAAAGTTAATATATTTGTATTACTTACCCGACTTGTAAATCAACATTTTTATAGTTAGAGTACGTAATTTTACACTAATGAGTTGGTTTAGATAGCATTAGTTTGAACGAAAATTGATCTAAATCCCACTCAAGTGTAAAATTACTAATTTAGGTGCAAAAATAACTGTAACAAATTCTCAGGTCCCTGTGTTTAGGACCACACGATGAGTTCTTATCGACCACATTTGTCCACCCTGCTTAAAATTGTGTCTGGAAAGTTTTCTGTCGACCTCATATTAAAGCAGTACAGCCGTTTCGGAGTGGTGAATCTGTAAGATAAACTCCATATGTTCGGACTAACTCGTTGGAGACTGGGTTCTGAGATACGTGACACAGGGACCTGTGATTTAAGATCTTAACATACTAAAAGGTTAATGAAACTCATAAAGATGTTTGCATTTAATTCTTAAAACTCGGTTTTGCAGCTGCACAAATTCAAGTGGTATAATAATATCGTATAATAGTTTGGTAAGTATATATTCTTTCTGTATATATACCAGTAGGATCGATGTGCGGGGTTTAAAGGCGCGCATTCTCTTTATAAATATTGCCGAATACGTTGAAAACACATATGTAAAATGCAATTCCTACGCATAGAGATATCTAAAAATACTCGGTCTTCATTCGTTTGTCCCTGTGAGGATATTATCTAGTAAACAACACATGTAGGATCATACATCACTTTTGCCGATTCCCATGTCGCAAGTCCCTATGACATTGTTGTGTGGGTAATTACAGCTCTGCTGTAGGATCATACATCACTTTTGCCGATTCCCATGTAGTAAGTCCCTGTGACTTTGTGTGGGTACCTGTAGCACAGGTGTGGAAACATACCACCTATGCCGATTCCCATAACTCAATGCCCTGGGACATTGGGTACATACATCACTTTTGCCGATTTCCATGTCACAAGTCCCTGTGACATTGTGTGGGTACTTGCGGCACTTGCCGATTCCCATATCGTAAGTCTCTGTGACATTATGTAGGTACTTGCATCACTTGCCTATTCCATTGTCGTAAGTCCCTGTGACAATATCATACATCAGTATTGCTGATTCTCATATCGTAAGTCCCTGTGATATTGTGTGGGTACTTTCAGCTCTGCTGTAGAGACTTACACTTTAATGAGTATAACATGCCTACCGAATGGTTTCATTGGGATTGTAAAAACAATTTGTCTTCGACGCCTGGATTGTTCCACACTAAGTAAATAATTACTACTCAGCTATGTAAATTACTGAACATTATCTGCGCATGCGGCAATTGTGTCCTGATTATCGAAGTTCGCAATGCCATTGGGAGTAGATAATTTCCTTTGTAATCAAAGATAATTCTTCGCCATTATTACTCATATGTATGCATATCTATGTTAGATTGATTTTGTTCGATAGATGCCATTTGAGGTCGTTCAATATGTCCAACAACTAGAACAAATGGCTGGTTAGCTTACTAGAAGGAAATCGCGAACATGTCTTCTTTAATATTTTTCGTTTCTATTTCACAAATGATGACATTCGATATTAGTTTGATTGCTTTGGAACCAAAATTATGTTTCAAAGTTTAGAGGTAAAAAATGTATTTGTAAATTTTGGGATCTTTCTAGGAAAAATCAATTTTGAAAAATATGTAAATTGGAAATCAAGCGGACGAGGCCATCTTGGTCTCATTCTGTATCCTTGTATGGTATGAATGTAGACGCTTTTGAATATGCTCATCAATGTGCTGACTTTTGATTGAAAATTTTGACCCGGTTCTCACTTTGAAGACTTGACGTTTACTTGAATTACATGACAGGTGCTGTCGATAAAGCAGAAGACGCTTCCTCTTCCGGAACACTTGATCTTATTCATTTGTATACTATTTCAATGGTCTTTCTTTAATTATTTTCTTTGTTTTTTTATTTTGACCCTAGTTAAGTCGATTATGAGTTCAGATTGACGCTTCGGTATGCCCCCTTCCGATTTTGACCATTTGGCCTTCTTCTCCTCGCCGCTACCGCCGCCGCTATCGATAACAAGGGTATCTGTTCTTAAATTAAGAAAATAAGTTTGAAAGATAACGGTTATGGCAATAGCAGAAAAAAATTAAAACTATTGTACGAGAAAAATAAGCATGTTTATTCTGTTATACATTATACCTGAAAATTGACACTAGAACACGTTCAAATGCTCCAAAGACCTTTAGGAAATCATTTTTTTTCTTGGGGGACATCCCCAAACCCCCCTTCCGGGAGGGGGACATATCGCCTCCCGTATCCACCCACCCCTAGCGCTTCGGGTGCTGTCTGTCTTCGGCACCACATCTGCGCACACTTCAAAACAGCCCTAGCTACACCACTGTCTTCCATGAATGGAGATGCGTTCGCTATCTGTAGAACTCTTGACGTTCCAGACCTTGAGGATATCATTTTATTTTTTGGAGGACACCCCCAAACCCCACATCCGGGTGCAGTACGTATCATCTCCCGTATCCTCCCACCCCTAGCGCTTCGGGTGCTGTCTGTCTTCGGCATCAAACCTGCGCACACTTCAAAACAGCCCTAACTACGCCACTGCCTGTCATGGTGCCTTCGCTATTTGTAGAACTTTTGACGTTCCAGACCAAACAACGTACAAACAAAGACATACATGTACACAATTTCATTGAAAAGCTGTTTCAAGTTTTATTCAGCGGTAGCTTTGCGTAATTACACATTCGGTATTGCCTTCAAACCTATTTTTTATATATACTCATGCGTTTTCTCAATAAAAGTTGTGGTACCCAAGGTTTTTATTTTTTTCTTGTTAAACATTTAGTGTTTTACTTCGATTGTTCAGCCTAATATTGCCATTTGTGGCCAAGTGGTTAGGGTAGCGCTTTACAACTGAGTCATGGGTTTGAGGTCTACAGGGGTCAGTGCCAGGTACTGACCGTAGGTCAGTGTTTTCCCCCGGAACTCCGGTTTTCCTTCACCCACAAGCCTGGCACATCATTTATTGACCACGGTTGTTGATAGGACTTCAATCCCAGACAAACAATCGTAACATTATTCGGTCCAGTTTGATACCGATGATGAGTATTCTAGCTGTTGTGTACAAAATGTTAATTCCATGTAACACGTAAATATTATTTTAATCGTATGACAAGATACACACGACCCATCCCTGTTTATGATATATTGTTGATCGGACCGGGGTCATGACCAGAAACTCCAATCCTGTCAACATTCTTCACACGAAGCTCCAATCATCGATGCCAAGACGTTCATTAAATGGCGCGTTATGATTGACGGATTTCCGCTGCATTCAAATCGCTCAATTGCACGACTCGGCACGGCTCTTTTCACGAGGACGGGCAGGGCATGCGCACTCATTCATAACCTTACCAAGATGATGGAGGCGATCCATCGTAGTATAGGAACAGAGACCGTCCAGGGACGACCGGCCGTCATGGGAACCGCGTTCCGTAGGTGTGGATGATATCTTAACAAATGACCGCCAGTCAGCATCTACATATCTGAAAATGGGCATCGATCACCGAATCCAAGAGTTACTCTTTTTTAGTAGGATGACGAATGATTAAATCAATTCAACTATAGGCCGAACCCCGGCTTCGACTGATGACAAACTGCTGTTTTGGCGAGGAATCGCGTATTTTAGCTATTGTAGTATCAGAAGTAATGTTCACCCGAGTTAAATAAACTAAAATGAAAAAAAGGACACTTTGAAATATTATATGGCGGATTCCAATTTTGAATTCTTTGGATTTTTGTTTATATCGTTGTCTAGGTTGGATTTTTTGTTGATATTGTTGTCTGGATTGGATTTTTGTTGATATCTTTGTCTGGATTGAATTTTTGTTTATATTGTTGTCTGGATTGGACTTTTGTTTATATTTTGTCTGGATTGGATTTTTGTTGATATTGTTGTCTAGATTGGACTTTTGTTGATATTGTTGTCTGGATTGGACTTTTGTTGATATTGTTGTCTAGATTAGATTTTTGTTTATATCGTTGTCTAGGTTGGATTTTTGTTTATATCGTTGTCTAGGTTGGATTTTTGTTTATATCGCTGTCTGGATTGGACTTTTGTTTATATTGTTGTCTGGATTGGACTTTTGTTTATATTGTTGTCTGGATTGGATTTTTGTTTATATTGTTGTCTGGATTGGACTTTTGTTTATATTGTTGTCTGGATTGGACTTTGTTTATATTGTTGTCTGGATTGGAGTTTTGTTTATATTGTTGTCTGGATTGGATTTTGTTGATATTGTTGTCTGGATTGGACTTTTGTTTATATTGTTGTCTGGATTGGACTTTTGTTGATATTGTTGTCTGGATTGGATTTTTGTTTATATTGTTGTCTGGATTGTATTTCTGTTTATAACGTTGTCTGGATTGGATTTTTGTTTATAACGTTGTCTGGATTGGATTTTTGTTGATATTGTTGTCTGGATTGGATTTTTGTTGATATTGTTGTCTGGATTGGACTTTTGTTTATAACGTTGTCTGGATTGGACTTTTGTTTATAACGTTGTCTGGATTGGATTTTTGTTGATATCGTTGTCTGGATTGGATTTTTGTTTATATTGTTGTCTGGATTGGATTTCTGTTTATAACGTTGTCTGGATTGGATTTTTGTTGATATTGTTGTCTGGATTGGACTTTTGTTGATATTGTTGTCTGGATCGGATTTTTGTTGATATTGTTGTCTAGATTGGATTTTTGATGATATCGTTGTCTGGATTGAATTTTTGTTAATATCTTTGTCTGGATAGGATTTTTGTTTATATTGTTGTCTGGATAGGATTTTTGTTGATATTGTTGTCTGGCTAGCTTTGTGTTTACTTTGGGCAGAATGGTTAATTTTCATTTATTATCAAAACATCGGACAGTAAACCAATCATTCCGATATCTCACTTAATAAATTGTGCAATAGTTCAAAATATTTGACACGAGGTGACACAATATATTTGTACAGGTAAGTTTTCTGAGATAACTTAAGGACTCACACAACTTAATCAGCCTATCACGAAGTGTTTCATACGATTGTGGTCCCTACCGAAAATTTGTTCCGGCTAAGTACAGTGATTCTGAATAATTGTGTACATATTCTGCATTGAATGAAATCTATAGATATTAAACTTTACAAAAATGTATACTTTTAGTAGATTTTGATATGTGATGGCGGATTGATATGGGGTCAAAAGTTAGAGGGTGTTCCCGTCCCATTTCACTGGTTTGATATGTAAATTTCCAGTTGTCCGAAGCAGACGCCCGTAGCGAGCTAAAATGCCACAAAACTTCTGATAAAATGTCATTTGAAGTCTTTGCCATGTATGTATCTGTGAATCCAGGCAGTTGTCACTAGTGTTGAACTTCAAATATTAAAGTTATTAGCTCTAAAGCTTAGTAATAGCATATAGTAAATGATTTAGTTGTGTGAGTCCTTAAATGGAAACGGATATTTTCGGGTACTTTTTTTTTTATATCGCAATAGATTAGAAGATTATTGGAACTATTCACTTAACTTCTGTTGGAACAATTATAAATTAGCGCGTATTTTAAGGCACAAAAGCCGCTTCTATATGAACGTTGCTAAAAATATGTACACTTACAGTACCACCACACTGTATACCTTCACGACAAATTATTTATCATTAACTGATATCATACTTCGAACCCCGTGTCTCTGAGGCCAAAAAATATCGACAGAATAATCTTCACTATTCTACCGTAAATATTTCTTTTATATTTATTACCAGTTGTCTATTTCAGTGATATGACGCTTTAAAAGTTGTTGTGCATACCTGTGTACTGGTCAAGTAGAGTAGAATTTATTGCAATAATTCCGGAACTCCTGGACTGGCGTCCGGTTTGTTTGCATATAAAATTAGAGTTGTCTTTCTTGTTTCCGGAGAAAAAATAAATGGAGGGAACACTGACTGAATGTGTTTATTATAACTATCGGTGCTTCAACGTTCCTCTCACTGCCAAGCTGAGTAAAAACCCCATTCTACAAGAACGTTGATGCGACAAAGTGACCAATTAATGGCCGCCACCAACTCGGGACACTTGCCCCACGTGACCTGAAACGAAAGCAAACCCATTAACCAACAAACAAATCAAATGGTTCCGAAGTGATCCGGAAAAACTACGACAGGTCGGTTGTATACTGAATGCTGTAGAAGGTTAATCAAAAGAAACGTAAAACCACTTTCAAACAAAGACAGCTGAATTAAAGCTAAATTATATGTTACGTCGTTTTGATTAAGAAATATTCGCTGGTAACATTGGTATCCGCCCCCGCAACCCTGTAATCCCTGTTGTCTTAATAAACAAACCAATATCGGAATCACGACCACGTGAAGTTGCATTTGGAAAAGGCCTTTTTTTTCTTTTATAAAAAATATCAGGGTATAAAAAAACATATAGCACGTACTGCGTTATTAATGAGCCAGGCGCAACTTTATAGCCGCAGATGGTGAAATACGAAACTAAATTCATTTTATTTTCGGTAGCTTTGTATCTGAGACCTTTGCGTTCTGAACCCTTACGATGAAAAAGATTAAATGCCCCTAGCGCAGATTTATGTAACGTTTTGTGATACCAGCCGGTGTTCTGAATTTGAAACCAAGGACACGACAAACTCTTCTACATTTGTAAATCAACTCCTTAGCTCGACGAAATAGGCGAATCTGAACGCGCCATCTTGTTGTGGTAATACTGTACATCAGAAGAATCGCGGGGCAACGTAGCGGTAAAATTAGGTTGCTCTTTAATCTTCAAGGGACATACAATAGTCTTGCAGGGGTTTTTTGAACCTGAAAGTAATCAATTACGTACCTAACCGCATTCCTTCATTTTTCCGGATTTATTCCGGTGCTGCTTAGAATGTAAAGAGTCTACCCCCCGGAACTTCGAGGAGGCTCGATAATGTACTCTAAGGCGAGCTGTAAGGTTAATAACCCCGATTGATACACGCTGACCGATCAATATCGTACTCTAGAGAGGTTAAACCGTAAGGAATTCAGCATACCGCCATAGTGTTCAGCGGCGCCACCTACATGTACTTGTTATGCGGTTTTTACTTATTGATCAAGATGCCAGCAGTTTCATATCTGTTATGTTACTTATGATGTGCTAATTCAGTTTTGTTTTGCTTTCAGGCATAATAAAAATGAGAAATTTGTGTATCAATATAACTATAATTCTGTAATTTATAATAAACTTCTATGATACAAAACATTTACTTCCAAATCGCCGCCCTCCCCCCCCCCCCCCCCCCCCAAAAAAAAGGGGGGAGGGTGAGGCTTTGGTGAGCCTAAACGTAAACTTTCGGGCGAGTGTTTTTTTTATATGTGTGTATGTTGAGGTCTCGCCTTTGTGGTTTCCGTTTATACAAACACAAAATCTGGCATTGCACGTACGACTTGCCCATCTATATTAACATACTGTACATGAAAACAGCGACATTTCACCCTCAGACCTACACCAGTCTGTGTTATGTAAAATATCAACTATTTATTCCATTTCCTATTTACTGTTTGTGAAGTACGCCGATACAGACAGGCTTGTTTATCACGTGACAGGGAATCTCTGTCTACTTCTGACACAAATTGTAGTGACGTAACATAAACACTGTGGTATAATACTCTAATAAGCTGCGGTGTTTAGAATCCGAAATATATCTGTGGATAGTTGTAGCCATTCTAATGAGAGGTCGAAGCCATTAACACTCCACCACTACAAGTGATCTGGGATCTGTTTTATAACTCGTGGATATAAACATCTGCTAACCTCCCCCTCCCCCCCCCCCCCTCTCCCCCCTCTTTTATTCAAAATCACTGTACTCGTATATTGGGTCTCAAGCACAATATAGCAATTGTATACTTTATTTCTTTATCGCTTTTGGTTGTTTGAACAAAAATGTTTGGAAATTTCAAAAATTGCCAAATTTCAAAAAGTGGTATAATCTTTGTATTAAAATATGGCAATAGTTATCTCTTTTTGTAAAGTATTAAATATGTTATTCATACGCAAAGGCAACGCTAATCTGGTCAGATTCATTGGCAAATGATACTTGTTATATTTTGTAAAAATCTCAAATCATGAAAATCTAACTTGAATAGTAGAAAAAAAATCAAAGAAAACCAAAGAGTTTACAAAAACATAAACTCAAAATCGATTAAACTAGAGGCAAAATATGAACAAAGAAAAGATTAACATGGAGACCCTCGTAAAAGTACAAGAGAATAAGACAAGGTGTTCCGAAAGAGTAAGCGTCTTCTGCTTCATCGACGACACCCGCCATGTAAATCTTGGTCTCATCCAAGTAAACATCCAAGTTCTCAAAATGAGAACCGAGTCATCAATATCAATCACAACCAGAAAACACACTAATGAGCGTACTTAAAAACGTCCATCTTCATGACATACACAGATATAGAACTTTTCTCAATGAGACCAAGATGGCGACCAAAAATTTGCCCATAGTCTTCATCAACATGCATCTCTCGAATCCCTGTTCCATAAGTTTGTTCGTCAGCAGCTGACATCTTTCACGAAAATCTCGATATTCAGAGCAAGCCCTAGAATATCGAATCAACATATTATGGAATAAGGTCAGAGCTAGGAGTCTGATATTGCTTTCATGTGTCCGCTTTGCCAAGCATTTTTACCCAACAATGTTACATTGAAATCAGACTGGTTATTGGTTACACAAACATGCTCTACTAAGCAAAATATTATCAGCTCTGGCCCTGGTTTCATCAATCAACATTCCTTAACTTAAGGAAACTCCTTGACTTAAAAATCTCTTTAGTTAAGGAACTTTCCTTAAATTCTATAATGCTTTCCTATGGAGAATTTTAAGTTAAGGGACGTTGATGAAACCGGGGCCAGGGTTGCTAGTGGCACTTCTCCATCATGTCTCTTGTGTCAGCTACAACCCCCGTTACTTATCGAAACTAACATGGAACCACGTGGCCCCGTTAAATGCAGTCGAACCGCCAACTGCCTTTTTTTTTCGTTCTTTCAAGGCACGTATGGCTTCTTGTCTAATTCTTTCCGGAAGATATAAAACCTCGAAAGTTAGTGTCTCTGTGGACCCGCTTCGAGCGGGAATGGCTGCCACAGACTCGCAGCCGATCACGAGGCTGTGTACCGCGTCTAGAGATATTCTTCTTTCATGATGGTATCATGCAACACGTTGAAATGAAGAGTTTGTCTTGAAACAAATTTACTAAAGCGAGTTGGTCTGCAGTTTTAATTAAGTTGTTTCTCGACCAACGCTCCTTTGTCTCGTTAGAACCAAGAAACACCCACGCTCATCCGATTCAACCGTCTTATTAGTTTAAGTACACACAATTAGATTAAACAAGCCTTAGACTAAGGACTTGAGGTTGCATTTTAATTTCCAAACGTGATGTTTTTAATATCATTTACATGTGTCTTTTCTATGAAGAAGACCCAGCAATTGTAATTAAATGAGTTTCGGAATGGAGAAATAGATCGAGATATGCTCATCGTTTTACACCCCCCCCCCCCCCCCCCTGTTCAGCTTAGCAAGTTCTGACTCCATATAAAATAACGCAAGGCAGTGAAAAATGGCGGATTGATACATGTATTTGTTCAAAAATGACAGCGTTTACGCTTCAGAACAACAACTTGGGCTTTTTTTCATCCTTTCATTTTCGATGTCTGACTACAAATATAAGTCATCCTATAGCTAACAAAATTGATGTTGAGTTATCTTGAAATGTATTAACATTGAAGTGAAATCGCACTGGAATTCAGTGACAAAACAATAAATTGATATTGAAGTGACAAGTCGTGTGACCACTGTACGTCGTGTTTTGTATGTACTGTCATACCTGCTAATTTGAGATGTCAATGTCAAACCCTAAAATCGATATATATCCCAGCCATACCAGTGATGGCGTCTGCCTCTCTCGCGGGAACATCCATTAGCAGTGAATTAGCACTAACACAATTAACTGTTTGATTGCTTTTACGATCTGTCTTTTTACTCCGACATCAGCTGACAGAAAGAAAGACTGAGGAAGGTTCGGGGTAGCATCATATAATTGATAGAGAGAAAAAAAGGATTGTAAATGTAAAGCAAGGAAATAAGTGTCGGTTATGTAAGGAGGGAGATTAGTGTGTGTTATGTAAGGAGGGAGATTAGTGTGTGTTATGTAAGGAGGGAGATTAGTGTGTGTTATGTAAGGAGGGAGATAAGTGTGTGTTATGTAAGGAGGGGGATAAGTGTGGGTTATGTAAGGAGGGAGATAAGTGTGTGTTATGTAAGGAGGGGGATAAGTGTGGGTTATGTAAGGAGGGAGATTAGTGTGTGTTATGTAAGGAGGGAGATTAGTGTGTGTTATGTAAGGAGGGAAATTAGTGTGTGTTATGTATGGAGGGAGATTAGTGTGTGTTATGTAAGAAAGAGTTAAGTGTGTGTTATGTAAGGAGAGAGATCAGTGTATGCTATGTGAGGAGAGAGATCAGTGTGTGTTATGTAAGGAGGGAGATAAGTGTGTGTTATGTAAGGAGGGAGATAAGTGTGTGTTATGTAAGGAGGGAGATTAGTGTGTGTTATGTAAGGAGGGAGATAAGTGTGTGTTATGTAAGGAGGGAGATCAGTGTGTGTTATGTAAGGAGAGAGATTAGTGTGTGTTATGTAAGGAGGGAGATTAGTGTGTGTTATGTAAGGAGGGAGATCAGTGTGTGTTATGTAAGGAGGGAGATCAGTATGTGTTATGTATGGAGGGAGATTAGTGTGTGTTATGTAAGGAGGGAGATAAGTGTGTGTTATGTAAGGAGGGAGATCAGTGTGTGTTATGTAAGGAGAGAGATTAGTGTGTGTTATGTATGGAGGGAGATTAGTGTGTGTTATGTAAGGAGGGAGATTAGTGTGTGTTATGTAAGGAGGGAGATCAGTGTGTGTTATGTAAGGAGAGAGATTAGTGTGTGTTATGTAAGGAGGGAGATCAGTGTGTGTTATGTAAGGAGGGAGATTAGTGCGTGTTATGTAAGGAGGGTGATTAGTGTGTGTTATGTAAGGAGAGAGATCAGTGTGTGTTATGTAAGGAGAAAGATCAGTGTGTGTTATGTAAGGAGGGAGATCAGTGTGTGTTATGTAAGGAGGGAGATCACTGTGTGTTATGTAAGGAGGGAGATTAGTGTGTGTTATGTAAGGAGAGAGCTTAGTGTGTGTTATGTAAGGAGAGAGATTAGTGTGTGTTATGTAAGGAGAGAGATTAGTGTGTGTTATGTAAGGAGGGAGATCAGTGTGTGTTATGTAAGGAGAGAGATTAGTGTGTGTTATGTAAGGAGGGAGATCAGTGTGTGTTATGTAAGGAGGGAGATTAGTGCGTGTTATGTAAGGAGGGTGATTAGTGTGTGTTATGTAAGGAGAGAGATAAGTGTGTGTTATGTAAGGAGAAAGATCAGTGTGTGTTATGTAAGGAGGGAGATCAGTGTGTGTTATGTAAGGAGGGAGATCACTGTGTGTTATGTAAGGAGGGAGATTAGTGTGTGTTATGTAAGGAGAGAGATTAGTGTGTGTTATGTAAGGAGAGAGATTAGTGTGTGTTATGTAAGGAGAGAGATTAGTGTGTGTTATGTAAGGAGAGAGATTAGTGTGTGTTATGTAAGGAGAGAGATTAGTGCGTGTTATGTAAGGAGGGTGATTAGTGTGTTATGTAAGGAGGGAGATCAGTGTGTGTTATGTAAGGAGGGAGATTAGTGTGTGTTATGTAAGGAGGGAGATCAGTGTGTGTTATGTAAGGAGAGAGATTAGTGTGTGTTATGTAAGGAGGGAGATCAGTGTGTGTTATGTAAGGAGGGAGATTAGTGTGTGTTATGTAAGGAGAGAGATTAGTGTGTGTTATGTAAGGAGAGAGATTAGTGTGTGTTATGTAAGGAGAGAGATTAGTGTGTGTTATGTAAGGAGAGAGATTAGTGTGTGTTATGTAAGGAGAGAGATTAGTGCGTGTTATGTAAGGAGGGTGATTAGTGTGTGTTGTGTAAGGAGGGAGATTAGTGTGTGTTATGTAAGGAGAGAGATTAGTGCGTGTTATGTAAGGAGGGTGATTAGTGTGTGTTGTGTCAGGAGGGAGATCAGTGTGTGTTATGTAAGGAGGGAGATTAGTGTGTGTTATGTAAGGAGGGAGATCAGTGTGTGTTATGTAAGGAGGGAGATCAGTGTGTGTTATGCAAGGAGGGAGATTAGTGTGTGTTATGTAAGGAGGGAGATCACTGTGTGTTATGTAAGGAGGGAGATCAGTGTGTGTTATGTAAGGAGGGAGATTAGTGTGTGTTATGTAAGGAGGAAGATTAGTGTTTGTTATGTAAGGAGGGAGATCAGTGTGTGGTATGTAAGGAGGGAGATTAGTGTGTGTTATGTAAGGAGGGAGATTAGTGTGTGTTATGTAAGGAGAGAGATTAGTGCGTGTTATGTAAGGAGGGAGATTAGTGTGTGTTATGTAAGGAGGGAGATCAGTGTGTGTTATGTAAGGAGGGAGATTAGTGTGTGTTATGTAAGGAGGGAGATCACTGTGTGTTATGTAAGGAGGGAGATCAGTGTGTGTTATGTAAGGAGGGAGATTAGTGTGTGTTATGTAAGGAGGGAGATTAGTGTTTGTTATGTAAGGAGGGAGATCAGTGTGTGGTATGTAAGGAGGGTGATTAGTGTGTGTTGTGTAAGGAGGGAGATTAGTGTGTGTTATGTAAGGAGAGAGATTAGTGCGTGTTATGTAAGGAGGGTGATTAGTGTGTGTTGTGTAAGGAGGGAGATTAGTGTGTGTTATGTAAGGAGGGAGATTAGTGTGTGTTATGTAAGGAGGGAGATTAGTGTGTGTTATGTAAGGAAGGAGATCAGTGTGTGTTATGTAAGGAGGGAGATTAGTGTTTGCTATGTAAGGAGGGAGATCAGTGTGTGGTATGTAAGGAGGGAGATTAGTGTTTGTTATGTAAGGAGGGAGATCAGTGTGTGGTATGTAAGGAGGGAGATTAGTGTGTGTTATGTAAGGAGGGAGATTAGTGTAGGTTATGTAAGGAGGGAGATCAGTGTGTTATGTAAGGAGGGAGATTAGTGTGTGTTATGTAAGGAGGGAGATCACTGTGTGTTATGTAAGGAGGGAGATCAGTGTAGGTTATGTAAAGAGGGAGATCACTGTGTGTTATGTAAGGAGGGAGATCACTGTGTGTTATGTAAGGAGGGAGATTAGTGTGTGTTATGTAAGGAGGGAGATTAGTGTGTGTTATGTAAGGAGGGAGATTAGTGTGTGTTATGTAAGGAGAGAGATTAGTGTGTGTTATGTAAGGAGGGAGATTAGTGTGTGTTATGTAAGGAGGGAGATTAGTGCGTGTTATGTAAGGAGGGTGATTAGTGTGTGTTATGTAAGGAGAGAGATAAGTGTGTGTTATGTAAGGAGAAAGATCAGTGTGTGTTATGTAAGGAGGGAGATCAGTGTGTGTTATGTAAGGAGGGAGATCACTGTGTGTTATGTAAGGAGGGAGATTAGTGTGTGTTATGTAAGGAGAGAGCTTAGTGTGTGTTATGTAAGGAGAGAGATTAGTGTGTGTTATGTAAGGAGAGAGATTAGTGTGTGTTATGTAAGGAGGGAGATCAGTGTGTGTTATGTAAGGAGAGAGATTAGTGTGTGTTATGTAAGGAGGGAGATCAGTGTGTGTTATGTAAGGAGGGAGATTAGTGCGTGTTATGTAAGGAGGGTGATTAGTGTGTGTTATGTAAGGAGAGAGATAAGTGTGTGTTATGTAAGGAGAAAGATCAGTGTGTATTATGTAAGGAGGGAGATCAGTGTGTGTTATGTAAGGAGGGAGATCACTGTGTGTTATGTAAGGAGGGAGATTAGTGTGTGTTATGTAAGGAGAGAGATTAGTGTGTGTTATGTAAGGAGAGAGATTAGTGTGTGTTATGTAAGGAGAGAGATTAGTGTGTGTTATGTAAGGAGAGAGATTAGTGTGTGTTATGTAAGGAGAGAGATTAGTGCGTGTTATGTAAGGAGGGTGATTAGTGTGTTATGTAAGGAGGGAGATCAGTGTGTGTTATGTAAGGAGGGAGATTAGTGTGTGTTATGTAAGGAGGGAGATCAGTGTGTGTTATGTAAGGAGAGAGATTAGTGTGTGTTATGTAAGGAGGGAGATCAGTGTGTGTTATGTAAGGAGGGAGATTAGTGTGTGTTATGTAAGGAGAGAGATTAGTGTGTGTTATGTAAGGAGAGAGATTAGTGTGTGTTATGTAAGGAGAGAGATTAGTGTGTGTTATGTAAGGAGAGAGATTAGTGTGTGTTATGTAAGGAGAGAGATTAGTGCGTGTTATGTAAGGAGGGTGATTAGTGTGTGTTGTGTAAGGAGGGAGATTAGTGTGTGTTATTTAAGGAGAGAGATTAGTGCGTGTTATGTAAGGAGGGTGATTAGTGTGTGTTGTGTCAGGAGGGAGATCAGTGTGTGTTATGTAAGGAGGGAGATTAGTGTGTGTTATGTAAGGAGGGAGATCAGTGTGTGTTATGTAAGGAGGGAGATCAGTGTGTGTTATGCAAGGAGGGAGATTAGTGTGTGTTATGTAAGGAGGGAGATCACTGTGTGTTATGTAAGGAGGGAGATCAGTGTGTGTTATGTAAGGAGGGAGATTAGTGTGTGTTATGTAAGGAGGGAGATTAGTGTTTGTTATGTAAGGAGGGAGATCAGTGTGTGGTATGTAAGGAGGGAGATTAGTGTGTGGTATGTAAGGAGGGTGATTAGTGTGTGTTGTGTAAGGAGGGAGATTAGTGTGTGTTATGTAAGGAGAGAGATTAGTGCGTGTTATGTAAGGAGGGTGATTAGTGTGTGTTGTGTAAGGAGGGAGATTAGTGTGTGTTATGTAAGGAGGGAGATTAGTGTGTGTTATGTAAGGAGGGAGATTAGTGTGTGTTATGTAAGGAAGGAGATCAGTGTGTGTTATGTAAGGAGGGAGATTAGTGTTTGCTATGTAAGGAGGGAGATCAGTGTGTGGTATGTAAGGAGGGAGATTAGTGTTTGTTATGTAAGGAGGGAGATCAGTGTGTGGTATGTAAGGAGGGAGATTAGTGTGTGTTATGTAAGGAGGGAGATTAGTGTAGGTTATGTAAGGAGGGAGATCAGTGTGTTATGTAAGGAGGGAGATTAGTGTGTGTTATGTAAGGAGGGAGATCACTGTGTGTTATGTAAGGAGGGAGATCAGTGTAGGTTATGTAAAGAGGGAGATCACTGTGTGTTATGTAAGGAGGGAGATCACTGTGTGTTATGTAAGGAGGGAGATTAGTGTGTGTTATGTAAGGAGGGAGATTAGTGTGTGTTATGTAAGGAGGGAGATTAGTGTGTGTTATGTAAGGAGAGAGATTAGTGTGTGTTATATAAGGAGGGAGATCAGTGTGTGTTATGTAAGGAGGGAGATTAGTGTGTGTTATGTAAGGAGGGAGATCAGTGTGTGTTATGTAAGGAGGGAGATTAGTGTGTGTTATGTAAGGAGGGAGATTAGTGTGTGTTATGTAAGGAGGGAGATCAGTGTGTGTTATGTAAGGAGAGAGATTAGTGTGTGTTATGTAAGGAGGGAGATCAGTGTGGGTTATGTAAGGAGGGAGATCAGTGTGTGTTATGTAAGGAGGGAGATTAGTGTGTGTTATGTAAGGAGGGAGATCAGTGTGTGTTATGTAAGGAGGGAGATCAGTGTGGGTTATGTAAGGAGGGAGATCAGTGTGGGTTATGTAAGGAGGGAGATAAGTGTGTTATGTAAGGAAGGACATTAGTGTTGGTTATATAAGGAGGGAGATCAGTGTGGGTTATGTAAGGAGGGAGATTAGGGTGTGTTATGTAAGGAGGGAGATTAGTGTGTGTTATGTAAGGAGGGAGATAAATGTGTGTTATGTAAGGAGGGAGATCAGTGTGGGTTATGTAAGGAGGGAGATTAGTGTGTGTTATGTGAGGAGAGAGATTAGTGTGTGTTATGTAAGGAGGGAGATTAGTGTGTGTTATGTAAGGAGGGAGATCAGTGTGTGTTATGTAAGGAGGGAGATTAGTGTGTGTTATGTATGGAGGGAGATTAGTGTGTGTTATGTAAGGAGAGAGATCAGTGTGTGTTATGTAAGGAGGGAGATTAGTGTGTGTTATGTATGGAGGGAGATTAGTGTGTGTTATGTAAGGAGAGAGATCAGTGTGTGTTATGTAAGGAGGGAGATTAGTGTGTGTTATGTAAGGAGGGAGATTAGTGTGTGTTATGTAAGGAGGGAGATTAGTGTGTGTTATGTAAGTAGGGAGATTAGTGTGTGTTATGTAAGGAGGGAGATTAGTGTGTGTTATGTAAAGTGATAGATCAGTATGTGTTATGTAAGGAGGGAGATCAGTGTGTGTTATGTAAGGAGGGAGATTAGTGTGTGTTATGTAAAGAGGAAGATTAGTGTGTGTTATGTAAGTAGGGAGATTAGTGTGTGTTATGTAAGGAGGGAGATCAGTGTGTGTTATGTAAGGAGGGAGATTAGTGTGTGTTATGTAAGGAGGGAGATTAGTGTGTGTTATGTAAAGTGATAGATCAGTATGTGTTATGTAAGGAGGGAGATCAGTGTGTGTTATGTAAGGAGGGAGATTAGTGTGTGTTATGTATGGAGGGGAGATTAGTGTGTGTTATGTAAGGAGAGAGATCAGTGTGTGTTATGTAAGAAGGGAGATTAGTGTGTGTTATGTAAGGAGAGAGATAAGTGTGTGTTATGTAAGAAGGGGGATTAGTGTGTGTTATGTAAGGAGGGAGGTTAGTGTGTGTTATGTGAGGAGGGAGATTAGTGTGTGTTATGTGAGGATGGAGATTAGTGTGTGTTATGTAAGGAGGGAGGTTAGTGTGTGTTATGTAAGGAGAGAGATTAGTGTGTGTTATGTAAGGAAGGAGATTAGTGTGTGTTATGTAAGGAGGGAGATTAGTGTGTGTTATGTGAGGATGGAGATTAGTGTGTGTTATGTAAGGAGGGAGATTAGTGTGTGTTATGTAAGGAGGGAGATTAGTGTGTGTTATGTAAGGAGAGTGATTAGTGTGTGTTATGTAAGGAGAGAGATTAGTGTGTTATGTAAGGAGGGAGATTAGTGTGTGTTATGTAAGGAGGGAGATTAGTGTGTGTTATGTAAGGAGAGAGATTAGTGTGTGTTATGTAAGGAGGGTGATTAGTGTGTGTTATGTAAGGAGGGAGATTAGTGTGTGTTATGTAAGGAGGGAGATTAGTGTGTGTTATGTAAGGAGGGAGATTAGTGTGTGTCATGTAAGGAGGGAGATTAGGATGTGTTATGTAAGGAGGGAGATTAGTGTGTGTTATGTAAGGAGGGAGATTAGTGTGTGTTATGGAAGGAGGGAGATCAGTGTATGTTATGTAAGTAGAGAGATTAGTGTGTGTTATGTAAGGAGGGAGATCAGTGTGTGTTATGTATGGAGGGAGATTCGTGTGGGTTGTGTTAGAAGGGAGATTAGTGTGTGTTATGTAAGGAGGGAGATTAGTGTGTGTTATGTAAGGAGGGAGATCAGTGTGTGTTATGTAAGGAGGGAGATTAGCGTGTGTTATGTAAGGAGGGAGATTAGTGTGGGTTATGTAAGGAGAGAGATTAGTGTGTGTTTTGTAAGGAGCGAGATTAATTTTTGTTATGTAAGGAGGGAGATAAGTGTGTGTTATGTTACAAGGGAGATTATTGTTTGTTAATTAAAGAAAGAGATTATCTACGAGGGATTGATGGTAGATTATTTAAAGCGGGAGATAGTGATGGATTATCACTGTTGGTTGCCAGGTGATCGTTGTACTGGGATACGAATAAGATGATAGGATATTGATAGATGGAAATGGAATACTGTAAAAGCCAATATTTTTCGCGCGTGAAATATTTCGCTTAATCAGCCTCCAATCTGTTCGCGGTGTGGAAATTTTCGCGCTGTCAGTCATGCTTTTTAGCAATATTTATCTATAACACTATCATACACTGTAGAGTTTGAGTGGTATTGAATAGTTTCGCGTGTGGATATATTAGCGGTAATTTAATGTCTGTGAAATAAGCGGTAATTTAATGTCAGCGAAATAAGCGAAAATGTTCACACCACGAACAATTCCACTTTTACAGTATAGCTCTGCAAGTTTGGGGGTACATATATATATGCGCGATTTGTTTGGAAATGATTATTTGTACAAGGTAGTAGTTGTATATATGATTCAGGAGTTGTAGGAGTTTGGGGGTGGGAGAGAGTAGTGGCGGGAGAATGTAGTGGCGGAATGATTACATTTCATGAAATTGATATGTTACAAACCAGGAATAGCCTCAATGGAAATTTGACACTGGGTTATTTTTGGTATGGACATAACGGATCATATTTCGTTAATAGAAATGTTATCACAGATATTACGTAGCGTTTACATTAATTTCATATCAGTCATTAAATATATGATGATATTCCGCAGTGTTCCATGCTGGATAGGGAATTACGAGCATTTATGTTCTATATATGGAACAGCTGTAACGCTGTCAGTCACGCGCCGACCCCGACGTAAGGTTCAATGAGAGTTGACAGATATTCTAGGTAACGCACTAATGGCACAGCCTCTGTACGTGGTCTTACCTGACCTGGACCAAGAACAAAATACCTATGGAGAAGGAGATTTGTGATTAACACAATTTATTACATTTTTGCCTGTGAAATTTAGAAAAGCATCAAACTGATAAAACTTATCTTTTCACTGTAGTGATGAGCAGTAAAAATATAAAAATTTTGCAGTGAAAATATAAAGATTTTGCAGCGAAAAATAAAGTTTTTGCAGAGAAAAAATAAAATGTGCATGAACTTATCAGATTTTGCAGAGAAAATATCAGATCGGCTGGCGCAGTAATACCAGAGGAACTACATTTTTTTATCATTAGATATCTATATCCAATTACACTGTTTACAGAAAAAGTGAGTTTTTATTATTGTGTTTTAGGGATTAAGAAACACAGACTGAAGATAACAAGTGTCGTTTATTATTTCAATATTTATTTTTTAAATGTGGAACTATATTTTGTAGCGTATTGATATTTCTAAATGCGCACTTATCTCGATCAGCTGACCCGATCGGTTGTGATTTCGACAGATTGACCTACATGTAGCTACTTTTCATCAGGCAGGTAAAGAGAAAAAAAGCATTTTAGGCCTCATTCTTAATGTAATAAAAAGTGAATTCAATGGTTTGCCATTTAATGTCGAATAATTTCACTCATTTTGCATTTGTTTTAAGTTTTCACTCGTATGGCAGATTTTTTTAAAAATATTTTCACGCGTGAAAATATACAAAAGAATATCTACAAATATACGTAACTTTCGGTAAATATTGAAACAGCGAAGCAAATAATACGCTTGTATTCATGCTTTAAGTGCAAAGTAAGGTAAATCCTGACAATTAATATAAACTCCTGCATCTTATTGACTATTGATTTACAGTGCCGTTAGCTAGTCCGAAGTATATATACGTTCTTCGGCATGTTTTCGAAAACATTTGTAAGTGAAAGTAGAATTTTCGCATAAAGTAGTTGATCATTACAACGACAAAATGAAATACTTTTTGAAATCATCGATGCTTTTGTTTACCGATGAAAGGTTTCGAAAGTAAGACGGTCTCGTAAATAAGCCTTACTTGCCTTACGGGATAAATTACTTCGAAAATGAGACGGCCTTGAAAATAGGCCTGCCTTCGAAATAAAGCCTGGGATTCCTTACCAAAAAAGAAAATAAGCCGCTGTGTTCACCCAACTCTTAGACCACGTGCTCATACATCCCCTGGACAACTTGCTCACACAACATCAATGACCACGTGATCACACAACATCAATGACCACGTGCTCACACAACATCAATGACCACTTGCTCACACAACATCAATGACCACGTGCTCACACAACATCAATGACCACGTTCTCACAAAACATCAATGACCACGTGCTCACACAACATCAATGACCACGTGCTCACAAAACACCAATGACCACGTGCTCACACAACATCAATGACCACGTGCTCACACAACATCAATGACCACGTTCTCACACAACATCAATGACTACGTGCTCACACAACATCAATGACCACGTGCTCACACAACATCAATGACCACGTTCTCACACAACATCAATGACCACGTGCTCACACAACATCAATGACCACGTTCTCACACAACATCAATGACCACGTGCTCACACAACATCAATGACCACGTGCTCATACAACATCAATGACCACGTTCTCACACAACATTAATGACCACGTGCTCATACAACTCCTGGACATCTTCCCAAATAACTCCTGAACAACGTGCTCACTCATTTCTAAGACCACGTGCTCACACAACATCAATGACCACGTGCCCACACAACTCATGAACCACTTGCTCTCACAACTACTGTATCACGTACCAACACACCTTTTGGAAATATGGTCAGTTTACAGCGGTCAAAACAAGGTGCGTGACAGGAGTTAATCAATTATTCGGCGAAATGAAGACACCAAATGTGTTCCGAATGGTTAATCAACTAATATCATGAGACCACTTTCAACTGATTCTCAGCAACGCTGACATTTTGTTTCTCTTTGGAAGACTCTTTCCCGTGATACCTCGGAAGGTCTTTTTAAATCGGTTCGTTTGATGGTTGCTCAAGGAACAAAGTGCTGATGTTGAATAATGGATACAGCTAGTAAATCGAATGTTTCTAAATCAAGCAATTGCATTTAACGATGAAACAAGCTGTTGTAACACCACTTTACATTTTTCACAATCTCTTGTGCAAAAATTATTGAAATAATTATAAAGTTTGCTGAGGAAAGTGTTGCTACACTGGATGATCTATCGAGCTTTATAACAACGGGCAATAGCCTCCAGCAGAAAAACGGTCGACATTTTTATGTCTTGACGTCATTGTTGTACTTTCGGGAAAGGAGAGGTACCGAATGATCCTTACAAAACATTGCCCACGTGATTCGTCAACGACGATTTATTGTCTAGAAGTTCTGTTTTGATTTGGGTACATTAGAAACATGGCAAGCTTGGAGTTCAAACCTATCAACCCATCACATGAGAAGTCAGCGAGTATAATTTCATAACAATTTTCCATTGAGTTATAATCACAGTTTTCTTTTAACTACTTTGTTTTTGAATAGCAGATAATCGACATGTTGTTCAGCTGTTACAGAGCAGACGACAACATTAAAATGTCAGACGAGAAATCGACAACAAGATGTTCTTTTCACGGACACACGACATTCGGAATACATGTCCCCTGGGTCAGCGGGTTAGTTTTAGTAGGAGGGGGGGGGGAGAGAAATAGAGAGACATGTATGGGAGCATCCCCGTGCCAGAGGGAGGGAGACAAATGGTCCAATTGGCAAACGTCTCTGGTCAAAGGGGTTGGGGGTTTAGGGATGGTTGATTCACGTCTGTATCGAATGGAGAGAGAGAGAGAGAGAGAGAGAGAGGCGGGTGAACATTCGTGGGTCAAACAGAAGCATATTTGTACGAGGAAACGGAGGTAGGGGACAAGTGCATATTGGCAAAACAATCCCTGGGTCAAGCGGAGGGTGTTCATTCCATGGTAAAGCGGAAGGGTGGGGTGTACAGGAACGGATGTGTGGTCATTTCATGGTCAAGCGGATTCATTTTACATTAAGAGGGGAGAGGGACGGGGGAAAGATTTCCGATCATTCCAAAGTCAAATGGGTCAAAGGGCGAAATGAGCTTATACCATGGTGTAGCGTCCGTTGTACTTTGCCCGGCGTTAGTTGCGCGGCGTCCGTTGTCTGGATTCAGTTGCCTGGCGTCAGTTGCCTGGCGTCCGGCGTCCGTTGCCTGGCGTCCGTCGTCAGTTGTCCGGTGTCCGTTGTCTGGCGTCAGTTGTCTGTCGTTTTGGGTCCGTCGTCCGGCATCGTTTTCCTTTAAAGCAACACAACTTAACGGATGAAAGAATTTTTGAATTTCCATGAAGTATCATAAGCCAAGGGGTTCTCAAATGTGTCTAAACCGAGAGTATGGCACAGAGGAACAGAGTGGCGGGGTACATAAAGGGGAAAAGTGTATATTCTCAAAAAATCTTCTTCTCCACAACCAATGATATGATTTTGACCAAATTTGTTGCAAAGCATCTTGCATAAAGGTGTCTGAAGCTCTTAGACCTTCTTGGAGTAGAGGGGAGGGGCCAGAATCGGAAATAGAGATTTCGGGGTGTTTTTTGTTTGTTGTTGTTTTTTATGCAAGACGCAAGGGAGACAAAGGGTTCGTTCTAGCATGCCACCTAGTCTTTTTTTTTTAGGAAAAGCAAAAATGGTGAATAGAAAAAATGGAGGGAAATGCAGGATGTGCCTCCGAAAATAATTGCAAGACGGAACATCAACATTCCATTTAAGTTCGAGCCGTTGCGAATTCGACGCTAAAAATTGATATCTGGAAACAATTTCGCACCCATTCTTAAAACTGCATGAAACAGTCGTTATTTTACGCCCACGTATAGGTCAACACCCCGAGTTTCTACTAGATTAGACTACCCAATATATCAGACCAATCTACAGACTGTAGTACTGTATCGCTGATTTTGAAAGTTATTCTTAGAAATTTGTTTCATGTCACAAGGTATTAAACTCTAATAGAATTGACACGCTTCGTATTTATTCAATCAGATTCTAATTTCGTAGTCCCGTGATATGTGTCTCATTAATACACGGACAGGTATTTTTGTTAATGTTTTTTGTCAGACAATTTTATAATGTCGATGATTTCTGGGTTCTTCATGTTTTGTATACGTACACGCGTAACAACAGTCGAGATTAGGTGTTATGACTAGAAAACTCTACCTGCCCGACGCTGCGCCAGGTAGGTATGTATCGTTGATTAAAGGCCCAATATACGTAACTTCTGGAAATTTTTTGTGATTCTGAAAAATTCTGAAAAAAATCTAATTAATAACCATGCAAAAATAAGAACCCTAAAACGAAGTAAACATGAGCGGTAACTAACAAGAAACTCTTAACAGAAAAATCCAAAGAATTGAAAATAATTCAGTTTGGGCCCACTTCAACAACAAGCCGATGTTAGAAGACAGTTCAAAATGGACGCGTGTTTAAAAATACCAAGTTTCAACTGCTGTTGTACTAGTATCCGCGTAAGAATTCATCTTAGATATTGCTGATATCAGTTAATCTTAACTAAATCTATAAATATAAAAAAATTACTAGGCTTGATTCCCGCCTCAAGTTTTGCCGAAAGTTACGTATATTGGGCCTTTAATGAATGTTTTTGACATAGCTTTCATCGTGCAGTCTCGTCTGCTTTCAAATTCAATAAACAAGATACCCCCTTGTGTCTCAATGGAGCTGAATTCCCTCGTTTCCATAGTTACCCATGTGAATTACAAAGAGACGTAAAATCGATATTTCCTTCATCATTAATTGTTTTAATGTGTAACTTACTTCTTTTTCAGCTTTATAAAATGTTGTGATTGACTGCATAATATTGAGATTTATTTGGCAACTGAGTGACTGAGTTCGTTATATGGAGGTTTGTAAACAGTCATATTTCGTAAAGTGGAGGTTTATAAACTGTTAGATTTCGTTATGTAGAGGTTTGTAAACTGCCAATCTTCGTAATATGGAGATTTGTAAACTGTCAGATTTCGTTATGTGGTGGCTTGTATCATTACGCCTTTTTATCATTTTAAAGCTCATATTTGACATGGTTTTGTCACTTCTGTATACAAAGTAAATCAAACAGAAAACAAATAATTCTCTAAGAATGTATTACGTGACTTACATTGCTGATAAAACACAATCCTATTCAAGGTTTAAACCGTTCTTAAACCAAATTATTAAAAGCTATTGGTATGCGACATTGTCATATTTTCGAGCAAGACTGACGAACTTGCTTAAGTAAGCGGCAAGTCGAAGTCACGTCAGAGCATTAACATGGTATTAAGCCGAGTTTCCTACTTTCTTAATGTTTAATTCGGCAAAATTATCTCGAATAATGTAAAGATTTACCGGCATATTTCAAAAGTTATGTTATTGCAACATATTCAAAAATGTTGTCGGCATTATCTAGAAACTCTATCAACATAAACAGCTCACAAGCCGAAAGTCGATGACAGAAGGGTGAATTAGTGCTGTATATCGCTCATTAAGGCAAAAGACAGAATTTTTTTATTCTCTTAACCTTTTTGTAACGACTTTTTTATTCTTTTAACCTTTCGGCTGTTCGGTTGTCTGAACCCAAGAAATAAAATTTGAAATAAGTTACACCCTAATTCTTAGTCCTTAATTGTTTTTCCTGCAATTGTCTCGGATGTCTGTGTCAGTAGGTCACACACTTCGTGGAGGCACGGTGGTCTAGTGGTAGGACCCTGGGCTCGTGTTGAAGGGTTGCGAGTTCGAGTCCTGGCCATGGCATTTGTGTCGTATCCTTGAGCAAGATACTTTACTCTGCTTGTTCCAGTCTAATCAGAGGCACGGTGGTCTAGTGGTAGGATGCCGGGCTCTTGATCGAAGGGTTGCGGGTTTGAGTCCGGTTACAGCACTTGTGTCGTATCATTGAGCAAGATAATTTACTCTGCTTGTTCCAGTCTACTCAGCTGTAAATGAGTACACGGTTGGGTAGTGCTAGAAATTGCAGAAAGCTAGCTGTGAACGCCGAAATGGCAACGCCGGTTGTATTTTCCCCATGGAGTTATTGTTTAAACAAATGTTATTGGAAACAAAACAAAACAGGCAAGCCTATACAAGTCCTCTCAAATAAAGTTGAGGAGTTGAAAACGATATTGACTGGTTGCTAAGGCCATATAACCACGAATAATAATTTGTGGACCGCTTTGAGACGGCCTTTAAGGTCGTGATAAAGCGGTTTATAAGAACCTCGAATTATTAATAGTATTATTATTTTACTTCATGATGAATGGTACATCAGCAGTGTGTAATACTTCCTCTGATAATTCAAGACCGCAGAATAAAGAGCTTTCAGTAGGGACATGGTATCTAACACAAATTTACAAAACTTGCCTTTCTGACACAAACGATGAGTAACCCCGCAGTTACGTCAGTGCAAAAGAATACTAATCACAAAAAGGCTGTTTGGCTCTCCTTGAAACTAACCAAAGCCAGTATCTTCATTAAGGAAGATGTGCCCTTAAGGTATCGTTTCGGATCAAAACAGATGATATGTCATCAAATGATGTCATAAAGATGTGCTGTAAAATTGTATTGCAAAATTTAATGCATAACATATCATCGTCATCGCCGTCATCATCATCATCATCGTCGTCGTCGTCGTCGTCGTCGTCATCATCATCATCATCATCACCATCATCATCATCACCATCATCATCATCAGCAGCAGCAGCAGCAGCAGCATCGTCGTCGTCGTCATTATCATCATCGTCGTTGTCGTCGTCGCCATCGTTGTAAGCAGCAGCAGCATCGTCGTCGACATTATCAACATTGCCGTCGTCATTATCGCCATCACCAACAAAAGCAGCTGCATTCGTGTTCTTGCTACAACAACCACCAATAGCCTAGCCAAGTAGGTCACTAGGCTTACGTTCATGTCGGTGGAAAGTCTGCAATTTGTAAGATTGCACATACAAGTCTCGGAAACAGACATTTAATCTAACACGTACTTACAAAACACAAAACGTAATGCGTATCTGACACAAAAGGTGTATGTATCTACGTCACCGTGAAAGAAACCCCAGTAAGACATGCTGCAGGTGTTAAAACACGTGTTCGAAAAAATGCATTAGCTTCAGGTATCATTTAAAATCTAAAAACTAGTCGATAAATTATCATTTCAGATCGTTAAAGTTGGTGGTGGAAGTGTTTTAGCACTATTAAAGGGAAACGTTTATGTAAATTAATGAGAATTTTTCATTCACCTTTCTATGTTCTAATATACCACTTTAACACAGCCTAGTCCATCGGTCGTCTCAAACCGGTTCATAAATCATCATCCGTGGTTATATGGTTTTAGCAACCAGGAAATATAATTTTTGAAACCATAGGGAGCAAGCAGCCGGTGCTGTCATTTCGGCGCTCATAGCTAGCATTCTACAATTTCTCTAACACTGTTCAACCACGTACTCATTTACAGCTGAGTAGACTAGAACATTGTCTGCATAGCCTTTACAAATCTAGCGTAGTCAAAAGAAGGACATTTACTATGCACAATATGCATGTTCAATATCTCAGTCCTTTATTTCTTGGTTTAAGTCAAAGCTAAATATGAATTTAGACAAAACAGAAAAAAACATTTCTCCCACACTTCACGGACTTATTCCCAGTTTTGGTAGGGAAAAGATTAACCCCCCCCCCCCCCCCCCCCCCCCCCTTTGGGGATGAGACAGGGGGATCTCAACCCGATGGGTAATATTCTAAGTTTCAGAATCTTACCCCGAGGGTTGAGATCCCCTGTTTCACTACCAAGGGGGTGAATAAATATTTTTCTCTTGCCCTGTTAAACCTTATAAAATTATCTATAATATTGACATTACATCAATGCAAGACAAAGTTGATGTTCTGTGATTGATTAGTCGACGTGACCAAATTGTATTGTTGCCATTACGTCATGGTTTTGTTGCTATGACGTCATACAACTGTTGAGAACGTGCAAAAAAGCATGTGTAGCTTGTCTCAACCCTAGGATGAGATAAGAAAATTTCACACCGCTAAAAGTGCGGATATACCTGTCCAGGGTAAGAGAAAAACCTTTCTCTTTCTAATAGGGCTGTTGGAGGAAATTTCGTCAATGTTCCTTTAAGGACGATGCAAAAATACAAATGCAGTTAATGAATAAGTTATTCCTGGACATGAATGAATAAAATGAAACAGCAGTTTTAAAGTAAGAATGTGCAAATATGTATGGATTAAAAGGGTTTTTATCCCCACGAAACGCATTTTTGAAGGTATTTAATAGTATAATGAAGTTAGAAATACAATATTGCCATTTTTTAGCTTTTCCGGCTATTTCGATACTATACTTTTTCGGTTACTATGGAAACAAATTTCAGAAATACAAGTTAAATGTTTTCTAGATTTTTCAGGCTACAAAATGTAAAATTTCAAAATTCTTTCACACACCTCAATAATACATTTTACACATGTAAGGTTAGTATGGAAATAATCAGTCACTTAAAAATTCAAAATTGCTTTACGGTGATACACCTTATCATGGGGGATAATGCCACACTCTTTGCGGTTCCTTGTTTAATGTTCATGCCGGTATGTTTTAAAGCCCTAGCGGGCTGCCTGCAATTTAAGAAAACGCCATCCCAAATCCCTACATGAGTGGCACATCTGCAATTTGTAAGATAAGTATAGCTACAGGAATAAGCAATTTCAGTGCTGACAAGGATTTATCGCTGACTTACGAAACATGCTTGTTTGACAGATCTGTAGTAAGTTAAGGTCATGCATTTGCATCGGTGCAAAAGGGTCGTGGAAAATATACTGCATATAGGCCTATATCACAACGATCGAATGTACAAAGCCACGTGTTTCCTTTGTTATGTAAAAGATGCGCATTGGTTAGATTGTATTACAAGCGTGAGCTGTAGGGAATTTCCCTTTAGCTCAGTCGGTAGACAGTCGGCTGGAAAGTCAAGGGTCGCGGGTTCGAGCCCCAGCGACGGCACTATCTTTATCACGTTTCCTCGTCCTCGTTACAAAATGGTGTCATTGACCCTCCCTGTTTTATGGTAGGAGAGTCATTGGCGGGGAGTCAAAGAACCTGGGATGGAGATTGAGGAAAAGGGTACAATAGTGTAAAAGATGTGTAAAAATATATTCCGCATGAAATTCACATGAAATGCATGTAAAATCTACATCATGAAATCAGCATATAAAAAAAATAGCTACATTAAAAATTCAGGTAAAATTCACGTAAAATTCAGTTAATTCACTGAAGCTGACATGAAGACATTGTGTAGGCTAGAGAAGCAGGGATGTTATGATTTTCTGGTGCCACAATGATCGATTGCTATGGTCATTAAGTAATGATATAAGATTTCTTATATCATTAATAGTAATGATATAAATTTTGTCAAGTCTATATCTTCTTATATTTCACTGGTAAAAATGAAGGAAAAATAATTATTGCGATATATATTGAGTGCCGGGGGGGGGGGCGATGGTGGCCGATTATTTGTGGCTTTGGGTGCCAGGAGGCCGATGGAGCCCATTATATGTAATATAAATTCATCAAGTCGATGTTTTCTAAAATTTCACAAGTAAAAATGTAATAAAAATCATTATTGCGATATATTCAAGCATTAAAGTGCCTTTATATGGTATTTATGGTACAATATGGGTTTATTTCTGTCATTTATAAGGACCATAAACACGATATCAAGACGATTTAATGCTCATATTTACATTTCCTTTCCATGTGGACTTGTGCTGATTTTAATTTGATTTAAACTTTGATGAATGTTACATTATCGACGTTGAAAGTCGAAAAAAAAATAAAATAAACAGCCATTGGGTGGCGAACCGTCGCTTTCTCTATACCGAAACAATGACGTCATAATCGGCACGTGCTGGATGTCATATGTTGTCTCTTAAATTACATGCCTCCCTGGTAGTTTAGATAGTGGAATTGCCATAGAAATGTAAATATTTAATATCACAAAAACGCCGATTCTTGAAAATTTCCGCTGGTAGGAAAGCACTTTTGTTTGGTTTTAATTTGACGTTTTTATCAAAGTTTGTTTTCCCTTGGACAAGCTTGACAAAAGAATGCAAGAAATATACTGTAAGGGAAATTTTGGGGAAATTCCATTACTTCATTAAAAATATGAAACCTTATTCAGTCGCAAAGACTATCTATTGTGTTGTTTTTTTCTGTTGTGAACAAAGCCCACGTACCATTCCTCTCCAATGCCAAGGTCAAGGTCAGGATGTGATAAATGTCTTCGAATCACAAATTCAATCATAATAAATTACTGGTTTTAATATTCTTTTCTGAAAGCAGACATACTTGTGCGTAATGTCTCCCAGATAACCGATGCTTGCATTAACCTCAATCATATATTGTCTATGTTACCAACATACCAAACCAGATCGAGTTTTCATGTAGCAAGTATTGATTTTAAAATCTCCAGGGAAATGCTGGTACAGATAGGGTAACAAATTCTTCAAGCGTGGGCGGAGGGATACCTCGGTGTTCTCACAAACAGTGTGACACGTTCTGTCGTTCTCCGCGCTGAAATAAACGATTTTCCGGTTATAAACATGGATGTGTATTATCATTGTGTCATATGTCAGAGCGTTAAAAAACTAATTTGGAATCAAACCATAGTTCCGTTTAAGAAAAACAGAACTAGGAACCAGACCATAGTTCCGTTAATGAAATTGAACTTGGGAACCAGACCATATAGTTCCGTTAATGAAATTGAACTTGGGAACCAGACCATAGTTCCGTTTAAGACAAACAGAACTGGGAACTAGACCATAGTTCCGTTTATGGAAAATAGAACTGGGAACCAGACCTCAGACCCTAGATCCATTTAAGAAAAACAGAACTGGGAACCAGACCCTAGTCCCGATCCGTTAAAAAACAACGGAATTTGGAACCAGACGATAGTTTCGTTTAAGAAGAAATGTACCGGGAACCAGACCCTAGTTCCGATCCGTTAAAAAACAACGGAATTTGGAACCAGACGATAGTTTCGTTTAAGAAGAAATGTACCGGGAACCAGACCCTAGTTCCGATCCGTTAAAAAACAACGGAATTTGGAACCAGACGATAGTTTCGTTTAAGAAGAAATGTACCGGGAACCAGACCCTAGTTCCGATCCGTTAAAAAACAACGGAATTTGGAACCAGACGATAGTTTCGTTTAAGAAGAAATGTACCGGGAACCAGACCCTAGTTCCGATCCGTTAAAAAACAACGGAATTTGGAACCAGACGATAGTTTCGTTTAAGAAGAAATGTACCGGGAACCAGACCCTAGTTCCGATCCGTTAAAAAACAACGGAATTTGGAACCAGACGATAGTTTCGTTTAAGAAGAAATGTACCGGGAACCAGACCCTAGTTCCGATCCGTTAAAAAACAACGGAATTTGGAACCAGACGATAGTTTCGTTTAATAAGAAATGTACCGGGAACCAGGCCCTAGTTCCGATCCGTTAAAAAACAACGGAATTTGGAACCAGACGACAGTTTCGTTTAAGAAAAGAGGTACATAATACTAGACAATATTTCCGGTCAAGAAAAAATGTAACTGGGAACCAGACCCTAGTCGTGTTTTAGAAAAACGGAACTAGGAACCAGACCATAGTTCTGTTTAAGAACGGAACTGGGAACCAGACGATAGTTCCGTTTAAGAAAAACGGAACTTAATATTAGACTATAGTTCCGTTTAAAAAAAATGTACTGGGAACCAGACCCCAGTTCCGATCCGTTAAAAACAACAGAACTTGTAACCAGACCATAGTTCCGTTCAAGAAAAAATGTAACTGGGAACCAGACCCTTGTTCCAGGTAATATAAGCTTAACTGGGAACTAAAGACAATAGGAACTATGAACTAACTCCAGGCTCCCTGATTTGATGGAATAACAGCGGATGTCATCAGTAGCTGATGATACTGTTTATAAGATTACAGTGTCATATTAAAAAAAAACAAATAAGGACACTTATATCTACAAATGTCGACATAGCTAGAGTAACACAAAGGCAGTGTTCCGACATTCTACCGCTAGCTCTCCACCTCTGGGTTGCGAGTTCGAAAACCACGTGGTGCAGTTGCCAGGTATTGACCGTTTTGGTCGGTGGTTTTTCTCCGGGTACTCCGGCTTTCCTCCACCCCCAAAACGTATGACACATCCTTGAATGTCCCTGACTGTTATTGGGATGTACAACAAAATAAACCAAACCAAACAAGGTAGTACTTTCACAACATCAGGTGACCATTCCGTTCATCATTGGTTCTAAAAATAGAAGATCGGTAATCCAAGTCTAAACATTGCAAGACGTTATACATGTAAGAAATACAACACAAGAGATATAGTTTAAACATTCTTTTATTCAGGCACTCCAAAACATATATAGTTACATAATTGAATTACAGAATAGGAAATAGAAACAAGTGTCTCAGACACTTATGTAAATCTATCACCTTATCATAAACAGCAAATATATTCAGGATAGACAACATAGTGTTTGCCATGTAAGGTCATGTAATAACAATGAATAACAAAAGTTTAAGCAAGGAGGAGAAAAGGAAAAGGGGTGAATACTTGGTGAAGAGTTTTGGTTGTTGATACAAACAACTCGACTTTAAGTACAAAAACATGTTTTTGAGATAAACATAATTTTAAGAAAACCTGTTTGTTTTAAGTATATAATCTTGAACAGCTAAGACGATGACCTTTCTTTCTTGTAATGAAGAGATATAGGCGGTTATACAACTCTTATAAAACATTGCGGCGCTACACTTCAGTAGAACGAAGCGTCAAACTCTAAAATAACTACTGTTAATCATTGGCGCCAATTTTATTCAAATTAGGGTTATTTCGTCAATATAGTTTAAAGGCCCAATATACGTAACTTCTGAACATTTTTCTCGATTCTGGAAAATTCTAAAAATTGATCACTATGCAAAAATAAGCCTAAAACGATGTAAACCTGAGCAATAACTAACAAGAAACTCTTGACAGAAAAATCCAAAGAATTGAAAATAATTCAGGTGGGCCCACTTCAACAACAAGCCGAAGTTAGAAGACAGTTCAAAATGGACGCATGTTTACAAATACCGAGTTTCAACTGCTACTGTACCGGTTGCCGCGTAAGAATTCATCTGATATCAGTTAATCTTAACTAAATCTGTAAATATAAAAAGTTATTAGGCTTGATTTTGGCTTCAAGTTTTGCCGAAAGTTACGTGTATTGGGCCTTTAAACGACGCCGCAAATATAAACGCGTGTAATAAACTATTTATTGGAGAACACATAAATAAAATAAACCAATTGTTCTATAGTAAAAATGTAAATATTTGGATTGAAAGTCATTTTTTTAACTTGCATAGTGCTATGCGGGCTTTAGATTAAATATGGATGCAACCACTAAACCTTCATAGCACTACGAAAGTTAAAAAATGACTTTAGATCCTTATATATGAAATGCACATCTGCTGGTAATATTCATCAAGTGGGTTGCATCGCAAATGTAAACAAGGCATCGCAAATGTAAACAAGGCATCGCAAATGTAAACAAGGCATCGCAAATGTAAACAAGGCATCGCAAACGTAAACAAGGCATCGCAAATGTAAACAAGGCATCGCAAACGTAAACAAGGCATCGCAAATGTAAACAAGGCATCGCAAACGTAAACAAGGCATCGCAAATGTAAACAAGGCATCGCAAATGTAAACAAGGCATCGCAAACGTAAACAAGGCATCGCAAACGTAAACAAGGCATCGCAAACGTAAACAAGGCATCGCAAATGTAAACAAGGCATCGCAAATGTAAACAAGGCATCGCAAACGTAAACAAGGCATCGCAAATGTAAACAAGGCATCGCAAATGTAAACAAGGCATCGCAAACGTAAACAAGGCATCGCAAACGTAAACAAGGCATCGCAAATGTAAACAAGGCATCGCAAACGTAAACAAGGCATCGCAAATGTAAACAAGGCATCGCAAATGTAAACAAGGCATCGCAAATGTAAACAAGGCATCGCAAACGTAAACAAGGCATCGCAAATGTAAACAAGGCATCGCAAATGTAAACAAGGCATCGCAAACGTAAACAAGGCATCGCAAATGTAAACAAGGCATCGCAAATGTAAACAAGGCATCGCAAACGTAAACAAGGCATCGCAAACGTAAACAAGGCATCGCAAATGTAAACAAGGCATCGCAAATGTAAACAAGGCATCGCAAACGTAAACAAGGCATCGCAAATGTAAACAAGGCATCGCAAATGTAAACAAGGCATCGCAAATGTAAACAAGGCATCGCAAACGATAACAAATGGCGTGCTAACAAATGAACTCTGACGCAAAATGGGGGGTGGAGTTATTGCAAGACATTGAAATAACATCAGTTGTCATTTGCACTGAACTGCAATAGACATGGATGGGCTTATTATCAAGCATGGGCTTATTGCCAGATAAATATGGTATACATTGTTATGCATTCAACAGTATCTGGTTACGCATGACACTAGCAACTTCATTTCCTAATAGTGATTATAATTATATGTGTATCTAAATGCATATATAAGCATTCTCCTTTGTTCAGAAGGTTTAATTAATATATGAAGTTTGATCAGGATCCATTCAAAAATGAAATGTACTTTCGTCGCGAGGGGATAATAATATCCTACAAAAGTATTATAGTAGTCTGAAACGTTCATCATTGATAAAAATCTGGTATTTCTTCAAATAGACCCCATTTGTAAGTTACTAGTAGTTAATTGAACTGAACAACTTACCACGATATCTCCAGATTACCACCACTTACCACGCAAAACATAGTTTAGTGGTAAAATTGTAAACATAGACATGGAAAGCGAACCTATTTGTCCTAAGACTGCCTGATAATATACACGTCCAGCATTGCTATAGAAGCGCAATATTAGATGGTCAGGCCAGGCGCACGAATGGTCAAGTCGGACGTAATGATTCAAATTGCCTTGTGCCGTTGGCCGACGTTTGACCACCAAACCAATTCGACGGTCAGCGACCTCTAATTAAGAATTGTTGAGGCGATGTCTTAGAAAACAGAAAACAAATATGCGACATCGACAATACACTCAGACGAAATCTGAGCCGACACTCCATCCCTTAAGCAGCTATAGAAAATAGGAACAATTTAGTTCCTTAATAAGTGCTTCATGTAGCTAGATTTGAGTGCCACTTCCGAAATTCCAAAATAATTTATATTTAGTTCTAGCAACCCATGGCTTATTCCAGATAGATAGTTATTCTTTCATTATATGACACACTATTTAATCCGCATTCACGTGACAAGTTGAAAGTACGAGAGGTACAGAAACGATCCTGGGTAAACTATAGGCAGCGCTAAAAATCCAGAGTTTCGGAGGATAAATAACTACATATGAAGTACATCTTGTCCTTCTTTCACGATTCCACTAATTCAGATAAGTAGTTTAATATCTGCATCTAGATTGAGATTGTTTAACAACGAAATAATGCAAGCTAGCAATAGACAGCAACTCGAAGAGTCAACAAAACCATAATCCAAACACAAAATCGATTAAACTAGAAACAAAATATGAACAACGGAAAGATTTACATAGAGATCCTTCTATAAAAATACAAAACTACTCGTCTTCTGCTTAATAGACGACACCTACCAAGTAAATCGATGTCACGTCAAAATAAATTTCACGTCCTCAAAGTGCGAGCTGAGTCATCTTTCTCCATCACAAAAAAAAACTGGCATACTAATGACCATATTCATAAACGTCCAGCTTCATTTCATACAAGGATACAGAATATCTCTAAATGAAACAAGATGGCGACCATACAACTTGCTCATTGCCGTTTCATCCTCTACATCTCTGCAGTATCTTTGTCGTAAGTTTGTTCATCAGCAGCCGACATCTATCACAAGCAAGCCTTAGACTCACACATTTACTGCGACATGTAAACATCCTAGATTGGAGATGCTGGGATGTTGCTATCAAGAAAGGGAAAGTTCGTGTTTGGAAAATTGAAATCGCAACATTTATCACATAGCTTGGTAGTAATTAAGCTGGCTATATTGTTCAAAGTTTTAAAAAAAAGATTGAGGTAAACAGCTGATGTGAAAGAGTCTGTTGTGCAACTGATTTCAGTTCAGAAAAGCTAAAATATGACCGACTAGGACAGCAAACTTTATGTTTACCATAGAAAACACATGTTTGAATTATCTGAATGTGAAAGAGAAAGATTTGGCAATACTTTTGTACCTGTCCTGATAAGCATCGCGACAAACTCGTATGAAAACAAAACCAGGTCAACAAAGAGTGGGGAAAGATTTGTTCCCATGGAAATGTCAACAGTCTGCTTAAACATATTGCCTCCAAGGTCAACATTAATTCTTACGTCAGCCAGAATCTAATTAGGTCAAATTTACAAGAGATTTGTAAAAGTAGGAGAAATGATTAATTTTGACTTAAAGCGGGCATCATTAATTATTTTTACAATATTTTCACAATATCATATTTAATATTGCACAATAGCACAATGTCTAACACGCTTGTCAGTAATAAGAGTAACGAAGCTGATAGATTTCCACACGAACGGTGGCAACACTAGGCAAACTCATCATATCCAGCCATAAGTTTGAGATGCCAGAGCGTGACATGAAATTAATTAATTTTTGTTATGTCCAACTAACAGTCGAGGCCAAAATGTCGACATTAAGGTACATCTGCAGCAAATATTAGAAGGTAAAATTGTAAAAATTGGTAATATAGGTGATACGAAAGGACATCAGGGGAATAGAAAAGCGGTAACAAACTAGGAAACTACAGGAAGTCAGTTTTACCCATAAACATCGACTTGTAAACAGGAAGTCAGTTTTACCCCTAAACATCGACTTGTAAGCAGGAAGTCAGTTTTACCCCTAAACATCGACTTGTAAACAGGAAGTAAGATTTTACCCATAAACATCCACTTGTAAACAGGAAGTCAGTCTTACCCCTAAACATCCACTTGTAAACAGGAAGTCAGTTTTACCCCTAAACATCGACTTATAAACAGGAAGTCAGTTTTACCCCTAAACATCGACTTGTAAACAGGAAATCAGTTTTACCCCTAAACATCGACTTATAAACAGGAAGTCAGTCTTACCCCTAAACATCCACTTGTAAACAGGAAGCCAGTTTTACCCCTAAACATCGACTTATAAACAGAAAGTCAGTTTTACCCCTAAACATCGACTTGTAAACAGGAAGCAAGTTTTACCCCTAAACATCCACTTGTAAACAGGAAGTAAGATTTTACCCATAAACATCCACTTGTAAACAGGAAGCCAGTTTTATCCCTAAACATCCACTTGTAAACAGGAAGCCAGTCTTACCCCTAAACATCCACTTGTAAACAGGAAGCCAGTTTTACCCCTAAACATCCACTTGTAAACAGGAAGTAAGATTTTACCCATAAACATCCACTTGTAAACAGGAAGCCAGTTTTATCCCTAAACATCCACTTGTAAACAGGAAGCCAGTCTTACCCCTAAACATCCACTTGTTAACAGGAAGCCAGTTTTACCCCTAAACATCCACTTGTAAACAGGAAGTAAGATTTTACCCATAAACATCCACTTGTAAACAGGAAGCCAGTTTTATCCCTAAACATCCACTTGTAAACAGGAAGCCAGTCTTACCCCTAAACATCCACTTGTAAACAGGAAGCCAGTTTTACCCCTAAACATCCACTTGTAAACAGGAAGCCAGTTTTTACCCCTAAACATCGACTAGTAAACAGGAAGCCAGTGTTTACCCCTAAACATCGACTTGTAAACAGGAAGCCAGTTTTACCCCTAAACATCGACTTGTAAACAGGAAGTAAGATTTTACCCATAAACATCCACTTGTAAACAGGAAGCCAGTCTTATCCCTAAATATCCACTTGTAAACAGGAAGCCAGTTTTACACCTAAACATCGACTTGTAAACAGGAAGCCAGTTTTACCCCTAAACATCCACTTGTAAACAGGAAGCCAGTTTTACCCATAAACATTCACTTGTAAACAGGAAGTAAGATTTTACCCATAAACATCCACTTGTAAACAGGAAGCCAGTTTTATCCCTTAACATCCACTTGTAAACAGGAAGCCAGTCTTACCCCTAAACATCCACTTATAAACAGGAAGCCAGTTTTACCTCTAAACATCCACTTGTAAACAGGAAGCCAGTTTTATCCCTAAACATCGACTTGTAAACAGGAAGTCAGATTTTACCCCTAAACATCGACTTGTAAATAGGAAGTCAGTTTTTCCCCTAAACATCCACTAGTAACCAGGAAGCCAATCTCTATCCCTAAACATTAATTTGTAAAGTGTTTTTTCGCTTCGTTGATTTTTTTTACGAGACAGAGAGTGTAGGCGTTATTTTTCATAATTTCAAAATCATAGCATTTATCAGAAAAATAAATTTTATCAAATTCGCCGGAGAATCATTACTTTTATTTGGTATGCCCGACACTAATTTCAAATGAGTTATAGTTGACAATAAGTGACGGTCCATATCTAGCGATGGTATGGCTGTTGTGTCGATTGAAGTTGTTCCAATCGCTCATCTCGCATGTTATTGAGGAGTTATCGGTCGTCTCCACGGGAAGGTGAAGTGACGATGCGCCCATTTCTGTAGTTCCGTGTTGTTTTTGTCTCTCCCTGGATTAGATAATGGAGCTGGAAGGCCCTCGTTCCCGTGCTCAAATTCGTCACTCCTGGACAGCTCCTCGACAATCGTTGTACACTTGACAGCTATTGTCGCTTAGCACATTAAAAACATGATTGTATTACGGCCCTCCTCTGGTGCGCTTTCGTGTAGCCTCGGTAGTGACCTGGCCGACATTTGTCAAACAGGGTTAAGGCGCATCGATCCAAGCTTCAGAACAAACAAAACATGACCGAGCAAAACATGAATGACTTCAAAATAATTTCCTGCTGATGTTTACATTTAAGAATTGAATTTCAGATTTTTCAGAAGAAATATAAATTTGGAAAATCTGGAAAAGCTGGAAATATGGGCCGAGTGGTTAATTAAAGTGTTCCGACATTCAGCCACTAGCTCTTCACCTCTGGATTGCGAGTTCGTTCGATATCCAACGACGAGCCGGCAGATGCCAGGTACTGACCGTAGGTCGGTGGTTTTTCTCCGGGTAATCCGGCTTTCCTTCACCTCCAAAACCTGGCACGTCGTTAAATGCCCCTGGACGTAAAACAAAATCAACCAAACCAATAGGCTTGCCATAAATACCATTTTGAAATATTGTGCTAGATGATTTTTTAAGATCTATATTTTGATAATATAAAATGAATCATAGTGGAAACTGAGCATTTTTAACTGTTGATTTTTAGGAAAGGGAAAGTTATATGTATATTAATTAGAATGCCTGTATGTTAAATAAATACTGTTTAAACTTAAAACAACGGTCTACAGTGCAAACAAAAATCCTAAAAAAAATCAGAGTATACTGTAGCACCAACAACGCCATGATCCAAACTTCACATCGATTAAACTAGGGACAAAATATGAACAAAGGGAAAATTTACATGGAGACTGTTTCGAAGGTACAAGAGAAAAAGACCAGGTGTTATCAACGCAAAAATCATCGCCAACACTTTTATCCGAAAATAATCACTTGCGATCAACTTTAACATAAAAATAACGTTTCTTATGAATGTCTTTATTCGGAAAGCCTTTGTCATGCATTCAATGCTTAGACATACGTCAAAGGAAATACTTTGACGTAAACTCCCGATGACAAAGACGAAATAAAATGTCAATAACCTAACACTTGAAAAAATAATAGTAAAACTTGATAAAAATAGTCAAGACAATTATCGAGACCGACTTTGCATGGTGAGGATGTCGTCGAACAGTTAACTGTGAATGTGGGTAGTGTTTTGTCAAATTATAGAAACAAAAAGTCTCACATATGATTGCCTGTGAAAATATCGTCTTGGTAACCGTAAAGACGTATTTGGATGTTGTGGCGTATGTTATTATGACCCTATAACCCACATTGATATCGATGGCAATCTTCGTAAAAGCTGGTAGAGTTTTATAAAAGTCCGTAAGCACTTTCTGTTTGCCAATGATACTGTAAACCAACTTATTTTCGCGGCGACTTAATTTCGCGTTCTCATGTGAAACGACTATTTCGCGGCGATGCAATTTTGCGATTCAAACGGTCGAAAATCCTATCTACAGTACAGAACAGTATAGTACCCCTACCATTGGCAAAACTGATTGACATTTTTTCGCGGCAATTAATTTTTCGCGAATTTCATTAAACCGCGAAATGTACACGCACGCAAAAATAATTTGGTTTGCAGTAAGGGGGAAGACTTCAACACTGTGTATAATGTTTTAGGCCTCAAAGTTAAGGTGAAGTCGAGTTAAGATTGCAACAGAACACGACTACAAAATCATAAATTTAGACAAGTTACGAGTCCCTGTCACTGAACGTGCCTGCTACTTTGTGAGCATGCGCGATGACCAGATAGGAATGGAAAACCCCCTATAAGATAAGTCCTCTAAACTGTGTTCAAGATCATGTCCTTGCAGCAATGTTTCTTGCAGAGTGACAATAGTTGGTGATCGGGTGGCGCAGTGGTTACCACACTTGCCTTTCGTCAAGGCAGCCGGGGTTCGATGTTCCTATCGGACGTGAAAAGGTATGGTGTCATCTGTCTGACCAAGTGGGTTTTCTCTGGGTACTCAAGTTTCCTCCAACAATAAGACCACCTCAGGGCTAACATGCGGAACAACAGGATTCATTACTAGAAGTTGTATAACTTTCATAATTGTTGTAAAATTTGTAACGTTTGTATCCTAAGGATGTAATGAAAAACAAAATAAAGAATACCGAAGGGCCAACAAAACCATAATCCAGACTCAAAATAGATTGAGCTAGGGGCAAAATATGAACAAAGGAAAGATTTACATGGAGACTGTCGGAACAGTACAAGAGAAAAAGATCAGGTGTTTCGAAAGAACAAGTGTCTTCTGCTTCATCGACGACCCCCCCCCCCCCCCCCCCATGTAAATCTTGGTTACATCTAAGTAAATTTCACGTCCTCAAAGTGTTAACTGAGGTAATTTGCTTGCTACAAATTGCATGAATTATGTAATAACATTTAGGTTTTAGTATTTATAGATAATATCCTAAAATGCATCAGTGTATCCCCCTTAGTTATTCCCCTTTTCTTGAAATAGTCGTGAAGTTGATCGAAGTTTCCCAACACATTATGACGGCATAACCCATGGTACGTACATTAACCCAAAAATCATCGCCCACAATGTTGTCCAAAAGCAATCACTTGCGACATAATTTAACATAAAAATAACCTTTCTTATGAACTTCTCAGTTTGGCAAACCTTTCTAACGCATTCAATGTGCAGACATACGTCAAAGGAAATACTTTGACGTAAACTCCCGATGACAAAGACGAAATAAAATGTCATGACCCTAACACTTGAAGAAATAATAGCAACACTTGATAAAAATTGTCAAGACAATTATCGAGACCGACTTTGCATGGTGAGGATGTCGTCGAACAGTAAACTGTTATAACGTAGGTAGTGTTTAGTGTTTTGTCAAATTATAGAAACAAAAAGTCTCACATATGATTGCCTGTGAAAATATCGTCTTGGTAACCGTAAAGACGCATTTGGATATTGTGGCATGTGTTATTATGACCCTATAACCCACGTTGCTATCGATGACAATCTTCATAAACACTGGTAGGGTTTTATATAAGTTTGTAAGCTATAGCTGTTTGCCCATTGCAATGTTAGGGGGAGAAGGCTCCAACACTGTGTATAATGTTTTATGCTTCAAAGTTAAGTTGAGTTAGGACTGTCCCAGAGCATGACAACAAAATCATAAAATTGTTTTAAGGCCCAATATACGTAACTTCAGGAATTTGTTCGTGATTCTGAAAAATTCTGACAAAAAATCCAGTTAATAACCATGCAAAAAATAAGCCTAAAACGAAGTAAACCAGAGCTGTAACTAACAAGAAACTCTTGATAGAAAAATCCAAAGAATTGAAAATAATTCAGGTGTGGCCCACTTCAACAACAAACCGAAGGTAGAAGACGGTTCAAAATGGACGCGTGTTTACAAATACCGAGTTACAACTACTGATGTACCGGTAACCGCGTAAGAATTCACCTTGAATATTGCTTATATCATCTAATCTTAACTAAATCTAAAAACATAGTAAGTTATTAGGCTAGATTTTCGCTTCAAGTTTTGCCGAAAGTTACGTATATTGGGCCTTTAATAAGTTGTGAGCCCATGTCACTGAACGTGCCTGTTGAGTTATGTGAACATACGCGATGCCCAGAAACGAATGGAAAACTCCTATAAAATTAGTGCGGCTGAACTGTGTTCATACGTTCTTGCAGATTGATAATAGTTGGTGGTCGGGTGGTGCAGTGGTTACCACACTTGCCTTTCATCAAGGCGGCCGGGGTTCGATTCCCCTATCTGGCGTGAAAATGTATAGGGGTTACCTGCTTGACCACGTGGGCTTATCCAGGTACTCCGGTTTCCTCCCACAATAAGAACTTGTTTCATAATTGTTGTAAAATTTATAGAGTTTTATTATCAGGATGTAGTGAAAAAATAGGGAATATCAAAGCGTCAACAAAACCATAATCCAAACCGAAAATCGCTTAAACTAGATCGAGGCAAAATATGAAGTACAAGGGTATAAGATCAGGTGTTCCGAGAGAGTAAGCGCCTTCTGTTTCATCGATAACGCCCGCCATATAAATCTTAGTCACATCAAAGTTAACATCAAGTCCTAAAATAATAACCGAGTCGTCATTGTCAATCACAACAAGGGACACACTAATGAGCAAACATGAGGAAAATCGAGGTTGGCGACGCATTGCGCAAACACTTCATCGTACAAATCACTATGTAAATATCCTAGAAAAAAAATAGAGAGTACCAAGCGGCAACAATACCGTAATCTGTACTCAAAATCGATTAAACTAGGGGGGGGGGGGGAGGTACGAGAAAAAAGGGAAAGATTTACATAGAGACCCTTTAAAGGTACAAGAAGATAAGACCAGGTGTTCCGGAAGAGTAAGTGTCTTCTGAGTCATCGTCGACACCCGCCATGTAGATCTTTGTTACATCCAAGTAAACATCAAGTCCTCAAAATGAGAACCGAGTCATTGTCCATCACAACAAGTAAGCACACTAATGAGCATACTCAAAAACGCCAACTTTTATATTACACATAGATACAGAATATTTCTCAATGAGACAAAGATGGCGACCATAAAACTTGCCCATAGTTCTGATCAACCTGAATCCCTGTATTGTTAGTTTGTTTGTCAGCAGTCGACATCGATCACGGAAATCACTATATTCAAAGCAAGCTCTAGAATAACGAATCAACTGCGACATGTAAACCCGATAGATTGCAGAAGCAGGGATGTTACTATCAAAAACTTGAAAGTTCACGATGAGAAAATTGAAATCTTTTATCGTATAGCTTAGTAGTAAGCTGTCCATATTGGCCATAGTTAAGTTAGAGATCGAGGTAAGCAGCTGATGTAGAAGAGTCGGCTATGTCCTTTATTTCAAGTTCAGGAGGGTTATATACGATCGGTGTGGTCAGCATACTTATTGTTGTTCATAAACAGCACATCGTCGATATATCTGACAGAGAAATTAAGATTTGGCAAGGTTTTTATAAGCTGTCCTGATTAGCTCTTCCACAAATTCAGCTTCGTATGAAACAAAAACAAGTCAGTTAAGAGTGGGGCACAGTTTGTTCCCATTGGAATGCCAACAGTCTACTGGTCTTTCCTTCAAACTCAACAAAACGATTGTCAATCAGAAATTCAATCATTCGTACTATATCGGCTTCGTTATATTTCATCTTAGCTTTTGTTGTGTTTATCACAAAGTATGCATCAAGATAATAGCTCACTAGCATTTATCGTCGTCAATCTTTTTTGGAAAATTCATCTCTCGTAAATAGATATCAAAGACATTCTTTCAGTTTTGGTTAAGTTGTCTGACATTCTGCTACCACTAGCCCTCCACCGATTGGTAATGGTGGCGGAGTGGTTAAGTTGTCTGATATTCTGCTACCACTAGCCCTCCACCAATGGGTAATGGTGGTCGAGTGGTTAAGGTGTCTGCCATTCGGCTACCGCTAGCCCTCCACCAATGGGTAATGGTGGCCGAGTGGTTAAGATGTCTGACCGCTAACCCTCGCGGGTTCCAGGTTTAGGTGGGCAATCTCCAGACAATAACTGCTGGTTTGTGGGTTTTTCCTCTGATAACTCGGCTTTCCTCACTCTCTAAAACCTGGTACGTCCTTAAATGACTACAGCTGTAGTAAGCACATAAACCATACACAAACCAATCATTGGAAATATGAACACCATTTACGGATGCAAATAATGTAACAGAAAGAGGTTCTTGGCCTGGCAAATGTTAGGGAGGTGCTCAAAGAATGAACCTTTACCCAAAGTGCTCCCTCCCCCGCCTAATCAGAAAACAATGATTCCATCCCTCCCCTCCCAGGGAAACATTTTGAAAAAAAACAAGCAGAGGGGAAATACTTCTGATTCAGTTTCCTTTACCCTCTTTCAAAGGCAACAAACATGAATGGAATTCAGATTTCTCAAAGTATTAAAAAGGAAAGAAAATGATAATATGTGAATGTGAAGTGTGAGTAACCCCTTGAGTATGTCGGTTGTGAGCTGACATGTTATGGTTAGCGCTGGGAACACACAATAAACCTAAATTGATGAACTGGAGTTGTTGATACTTTAGCACGTTACAATCAAACATGTTGTGTTAAGTGTCTTGTCGGAGACATCAAATTCTCACTTTCTCTTTTACTGTAAAAACACGTTGTAAATATGTTGTTTGTAAACCGAGCCGAGAATTTATACCGCTTCTTGTCTCAGTCAAAGCCTTATATTGACTGCCAGGATAATTGTTCGGCTACCTTCACCTTGCCTGACTATTTGTCACGTGTTTGCAACTGCAAGTAGTTTCCTTGGCTTATATGTTTTCATTCATGAAATTGATTCACATTCGTACACTTAATTTTTGTTTTTCAAAGAAATCGACCAAACAACCTTAGCAAAAACAAATAACTATGATTGTTTTACTACAGAAATGCTCTAACGATTAGATAAATATTAGTTTATAAAATATTTGTAAACATTTTCTTCGGGTTGGAAAGTATGATTTATGTCAAGATTACTTTACACAGCCAACATATATTGGTTGTGTTAAGTACTCTACATAAATTAATTTATAAAGGTGTCACGATTTGTTCATCCTCAATATTCAGGTGTTACGATCACCTACGCTCTCTACACCCCTGGAATATGTCATTGCAAAACTGAAGGCACCCTCAGGTAAAAAATACTGACCAATCGCTAGGCTGAATGTCTGTCCTTTGAGGATTACAATGGCGCCGCAACCGACTTCAAAGCCTGTCAGTTTTTACCGTTTTGTTACCACGAGATTATTTTGATGTACATCAAAGAGTCGGCCCAGTCTTCTTGTCTCATCAGCAAGGTGACGCACACGCAGCCGTCAGCTTTGCCATGACCTATCCCAGATCAATTTTCGATAAAAATGCCTCATCAGTAGTCATAAAAGCTACTGAGGGGGGCATTTTTATCGAAAATTGATCTTAACCCCCAAAATGTGTAAAATTACTCTAAACACCCTATTTTAGGTCCAAAACTAGCTGTAACAAATTATCAGGTCCCTGTGGGTTACATCATGGGCGTTGCAATATGTCAGTAACCGTACTGTACGGGTGGAGCGTCTCCTCGAATGTGTACTTTCGTTTTTACTCTCGACGTATTCTCTAGTTAGGCCTAACGGTAAATGCCGGCAGTTCTCGTACGGACATAGAGTCGTTTGTCTAACTTTAGTTTCGGATGATGTTATGTAATGCATACAGGCATCCGCTTCAGATGTATTGCCTTTGAGCTTCCATTACGCTATAGGTAGTCCAACAATCTTAGAACATAACAGCGGAGATATCTACAAAGGAAGAAGCCATCCGAGTGATTAACCATGCACTCGAGTGGCTCTTCTAGCTTGGAAATTATAATATCACCATAAGAAGATTATAAGCACGTGAATCGTTTTGACACGAGCCCGAAGCACGCGAGGCTGTTCCACAAATAGCAAGCTGAGTTAGGACTAGCAGTTACGAGCTGGTACAGACGGCATTGCGCATGAGTAGTTTTAGTCCGAATTAGGTCAATAACGACACTTTGGAGATGTACCGTACCAGGACGGCGCTGAATTCTTCAAGGTGTTTGGAATTAATGAAGAATATACCTGGCGATTGTCTCACCTGTGGTCACGTGACAATGTATCATCTGATGAAAAACCGTGTCAATGGCGGTTAATGTGTCGAGGTCACCGCCAAAAATAGATCTATGGTATGTTAAAGAGTAAAGATCATATTAATATAGTTCAAAATAATTTTTTAAGAGAGCGAGTACAGTTTGTTACTAGAAATAGTGCTATTCAAATCATTTCATTTGACGTATTTTTAAACATTGTTTTCCCACATGTATATTGGTTAATATATAGATAAAGCTGTTTCTGATTTGTCCAAATAATATACCGGAAGCTGAATCGTGTACTGCTACAGTCACTATACACAGCAGTTGCTGTTTAATACTGGCAGAAAAGTTACATTCTCATTTTATAAAAATAATAATAATCATTTTATTGATTTGAATATTAACCTTAGATATAATCTATAAAAATAAATTATTGTATAGCAATTATGAATCAAATTGTTAAACGTATATTAATCATTATGGTTGGGCCGGATGTTAACGCGCTGGGGATCTAATTGTGGGAGGAAACCGGAGTACCCGGAAAAAACACAAGTCCTCGGGCAGGTGATTCCATACCTTTTCACGTCCGGCCGGGAAATCAAACCCCGGTCGCCTTGGTGAAAGTCAAATGCGCTTTACGCTGCACCGCCCGACCACTAAACCTTAAACTGGTTGTCGCAGTGCTATGGTGTCAG